>CM065303.1:74079156-75561656 GCA_032871835.1 Dipteronia dyeriana | reverse complement strand
CATCAATATTGAGTAACTCCACATATATTAAGATATTTTTTATTTTTTATTGAACTTGCAGTGTAGTGAGAAAATATAAGTTGTATTCAAATAAGGTTATAATATAATTATTGATTAACCAAGTGAGTCATAAATTGTAGTTCAAAAAAACAAAATAAAAGCATGATGAGATCTTTGGTAGACGGTAGCCAAAATGGGCTCTAGTGTCGGCCCAAAGCAAGTACAACCTGTGCGACAGGTTTGGACCCAACATCAAGAGGGTCCAAATTTAAAACTTGTCTTAAAAATACAAAATAATCATATATTAGACCCATAGGTGCAAAATTTTAAGTATTTTGATAAAATTTAATTTAAATATCTTACTCAAATTTAACTTCACTATTCAACCGTTTATTTATTTATGGAAAAATTACATAAAAATTTCTCAACATTATTATTAAACCTAGTATGTATATATTGAATTTAAAATCAAAAACAGTTGTAAAAATTGATATATTTACCTATATATATTAATGTTCGAGACAATCAGATCACTAAAGACTCCATGGCCCAATGGATAAGGCGCTGGTCTACGGAACCAGAGATTCTGGGTTCGATCCCCAGTGGAGTCGTTTCTATATTTTCGAACAACTTTTGCATTTTTCTGGCCTTTTAAATCATAAAATTGAACCAAACCTGAAAAGCCCATCCCAAGTGAGCTTGTGGGCTAAAGCCTACTTTGATTTTTTTTTTTTTAATGCGTACAAAAGTTTTTAGACTCAAAAGCAATCAATTTCTTCCTAACTATTCAAGAAATTGACACTTGTTTTGTCGTTTTGTTTGACGGTTTTAACTTTTATTAAAGGAAAAATAACTTGTGTCAAAATATTTATCTAATCTTCATAGGATTCTTATCAATTTAGCGATAAAATATTCGGACCATGTAACTTAAGTGACGATCACACCGTATGGTTTATATCTACACACCACGCGATATATACGTATCGTGGTGTATGCACAATGTGTTCATTACCATACGTTATGATCACACCGCATTATGTGTATACTTGTGTTATATGTACGTTGAGTCCATCATGCTCTATAGCTTGATAGAACTCGAAAGGTCTTATTAGAAAAAAGATACAAGTGTTATCAAATTCATTGTTTTGATCAGGTTGCGTGATCAATATACGCGTTGTGTTGCATGCACAATACATATGATACAATACGTTAGGATCACACCGTATGAGACATATGTGTTGAGTTGCATACACAATGTGTATTTTACAATACTTTACGATCGCACATTGTGATATATGTGTTGTGTGGCATGCACAATGCATTCGTTACAACATGGTGCAACAACTATAGCGTGGTAGAACTCAAAAGGTTTTTGTATAACGAGAAGATGAAAGTGATGAAAATTAGGGAAAGAAAATTACCAAATTCATTTTATCGACCATGCGTATGATTCATATGTGTTGTATTGCATGCACAATACGTTTATTACAATACGTTACAATTACGCCTACACTGAATGTTTTGTATTGTGTTGAATGTATAATGTGTTATTATAAAATAGTGTATGCATTACGGTGTTATAAAGTCATAAAACTCAAAAGGACTTTATAGAAAGAGAAGATCGAAGTGATGGAAATTAAATAAAGGGAAACAAAATTATCAAATTTATTGTTTCGATCAAATTGTGTGATACATGTGTCGTGTTACATATGCAATTGACTACTCCACTTTTACATGTAATGTAGCCTCAATTTCTTATCAGATTTTATGCGTCTCTCTAGTAAAACTGAGTTTTTAATCACTTAAATAAGATGTGCATGCCTAAATTAAAATTGGAGCTCAAATGGTGTAGGATGTAGCTAACGTGGAGCAACAAAAGCTCAAGTTGCAAAACAGATGCAAAAACGAACTTTACTAAGTCACCTCAAGGTCGCTATCTTCACGACTCAAAGGACTGTCCACTATATGTAAAAATGACCTCAGAGCGACCTAGCTCAAGTCATCCCAATGTCGTTATTCTCTCGGATTTGGCCTCATCAGACAACAACAAAAGCGACCTTAGGGCGACATGATCCAAGTCGCATCTCTCTCAGGTCAACAACAGTGACATGTGCCATTCAGCCTCAAAGTTGCCCTTTACCCAAAAAATATACAAAATCAGATAATTTACCTTTTTACCCCTGACCTAATCCCTATCTTTATATATACCCATAATATTTCTAGACCTGATGACCACTCTCTAGACCCAAGAATATTCACAATTGCCTCATCATTTCACCCTCCTCATACATCATTAACCCAACTTCTAAGAAAACCATCAAGATTCCATTTTTCCCTAAAATCCAACTCGTCCACTACACCCATACACCAAGACCATCATCATTAAGGACACCTATACACCAAGGCCATCATCAATAAGGAGCTGAAGAAATACGAAGGAGAAGAAGATTCGAGAAGAATAGAAGGCTCATCTATATAGTTTTCTCTAAACTCTTTCTCTTTCGTATTTTGTTGTAGAGCCATGTATTTATTTCATATATGTTTTGTATGGCTCTAGTTTGTAACATGAACTAAATTTCTATTGCTAATGCTTGATGAAACCAAACCCTTGAATTTATCTATAAAGATCACTCGTTGATTCATGTTTACTGTGCTTTGTGTTTTGTATGGATGCTTTTGAATACTTAATGTTTTCATTAAATTATTCGAGTTATGAATGATATTTAGTGGTGTGCTATGAACCGAGGGGTGATGCACACCACATGTTTGATGAAATATCCACTATGCATGTCTAGTAATGTAGATATACACAAGACTAGCATATATAGCCCTTTTTGTGTGTGTCAAGCTCTTAGTGATTCATGTATACAGTCTAGGGTCATCGAGAGATTATATTTGGGTATTGTTGGATGTGATCTCTAATACTCGAAGGAGAGTATAAATTATTGTTGGGTATACAGGTCTACAATTCACATTTGCACTAATTGAGTATTTGAGTGAGTCTAGAGCTTAATTAGCTAGAGGGTGGGGTGGACTCTATGTCTCAACATTTCTCATCATGTAGTTACATTCATTTTCATTGTTGTTCGCAAATATAGTTTAAACTTGGTTGAGTATTTTAGCTTAGATTAATTGTATTTTCTTTAAGATCAACATTCTCATTTTATCACATTCAAATATTAGCTAGATCAATTAATTTCAATACTAAACTCCTCGATCTTCGTGGGAACGAACTTTATTCATTATTGTACTACACACCGACCTCATACACTTGCGAGAGCCCACCTTTAACCGAGTCAATTGTCAAATTCATTGTTTCGACTAAATTGTGTGGTACATAATTGTCGTGTTGCATATGCAATGCATCTTTATTATACGTTATGATTACACATGTATAGTGTTTAATATATAAAATGTGTTCATTACAAAAGAGAGTAAAATATAACATGATATGACTCAAAAAATAAAAAAAATAATCTAAAAGATAGAAGTGATGGAAGGGGTGAAGAATATTAATTACCAAATTCGTTGTTTTGATTATTTCAGTCACTGGTCATCATATTGAATGTAAATCACACACAAAGAAAAACCGTAAACTTTATCAACGGAGGTGACATATAAAGTTGGGGATGAAATCTAAAGCCCACGTTATTTATTACAAAAAATGTGATAGTTGAGGATGGCTATATTCTATAGCTAAACTGTGCCTCTCCATGTAAGAGATCATTACTTGGGAATAATGAATAAAATAATAGGTTAAAGTCATTATAAACAGAGAAGATGGAAGATGGAAGATGGAAGTGATGGAAATTAAATAAAGGGAAACAAAATTATCAAATTCATTGATTTGATCAAATTGTGTGATACATATGTATCGTGTTGCATATACAATATATATTTACGATACGTGAAAATCACACGTGCCAACACGTATTGTGATAAATGTACAGAATGTGTTCCTCATAAAAGAGGGGAACGCGATATCACTCAAAGTGATTCATAACATTGAAGATAGGAATGATGGAAGTGGAAAGAATATTTCCAAATTCATTGTTTTGATTATTTCTGTCAATGGTCATCATATTCAATGTAAATCACAAAGAAAAACCATAAACTTTAACAATGGAGGTGACATGTATACAGTAGGGGATGAAAACTAAAATCCACGTTAAATATAACAAAAAATGTGATAATTGAGGCTAGAAGAGTTGCCCCACGTCAGAGACATCATTACTTTAGAATAAGTAATTAAATAATATGCTAAAGTCATATCGTTTGAAAACCCATTAATCATTTTTTGTTAAATACCGACCACGTCGGGACCTATCGAGATTAATTAGACTCTATAAATATAATTTAGAATACTACTTACACTGTCAGAAAGAGATTACACATTGACTACAACTCTCACAATCGAAAAGAGGATTGCTCCTATAAACCTAAAGAAAACTCTCCACATATGCTTGTAAGGCAAAGGTTTCGTGGAGCATTTATTGACGTTGCTTAAATTAAAGTCTTGATTCTCCGTACAAAGCTCTCCACTGCGTATGGTGAGATTCGAACCCCTGACCACTAGATGTGGAAGAGATATGCACAACCATCTCTATTAAGAGGTAATGTGCCTAAAATTAATCACCTTATACTAAGACGATATATAAATATTTTTTCAATAACTTGACGAAAGGTAAATATAAAAGAGTAATGGTCGTACTGTTAGGCTTTTCAATTATTTTTTTTCAAATTCCTTTCGAAATGGCGTTGGCACGTAAGATATCATAATTACATTACTTACCATATAATCTCATAATTTATAAGATGTGATTAAAAAATTAGGAATTTTTTTAAAAATATATAGCATTAATCATTGTAAAATTGTCATTGAAATGTAAACAACGGACATGTTTCTGTTAGAGGTGATCTCTCTGCATTAAAAAAAAAGTGAATGTCAACATATGACAAAGAACTTATTAATTTTATTAAATTAATCAAAAGTTAACATTATTATATTTCCAAGTATATATGTGCAATCTTCCCAGCCTGCGTGAACCTTAAATATTCATCAATCATCTACTTCCCATCTTATAAGGAAAGATTAATTAATTTAATATTATTAATGATGATGCACTAATCAAGTTTTTTTTTAATACATTAATATGTGACTGCTCCACTTCTGACTTCTCTCATATTTTGTCTAGTATCTTATTAATCAGTTCAATATTTGATTATTAGAGTACTTGACAGCATTGAGACATACGATTAGATTAAATATTAATCACTGTTGTATAATTAATTAAAATTACCTTTCCAGATGGAGGCGGCTAATTAATTATTCCCATACATGAGACTTCATTTAGCAAGAAAATGTCAAATATCATGACCAAATTTTTATTTTTATATTTTCAGACTTCAGAGTTCAGATTGATAGAATATGGACAGAAGACAGCAAAACAAAAGCAATTAATAGATTAGTGTATTTATGTTTTGTCTGATTAAAGTTGAAGGGTTCTCACTAAACCTAAAATAATCTCATTACCATTATTATTATTTAAGAAATAGAATAAAATAAGTTGGTGTCCACAAATTATAAAACATGTATCGGAAGCTGACACCTGGCCTATATATGCAGCTGTTTACCCCCTACTTAATTAATCAAATTAACATAGTTTAGGATTAAAGAATCATGTTATTATGTGTCACACACGTCAAAGATAAAAAAAGTAACATAGCCGAAACTCAAATAATGTTCAATTTATTAATGTTGTTCCGAAATAAAAATTCAAACAATTAAATAGACAACTTTTTTGTTCGAAAAGAAATTTATTATTCATTTATTACGAATCCAATATAATACAATTATAATCCTCGTACATTCATATCCAAAAACAAGGAAGAAACCAAAAGAATCATCAATCTCTCCGACGTAACAAGAGTGTATATATATATATATATATATTGAAATTTGATTTGTAGATGTGGAGATTTTGGGTCGTTTTTTTCTTTTTCGTTTCCTCCTTTCCCTTCAATTATTTATTGTTGTTGTTGTAACCAGGTGCCAATGAAACTATGGATGCAGAGAAACCAGATATTCCTAGTTTGGGTTGATTGTGACCCAACACTAGTTTGCTAGAGGACACTCGTAGTGGACTCTCCTCTTTCAACTTTATTATTAGTAACCTTTAATCCTCACACCACTTTATATCCTCTAGTAAGTAGTAACTATCAATATATGTACATACGCCACTCAAACACAACTTGTCCACCGTTCGATTATTGGAGATCTTCCTCGAATTCAGATGTTAAATACCAACCGCGTTTAAAATAAGATGCGGATGAAAATGGACTAGCATTTTGACGTTTACATAGATAAATTTTTAACTCATTGATAGTACATAACATGACTTCTTACTGGTTTAAATTTATTAGTTTCTATTATGCGTTAAAAATTGTAAGTGATTTTGTAAAAATTGTATAATAATTAAAAGGTTGAATATGGTTATTACGGTTTCTATTTAGTATTGTAGTGAATCAAGTGTCTACTTACGATTTTTTAAAGCTTTTAGTGCAAAAAAACCTACTATTTGAGTTTATCCTATTCTTAATCGATTATGTAACACAAATTTTTTAATCGTCCAAAATCCGATCCAAACGGTAATTAAACAACTAAATCAAAAACTAGCAATTGATTATGAAAGTTTTTATTTTTATTATCATTATTTATTAACAGAGAAGCTAATCTAAATGTACACTTATCAGTTTCGGATAAAAGTCAATACGGCTTTTGAAAGTACAATTAAGGAAAATGATGAGTCCATTTTTGCTCACCCTCACCCCCTACCCCTTTAGAAGGGATGAACATTACCCCCTACCGTATGGATGACATGTGTCCAGGAAGGAGTAAATTTATCTCAAAATATGATAGTGTTTAGACAAATTTACCTCCTCCTCCATATACACATGTCATCCATACAAGATGGGATAATACTCACCCCCTTCAAAGGGAGTGAGTAAAAGCGGACTCAAAGATAAGTATACAAAAAAGAATCACTTTAAAAAGAGTGGTGCTATTGTTACCCTAACTATTGAACTATTTACACCACAGTTTTTAAAAATTTGATTGAATGATATAAAATTAAATGATTTTATTACTTTGTTTGATTTATTTCTAGGATTATCCTTTATTTTATTTTTTTCAAACTTAATACACCCCATATCTTTCTAATAAAGTAAAAATAAAAATACACTTGATTTAGGACTTGTTTTTTCTTATTATTTTAAGGTGAAACCATCCTTATAACATGAGTTTTTTTTTTTAATCTGTAATTGATTTGATTGTTGGTGGTAGATTTTGAGTGTAATATTGCTCAATGATTTTTTTGAGTGATTGGGTTAGGGTTTTCGTATGATTTCGTTTTTTTATTGCGACCTTGATTGTTTTGTTTTTTCATAAATAACATTAAAATAACTTTGGAAGATCCGGAATAAAATCTACAAAAGAATTAATATAAATAATAGAAGATTTGGAAAATTTAAAATAAAATAAACCAAACGGGAAAAAATATCAAATATGGATTTAAAAATTGAAAAAAAAAAACAAATATATAAGATAATAAAATCAATAAATACTAGATATGAGAAATATAAGATCGAGAGAGATCGAGATGTTAAAGAAAAAATAAATATAAATATAAATAATAAGTCATTAAGTTTTGTTAGGTTTATTTTGTATAGATTTTTTTAAATTAAAAATTATATATCTAAAAAAATACTAAATAATTTAAAAATAAGTTCTAAATAGTTAGGGTAGGACTTAGGAGTGTGTCGACGGTGCCTCTCCTAACCAAAAAAAATCTGAATTTTACTTCAAACAGACAAAAAATATCTGAATTTCGGTACAATGCTAGGTCACGTGATAAGAAGCAGTAGCATTTGCAAAATTGTACCACCCCTACGGCCTTACCTACAAGAAAGGCATCGTCACCTAATTATCCGACACGTGTCGTTTCCACACAAGTAAACAACTGCGTCCACAAGTGACAATAGCGTCCTCTTCCTCGTACTCGAGTTCTCATTGGCCAGTCATTCACAGACAAGTCGTCTTATCATTTCTCACACTTTTATCTGTCTATACGATCACATTCATATTCATGCCTGTTAATATCACGACAAAAACCCCATCCCCGCATAAGGAACAACTTTCCGTCAACACGAAAAACAAACGCCGTCAACTCTTAACCAATCACCCATTGACACGTAACCCTAATCCTAACTCTGTCAAACAGCGCCGTCAACGGATCCAATTAAATTCCCCGTTTGCCTCTTAACCACTGGACATGTACAATTATAATCTCTGCAGTTAAAAAAAAAAATCATAAAAAATCATTTTTTTTGATTTTTTTAATTTTCATATTATTACAAAGAAGCAGATTAAAGATTGTGACTGTGAGAGAGAGATACAGAAAAGGGAAAGTAATAATAATAATAACAATAATAATAATAAGAAAACTGTAACCGTATGATTTGTGTGTAAATGGCAGGTGAGATCAGAAGAGATTTCATGCTTGTGGAAGAAGCAGAGAAAAATGACGGAGACGATGAAACGAAACAGATCCAAAAAAGTAAATGATTTTTTATTGATTTTTTATGTCTTTGTTTGTGTTTTCGTTTTTACTCTTCAATCGAGGACTCTTATTGCTTCCTGTATCGGTTACAAAGTCGCAGAGTCTTTTGAGTCCTCTATCTAGAATTAGCTTTTCAGACTTCATTATTATTATTATTATTAGTATTATTATCATTATTATATAAGTGTAGAATCGTTATCAGTTGTCACTGTTATTTATCAAATATCAAAGGTAGTAGTAGTTTCGAGATATTTTCTTCTTCTGTGTGTGTGGACGGAATTGTGATTGTTGTTGTTGTTATCGTGAGAGAGTTGAGTTCGATTGGATGGAGAGAGGCGTCGTTGACGTCGTAGACGACGGAGACGATTCATCGGGAGGAGAAGGAGGAGGAGGAGGAGGAGGAGACTCGTTGTATAAGGAGCTGTGGCGCGCGTGCGCGGGTCCACTGGTGACCGTGCCGCGTAGAGGAGACATTGTGTACTATTTTCCTCAGGGACACATCGAGCAGGTCGAAGCGTCGATGAATCAAGGGTCTGATCAGCAAATGCCGGCCTATGATCTTCCGGATAAGATACTCTGTAAAGTCGTCAATGTTTTGTTGAAGGTACTGGTATCTGGTAGCTTCAATTTCACTGATTTTTTTTTTTGAATTCGCTTGGTTTGTTTGTCGGTTTAATTTAGTTTGTTATTATTATTATTATTATTATTATTCAGGCTGAACAAGACACTGACGAAGTGTTTGCTCAAGTCACTTTGCATCCGTTAAGCAAAGTAAGTTTTTATTTTTATTTTTATATTTTTATATTTTTTATTTTAATAGTTTAACATCAATTGTGGCCTGAAATGTTGAAATTTTAAGTGGATGTGTGGTGTGGTGTGGTGTGGCAGCAAGAGGAGGAGTCGATGTTGAAGGAGAAGAAGGCGGCGTGTCCACCGACGACCCCGCGTCGTCGGGTGTATTCCTTCTGCAAGACTTTGACAGCGTCTGATACTAGCACTCACGGTGGATTTTCGGTGTTGAGACGGCACGCTGAGGAATGCTTGCCTCCTCTGGTTTTTACTCCCTTCTCTCTCTGTCCTGTGTGCTGCTATTTTTTAATTTGATAATCGGATTATTCTTTCGATTGTTCTGAGCGCAATTTGATTTTGATTCTCTTTGGCAGGACATGTCCAAGCAACCTCCAACTCAGGAATTAGTGACCAAAGACTTGCACGGAAATGAGTGGTGTTTCCGCCACATCTTTCGTGGTAATGGACTGTCTCATGTATACTCATCTGTAATTGTTTGATGTTTGTAACTTAGTAGGCACTCAAATAAATCCAGAGAGGCAATTTTGTTTCTCAACTCGCATTTTAGTGAAATTATGTTTACAAACAATGGAGGCCTTGTATCTTAGTAAAAGCCTCTAGTCTCATCTTGGGGTCTTGTTGGTAGGCATGATATGTCAATTTATATTATTTGTTAGTTGCCATACGATCTTGGGTTATAATAGGTTGACTGTTGTGCATGATAATTGGTTGCCTTGTGTCTTTTATGCCAGATTGTCTCCTGAGAAGTTATTTAGAGGTCTAGGACTTCAATTTTCAATGACTTCTACTCAATGTATCAGTATTATCACTTGTTCTGACTCTATAGATTTTATTTTATACAGATACTTGTTAAATGACATGCTATTATACTTTTTTATTTGTTGTGAAGTTGAAATCTTTAAGTACTTCACGATGTATGTATGTATACATTCTAATTGCCAGGTCAACCAAGGAGGCACCTTCTTCAGAGTGGCTGGAGTCTTTTTGTCAGCTCCAAGAAGCTTGTTGCCGGAGATGCTTTTATTTTCCTCAGGTTTAGTCTTATCCTTAAATTCAATATATTATGATGATTACTGTTCTTAGTGGTTACATTTGATTCAATGATCAATTGATTATGTCTAATCAGTTTCATGATTGTTATCTGCAGGGGTGAAAATGGGAAACTTCGTGTTGGGGTAAGGCGTGCTATGAGGCAGCCAAGTACTGTTTCATCTTCAGTCATATCAAGCCATAGTATGCATATTGGTGTTCTTGCGACAGCCTGGCATGCAGTTGCAACGGTAACATTGTTCACTATCTATTACAAACCAAGGACAAGCCCTGCTGAGTTTATGGTTCCCTATGAAAAATATAAAGAGGCTGAGAAGAACAACTATACTGTAGGAATGCGTTTCAAAATGAGGTTTGAAGGTGAAGAATCTCCAGAACAGAGGTATTTTAGTTTATTGAATCTTGTATTCTTGTGTTATTCCCTTGGGAGATAATGAAAAGAAGGTAGAAATGTAGAAAGGACTCTTTTTATCTGATCCACATCTTTTCTGAATTGAATTAGATACGCGGGCACCGTTGTTGGAGTTGAAGAAGCTGATTCAAACAAATGGCCGGGTTCTAAGTGGAGGTGTCTCAAGGTAGTACAATATTTTAGCATATAGTAATGGCTATCACAGTTGTTTTGTCATAAGCTCAAATTCACTTATGGTTTTCAGGTGCGATGGGATGAAATTTCTCCTCATCATCGTCCGGAGAGAGTTTCGCCATGGGAAGCGGAATTTTCTGTGAGTCCTGCTCAAGATCCCCTTACAGCATCTAGACTGAAAAGGCCTCGTCCGAACATGGTGTCATTATCTGCTGGTTCCTCCTCTGTTGTCTCAAAAGAAGGTATAATATGATTAGCATTGCTTGATTTATAACTTTTCATTCTGCCCATCCGTCCATTATTTTATATTATTTTATTTTTTGTGATTTGGTCTATCGATATAAGTCCTATTGTTTGGATTACATTACAATGTAATGATCAAAGTGCTGTAAGAGCTGATTTGGACCAGAGGACATGGTCCTGGATTAAAGCATGGAATGAATTTGATGAATTTAATGTCAGGTCCTCGGAACATGCAAGAGTCCTGCAAATTATCTGAGCCCTTTGTCAAGCAGAATCCTGCAGATGCTGACCAACCAAAGAGGTGCGATGCAAGCCAGGAAAACATATTCAAGTTGCTTCCAGAGTCCAGGATGCATTTGAATCCCCAAAATATGATGGTAGAGTCCGGCAGGGAACTTCATGCAGAAGATAAAGAAATGCAATGCCAGAATTCTGTAAATATCCGGTCTGCTGCAGTCAAAGGGTACGATAGACCCCACGTTCTAGAATTCAAGCATCCGGAAAGAAACTGGTTGTTGCCTTCATTGCCATTGTCACATGCTGAAAAATCCTCACGACCAATGGAGTCGGACACCCAACCTCCAGCCAGGAATCAACAGGAGGCGGTGAAATCTAAAGCAGTAGTTGGTAGTTGCAAACTTTTTGGTTTCTCCCTTGTGACTGATTATGTAGCAACTGAACCAGCCATGCCACTTACGAATTCTGTGTATGGGTCACAACAGCAACACAATTTTGGATCAGACCATGTGCAAGATTTGAATTCTGACATACTTGCTGAGCAATTGAAGTGTACAATGCCAGTCGAGACTGCAATCAGGGGTGATAAACTGGGTGAACCTTTTCAAGCTTCAGATCAGCTTGCTAGAGATGTCGTGGGCAAGCACCTGGGTGGTTTAATGAGAAGTTGCATTAAGGTTATCTCTGACTCTGTCAAGTGCAATATGTTATCTTCAATTTGAATAGAGTTGCTGATGTTTTACTTTTTTTACTTTTACCCTGAATGATTCAGGTTTTTAAGCAGGGAATTGCTTTGGGGAGATCAGTGGATCTGAGCAAGTTTAATGGCTATGATGAATTGGTTGCGGAGCTGGATCACATTTTTGAATTTAACGGTGAATTAATTGCTTCCAACAAAAAATGGTTGATTGTTTTTACAGACGACGAAGGTGATATGATGCTTGTAGGAGATGATCCCTGGCTGTAAGCACACAAATTAACCCCTTCATTTGCTTGCTTAACATTACATGTTCATGTTGCTTCTAGTTTTCAGTAATGCTAATCAATCTGTCGTCCTTGTATATGGTAGGGAATTCTGTAGCATGGTCCGCAGGATCTTCATTTACACTCGAGAAGAGGTAAAGCAGATGATCCCACGACCCTTGAATCCTAAAATCAAGAAAACTTTGCTCATGGCAGACAAAAAACTCGGTTCAACAGTGGATTAAAGTTCGACAACCTCCTTCAGTAGTAGTGAGTTTCGTAGAGAGTTAAGGTTTTTGTGTTATATAGCTGTGACAGGTTATAGGTGGGCTACGACTCGGTTCATTTCTGCTGACTATAGGTTGAGAGAAACTCCTTACAGTTTGTTTTTCTTCTTCTTTCTTTTGTTGTATTCGTTTAAGTGAACTTTTAAGGTGCTAATATAGGTATGGTATGTTTAATACCCAACCAATATCTATAAGTTCTTGTAGAAATGATATATGATATTGAGTTGACAAAATTTTACAAGCTTTCTTGCTTTCCTTTTCAAATTTTTCCTCTTGCATCTGTGATAATCCTTTAAGCAAACCTCATCGCCAATAGAATATGAAACATTACCGGACTAAGCGAACGCTCTTAACATTGAGCGGATATATAAAGCTCAAATCCATTTTAACATTGAGCGGATGTATAAAGCTCAAATCCATTTTATTTTCGGTGACTGTAAAACGAGAAATAGTATCTTGAATCAAAAACAAAAAATTACTCCATAGCAGTTGCATATTACAATTTACAAGCAATTGAATGTCTTGGATCCATGTCCAGCACCATCCGTCTCTATCACCATCGAATCCTCCTCCTCCTCGACTAGCAGCAGCAGCTGCTACAAACAGTAAGTATGCTAACTTCTCTCAAATCCCTTCATGGGTGTCTCTCAAAAGCACTTCTTCTTCTTTTGTGAAAACAACGCCACCGCTGCAACAAGGCAGAGTGGAGAATCTCCACTTGGTTTCTCTGTCAAAACAAGGGAAACTCAAAGAAGCACGCGTCTTTCTCGAGCAAATGGACGAGGCTGGCGTTTACGTCACCCCGCATTCATACGAATCCCTACTCGAAACGTGTCGGAATTTGAGATCTTTAGCGGAAGGAAGATACATTCACGATAGAATGCGAAGAAGAACGGTGAAGAACCCATCTGGGTTTCTCGAGAATTGCGTGCTGAGAATGTACTGTGATTGCGGCAGCTTGGTGGATGCACAGACGATGTTCGATGAAATGGCTGAGAGAAATTTGGGTTCTTGGGTTGTGATTATGTCTGCTTATGCGGAGGCTGGATTTTTCGATAAATCTTTTTGGTTATTCTCGGATATGCTTGTGCTTGGAATCGAACCGACTTCGATGATATATACTGGCCTTTTGAAGTGTTTGGTGAATCCTTCTCTTGTAGAGATTGGTAGACAGTTGCATTCTCGTGTTATAAGAAGTGGGTTGAGCTCAAATGTTGCTATTAACACAGCACTCTGTAACATGTACGTGAAATGTGGCTGGTTTGAGGGCGCTAAGCTTGTTTTCGATCAGATGGACGAAAAGGATTCCGTGGCTTGGACAGGATTGATGGTGGGGTACACTCAAGCTGGGAAACCGGAGGATGCTTTAGATTTGTTTGTAAAGATGGTGATGGAAGGTGTCAAATTGGATCAATACGTCTTTTCGATTGTTCTAAAAGCGTGTGCTGGATTCGAGGACTTGAATTTGGGAAGGCAAATTCATAGTTACATAGTTAAACTTGGGTTGGAAACAGATGTTTCGGTGGGAACTCCTCTAGTCGATTTTTACGTCAAATGTGTGAATTTCGAATATGCTTGTCGAGCATTTGAGAGGATAAGTGAACCAAGTGACGTTTCGTGGAGTGCTATGATCTGTGGCTTTAGCCAGATTGGAAAATTTGATGAATCTATCAAAATATTCAAGTCTTTAAGAAACAACAGTCTGGTTTTGAATTCGTTTATCTATACTAGCATTTTTCAAGCATGCTCTGCACTTGCAGACTTCAACTTGGGCGCCCAAGCTCATGCAGATGCTGTGAAAAGAAGTCTAATTTCACATCTATATGGAGACAGTGCTTTGGTTTCAATGTATTCTAAATGTGGAAGATTGGACTATGCCACTCAGGCCTTTGAGTCGATAGCTGCACCTGATACAGTGGCGTGGACTGCAATAATATCTGGCAATGCTCACCATGGCAATGCTTCTGAAGCTCTTAGGCTTTTTCGGACGATGCAGGACTGTGGTGTAAGGCCAAATGTAGTGACATTTGTAGCAGTTTTGACTGCTTGTAGCCATTCAGGTTTGGTTGTCGAAGCCAAGCATTACATGGACACAATGCGTAGTCAGTACCTCGTGGATCCTACTATCGATCATTTTAATTGTATGATCGGTATATACTCCCGAGCTGGGCTACTACAGGAAGCATATGAGCTGATAAAGAGTATGCCATTTGATCCTGATAAAACAAGCTGGAAATGTTTATTGGGTGGTTGTTGGACTCATAAGAATCTCGAGCTTGGAGAAATCGGAGCTGCAAATCTCCTGCAGCTGGATCCAGAGGATACTGCAGCCTATGTCCTCTTATTCAACCTGTATGCTTCATCTGGGAAATGGGAAGAAGCGGCTGGTGTCAGGAAAATGATGACCGAAAAGAATTTGAAGAAGGAGCTCAGTTGCAGCTGGATAACTGTCAAGGGCAAAGTGCACCGGTTTCTAGTTGGCGATAAACACCATCCTCAGACCGAGGAGATTTACTCGAAATTAGAAGAGTTTGATCAAACTCTCATGAACAATGAAAATGGCCTCCTAACAGAAGAAGATGATGTTTCGTATACTTTTCCTGAACGTAAACAACAGCTTCTTGTCCACAGCGAGAGACTTGCTATGGCATTTGGGCTAATATCAACTCCAACCAATACCCCAATTATAATTTTCAAGAACCTCCGGGCGTGTGAGGACTGCCATGAATTCGCAAAACATCTTTCGGACATCTCAGGTCGTAGAATTGTCATTAGAGATGCCTGTAGATTCCATCATTTTCTATCCGGGCAATGTTCTTGCAACGATTACTGGTGACTATAATAAGGTGTACTGTGATTCCATACACAATTTTAAGTTGTATACTCTTGCGGGAAAAAAAATCAATTCTCTAGTGCCGACGTCCCAATATTTCTTACATATGAAAATAAATCCTGATTACGAACACAGTAATTCGATAGAAAAACGATGCGAACTTCCGTGAACTTTTCGGCTAGTGGGGTTTGGTATTGTTGGTGAGCTAAGCCAATAGCCACCACTACCACCATCACCACCAGATACCAGTGGGGGTGTTTTGGCTATGGAAGCACGCGTGAACTATAGCACTAACATGAACTATGACCAAAATGTCTCTTTCCCTCGACAGAGGAAACCTATGAGATTACCCACAAGTGCACGAAAGAAATCAACCAATTTAGGACTGACACGATCCCTTTGAATCATGTATGATTGGGAAGCACTTTCAATACTTTCAACCAAGTAAATAAGCACAAAGTGAGTGAACATCTATCAATTCAGATGACACGTTCTCGCATGAGATATCATCGTGTCACATCATATCATATCATCCAAAAGTTAAAAAAAGACTATATGGGGAGATTTTCTTTTGTGCTTTTGTGGGGGAATTGTTTGCTTTTTGTATAGGCCTGAGGGTCCATGCCAGCATGTGCATATGAGGTTTGGACTTGGGAACCTTCGTTTTCACTCTCATTTGGCTAAGTGACTCACTTTAACTTTATCATAAACTAAGAAATAAGCACGTGATTACATATTTGTAGTAATACTTGTATTCAATTTGTGTTGTGTTATATGGCCCTCTTTTAGATATTTTCTGATTGTACATTATAATCATGGATCTGTTTGTTTGTTTGTTTTTTTTTTTTTTAACACTAGACATACGTGGTGACGATTTGAATATGGAATATTATTGGATTGAATGAACACATTTCACTACCAAACCACATTGGACGGTGTATCAAGGGTCCATTTTGTTCAAATGATTAGTGTGGTATATATTATGAAACTCTTTATAGTATCAATAAATGTGAGTCAATTTGATTATTAGTCTTTCACACCTACTATAATGTTTCAACTCTAAAATCTAAATTAGAAATACTAAAATCGGACTAAATCAGAAGATATAAATTACTAAATCGAGAAAGTTTTAGACAAATATTGATTTAAAAAACTATGCGTAGATATACAAATTCATGAAAATAACAAATAAAAACGAAATGAAAAATAATTATTAAATTTAAATGTTTTACAATTTGGGTAAAGATGATTCTTTATAGTTTATAATATGAATTTGGATCATCTGTTAATCTGATCTTTTTTTCTAACCTTATCTAATCTCATAACATATAAACATTGTAATGAATATATAGTGAAGATGTAATTGGTTTCCACAACCATTTTACCAACAATCAATCACATGTATTAAAAAGGTTAAGAAAAAAATCAGATCGGTAGAGGATCCAAAATTCTAAATCCTTATAATATAATGGAAATATTTGAACTCTCAAATCAAGGTTGGATTAATATTTTACTTTTATTAGGTAACGACTTTGATTAACCAACAAACACCCTCACATGTGTTTGAGTCATAAGAAATCAGAATATCAAGTCATCGGAGATTCGGATCATACAGGAAATAATTAAATAATATAAACAACAACCAGAATAAAACTAAAATAATGGAAAAAGATAAAATAAATAAATTTCAAGTACCCTCTCACATTGTTGTGTGGGATTCAAAAAAATTAAATGAAACTTTTTTTGCGTAACATTTTAACACCGTCAATATTTTAATAATTTATGTTTTTATATTGAACGGATAAAAATACTCTCAATAGTTGTTCCACATTAAATTTCATTCATTCATTTTACAGTAACATAATTATAAAGTAGAGAGAGAAAGTCTCATTGAAACCCAGACAATCACTCGAATGACGATGGAGTGGCATTACGTAGACGCATTCGGGCAGGGGGGCAGGGGGTAGCGCTCCCGAAACTTTTTTTTATTAGTATTTAAAAGGCTCGAAATGTAATTATAAAAAACTCGAAACCTTTAGTAAAAGTCTCAGAGCCTTTATTAAAAATCTAAGAGATTTTATTAAAAAGCAAAGCTCGGAGCCATTACAAAAAAGAAAAACTCATAGTCATTCCAAAAAAGCTCAGTCATTATAAAAAAGAAAAGCTCGGAGTCATTACAAAAAAGCTCGGAGACTTTACACAAAGTCTTGGATAATTTACACAAAGGCTCCGACGCTATAAATAAATTCTCAGACAGTCTTCAAAAAGGCTCGGATATAGCTTACAAAGGCTCGATAGCTTACAAAGGCTCAGAGATTCAAGCTTTAAAGGTTCAAACTTCATAATACCAACTTCATATTCACACAAAGACCCGAACAACAAATTATAAGGAATGAATATATTGTTACAAGACTCAGAATACCTTGTTGTGCTGAAACACGTCGCCTTTCAGACAAGTTTATTCGAGAGAGAGAGGAGTTATTGCTTTCAATTATCAAAGTATTTAGATGGAAGTACAAAGAAAATTAAAAATTGATTATTTAAGGGCAATTTGGGTAGTTCATCATAATAGGTGTCTTTTAAACTTAACTTATTAAAACATGACATTAGTGCAACACATAAAGATGACATTTTTCACCGTTTCCACTTATTGCATGTGTACTTGTCTTGTATACTTATTTTATTCATTTATTTATTTTCATTTTTTTTAATTGGGTTCAATTTAAATCGTACTCTCGTTGTTAGTTAAGGATTGGTATTTATCTCCGGATATCCAAATCCTCGTTTCCCATCTCCATTCGAATGGAATTTTTAAAGAAAAATTGGGAAATGGAGAGGGGTGATGATGATTTTCATCCCCAAATTGAAATGGGAATGTGAATGGAGCCCATTTCTCTATTTTCCCTAAACTATAGGAAACAGGAAAACGAAGAAATGAGGATAGGGACGAAGATACCTCTCCTGAAAACTTACCCATCAAATAAGAAAATAGGGAAATGGGAAATGAGGGGATAGGAAGGGTTTGGGAAATAAAAATAGGGATGGGGGATTCATATCTCTGATGCCTGTCCCTAGTACCAGTAGTAATTAATCTCGACGGCTCAGATTTGGGAATTTAATAATAAATAAATAAAAGTGGTTTTGTCATTTGTGTGTGTGTGACCAATAGTATTTGTTAAAAATGAGTTGGCGCCAAAAGAACTGATTATTGATAAAGTTTTATCGACATCCCTTTCTTAGCCCTCACTGTCCCTCTCCTCAGTTTTCTTTAACTGTCACTTACCATTTAACAAATTTTACTATTTTTTTCTTCTCTTCTAGGTTCCAGTCATTTTCTCTGCTTCTATATATATATATATATATATATATATATTCCACCCAAAAGCTTTGCTCTTTGTGAGCTTCAACACACCCACTTCTTCTTTTCCTAAAATTGGTGGTTGTTTGCTTTTGCTTGCTTTGGTTTTTCATATTACAAGGTAATTTCTGCCATTCTTTTGATTTGTTTTTGTTTTGATTATGTGGGTATGGTTAATTTCTGTTCTATTTTAATTGCCATTTATTTCCAGAAGCTTGTCTGTTCAATTCTTGCTGTAACTGAGAAAATGAATCCAACAAAACCCAAAATCTGGAAAAAAAATTTCTTTGAAGCCATCTTATGTTTTGATTGATCCTTAATTCCTTATTGTCCAGTTGGCTTTGTTTGGATTAGAGAAGCTTTAACAATATCTAAGCATATCTGTCTTGCACATTCCAAGTTGTTGTGTTGTTTATGTGCAGCATTTTGTAATTTGATATTGTTGAATAACTCGGTCCAATCAAATTCTGTCTCTGATTTATAGAATTTCTCATACAAGAATGATTTGTGTGTGTGTAATTTAGTCTTCAATCCTATATTCCTATATGAATGACATGGAAGTTGAAAAAAGAAAATGCGCATCTAGCTATGGCAAGCCTCCATGGATATTCAAAGGGAGGCAAGTTTTTATTTTATTTTTTTCACGGATTTTGATCAATACTTGTAAATTGTAATCCAACTTTGCTACAATATGTCGAATGATTTTTGTATTTTTGTTAAATTTCAGTGCACTTTACCAGCTCCATCTTGTGAAAGCAGAAACTGCCAAAGCATTCATCCCAAAGGACTTCAGATTAGTTGAAGCATTTGGGTACTCAAATATAACTGCAAATGATTGGTTGGGTTGATTAAAGTGTTTGTGTAATTCAATTTTTTCTACTAATTAGTATGAGTTTCAACGATGTTGCAGATACACTCTTGGTGGTTTCTTCCTTGCTAGCTATGATGAAAGTCCAGCTGGAATTTTTGATGAGGTTGTATACATCTTCACTTCAACGATTGCCATAATAAGTTGTTGAAGTATTTTCTAGAATATCATTGTTCTGTGCAGGAACATGCTTTATTTCGGAAAGTACTACTATTTGAAGTGAATTCATTGTTTTAATTGTTCGAATGTGTTGTTTCTGCAGCTTGTGGTGATTCCAGGAATTGTATGGAACCCCCCGACATCTTGCGCGTATGTTCCTTATTCTATTTCTTGTTTACTTCATATGCAAAAACAATTGTCAAATATGTTGAGAGAAATAAACTGTCTATGTTCCTAGCAATTTTGTCATGCCTGAAAGTGTTAACAAGTCGGGAATAACTCAGAAAGTAGTTCATGGTGAAGTTTTGCTTGAGCTGGAAAAAATGTGATTTGGTTTTCACTAATTGTGATGAATAGTCACCACCCTAAAGTATCAAAGCCAGTCAAATTTGTGAAGCTTGAATGTCCCATTACTATGTATTAAATTATAATACTGTTAAAGGAATCAATCATTTAGAATATATTAGATGATGCTAGTTGCTGCATGGAGTGTTTTCTATAAATAGCCCTCCACAATTGAGCAACAAGTTATTGTTTATTTGGGTTGGTGAGTCAGATTCATGCATCCATGAATTGAAACCAAGGGAGATAATTCTTTTTAGCCCACCTGAACGGAATCTTCTGGTTTTGAATCTGCTGGTCCAAAAGCTCAAATTTTATTTTTTATTTTATAATTTAAAATAATGACCCTGGTCAAGTTAGTGTGAGTTTAATAAATATGCAGCTATACCTTCAAATTTTTTCATTTACTTACCACCCAAATGAGTAGACCATGTTACTTGTGCTACAGCTGGGCTGCTCGGGTGCTTGTGAACAGCGATGAGGCTTGTGATCATGGACAGAAGGTGGGGAGGATGCGAAATTCTTAGTGCAGAAGTTCATTCTACCTAACTATTGTGACTACAATTTCTTGCTACTTTATATTTTTGGTCAAGATAGATGAGAATCGCCACTTTCATTTCTTTATTTACTATCTTAGGCTAAAAAAGGCTGACCTCACAGCTCGTGTTACGTGAAAATCGGAGATATTTACTTCGTTAACAGTATGAGTTTCCAAGGAATGTCTTCCTACCTCCTCCTTAATCTGTGGATCAATGATTTCATTTGCTTTCTCTCTTACAGCATGTAGGGCTTCCAAGTCAAGTTGCCAGGTTTACAAAGGTAAATCCTTATTCCTTCTTTCTATTTACTTTAATTTTTTGGAATCAATAAACATTGATAGGCAAGTATTGGTCTGGAGTTACAAATTGTAACTTACAATGGTCTTCTTTAGAGTCCCTGCTCTCAATAGGCAATTAGGCAGTTTTGGTTTATAAAGCAGATTAAAAATCTACATTTTACTCCTCAATGCCTTGAAAGCGAGCCAATGATGATGTTGCGAAACGTTTTCAATTATTTCAACAAAAATTAAACATTTTCATGTTGCTTTTGATATTTGAAACAGAAAATTACACCGGTTCAAAGGCAACCAAAGGCTAAAACCTATGGTTTTCTCAACATGATTGGTTTGGGTACTACACTACGACCTCCAAAGGATTACGTGGATGTACAAGTCAGCGAAATGGAGGGTGCTGCCGCCACAGATATCTGTAACATTACGCTTTCAACTGCAGGTGAGTCGAGTTTACTGATTCTGTTAGTTCTTGCTTCTTAAACACTGTCATTGAAAGCTTGTTGTTTTTCATATAAATTTTGCATTACTATGTCAAATTTCATACTTCTTGAATGAGTAATTGATGGCATTGCATATATATTTTTCTGGCTATGATATGAGCTTGTGATTACAGTGCCTGCAAGAAAATCAGACAAATGGATGGGACCAACAATCAAAATGTCACTTCCAAGTTTTAGGTTAAATTTCTGCAAATGGTTTGTATTCAAACATTAAAAAGAATTCCACTTTGTTACAGTTTTACAATCTCTCTATATATGTTGTGAAAATGCAGTGGCCATACGGAGTATATCCCCAATCTTTTAAAGTACTCTTGCCAGATAGAATGCAGGTATATCAATCTCCAATCTTCATCAAAATTTTACTACTTTTTAGATTACTAATATGCAAAAGTTCTGGAAATCAACTTATATTGAATTTAATCTTCTGAATCAATGATAATATATATAGGGTGAGAGCAGTGAAGCCGGCAAAAGTTTCAGGGACATTGTATTCACCTAAAGAGGACAACGAAACAGTGAACTCCACGACAGAAGTATCGAAGGATAATGGACGAAACCTGAGCATTTCAGTGATGTTGTCAAGACCAATATTAGCTTTGGAGTTCAATTGTTTAAAAATGAGAGTTGAAGCTCCCATTGTTGTTTCCAGCAGTTCTAAGAGATCTTTAAAAGTTTCTAATTGATCATTCATGGAGAAACCTGAGCATTGCAGTGATGTTTTCAAATCCAATATTAGCTTTGGAGTTCAATTGTTTAAAAATAAGAGTTGAAGATCCCATTGTTGTATCCAGCAGCTCTAAGATATCTTTCAAAGTTTCTTGATCATTCATGTGTATTCGATTATTCTTTTTTCGCATGCCGAATTGTTGTTCAAACGTCATCAAGTTAATGCAATCTATTCGTATGAAATTGCTGTCTTTTGTTATTGTTGATTGGAACGTTACGAAATTCACAGAAGAACACTTTCTTTTTCATTGATAATCTTACAAAAAAATTCTACATTCCATAACATGGACAAACCCGAAAGTCACAGAAGACATTTTTTTCTTTCACTGATAATTTTACAAAAAATTTCTACATTCCATAGCATGGACAAACCCGAGGAACAAACGAACAAACAAATGCAATTTTTCATTCTCAGATTAACATTAACAGTTGCTTTTAGCATTCAAACTATACTTACAATCTCAATCTGTATCTCTACCTCCACCAATCAAAGAACTGATCAGCAAATCAAAAAGCTTCTGGTAAAGGGTGACCTCCCAAAAATGCTTTGAACAGCACAAGAGATCTCTCGGGCTGTGAGAACGGAGCTTCATGCGAGGCTCCTCGGATGGTGGCAAACGATAGGATATCACCATAAACTTGTGTCCATCCACCAACCTAGTGACGAAAAAAAAAAAATTACGGTTATAGTCAAATTGCCACGTAAAACCTTTCGAATAACTAATACCATCAACTTGCTTAAATTTTTGGTAGTTTTCAAGAGATATACCTGCTGCCCTTCAAACCATACCCTGTAAGGCACAGTAGTTCTCAATCTTAATTCCTTTGCCAGTCCATTTACGAGTTTTCGACTTCCAGTCAATGGGATAACAGAATCTTGATCTCCACTGTAATTCAAGAAACAATATGATGCCCTTGCTATAATAACCAACAAAAAACTTAAATGGAGACTTCCAAGGTTAGAGATATTACCTGTACACCAAGACTGGGATTCCTGCCTTGATTAGTTTTCGAACAATAGTGATTGTCGGAATCTCCAGGTTAAGTAGCTCATAATCTAGAATGCTGTGATCAGTACAAGAGTTACAATTAACCAAATTTGCTTTCCTTTTCTACCATTTTCTGAAACAAAGCTATGCACAGAGCTATACGGGGACTGGAACGAATGATGCATGCTGTGTTTTTTTTTTCCTTTTAAAATCTCTTTTTGATCATGAATTATAAACTCTAGCTTATATATTATTCAAGAATTATGAAACATAATTTGTTGAAAGAGAATTACTTGCTGCAAACAGCCCAACTACGGACTCCTACAAGTCGTGCGTGAAGAGCCATCTGCACATCTTTTCTGTTAAGGTAATTGACAGTTTCATCTTCCACACAGACATCTATTGTTTCACCATCTTGCTGCAGTTGAAAGGATCACATAGAAAACTGAATTAGAAATCGAATGCCGATTTAGATAAAGCAAAATACGAAACATTAATCAAGAAACTACATATAGTACTACTTACCTTGGGAGCAAGGACTTTGGATTGCGAGAGCACGGATGATATACAAACGTCGAGAGTGACATCGTATTTGTCAACAAATCTACTGGTTTCTCTACTGACTTGACCCATTACCCTTGAACATATAGGAGAGACTGACCCTCGGTAATATTCGCTCACATACCGCGAATAGTTGCAAAAAGAAGTGAACATTGTGTATGTAGTATCAGATATCAGTCCGTGAGACCAGAAGAATTCAGCCCTCGAATTGAAATCAGTCGCGAATTCTAACACCGGATTGCCTAGCTGCAATTACAAAAGGATGACTTAATATGCCATTTACATCAAACGAAACATTTTTACTACGAAAGTTAATTAATAGATCGAAATCGTTTCATTCGATTACTCACAGCAATCCCTTTCAAATTGAACAACTTCTCCTTTTTGTTGAACAGAAGCATGAGTTCAGCCAGTTGAGGCACATAGTGGCCTAGTTATATAACCAAAAACCAAACAAATAAGTTCCAATAAATCTCACAAGCTGAATCATTTCAAATTGACCGAGTCAAGAAAATAGAGTAATACCGGCATAGCTCTCTCCTGTAATATACAAACTTCTGTTTCTGTATTGCGGGAATTTGTCAAACCATCTTTGCAAGAACACTAGATTGTCCCTGGCTATAATAATAATAATAACAAAGAGAGAAGAAAGTACCAGGTTTCAGAAAGTGAAGATGTGGTCTGTAAAGTTGAAAACTTTTTGTCAACTCAAGCAGGAAAACAACAAAATAAGAACAGTAAGCATACAACATTTGCTCAACTGTAAAGTGAGTAGGCTTGTAATATTTAGTGCCAGAACATGATCAAAAATATTCTAGCCAGTGTAATTTTTTGTACAGAAAAAAGAAAACCCAAAAAGGGTATTCAAAAATTGGAAACAAAATTCAAAAAACAGAATTGATTGGGTATCACAAATTGATGAGACATACCAGTTATCTTGTCATTTACACCTTCATATGAGGAAGTGTTACTTGAATAAGAGAACCCAACTCCAATTGGTGTCTCCAAATACAACATATTGGCTTCTGCAGGAAAAGATTGGAATGCTAAAAGTTAACACTCAAAAACAAATTGGAAAAAAAAAATCACAATTGATCAAAAATGTGTGCACATTACACTACCTCTGTTCCAGCTGTGTTCATTCCTCACAAGTTTCTCTCCACTAGGCCTAAATGGTCCATTTTCCGAAAATGCTCCAACTCCCAAAGAAGAACAACCAGGACCTACAAATAAAATACAAATTACAAACAAAATCGAAACCCCATTAAAAGAAAATGCATCAGATGTGAGTGAGTGAGTTAGTTAAAGAAAGAATAATTGTTTTTTTATGTACCTCCATTGAGCCAGAGAACAAGAGGCTTCAAAGTGGGATCTATTTCAGCTTCAGCAAAGTAGTAAAACAGAGCTCTCTGTTTCTTCTCATCAACGGTAACATAACCCGAATACTGTTGGAACCCGACTAGAGGTTGGCCCGGTAAGGCAATGATTCTATCAAATAGAGAGGGACTTGACTCCACCACAAGTGTACAAAAGCATAATAGCTGGATCAGAATTCCAGTCAATGCCACAACTTTTTTCCATGGAAGAGAAGAATCCATAGAGAAGAAGAAGAAAGAACAAGTGAGTGTTTGAGAAAAGATAAAGAGTCGAATAGAAGAGAGAAATGCAGCTAGATGTTGTTCAGTTGGGAAGCATTTTATAATGAGAAAACAAACCCCTGTTTATTTTGCTTATTATAATAATAACAAAGATTTCAACTTTTTTTTTTTTTTTAATTTCTTTTTTGATTTTTGGGGGGTCAAAACTCAAAACTAAAAAAACCCACTTGAGAGCAGAGAGAGTAGGAGCTGAAACAGATGACGTAAGTGTGTGTGAGAGATGATGAGTTTGTGTTTTTGTTTGGTGAGTGAGGTGGCCCCTTTTTTTTTTTTTACTCCGACAATACTTGGATGCTGATTAAGGTTTTCATCGATTAAAAATCCAATATCAGTCATGAATTTAAGAACATCTCTCGTAATAATGTAGTTTGTATTTTTTTTTTTTAAACGGTGACATATCATTATTTTTAAGTCGATTGACTCGTATATGATCAGTATAATTAAATTTGATATACAGTCAAATAAAAAAATGGTTTTTAATATTTTATTTGTAAAATATATATTTTTAACGATATATCAATTTATTATTTATCTCTATCGATATAATTTAAAATTATTAATTAAATAAAGTGGAAGATAAAAGTGATTAAATTATTAAATAAATAAAATGAAAAACAAGAGTGTGACTGACTGGACTAACAAGACGGTTGTCCAATAATTCCTCTGAAAATAGAGAATTATGTTGATAACCTTTAAAAAAGAAAAATTATCACCTCAATTAAATTGTACTAAACATACTGATATTAAAGATAATATCAAACACCAATCCATAGTTTTTTCAATCACTTAAAATCCTTTGTTAGTATTTTGGATATTTACCATTCAGCAACTAAGTAGTGTACTTTTTACTCTGCTTCCCCTGCTCTTCAATCACTGTTATTGTCTGAACAATTGCTGACTTGGGTCAGTGAGCAAATGGTGTATGACTGTGGGCTTGAAAATGAAATTAGAGAATGTGCTTTTACATTCACAGCTCCTCGGTTTTTTTTGTTGTTTTCTGCGTGACACAGTAATATAGATAGATTTACTGTCAACAAGAAAAAAAAAAGTAAATATGGATAGATTTGAATTGAATCAAAACCAGAAAATAAGCCAAAAAACACACTGCAGAGTACTACCATTTCCATCATACCCATTTTTTTACATTTTTACACACATACTCCTGCTCTCCAGAAAAAGGTGCTTTACAGGAAATGCTTTTTTTTTTTCTCTCAGGTAAAAAATATATATATTAAAACTGTTGATGTGAAATGACAACATCTGTGTAATTATATTACATCTCTCGGAGGAGAAGAGAAAGAAAAAAAAAATCAAGAAAAAGAAAAGCGAAAATGAAAATGTTTCTGTTTTCAAAAAAAGGTATTTGAGAGAATCATATGGTTCATGACCAACCCACAAAACACTTTTTGGTTTTCCTAGACAAAAACAAGGCATCAAGTTTGATTAAGTTTTGGAAATCATGTAATCAAAAAAGTACAAATCTAAAATCTTTTGATGTTTCTTCCATTGATTTTCCCATTTTGATTTGTTTATTTTTTGTTGAGACTTGAGATACTAATCTAAGCAAGATATGTCAAAAAAAATAAAATAAAAAATAAAAAATCAATAAAATTCAGTATCATTAATCAACCAAGTATTATGTTGACTGCACAGTAAAAAAAAAAAAAACAAATGATGGTGATGATGAAATTGTTGTACTAACTTCATGATGAGTAGCAGTGTTTTCTTCTTCTTCATTTTCCAGTGCACAGTATTATTTTTGATGAAATCTCTGTACATATTAATAGTCAGAGACAATACTCGATTAGAATCTTTGATATTGTTTTTCGTTTTTATTTTTATTTTTATTTTGCATCGTTTGACCTTTCCAACCAGAGTCCTTTCATTTTGTCTGACCTCTGTTGGTTTGATAAAACCTGTAAAGTCTCTCTCTTATGTGGTTTTGATCGTGTCCATGGGGGTCCAAGGTGTCTTCTACCAGACAGAAAGTGGGGTGGCAGAAGGCATTTTGTGGGAAAAAAAAACCCAAAAATAATAATTTCTTTTTTACTTTTTAACTCCTCTAATAGTTAGTTTTTTTTTTCACTATCACCATTTCACCCATTTGTATTAAGAAAAGGTTAAAAACAAAGGAAGACAAAAAGGGTAATTCAGGTTCAAAATCAGAACAAAATCAGCAAAGTTTTAACACAAATCAATGGAGTGAAGATGTAGTAAAGTATAGATGTATGGGAAAATGGATTAAATAAAGATTTAGGTCTGATGTTATGTTTAGATTCTCCCTATCTCTCTAAAGAAATGAAAAAAGAAAAAGAAAAGAAGAAAAAAAGACTAGAAAATTGTTGGATTCCACTAGTAATGGCATGTGAATCATCTGGGATTTTGATATAAATTCCTGACCCATCTCAAATCAATTACTGTTTTGCATCTCTTTTAAAAAAATGTTTTTATTTTTTTTTAATCTTTAAGGAATGTACTTTTTGGAATTTGTTTTAAAGTTATTAGTGGGGTGATTGATGGTTCAATACTTTCAATTTGATTCAGAGAATATTTCCAGGACAAAAAAGAAAAAAAGAAAAGAAAAAAGAAGAAGGAGAATTTATAATTTAGATCCAAATCTGTTATTCATTTACTATAGATGATTATGTGTGCATTTGCATAGCACCCAGACACAGAGGAGAGACATTAGCTTTTATCCATAAAAAGACAATATATGTTCTTTATTCAGTGCTTAAAGTCATAATCTTTCACTTAAATCCCTAACAACAGTAAATAAATAAATAAATAATACCCATTTTCAAAAAAGATTTATTAATAAGAAAAAGAAGAAAAGGAAAAAGAAAATACACATATTATCAAAAAAATTATATGGGTAATATTTATTTAGTTTGATTTGTAAAAAAAAAAGTTACATATATTGAGATTGGGGTATGGTTGTGGACTTGTGGTAGGGCTAGTTGGACAGATTGATTGGAAAATGTGTAGGAAATGGAGGTGAAGCTGCTCATCAAGTGGTAGTGTGTGTATTGTGTAAGCTTTTTTTGTGAGTCTTCAATTGGAAGCAAAGTTTCACCTTTTTTTTTTAATAATATTTATTTTTAATTAAAAGCAATTTGGATGATTATATTTTTTTGTATTTTCGAAGAGGAAAAGGTGTCCAACTTTTTCAATTAAAAATACCATTTTTCTTTTCTTTTCTTTTCCTATTTTGGAAGTATACTATTAGTCTGTCTGTGTAAGAAGTTATAACTAAGTTAGAAAACCCATGAAATCATGAATGAATGACTCTTGAAATATCTTTCAAATTTTATGAATAGTTTTGGTATATAATATATAATTTTTAACAAATAATGAGTGCCTTGTTTTTCCTTTTGAATATTCTTATATATCATTATATGAATTCTAAGAAAATATTGTATCAATTTTTAGATATTCTAATTTTATACTCCCAAAAGTCAAAAGTCAAAAGTCAAAACCAATGCCCATCAAATATACTTAAATCATAGTTTAGAATTATAACAAGTGATTTCTTTTGAAATTCATCAAAAACTTTATTTACTTATTAAAATTATTGATAAAATCTCATAAAAGGTGGGTTATTTTTTTTTTTATATTATTCCACTATCTTGGTAAAGAGAGTAGAGAACACATGTATGCAATGTGAACTAAAACTCTAAAAGAAGTAAAAAAAAAAAAGTATGAGAGGAGGAATGAGGTTGTGAGAAAGTAGTGGTTATTATTAGTTGTGAACTTTGAAACTTGAATAAGGAAGCAGATAGAGAAGAAGTTCCTTTCCATCTTTCTTTCTTTTTTTTTTCCTTCTTTCAATTTGTTTTTTCTCTTCTTATGTGAGGATGGGGTCAAGAGAGTCATGATTTGCACTCAAGCATGTTGGAGAAAAAATATTTCCATGGCATGCTCTAGTGCTCTACTGGTGAAACTGTTTTTATTATTTGTTTTTTTACCCACCCATTTGAATTTTTGTAGAGATAAAAAAAATTAAAAAAAAAATCTATATAACCACTATTCATTCATACCACAAGACAACACATGCTCATCTTTTTCAACCTTCTATTAGACTTTTTTGGATGGCCCATCATCTCAACTAACTTCCACATAAAATTTCACAACTGGAAGAAGAATAGTGGGTGTTTTTCCAAAGAGCTGATGATGCTGATCTCATAACATAATTGAATGTCATCATTTCAATGTCATAATTACAGAGGAGAAAACACAAAAGAGACAATACCCCCAAGTATGCTTATCCTTCTAATAATGATTTCTTCTTTTTAAAAATTTAAGTGGGAGTTTAATATAAAGATTAAGACACATGATGACCCCATGAAAAACTATACTGAAAATAGGCCTTTTTTTTGTATGAACTTTCCATAAAAACAATTATTTTATCTGACCATCGTCCAGTGTAACTCAATAATTAATAATGTTTTAATTTAAAGTTATTGATATAATTAATTTTAAAGAAAAATATAAACGTTTTATATTATTAATATACATAATCAATATAATATTATCTCGTATGAATTGTTATCCCGTTAAATTTTATTCTAAACCTTAAGTAAATCCCCCGCATCGTATTGATTATATTTGTATAATGTAATGTGGTGGTATTGGTTGGTGTATACATACGCATTAAAACAATGAAAGGTGTCCCAACAGAAAGGGAAAAACTGTAAGATAAGGGATTAGGTCAAAATCACCTTTAGAATTTGGGTGTCTTTCTCTTCTTTACCCATGCGCACCTTTTCACCAAAAGAAATGCTTTTTATTGTCTCTCACTCTCACTATCTCTTTGTCTGTGTGACCACCAAGAAGCCCATCACTCACCCCTATTATATATCTCACTTGCACATGCCCAGAAAACACACATATTTTTTTAGGCAGCAGAGGCAAGAAGTAATAACAAAAACAAAAACAAAAAAACCTGCAAGGCGTGCAAAGTGGTATAGGCTACTTGAAAGAGACTAGATAATATATAAAGATATATAGGGGACCTCTTTGAGAAGCAAAGAGATTCCAGTCAATCAATGGACATTTTACAAAGTTCCAATAGAGAAATGACAAAACTAAATTCCCCAGTAATTATTCTCTGATCACTCTCTGCTTCTCCTCATTCTATGTATCTATATCTAATCTAATATATATATATATAAAGATAAAAGACGTTTTGGCTGGTGCCTCTGTGGGCCTTTTGTCTTGTACAAGAGTCCGTGTCTTATATGCATTTTTAGAGTAGCTGATAAGACTGGACTTACTAGGTACAAACAAGGGCTCCACTGCACATGCATACCTCTTCACTTTTCAGTCTTCATCATCATCGTCATCATCTTTCGTTTTCCAGCTAAGAATTCAAAAACATCTGTAAATCCGTTGATTTTCAATCATCTTAATTGTAATAATAATTTGTGATTAGCATCTTTGTAGATTCTTTTTGCACACGTATTGTTCTAATCTAAAACTCAATAAATCGGAAACTTTGATGCCCTTGTGTGAACCTGGTGAAAGCGTGAAACTATATTGCTGATCAATTGTGTTTTAAGTCCTTGAAAATGAATTACATGACATTCAAAATTGAATTTTTCTCTAGTGTTCGGGTATTGTATAATATATGTCAGGATCTCTACATTTTACAATACTACTTTTTGTCAAGTGGGAATCTAGTTGGTGATCATAGAGATGTAATACATTTAGACTGAGGAGACGATATTGGTTTGGAAAAGAAAAGAAAAGAAAAAAAATGCACAAACATCTCATAGGCTGAGCAGGTGATGTGCAGAAGTCTTTGGTTGTTTTGGCGAAATTGAGTGTAGTTTGAGTGAAAGAGAGTCCTGATCAATTTTTGCGAGTTGCTTCCCACAGCCAATGCTCGATCCCCAATTTCCTTAGCTCCATCAAACCTCGCTCAACTAAACAAGAAACACCGGAAATCAGTGTGAATTCAAGAAACGTAGGGTTGCTTAAAAATATGCACTTAAGAGGAGACCAAAAAAAAAAAAAACTGATGAAAAAAATGACAAACTTCATAATTCAATGTTAAAAGAACAACACAGGAATAAGGAACTCCATCATAGAAAAGAAAAGAATTAGATACGAGTAAGGAGTAAGGAGTTTATAAAAATCCTGATCAAATTCAAGTTGAATTGCCACCATTATTGTTCCTTACTCATTAGTTATTAACAGAGAGGGGTCATATATGTATCTTTACGTGAGGAATTAATCCTGAAAATGAAGTTGACATTACCGTCAAAAGCATCATGTGAACTAGGAGAGTGTCCACTGCGGTTGATCCAAAACTGAAGTCGCTCTTTTGCAATATCAACCTGAATACCATGGGCTTTGGCCCTACTCCAGAAGTATGTCAGCCATGCCTGTTCAAGTTCCATATATTGTTTACATGATCAGATTCGGCATGATATACGCATACCTATTTCCACATGCAAACTTACAAAGCTTGAAGTACGAAAAATCACCATATAATGTCTTTCAAAATAAAAAACACCATATAGAGTGATGAAATATGAATGAGATTAAAAACGTAAGCCATCAAGAAATAAATGCTGGACCTCCTTGAAGAGAACATCTTCCGACTCCTCTGGGCTCAGTTCTGCAAGAAAATAAAGATTACTATCATATAATGTATCACATGATAAATAACTCATAACATTATATATCATCAAATACTAGAATACATATGCTTTTAACACTCAGTTTTGCATGAACAATGCCGGACATCAAAGGTTGAGCTAAACTTGTTTGACCGATGACTAAAAATATGACTGAATGACAGAACTGCTTTAGAGAAGAACATCCCTCTGAGCTAAGATATACCATTTCAGTAACATTTTCATTTGGTTCCAACTTCCTAGAACAAACAAATACTATAACAAGTTTTGGCGGGAAACAGCATAGATAACCAATGGCCAGGTGAGATAACCTATCCACAAACAATGAGGAGACGACTAGGTACAACAAATAAACCGGGAAAACTGGATGCATTCTTTTCAGAACTTCGAATTCAATTTGTCTTTTTAATTTTCAGAACATTAAAGACAAATTTTCCTCCATTTAGTACGTATGAAACGATACTTCTTTTCACATATACAACAAGAACAATATAAGCAGTGCATGACAGCAAATTGCAACTAAAGTTATGACTCACCAAATGCCTCCATAAACTTAGGATCACCTGGAGATTTGAGTTCTGCAAGTAAAAGGAAAGAATGGAAGTACGCATTAGGAGTGCATAGTGAAGGAGAGATGTCAATATTCATTATTTAGAGAAATGTAGCATGTTATGTGGTTATACAAAGCACACCTGAGATGGATAGTCGCATAGAATTTGCACGCCTTTGTTGGGCCAATGCAAGAACAATAGCCTCCTCAACCTTAGTAGCCACCATAAAAATATCACGTATACAGTAACATAAAATCCGAAACAGATAATTAATAAGAAACAAAGTAGAAACAAAACAAGCGATACAAGAGGGAATACCTTCAATGAGGCAAGTTCCTTCAAACCCATTTCAACTGAAAGCATACTCTCGATATTTCCTTCTCCGGTTAGATCACTGACATCCAGAACAACGCTTCTCTTCTCATTGTCATCATCAGCTGCTCAGTATTAAGTCCCATGAATGATCAATAAAGACAATAGAATTATGAAACAAGGAAACCACTGTCAACCACCAAACCTAATTAAGAAGTACTGATGTTTTACAGTGAAAAAAAAAACACAACATTTAATTGCAAAGAGTCAAACACTAATATATTTACTAGCCTTTTTCCCAACATTGTTCCTTAGCCTTTTGTCCGGCGGAAATGACAACCTCAAAAGGAAGTGGTGCTAAGGATGACCAGTATTCATACTTTGAAATGGCTACATCTGCACAGATACCTGTCAAACATAAAAGAAATTAATGTGAAAAAACATGTCAGGTGTGTAGGCCAGAGCCCAGAGGTGGACCAAATATCTGCTTTTATAACAAGACCAAATAGGAGTATGCACTGATTTGAAACATATAAAATAATGCTCAATACTTCAAACAACAAAAGAATGGGCAGAATAAAACAAAACAAAAGGAACACCAGAGCAGAACACATGTATTATGTTTGAAATCGAGTGGTCAACTTTAAAACAACCATTGCGTAAGATTATTCCTAATCAATGGCAAACAAATTCTAGAAAAGAAAACTTGTCTTTACCGAAAGTCATATACAGAAAAAAAGTGAAGATCAAACTGGTTATCACATAAATTTGGTCATTACCTCATGACTCGTGAAATATATTCAAGCCACATTTTTTTATAATTAAATGGAAAGTTTTATCCTCTGAAAGTTGATGAGTTGAGAGTTTTTGCATCCTCTAAGGGATGAGTTAGCCAACTACTATACATTGTGATTTTAGTTTAGCAGTTACGTAATTGTCCCCCTTTTGTATCTTCCCTTTTTCTTCTCTTGTACAAAGTTTCTATTTCTAATTAAAAAGAGAGTTCAAGAGTTAGAAGAAAGATTTTATAAAAAAAAAAAAAAAAAAGGAGTTAGAAGAAAGATGACGTAGTGAGTAGATACCATATCTTGCAGCTAATCCCCAGTACCGAGCAAGCCAACACCTCTTAAGAACAACTTCTTCCTGAAATGAAGATGAAGTAAATATATTTTTTCTTTAAATGAGCACTAATGAGCTCGCTGCAACTAGGTACAAACCATTTCTTTCTGAGTCAAAATCATTCTTTGTGTCATTGAGCGAAGGGCTTTCACTTCAGATTCAGCTCCACGAAGTTGTTGTACAATGGCAGCAGTGTCTTCTTTTGCAATCTGATTCAAGAAAGAATTTAAAGCATAAAGCAACATTATATAGCAACCACCAGAAACTATTTGATCATTTTAGTACTATACGAATGAGGATATGATGTAGGTTACATTTGGGACTATGTATAAACATACCTCTACTTCAGACCGAAGAGATGCAATATCTTTATCTACCCCATTCCTGTTTTGTTTTGCATCCTTAAGCGCAGCCTGCAAAAAAAAAAAAAACCCTCGGTTCTGAATCTTTTACGCAAAGAGAGAAATAAACAAAGAAGCGGACAGTATCCTACTATCAGAAGGAAGTCCATTTTATTCGAGTTCCAAACTACAAATAAGATCTCCAGAGCACATTTTCACTTTTACTGTGATCTAAGAACAAGTCTAGTTTTTCAGACACAACTGTATTGTTAGGCCTAACATAAGTCGTACATAAAATAAACAGAAATCAAAGTTTCCTTAATTACCTCTCTCTGACGCAATGCGGCTTCCTTTCTGCAGATGGTAACATAAGCTATTATAATAGCAGAAAGAAACAGAAGAAGGGGAAAACATTAAGTTGGTACAGATTATAACTTACCTGGTCAATAATTTAGCTTCCAAGGATACACCTTCTCCAAGAGCGGCAACCTGCTCAATAATTCAGCTCAATAACATGTTGCATTTGCAACCACCACTAGTCCTTTGGAATTGACAATAAACAATGGGAATTTATTATACGCATGTAGCAAGCAAGAAACTTCCACTGAGTTTCAACATTTCAGGCATGTGGCAGATACTAAGGCTATATATTATCATAAGTTCAGCAAGATCTTAAAAAACGTATTAGTTCCGCTAAACTCCAGAATCATATTATGAGCAAATCAATTAAAAATCCCTTTAGAAAGACTTCTACTGACGACACTTGAAAGATCATTTTAGTGCAACATTGAAACAATTTCTTTTTATTCTTTAAAGACACTATCAGCAGCAATCTAAGAACTTTTTCCTCCTATTGGACAGATGGATGATCAAAACTAAAAGTTCAAACTGTCCTCAAATGATTCACCAAAGTTTCCGTTTCATCTTATACCAGTGTAATATGTCCATGATTCACTCAAAAGCCGACACCTAAGTCAATTCATTTTAGAAAAAGGTATAAGAATGAACACAATATGTATGCATCTCTCAACTCCCAAGTTAGTATTCACACAAGTTTTCATGGGACCTAATAATCTTCCCCGTATGCAGTGCTTGTTTAATGATTATAGATGAACTAAATGAGTTGGGATTAAAGATGGTAAGACTCAACAATGACAAACAAAATTTTTAAAAAAAAAGAGCCAAAAGTCTAAGCCTGCAAGACATTGCCTCGCAATAGATTAAAAAGAAAAAACAAAAACAACAGAGAAAGAAAAAAAAAAATCATCTACCTGTTTCTCAAGCTCCTTAACTCTGGCCTCTGCTTCCTCACATCTCTCTTCCTCATATCTGAGCTGTTCACCAAAACCAAATGCAAGAATTATCTCATATAAAATGAACTTAACATGACACATTAACGGATAAATCAAACTTGAAGAAAAATATCACACCTTGCTAAGGACATTGTCATTCTCTTCTTGGAGCATTTCAAGCTGCATGATGACAACAAATTTCAAACAGTTTTTCAACAAGTCGAACTTAATTGGATTTTAATGCACACGAAACTTGAGGTGCAATGAAAGCATACCTCATCACGAAGCACAGAAGCATCTCGTTGATCTCCATTATCTTTTGAGCTAAATTGCCTGCCATTTCATGAAAACACACACACACACACACACACACACGATATCTTCAATTTGTTACTTGCACCAACGATCCACACTAATTATACATAAATTTAATTGTAAAATTATTCATTTTTAAAACCTTTTGTCTCTATAATGATTCTTTGGAGGGTCAATTGGCGGTAAAGAAATTGCCGTCCTCAAAGGCGCCTTATTTGGCGGCATCGGCAGGGATGGTGTCGTACGGATAGTCATCGACGGCCTTCCAGCTGACGTGGACCGAACAGACGTTGATTCTTCAACTAAGTTCCTATCTATCTAATTATAGTAATAATAATAATAATCAATTCAAAGTACAGTCCAATTAATAAAAAATTTGCCAAAATTCAACAATTTATTCTACAAAATGAAGACTGAAAGTACCACATTGTGAAAAAACTTACCGCAGGAGATGGAGATCTATTCATTCTCGTAGATGAAATCGCCAATCTAGTAGTTGTAGTAGCAGATGCAGTGTTCGAAGCGCCGTTAACATTTCTCGGACGCGACAGCGACATAGGAGGAGGAGCAGTGTAGCGGAACCCTAGATCGTCGTCCTCGTCGTCATCATCATCCTCATCTTCGGCAGCCGTCTGAGAAGAAGCCATGACTTGAGCGAGCCGCTGAGCCGCGGCTTTGGCCGCGAAGTTCTGGTTCCTCTTGATGGTGGAGAGACCGGTGACGGACGAAGATCGACCGTGGTGGTAGCGCACCGGAGACATTGCCGGAGACGACGAACCGGTGGCGGTAGTGCTTCCCGACTCGCTGCTCCACTGGCGCGCGTAAACCGGACTGTCGGTCCGATTCCGGTCCATTTCCGGTCAAATGAGAGAGGGAGTGAGTAGAAAAGCTGAGTGGTGAAGACTCTAGATCTTTGTGTGAAAAAATTGAAGAGAGAGATGAGTGAGACACAAGTTTGACTTGGACGAATACAATGTTGGAGAGACAAGCGGACAGATACGCTCTCTAATCTCTACTGGTCAATTTGTTCTGTTAATAAATTACAGTTAAGATAAAGCTAATCGCGTATTTGAAATTTAATTAAGATGATTTAAATATTTTACTTTTTAGTTATGATATTTTTATACGAGTAATGCTATTATCAAAAATAATAATTAATGTTTAAGAATAATAAAATTTAAAAGCCCTAGCTTGATAATTGCTACTTCTTCTTTTTTACTTACAGATTTGGGTGATTAAAGTAGTGAAAACTGGTCATGGTATGCATATATCTATCTATCCACTAAAGATTTACATTGGATTGATCATACCTCCCCATCTGTTGGTGCTGAAGATTTGAATCTTATCATGTATGCATTTATGTTAACACAGAAATGTGTATTTTATAAGTATTTATGAGTAATTTTCTTCTTACTATCGTTGTAATAGGTATTTTATCATAATTAATAATGAATTTTCTTTATTATAGAAGTAGATGTGTTATTGCATATCTTCCTTTATGCTACAATGATTAAATGAGAGTCATCAATATAAAAAGATGAAATAAGATTGATCTAGTAGTAAAACCCCAAACATATATACTACGAGGTCTATAACGAATTAACGTTTGAATTCTTCCATCTTAAAAAAAAAATCTTTAATTTATATAATAATATAATACTTTAAAAAAAATGATTGTCTATCGTTTTGTAGAAACACCATATCAGATCGATGCATACCATTTCAAGAAGCTGGTAGGCTAGCTGAAGTCGGTCACTACAATGACAATCTTCTATGTAAACGTACGAGTAACCATGTAGCTATATTGTATTCGTTAATTCCACGAGATTCTCTGATATATTTCTCTCATTTTCTCTCAAACCAAACAACAAATTAATCTTCTAGTTAAACAAGTGTGAAGTGTGTAACCGATTGGGGAAGATATTTCCTTGTTCATGTTTTGTTTTGCATTTGTTTTTTTGGGTTCTAATTTCCGAATTGAATTAATATAAACATTAGACATGAGTACAAATAAGTTTCCCATGATCGGAAACTTAATTTAATTCATTACTCGGGAGGAAAAATTAAGTTCTCATTTTGATTCCAATATTATCCCTCTAAATATAACATGTTTTCAATTTCATCATAATTATATATGGTATATAAATATTTTATTTTAATATATTGTTTATTTTAAATAGCTTTAAAAATAAAAAAAGAACCCTAATCAATTCTCATATTGGTGTTTAATATCAATACTTTATTTTGATATTAGGGTGATGTATAGTGTTTTATGTGAGTTTTTACTGCTACCCCTTTCATTTTTTGAAAGAAAAAAATATTTTATTTTCTTAGTAAAAATGAAGTTTATTTGTAATCGAAGAAAAAGACCATGATCATATGTGTTCATATATAATTGTTATTTTTTTTATTGTTTTTATTCTATATTATATGTATAATTGTTTAACATAGGTATAAGTGTACAATTACTGATTTTATACAATTTTACTTAAAAAAAATACGTTGACAATACAATCAGATGTGAGGGAAAAAAAATACATGTTATTCAGGTTCAGATTTCAGTCATTATCCAGTATTCAGAAACTTAAGGACTATTCAGTTTTCAGACAAAAAAACAAATGACCTCTAAGTTTCATTTTCAATATGAATTTAATTTTTAATTTGTATAGGGTCCACATAACTTGATTTTCAGCCGTTTTTAGTAAACAATGTAACTTGATTCCCTTTTTAGTTAGGTTGGAGAGGGAAATTAAGCTCTTTCCTAATATAGATTTAATTTACTCAACTTGATTCTTAACTGTTTAACTTGGTTCCTTCTTTAGGATTTTTAATTATTAAACACGTCTTATGGTAAATTTATTGGTTAATATAATAATTGAAATATTTTTTGTTATTATTATTGTGTTGAGGGATAGAATGTTTATTATTTTTCATTATTCAACTAACTAATAAATTAATAATGTCTTACATAGGAAAAAAAAAACCTATATAGCAAACTTCATGACTACTTATAAGTAATATGGTCATAAAAATAATTTTTAAAAGGCATAATAAATTGCAAATTCTTCATATAGTCCATGGTTATCATATTTTCATTTGAGTTTAAAAAATGATGTCATTATCCAGAGAATTAAGGTTAATTAAATGGATAATTAGATATTATAGTCAAGATTTCACTTTTAAAATGTAAATTAATACATGAAAGCAACTTTCAAGTTGGTTGAGAAAGTCTTTCACCATCTTGATGATCAAGTGTGATTAAAAATTCAAGAAAATCCTACAAATAAACACAAATTTCAATTGAATGGATATGAATTGTTATGACATCTCCTCCGTTACTTTTGTGGTGAATTTGTGTTCAAAAGTTAGTTGAAGCTCAATTATTTATGCCCAAAAAACCATATTCAGAGGTTTCAAATTCTCTGATTGAATCTGGAGTTTCTGGACCCAAATGAATGATCTTTGTGGTCTCAAAATAGAAAGAAGCAAACGTACAAGGCAGGATTTCTTTCAGCTTTTTATACCAATTTTACATGGTCGACATTGACAGATTCTCTTTGTATTTACCATCAAAAGATTCTCTTCCTTCAGCAATTTTACTGATTGACGTTTTTTTTTCATTCGAATTATTCTAAATTTGTTGTTCTTCTTTAGAATTTTTTCATTTGCATTGATGTCAACCTTTTCTGGTTTGCATAAACCAGAAAATCTCGAATATTTGGATCAACGTCCCCATTTCTCCACTCAACCCTCCATGATGAGTGGCATGAACTTCTATTGTCTACCCAACTCTATAACCAGAACATAAGAAAAATCAAAACCAATTTTCTTAAAATAATCCTCACAAATAAGGGGAAAAAAACATATAAAGGTTATCATAATGTAAACTTTAGGGTTAGACCAACTCAATGAATGGATGCATAAGTTAGTTTAGATGATCAACCAATTGAGAAATAAAAATAAAAATTGACAACTTTCTGACTCAAATTATGTTGAAACCCAGCCAAAACCAGACTGGGATATTTTATCAACCAGGTTAACAAGCAAAACGGTATCATTTTTTTTCTGCACTTCACTTTCAGGCTCTCATTGTCCTTTCAACTACTCATCACAACATTCTCACCTCCTTCATTACCACCCCACCTGCCCGGGCACAAGTTTCGGGTGCAGTTTCTGGGGATTCTTTGGTTTCACACATTCTGTGTAGGTGTTTAAATGTTGTGTTTTGCTTGCATCCTGGATGTCATATTTTTCGTGATCATCCATGTTAGATAAGATAGATATCAATGGTGAATTTAATTGTGTCACCGGACATGGGTAAACCTTTTCACTCACATCCTCCTCCACAATCACATCACACCATGCTCAAGAACCCTCTCAAACCTGGTTTCCTTTTTGTATGCCAAAATTTTAGAACTTCGAGGGTAGAAATCTTCAAGTGCTCTTACCTACATCGGGTATTTTCAATGCTTCTACTCCCAATCATAGCAGCAACTGTAATGGGTTGGGGACGATGAGGCTCAAAAACTACTAGGCAAAGCAATCTCCAGTCTAACCTGAACCTACCCAAGCCCGACCTGATTGTTGTTCCCTTTCCAGCTTTAATGTCAACTAGTCAAATTTAATCTTTTATCAGGTCTTAATTTTACCAAAATGGGGTCAGGGTAATGGTCATTTACGGTTTAATGGCAAAATCTTGCTCGTTTGCCCTCCGATAAAGCAAAGCTGAAGCTTCCACCCTGTATTTATTTTGAAGGTAAAACGAAAAAAAAAAAAAAAAAAAAATGTTGACATGTCAAATGACTACACAAATCAGATGCCAAAATGCAAAACTAATACCGAAAACAAGAGACTAGCTCACCAGCCAGGGTGGACAACAAATCTTCCTGTGGATAGAGCCCAATTCACCTGTTAAAAACAATTTTTAACTTAAAAAATTGTTGGACAATGCAGAGTAATCCCCCGTTCAATCTTTAATGAATCAAATATAGCAAAGAAAATTACTATACAACTTCTGCCAGTTATGTATATCAGTATATAATGGTTTCTCCAGAAATATAAAAATTAAACAGGTGCTAGCTGTCAGTAAAGCGGTTAAAAAAACCAAAAGTACCTTATCGGTCCCAAGAGAATTGGCAACAACATGAGTCACCTGATCATCCATCTGTTTTTTGCATACAGCACCAAACTGCTCAGCTGTCTGCCACAGTGGATGTAGGTGAGGGTTGGCTTCACCAACTGGAAAAACCCTGCTAAATAATATATGGCAACCAGCCAAAATCTTTCTTTGCTCTGTGGCTAGGATATTTCTAACATCCACATCGTCTAAAGATTGATGAGAGAAAAAGTTTTGGTGTATCCGCTCGATAACCTATTTGATGCAAATTAAGGAAAAAAAAAAGGGGGGGTGATGAGCATGGTGAGAATTATATGTAGTCTCTAAAATTAGTGTAACTGTTGCCTCACCGCCAAGGAGGATGCCAAAGTTCCTTCTTCAGGTCTCTCATCATGGTCAATCTCAAGGAGAGAAGGACCTGGAAGCCCAAACTGGCGCCTACTACAAGGGAAATAAGTATACCTGCAACAGGAAATTATGTGGTAATGAGAATGCAAAAAAGATGCAATGAGTCAAAGTGTCAAACTACAAAAGATGAAATGACTGGAATTTTAATTATTAATCAAGATAACTTACCTTTCTACAACAATTAAGTTTAGTTTGTTATGCGGCCAAACTCTAACAGAATCATCTATAATCACAACAGAGGATTCCATACCCAAAACACCTTCCAGATCCTTACTCTTTGCCCTATCATCACCGTCATCTCCATCATCACCCTTCGAGATGACTCGTCCATTAAACAAAACCCCTTTAGGATCAAGCACCTTTGCCATCTCAGTAGCATACAGCTTGTTCCCCATTGTATAAAGATGGAGCTCGAACAACTTACTAACCCTCTCCAAAAAGGCCCAGATCCCAGGCCTCAATTTGGTCCACATTCCCATTTGAGGAAAGCGGAAGAGATGTCTCTGTGGTTTTTCACGATCCTGTTCCTCTTTCTTTCTCAAGATGTCGTGATGCACTGGGTCTACTTCATGGAACTGAAAAGGTACAGTATAATTAAACTAACAGACTGAGCATTCTTTTCCGAATAAATAATGGTGAAAAAACAAGAAAATAAAATACAACTACGAAGAACAGGAATTTACCTTAGCTGAATTAAGAAGTGTATGATCTAGATCCAAGACCAGACAGAGCTTGTGTGCGGCAAACATTTTGTTCTGTTCTTCTAACCTCTTCGCCCTCTCTCTTTGAATTGCAGCTTTTTGCTGGTCATCATACCCTTCAAAAAGATGTTCAACATCTCCCCATGTGTTCTGTGAAATAGGACCTGTTGGACCTACTTCAGCAGCTGAAGCAGTTCCAGTTCGACGGTCCTCTAGATTTGAAAGGACAGCTTTAACATCTGTCTTGTCCAATTTATTATGTTCTGGTTGAAGTGGAGGATTCTGAGAAACTATTGGTTGACTTGTTAACGCTTGGGAAGCAGATATAATATCAGCTATGTTTTTTAAATTATTGGTGAAACTCTGGGTAATATCTGGTGCTGGAGTCGATTGAGAATGCAATGGCTTTGCTTCTGCTTGACCCTGTTGCTTTTGAGAATCTAAATTGTCCTTACTTGCTAGGGTGCTAGGAATAGAAGGTCCATTTGTTTTGAATAGATCAGGTCCTGAGCTCCCATTCCTTTGAAGTGTGTTTCCATGTAGAACACGTCGAGGGTCACGGGGTTTCATACGAACTTTTCCAGACTCATCCTACAGGGTCCATATATTATTATAAGTTATAACATGAACGGGTTACAGAAGCTTTGCTTGAAAAACAAAACGATGTTGACAAAATAAATGTGTTCTAAAAGCAATAGAATGATTAAATCAATGAAAATATGTTAGCCTGGTTTAAACCATATCAATTTCTGCATTCTTAACATTATATAAGATTAGGAGCTCACCGCAAGAGCTACTTGAGAAGGAACCTGAAGTGTTCCCATCGGTTTTGGAAAAATCCCTGAAGGTGCTGAGGGAGCGATGGTCATTAAGGGAGCTGCTCCTACTATTGAATTCAAACTCGGAAGATGCACTGTGCTTCTTAAAGAATTCGTAATGTTTTGCTGGGATTCTGTAGCTAATCTCTGTTGTTGACCCATCTTAAGTAAATTCATCAATATGGTTGGATTAACTACAAAGTCGTTAATAAAAGCAGGCAACGGAGCGGTGATACTAGGAGCTATCAGTGGTACGTGCTGATTTCCACCAACAGCTGCCACATTGGTTCTAACACTAGTAGTAGGATAAGGAACTCCATTTTCCACTTTCCTAGAATTAGGTTCCTCATGCTCTACCAACTGATTTCTTTTAGGGATCTGAGGTCCAGCCATATCAGTGTCCTCCAACCAACCACCGTTTCCGGATACAGTTTTCACATCCCTAACTACTATAGAATTTTCCAATCCATTCCTTTGCCTTTTTAATGCAGGGCCATCCAGAACAGGCTCCTCTACACTCTTTTGCTTTCTTGAACTCATTACTCCCACAACAGATTCTACTTTAGGAACATTATACATCATGGGCATAGAGCGCACAGGGCGTTGGTTGAGATCCAAAGCATCAGATTTGCTAAACCGAAGCCTAGGGTCTCTATGCTTTGTTGAGGCTTTCATGACTGGATTAGACCCAGAACTCACAGGTGCAGGTGCAACAACTGGATTGGACCCAGAACTTACGGGTGCTGGTGCAACAACTGGATGGGACCCAGAACTCACAGGTGCAGATGCAACAACTGGATTAAACCCAGAACTCACCGGAGCAGGAGCAACAACTGGATTAAACCCATAACTTACAGGTGCAACATTTCTAGCAGTGGCCAACACTTGCATGTGCTGAGCAAAAGGAATAACTTGTGCTGAGATGGTTGGATTATCAATGGTGGAAGAACCGAAAATCTTTAAATTATCAATGGTTGAAGAACTAGAAACCTCTCCTAATGTATCATCGCCACCTTGATCTTTCGAGGACTCTCCTGAAGGAGTTGGACTTGGAAGATCATTTGAAAAGAAATTACCATGACCAAATTTTTGTTGATAAGAAGAAACTGCTTTGACTGCATCAGTTTCATAAAATTTCTTTGACCCCGGTTTAACCATATCATCGCCAACAACCAATACTCTCTGTGCAGGTATACAAGGTCTCGTTTCCCGTGTTGGTGATGGAAGGCTATCTGCATCATGGTCCTTGTGAAGGTCAAGGAGTGGGCGCAATGGTCCTCTACCCCTAAAACCATATAACCCTGCTTTAGCAGTTTCGAGTGACATGAACGGCTTATTTTGCATCAAAGGTTCAACCATATTATTTTTGGAAGTCATATAAGTATTAGAGTCCTTATTATCGAGCCCTTCAACGGGCTGCATCTCTTTCTCTTTAAGATCGGCTCTAGCACCCATTATTACATTTTGAAAACCCAGAGAGGATACCATAATCACCATCTGTTTAAGACAACAAAATTAAGTTTCCCTGATAAAAAAACAATGATCCCCCTAAACTAACAGCCTTCAAAAGAAATTAGAATGATAATCTATTCAGTTAGAAGTTAGAACCACACCTCTTTCAACTGGTCCGGGGAGAAAAGAGAATGATCAAAGCTCTTTACAAGAGAAAGTAACCTGTTACAAAGATTTTGACACAAAATAAAACTAAATAACTAATGGCATAATAATGAACGTCCTAATAAAATTTATTTACAAAAAAAGAAAAAGAAAAAAAAAGATAATGAATATGTTAAAGTAAAAACCTTGACAAAATCTCCTTATTCTGTTCCTTCAAATCAACATTCATGGAGCAAAATACCTGCAAATGAACAACCACTTGTGAGCTCAGTTACTACTTCAATAGCAACTTTCTAGTTTTGTTATTCACAAACTTCAATAGCAAAATGTACTCAAGATTGCCTTACAGAATTCAGGGTTTGTACAGCTGAAAACGATCGTTGAACAAGAGAAGTCTTTGTGGGAAAATAATCACTTTCATTAATGACTTCCTTCAAGCTCTCCAAAGTGTTCTGGAGTTTCAAACAATCTTCCTGAAACGATCTACAACACAAACAAAAACCAAGCGAAACGAGAATCAATCCCGAGAACTCGCCCCAAAATAGTTCAACAACAATCGATCGATCAATCCACACTTACTTGTCAGAATTCACCACATTCACCACACTGTCCAAAGCTTCACCAATCGACTTCACTCTCTTTTCCAACAACGACAACCCTAAGCTATCATCACCATTATTCAAATCCCGTTCTTCTTTCACCACAAACTGTTGTTCACTGTCTCTCTCCTCCGGCGGCTCCGAATCCATATCAATCTCACCTTCCTCCAACTCGCCCTCCTCCTTCTCATCATCAACATTCACCACCACAACCACCTCCTCCACCTCATCGCAGCTATCGTCAATCACAACCTTCTCCGCCTGCTTCTTATTATCATCTCTCACGCCACTGTTAACAGACGCCACCGACGAAGACGGCGAAGATCTCTTCGATCCTTCGTCGTTATCGACGTCCATAATCATAATCTCATTCAGTGGTTTGTTCTGCACAGCCTGTGCCCACGCGAAATTGACCAGACCAGAAGTCGCACTTCGATAATTCGAATACTTATGGTACAGATCCTGCATCGTCCAAACCCTAGACGCCGTCGCAGCAGCCGCCTCTCCTCTCGAATTCGGTTTTGAAAACTCCTTCACAACCTTAACAACCTCCTGCTTTTTAAAATCCTCCTCACTGATCTCCTCAACCGACTCCGTATCAGAAATCTCACCTTCCTCTACATCTTTTCCCATCCCAAACGCCGATTTTTTTCCGGTTCTCTTTCAAATTATTCGACAACACAGCCAAAATCATAAATATTTTTATATCAATCAAACTCACAAAAAAAAAACACACACACACAATAAAATTCAACGATCTGTTCACTGGATCTTAACAAAAACGAAAAATTAATATTTAACAGATTATCTTTGTTTCAGTCGTTTCGACTGAGATCTAAATATTCTCCAAACAATATATACAGAAAAAAAAAATCGATGTTACGATTTCGATTTCCTTTGTTATCGATTTCGATTCCTCAGATTCAGATCTGTTATTGTATCAGATTCAATAAATAATAAACAATCGAAGGATTATTTTCTCGAGAAAGTGATTGAAGATGAGAACACAAAACAAATTCGTATTCTGTTTTTTCACAGAGAAGGGGACACGCGGAGGAAAGATGAGGTAGTGGTTTTTTTATAGGGAAAAAGGTGTGTGAGAGGAAGCGAATCTAGTATTATTGGGTAGGGATTGAATCTGGACCGTACACGTCAGCGATCCGAAAAAGGTCAAAAAAAATAAATTCAATTTGGTACTTGGTGGTTTAACGTGTGAAAGCAACTATGAATAGTAGTATTAATCTAGTCATCGTCAGTGTTGCGCCAGTTCTCTTTCTTGTAAACTAATTTGTATTCCTAGTAAAGATAGAATCCGGTAGAATTTCACCTATGTTTCATATGCATGCAATTTGCCATCTTTATAAATATCTTTTATCATTTTTTTAGCTTTAATTTTCATTTTGATAATTTGATTAGATATTTAACGGTTGATTATAACAAATCGTATTAAATATAGTTTTATCCTTTTTATTACTTACTTTAACTAAAATAACTGTTTTATTATGAATTTTTTTAAAAAAAAAACAAAACAAAACTTTAGTAATTATATTATTTTACAATAACACTTTAAAATTTAAAAACTTTACAATGAAATTAATTACCCAAAATACCATCATTATAAAAATTATTTACATTTTTACCATTAAACATTTTATAAAAAAATCATCACTCAAATTATTTTTTTATCTTTTTTACACATATTTTTGTTTATGTGTAGATAATATGTCATAGAACTGAAGTACCCCATATAACCATTATCTTTAACTAATTATAGACTAATGGAAGGATCAAAGTGATGGATTTTGAATAAACGATGGACTAAAGTGATGAAAACGGTAAATACATTTACAAATGTGACAAATCATAACATAGATGAGATAAAATTTTATAGTTTGTATGTTTTTTTTTTAAACATTGTATAGTTTGTGAAATTGATTGTTGATTTAATGACATGTTTTTCAAAATTATTGTAATCGGAGGTTTGAATAGTAGATACGATTGGAACTGACTATTGGAGGCAAAAAAAATTAGACGAGAAATAAGGTTGTCGAAGTCTACCAATATCAAATACCAGAGTGTGGTCCGAATGTCTACTTTTATATTCAGAAAAAATCAGTGCATAAGTCATAACATTGAGAGAGGTCTTTTACATTTATTATGAATTTATTAACAATAACAGGACAATATATACGAGATGTGTTTAAACCTTGGTCGATTGATAGAGGCGGTGATTTCACCGGCACCTATTAGACAGTTTTAATCACAGCCTTTTGTACATGATTAAACATAGACATAGATGAGGAAAAATAAAAATTCTCTAATGAAATCATATTATTTTTAAAATTTCTTATCTAATATGGAATTTTGGAAATGTAACATCCATTTTATAATTGGTAATTGTTTAGTGTATGGATTTAATGGACAATAAACAATTCTTCTCTTCAGAGTTTTATATGAATTTTTTAAGATTTTATGATATAATAATAATAATAATAATAATAATGAGTTGTTAGGATTAGTTACCTCTATATTCATGGTTGTACTTGTATCAACTTTCTATCAAAAACTCCTTAAAAAAACATAATTTTAGTTTAAATGACTAGAGTATTCTTGTTTTAATTCAGCCGTGGAGATTTTTTTTAAATCGTTGTAAATTTCAATAGTTTAAGGCCTAGTTTAGTATTATTGTTCTGTGATGTTCTGTCGGGAGAAGTGTTTTTAGAATTGTTTTTGGGGGAATTGTTTTTGGAATTGCTATGAAAAGAATCAGTTGAGTGTTTGGTAAACTGATTTTCAAATGTGTTGTGAAAGCTAAAAGCAATTTCAATATATTTAGTAAACTGAAGTAAAAAATGCTACGAGTGTATAAAATTATTAAAAGGACATATACATACATAGACATCTAAGTAGTGTTAATGTGCTGTACTTTGTATTTTTATTGCTTATTTGTGTTTAATGTTATATAATTATAGTATTTTATTGAATTAATTAGCCTCATTTCTTATTTCTTTATTTCTTTCTTATTCTACTTTATTGAATTAATTAGTCCCATTTTTTTGTACAGTTATGACAACATTTTTTTTGTACAATAATGTAATTCCAATTTTTTTTGATAAATTTCGTTAAAGGCAAGGACAAAGTTGAAAAATTGGTAAAATTTCATTTAATATCACTAAACAGAAGCTAAAATTCAAAAGCATGTATTTGTATATTCTAAAAAAACTCAGTTGGAAGAAGCTAAAAGTGACTAAAAGCATTTCTTTTACCAAACACCGGAATCACTTTTAATCCTAAAAGCATATGGGGAAACAATACCAAACTGGGCATAAATGTCTAGAAAATTGAATTGGATGAATGTCATTATCAGATTTTATTTTCTAATTCAAGTATATGCAATTGAAAAAAAAAAAAAGAAAACAAAGATTTCTTGCTAAACAGGAAAAGAATATAACACTTTTCAAACTTCAATAATAAAGAAAGAAAGCTCACTTTTCGGATTGCGAAAATAGATATCCGAAAGGAGTTGTACTAATTTGATCTCAATAAGTTTTGATTATTTAAAAAAATAATAAAGAAAAAATAAATCATTATCAGTCTGTAGTTGGAAAGTGGGTTCATGTAGTTGGGTGTATGTGAAGTTAATTGTAACTCAAAATGTGAAACCAAAATACTAAACAGTACAGCTACAGATTCTTCCGTTGATCCATTCCTTGTTGCAAGCACAAAAGTTGGTACTGTACAGAAATAAAACAATTACTTTGGCAGTATAGAAATTAAATCCATGCATTGTTTGATTTCGATAGTTCTCGGAAACTTCTAGTCATGAGATAATAGTTAAGGAAGAGTGGAGTAGGAGGAGACCAATTAGGATCTACATCCAGGGGAATGCAAGTGGGATTTAACCTGGCATATGACCTTCCAAGTCTCCTTCCATTGACCCCAAGATTTTTCCTGGAAATTGCATACTTTCCAGGAAAAAGATTGGAATATAGTACAAAGAATAAGTAAGGAAACAGTCTGAGAATCTATCTTGCAATCCAAGGCAATCCCAATTGAAAAAAAAAATAATGGTCAAAGTTAAAAGAACTCAACTTCTAAGACCAAAATTCTGATAAATGTATCTCAACAAACAATTACAGGAATCAAAATGTGCTAAAACTCCTCAGTACAAAACTTCTAACATTTTTGCCTAACCAGAAATCAATTTCTTCAAGCTGCAGCCTTCTTTTCGACAAGTTTCTCGATCAAATCAGCTGCCTCTTGAACTGTTGTGATGTTCTGTGAGCTTTCCTCTTCGACACTAATGTCGAATTCTTCCTCCAATCCCATCACTATCTCCACCTGCATCAACAACAACATTGTGTTAGTTAGCCAACTGTCCAACACAATTAGATGATGATCACTACTCATCAAACGTAAAAAAAAGTTTGAATATTTTCACCAAACATAAATCAGCATCAAATTGAGAGCCGTACAGTGTCAAGTGAATCAGCGCCGAGGGCAGAGAACTTGGATTCCGGGGTTAGCTCTACATCAGCAGCCAATGCCAGTTGTTTCCTCACAATGTCACAGACTTTTTGCACTGTCTCTGGCTTGGCCTACCAGACATATCATGTGTAACAAGCAGCATTGGTGTCAGCACAAAATGACCATAAATTGATAATTCTTAATTCTATAATCAAATTGAAATCAAGGCAATTCAAGTTAAAGAGACTGTGTGTATAAATGTACCACGCAGGAGACATGGAAGCGATTGATCTTCAAAGAAGGGAAGTTCTTCGCCCAACCGGCTGTAACCATCTTCAGATTAGTAGTAGTGATTCCACTTGTCTGCACAAAAGCATGTTAGCAATTCAGCATCCAGATATAATCTCCAGGATTTTCTTTCTTGCCACTTAAAATATGCTAAATAACTGTCGAATTATTATTCTATGCAACAGAATCTAATAAATCCTACAAACACAAACCAAAATCACTTATTACATCATTCCTATATAAATGTGTTGTTCCGAGAGTCCTGGGTTCGAGTTCCCTCACATGATTATTTGAAGTCGATGTGTATTTGTGTTTGGACCGGAGCCACGTGACATGTCTATTGGTTTTGCCCTGAGAGAGAGTGTCATTTCCTAGACTTAAGCTTTTGGGTATAATGGTTACCAACGGATACGTTGACCTCTCTATCTCTTCGCTAATTTGACTACTCAGGTTACAAATCATTATCTGTCCTATACTTGTCCATAACATAATCATTTTAGAGACCCCATTTGCCTAGATTTACACAGCATTATAAGGCTAATAGAAGCTAAATTATTCAATGAAAGTTTAATTACTCAGAATTTACTAGTTTTATTTTACTCCCCAAACAGAATACCAAAGAAAAGTTTATTACTTGTATGCATATATAAAGAAGTGAATCCAATAATCCAAGCAAATTAATGAAAAAGTTACCACATTATTCCTGAGAGAGGGCTTCAATGAAGAAGCAAAGGTAACAGAAGAAGTAGCAGCAGAAGCAGCAGAGAAATTGGCCATTGAAACTTGAGAAATTTAGAACTGAACAGATAAACAGAGAAGGATAGTGGTGAGGAAAAAATTTGTGAACCAGAAATCACAACACAAGTGTTGTTCAAAGTGATGACTTTATCCACTTATTAGCTGCTGTGGTGGGATTGGTGGGTCAACTTTTTAAAGTTTTTTTTGGGTTGGATTTGGAATGTTGTTGGTTTTTTGTACAGAGCAGGTCAACTAGAATTAGAGACTTACAGACTGCCACACATTTACCCCATTGTGAGATTCAATATAGAGTGACGTCATATCTTATCATAAATATTATAAATATTATTTATTCATCATTAATAATACGGACATCAATCGTGTTCATCTTATAGGATAAACTATAATATACATCCCATTTTATTTTATGTTAACGATAAAATTAGCAAGTTTCATCCCACCATACAATGGTTGGAGGAGGTAGGGGCCCATGGGGCTATGATCCCTCCACCAAAAATAATTTTTGAAATTTAGTTTAATTTCCCCTCTAGCCAAATAATTATGGCTCCACCATTGATATATGATATTGTATGCATTTTTACAAGTGTGGAGAGTTTTTACTGGTGGTGTTACAGTATATCTCTCCCTACTATGAGATTATTAAAATGATATTTCAACTGGACATATAAAATTTGTTTTCAGCAGACCCCTAACATGTTTAATGTCGAAATTATATTTATTAAAAAAAACAAATTGGCAATGGATGAGAAAATGTGATTAAAACAACATAGAAAATCAAAAGATACTTATATCCAAGCAATTAAGCAAACTTGGTTCCAACACCCATTACCATATCTAAAAGCTCCTCCTTGCTTGGGACAAGAAAAAGAGAGGTCCAACAAGCCATGGACTTCAGCCTACTGAATTCTTTACCATAAGTGACCCATTTAAGGCCCAAATCTATCAAAAAAAATAAAAATAAACATTTGTCATCTTTTTTCTTTTCTTTTTTTAAACTTGGCAGATTAGCTTTTGTGGTTGGTCCAATTTATCAGTAGCTTTTTTTTATTGGAGAGCCTATAATTACTTTATTGGTAATTAAAAAAAATTACAAGTATGAAAGTAATTAGGGAAACCGTAAGTGTCATTCCAACAGACTCGTTAAATGAATTTTATATAAAAGTCAAATGAGACAAATCAATATGGACTCGTTAGAGATAATTTTTACTTTTAGTTTTTATTAGTAGAATAAAAAAAGAAAAAGCTTGAGCTTTTCTATTACCATTTAGATAATGGATTTTAGGAGAGATTTTGTTTTCAAAAGAGCTTTTCATATCGTGTAGATGAAATATTTAAAATTGTCTCAAATTGAATATATCCATACTACCCCCGTTAAGAATAACACTAATTTCGTTAAAATAAACTCAATAATTACAACTGAAATGATAAATGTATTTTAAAAATAAAAATAAAAATTATAATATAATTAATAAAAAAAAGCATTGATAAGTCAACAGATAAAAACAACATAAATCTGTCTTTAACCTTCATCCGCTCGATCAGGTGACCAGGTGAGAAAAAAAATATTTTATTTGCTTTCCTAAGTGCTAACGGCGGCCGTCAAACCATCAGAGCATAATCAACAACCAACACCCACCCACCCACAGCAACCACATCATAGCTCCAATTGAAGATTGAACAGGCTCTCAAGTTCCACCACCTTTTTCTTTTAATTTTCTTTCATTATTTTCTCTTCAGATCTTTGTCATGTCTTTTTCATCATTCTGGAATTCTCAAATTTTGACACAACTCCCTCTCAAATCTAAGTGAACCCATCACTATTCACCAACGAATCCTCTCACCACTTATTTACTTCATCAATCTCTTGTTTTATCATGTAGTTTTGTTTAATCTTCTGCTAGGTTTAATTGATTTCTGTGTTTGTTTGAATGTTTGTAAATTTTTTTGATGGAGATGTGCTAGAACATGGTCCCAGAGAATGTGAGAAAGAGGGAATACGAGTGGAATTTCTATTTTGATTTTGATCGATGGAAGATTAAAATTGGAAATAAAAAAAAAATCATTAAGAAAAATTACTGTAGCACGTTTTGATGGAAGCTCTTCCCACAGAAGCCAGAGAAGTATGGCTTCTCTTGGAAGAGCTTTCAAAAATTGAAAGCACTTTCATTGGTTCATCTAAACAGTCTCATAAGTAGCGTTGTGAAAATGGATTGGCCGGCCCATTAGGCACGGCCTGCCCAGGTTCGTTTTTGGAAACGGGTCGGGCCTGGCCCGACACGCATTGATGTGCGTGTCTGACCAGGCCCTGTCTGTTTCCGAAAATTGAGGCCCGGCATGGCACGCACGCCGGCCTGCCTCAGGCCGGTCCACGAGCCTGGTCCGATGGGCCTGGCCTGTCTAGTCCAAAATAATTTTCCAAATTATGTTTGTTTGGATTTAGGATTTAGGGTTTAGGGTTTAGGATTTGAAATGAATAAAGAAAACAAACAATTTTTATGATTTGAAATGAATAAAGAAAACAAACAATTTTTTTATTTATTTCCGGAGACAAACAACTTTTTCTTGGTTCAATTATGCGTCCACTGGTGCTGAAAGTTTGTTCTGAAGACACCGTTGACATGGGAGTAACCAGTACGTCACGTGCTAAGTGTAATATAACTGGATACCTGTATGTATAGGTCTTCCACCATAACAACAAATCAAACTCTTCTTTGTCTTCAACAACATTGAACTGAGCTTTAAGGTACCTAATCAGTTCGGTACAAGAGGATGACCCAGATCTTTGCCCTGAAGAAGTACTTGCTGATTTGTCCTTTTTTCGTCGTTTCAAAAGGCTCCAACTTGTTTGTTTCGGCTCTGTCTCCGGTTGTATTGATTGGGGGGTGTCAATGTTATCAAACATGCTCTCATAAATATGGAAAATCTCGAACAACTTGGTTCAAATGTCAATAATTTATTCTGAATAATCTATTGACAAATTAATACCAATAAACTCAAGCAAAACTTCTAAACCATATAATTTAACTCTATGATCTACTATAGCAATTAAGGCATAAAGTAGAGGAATGTTAACCCAATATTTTTTCAACTTTGTCTCCTTGGCAAAAAATGCAGCGCCTATATGTTCATCTTCTCTACAACTGTTTAACAATTCAGATATTTCCACTATCTAATGGATTGCCTGTGAAGATGTGGGGTAATATGCCCCGGAAAGAGTTACAATGGCATTGTAAAAAATCTTTAAAATTTGAACAAAAATCTTTGCCACATACCAATCGTCTGTGGTAAGTGTTTTTGCGACCGTTTGACCTGTTTCGGCCAATTTCATGTTATAAAAACATGTAATGGTTGTATCATATTCCAAACATTTTTCTAACATTAAATAAGTAGAGTTCCACCTTATCGACATATCAGTTTGGAATCGTCGGGGTTTGAGACCGTTTAATTTACATTATCTCTTGAATTCACTGAATCTAGGATTAGAACTGTAAATCCAAGAAATAGCATCTCTGATGCAATCTATTTGGTTGCTTACCTGCTTTAAACCAGTCTGTACAACTAAATTTATAATATGACATGCACACCGTTGATGAAAGAAATATCCTCAATAGAGCTAGTATTTGCAGATGCATTATCTAATGTGATCGAAAGAATGCGATGCGTGATTTCATATGTTTCTAAAACAGGAATAATGACATTAAAAATGTTTTCTGCGGTATGTGCAAAATCCATATGAGGAAAACCCATAATTCTTTTTGTTATCCTCCAGTCAGAATCTAAATAGTGTCCATTGACACATAAATAGTCCTGTTTGGAACATGCATTCCAAATATCAGAAGTTAATGCAGCAGAGACACTTAAATGTTGTATTTCAGCAATTAAGTCATCCATTTGGGTTTCAAACAATCTTATCAAATCATTTCTAATGGTGCTTCTTGAAACAGGTTCATATTAGGGGTTATATGCAGATGTGATTAATTCTTTATAAAATGAACTCTCACCAATACTGATCGATTGATCAGTTTGTACAATGTATCGTGCTAAGCACTCTCTAACGTGCATGGCGTCGAACTGCCACGTCGTAACGGACCCGTCTGGGTGTCGTTGTAGTTGTGTATATGTTGTAGTGTCTACCTGTCCATGTGCATGCATACATTTGTACATATGTCGTCTCAAATGTTTGGTTCCCATCGTAATTGTAGTATAATCCTTATGATAAAACTTACATTTAGCTCTGGACCCAGACGTCCCGTCTGAGAGTGTCATTTGGACTATGTTGAAACACAGGCACACATCTGATGTTAATTTTATGGGACGTGATGTTGGTGTAACGGTGGAACCAGAAGGTCCCGCTTGAGTATGGGTCGGCTCTAAAATATCAAAATCATCGTTGAGCATATTCAAACCGTCCGGAAAATAAGGGTGTTGGTTAAGATCCATTATCTGAAGTAAAAATATGAGCACTATAGTCGTTAATAGTCAAATTAAAAATCAATATTTACTAACAATAATCTTAATTTACTAACAATAATTAATAAAAAGAATACGACACTTACAATTATTATTTTACTTCAAAAAAAAATTAAATAAACAAAAAAATCCTAATCTACTAACAAAAAATATTAAATTCACTACTACAAATAAAATTGATAATTTTACTAACAACACATATGAAATGAAATACTACACAGAAAAATCTTAATATACTAATAAAACTTATTAAAATTAACCACTACACTTAAAATTCATAATGGTCCATAAAAAAATATTATCATAAACAACTACACAAAAAATTCATAATCTATTAGCAAAAAATATTAAATTCACTACTACAAATGAAATTGATAAATTTACTAACAACAAATATTAAATTAAATACTACACATAAAAATCTTAATTTACTAATAAAACTTATTCAAATTAACTACTACACTTAAAATTCATAATATACTCACCAAAAATATTAAAATAAACAACTACACTAAAACTCATAATTTATGAAAAAAAATATTAAATTTAACTACTACACTTAACATTCATTACAAAAATTAAATTCAGTAATACAAATTAACTTTCTAAATTCACTAATAACAAATATTAAAATTACTACTAAACTTAAAAATCTTAATATACTAAACAAATAATATTAACATAATAACATTAAAGCCCAAAAATTGATAAACTAACTAACTAAATAAAAATGTTTTCATTTAGTAACTACAGTCTAAACGTAAACATATAAATTTACTATGAAAAAATGTTTGAGCAAAAACAATAACAAAATTGTACCTTTAAAATTTGGTGTGTTGGTGGAAAATGTAGAGAATTTTGTAGAGAGAGTAATAATGAAATTGAATGAAAAGGTGTAGAGAATTGAAGAATATAGAGATTGAGATTTGAGAGAATGAGAGATTGTAAGAATGATAGAGAGAGTGAATGGAAAATGAAATTGATGGAAGTATTTATATGAAAATTTGATTTGTGGGTCAAAATGTAATTTGAAATATTTGAGGGGGTGTTTTTGTAATTTTTTTAATCTCCAACAGCTGGAATTCAAAATCCAGCCGTTAGAGGGATTTTTTTTTATTTTAAAAAAACTAAGTAACCGGTTGATGTCCCGGACAGGCACGCCGGTCCGCAGGGTCGATCCAGGGGCCTAGCCGGCATGCCTGGCGGGCCGACTCGCCGGACCTTGTACCCCAGTCCTGGCACGCGGCCTGCCATTGACCGGGCCTCGGCCTGGTCTGTTTCCTTCACAGCACGGTCCGTTCGATTTGTGGACCGGTCCATTATTACACTACTACTCATAAGCAGCTTTTAAATCTCAAAAGAGTTTTTACACCTCCAAAAGCTAGCTATCTCAAACATGGTGTATATATGGCTCCAACACACTCGTTAAATGAATTTAGTGTGAAAGTCAAATGAGTCATATCGGTATAGTGGCTTCCACACACTAGTTAACTATTGTAATATATAAAATCTCCTTGAAGATTGTTTAATCAATGTATACAACCGAAAGATTTATTTTTTAAAAATGATACTAATGATTTAAGAAGATTACAACGAGAACACCATTGTCGTTCTTTTAAATACCTAAAAAAATAATTGAATTTGTAACCTTATTTTTAATATATTAAAAGAGAACCACATACAAATACTAATCGGATTCTAATATAGATTTGTCGAATTCTCGAGACCGCCACCTACAAAGCTTTGACCCACTTGGACATTTGCAATTTTGTCCTTCAAAAAACTCATTGAATTCAAGTTAGGTTTTATCTATTTATACTGCAAACTAATAGAGATAGAACAAAAATGATAAACAAGATTTTGCTAAATCTCATATTGTGAGTTGCGACAAATATTTTAAATTCATTGGCTGTCACACATGGCCGGCCTTGAGCACAGACCCACGAGGCAACCGTCTAGGATCCTTGTTTTTTGAAGACCTAAATTTTAGGTTGAAAATAATTTTTATATATTCAGTTTTCAATTAAGTATGGAGGCCCGTATACTAGTCTTTTTTTTACATTAAAAAAAAACAATTATCTCATATATAACCAAATATAAATCTAGAGGCTCATGTATTGTTTTTTTAGGTTGAAAATAAACTTTGTGTATTATTATTATTATTATTATTATTATTATTATTATTATTATTATTATTATTATTATTATTATATACCTCATTTTTTTAATCTAAAATGTCATTACAAATACAATTTATATCTGTAAAATTATCATTTTTGTCTATATTATCATAAATTCATCATGTTTTACAAAGTAATTCTTTTTAAGCAATTTGAAAAATATAGTAAAAAAAATCATTAATAATATCAAAACTCAAATATACTAACAAAAACGTTAGATGTCAAGGTTTATTGTATTTTAATAATTTTAATGTTGATATTAATATATTTGATAATTTTATTTTTAAAATAAAAACAATTTATTAATGATTGCTCTAAAATGAATTTATTAACATGAATTTGGATGATATATTTTCCGATCTCGTATAATCTCATGATACATGAACATTTTAATAAATATGTAGTTAAAATATGATTAATTTCCGGTTTCCACAACCATTTTATAAATAACCAAACACATGTTTTAAAATAATTAGGAAAAAAAATAGATCAAAAGATGATTCAAATCCAAAATTTATTTCTAAAAAGTAAATATTAGATAAGTGTCGAAAGAAATTGAAAAGGAGAGTGTGTTGGAAGATTGATTCTAGCATCCTTTTTAAAAAACATTCCAAGAAAAAAAGGAGAAGCATATATTCTAAATTTCATATTCTTTAAATGAAAAAAAAGTCAGAAATGTTTACTTGTTATCTTCAAAGTACATCAAAATTGACAGGTTATATAAAACAAATCATGCCAACCGCGCATGCGCATGAACACACACCCATAGGCCACTTTCAATGTTGATGGTTTGATTTTTTTTTTTCCCAAGTCGTTAATGAGAAAGATAAACACATGTTTCATGCAAAGGATCATGTATCCTAATAATGTGATACAGTGAGTCATCTTGACTAATAAATTGTTTGTACTCTAAACAGCTAAGTGATCACATATATATCTAGGCTTTAATTAGCACAAATGAGGAATTTAAATTGAACTTCCAAGCTCCAATGATTACTGTTTTTTCATTCATAAATTCCTTATTAAATGTTAAATGATAATCACGAGAAAATCAATAATAAGATATTTAGAATGGTGATGAAACACTCTGTCAATGTGGCTATCGATATTATTATTTGTTTTCTTCCACTTAAACCCTAAAAATATAAAAGTTTAAATAATACAACTCTAGGATAAAACTATCACTTCATAATAAAACAGAAAATTAAAATTTTGTTCTGGGGTGCACTGTACACCGACCACACCAGCTTGATCTCTAAATATGTCAACGTATATAGTGCAATAAAATTGATTTAGGTTTTACATCCCAACAGATTGTCTGTCAGATATAGTGTGATTGATCATAAGATGATAACAACTAGCAGTGAGTCAGTGATAGAAGAATCGAGACTGCTTAGAATTCCATGAACGTGAAAAAAGTTGAAGAAGCTGAACGGCTTTGCACGTTGTTGTCGACTTAATTATCAATGCAAAACAGAAAAAATTTGTACATGGGGGGCCACAAAAAGGGTTCTTATTTTCAAAAGCTTACGTGTAGTGACTATCAGGAAATTTTCCAATTCCAAGCAATAAACAGCTAATTACTTCAATTAATTTCGCATGTTTTTTTAAGTTCAATTTGATTTTTTTTTTCATTTGACTTGGTACAATGCCATTCAATCGATTGATGGTTTTTCCATGTTCAAATTATTTCCAAAATCTTTAAATTATATTATAAAGCTTTTTTTTAAAAAAAAAAACTTAATAACATTGAAACCTTAATTAATTTAATTTTTACAAAATAAATACAATATTAAATATACCATTTTAATGGACGGATGCATAAAATTCTTTATTAAGACACAAAGAACTCTAATCCCAAAGGCCAGTGCTTTTGATCCCGTAACTTTTTGTAGAATCGTAAAAACTTTCATCGGTCATTCTAATCTTCGTCGTATTATATAAGATTTAAAATAAAAATACTAATAATTAGCTTACAATTAGTATATAATTGTCCCGTTTGGTACACAGTCGATATCAATTACGATACGTACAACAATTTAAAGTTTTAAACCTGAAACATTAACAAGCTAAATGAAATCTATTAGAATATGTGTTTGGTGTGTGATGCCTAATTATAAAAGAGAAGACTATTGCTCATTTTATATATATATATATAAATGAGTTAAACAAATTATTAAAAGTTAATACTGATGGTACCGTCTTGAGTTCTCCATGTGCTACGGGTTGTGGAGGTGTCTTCCGTAATCGTAGAGCTTTTGTAAATGGTTGTTTTGCTGCTCCTCTTGATCATGTGTTTGCATCTGAGGCAGAACTTCTTGCAGCTTCGATGACCATTAATTTTACTTGGCAGAATGGGTGGCATCGGATCTGTCTTGAGAGTGATTCTTCTTATGTGGTTCAACTGCTCTCCTCTCGCTCTGAGCAGGTTCCTTGGCGGATTCGACAGGCTTGACAACGATGTATCTATCAGATATAAAAAATGGAGTTTCGGATTTCTCATATCTTTAGGGAGGGAAATCAGGTTGCAAACGCTCTTTCAAAGCATGTTTTGGGGTAAAAGGTCGATTCGTGGTGGGCAAATAGCCCATCTTTCTGCTCTTTGTTGATTGACAATGATTGCATGGATCGGCAGCCTTTTCGTTTTTCTTGATGTTTTCTGTTTTTGCTTCTGTTTTTATGGCCTGCGTGCCAATGTTTTTATTGGGACTGTTTCCCTTGGTTTTTGTAATTTTTCTGATTTTTTTTTTTTACTTTTCATTTTATTCTTTTTATTTTATGGATGAATATTGCCTAAGGGTTTTTCAACATATGATCGTTTGTGATGTTTTTTCTCTCTAGATCAGTCCAATTTTATTTTAAAAAATAAAGTTTTTCAATTATTTTTTAATAGTTAATTGTGAGAGACAGCTTCAAAAAATGAGTACAAAGTCTCACATGTGATCATGATGCGGATCAGCCCAAGGCAAAAGGATAATTGGCGAGATGGTCTGTGGCAACACATGAGCAAATTTCGAGGGTGTTTTTATGGGGCAAACGAACTTAAAATCGGTCTTATAATATGTTTCCGAAAAGCCCAAGACAAACCCTACAAATGTTATGAGACTTCATCTTCAATAATGGGTTGCAACATGTCCGAATTTAGTCGTTAAGTTTCATGTGCACCAAAACAATGGTTGCTTTTTTTTTTATGTTTTCGATTATCGTCATGATTTGATACGAACATTTTATTTCCTTTTAATTTATATGTTATTAGGTTATTAATTATTTAATGATTTGATTTTATTAATCAAATCCAATTTTCATATTAGATAGTTTTTTAATGTTTTAGAATTCTTTAGGAGATTTGCTATTGTTTTCATCCGGGATTCTTTCCCGATTTAGTTAAGGTGTTTTAGGAGTCAAAAGGTTCATTTATCTATTTATTAGGTTGTAATCCGTTTGAAGTTTCTCAGACGGAATGAAAATAAAAACTTCTTGCGTAATTTAAACTCAATTTATCTCTTATTTTCTGAAATAATGCGGGATTACAGAAAATTAGAAACTCTTGTGTGTTGAACGTGTGTGAGTTATGTTTCGGTCTGCATCAGGTTAGTATCATAGTTAGTTTCGTTCTGTTTCGTCATCATGTCGCTAAAGAGGCACATGGAATAGAACCCTCTTGAGAACCCAATTGATGAAGTCAACAAGCGTGATGTGATTGCACAACTTTGGTAACAAGTAACGACGTTGACGCAGTAGATTGCGGCGTTGACAGCTCAAAAAAGGAGACCGAATCCTCTAGAGGCAGCGGAGGAATCCGATAATTTATTGTTTTTCAATGATGATTTTGTGTCGGAATCAGTGATCGTTGATTTTGACCAGCCACTTATTTTTGATAAAGAGATGTCCGATGATGACTCGAAGAGTAGCAAGAACCTGATGTCTAGCGAGTACAACTCCCAAGAATTGGCAGCATTTCATCATCGTGAGAGGATGATGAACCTTCAAATTCAAGGACTAATTCTGTCCAACCCGAAGAGAATGATGTGGATCAACCCAAGGCAAAAGGACAACTGGCGAGATGGCTTGTGACAACATATGAGCAAATTTTAGGAGTGTTTTTATAGGGCAAACGAACTCAAAATCAGCCTTATAATATGTTTCCGGAAAGCCCAAGACGAACCCTACAAATGTTATGAAGACTTTATCTTCAATAATGGGTTGCAACATATCCGAATTTGACCGTTAAGTTTCATGTGTGCCAAGATAACATTTGTTTTTTTATTATTGTTTCCAATTATTGTCTTGATTGTATACGAATATTTTATTTCCTATGATTTGATTTTATTAAATCAAATTCAATTTTATTATTATATAGGTTTTTAATGTTTTAGAATTCTTTTGATTTTTTAGGATATTTGATATTTTTTTCATCCGGGATTCTTTCTCGATTTAGTTGAGATGTTTTAGGAGTCAAAAGGTTCATTTCTCTATTTATTAGGTAGTAATCGGTTTGAAGTTTGTTAGATTGAATAAAAATAAAAATTCCTTGAGTAGTTTATAAAACAATTTGAATGTTTGCAGTATATTTTCTGTTGTCTTTGATCTTTATTCATTCAAATATTATATACATATTACAATCAATCAATCAATCTTCTTGATAGTCTCTTATAATCATGGAGAGTATAAAGGTAATAATAATAATAAGAGATTACAGTCAAATGATACATTATTGTTTCCTAAAAATTATCGGTGGAACAGGAAGGAATAATGAATGAGACTGGTTGACATATTGTATTCTATCATGCCCCCGCAAGATTGAGCTTCCATCTCGAACGCCAATCTTGGATCGATTTAGAAGATATTGCTTCCGAGGTAAGGCTTTGGTAAGAGAGTTGGCAAGTAGGTCATTGTTATGCACATGGGATACCCGAAGACGATGCGAAAGTACCTGTTCTCGAACAAAACGAAAATCAATAGCGACATGCTTCATGCGGGAGTGAAAGACCGGATTCTTACAAACATAGGTTGCCCCGATATTATCACAGAAAATGGTGGAAGCATAAGGATGAGATACACGAAGCTCAGTAAGAAATTTGTAATCCAATTGATCTCAGCTGCAGTTGAGGCAACGACTCAATATTCAGCTTCAGTGGAGCTGCGAGCAACCGTTCTTTGTTTCTTTGAGGCCCAACTGATCGGGGATGCACCGAGGAAGACAACATAAGCTTAAGTGGATGTGCGATCATCGACATTCCCAGCCTAATCTGAATCCGAAAAGGCATGTAAATTAGGACTTGGTTCCTTGCGAAGAAAAATGCCATGACTAGATGTTCCTTTCAAGTACCGAAGAAGCCGCTTAATAGAGGACCAGTGAGTAGACGATGGTGAATGCATGTACCGTGACAGACGATTAACCGCAAAGGAAATATCTGCTCTAGTAAGTGAGAGGTATTGTAGTGAGCTGAGTACCTGGCGAAATTGAGTAGAATCGGTTTTTGGGCTACCATCATGAAGAGTCAGTTATCTGTTGTAGACAGAGGTGTTGAGACTTCTTTAGCATCCATCGTATTGGTTTTAAGAAGAGGATTTGTTATATATTTTCGTTGAGAGAGGAAAATACCACTTGAAGTACGAATAGCTTCAACACTCAAAAATAGCTCAAGGAGCCGAGATCTTTGAGAGAGAACCGTGTGGCCAGGATCTTAAGAAAGTTGTGAACAGAAGGTGTGTGGTTGCCAGTTACAATGATGTTATTGACGTAGACTAAGAGATAAATAGTGGTAGGCTCTTGATGAAGGATGAAGAGTGAACTTTCTGATTGATAATTCCTTGGACAAGAAGAAATTGACGGGGTTCGTGATACCAAGCCTGAGGAGCTTGACGAAGACCGTATATAGCTTTACGAAGCTTGTAGACGTGAGTGGGAAGGTTTGGATGTAGGAAACCGGGAGATTGTTACATGTAAACATCATCTGTGGGAGACCCCTGCAAAAACATTATTACATCCAGTTGATGCAAGTCCCAATCAGAAGAGACAACAAGAGTGAGTTTGACTTTTATGTGAAGTCAATCCGTTCATTTTCATCTCTATTTGATTTTTTTTGTGTGGTTCTAATTAACTTGTGATTTTTTATTTGTTTGGAACGTACATGTTAAATGGAAAAACAGACAATCTACAACGCATACAAAATTCAGATAGTTAAACACTTAAACCTATACCACAGCCTCTCAAAAAAAAAAGAAAAGTACAACACTCAAATATGAGTTAATTTGCTTTTATTTTATTTATTTATTTTAGTTTGTTGCTTGTTATTTTTCTTAAAATAATCCATTTCTAGATCTATTTCTTCACTAAAAGAGCTGTTATAAGTTGAACATTATCGATCTTGTCGGGACACATTTTAATTAAAATAAATGGTTTATTTTCTTTTTTAACTATGACAATTTGGAATTTAAAAATTAAAACCAGGATATTAATAAAGCAATATATAGTGTTGATTTTGTGAACCAAACTTGGAAAAAAAAACAGATTTTTTTTTTAATGTTTGTAAGTTATTTTTATAAGAAACACATTTTCAATGGTATTAAAAACTCAGGTTATTAAGTTGGTGTTAGTCTCATAAAATCACACAAAATACGTTATAAATTGGAGACCTAGAATTTGAACCTATACTTTTGATTAATGTTACTTTATCTAATAAAACAACACTCTATCCATTTATTTAAATCATGTAAATCTAATTCAATTTAAATAAATGGACGAAAGTATTATCACATCATTTGAAAATTAAATTTAAATAAAATAACATTTTTTATAACTTTATATTATCACGGATGAAAATTATGACATATCACTAAATCAAATTTTATTTTATCGTGAAATTAATTATCTTAACGAATACCTTTCATACTATATATGAATCAATATCACTAATATAAATATCTTGGGCTGCCTTCATTAAGTAGACACTTTTTGGATTTATCAAAATAACTTAAGTGATTACCAAGTATAATTCGGTGTTAAAAGTGTTCACATGGTTTCGATTACCCCTTTTAAAATCTTAAATTAATGTAATATTTTTTTAAAAAAATAAATAAAAGGCTTTGATGTTCAAATCGCCTGCCACTGTTGCCACATCACTAGCAGTGATTCTGACGCCAAGATTTTATATGAAACGAACCATTAAAGTCTTAAACATGATCGGTTTAAGAAAAAAATGATAGTTAATTACATCATGTTTCTGACATCGTGAAGGTGATGCAACAAACATACTGAGTAATACTAATCACCAATATAATTTTATTTTATTTCATTTTTTTTATCTATGAATTAAATTTTCACGACACGATCTTTATAAGAATTCATCTACAATGTAAAAATGACATATGAATTATCGTTGACACGACAACAATATCAAAAGACCTGTTTTCTATGTGTTATAAATATAGACCAAATAGACGATCAACTTATAATTTGGTCTTCAATATTTTCGTTTAAAATTTTATTTTAATGATGTGTCCAATTTTATTTTTTATTTTTTATTTTTATTTTCATTTTATTTCTTTTCTAAAAATAGATAAAAAATTAACGTCAATTTTAAATATTTGTTAAATCAACCTAAAAATGTGTTGTGCAACATGTCGTCTAAAAGTGAACTATTATGTTGACAATATCTACTATTTGTTTGGCCATGTCAGGTTGAGATTTAATATACATGTATTGAAAAAAGATTTTTTAACGGAATGTCTATTAATCCTACATAACATTTGTTCCTTTAAGGGTGGATGAGCATTACCCTCATCCCATATGAATGACATGTGTCCATGGAGGGGATACATTTATCCAAACACTGAACACATATCATCTATACGAAAGAGAGTGATACTAACAGCACTTAAGGGGTGACTAAAAATGAACTTATCTATTTTTGTAAATTCATGCCCAATAGTTGCAAACAAATTAAAATAGTAATCAATTCAATCACATCAATTCTCTCTCTCTCTCGACTATTTATAAATGGCGTCCAACTTGTGAGTTGTGAGCTTTACAGACTCACCAATCAGCTAGTACCGTGTTACACATTTCTTCATAACTTCATCATCATCATCTCAATCTACCATTTTTTTTTTCATTCATTTTTCGATCTGGGTATTTTTTTTTCTCTGATATTCAAACATGGACCAGCAGCAGTACCACTATCCTGCTCCTCCTTTCGTTTTTGACTCGTTCATCGAGCCAGACACAGCCTCGAACAATAACATGTCTTGCTTTACTACTACTGATCATGATCAGTTGACCAAGTTTTCTTCTATCTTCTCTGACCCTGAGCCTGATCATGAAACATATGATCTTCCTCATCATCATGAAATTCCTTTTCAAATCCATGAAAGTACCACTACCAAACCACCTCTTTATCACAGAACCTGTACTACTAATGAATATCATCATCCAAGTTCGACATCAACCATCGCGGTTCATGAGCTCGGTAGCAGTAGTAATACTCATGCACCGGAGAAGGTACAACATTTTCACTTCTTTTAATTTGATTTCATGAACATATATATAAATATATAATTACTCGTGTTTCTCACATTTATCGCAAAGGAGATCAAACGGCAGATTTGTTTAGCTTCTCATGCCCTTTCTCATTCTCAAGATGTTTTGGTTGTTCATTTGTCAAGGGTTTTGTAATTCTTTTGTTTATGGGGATTTGTCCCCCTTGCCTTTTTACCCTTTCGCTTAACGTTGGGTTTTGGTGTTTCTCACCTCCTTATGAGTTCATTATTGTTTCTTTTCTTTTTTCGTTTTTTAATCAATAAAAGTTGTCTCGAGGGTTGCAGGCGTAGGATGAGAGGTTCTTGGGGTGCCAACCTAGTTGGGATGTTTAAGTCTTCTATGATGCTTTTCTCTTCTTGATTGATGCAGTTCATAAAACATATATAATTGCTCTATAATTATGTCTTGATCACCTAAAATAAATATAGGTGGAAAGAGAAGGCAGATCAACTAGTGGTACTATTGTGAGAAATCGTGGAGAGGATCAGAGAAGAAAGAAACGTTTTGCAAAGAAGCAGAAAAAAGTTTGTGTAGAAGTTCCATCTGGTTATGTTCATGTGAGAGCAAGAAGAGGTCAGGCAACAGACAGTCACAGCCTAGCTGAGAGAGTGAGTAATAATATATTTCTAACCAGTTAATCAATTAACACCATAACTTATATACTCCATTTATTTCTACTGAATTTTTTTTCTAAATTGTAAAATGGGTAATTTGATTAATTAATTGCAGGTAAGAAGACAGAAAATCAGTGTAAGAATGAAGCTATTGCAATCTCTTGTTCCAGGATGTGACAAGGTGACATTTTTTTTTGGTTTAATTATTTTCTCTCCAGTTAATCAGTCTTACAACAAGATAACAGGAATCATTGATGCGCTGTTTTTATTTTCTATTAAAACAAACAGATGACAGGAAAGGCTCTGATATTAGATGAAATCATTAGATATGTGATGACTTTGCAGAGTCAAGTACAGGTAAATTCATGATTAATCAATTCTTCAAAACATATATAACTGTGGTTCATTTCATCAGCTAATTAATTTATAATATACAATGATTAACGAGCAACTAATTAATTACTATTCTTATCTTCAGTTTCTTGCAGACGAATTTTCTTCTCTAAATCCCATGTTGAATAATGACTTTGAAATCATGGACTTCAATACAAAACCAGTTGTCCAAGAGGTATGCTCATGTTCCACTACACAGGTTTGAAAATCATTTATGGCTTCTTACAGGAACCGTTCCGACAGGTCTCTTAAGTTTGAAAATCCTGTAAAAACTCTGATCTTTTTCTAAATGAAGTCGGTATGTTTTACGGCATTTAATTAAACTTCAGTTAGAGAGATCATAATTTCTACGGAATTCTCTCATACTTAAGAGAGGAGTTCGTTGGACAGATATTTTGAAATTTATTTTCAAACTTTCTCATGAATTTTGACTTCAATTTGCAGAATACTTGCATCATGGATTTTTAGCAGCATGAGAGTAGATATGTCCCGGTTAGGTCATCTCCAATAAAGAAGGAGAGTTATAATTATATTTGAGTCTCAAATAATGCTGAGAGTGATTCTATATATTTTACTCCAATTGTGTCGAGAGTGATATCTGATGGTGATATTTTTATATTAAATTTAATTATGTCTAATTGATAATAAGTGATCAATAAATTATAATTTATAAGCTTTAATGTTGATAAAAATAATATTATTGTAAATTTCTCAATGAAAATTTTAAAATGGTACAAATATTTAATACATTTAAATATTTTTAAAATAGTACTAATATTTAATTTATTTAAATATTTTTAAAATATTACCAGTTTGAAAATAATGAAAATTTTAATTTTTAAATAAAGAAACATTGTAAAATTTAAATTTCATCATTGGACCAATTTGTTGCCCTTCCACTCATATTGATCACAAACACAATGAAAGAAAGAAAGAAAGTTTAGAAACTCAAACTATGGATGAATATGATGTAAAATTATGTGGGAATGAAGTGTGTGTATATATATAATTTTGGAAAACTAGTTGTTGGAAGGATTTTTGAATTTTTCCATAATTTCTTATAATTTTTATTAAAGTTTTTTGTTGATTTTCTAGTTTTTTTTAGATAAAAAGTAAATTGATTTCAAATGTTAATGTTTGAAAAATTGTAGATCGTCTATCTCTAATGATTAGTAAATATGAGCCGTCCATCTCTAACAGTTAACAAATACAGCTGGATCACACTCATTCATCTTTTTTCTTTTTTAATTATGGTATGTATAAAAAAAAATATCAATATTTTATTCATCCAAGACAGGTCCCACCATGTTACACGTGAGTCCCACCATATAACTTTCACTCTCACATTTACTAAACATAACTCTCAACATATTTTATCTCTCAATTTAACTATCAATTGAGGATGATTTTGAGACTTAAAATAAACATATAGCTATCAATCGGTGATAGTCTTAGGAGTCTATGGGAATGGATATTTGGGTTATGACCGTGTATGTAAAGTTTGATCTTCACAAACCGTCTATCCTTTCGTTGTTGAAATGTTATTTTATATTTTAAAAACGGCTAATGGATGAGAAAATTTTATTAAAATTTGATTAGAAGATACCTATATCCAAGCAAACTTGGGTACAACAGCCATTGCCATTTGCCACATCTAAAAGCTCCTCCTTACTAGGGACAAGAAAAAGAGAGGTCCAACAAACCATGGACTTCAGCTTGAGCATTGCTTGTGATTGGACAATTACAGACAATAGATTCAGCCAACTGAATTCTTTACCAGATTAAACCCATTTAAGGCCCAAATCTATCCCAAAGATTCCTTCTTTGGCCTTTTTTTCAAAGTCGGTAGATTAGCTGTTGGGGTTGGTCCTATTATTGGTGGGCCTATAATTACTTTATTGGTAACTTTATAAAAAAGGGTAAATTGCACTAACATACCTTCAGTTTTTCATTTAAGGAATTGTTTAGTAGGGAGGGATTAATTTGATTACAGATTTACAGAGGTAGGTGTTGATTTTTGGGTTATTATCGTTTGAATCTCTATATATATTTTTTAATTATCTTCTTTTCATTTATTTATTTATTTTTTACTGGATTCATCCATATATTTTAAAAATCACTCAATTTTATCATTCAATGAATTAACCGTTAATCAAACTAAACGATTCTAAAGATATTTTAATACTTAATTAATTATATGTCACGTGTCAATCCATAAATAAACAGAAAAAAAAGAAGTGGATTCAAATGGACACATAATAAAAAATAAAAAATAACAAAAAATAATTAAAATTAAAAAAAAATTAATTAAAACTTATCAAGATCTCGAAGTGAAGAAGCGTCGATGTTGGAGGTAGAGTACGAGCGATGTAATTCTCCACCAACAAATCACCATCTTCACTCTCCATTATTTCATTAATATCTGTAATGAGTCCGTCAAACCTCACACCTTCAACAGCCTAAACAAACACAATATAAAATAACATAAATAAACATATATAAACAGAAAAAGAAAGAAAGAAATGAAGGACCTTGAAGTTGGAGTTTCTGGGAAGGCGAAGTGGGTCAAAGTAAAGGAAATTTGTTCTATTGAGAAATGTAATAAGAGACATTGGTTTTGGGCCGTAGATTCACCGTTTCAGTTGACATTTTTGGTTCGAAAATAGTGAAGAGGAGAGATTGTTCGTGAGACGCATGTGAGCTCTCACTGCGATTGAGATGTGGGAAGAGTCAGTAAAGTTTCAAGCATGTAATTGGGGGTTTGTAGAAGAAGGATTTGAGATTTGGGTTTGAGCGTTTGAAGATCGAAGTGAAGGAGATGAATCGGGGATTTGATTTTGGTATCGTTTTGGTAAGAAGTTCAAGAGATTTCAGAGGACTTGAATCTAGTTTTGAAAAAAGTGATGAATCGGATCTATGAATCAAGGAATCGAGAGAGAAAATCTGTAGTGCTTTAGTGTTTGAGTGAAAATGAGTCGTTATATTGTAGTGTTTGTGAGACTGATTTGCTTTGTATTTGCAGGTTGCGAAGTGAATATATTCGAGAAAAAATTGAAGAAGTCAAGAAGAAGAAATAACTGATTGAAGAGGAAGAACATAGATTAAAGAAACGAAGCTGGAGAAAAGGCTATTGGTGTTGGTGGAGACCAATCTCCAGATTGGATCTCCACCGTCCATCAATCATGATGGATGGTGGAGATCCAATATGGAGGTTGGATCTTCATTCTCTCTTTTTTAATTTTTTTTTCTGTTTTTTTTTTTTTTTTAAGAAAATAAGGGTCCGTCTGTAAGCGTTTTTCGGTTGTTGTTTTTCGATAATAAAAATTAAAATGAAAACAGTATTTTTGGTTTCATTTTCGAATTCTGAAAACGCGTCTGGTAGCAAATACTGAAAGCTGTATTTTGAAAATGAAAACGAAAAAAACGCGCCTAGTAGATTAACCGAAAACTATCAAAAATTGAAATATCAATTTTAATATTTTGTTTAATATTATTACAACTATAAACAAATTGATTAAATAATTAACAAATATAATTTTTGTATTGTAATTTTTAAATTAAATAAAAGAAAGACATCAAAAATTAATTCAAAAAAACATATCAAAAAAATGAATTAATCAAAATTAAACTCTTAAATTATAAATAAATAATTATAATATATTTATATAAATTATAATAATATATATATATATATTTATATATGTTTAAGAGGGGTACTTTGGTAATTTAAAAATTTTGTTCCATCTTGTTCTTGTCATATTAATGCATAACAGTACAATTAATAGTTTAAGATTTTTTTTTAATATAAAAAAAGTGAAAATTAAAACAAAAAACAAAAACGAAAAACGAAAAACGAAAAACGAAAAACGAGTATTTTGTGTTTTTCAAATATTTCACTTTTATCACTGATTTTTTTTTTCGAAAATAAAATGAAAAACGGTTAACGAACGCGTTTTTGAAAAATAAAAATAAAAACAGACTGAAAAACAGCTGCAGGACGGGACCTAAAATGTTCTTTTTATTTTGATTTTAGAGTAAAGGGTAAAAAGGTCATTTAACATTTCCTATGAGGTTCACCGTCCAAATTCTGATTAGAGGAATCAAATTGAATGATTTTTAAAATATATGGACTAATCCAGTAAAAAATAAATAAATGAGAAAAAATAAAATAAAAAAACATTGATACTTAAATGATAATATCCCTTGGTTTGTTGGTTATTCAAATGTGACGAGTATTGATTGAGCTCCAGAACATTTTCTTGTTTTAAATTTTTGTGCAGTTTTCTCGACTGGGTTTGGGTGGTGTGCCTTTTTATTTGTTTTACTTTGATTTTATAATAAACTAATATTTTATCTTATTATTGCATTATATAATTTTGAAGAGAAAATGACGATTGCACCCTCCAATAGTTCAGTCAACTATTAATTCTAACGGAGGTTGGCTAACTGCAGGGGATACCTCTGTAATTAAAGGTAAAACATGAATATCATGCCTTCGCCTCCTCCACACCGAAGGAGGTCATCATTTCCCTTTCTTTACTCCTTTTTTGATTTTTTTTAAGTTTGATTAATGTAAAAAAAATGGTAATTATTAGATTTTGATTTTAATTTGAATATTATGCCCTAAGTTAAAAACTCGTGGTATGCTAGTGCAATTTAACAAAAAAAAAAAAAATTGAACTAAAGAGAGAGGTGAGCCATAACTTGAACATTGAACCCATAATATTATTATTGTATATGTGAACATTGAACCCAACCCCACAAATTTAAGCTCCTAATACAAATAAACCAATCAAAAGCTCATAACTACCGAACTCAAATGCCAATACCCAGCAATCAGATCTCATCAAACAACACATTTTAGAACAAAAAACAGACTCACACTATATCTTTACAGTACTCTAGCCAAGTTTGAATATTTAAGAAAAATAAATAAACAAACAAAGTGAAATTCTATTATAAGCGTGGTCAAATCATCAACACTATAATGCAAATATAAACAAAAACAATTACAAGAACTCAGAAGCAAAAAAGAGAGAAAAACAAAAAAAAAACTCACCTTTTCTAGCAGGACTTTAGGTGAGTCGAAGAATTCAGTCATTTCAATGTTGCCCACATCTTCTATGTACGAGAGCTTTTCTTCGTAGCCTAAAGACATGCAGAGTTGATCGAGATCCATCTTTGTTTTCTTATCTATTTTTTGTTTCTTGTTTTGTTTTTTAATTATCTTTTTAGTTTTAATATTTTTAGCTAGATAGATATTTTAATATTTTATCCTTTTTTTTTCTTAGCTTGAGAAATTATTATTTTTAATTATAATTATTTTCTTTGTTTTTTTTTTACATTTTTTATTTATTTGTGTGTTGACTTGTGGCATAGCAGTATTTAAAGATAAAAATACCCTTAGAACCGTTTAATTTGACTAACGTTTGACCGACAGAAAGACTGAATTGAGTGGTTTTTAAAAACATAAGATCCAATCTAGTGAAAAATGGATTAGTAAATAAAAAATAGACATTTCAAACAAATATGGGGACTAAATCAATAATATCCCTTTATTTATTTATTTATTTATATTAATAATTTAAGAAGATTTTGATGAGAACACCAATGCCGTTTCTTATAAAGGATCTCAAAAAATAATAGACCTTGTAACCTTATATTGAGTATATTAAAAGAGAACCGCGTTACAAATACTAATCTGATTACAATACAGATTTGTTGAATTTTCAAATCCTTACGAGGTATTACAGCTCTACTAAGGGGTAGACCCACGTTAAGGTTAGGTGGGGTCTGTATCCTATCTCAAATTGTTTTAAAAAAATCCATTATATAAAGAAGTGAGCATAAAGGAAGTGATAGTGCATCGGGTAGAGAACAACCATTTCTTTGGATGACAATGTTTAGGTCCTAATTGTTGCATCTTGCTCTATTTTACATTTTTTTAATATCTTTTTTATCGTATCATCTTTTCTAATTCCTTAATCAAATTTTCATTTGCTAATAAAATAAAATAATTCACTTTCTCTTTTTCGTTATTTTCAACTTTTTAGCTCTATATAATTTATGGTTATTTAATTCAATTTTATTATATATTTAAAAATATATTATTTTTTAAATAGTTTTATTTTGATATACCTAACACATCACATCAATAAACCTTAAAATCTCAAAATTTAATTTATCGTATTAAAATAATCCATATATTATTATTATTCATTTTATTTTATCCTTAGTATTTTTCTTTATTTTATAACTTTAATTTATTTAGAAAGAACAAATCAAAAAAATTACCAATAATTAGAAAAATAACAAATTCAAAAACATGTCTAGTAATATTTATTAATCAATTATTTTGTATAACTTTAAACTTTAATTCATTATAAATACAAAAAAAAAATCTTATTATAAAAGTAGATTGTAATTTATGTTGTTTACCTTGTTATTATTTATTTATTAATATTATGTTTTTTGTTACACATTATCTCTTAGCCGAACCAGTAGTACACATCCTTTCCAATAGTTAGGGTACAAATATCACCATGTGCATAATACTTCAAAAAAATATATATTATATTTCTTGTTTTTATTTCTCTTTAAATATAAGAATAAAAAAAATGTTAAAAAAAACTCATTTTACTATGATCTCAATTTTTTAAATTTTCAATAATTTGTTAATATAATTATTGTTTTGTTTAAGTGCTCCACCTGGTTAAAATTCTTGGATCTGTCACTGGGCCCACTAGACATTCAAAATTTAATCCTTCAAAAAGCTCTCATGGAATTCAACTATCTATTTATACTACATACTAGTTGATCAACTTTCTTCCACTTGATAAAATCAACATTTTCTATCTGTTTTGTGTCATTTAATTGACCAGATTTAACAAATTTTGGTGGACAAGTGTCAGTTCTTAGAATGAAACCTTCTAGATCGAAGGCTCTAATAGCAGGCAACACTTGTGATTTCAAAAAAAAAAAAATTTGTTCAGATCAAGTTTTATTGGAAGCTTGAAATTCAAATTTGAAGAGAGTGAAAAAACCTGTGATTTTAGCTTCTTTGACTTGATTCGATTGCTCTCGTTGACTTCACCAGAATCGTTATCAGAATCTGAGCTTGACACCATAACTAATAGTCTTGACGCTCTTATACCATGTGAAACTAAAATAAAAGAAGAGAAATTGAACATAAGAGAAAACAGAGAAAGCTTGAACTCAAGCTTTAATGGTGTATTTTCTTTTAGTTCTTTTTCTTTTAGTTTTTCTTTTAATTTTGCTTAAAAATGAATCTTACACTAAGGTGTGTTTACATACAGATGGTATGTTCTGTTAGACCTTAGAGCTGATGTGGCACGATGATTTGCTCTCATAGATTCTACAGATAAGGTTAGTTAGAAATGATGCCAAAATTTCCTCACACATATTGGGTAGTGAGATAGACTTACAACAATGTGCATCAGTATCGTTTCTATTACAATCTAACATCCATCCTCAAACTAAACTTGGATTTGTCCAAGATTAGTTTGTTTGTCAACAAATTGAACCAACTGATCCCAAGAGGCTTGGTAAGGACATCAGCCATCTGATGTTCTGTTGAAGTGTATCGAACGTCTAACTCTTTCTTTTCAATTTTGTCACGAATGAAATGAAGATCCAGCTCAATGTGTTTTGTTCTTGAATGAAACACTGGATTTTTAGCTAAAGAGTCTGCACATGTATTATCACACCATTGTATAGGTATGGCAGTAGGTGACATGCCAATTTCTGATAATAGGGCCTTTAACCATATAGCTTCTGAATCAGCCTGAGCAAGAGATCGATATTCAGCCTCACAACTCGATCGAGCAACTTCCTTTTGCTTCCTTGAACTCCACGAAAACAGATTGCCACCAAAGAACATACACTATCCACTTATATATTTTCTGTCATCCATATTGCTTGCCCAGTCAGCATCTGAAAAGCCTTCAAGCACTAAATCTTTTGATGATGAGCTTGAATAGAAGAAAATACCTGTAGAGATCGAACCTTTGATGTATCTTAAGATTCGTTTACAAGCTTGCCAGTGCATAGTTGTAGGAGAGGACAAGTATTGACTTAGTCTGTTCACAACATAGGAAAGATCAGGCCTTGTTAGAGTCAGGCATTGTAAAGCACCCACAGTGTTTCTAAATAGTGTTGGATCTGAAAATGGTTCACCATCAGCCTGAGAAAGCTTAGTGTCAGTGCTTATTAGAGTTGGAGAAGCTCTACAATCACTCATTTTCCTTTTAACCAACAAGTCATACGCATACTTGCTTTGTGTGAGACACAATCCTTGATGAATTCTTGTTGCCTCAAAACCCAAAAAATAATTCAGCTCACCCAAGTCTTTTAAGGCAAAGTACTTGTTAAGATCTTTGACCACTTTAAAGAGAAGATTGCAATTGTTTCCTATCAACAATATGTCATCGACATACACCAACAACAAAATTAAAACACCATCTTTCTTGAAAACAAACAATGATGTATCTGCCTTGGAATTCTTGAAGCCCCATGATTCCAATGTAGTCTTCAGCTTCTCGTACCAGGTTCTCGGAGCTTGTTTCAAGTCATACAATGACTTGATGAGTCTGCAAACATGACCAGAGTGTTGATGATCCATATATCCCCCAGGCTGCTCCATATAGACCAGTTCTTTTAGCTCCCCATTGAGGAAATCGTTGTTAATGTCTAGCTGTTTTATGACCCAATTATTCAACACAACAAGGGATAACACAACCCGAATCGTAGAGGACTTGACCATTGGGCTAAAAGTTTCCAAATAATTAACTCCAACAGTTTGATGGAAGCCCTTGGTAACAAGGTGCACCTTGTAGCGTTGAACCTTGAATTCGTTTTACTCGAAAACCCACTTATTGCCAACAACATTCATGTCAAGCTGTCGAGGCACAAATTTCCAGGTATTGTTACTCATCAAGGCTGTAAATTCAGCATCTATGGCGGCTTTCCAATAAGGATCAGACTGAGCATCAACCATATTTATAGGTTCACTAGCATCATCAACCGAGGCAAGTGTAACAAGAGCTCTAGACACCATAGTGACAGTTTTGGATCAGGTGAGCATGTTATGTTTAGAGACAGTAGGTACAGGATTTGGACCAGTATGAACAACTGAACAAGGTGACTCAATAGGGAAATGGACAGCAGGGATGGATGCTAGGGAATGATTTTGTAATGGAATAGAATTTTGATTCCGTCTGTAACATTTTGACAATTCACTTGCACTAGATAAAACATCAACAGATAAGCTAGACTCATTAGATGTATCAAGGGAAGATTGAGATACAAAGAACAAGGTTTTGTAAGGAAACTCATATTCATTGAAAGTTACATGCCTAGAGATGTAACGCCTACCACTAGGATGCAAATATTTGAAACCTTTATGACTATCACTATAGCCAAGAAAAAGACACTTTGAGGTACGAAAATCAAACTTGTGTTTATTGTAGGGTCGTAGGAGAGGGAAGCATGCACATCCGATCACTTTGAGATAGTTGTAGTCAGGTGCAGTTTTTTTTTTTTTTAAAAGGAGACATGATTGAGTATGGGAGTAGGAAGTCTATTGATGATATGAACTGCTGTGTGAAATGCCTCCCACCAGATGGATAGGGGGAATTTAGTTTGTGAAAGGAATGTGAGACCTACTTCAACCATGTGTCTGTGTTTACGCTCGGATGAACCATTTTTGAGGATGAGTGTGAGGACAAGGATGCCTAAAATGAACACCTAGTTGACTGAGATAATGAGCCAAAGGTCTATATTCTTCTCCCCAATCACTTTGGACACATTTTATTTTCCTATCAAAATCTAGCTCAACACTTTTTTGAAATTTGATAAAAACCTCTTTGACCTGACTCCAGTGGATAAATTCAAGTGAACTTGGAAAAGGCATCAATGAAATGAACATAATATGTGTACCCTTGTTGTGAGACATGAGGAGAAGGTCCCCACACATCAGTGAATATTAACTCAAGAGGAGCAGTATAAATTATGTTTGAGATAGGAAAAGGAAGCTAATGAAGCTTTTCCATGTTGACAGGCATCGTAGAAATCTAAGGAATATAAAGCAGTACAAATCAAATTTAATTTTCTCAAAACTTGTTTCAACACTGGAAATGAAGGGTGTCTAAGTTTTGCATGCCAATGAAACAAAACAGATCTATTATTGGAATGAAAAGTGTTACAGGGTGTTATTTTTCTTACATTGTAACAAGTGACATCAAATTTTGTACATACAGTATTCCTAGACATGGACTTGTTAGCATAACAGGTTGCTACACAAGCCTTCGCACAATGATCATTGGATACACTACTACAAGACTTGTTACAGACACACATTTTTGATAAACTTTTACCCAGACAGAATCACTTTTGGCAGCAAACAAAGCATGCATTTGTGCAGCTGAAGACTTGTCACTGAGAGTTGAAAGGTCCAGCTGATAGTGACCATTTTTCAAGTCTTCTTGGAACAGAACCTTCCTTGATTTCTTGTCCTTAATCGGAAAGGAATTAGAATTAAACTCAACAACAACATCATTATCTCAAGTGATTTGAGATATACTTTGTTAATAGCAAAATTTGGCTAGGGACCAAAGAAGAATTTCCCACTTCCCAGCCTTCCTGCAAGGGTCCAAATTCGGGCTTACATGACTGAGTATCAAGGTCCCCAAGGTCGAGCTACCACACGATCCTACAGGAGCAAGGCGAGACCGCCCATACCATCTGAGCATCTCGTACGTGTCCAGGCTTACCAAATAAAGCCTGATGAGACCGCGTCAAGCTCTTTATACCAGGATAAAAGCCCGAAGCTAGGTCGACATGAAATGACCTGGGTCCCCCGACATCAAGGTATCTCATGACACTCTCCTAGAGCTTGTTACTATCTCTACTTTCACTATGAGATCTTCAAGGTGCCGAACTTGTCTTGCAAAGGCGCTCCTGCCTCGTCGAGGTATAATCTCGACCTGTCCGAGCATTAAAGGAAGAAGCCCGTAAAGCCTCATGGTCACCAAAAGAGCCAAGATCCACTGTAGATCCTGGCATGGTTAAATCAAGTAGCAAGAGCAGTACTTGAGCGTACCTCTCAACTCTTTCAGAAGCAAGCCAATGTCGTCTGTTTATGGTTGCCAGCCAAGCTTCGTTACCTCGTCGGATTCCAGCGCTGTTAAATCGAGCTCTATCGAAAGCCTTCTAAGGTCGAATCAAGCTCTATACAACCAGATTGGTTCCTTAAGGTATCTCGCCCTCATATCGATACCCAAGTACTGGGATACCAGCTTCGAGACCTATCCGGGGTATGCCTCCTCCGTAAGGTAGGGAGAATAATATCAGTAAGGTACCGCACCACCAGAATATTGAACTAGAGTTCTCCTCCAAGAGAGAGGGTTGACTTTCATGATTACCATTAATGAGGTCAATCGTATTAATAGAGGTATACAACTCTATTTAATGAGGTCAACCGTATTAATGGAGGTAGTTAACCCTATTAATGAGATCAACTATATTAATAGAGGCAGTCAACCTAATTAATGATATGATCAACACCATTAATAAGAGAATATTCAACTTTTTAATGGTCATCATTAGTGAAAGAGTCCAAAGAGCAAACAAATATCTTTTCCTCCAATATATCCTCCACAACCGATTATTGGGGGTCAAGTATAACAGAAAATCCTGTCTATCAAGGAAGGAAGAGTCCGAAGAGGAAACAATCATATCTTCTCCAAAATAATAGCTACAAGCCGATCAACTATATTAAAAAGAGAATCATTTTTGATAAGGAAACGAAGACTAATTGAAGAGTCCTGGACTTGCATGCCTAGGTAGTCACCATGTATAAATATACCTGTAAAAGGCATATTGTTGAGGGCTGATTTCTCAGAAAACACATGCTTCGTTTAAAGTTCTCTATAGATCATCATTGTATGTGTACCCCGACCAGGAAAATATTGGTATCGGTAAACACTCATTGTTGTAAGCTTCCCGGAGCATATACGTTGTACTACTTTGACATCTTTGTAACCTCCTCGGAGCATCGCATGATATATATATATATATATATATATATATATATATATATATATATATATATATATATATATATATATATACAAGGAAGGATATTCCTCCTTCCTCTGGATACTGCCTAGGGGTTTTTCAGCATGTGATCACTCGTGATACTTTTTCTCCCACTGGTCAGTCCACCTCCATCTACATAAGACTTGTGTTTTTCCTATTATCTACTGTATTACACATGTGTGTATGCGATCTAGGTACCCACCCCATTGGTCCTAGCTCTCTAATCTTTCTTACATGAGATCGGGAAACAACAACGAAGACCTAAGGAACCGAATCTAGATTCCTACCTCTCTGGACCTAACGCTCTTATCCTCTCATCTACATGCCAAAGTCGCACATCAAGATGAAGAGAAACCACCCATACCAGTTCGAAGGGAGTCGATGAGCTCTCCCCGTATCCTCTCTATGGAAGAAATCGAGCTCTCCGACACTGGAGCTAGATAAGCCCCCCTTCTTACTTGCTATCTAGGTCGAGGTATTACAGGAAGCAATCGGACTCCAGAACCAAGCTCTGGGTACCAGGACGGGCTCCGCCGACCGAGGAACAAGGTCCAGGATCACCCCTTCACACCAACAAGGGAACCTCGAGCTCTCTAGATCTATTTCATAAACACGAAGCTCGACGGGTGGGACGGCTTGTCTCTTACCTACTGTTTCATCCTCATTCATATTTATACAAGATCACCAAGGTACCAACCCCCGGCCACCACCTCCGTGGTAGTGGTCTCGAGGGTGTTAATAGGGATTTCTCATCCTAAACAAATTTCCCGTTAACACTTTCTAGAGCCGTCTGTGGGAAGTTTCCACACCCCTTTTGAAAGCCTCTATGTCTCTACATGAGTATCATTATACTATCGAGGTAATAGATTCATTATTCATGGAATATCATTTACTATATACGATGTCTTTTCTCCATACTTGTCTATATCGCATATGCATCGCATGTGGTGCTTATTTTATCATTTAACGAGTTTCGTTCATTGTGGAGCAAATATGGTACATGAGATTCCTGGTGGAACCAGTTCATTATGCTACTCCTATGAAGTGAACCTGTTCAGATAATTGTGGAGCTCCAATACAGTAGCTCCCTACTTGAAGATCTCCTATATAGCTGAACCATTCCGATACATCGAGAGCTCCGATACAGTAGAACTGCCCCTTTCCTGTTTCTTTACAGAAGATTTGCTCTGCTACCGGTAGACCTTTTATCCAGAAAATCTGTGGGACTTGGACCTGGTCATACGGGACCCTTCATGTCACCGTATCCATCCTTCAGAAGCTCCTATGTAGAGGTAGCAGTTTGACTCATGAATCTAAGAAGCCAACTCATCTGTGTAGCTGCTAGAGCAGCACGACTAGTAGAAGATTAGTGGTTCCACGCCTCGTGCACCGAGTCAGTCAAAGCCCAAGTGAGCCACTGAACTCTCGGTTCACTCCATGAGGGTCCAGAGCTTTCTCTCAGTTGCTAGGGACTTTTAGGATCCCAAGCATGCTTCTGGACCAATACCAGACCGGTGGCTTCGCTCCATGTTTACCAGGCCATTCACCCCCCTATCAAGCCACCGAAGCCCAATCCGATTGAGGAGTTCTCAGAAGCTTCTCATATTTGGTAAGGCCTCCTACGTGCCTAAGCAAGCTTCTAGAGCAGTAGCACTGCTACAAGACCGATGGCTTTGCTCTATATGTACAGGGTCATTCATCGCCCTAGCAAGCCACCGAAGCCAGATCTTATCGAGGAGAGCCCAGAGGTTTTCCACTCTTGGTAAGGCCTCCTACATGCCTAAGCAAGCCTCTAGAGTAGCAGCCTCACTGTAAGGCCAAGTGGCTCCTCACTTCTAACACCGGGCCGGTCAACGCCCAAGTGAGCCACTAAATTCTTGGTTTATTCCATGAGGGTTCAGAGTTTTCTCTCAGTTGCTGGGGACTTCTAGGATCCCAAGCATGCTTCTGGACCAGTACCAGACAGGTGGCTTCGCTCCATGTTTACAGGGTCATTCACTGCCCTAGCAAGCCACCGAAGCCCGACCCGATCGAGGAGGTCTCAGAAGCTTCCCACATTTGGTAAGGCCACATACGTGCCTAAACAAGCTTCTAAAGCAGTAGCACCGCTACAAGACCGGTGGCTTCGCTCTATATGTACCGGGTCATTCATCGCCCTAGCAAGCCACCGAAGCCTGATCTAATCGAGTAGAGCCCAGAGGTTTTCCACTCTTGATAAGGCCTCCTACATGCCTAAGCTAACCTCTGGAGTAGCAGCCTCACTGTAAGGCCAAGTGGCTAATCATTTCTTATACAGGGCCGATCAACGCCCAATTGAGCCACTGAGCTCCTGTTTTGTTCCAGCATGATCCAGAGCCTCATTTCAATTGCAAGGGACTCCAAAGATCCCAAGCATGCTTCTGGACCAGGACTAGTACCAGACCGGTGGCTTCGCTCCATGTTTATCGGGTCATTCACCGCCCTAACAAGCCACCGAATCCCAATCCGATCGAGGAAGTCTCAGAAGCTTTCCACATTTGGTAAGGCCACCTATGTGCCTAATCAAGCTTCTAGAGCAGTAGCACCGATACAAGACCGGTGGATTCGCTCTATATGTACCGGGTCATTCATCGCCCTAGCAAGCAACTGAAGCCTGATCTGATCGAGGACAGCCTAGAGGCTTCCCACATTTTACTTGGTCCAGAGCTTTCACTCAGTTGTTGGGGGCTCATTGAAATCCCAAGTAGGCCTCTGAACTGGTACCAGACAGGTAGCCCATCTCCATTCATATAGGGTCATCCAATGCTCAAGTGAGTCACCATTCATCCCGGAGGGGTCTCAAGTCTTCTCTCAGTAATGAGAAACTTCTAGAATCCCGAGCATGTCTCCAGAAAGTTACTAGGCCGGTGTCTCCTCTCCACTTGTATGGGGCCATTCATCGCCCTAGCGAGCTACTTTAGTCCCGATCTACCTCTCTGAGTCAGCTTCCACCACCTCGGTTGGATCAACTTCAATCAGCCTTGACCTCTATCTCCTTAGTTGGATCAATCACGATCTCTCCTACCTCTCTTACCTCTCCTACCTTGGTAACACCAATCTGGACCTCTACTTTGACAGATTCAGATAGAGAGGTAGGCAGACTTGAAGCCCCTCATGCATCTACAACAGCAAAGGACTTCAAGGTAGTTCATACCCCAACACGACTAGACAGGAAATCAGAAATGGGAACCAAGTCCTCCTCATCAGCTGCGTATCCATCATCTTAATAAAGTCTGGTTTCAGTCGGAGCGGACCCAGGTAACTCTCAGCTTTCTCTGTGATCTACTTAAGGTATCCATCCTTCAATGATGATCAGGTCAGAGGGAAGAAGAGCTCGAGCTGCCTAGCAAAAAACACAGAAGCGTCATTCAGCAATTGAAGCACCCACCTTGGCTTCCAAGGCAGCCACGCTGCCATGCAGAGTTTAAACCACTCCCTCAAGAGTTTACCTCATCTTTCAGAGCAATCCTCGCATGGCACGACGTATGGACCCGAGTCTATCCAGATCATATGCATGTTGGATCCACTCCCGGGTTACCTGAACATTAGCCATGGTTGCCTCAATTCTGGCCATGTCTTTACTCAAAACAACTGCGCCCCTCACTACCGTGGTCAGCTCTTCCTCCTTTTGGTTTGACGTCACCTAAGAGAGTAATTTTCTCCATCCGAAACATCTACTTCTGGATCAACCGGGACTCACCTGTCATATAAACAACCACCTCAGTCGTGGTCTTTATTTAAGGGAGAAGCTCCCTCTTCTGATTGATCATCTACTGCACCATGGGATTTCGAGCCCGAGTCTGCTTCAGTAACCCAAGACTTGCCAGCTACGATGGGAACATGCACAACCATCTCAGCAGCTTTCTTCTTAATCCCCTCTATTTTCCGTCCATCAATGACTCTTAAGTCAAATGAGGGAAGTAGAGCCAGCTCTACCTGGAAGGTTGTGAAGAAGTAACCATCCTCCTTGGCTTGCTCTCGAAGATTATCATACCGATGGCTCCTCTCCATTTGTACTGGGCCTTCCAATGCCCTAGTGAGCCATCAAGGTCTCGATCCGTTCGGGGAGCACCTAAAGGTCCTGATTTGTTCACAGTGGGGTCTCGAGCTCGATTACGATTGTTGAAGACTCTCATCTACCCCAAACGGACTTCCAAACCGGTTACATCACTTGGGGACTAGAAGCTCAATATTTTCTCAGTACTCCAATGTGAGGGGCGATGACCCTAGCGTGAGACAATTTCCTCTAGTTCGTAATAAAAAATGTCTTTTACGGAGAGCCATTCTACAATCTACACTCATAATGCAGATTATCTCCAGAGATTGTACTCGTTAAAAAACTCCTAGAGCGAGACTGGTTGTCAACCGATACCACCATGCATTAATACAACTTCGTCTCAGCTCGCCATGAGTTTACATCTCTTTCGATTTCGGTATCCGTAATAGATCTCATGTGATCACCATCACCAGGAGAGCTACACCGTACTTCCGATGCCCTAAACCGAATCAAATCCTTCCATAAGGATAGCCATTACCAGGAGAGCTACACCGCACTCCTGATGCCCTAGACCGTATCGAATCCCTCTAGGAGGATCACCTTGACTAGGAGAGCTAAATTGCCCTCATAATGCCCTGGACTGGATTAATCCCTCTAGGAGGATCGCCATAGTATTTCGACAGTGATCTTCTCATGACTAGAGGCTGGTCGGGGAAGCCCCTTCACTACCTTTGATGCCTCGGCCGGGCACCACCCCCGGTCAAGAAGGGTCTGAGTGTAAGAGCATAGTTACCATCCAGATCTCGAGACCAGAGATTGATCAGGGAAGCCCTCTCATCACCCCTAATGCCTTGGTCGGGTGACCTCCCCCAAGAAAGATCCGATTGTAAGTGCATAGTTGTCATCCGGATCAAAATACCAGGATACAGCTAGATAGCGCTCATGATGCCTTGGTAGGGCTACGACCCCTAAGAAGGATCTGAGTGTAAGAGCATAGTTGCCATCCGGATCAAAATACCATGATATAGCTAGATAGCTCTCATGATGCTTTGGTCGGGCTACGACCCCCAAGAAGGGTCTGAGTGTAAGCGCATAGTTGCCATCCGAATCAAAATACCAGGATATAGCTAGATAGCGCTCCTGATGCCTTGGTCGGGCTATGACCCCCAATAAGGGTCTGAGTGTAAGAGCATAATTGCCTTCCGGATCAAAATTCCAGGATATAGCTAGATAGCGCTCCTGATGCCTTGGTCGGGGTACGACCCACAATAAGGGTCTGAGTGTAAGAGCATAGTTGCCATCCATATCAAAATACCAGGAAATAACTAAATAGCGCTCTTGATGCCTTGGTCGGGCTACGACCCCAAAGAAGGGTCTGAGTGTAAGAGCATAGTTGCCATCCGGATCAAAATATCAGGATATAGTTAGATAACGCTCTTGATGCCTTGGTCGGACTACGACCCCCAAGAAGGGTCTGAGTGTAAGAGGATAGTTGTCATCCGGATCAAAATACCAGGATATAGCTAGATAGCGCTCATGATGCCTTGGTCGGGCTACGACCCCTAAGAAGGGTCTGAGTGTAAGAGCATAGTTGTCATTAGGATCAAAATACCAGGATATAGCTAGATAACACTTCTGATGCCTTGGTCAGGCTACGACCCCCAAGAAGAGTCTGAGTGTAAGAGCATAGTTGCCATCCGGATCAAAATACTAGGATATAGCTAGATAGCGCTCCTAATGCCTTGGTCGGGCTACGACCCCCAAGAAGGGTCTGAGTGTAAGAGTATAGTTGTCATCCAGATCTCGAGACCAGGGAATAGCTAGATAGCGCTTATGATGCCTTGGTCGGGCTATGACTCCCAAGAAGGGTCTGAGTGTAAGAGCATTTTTACCATCCAGATCTCGAGACCAGGATATAGCTAGATAACTCTCCTGATGCCTTGGAACTGATCAATCCCTCCAAGAGGAATACCATGGTATTTCGACAATGATCGCCTCGAGACCAGGAAATAGCTAGATAGCACTCTTGATGCTTTTGTTGGGCTACCATGCCCAAGAGGAATATGAGTATAAGTGCATTGTTGCCATCTGGATCCCAAGACCAGGGTAGCTAGCGTTCTGAATGCCTTGGTCGGGTGACCTCTCCCAAGAAGGACCTAAGCGTAAGAGCATAGTTGTCTGCTAGATCACGAGACTTGAACAACCAAAAGGTCATTCAGTTGCCATGGTCGTGCCAACCCCTTCAGGAAAGGTCTGGGTGGCATAGTTGACTACCAATTCCAGGAACAGAAATTTCAGGCTCTCAGATTTGCCACTAGAGCTTCATCCGACATGATCAAGCAATAAGGTTTGTGACCTTTCTCACTTACCAAATTTTACACTGACTAGAGCGTCGAAAATTTCACAAAGGGAATATCCCTTCTGTGGTCCGCCATCGCTCATTTATTTTACAGGTACGCCGAATGCACCTATGTTTCACCTATGTATAAAGACCTGGTGAGTAAGTGGCCTTAGTTGCCTACCAGGATCTTCTTCGCCAAATGTACCAAGACTCCTAAAACAGGAATGACTAGTACCCCGGTTAGCTAAGTCAAGCACTGTGAGCGATTCTGGTTACAAGTAAGAAGCGACAAGTAAAATTCTTCATGCAATACAAGATTCAGACTCCAACCCCAAATACTTACCGGTGTTCAAGTCAGAGGGGACTTCTGTTGATAGCAAAATTTGGCTAGGGACCAAAGAAGAATTTTTCATTTCCCAGCCTTCATGCAAGGGTCCAAATTCGGGCTTACATGACGGGGTATCAAGGTCCCCGAGGTCGAGCTACCACACGATCCTACAGGAGCAAGACGAGGCCGCCCATACCATATGAGCATCTGGCACGTGTCCAGGCTTACCAAATAAAGCCTGACGAGACCACGTCAAACTCCTTATACCAAGATAAAAGCCCAAAGCTAGGTCGACGTGAAAGGACCTAGGTCCCCCGACATCAAGGTATCTTGTGACACTCTCCTAGAGCTTGCTACTATCTCTACTTTCACTAGGAGACCTTCAAGGTTCCGAACTTGTATTGCAAAGGCTCTCCTGACTCATCGAGGTATAATCTCGACCTGTCCGAGCATTAAAGGAAGAAGCCCGTAAAGCCTCATCGTCACCAAAAGTGCCAATATCCACTGTAGATCCTGGCATGGTTAAATCAAGTAGCAAGAGCAGTACTCGAGCGTACCTCTCCACTCTTTCAGAAGCAAGCCAAGGTCACCTGTTTATAGCGAACACCTTACCAGGGCTTGCCAGCCAAGCTTCGCTACCCCGTCGGATTCCAGCGGGGTCAGCCTTCTAAGGTCGAATCAAGCTCTATATAACCAGATTGGTTCCTTAAGGTATCTCGCCCTCAGATCGATACCCAAGTACTGGGATACCAGCTTCGAGACCCATCCGGGGTACGCCTACTCCGTAAGGTAGGGAGAATAATATCAGTAAGGTACCGCGCCACCAGAATACTGAACCAGAGTTCTCCTCCAAGAGAGAGGGTTGACTTTCATGATTACCATTAATGAGGTCAATCGTATTAATAGAGATAGTCAACCCTATTTAATGAGGTCAACTGTATTAATGGAGGTAGTCAACCCTATTAATGATGTCAACTATATTAATAGAGGAAGTCAACCCAATTAATGACATGATCAACACCATTAATAAGAGAATATTCAACTCTTTAATAGTCATCATTAGTGAAAGAGTCCAAAGATGAAACAAATACCTTTTCCTCCAAGATATCCTCCACAACCGATTATTGGGAGTCAACTATAACAGAAAATTCCGCCTATCAAGGAAGGAAGAGTCCGAAGAGGAAACAATCATATATTCTCCAAGATAATAGCTACAAGTTAATCAACTACATTAAAGGGAGAATCGTATTCGATAAGGAAACGAAGACTAATTGAAGAGTCCTGGACTTGCACGCCAAGGTAGTCACCATGTATAAATATGCCTGTAAAAGGCATATTGTTGAGGGCTGATATCTCAGAAGACACATGCTTCGTTTAAAGTTCTCTATAGATCATCATTGTATGTGTACCCCGACCAGGAAAATACTGGTATCGGTAAACACTCATTGTTGTAAGCTCCCCGGAGCATATACATTGTACTACTTTGACATCTTTGTAACCTCCTCGGAGCATCGCATGATATATATATATATATACACATATATATATATACATATATATATACATATATATATACATATATATATATATACATATATATATATACATATATATATACATATATATACAAGGAAGGATATTCCTCCTTCCTCTGGATACTGCCTAGGGGTTTTTCAGCATGTGATCACTCGTGATACTTTTTCCCCCACTGGTCAGTCCACCTTCATCTACATAAGACTTGTGTTTTTCTTATTATCTACTGTATTACGCATGTGTGTATGCGAGCTAGGTACCGACCCCATTGGTCCTAGCTCTCTAATCTTTCTTACATGAGATCGGGAAACAACAACGAAGACCTAAGGAACCGAATCTAGATTCCTACCTCGTTGGACCTAACGCTCTGATCCTCTCATCTACATGCCAAAGTCGCACATCAAGATGAAGAGAAACCGCCCAGACCAGTTCGAAGGGAGTCGATGAGCTCTCCCCGTATCCTCTCTATGGAAGAAATCGAGCTCTCCGACACTTGAGCTAGATAAGCCCCCCTTCTTACTTGCTATCGAGGTCGGGGTATTACAGGAAGCAATCGGGCTCCAGAACCAAGCTCTGGGTACCAGGACGGGCTCCGACCCCGACCGAGGAACAAGGTCCAGGATCACCCCCTTCGCACCAGCAAGGGAACCTCGAGCTCTCTAGATCTATTTCATAAACACGAAGCCCGACGGGCGGGACGGCTTGTCTCTTACCTACTGTTTCATCCTCCTTCATATTCATACAAGATCACCAAGGTACCAAAGGTACCAACCCCGGCCACCACCTCCGTGGTAGTGGTCTCGAGGGTGTTAATAGGGATTTCTCATCCTAAACAAATTTTCCGTTAACACTTTCTGGCGCCGTCTGTGGGAAGTTTCCACACCTCTTTTGAAAGCCTCTGTCTCTACATGAGTATCATTATACTATCGAGGTAACATATTCATTATTCATGGAATATCATTTACTATATACGATGTCTTTTCTCCATACTTGTCTATATCGCCTATGCATCGCATGTGATGCTCATTTTATCATTTAACGAGTTTCGTTCATTATGGAGCAAAGACAAGTATGGAGAATTTTGTTCAAAAAAAATGATATATAATTGATGTATGTGAAAGAATCACAGTTGAACCAATATGAGATATATTGAGTTTTAAACCATTACCTACCGTGAGTTTTTCCAGACCTTGATAATTCCACTTCTGTGAGAGATTCAGCACATCAATTGTGATGTGATTCGTGGCTCCGCTATCTACATACCAAGAGGGATCCATAATCGTGCTAGGAGATGCAATGAAAGCACTAGCATTGGAGAAGTTGGTGTTGTATCCTTCATCTGCATCCGGTTAGGATAATAGCCAGTGTTTTAATCAGAGGTGTTGTTGTGACCAATGTTATAACTTGCGATGTTGCCAGTATTGTAATCAATGTTGTAATGGCTCATATGTGCCTGAAAACCTTGACTATTTCCTTGTTGGCCTCCTGAAGGCTACATATTCTGCATGCTCAAGCCTTGAAATGCTTGATCAAAACACTTGTAGTAAGATGATACAACATGTTCAGGTTTTCTACATAACTGGCAGATAAATTTTGATCCAGGGCTACCTTCATTCCTGCATCTGCCTCTGCCTCTATAGTGACCTCCTCTGTTGTTATTTCCTCTAAAATTTCCATTAAAGGCATACTGAGTAGAGACATTATTCATGTCAAGAGATATAGAAGTGTTGTGCTTGGCCAATCTGCTCTCATAACTCATCAATTGGTACTGAACTTCTTGCAGGCTAATCTCACCCTGTCTACCAGTCACATTAATCACTACAACATCATACTCCATGCCTATGCCTCCTAAAATCAGAGAAATCAGCTCCGCCTCAAGTAATGGTTGTCCAGATGAAGCTAAGTTTTCACTAAGAGACTTCATTTTTAGCACAAAATCACTCACATACATATTTCCTTTCTTTGTATTATGTATTTCATGCCTCAATTGTAAAACTCTAGCCTTTGATTGTTGAGCAAAAAGACTTTCAAGATTTTTCCACACTTCATGAGAGGTAACACAATGGGTTACATGACCAAAAACACTCTCACTTAAAGATGAGAAAATCCAACATACAATAAGTTGATCAGCTTTCTTCCAGTTGATAAAATCAACATTTTCGATTTGTTTTGTGTCATTTAATTGACCAGATTTAACAAATTTTGGTGGACAAGTGCCAGTTCCTAGAATGACACCTTTTAGATCGAAGGCTCTAATAGCAGGCAACACTTGTGTCGTCGTTGTCGTCGCCTTCGTCTGGCTGAGTTCGCTGTCGTCTTCATCATCGCAACTTCTCATCGTCGTCGCCTTCATCTGACTGGGTTCGTCGTCGTCTTCATCATCGTAGCTTCTCGTCGTCGTTGCCTTCATCTGGTTGGGTCCGTCGTCGTCGTCTTCATCATCAACGTCGTCGTCGTTGTCGTCGTCGTCATCATCGGGCAAACGCAGATCTTGTGTTGTTGCTACTTGCTGTAATTTTTTCCTTTTACTGTTGGTGATAGTGTTTGATGTTGTTTGAGAAAACCCAGATCTTGTGTTTGATGAAGATGAAGTTGGGTATTGTTTGGTTTGATGAAAGTAGGTTTTGAAATCTAAAAAATTGGTGTTTGGATAGTGTGAAAGTGTAAGAAAATAAAAGAATAAACTGGAATTTTTTTTGGAAGAAATTGATAGATTGTAAGGATTAGGATTTGGGGGTGAATTGAAGAGGAGAATATTTGATCTACGATTTATGCGATTGAAAATTGAAGAAGAAAAGGTTAATGATTAGGGATTTTTGTCAAATGAAATTGGGGATTTTGGTATTAATTTTCAGAAGCATCGTTGAAGAACAATGGTGAAGAAAATAAAATAAAAATAAAAATATTTTTTTAATGATGGTGGGTCCCACGGTGGAAATCAGATGGAGGTAATCTGAAACCCACCTATTTTGATGGGAATACATTACCCTACTGGAGGATAATGTGATTCCCATGAGATTCATATTCCCGAGAAACCAAAAACTCAAACCTGCTACCAAACATGAAAATATTTTGAGATTCTCATTCCCATACAAAGATGTCCACATACCAAACGGCCCCTTAGTATATATGTTTGTATGCCTATGTGTGTGTATATATATATAGCATATCGATGATGCTAAAAAATAAATCACGTATACGCACAATTTTTGACACGATTTTGTAGCATTTGGATCAATAATATATTAATGATTTAGATCAATACACGTATCTTCTTTAATTTTTAGATTTTCTATAATTCTTTCCTTTAAAAAAATAAAAATTTTACCGTATTCCTCCTCTCTTTTCTTTCATTTTTTTCTCTTATTCGTCTATTTCTCTTACCTTTATCTTTTCTATTGTTTTGTTTTTTCTCTTTTGTTTTTTGTTTCTTCCTTAATCTTCTCTTTTGCATTTTTTTTTTTCACTTTTTTTTAAATATTTTTTGCTCTGAACTCATTAAATATAAACAAAATGATATCAATAATCTTTATTCTACGTTACTGCATCCTGTCTATTGTTTGAAACTTCACATAAGTTATGGAAACAATGTAACAAAGTTAATTAGATAACTTGGACACAAGTTAAATATCAAATTAGTAGATGAACCCAAATCTTTTTTTTTTTTTTTTTTTGCTTAATCAAAATTTTGTTTTCATTTAATTTCTTAAAGCAATGATGTAATGGACAAAAACATGTAAACAACGATCGATGAAAGATGGGGATAACCGATTCGAATCATGTTGATCCATGCATGAATACTGGAAATGAACCATACTATTAATTTGTTGATCCGAGCACGGATACCAGAAAAATAGGTTTCAAATTCATTGACCTATGCAGGGTACCGAAAATGGACGATAAAAGATAAAACTCTTTAATTTTATTAATTCAACAACCGATTTTCAAAACCTAATACAAGCTATTTATATAGTAAAAGTAATTGGAATCCATAGGGATTTTGTTTCTCCTAGAATTCTAAATAATAAAGAAATCTAAACAAAAATACTAATAAAATGGGAAAGAATCCCAACAAAAAAAAAGTCAAACAATCCTAAAACATTAAAAACCTATATAATAACGAAATAAGATTTGATTTAAATTAAATCATAAAATAATTAACCACTTAATTAAATATATAATAAAAAGAAACATAATAATAAATATTAATTACAAAATTATTTTTAAAATAAAAAGTCTTCAAGAAAATCTTCATTAATACCTAATGCATCTTTCTCTCCATTGTAGAGAAAGTTCGTCCTCGAATTTTGGTAGCTAAAATTTCACAGATATGTAATGTCAATACACAAGATCATCGTAACGAAGATTATATTTCCCAATCTTGGTCATGACATCCATCCAAACTCTTCAATAGATGGAAGCAAATTCACAAATCATAAAATTCTGCCACAAAATAATTTTATGGTGAAGAACGTGTGACTTGTAAAAACAATTCATAAAATATGAATTGCTCTCATATGACACTTTCTCAAACACATCTTCATCATATATCGATGATTTATCAAAATCAATAAAAACCTCCGCCGATACATATGTGTCATCAACAAACACTGAAAGATAGGAGGCGAATTGTATTTGAGAGTTCATGGGATTTTTTTTTCATGGCTATGGGTGGTCTATGGATGTTGAGCTTAGCACAACGGTAGACTTAGTGGCTATGATCCCAACTAATACAACAAACAAAATTACGTAAACAACAATTGATAAAAAGATGGACGATAATCTATTTGAATCCGTTGATTCACGCATGAATATTGGGAGTGAACCTTACTATTAATCTGTTGATCCGCATCTGGATACTAGAAAAATAGACTTCAAATTCGTTGACCAGCGTATGGTACCGAAAATGGACGATAACAGAGAAAACTCTTTATTTTTTATTAATTTAACAACCGATTCTCAAAACCTAACACAAACTACTTATATAGCAAAAGTAAACTGAATCCATAGGGATTTTGTTTCTCCTAAAATTCTAAGTAAGAAAGAAATATAAACAAAATACTAATCAAACGGGAAAGAACCCAAAAAAAAGTCAAAGAATCCTAAAACATTAAAAACCTATCTAATAAGGAAATAAGATTTGATTTAAATTAAATCACAAAATAATTAACTACTTAATTAAATATACAATAAAAAGAAACATGATAATATATATTAATTATAAAAATATTTTTAAAATAAAAAGTTTTCAAGAAAATCTTCATCAAGTGTATATATATATTTAGGTAGGAAACATTAAAAAATGGAGAATGAGAAAAGCAAATGATTAAGAAAAGAAGGAAAGAATGTAACATGAGGTGAAAAATGAAGATGGAGTGAGGAATAAATTAATTAAGAAATATGAGTGAGAAAATAGGAGAGGGAAGAGCAAGGAGAGAAACAGCTTTCAAAGGAAAAATTTATAGAAAAATCTTGAAAATAAATGAGATATATAGATTAATCTAAACTATTAATATATAATTGATTCAAGTGCTATAAAATTGTGTCAAAATTTACATATTCTGATCCTTCTATATATATATATATATATGTTTAAAATATGATATATGTATATATATACTAAATATAATTATTCATTTCTAAAAATAAAAATAAAATTATTTTTTTAAAAATCTAAAATAAATTAATATCAAATATCTTATTTATTAAAATACCACTCATTTAACAGTAAAATAACAAAATTTGATGAAATGATCATAGATGTTACACTTTTCTTTAAAATGGCTATATTAAACTGAAATCCATATCTAAAGACTATTTTAACAGTGTATAGATAAACCGGTAATCATTGGGTAACTATTCCTTTTACATTCTCTTATATTGTGAGTTGCGACAAATATTTTAAATTCATTAGCTGCCACATCGTCTATTGAATAAATAAAAAATCATCTCAAAAATCAAGAAACGTAATATTAATTTGCTTTGGGAAAGCCAAATTGATTTGCTGTCAATTTCCTATTCTGCTATGCAAGAAAATAACCATGTCAGAATTCAGACCCAAAATGCAATCCTTGTCAGGAAAAAACCAAAAAATAATAATCCAAAACGCAAGCTAATAATATAATATACCTGATTATAGATATAACTTTTATTGTCCCTTCTCTTCCTTTAAATGGTTTCTACAAGAGTCAACCATGAGTAGAGTCAACCATGAGTGAGACTCAAAGAACCTATCTCGGTAAGGTTTCCACTCAGGACTGGTCTTGAGATTTTCGAAACTCGAGATGAACTATAGAAAATGAGGTCATCATTACTCAATATATATTTACGTTTTTTTTCTCTAGTAAATACTTTTAAAAATCAATATAATAAAATGAGGTATTCGAAACAATGACTTTTGAATTTTCGTTTCAATAGAGTATTGAGTTTTTTTAGAGATATAAAAAATGATTATTTATGACAAATATGAGTGTTACTAGGATTCAATTCACCATCATCATTGATCCGATATATGTTGTTATTGTAAGAATGATAAATAGATTTCCATTAGTGGGTCTTTTAAAAAAAAATATGTGTATGGTGGGTCATATTTAAATTTATTTATAGGTTAAGTTTCTATTAGTGGATTTTTTTTTAAAAAAAATATATGTGAATGGTGGACCATTTTTAAAACCATTAATGGACATGTTTTGTTTAAAATCTTGGATGAATTATATTTCCCATTCAATATTTTTTAAGCTATAATTTGGGGACCTTTACAATCGGGGCCCTAGACTGTTGTCTCACTAGGCTCCCATTAGGGCCGAGCCTGTTTCCACTTTAAGAGTTTATGTGGCGAAGACGCAGAGTTGTATTTGATTTATCAACGTACGTATTCATGCACTCATTTAACATTTTTACTCGTTTTCTTTCTTACGATTTATATCAGACGTTCTGATTTTTTTTCTCAAATTTATCATAAATGATATGGCACGTGAAGTGTCAACATCAAATCAGTTATGATTTATAAAATACGACATCTCACGTTCCACATCATTTGAGACAGAAGTTTTTTTTTTTTAAAATTGAGATATCTAACATTACTCTTTATATTATACTTGTCTGAAATTGGATTCCACATTGATGAGCCGGCTAGGCTAAACTATTGTACGTGGGGGTAAAGCCAAGATTTTAGCATTGGGGACTAAGATAAAAACTAATATCGTATGTTAAACAATCTTCAAATAATTTCAGTAGGAATCCCATACGAGAAAAAGTGCAGAATCTCGCACCAGATTTTTTTTTAACAAAATATGATAATGTTCGGTGTTAAAAGTAATGGTACAAAAAAATAATAAAATCGACATTAACTAATTGAAATATAACACATCTATTTTATATCTAGAAAATATCGATAACCAAAACAATCTAGTTTTCTTCGTGATTTTCATTTCAATTACATAATCAAAGAGTGTGAGAGAACATTTTTTATTTTATTGCAAAACCAACGCCTAATCTTAACGATATGCATAACTGAAAATAATATTTTAATTGTTCCCAACTTATAAAATATAAATTTCAATAGCTTAATTAAAATATCAGTATACCATTGATATATTTAAATTACAATTATTTACATACTTGTAACTTAATTTTATAATATTCATGTCAAACCAAACAAATTTATAATATCCTATAAATTATATATTATTACCTCACCTAATGTGTAATATAAATATATTTTTTAGATTTCACAAGAACAAACTAATTAATATTGAACACTTATAATGACTACCTTTATTATTTATTTTGTTAGTTAATTTATATTATTAAAATAATACAGTAACGATAATATTATCACCTGTTTTGTATAAAACACATTTTATGTATAATAGATTTTTTTATTGGTTCATATTTTAATTTTATGCACAATAGGTTTTTTTTAATTATTGTTTGGAGAGCCAAGGGCCCTATGGTCCCCCTACATTTGCCTATGATTGTGTAATATCTCAATCTTCATATTTGTGATAAGAAATTTAAGTTTCATGTTATTTATAAAAAACGATCGAAGAAAACCTCTTTCCGTTGTTGTGGGATCAAGAATGTGTTTGATATGGTTTTTTTACCCGATAAAAATAGTTTTTTATTTTATATATTTTTTATTAAACTAAAAAAAAGTCTTATTTTTTCAATATATAAAAAAGAAGAAGTTATTTTATACCTATGGGTGTGCCGGTCTCCAATTTGTTGCAGATTGGTTCTCCAACCCACGCGCCATATGTTGCGCCAGTTTACAGCCCCTCACTTTCCAGCGCCAGATCAAGCGCGTCTTAAGAAGAAACGCTACTTTGTTGCTTCCTCTTTTCTTTTTTAGTCACTAAATTTAGAATTATTTACAAATTAAGCATTATTCAATAAAATCGATTATGATTGTATCCCTTATTTAAAAACTTTGTTTAATCACAGTTTTACCCTTAATCAATTAATTTTTTTCTAATTGTATCCCTTTTTATTATTTAATGCTTTTGTGTAATTTATATTTGTTTTAATTTACTAATTTCTTAATTTCTCAACTTATCGCAATATTATGTTCATTAATGTATGAAATTTTAATTGTTGATAAATAATAAAAAAGTGAATATTTAGAGAATATTCTTTTTAGAGTAAGATTTGGTGCAATGATTAAAGATGGTGGTGTGAAAATTGCTGTATTTTACTATAAAGTTGGAGATGGTCTTAGAGAAGTTTGAGCTTGTCCAAAAAGAAAAAATAAATTGTCTCAATTACCTTTAAAATGTTTTTTTTTTCCATTAACTATCTACTTTAGAAGCTCTATTTTAAAAAACAGGAATGTTATAATCGGCTTCTCAAGTCCTTATAGAACTATTATTAATGAATTGTTTTTTTATATGTTATTTACAATCAAATTATCAACATCTTTCCAAATTGCCCCTTTTTATACCAAATTGCAAGTCTTTTTCTCAATTATTAATATTATTAATATTTTATATTCCTCATTTTTTTTTCTAAAATATCATTAGAAACTCAAATGCTTGGAAAATTATCGTTTTTATCTATATTATTATAAGTTCATTATATTTTATAAAGTAATTATTTTTATACGATTGGAAAAATATAGTTCAAAATTAATTTTTTATTAATAATATCAAAGCTCAAATATACTAAAAGAAGAAGAAGAAGGCAGAATATCAGGGTTTATTGTATTTTTATAATTTTAATATTGTTGATAATATATTTGTTAATTTTTTTAAACAAATTAATAAATATATAACAAATTTAATAAATATCATTCAACTTATTTTTCCTTTGAATATCTTTTCTTCACATATTTGGTAATGACAATTTGATGTAAAAAAGGACAATTTGAGAAGATGTGGATGTTTTGAATTGAAAATTATTTTTAAAAACAATTTATTAATGATGACGTACTCTAAAATTTATTTCTAAAAAATCAACATTGGATAAGTGTTAAAAAGAAAAAGGAAAGTGTCTCATTCATCCCCTAAAAAAAAACATTTCAAGAAAAATAAAACATGTATTCTTAATTTCATCCTTCAACGGAAGAAAAAAAAGTCAAGAAAAGTTTACTTGCCATCTTTAATGTATAACCAAATTGACAGGTTATATAGAACAGATCATGCCAACCACGCACACCCATAGCTACGTTAAATGAATGATGATGGTCTGAATTTCTTTTTCCCAAGTCGTTTATGAGAAAGATAAACACACATGTTCCATACTTCCATGCATAGGTACATGTATCATCGTATCCTGATAGCTAAGTGACATATATAGCTAGGCTTTAATCAGCTTGAATGAGGAATTTATATTGAACTCCCAAGCTCCAATAATTGCTGTTTTTTCATTGCTAAATTCCTTGTTATCTGTTAAATGATAATCACTGGAAAATCTTGAATAAGACATTAATTATAACGTGTTATTGATATACTTTAATGAAAAAAATATGTGCGAGCCTGTTTTTACGAATAGGTTTGTGGAATGTTAACGTAAAAAAAAAAACACTAAATTTTATATGGTTTGACATAAGCTGGAGCAAAGCAAAAGGTATTTAGAATGGTGATGAAATACTCTCTCTCTCAATGCAGCTATTGATATTATTATTTTTTTCTTCCACTTAATTAAACCCTAAAAGTACAAAAAGTTAAATAACAAAACTCCAAGGTAAAACTACCACTCCTCAATGAAACAGAAAATAAAAAATTTGCTTTTGAGTGCACTGAATGAACCCCACTCCCACGAGCTCAATCTCCAAATACGTCAACACAGTGCAACAAAATTTATTTTGGTTTCACAAACGAACAGATTGTCTGTCAGATATGGTGTGATTAATCATAAGATGATAAAACCCGGCGGTGATTGAAGAATCTAGACTGCTTAGAATTCCATGAACCTGAAAGAAGGCGAAGAAGCTGGCCCAGCTTGCTCCATTTGCAAGTTGTTATTTACTTAATTATAGCAAAACAGAAAACCTTTGTACATGTTGGGCCACAAAAGATTTCTTATTTTCAAAAGTTGACAAGCAGTGAGTAGTGACTATCAGGAAACTTTCCAATTCCAACTTCCTAGCAATAAACAGCTTACTTCAATTAATTTCGCACGTTTTTTTAAAGTTCTATTTGATTTTATTTTTTCATTTGACTTAGAACTATACCATTCAATTGATTAGTTGGTTTTTCAAAAATAAAATTAAGATAAACAAAATCGAAAATTAAGTTTCAATCATGTTGAAATCATATTCGAATTATTTTCAAAATCTTTAAATTATGTTCAAAAGTTAAAAAAAATTAAAAAAAATCTCAACTATGTTGAAACCTTAATTAATTTCATTTTCTGTAAAAAAACACAAGATTAGGTATATCGTTCTAATGGACGGATACTATACATAAAAATCTTCAAGACTCCAAAAAACTCGAATCCCAAAAATGATTGCTTTTGATCCCGTTACCTCTTGTAGAGTCGTAAGAAAATCTTACCTATCAATGTAGCTACTATTTTTATCGTATTTATCAAATCAAATAATGTTTTTAAAAAATGCTAACAATTAGATCCCAAATAATCTATAATTATCTCGTTCGGTATAAAGTTGATATCAACTACGATATGTTTAGCGATTCGAATTTTAACATTAATGAGCTAGACGAATTCTTTTTGAATATGTGATCGGTGTGTGATGCCCTCGTTATAAAAGAGGAAGACTATTGTTAATTATATATATATATATAATAATAATAATAATAATAATAATTTTCATATCCGTCAGGACTTTATTATATCAGGACTTTTAACCACAATCACACATTCATATCGGACCCACAACTCCACATTAATAAATACTCACATCCATACTCAATGTATGACTGTGGTTAGACGTTTTTACCTCTTATATCAAAACCGTTCTATCAGATAACCACCATACATATATATATATATATATATATATATTATAGGAGTTAAACAAATTATTAAAAAAAAATCAATTAATTTGTGAGAGTTAATCGTGAGAGAGTTTCAATAAATGAGTACAAAGTCCACAAGGGGAACATAGATATTCTCCCGAGTCCGAGAAATGAAACCTCGTGTGGTCTGGTTGTTGTCGGGTGTGATTGTGAAGGCATCGGTCCCGGAGTCATAGCTTAGTACGAGGCTGTGTTTGTTAGACAGCAATGACAAGATTATAGTCGTTTTCCATGTTTGTTGAATGTATGGTAGGACTATATATAAACTTATCCCCTCGATAGTGCCCATATGTTATACTATTGTAGTGAGATTATTTAGTCTCACCACATATGTTGGGACTATTTTAGACCCACTCTTCTATTTTTTATTTTTATTTATTTCTCTTTTACTTTATTGTTTTTTTTAGTTATTTTTTTTTATAAAAGTTTTCTTTTTCACTTTTATGGCTGGGACTATTTTAATCCCAGACTTTTATTCTTTATTTTTTTTAAAATTATATTAGTCATATTTAAAATATTAAATTTATTTAATCTGATTTAAAATTAAATTAATATATGTTATTTTTATTAAAATATTTTTAAAAAACATTTTTTAATTAAAACTTAATTCTATTTTATTTCAAATTAATTTTATTTATTTTTAAAATAATTTATTTATTCAAAATAATAATTTAATTTAAATAGCTTTATTTTTATTTTCTTTGAATTTATTAAAATTATTTTATTTCTTTAATATAGTTTTAAGCTTACCTCCCACAAAAAAAAACAATTATTTTCAATTATTTTTTATCCAATTCTATGTTACACCAAACAAGAGACAATATTATTTTAATCCAATAGAGCAATATCTATATATAGGGTTAGGCTATATCAACTTCAAATTTTGACTTTAATTTGTGATTTTAATATTCATCCATCCATTTTCACCCAATCCAAGGGTTGTCATTAATCTTTAATTCATTTACTTTTTCCACCATTGGATTGAGTAGAAATAGATAAATGAATGTTGAAGTTACAAATTAAAGTATAATTTTAAAGTTAATATAGTTTGACATATATATATATATATATATATATAGATAGAGAGAGAGAGAGAGAGAGAGAGAGAGAGAGAGAGAGAGAGAGAGAGAGAGAGAGAGGGGGGGAGAGAGATATTCTTATTTTAATTTTGGTAATGACCACTATGAAATCATATTGATTTAAATGAATTTTGATTTGAATTTTTTTTTGTGAATGATAAGTACATTGAAATCTACATGTGAATAAAATTCAATTTTTTAAAATATGAATGCATCCGAAAAATATGTGAAATATAGAAAAATTAAAGAAAAATAGTTCAGTGTTTAATTTTTTTTAAAATTATTCATAGATAGATTTAAATGAACTTATCATTCACAAAAAATATCAAATCAAAATTCATTCCAATCAATGTGATTTCATGGTGATCGTTACCGAAATTAAAATAAGGGATCCCTTATGATAGACTCACTCATAAGGGATACATATATATATATATACTTGATGGGGTAGTATTAACTTAATAACTTAGAGTTCGGTATCAAAAATGCCCTTATAAAAAAAATGAAAAAAAAATGTCAAACTTATTATTATTTTTTTATTTCTAAAAGTTATTTTTATTGGAAACACATTGTTAGTGCCATTAGAAACTCAAGTTATTATTATTTCTGTTTGAAAGAAAAAATCAATTATGTGTTGGTGTAAGTGGTTCGACGCTCTCATCTCTTAAGCAAGGTATTGGGTTCAACCCCCCTTGTGAACGGAGATACACATATTGGTAACACTTTACCCCTTAATGGGCCGATCTGGTGCAAGTCCGGATTAGTCGGGGTGTGGATAGAGGAGATTGCACCGTATGGTGGATCCGTCTCACCCGGAAACCGGATGGTGTAAACCAAAAAGAAAAAACTCAAGTTATTAAGATATTGTTAGGGGTCGTTTGTTTTTTGTCTGAATATTGAATATTTCTGAAGACTGAATAGGGACTGAAATCAGAGCATGATTGACACTTTTGTTTTTTTTTTTTCACATCTGAATGTATTGTCAACATATTTATTTTTTATGAATAAAATTGTCTAAAGATAAATAATTTTACATTTATACACATACTAATTAAAAGAAGTAATTTAACATGCAACATTCTTTATAACACTTTATATGTTTTTCTAAAAACAATGTTCAATTTAACAAAATAAAAAAATCATCAAAGAATATAATTTTACATGTTTAACAAACAAAGTTTAAGTTCAATTTATTGTAAAAAAAAGGTTTAAGCTCAATTCAAGTTCAATTTTGAATGTTGTCCAATTTTCCGGTTTATATAATTTCTAAAACCATTTTTTTTTTGTTTTCTGGGTCATATGCACTGAAATCCAAATAAATATAAAAAATTCTTGAATTTTTTATATACAATTATTCTATAACATTTTCAAGCCATGAAATATACTCAACATAATAGATAAATTTATTGAGCATTATACAAATAGTTAGATAAAAAATAATTAATATGAGAGAAATTCAATTGTTTAATCTCAGAAAAAATTTAGTATGACAAGTAATTAGAGTTTATCTTTTCCTTTTCTATAACCTGTTTAAAATAAGCAATATGTTAAAATATATTTTTTTACACCATATCAAATTAAGATAAATTTGGAAATATATCTACTTTGGAAGGATAGACTGGGAAAAAAATATTTTAATTGTAATCCAGTGATTTGAAATTAAGTTAAAAATTATGATTTAGTACTTTTTATTTTAAGTTGTTTTTCGATATTTTTAAGTTGTTTGACCATTTTAAAAACAGACAAAACAACTTAATGAGTTTATTTTAGACCTATTAAGTTTTAAATAAAAAAACAAACGATCCGTTAGTCTTATAAAATCAACACCAAAATGTGTTATAAATTTAAAAACTCTTTAAAAGGGAGACATTATTTGAACCAATAACTTTATATTATCATGGGTGAGAATGACATATTAGTATAACATTAAGTCAACATAATCTTGTTGTGAAATTAATTAGCTTAATGAATGCCTTTCATAGTAGACATGCATCATTAATATAAAAATATTGGGCTGCCTTCGTTTAGTAGACTCTTTTTGGAATTATTTTGTTTATTGAAGTATTACATAAATTTAATGTTTTTTTTTGCAAGGGATAGAATTCGAACCTGTAATCTTGTGATGCAGGTGTGAAGGGTTTATCATCGGACTAACTTCATATCGTCCAATATTTTGGATTTATCAATATAACTTAAGTGATTACCAATATATATATAGTCATTTTCTTCTCGATGCGTATTGATATAACTTACATCAGTGCATTACATGTGGCCCACTGATTATGGAGAAGCTTTAATAAGTGCATATACTTTGAGTCAAAATATGTAAATCTAATAATTCACATCCAACGTACTGATGAATTTATATCAGTGCACATTGACTTCAAATTTTTTTTTTATATATAGTCATTTTCTACTCAGTATGCACCGATATAAAATACACCAATTCATTACATGTGAACCATAGATTATGGATAAACATATTGATAAGTGCATACACACTAGGTCAAAATAATTGGATCTAATGGTCCACGTTAAAAAAACTGAGAAATATTTATCGGTGCACATTTTCATATATATATAATTAATTTGGTATTAATTAATTAAATAAAAGGCTTAGATTCTTGAGGCTAGGAAATCCTAACTCTATTTATTCAATGTATGAAAGAACCATATTTAAGAAAAAATCATAGTTAATTACATCATGTTTCTGAAATCATGAAGAATTGAAGATGATGCAACAAACAGACGTTGTACTAGTAAATCACCAATATAATTTTATTTTTTCTACTATGAATTAAATTGTCAAGAGACGAGCTTTGTCATTTCTTTGAACAAAAATCGCCATCTTTCAAATTCATGCCCAATAGTAGGATGCAAATTAAAAAAGTAATCAATTCAATCGCATCAAATTCTCTGCCTCCCTCTCTCTCTCTCTCTCCATCGACTATTTATATATGGCGTCTAACTTTTGAGCTGTGGCGTCTAACTTGTGAGCTGTGAGCAACCAGTTATATAGTAGTACTGTGTTACACATTTCTTCATAACATCATCATCTCCGTTTACCATTTTTTTTCATTCAATTTTCGATCAGGGTATTTTTTTCTCTGATACTCAAACATGGACCAGCAGCAGTACTACTATCCTGATCCTCCTTTTGTTCTTGACTCGTTCATCGAGCCAGACTCTGCCTCGAACAATAACATGTCTTGCTTTACTACTACTGATCATGATCAATTAACCTACTTTTCTTCTATCTTCCCTGACCCTGACCCTGACCATGAAACATATGATCTTCATCATCAAGAAATTCCTTTTCAAATCCATCAAAGTACCACTACCAAACCACCTGTTCATCACAAAACCTGTACTACTAATGAAAATCATCATCCAACTTCATCATCAACCATGGTGGTTAATGAGCTCGGTAGTAGTAGTAGTACTAATACTCATCCAATGGAGAAGGTACATCATTTTCAATTCTATTAATGTGATTTCGCTCACTTGTGTATATAGTCTTTGTAAATCATGAACATTACTTATAATTACTTTGTTAATTAATTAATTATGTACTGTCTTGATTATCACTTTATCTATATAAATAGGTGAAAAGAGATCAAGTTGCAAGAAATCGTACTAGTGATAATCATCAGGAGAGAAAGAAACGTTTTTCAAAGAAGCAGAAGAAAGTTAATGTAGAAGTTCCATCTGGTTATGTTCATGTGAGAGCAAGGAGAGGTCAAGCAACAGACAGTCACAGCCTAGCGGAGAGAGTAATAATATATTTCTCACATCTCCATTTCGATTGAAAATTTTGATTTTCTTATATGGGTTTGATTATATTAATTAATTGCAGGTAAGAAGACAGAAAATCAGTGTAAGAATGAAGAAATTGCAATCACTTGTTCCAGGATGTGACAAGGTGACATTTTTTTGGGTTTAATTTTTGTCCATTTTTGCCCAACAAGAGAACCAAAATTGATGCAAAATTTTATTTTTTCTCTCTTTTTATTTTCTATTGAAACAAACAGATGACAGGAAAGGCCCTGATATTGGATGAAATCATTAGATATGTGATGGCTTTGCAGAGTCAAGTACAGGTAAATTCATGATTAATCAATTCTTCAAAACATATATAACTGTGATTGATTTCATCAGCTAATTAATTTATAATATACAGTGATTAATGAGCAACGAATTAATTATTATTCTCATCTTCAGTCTCTTGCAGACAAATTTTCTTCTCTAAATCCGATGTTCAATAATGACTTTGAAATCATGAACTTCAATACAAACCCAGTTGTCCAAGAGGTATGTTCCACTACACAGGTTTGAAAATCATTTATGGCTTCTGACAGGAAACCTTTTTACAACATTTATTTAAACTTCAGTTAGAGAGATCAGAATTTTTACAGAATTTTTTACAGAATTTTTTAAATTTATGTTCAAACTTTCTCATGAATTCTGACATCAATTTGCAGAAGACTAGCATCCTGGATTTTGATCAGCTGCAGCCACCTGTGTTGGAATCCAGCTCCACTCAGCTACTTCACCAAGAGCAGAGCTCCAATATTGTCACCTTTCATGTACTCTTTTAGTAGAAATTTAAGTAATTACATTACTTCATTGAACAAATACTATACAACTATTGAAGACAATTATTAATTCTAACTTTGATAATCAATCACTTTTACAGGACAATTGCAATCTGTTATGGGGCGGCATCGACGAAGACGGTGGTCGGAAACAAGAACTTGTTAATCAATATGGAGGACTACACAATCTGCACTCTTTCTAATTGAAAATTAAACCTCAAAAGTGAGTCTTGTTATCTTTCAAATTCTGCTCACACATATGATCGTACAAAATCGTATATTTAATGCAATTTTTTGGTTTCATTGCAGGCAAATTATCGATGGAGGAAGAGGAAAAAAAAACCACATCAGAAGTCCTTCAAAAGTGTCTTGCATGTACCAATAATTTTCGAATTTGGATCCTCTACTGATCTGATCTTTTCTTGATCTCATTTAATCTCATGACACATAAACACTGTAATATATGTATGGTTAATATGTGATTGGTTTCCACAACCATATTTTAAAAAGGTCAGAAAAAATATCAGATCAGTAGAGGATCCAAATCCATAATTTTCAATTTTTCTGAAACATTTTTAAGATAATACTCGACGTGTAATTCTGGTTATTTAATTATAAGAATTATTGAATTAAATGAGATTTAATTTTCTAGTTGTTGAAACATATATAGTATGAGAGGATTATATATATATTAGTAATGTTTATGATAATAATTTTCTTCTACTAATAAGGTACAATTATTTTTCAATTTTTGTCTTATATTAGTAATGTTTATGATAATAATTTTCTTCTACTAATAAGGTACAATTATTTTTCAATTTTTGTCTTTTTATGATTTAATTATGATCAATGCATATAACTTACTAAAAAGCGAAATCACACGGACATATATTTTATTATAAATTTTAATTATAAAAATATCTTAATATAAATATATCACTAAAGAATAATTACTTTAATTAATAATAAATCAAATTAAATACCATGTACACTAATCACACTCGTATATTTAATTATATCTCTTTATTAAAAAAAAACTTATGATAAACCCTAATTAAAGCCTAATTTTATTTTAAGTATCAAAATTTATCATCATTACATGATTATTATAACATAGATAGATATTATTTTTATTTTTATTTTTTATCTTTTTTATGTCTATTTATGAACTCTATCGATAAATATATATTTTTAAAGATATTCATAGATATTAATGATTTTTTTTTCTTAAGATAGTTATACATATAAGAGAACTCCATATTAAAAAAAAAAAAAAATCTTTTAACCCCATAGCAATTCAGTTAGGTTCTACATTTTCCCTTACATAAAACTCCTACATTCAAAATATTTTTATAAGTAAATTGAATCATTATTGAAAGATGATTTGATTCTAAAAATAATATTTTTATTATTATAAATTGAGTGTATTTATAATTTAAGAGGGTTTATAAATAAAATGTATTAAAATGAATATATTAGGGTATTATTGACATCAGGATGAATGCTTACAATAATATTAAATTTTTAAATTTTAGATATTAATGTATTTATAAAAATGGATAAATATACTAATTAATTTTATGGATGACAACATTTACACCCTTTAAATGGTTATATATTGTAGATTGTAAATTTGTAGGTAATTTTGTAGGTTGCAGTAGATTGTTAACTCTACTATAATCTATAATCTACTATTTTCAATTTAGAATTTGATTCAGGCTTGTATGTCAAGAATCTAGCGAAAAAAAAAACTATTATTTATAATCTAAAATCTATATAAACTCTACATTCCACATTCTACATTCTACGTACAATCTACAATCTACAATCTATAATATAAAGTCCACGTTCTTATCTCTACAGATAAAGCAACAAAGTCTTCGAACATATATAGGTTGTTTGATGCAGTACGTAACTGAGGAGATGTGTTTCTTTACATGATTTATGACTTGAGGACTTTTTATGCAAATCATTTTAAATAACATGTACCTTAAAGGCTTAAAGGTTGCGCGATAAATTACTGTATAATTAGCGATATACAAATTTTCAAATGTTTTATTTGAAGAATATACATGCAGCAGTCCATGCAGTCATGCATGTAATTATCATTCTCTGGCGGCTTGGGCTCACGCTCAACTGCGCATGCTTTTTGTCTGTAAAGGCTTAAAATTTTCGAAAGTCATATCTGAAGAATATACGTGGTAGCAGTCCATGCATTCATGCATGTAATTATCAGCTCTTGTTTCATGATCATATGTATTTCACATATTTCACGTTGGCAAGAAGTTTACATATATGTAATATGGTTTGATGGTAAAATGTGATCATAAAGTATAATAATATTTTATGTTTGATTCTTCCTAATATATACAGTATATTTATTAAAAAAAATCTACACATTGTGCTGTTTACTGCAAAATTTATTCTAATTTTTTGACAATAAACTTGATTACTATAGACACGCCTCATTTGCCACGGTTAGAGAAGGTGAAGTTAATAAACATGAGAAGGTGAAGTTAATAATATTTGATTTCGACTCTATATGTATATATTAATATCACAACCCAATAGACTATTCTTTGAGTTAAAAGGGCTAGTTATCAACCAATATATATACCACGGAAATTTAACCACCACTAATTAAACTAAGCTTTAAATATCAGGAAAACCTTTGACATTAACTATTTGTCATTAACTAAATATATAATACTTACACATCTTATGATAATACACAACCATTGAATAGATTTTGGCAAGAAATTATAAAAATCAGTATAAATTTAGAAAACAAGGTTTGTTCATCATCTTGTATTAGCTGATTGCAATAATTAAGTTTTCTGCGTTTTATACCCTTTCAGAAAAAGAAGAAGCTATGCTTAACAAAATTTGGAATACACTTCAACTCGAACTGTCTATTAAGCGAACGTCGAATTATAATTAATTTGTAGTGGAATTGGTGAGATATGTCACTTTTTTTTTTTTACAATGATGTCATCGCTTTAATAACTTTAAGTTTAAAATATACTTATTACGGTGAACTACCCAAATAGACCTTAAATAATCTATTTTTTATTCTCATTGTACTTCCATCTATACTTTGAAAACGATAACGCATCTCTCTTTCCAAAAAACTTGTAACTCTTCAGATTCTGCACAAGAATATAACATATATTTATGATCTTCGTTTATATATTTTCATATATTTCTGTGTGCTTTAACAATGTATCCATTCGTTATGATTTGTTATCCAGTCCTTGTATGAACATGTATGAACATTTTATTTTTCAAAGGATCGAACATTTTATTTTTCAAAAAAAGGTTTAGTTAAATCAAGTTTTTTTTTTTAATATGATCGAGCTTATCGAGCATATTTTTAAAAGAATTGAAAGAATCAAACATTTGTCAAAGGATCAAGGATTTTTCAAATGATCGAGAATATTTTTCAAATGATCGAAAATATTTTTCAAGGGATCGAGATTTTTTTTCAAATGATTTTTTCAAAGGATCGAGAATATTTTTCAAATGACCGATATTTTTTTTTCAAGGGTATCGAGAATATTTTTCAAAGGATCGAAAATATTTTTCAAGGGATCGAGATTTTTTTTTCAAATGATATTTTTCAAGGGATCGATATTTTTTTTTTCAAAGGATCGAGATTTTTTTCAAAGGATCGAGAATTTTTTCAAAGGATCGAGAATTTTTTCAAATGATCGAGAATTTTTTTCAAGGGATCGAGATATTTTTCAAAGATCGAGATTTTTTTCAAACGATCGAAAATATTTTTCAAAGTATCGAGATTTTTTTTTAGAAAATTAGGTTTAGTTAAATAGAGTATATTTGTAGCGAAATCGAGTAAATATTAGAACGAATCGTTGATTTTTTTTTTTAAAGAATCGAGTATATTTTTCAGAGGATCGAGAATATTTTTTTTGAAAATTTGATTTAGTTAAGTCGAGTGAGCTTTTTAGTAATTTGAGCCTTTTAAGCACTGACCAGAAAAAAAAGCTCCGGGGACGCTGCCCCCTGTCCCCCCACGAGCTAACTAACTAGGCAGTTCGACCACCGTGAGCTTGACCCCGAGATGCGTCTGTGTAGCGCCTGAGTTTCAACGAAACTTTTTTTCTCTATTTCAAAACTCACATCGTAAAAAAAAATGAATGAAAGAAATCTGATGGAATAACTATTAGGAGTATTTTTGTCCGTTCACCATAATAAGTGTCTTTTAAATATAAGTTATTAAAGCAGTGACAATGTTGAAATGCATCATCCAAAAAGTGTTATTTAATTTTTGAACCCTTAATTTGTATTCCTAATTTCCTATACATATCATTTCGGAGAAATTACTCAATATATTGTTTTCAAATTTAAAAAGCTTCTTCAAATGGTTAATTATGATAAATTCAGTTCACTTAGATTTACTATAGACTGTTTGCCTTTTTGAATTAATTAGCAGCAAAAAGTGCTGTTCGATGCTGGAATTTGTAATTAGAAGGAGAATAATTTGACAATAATCATCTTGGAAAAAACCTCGGACATATTTGATATCTGTGTGCTGATTTTTTTTATTCATATTATCTCGCAGATAAATTTGACAATAGCATTACTGATTTACTGCTGCTAATAATGGGGTCATTAGAAATTAATAGTAGCTTTTGAATCTTATCTGGCTAGCTAATTGTACTTTCTATATATGTTGTCATATATTATTTAATTAATTCTTATTCATTTTTCTTTTGATTTGTTAAAAGTTGAGGAAATTTTGGACCCGACGGTCCTACCATGAGACCTTCATTCCGAAAATTATGATACGTGATTCTAATATAAATAATATATGATTGGTTAAAAGTATCAAATGTTATGTTTTTTTAATAAAAATCTTACGACGAACTGATCGTTATCTCAATCAATGGAGGAATAATACAGGCCTTTCTCTGTTACATCCTGATCTTTTTATTATAGCTGAACAACATGTATTTTGTTTATATATCATATATGGTGTTACGATTCAAACATAAAACATTCTTAACTAAACCAGGACCAGTTTTGGCGTATTGAAGATCGGAGACAAAAATTCTGAAAATGACCCTTATTTATTTATTATATAAATTAAGGAATACGTAAACGGACTAAATTGGATAGTCATCCATAATCAATGACCCTACGATCTGGAAGAAATCCTCGGTCCAGTCATTTATATAATTACATAAAGTAAGACGCTCCAATTCTCCACTAGACAATTAATAAAATATATTTTGTTTATAGACCCTTTCATAGTCGTAATTTTTTTAATATATTATATATTTATAATTTTTAAAAATAAATTAGATCCATAACAACTAATAGAAAGCATAGATTTTAATAAAAACAATTTGGCATTTTGGACGGTTGCACTCGGTACCGCCGTCCAGTGCCAGCTCTGAGCTAGACTGAATAAACACATTTATCATCCAATACATATTGACGGTGGCGGAATACGTGTTTTAATATAAAGTAATCGTAATTGATTTGCTACTACATAAAGGGATAGAAGTATAGAACGCATATATTGACAGTTTGAACGACCAAAACCTAAGATGATGTCAACACATGCATTAGTACTTCAAATGATTATTCTTATTTCCCATTGATGAAGCTTTTAAATGTTTTTACTTTTACAAGCGCGGTCCTTGAAATTGTAATGTTTTCACACTTAATTATTAAAAGCTTCTCCAATTAATTAATGAGTTCGGTCCAAATTCCTTGGGTAGATGGACTCCAGTACTGCGTTTTCAATTGATATATTATCAGCAAAGTGCTGTTCATGAATAATGCTGCAGGAATTTGTTAGCTAACATAGAATTTTACAATAACCTTTTTGAGAGTCTAAAATATTGAGTAACAAGTTCGGGGATTTCCAGAGTCGGGGTACTGGGGTAGGACTACCCCAATCCTGTAGAAACCCCAATTTTCAAGCTGGGTTGAGCAAGCAGGGTCTCTTCTGGGTCTTGATATATATTTCTTTTATAATCATATCTGTTCGGAATAATATATTTTTTTTAAGATTATCCTTTTATTTTATTTAACTTAATTTGTAATATTACAAAATGACAGTTTTTAAATATTTTTATTGAGCTCTATTGATTTCATTTTTTCATGCTAGTTTCTAAATAGACACCAGTATCTATTGAGAATTTTATACGAAAAAAACATGTAGAATTCACACTGATAATTTTTAGATAGATAAATAGAAAATAACAAATAATTATATATTAAAACAAACATTTTAAAATCAACTTCATATTTTTAGTTTCTATTCACATTTATTAATTACAAACAAGAAGTATATATATATAGTGTAAATTATTGAAGAATTAATTTATAGAAGAAGTGATAGAATATGTACCTTTCTTCGGATCACTGCACAAATTGTTTCATGGTCCAGTAAAGATCATCAATTCGGATTATTTACTCTAATCACAGTATAAGAATCTCTGCTTTTTACGGTTCCTCACTCTGTGTTTTGTCTCTAAACTCACTGTTAAAGAGTGTATTTGCTGCACAGGCGGTTTTCCCAATTAGTCTACGGTTATCATTTGACAACTTACTCAACTCTATGTGGGCTTGGTTGGGATCCATAGATATTTGGGTTTGTACCCATCTTGGGTGTACCTGCATCAAATACCAACATATAGCACCACAAAAATATACACTATCTCTCTCCCAGTTCTGAAAGGAGATCAGAAGAAGACTTTGGCAATTAGGGGTGCTTACAAGCAATTCATAATCTGGTGTTTTGTCGTCGCAAAAATCGAATTGGATGTTCTGATCAGAACCATTAATTTGTGAGCCATGGATGTCGTCTCCCGGCTGATTTGGGATGTTTGCAGCATTGTTGTTCATGATAGGATAAAACGCACCAATAACAATCACAAACGATATTTATCCTCTCTTGCGTGAACCTAATAGGAAACAATTAAAATAGAGCAACAAATAACACAACCACAAGCTCAATCACAAACACAAGAACACCAAGATTTTTACGTGGAAAACCTCTTCAAATTGAGGAGTAAAAACCACGGGTCCTCCAAAATCTCCACTATCAAAATATAATGGGCATATACATAATTCTCTCTAGCTGAACTAGAGGCATATAGCACAACAATCTCAAGATTAACTAATCTTGGCTACACATGTAATATTAGCAAGTAAAACAAGAGAGATAGGATTTCACAAACTCGAATCCTCTGTTCTGGGTGTGTAACTCTCTACAGAAATTTCCGATCAACGATCCAACCGCCAGATTGTAGAACCACGAGAGAAGAAGAATATGTCCAAATTTCAGCTCAATCGGACCACAAATCAAAGAGATATCTTCCTTTGAATAAACTTGCACAGCAGCTCCCCTGTTTTTATCCAGCCTTATTCGGAACCTCAAAACTCACAACAGAGGGCTCTGATTGACAATTCCACTCTCTAGAATGTAGATCTTTGTGTGATGAATACGCCTGCAAAATTTGAGCTCGATCGGACCACGGATCGACCTCCGATTGGGTCTGAACAGAAACCTCAGAAACCCTGAACAATTCTGCACTCTCCTTTTCTCTTCTTTCTCACGCACACACTCTTCTCTTCTCTTGCAGGAGAGATTCTTGGGTGCATCCGATGCATGGTGCATCGTGATGCACCCAAGTTTTAGGCCTCTTGCACATACACTCTTACCCCTAATTCAAGAAGGGTTTATTTTATATTGCATGCAAAATGATTTAAAAGTCCTTGGGGCATCCACATTTATTATGTGGGCTTTACCATGAATGTATGGTAAACTCTTATTGGGCCAAGATGTTTCCATTTATTGCCTGAACTTGAGGAAGTTGATCAGGATTTACACCGTTGTCAATATCCTGGAATAATTGAACCTCTTGCTTCTGTGATCGAATAAGCTGAAAAACAATCATTGCGTTAAAAACCAGATACAAGTACTGGTTGTGAGAATTAATTAATTTCTCAGATGATTTCTGAAGATTTAGATCATTTGTTATGATGATCTTTGTGCAGAACTCAAACAATTCACTACAAGAAAATGAGTGTTTTATGACATTTATTTATGATGTTTTTTTTAACCATCAAACCTATGTGATGGTTTTTAAAAATCGTCATAAAATTTTGATGCTTTTAGAAACCGTCGTAAAAATATGATGACTTTTTAAAAATCATCAAGAATTAATGACACTTTTATATGATGTCATTCAGTATTTGATGGTTTTTAAAAACCATCAACTAATGTTTATATTCAAAAACCGTCAAGAAGTGTTGATATTTAAAAACCATCAAAAATAATAGATTGTTGTAATAATTTTAAAATTGACATGTGTCACGTCATTGATGGTTGTTATAATATCTACAACACACGTTAATGCATACAATCTTTTACTCTCACATACAGCTACCAAAACCTTAAAAATCTCTTTTTAACTCCTTTGCACATGCCGTCTCTTTCATTCCCATTTTTTTTCTATCCTTCATTCCCATTTCCATGGAGGCAAATTGACTCCACAAAAATCCATCGGGTAGGATGCGATCACATTCTATCTTCACTCCGTCCGGATTTCGCACCATGCCGATGCCGAGGTTTTAGACGCCATTTATGCTTTGAGAGTGGGTACTAATTGAATATTATGTTTTTTGTATATGGTTGAATATGAGCAAAAAAAATTACAAGTATATAATGTTAGAATTTTATAGGAGGAGCAGGAGCAACACCCAACATTAAAAACCTATGAATATCTCATGTGAAGAAGCATCTCTAGGTGTGTTTAGATTTATTTTTTATTTTTTGTTTCATGTGTTTAGAATTTTATAGATATTTAACATTTTTTATCAACAATTTTATATGTTTGAGTGACTTCATTGTTATTTTTTCTTGCAACAGGTAATTATACTGCATTTGAAACTTGTTAGTATTGAGATATTTTCTTCAAGGATGGAAAGATTTGTGGTAGAATTGGCTTGGAGATATGATTCATGTCATTGATGTTGTAGAAAATTAGGTTTTTTTTTTAAGATGGTAGAAAATCTGGTTGGTTCTAGAATATATGTACTATAAATCTCTAATGAGTTTATTGTTGGTTTTTAATAAAATTTTGAAATTTGATAATTATTGTTTTATTATAAGTTTATTTTTGTAATTCAATTTTTATTTACTTATTTATGAAAATCTATATTTATGGTAATATAAAAGTTCATTTCATTTAATGTAATAATTGTCATTAATTTAATTATTTTGTAAAGAAAATAATAATGATTGTTTTAACAATTTATAACTATAAAAAATGGATGATGGCTAAACACTGTCAACATTGCATGCTTTTTTTATCACCGTCATATGTTTATGATGCTTATTAAGGCATCAAAAATCAATAATTTAATGCAATTAAAATTAATAAAAATGAAAAAAACTAAAGAAATAAACCGGAATCATATTGTTTACAAATGTCTGTAATCAGTTCTACTAAGGTCAGCAAAAATCAGTATTGGAAATGATTCTTATTTGTTTTATAGAATGAGAAGATAGAGAAAAAGAACTCACATATTGTCCCGTGTAGTCGTCTTTGAATATAATTATGTAATCATCCATCATTAACCCATGCATCCTAGCAAATGAAGTTCTCTGAAAAAAAAATTGTGAATTTTTTTCATGTTTATAGTTTGTAAGTCTTGTAAATTGCGGAAAATGAATAGAGTGAGGTTATATCGACTTAAATTTATGATTTTATTGTCCAAAATTCATATATTTATTTATTCTTAATATATATCCAAGGGATGGGATGAGTTCGAAATGAAAGATGAAATTCATGAATTTCATGTGCTCATCAATGATCTGAAAGAAAGAAAAAACGAAGAGATGACATGTTTTGCTGGTTGATTAAATCAAGAACTGCCTGATTCTCGAACAGAAATAATTACATGAAACATAAGAGGATGTAAATAAATGATCCTAAAATTAAAAAAATCATAATAAAAGAAAATCATGTAAAATAACTTAATTCCTATTTTGTATCCTAAAATGCATGATTCTCAACAAATTTTATATTAAATATTACAATCGGAAATTAGGAGTTAAATTCACTTTATTTTATTGGGACATTTAACACTTACGTACAGAGAAAGCCGAAAGGTGATTAAGGCCAAGGAATTAACTCTATTGACTTTATTCCAATTACTCTCTTCATCTCTTGGATAAATAATAATAATAAAAATAAATTGGTTGGATATATTAAAGTCATAAATTCATAAATTCAAATTGATATCCCCACTCAAATAAATATAAACTCATATATTGAAGATTAAGTCATAAGTAGTAAAAATAAAATTGGGATTATATAGTTTGATGACTCACTGGTGTGTTCAAAGAGGAAGACTCAGCTACCATTATTTAGCGCCAAAAACCTAAAAGAATGATTAGAGATATCAACCATGGATTATTAAAGTAATTCTACACTTTTCCAAAATAGACTCAATCTATAACTTACAAAGCGATGAGATCACTTTTGAGAGAGTGAACTGATCATCACTTTATAACGTTGTTGAGTACAGAGTCGATTACACGTAAAAAAACGTACAAGAAAGATAGAAATAGTAAATCAAAACTGAATCTGAATCTGAATGTCCATAATTGCATGTAGTCCATATCATTGAAAGGAAGCCACACACCCTCGTTTTCTGATAAGTGAGGGCGATAAGCTTCGGCAAATCTCTGTAAATTATATTTAACTTAGAAGGTTTACAATCAAATGATATATATAGAAAAACATGAAGAACAGTGTATGATCTCATGTTGAATTCAATGAATTAATATAAGTTGCAGAAGAAAGTTGCCAACTTTTGGAAGCACTATACGCACACATCGCTTTTTCGCAACCGCTTCGTAGAAGAGTTGTGTCATCAATAATGGATTAAACATTTCCTGCAACATTTTATAAAATGTCAAATGCTAAAATGTATGTATATTTATAACAATCCATTTGTTATCCAATGCCCAATGGTATGGAAGTGAAAATGAATCAAGATTAAAGGTCAATTTTTTAATCGAGAGTAAATGAATCATGATTTTTTAAGACACAATGTAAATCATAAGTTAAATTGATTTACCTAGCGTTTAAAAATACGTGTTTAGGCGGTCACCGGCTGTCCCTACAAAATTGGCTATGTTAGACGGCCGGTAGAAAAATGGGCGATTTGTTTAATTTATTGACTAATTTTAACGATTAATCGGTTTAGACGATGTGAAAGTTGTTTTTATATCCTACTTATATCGTTTAAAATTTAAATATAGATTTTTTTTTTAAGAGATTGAACATGCAGAAAAATTAATTTTTCGACTACTTGATACTGAACTACCGTATCGTTTAACGTTCACTGTTCACTGGACGGTTAGATTTACCCAACCAAAACCCATCAAAATGAAACTAATGACAGAGCAAAAAGAAGAGTATATACGAGCCCATACAAAGCCCAACCCAACTGAAAAAGGCCCAATGTTCACAGACCGTTGATTACCTTGATCATGGTTTCCCACCGTCCGATTGTTTTAAAATCTTAAAAGGTCAAGATATACACAGGTGATCCAACGGACGCTTATCAGCTTCCTTATCCTGCGCACACTTCACCCACCCACTCTCAAAACACACTCACAAACTCTCTCTGGTCACTGTAACAGTGTAATGGCCGCAGAGTTACAGCCACCGGACAACCAAATAACCACCGGCGCCGTAGCATCAGCAGCCACAACAGCCACCGCATCCACGGCGGCCGCAGCAAGCACGGCGATTCTCCCGGCCCTGACGGAGCCGCCGGCGGGCCCGCTTCTTGCCATGAAACGGCAGCGGCGGCCCAGCGTCCGATTGGGAGAGATCGGAGACCAGCCCTCTTACGACTCGCACATGCGCCGAACCAAACCCTATCCACGCACGTGGCGGCTCCCCAAGGACCCGTCTTCCAAATCAATCAAGGCTCGCTCTATAACCAACCTCGTCAACGGCGGCGATTCGTACAATTATCAAGAAACCGATGACAAGAACCAGAATGGCGGCGACGACAACATCAACCTCGAATTCACTTACAGGAAGGTGAAATCTAAGAGAGCGACGACGACGAAGCGAGCGAGAACTAATTGGGTGTCGAGAGTCGAAGAAGGAGCCGAAGGAAACAGCAGAGAGGACGGAGACGAGACTTTTCGAGAATTCGATCCCGATTCCGATAGTCAATTGAAGGACCAGTCGCCGGTCCATTCCGTTGACAACTTGGCACAGGATTTCTGGCCCGGACACAGAAGAACGGGTTCGGGTCGGACTAGGGTTTCAGATAGTCGTGAAAACGAATTCGATAACAATCTGGGGTCAGAAAGAGGTGGCGGTGGAGGCGGAGGCGGAGGTGAGGGAGTGAGAACTTGGCTGATTGAATTGGGTTTGAGTCGATACGCTCCTGTTTTCGAGATACATGAAGTGGACGATGAAGTGTTGCCGATGTTGACGCTAGAGGATCTTAAAGATATGGGAATAAATGCTGTTGGTTCTAGAAGGAAAATGTATACTGCAATTCAGAAGCTTCGTAAGGGATTTTCGTGACCTTTTTTTCGCTTGATAAATTATGAATATCATAAAGTTTCGAATGATAATACTCGGTCATGGATCAAAATTTTAGATACATGTTGCATGTCTGAGATGGATTGAGCTCGTTTCGTATAATAATCATGATAATGATGATGACGGTGGTGCTATTTTTGTTATGAATTTTGCATTTCTGGATATTAAATGGTTGTTCGCTTACATTCCTTTGACTTGTTTGCATTGATTGTTGTCAATTTGTCATTGTAGTTAAGTATTGAATTCTATGAAGGATAATTAATGGGGTGTTGTAGGCTTGTAGCACATCTCTTTTAGTGTAGCAAAGCCTTAGGATCTAAAATGGGAAAAAGGAATAATTAGATGTGAAATCTGTCTACTTTTTTTTTCTCAAGACTTGTCGAGGGAAGAAGATGATCATTGTTTCGTTGATAGATTTGTTACTTTTTAAACCTTAGTGAATGATTTTTAAGAGAATTGATGTGTTTTAGCCCAGTGGAGTCAGATAATGAGGTTGCTGTTGTTTTGTATGTGAGGGGGTCTGTACCGCTGTTTAAAGGGGATTGGTTTGGTTTCATGCGTATCCATATGGTTTCCTTTTAGGGGAAAAAATACACATCACATTAGAGGATCTCGGTGGAGTCTAGTAATAGGTTGTTAACGTCCTAGTCACATGATTCATGGGTAGAGGGCATATTTTGTCCTGTTTCGAGAACTCAATCTTGTCTGTATCAAACTATCGTATTGAGTCATGATATCAATGTTTAAAATCTAGTTGACCACTCGCACATGCTTTGTTTTCTTTCAATTCTCTTGAGACTGCACATAGAAGCTCCTTAACTGATTGTGGCTTGAAAAGTTTGTTGACCTCTATAAAATTGCTTATATGTGTATGCTTCTTAAATCAATTTTTAGTCGCTTGGTTCAATATGCGGCCAAGGTGGATAAATTATGTAGTTACAACAACTCGTGGGCTATTGTGTCAATGTAGTGAGTTGAAGTTGAAAAGACCCTGTACTCGTTCCTGATTAAAATTTGTAAGCAGCGTTTTAGTTAGTTTCGCCAAAGTCCAAACTATATTGCAACCTTTAATATGAAGTGTTTCTCATTATTTACTTGTGTTAACTCGTCTTTCAGAGAAATGTGGTGCATTGACGGTATATCATGTCTCTTGTCCAAAGTGTATGCCCACTTGTTTATTTCAAGAAACAAAAAGTTATACTCACGTAACGGTTGTGAGCGGCTGTGCGTTCTTTCAATCTGAGTAATATCATATAATTGACATTTCATCTTCCAAGGTTTACCTTAGTGGATCCCTTGTCTAATGAAAGGCTCTTAGAATTGCTGTGAAGTACACACTTGTTTGATATTTTGAGTTGGTTAGGAAACTTGTTTCTCCTAAAGCAGTTTGTTCTATTTTTTCTGGACTTTACATGGGGATGTTGTCCGGTTAGCTTCTTTAATTCTGTATATAGAGATCTCCATTTTTATTGCCTGTGTATTTCTTATCTCTGCTTGCCCGTCATTAACTCTTATCTCTTTCAAGATTTTTTTTTTCATTGATGAATATAATTACATAATTCACTTCAATGTTTCATTTCTTAGCTACAATAAAAAAAACATCAGCTTTTGTTGATTGTCAAATTTGTTTGGTGCTTGAGGCTTGCAAAAGAATTCTTCTTAGTGCACACATATGTCTGCAGTTGCGAAGGATCAATGATGTTATCTTGGGCTCTCAGTTTCACAGATGCCATATATTCAACTCGGAAAAAAGAATAATGTTTCCATTCATGGCAGTACCGCCCTTAACAATTTTGGAGTTTGTCTCAGCTATGTGCCTGCAAGTTCCATGACAAGGTTCTTTTCCTAACGGGTAACAGTATCGGTGTCTTGCATGCTTCTTCTGCCGCATACTATATCATTATATGTACTAGTTAGAAACCTCTTTCATTCTTGGGAGGGATTAGTGTAATCGGAGTGTGTCATTGGTTCCTTCTTGATTCGATTAATTCGTTTTGAATTGCCACTTAAAGGCCAACCGTTGTTTAGACTTAAATCAAATAGATATGGTTCGATCGTGCAATCATAAGACATGATGCGAGTATTATATTTTAGACTAGTCTTTTCTTTTGTTGTAAGCTTCGGGTCAGTAACACTATGAATCTATGATGTACCTCCCGTTCCATTCCATAGACAAATGTAACAAAATTAAAGTTTCCGGCTTCTGAGACATTGTTTTTGGATGTTAAGCATAAGAATAATACTACACAATTGGATGTTAGAGAGTACTGCTAGTCAATTGAAAAATTTAATCTAAATTTTAACCCTATTGATGTGGCAAGTGAATTGTTGTCATTACATAAAACATGAGATGATGTGGTTAATAAAAAAATTACTTGCTGGATTGAAATTTGAGTTAAATTTTTAGGTTGAATAACATTGGTGTAAGAATAATAATACACAAATCAATTTACTGCATCATTTTGACAATGAATTTGGTTGCAGTATAGCATTACTAGCAGTTAGAGAGTTTCAGTTCCATCAAAGTGACTTGATTCTTGAGGTTCCAGGATTCAGATCCGTGACCGATCCTAACCCAGCCAGACTAAATACTCGATTCAAAATCCAATTCTACATTTCTACCTCGAAATTATTGCTTAATTGTCATAACAGCCCAAATCAAGGCCCAAACCCCATAAAGGCCCATCTAACTATGTAAGCTATATGCCCAATAGACCCATGAAGAAGTCTCTTGTCTAGATATCAATAGAGCAAACCAAGTCTTTTTTTTTTTTAATGTGACTTTTGTTAGACATGACCACGGTTCGGTTCGAACCATGGAACCGAACCGTAATCGTGTGAAATGAACCGGAACCGTAACCGTAACCGTAGGGTTTAAGGTTCGGTTTCGGTTCTCCTCCGAAAAAAACTGGTCTGGAACCGACAGTTCAAACCGGCGGTTCGGTTCCGGTTTTGGAACCGCCGGTTAATGATGTCCACGGTTCGGTTTCGGTTCCGGTTCTGTGAAAAGGCCGAACCGTAACCGTAACCGTAACCGGAATGGAGCGGTTTGGGGCGGTTTGTTACGGTTCGGTCCGGTTTTTTTTTTAAAAAAAAAAAGTGCCACGTGTCAACATTTTATTAGTTGTTGCATTTTTTTTTCCATCGAAACCGTCGGTTTAACCGGAGGTTTTTGGTTTCGGTTTTCATAATTCCTAACCGTAACTGAACCGCCGGGAACTGGTTTCCAACCGGTTTTGTAACCGACGGTTTCGGTTACAGTTTTAAGAGGACTGTTTCAGTTCGGTTTCGAACGGTTTAACCGAACCGTGGACACCTCTACCGCCGGTTCCAGCTAATTATTTTTTCTTTATCTCTTTCTATTTCTTCAAATCTCAGACATGAGACATCCCTCTCTCTCTCGTATTTTTTTCTTTCTTCGATCTCCCTCTCTAAATCTCTGATAACTCTCTTTCTCTTTTTCTTCTTTCTTCTTTCCAGAATACCCATATCCATCCTCGATCCACAAATCGATCCATCCACCGATTTCATCCACATGCATCGATTTTATCCACCGATTTCATTCATAGATCCATCGATCTCTCTCTCTCTTTCACAGATCCATATCAATTGCATCAATGATCTATCAATCCACGGATGAAGAAGATGAGACGAAGATGAAAGAAGAAAAAGAAAAAAGAAAAAAGAAAATGATGGCTGGATGAAGAATATGGTGATGGTGGATCGGTGGATGGGTGATTTGGGTGTGTGTGAGAGTGAGAGAGAGAGAGATATTAAGAAGATTTGAGAAAATTTGGGGGAGATTTGGGGTTGAACGTTTATAATTTGAGAATTTGAGATTTGGGTAGATATGGACAAATCTGGGTTGGGGAGGTTGACTGTTGATTGTTGATCTGATATTTAGTTAAAAAAAAAAGCGAACCGTCGGAACTTCGAAACCGAAACCGTGGACATGTCTAACGTTTGTCTAGTATGATAACTGATAAGCAATCGATTATATAGGTCAAGCAATCTAATCTAACACTTAATATATGTTTAAGTACATATAATAAGTATTCTAGTAAACGTTATACGTTGGTCGGACAACAGTTTAGTATCTAGACGGTCGAAACTTTTTTTTTTTTTTTTATATACAAAACCAATATTCAATCTCTTCAAAAAAAATTAATATTCAAATTTTAATAAGTGTAGCTAAGATATAAAAACGAGTGACTCTCCATAGACCGATTAATCGATAAAATCGGTCGATAAATTGGTCAAATCGTCCACTTTTTTATCCGCCGTCTAAAACAACTCATTTGTCCTAATTGGGACTGCCGGCATCTACACTACATATAATACATATTTAGATTGTATATATTCGAATCAATAATTCAGTTCAATCATGCGCACCAAACATGACGGTAAAGAATCTCGAAATATAACTTGATTGGTTAGTGGCGCTAAAACTCGAATTCAACACATGATCAATTAGAGAAAAGCAAATAAAAGAACAATGAAGAACGAAATATTAGCTCGTCAATTAATCTTTTAAAAAGTTTGTACTAGTTATCATAAATAACATGCATAGTAAATTAAATATCAAGCCACATGTAGCTTGGAATTACAATATTGACCTCATGAAAAACCATAGACATCACTCATCATCCGATTGAGTTATTCAAAACTATAATCCCTCCAACGATCAATTAGAGAAGTGAAGCAAACAGATGAAAATTAAATTAACCAAAAAAAAAAAATTATAGAAAAAAAATAAAAGAAAAGTTTTCATAACTTAGCAAATAATACATGTGGGAGCCAATAAATAAATTAAGGGATTTTTTTTTCAGGATTTGAATTAAGCACTTCTAGCATAGTGAAGCACCATGACATGATCAGAGGTTGGTGAATCTGGAAGCAAAGTAACGGCGTCTCTGGGACTCCAAATGTTATCTCTTACATGCTGCAACGTCAAGAAAGGTAGAAGCTGATGTCCTCTACATGTTATCTCTAACTGCTTTTTTTATATATTTTTTGATCATTTGCAACCGCAACCGTACGTGTGCACAAACACAAAACAAAAATAAAAATACCCATTAGAAGATCATCAAAGATTATTATAGTAGCATAACATAATAATGACAAAGAGAAATCTGTAATCTCATGATCGAGTCATGATGGAAGCAACTAATTATACAAAATATATATCAAGAAAACAAAAAGATAACCTAAATTATTCATGCATGAATCACTTTAATTATAATTAGGTCATTCCTCTTCCAATTTGTATATGTTTGTTTCCTTGGATCAAATTTACAATTATTCATCGGATTAATATTAATCACTTCTCTATATTCTTCTTCTTCTGAAATACATCTAAAATCGCTCTTCTCACTGTTACAAACTTACAATTATCTGATTCATCTAATAGCATGTATTTAGGTCCATATATCTTCAGATTTCCATTATAATTTGTTTAATTATTAACAAGGTTTTTGTAGAATTCTAAAAGAATCTATCATGAGTCCACATAAAACTCAATATATACATATACTTAAAAAGTTCAGTTCAGGGAGAGAATATCAATCTTTCTCTCCTTAGAATGAACTGATTTTATCTATATTAATTCTATAATTATTAACCATTAGAAATCTTTTTAAAATTAATAAATGATTTATAAATTTTATTATAATCTTAAAAATTATGTTCGGTCTATATATATATATATATATATATATTCAATCTTGCATGACAATGTAATACTTAAATTCACTTCAAAGTAACGAAAGATAGAAAAACTGACCTATCTTGATTCTTGAGAAATTTCAAAATAATAAAATAAAATTAGTATTGAAGTCATGCTTTGTCACTGGCTTACGTCTTCTCCAGACTATTCCCCGTCTCCAAAATATATATTTTCTCTAACAACTACTTTACCTCTAAAATTCCTCTCTCCAACTTTTTTGGTTTTTTTTTTCTAAAAGAAAATTCCCAGTTGGGGCAGCCCGGTCAGCCCACGAAATAAACTGGTTAGGGCTGCCCGTCCCATATCCCACGATCACAAATCGGCCCGAGCTTTTAATCATTAACAAGTGGGGCCCTCCCAGACTTTGCTTGTAAGCCAAAATCATGATGCCTTAGACTTTTATTTGTCGAAATCAGATTTTTATAATAACAATCTCACCAGTCACCAAGTGGAAGATGACAAAATAAACAAAAAATAAAAAAGAAAAGATTTGCGATGGATCCAAAAAGCACGGCGAGGAATGGGCACGATTTATACCACCAAAAAAAAAAATTGTCAAATTACATATTTTATTTTATTTTATTATTATTCTCATGTCATGCACGTCTTCTTCATGTTGCTTTCTACTTTCCTTCTAAAAAAACCCTAAAATGGAGGTCAAATATTCTTTCATGAGCTCCCAGTAGTGTTTGTTGATTCATCAATATCTTTGTTAAGATTAACAAAGGGTTTCATCAACAGATAATTAAAATCTGGCAGAATTTTGTTGTTTAATGGGTTGTTGATCATATCTGATCATCAGCATATATAAAAGAATTATGTACTTATTATTTTATTTTGCATGCATTCCACCAACTATTTTATTTTCAAATGGCTCTTATCTGTCTTTTTATGCTTTTATTTTTTTTGTTCTTTTTCAACAGCTTTGAATGATTCTGTTGTTGATTTATCCTTCATGCATTGCTTTTCTCCGACGTAAAATATTTTGGGTTTTTATTTTTATTTTATTTGCTTAAACTATTGATATTCTTGTGGTTGGTTTTGGAGAGGAGAGAGAGATGATGATGATGATATTGATAGGTGTCTTTTAAATTCCATCAAAGTGCACCACTTAGGTTTTTCTAATAGGTCTTTTAAAGCACAAAATGTGGAAAAATAAGAAAAATAATAAAGGACAATACATATGTCTACAACTTTTTTTCATATAGGTTACCAATTTATACCGGAGCAAATGGAGTTCGGAGTCCATTATATACCGGTTCAAATAGGAATCCCGTAAGAACAAACGGGTGGAATGATGAAGCTGATAAGAATATAAGATGCATATAATTACCAAAAACTCAACAAAATTAGCTGTGTAAGAGGGATGAGTTCAAAGAATCGAAAGCGTGACGAAAGGGAAATAGAGATAACGCATGCAGATGGGTGATGAGAATGACAGGGTCCACGTGTGATCTTAGAGGCCCTACGATATGATGATATATATATTTTGACGTGTTAATATCAACTTTTCTTTTTTCAAATTTTTCTTTTTGGGTGTGAAATATATGTTAATGAGTGTCAACTATCTACAAATCCAAATATCGATGTGTTTTTTTTTTTATCTTAAAGTCAATGCACTATTAAAAAATTTAATAAAAAAAGGCATGAAGTATGATCACACATTTTTTTTTTTGCTACACCTTTATTATTTTTAATGCCCTAGCACTGTTATTCCTGTCCTTGTAAAGATAATTTTACTCCATGCTTGTCACATAGATCGTGAGTAATCATTGCAAAATCTATGATCACCAAATATGCATGAAACCCTAGAATGAAAGTTGAGATTACATGGATAGAATCATATGCTCTTAATTTGTCACTACAGTATTAATTAAATCAGTTAAAAATCAAATTATATGTATTCCATATACATATCAGTAACTTAATTCCCCCCTCACTCCAAAGAACTCAAGTTCATTTTCATGATTCTTTTTTTTTTATGTAATTTGATTCCTTTTAATTGTTATTCTCAATTAGTATAAAATTAAAGGGTGTGTCTTAAATTTACACTAAAACTTAATACCCAAAATCCCACTATAACCAAACCAATCTATACTAATGATCGTCATTGAAATTAATTTGTAGAAAGTATTTTTGTTTTCAAAAACTAAATGCTTTCTAAGGTATCAAAACATTTTAAAAGTTTATGAAGCAGGTGGACCCAAAACTATATATACACTGAGAACTGGCCAAATGAATTACATGAATTTGGTTGACTTGAAGAGCTAATTAGTACATGGAAACTTCAATATTAATAGAAAATATTAGAAGAATGAACCATATTTTATCATACAAATCACTGTCCTGCTTAGCTGTATATATATATTTCTAATTCTTGGTTGTTACATCTGGGAGAGATTGATAATTGATATAATAAGATACTGTTTGTTTAGTTAAATTCTGATATTCATAACCACCAACTTAGAAATATTTTTAAGGAATATTGACCTAACCAGTAACCACCAACTTATAATTATATATAAGTTTATATGCAAACTCTTATAATATTGATGCAGTTAAAAAAAAATGCAAACTCTAATTATTCTTAAATAAAACGGAATGTCGACTGTCGTTATATATATATATGCCAACAAGGATCACCAATAATCTATAATTTGTTTTTAGGTCTCTATACGTATGACATTTCAAGCAACATTTAGAAAATGAAACGACAAATTCAACCAATTATTATAACTTCATGGGTTGTAATTTGTTTCTGATTTAGCCGTCCACGCAAGTATAGAGTTTTGATTGACTCTAGTAAAAATTATTCTTCCATATAGTTATATAATAATTATTTTAAAAAAAAATGTATAGGTGTGTTCTGTGTTGTAGATTTATAAAGATGAAGTTTGTCATTTTCTTCATGACCCTAAACTTATGTTTCTCGCCGTAGAACTAAGGTATACAAAACTTTCGCCATATCGTGCTGACCCAGTTATGGAAATTTTCGACCAGTCAAAGTATAGTTAATTAGCATTAATTTTAATAATTTCTAACGGATGACTCGATGGATACTTTGATTAACACTCAAAATAAAACTAAAGCAGTCTTTATTCAATAGCTTTATATCCTGATTATATGTTATATTTACTATATCTGTTATATTTACTACATGTTTTCTCTAAGGAAACGTTTTATATACCCTAGAACACCAGTTTTTAATTTAACCTAGTTTTATTAATATTTTCTTTCATTTGAATAATTTTTCTTATACTTTTGAGGTTCGGGAAATAAAAATCTAATTATTTTTTTTTAGCCATGCTGCGAATTCCTATATAAACATATAACAAGTATACCACTTGGTGTGCCTAACAAAATGCTATAAACTGAACAGCATGAGAGTTTCAAGATTCTACTATATATATATACCACAATTTTTTTTTTTAAATTACCATGTTAATTCTTCAAACGAATTCATAAAACTTCTATCACAAAAACATTGATTTAGATAAATTATTAAGACATATAAATGCTTCTTTGTTTAGAAAATTTCTATTACGGTTAAGAATGACATTTAATTACAAAGTCTAAATTCCGCCCACATTTTCTTGTACAAAGAATAGTTTAAAACAAATAATTCAATTGCATATCATATTTTTAGGCACACTATTTGTTCTTTTACTTAATAAATTCCAATTACTCTTATTTCACATATTTCTAGACACTTATAAGGTTTAAAGTTTTAGCCAATTATTCTTTTTTCTTTATTTCCTTTAAGGTTCAAATTGATTATATGAGGTTTTTTCAAGTGTGATCATTAAATTTTTTTATCGTATAATTATAGAAATTGGGGAAATTTTGATACATGCATCAATTAATTGCTCAAATTATTGTATAAAAGAAACTTTACTTTATTACCATAATAATTACAAAATATATATTGCGGTAGTATTTCATAATGAAGTGTGCATGAGAAGCAAATATTATTAGTTGTGTCAAGTAATTTTTCACACAATAATGTGAATTTCATATGTAAATTATATCATATAATTATTTATCTCGTGCACACATTACTATATTCGTATAAGACTATGATGTTTTTAGTCATAACTACACTCCAATTTCAAATCAATTATTGCAGAAATACACTTTTTACTCATAAAAAGACCTTGTACAACCTTAAATTTCTACATGATTCCTCCATTTAAATACACTTTTACTCGTGCATACTTATTTTTGTATAGATTTATTTTATAGTGATAATAACAGCAAAACATGCATGCAAACAAATCATTACTTCTCTCGTATGATTACCATATTAGGGTTTTAATATATACTAATTAATATATATATATATATATATATATGTATATATATTAGGAAACTTTTTTATTATTAAATATCATGATTCATGCATGACAAATAATTTGAGTAACCTAATTAAATTGTATGTAATGGAAAGAAAAACATAAACTTCGTTGACAAAAAGTATAAATTAAAAAATAATGTATTTTTAAAAAAAAAAAATTAAGAGAAAAGAAACCCTACTATAGTATGAGGAATTTCGGGCTAATTAAATGTTTAGAGTGCAATCTAATCTCTCTATCTTTTAAAAAACGAAAGAAAAACTCCTGTAACTCACATATTGTTTTCCTAAAATTAAGACATACGTACGTATGTTTAAATCCAAATAATCCACGACTTTCAAATTCCTTAAATTAGCAACTGATGATTTAATGCTTGTGCTTTAACCAAACTCCATCCTCCTTTAACATGTTGAGAAATTAACTTGAGTAATCAGTACCAGTTAATTACGATTTGCAGTTAATTACGATTTGATCTAGAGATAAACAAGGACTAGTAATTATAAATTATAGATTTTTAAGGTTTTTTTTTTGGCAAACTTCAATGGTACATACGAATAAATTTTTAATAATGTAGCACCTCATTAGCTCTATATATATTATATAGTTCTTATAATACTAGTTTTGAGACTTGTATTAAGTTTTACTTTATGTTTACTTATCAGTTACTTTCATGAATTTTGTTTTTTGTCTGAAACAGTAATTAATGGCTTCAACCCTTTCTGCCATTTATATCTTTGTGATTATTAGGAAAAGAAGGTGGTAGGTAGTTGTCTATATATATATAAATTATCTTGAAAAGAATCAAAAACTTCTTAATTTGAACCCCTACAACACTACACACCCTTTTAATCCAGTCAATAAAAGTATCAATAACTAACTAAACAAGTTAATCTATGACCACTTTAAGACGACTCATTTACCTTTGATTAGACAAATACACTTGAACATTAATGGATTATTGGAGGGTAAAAATCTAATGATACAAAAATAGAGAAGAAGAAAATAAAAATGTCTACCAAGAAATATACTTGCCACCTAAATATATATGTATGTGATGTTGATGAATTTGCATTTAGTTCTGCTGTTTCTGTCATGTCTCTCTAACACCAAACCCCCCCATTGTCAATTTTCGTGTAATAAAATTTGTGGATTTTAAAGATACATTGGTTGATCTTCACTTTTTGGCTCTTCTAAGCTGTGAGGAGCTAGATAGTCTTATTATTATGAATGTTGAATTATTGAATATAAGTGAAATCGATGGTGCATCACATTTAATAAATGATAGATGGAACAAATATATATGTAGCATTTTAATGGAAAATCAAGAAATAAATACCTCTGATTCGCTATCCAGTCTCAGCTTGTTAACCAGATACTTTATTAATAATCGAACTGTCATTCTTCCATCTCTGGGGATTTTGAAAAATTAACCAATCCAAGAATTAAATAAAAATTAGTTAGTGCTTGTTTCATAGGAAAATAATGTAAAAAATAAAAAAAGAGAAAATATATAAACTAATTACTTGATTCTCAAGTAGCTCTTCGATATCTGAGGCAAGAATGGTTCTCTCGCTCTACATTGAATTAATAAACCAAAATTATAATTTGAATTAATGGCTTGTGAATTGTGATCAAATTAAAACATGTACAAAAGAAGAAATGGAGGCAAAAATTAAAATAAAAAATGAAATGCACTTACTGGTTTTGTGAAGCTAGAAGCATGAACCAAATGCCCGAATGGGGTCTTCGTGGAGGATCAATGACTCTGAAATCGGAGCTAGTAGGACCAGAAACATCTAATATTCCCGTATGTGGTTGAAATGGTCTACCAAAATACGACCCAAATTGCATCAAAGAAGAGGAAGACGAAGAAGGCAACGTTGCCATGTTTGGTTGGACATGTACAGGCCTAAATGCCCAGTTTATCTCTTGATTATGATGAGGAAATGTCGAGCTACTACTTCCTTGTTGAAAAAATAAGGATGTGCTAGCTTGGCCAGTCACGGCTGCAACAAAAATATAATCGTCACAACTTTGTTTCGTTGAAGCTCTTAATTTCAATGTGTATTGTTTTTTCTTTAATGGCAAAAAAAAAAAAAATTAAAGAAATGGTACCTGGAATATTCATTAGAGGCAGCTGATGAGGAGGAGGTCGAAACTCAAGTCCGTGGTGGAAATTAGTAGTAGAGGCTACTCTAGCTTGTTGGGTACTTCCTCCACTGCCACTACCGCCGTGTAATAGATCAAGCTCGATCAGTCCTTCTCCTCCTGCTCGTCTGGCGGCTGCCGTTGGATCAACCTGTTGATGATGATGATCAGCATGCTTGATATGATCATGGCTTGTCGTGTGATGATGAGTAGTAGTGCCTATACCCAATTGCAACCACCTCTCATCCCTCTGATTATGATCATGATCATGGTGATTATGATCTTCTTCTTGATTATCTTTCGAACTCGATGCTGCTTCGTTGTTAAGGCTGTTAGTTCTTGATTCGTCTTGATCAGCCATTGATTTATTATTATTGTTATTATTATTACTATAACGATTATTATTATGATTAACAACAACAACTAGATCAGATCCTAAACAAGCTGCTGCTGCTGCTTCACTACCGCTATAGTCATCATCGTAACCCTGTATTCGACTCATAAGACCACCACCACCACCACCTCCTCCGCCACCACAACCACCATAACCGCTGTAAACAAGATGGTGATGACGATGGCGACGACGATGTTGCTGTTGCTGTTGTTTGGAGAGATTTTCAGCAGGAACCATAGTCATATTCTCCTACAAGCCAAGAACCCAAACCACCAGCTATTTTGATAACAAAAACAACGATTCTCTTCACCGATCTCAACGCGAGCCATGGATTGGAAACTTTTCAAGCTTTGAGTTATATCGAGAAGAGACTAATCGATCTATGGCTATAATTGCTACAAGCATGTTTTGGAGTTGAAGAATAAAGAAAGAGAGAGACACCCATTAACTAGATAATGGTTTTTTTTTTTGTGAAAGAAAATATGTTTTCAATAATATTGTAAATATATCATAGGACAAGAAGGAGAACAAACATTACAAATCTCACTTTCCATTAATTCTCTTTGTTTGGAAGCTTGTGGATGAGATGAAATAGTTGCAGAAGAAGAGAGAGAGGGAGATGGGTGGTCAGTCAGTCTGTTATATAAAATAATTATAATATTATTCTTATTATATTTTTAATTATATATTCATTAAGGAGGTCGAAACAGTATAATATTTTTTTGACTTTATTAAGACGAAAATATAAGTTCCATCTGCTTTCTAATTAAAAAATAAAATAAATCAAGATCATCAATGAGGGTCTTCCAGCTAACAACTTTAGGGGATTGGGGGAGAAAATGACTGAAAAGTTCCTTTCTTTTTAGATTATCACAAAAAGGTCCTTTTTAGACCTAATTGACGTTTATAGGGAAGGCTAATCTTATATAATTAATACAACTGGAATTTATTGTACTAATCAGATAAAAAAAAATATTCAATCAGGACGATCCTCCTGGAATTTTTGGCCCTATTATTGCTTCAAAATTAATCCCACATCTTTCATGCTCTTGACATCGGATGTTATTCAAATAATATCCACAGAGCCGGTCCTAAAGGGGGCCAGCAGGGCGTCACCTAGGGCCCAAGAAAAAAATGTCTAAAAAGGGTCTAAATTTTTTATATTTTGTATTAAATTGAATTATTTTGGTTTAAAAAGGGTTTCAAATATATTTTTTTTAAACCCAAGCATTAAAAATAATAACAATAATAATAACAAATGGTCCAATTATATGAGATTAAGGTCTTATATCCAAGTAATTAAAGTTTTTTTTTGCTTTTACAAATCAATTTAAAGTTTTTTTTTAGGAGTCCACTTTTTAGATTTTATTGAGGGACCTTCGAAAAGTCAGGACCAGCTCTGAATATCCATTGTAATCCATGAATCTTATATATAAAACATACATATAAATTTGACCGTTTTCATTAGAAAAAAGAAATTTGGGTTTTTAAATTATTTCAATATAAGATGGATGTACAATTTATATATTTTAATTACCATCTTTTCGAATGGGTACTTTTTTAATAATAAAATTTAATCTCTCTCTCTACATATATATGATTTGCAAATTGATTAGCTTAGCTTGTATTCATGATATTTTGCTTTTGGAATATAGATCAATTGTAAAAATTGAGGGGCAATTGTAGGTTAAAATTAAGGTTCCAAAATGAGACAAATTGGTAGTACCTAGTAGTTGTGCTCAGGAGCTGGAATTAGGAGATTAATAATTACCTGTCAATAATAAGATAAAAGATAATTATAATTAACAAAAAAAACACAAACATAAATTAATAAAGTAATTAAAGTTATATATATATATATATATATATATATATATAGAGAGAGAGAGAGAGAGAGAGAGAGAGATATGAGATGGAGAGAGAGGTAGGCATGCATGATGGTGTTTCCCCACAAAGGTCGAATCTGAAAACAGAGAGACGTGGGCTTGTATTGTAGGACATTCTCTCTTGCTTAAAGCATGTGCCCCCCACCCTCCCTGCATTAACATGTACGAGTCCTGATTTGTCAAAATATCCTTCTCTTTTCTTCATCTTTCATGCCTTTTTCACTTTTTAATAATATATGTTCATCAAATTAAACAATATATATATTTATATATACAAACTTGAACAACAACAATGGCTGCTGTTACTGTTTGGCTGCAGCCTGATCTCTTCCTGAAAAGCTGTTCTTCTTTCTTTCCAGCCCATCAAACGTGGTCTCTCTCTCTCTCTCTCTCTCACACACACACACAGAGCGAAGTGGAGTAGTTTTTTTTTTCTTCAATATTTATATAGTTTCCCAAATTTCATAAACTTTTACAAGTAATGGGGTTTTGGATTATTTTAACTTTGTATACTTGTGATTGACAGTAACAAAGAAATGAATAAACTCTAGTGAATGTCTATTTTGTTAATAATCATGATCTTTAAAAACCTAATGAGAATTCAAATCATTAGAGGATTCTTATTAAGAAATAATTGAAATTGTCGGATTTGATCAGGATTGTTTGTTAATGGTGGGATTTGAATTTAATTTGATGTGGAGGAAAACTGGTTTTGCTAAAAAGAGAAAAAGAGAGGGGTAGTGTGTGTAAAAATTAGTAGTAGTAATAGAAAGGAAGCGTGGGCACAGGTGACAGTGCATGGGCATGGAATGACTTAAGCTTGGAATAAAAGCATGAAAGCTATGGCCATTGATTGGGATATCTTTCTACCATAAACATTCACCTTCAAGATTCTACACAACATCTCTCTCTCAAACAGACAAACACATACAGACACACAACATTCAATCAGGACCCCATCTTAAATTAATATCCATCAGTTTACACTATAATATGCTTTGCATTATATACCTTTAATTTGACTAAATGTTTTTTTTTTTTTGAAAAAAGAAAAAGTCCTTTTGTAGTATTAAATTCATGCAAAAACTTGTTTTTACACACAAACGGCACCTCTTCATTATGTTGACACTTAATTAATATTATTTGAAAACACATAGGATTAATTGCTACAAATTGGACATTTAATTTCTAAGGAAAAAATTATCTAAAAGTGTGCCTGATCATGATCATAAAAGACTGTAAACTTACTGAGATGCGTAGAACTTCATACAAGTTGAAAGGACAGTTCGTAGAAAAAAAAACTAGTAAAAATTAGTAGTCAAGAAGATCGATCATGAATCATGAGTGATGACACAGCTATCAAAGAGAGTTGAGAGTTGAGATCCCATAATATCCATAGTTGGGACCCTAATGGATATATACATATAGATTTCACAGTAAATTATAAAAAAGCCCATCAACAATAATAATGACAATAATAACCGGAATGCTGCAGCAGAAACAGAAGTAGCTATTATATTATAGCTATAAATCACCAACTATACTATCTAAACTCCCCTTTAGAAAGGAAAGGAAAATTTGACAAATTAAGCATGTATTGGTGTATACGTAATAATCATGCATGGAATGGAAACCTCTCATGATCGACTTTTGAAAGTGATGAGAAATTGAGTGAAGAGATTGAGAAATAGATAGAGAGACATAGAGAGAGATCAGAGTGCAGAGAAGTTATTTAGTAACCGTACTAAGTGGGGGGACCGAATTATTATAATAGCTTTTTAATGTGCATGTTTCCATTAGAGAAAGTGGTGGGGGGTTTATAATTTCTCTCATCTCTCTTTTCACCAATTGTCCACTAAATAGTTTTTATGAGAAACAATATTGAAGAAATAAAAAGAATATTATTATTATTATTATTAATCTCGTCATCATAGCATCATCAATGCCATCATCATCACTACTTTGATCTCTCCTTCATATACATATTTATAAATTATAAAACCGCGACCCAATTAAAACACATTATAGATCAACTAAGTACTATATAACTACAGTGTTTTACAGTGTTTTTTTTTTTTTTTTAATTTCTCTCTTGAGGGAGGGTGTGTGTGTTTGTGTTTGCTGTTTGCATGTGCATGTGGAATCATGAGTGGCGATGTCAGTCCATGCATGTGAGTGTAAGAGATAAAAATTTCTAAGTGGGGGGGTTTAAATTTGTTGAAACCGAGAAGAGATAGCTAGAGAGAGGGAGAGTGCATGGCGTATGGAGGGAGTTGTGTCAGGATTTTGAGCACAGTTTTGATGATCTTGGGCTTTGAATTGAATGCATGTGCCTACTTTTCATCTACTTTAGTCTTTGGTTCAGTTCAGTTCAGCGTCTTAGCTACATAACTAGTCAAATATGGTCAATACACACAACAGACATAGCTTAATTACCTTAATTATGGTCCTCAGTTTTATAGTGTATAACTGTATATATATGCACTTTGTAACAAGAGAGAAAAAGGACCCAAAAGGAAGTATCACCGGAACACGCGGAGTGGACCGAGTGGTAATAGAGCATTCATTCAGATTCAAATCATCATGCATAAATGGTTTATAACAAAAAAATAACAAGATCAATAATTCATATATAATCAATTTCAAATCTGATCTATTTAGGGTTTTTGCTTGCTCTGGTTTTCTATTATATGGTCTTCAAATGGTTTGGGACTTGGGAGGGAGTTTGATGATATTATATACTCAATTAATTAATTAAGGGAAGAAAAAATGTCAGTGACTTGTATATGGTTAGTGCTCGATCCAACTGCTGATTTATTTATGGAAATTGCCCATTTAATTTGGAAAACAAGCCTATTTGTGTAATCTGATGAAAATCCATCAATGTTCAATTATGGGCATTTATTAATTAGAATTCTTTATATGGGTCAGGATCCTCTCCTTAGTTCTTGTTTTTCCTTGATATTTTTCAAGTGTAAATAAAATACATGGTTGTATGAGAGAAAAAAAAATAATCAAATCATGACCATGTTTTTTTTATTTTACTTAAGTGTCATTAGATTACGAAAAGTCAAGGAAAAATAAGATAAGGAAAGGATCCTTATCCTCTTAATATTTATCAAACATTATATTCCAACTAAATGGTTTGCATCTAGATTTTAGTCATGCACACGGTTACGGTTCGGTTCGGTTCCAGTTCCAGTTCCAGTTCTAGTTCCGGATGGAACCGGAACCGCTAGACAGACGATTCTGGTTTCAGTTTCGATTCCGGTTCTGGTTCCAACGGTTCTTAAAAAAAATCTACAATCATCGGTTATCACAAACCAAATACCCAGATCTCCCATCTTCTAAACTGGATCATCAATCATCATTATCCCCAATTATCCAGATCATCAATCATTACCTTCATCACACAAATCACAAAGAAGAAGAAAAATAAAAATCACAAATCATCACACAAGCCTTCATCACACAAATCACAAATTGATAGAATAAGAGATCGAAGAGAAGATGAAGAGAGATATCGAAGAGAGAGATGATCGGCGATCGGCAGCGACGGAAAGACGAAGAGATTGTCGGTGAGAGAGGGATCGACGGAAGTCTGGTGAGTGGTGACTGAGTGTTGTCGTTTGGATCGAAGGAAAGATATCGAGAGATGGAGAGAGATCAGAGAGAAAGAATTCTGAAGAAGAAAGAGTGAGAAGAGAGAAAAATAAAAACAAATATATATACATATATATATATTCAGGTGGCCAAATGGCCCAAACCTAAAAAAAAATATAAAAAATGTCTGGAACCAGAATCGAACCGTCGGTTCCTGACCGATTTTTTCGGAGGAGAATCAGAACCGAACCTTCAGTCCCACAAATACGGTTACGATTACGGTTCTGAAACCGGTTCTACGGTTCATTTTATACGATTACAGTTCGGTTCCACGGTTCAAACCGAACCGTGGTCATGTCTACTAGATTTGGGAGGCAATCATGTCATTTTCGAAAAGTAATAAGTGAGATATTTCACCTTTACATCTTACCTCCATTATTAGGATAAATCATCGTTAATATGTATTCATTTAACGGTTGCTATATTATTGGTCAGAAAGGAGGTGAGATATAAAATGTGAGATGTCTAGAATTTTTGTTTTGGAAAATAAATGATAATTATGAAACTTAATTTTGAAAAAAATAATACTAGATGCCACACATTTGTATCTCATCATCTATCCCAACCAATGGGGTGACAATTGTTAAGTGAGATAAATCATCATTAATGTATATACAATTAACAGTTATCACACTATTGATTGTGATGGAGGTGGGATACAAAAGTATGTTGCTTGTCCAGATTATTGTTTTGGAAAAAGCCCCCTCTATTTATTAGCCTTTAAAGGTGGAGAAACATCACATTATCATCATTTTTTTTTACTATTAGCTTCCAAATCAAGAATCGAGCTAACATTACATGCAAAAAGTGTTAAATCTATATATTAGACATGATGGTCGTGCTACAGACATGGCAACAATTTTTCTACTTTAAACATTTTAATATATGTCATTGTATTTTTATCATGTCAGTAAGATAGTAACATAACTTTAATAATAATACATATGACAATGTGTACGTATTAAACTATTAATATGTTCATAAGAGAAAAATTGAAGTATTTAACGAATTATATCAACATATAAATATAAAATATGTGTAAATATAGGTTCAAATTCAACAAATTTTACATTCAACTATATATACGGTTCGAATTGACATTAACCGGACCAATATTATCAACAAATAACGAATTCGGATTTCTAAATAGGGTAAGAATTAAGGCTACACTTGTACAATAAATCATGAGCTATTAATTAGGGTAACAACGCTATATCATTATTTTTTTTCATGCTGCAAAAGGTTGAATAAGCTATGATGGAATTTTCCAGCTAGATAGCAGTACTGCCCAAATACTGATAATTGATGCCGATCTTGTAAAATAAGTCATTGCATGCACTTTATTTCATGTTTAATCAATTCATATATAGCTTCAAAAGTCAGAAAATGGACAGCCTATACGTTCTCATATATAGCTATATATAAATGCAAGTTTATTAGGACTCTCCTCCATGTCATCGTCGATAAAAACAAGCTTAAGAGAATCCAATATAATCTTCCTCAAAACAAAAGAAAATTAATCTATTTCATTTGTCCTTTTTTGGGATTTTTAATTAGCTTCTAAATTAAATCGACGGATGAAGAAAATACATAATCAAAATCTTTTAAGAATAACGATGTATTGTCCAACAATTTGCTCCAACAATATGTGATGTAGAATAAGTGGCTGAGTCCTACATGGCTTGGTGAGACCATCCTAAATAAAAGTGTAAAAATAGACTGGTCCGGTCCATTAGGGACGGTCTGGCCAGTCCATTTCTGGAAACAGGCCGAGCCGAGCCGGGCCGGGCCGGCCTGTTTCCAGAGAAGCAGGCCAGGCACGGCACGGCACGCCGGCCTGCCTCAGGCGGGCCGGCCGGGCTAGGCCTAACGGGCCTGGTCCGGCGGGTTAGTTTTTTGGTCCAATTTTTTTTTCCAAATTACGTTTTTTTGGATTTAGGGTATAGGGTTTAGGATTTATAGTTTATGGTTAAGGGTTTAGAATTTAAAATGAATGAAGAGAACGAACAATTATTAGGATTTGAAATGAATAAAGAGAACGACAATTTTTTAATTATTTTTTTATTTTTCACTTATGGAATTTAGTAATACATATCTACATGATTGCCTCATTAAAAACCTTACCAAGAAAAACCCAGTGGGATAAAAACTTGGTAAGGGAAAAAGAGTGCAACCATTTTACAACTTACAAGTAAATAATAAATACATATGTAAAAGTATAACCTAGTTCTGGCCCTGGCCACTACCTGAATGGTCATCAATATATAGATTGTCGAAATTTAGATTAAGTTCTTTATCTACAGTTAGATTTTGTAACCTTTTTTTAGCATGCTCCCAATCCCGAAGGCATGTTAATACCTCCACCATCTCTGGAGACAAACAGCTTCTTCTTGGTTCAATTATGCGTCCACTGGTGCTGAAAGCTTGTTCTGAAGACACCGTTGACACTGGAATAACCAGTACGTTACGTGCTAAGTGTGACAGAACTGGATACCTGTACGTATAGGTCTTCCACCATAACAACAAATCAAACTCTTCCTTGTCTTCAACAGCATCGAACTGTGCTTCAAGGTACCTAATAAGTTCGGTACAAGAAGATGGGCTAGATCTTTGCCCTGAAGAAGTACCTGCTGATTTGTCTTTTTTTCTTCGTTTCAGAAGGCTCCAACTTGTTTGCTTCGGCTCTGTCTCCGGTCGTGTTGATTGGGGGATGTCAATGTTGCCAAACCTGGTCTCATAAATATGAAAAATCTCGAACAACTTGGTTCGAATGTCAGTAATTTGTTCTGAATAATCTATTGACAAATTAATACCAATAAACTCAAGCAAAACTTCTAAACCAGATAATTTAAGCCTGGGGTCTATTATAGCACTTAAGGCATAAAGTAAGAGAATGTTAGCCCAATATTTTTTCAACTTTGTCTCCATGACAACAACTGCAGCGCCTAGATGTTCATCTTCTCTATAACTTTTTAACAGTTCAGACATTTCCACTATCTGATGGATTGCCTGGGAATATGTGGGGTAATATACCCCGGAAAGAGTTACAGTGGCATTGTAAAAAATCTTTAAAAATTGAACAAAAATCTTTGCCACATACCAATCGTCTGTGGAAAGTAATTTTGGACTAAGTTGTCCTGTTTCGGTCAATTTCATGTTATAAAAACATGTAATGGTTGTATCATATTCCAAACAATTTTGCAACATTAAATAAGTAGAGTTCCACCTTACCGGCATATCAGTTTGGAATCGTCAGGGTTTGAGACCGTTTAATTTACAATGTCTCTTGAATTCACTGAATCTAGGATTAGAACTGCAAATCCAAGAAATGGCATCTCTGATGCGATCTATTTGGTCGCTTACCTGCTTTAAACCAGCCTGTACAACTAAATTTATAATATGGCATGCACACCATTGATGGAAGAAATAACCTCCATCTTGCTGGATATTTCTTGCAACAAACAATGCAATAGAGCTAGTATTTGCAGATGCATTATCAAATGTGATTGAAAGAATGCGATGCGTGATTTCATAAGTTTCTAAAACTTCCATTATGACATTAAAAATGTTTTCTGCGGTATGTGCAAAATCCATAGGACGAAAACCAAAAATTCTTTTTGTTATCCTCCAATCAAAATCTAAATAGTGTCACGTGACACATAAATAGTCATGTTTGGAACATGCATTCCAAATATCAGAAGTTAATGCAACAGAGACACTTAAATGCTGTATTTCAGCAACTAAGTCATCCCTTTCGGTTTCAAACAATCATTTCAAATCATTTCTAGTGGTGGTTCTAGCAACAGGTTCATATTGGGGGTTATATGCAGATGTGATTAATTCTTTATAAAATGGACTCTCACCAATATTGATCGGTTGATCAGTTTGTGCAATGTATCGTGCCAAGCACTCTCTAGCGTGCATGGCGTCGAACTGCCACTTCGTAACGGACCCGTCTGGGTGCCGTTGAAGCTGTGTCTGGGTTGTAGTATCTATCTGTCCATGTGCAGGCATACATTTGTGCATATGCCGTCTCAAATGTCCGGTTCCCCCCGTACTTGTAGCATAATTCTTATGGCAAAACTTACATTTAGCTCTGAGGTCAGACGCCCCGTTTGGGAGTGTCATTTGGACTATGTTGAAACATTGTCACACATCTGATGTTAATTTTCTGGGACGTGATGTTGGTGTAACGCCGGAACCATAAGGTCCCGCTTGAGTATGGGTCGGTTCTGAAATATCAAATTCATCGTTGAGCATATTCAAACCGTTCGGAAAATAAGGCTGCTGGTTAGGATCCATTATCTGAATAAAAATATGAGCACTATAGTAGTTAATAGTCAAATTAAAAATCAATATTTACTAACAGTAATCTTAATTTACTAACAATAATTACTATAACTAATACGACATTTACAATAATTTATTTACTTAAAAAACAAATTAAATAAACAAAAAAAATCATAATCTACTAACATAAAATTTTAAATTCACTAGTTCACTACTACAAATAAAATTGATAAATTTACTAACATAATATACTAATATAAAATTGATGATTTGAACCACTACTCTTAACTTTACTATCATAATGTACAAATGAAAAATTTTAATTTATGAAAAAAACAATATCAAACGTAATTACTACACTTAACATTCATCATTTACTTATTACAAAAAGTAATTTCAGTAATACAATTTAACTTTCTAAATTTATTAATAACAAATATTAAAATTACTACTAAACTTAAAAATCTTAATAAACTAAACAAATAATATTAACATTAAAGCCCAAAAATTGATAAACTAACTAACTAACTAAATAGATAATGTTTTCATTAATTAACTCAAATCTAAACATAAACATATAAATTTACTATGAGAATATGTTAGACCAAAAGTAATAACAAAATTGTACCTTTAAAATTTGGTGTGTTGGTGGAAAACGTAGAGAATTTTGTAGAGAGAGTAATAACCAAAATGAATGAAAAAGTTTAGAGAATTGGAGAATATATTAGAGATTGAGATTTGAGATAATGAGATATTGAAAGAATTATAGAGAGAGTTAATGAAAAATGAAATGGATGGAAGTATTTATAGAAAAATTTGAATTGTGGGTCAAAATGTAATTTAAAAGATTGTAGGGGGGTTTTGGTAATTTTAATTTCCTCCAACGGCTAGAAATCAATTCCAGCCGTTGGAGGTTTTAAAAATAAAAAAATAAAAAAAATTGGCCTAACGGACCGGCTGACCGGTCCTACAGGCCTGGCACGCCGGATTGGCGTGCCAGGCGGGCCGGCCTGCCGGGCCTCCTCCCAGCGGCCCGGCACGAGGCCCGTCCCGGGCCAGGCCGCGGCCTGGCCCTCTTCCTTCACGGGCCGTTCCAAGAACGCCCCGTGAACTTCATGGCCCGGCCGGCCCATTTTTACACCACTAATCCTAAATATAAGATTAAATGACCTTAATTGAAGGGAATCGACGAGATCTTCAAAAGTCAAAACCTTTGGTGTTGAGGCACGTCCATTTTCGGTCAAATTCCATCATTTAAGCCCCGAAATCGCAATTATTTCCATTTTGGGAAATTTCCATTTTTGTCATAAGTTGACTTTGACAAGACAAAATCGTCTACCGTTAATTCAAGCTTGTTTATGGTCGTTAGTATATTTTATTTCCGTAACTTTTGTGATTTCGCTATTTTTGGCAGTTTCGCTATTTATGGCAGCTTTTGATATGTAATCTCGTTTCTTGTCCAACAAGGATTTGGGTTAGGGTCTTTCGCTTTAAATAGTCTTGTAAGCTGAAAGACTCAAATAGCTTATTATTCAATAAAATTTCTAAAGTTTTAACTTTATTCTAGTGGATTCCAGTTTTTCAAAAGAATTTAGACGTCGGTCTAATTCTAATTACGTTTTCACTGCGTCAATATGTAAAACTAATTTATAGCGAAATTGATTAGAAAATTATATATTGATTATGTGACATTTACAAATTAGTTTCCTACAAAACTAATGCTATATTGTATATTTGTATTGTTTATATGATATGTCAAACTAATTTGTAAATACCATTTATCAACGATATGAAATGAAGTCATGCATGGTGAATTAAATGAAGTTTGAAAATAAAGATTTGATAGATGAAAATTCAATTTTCAAACCACTCAAATTTATTGTGGGAGATTTTTGTTTCATAGCATTAATGATGTGGGTGACTTCTTTGGCCATAAATAGCCATCCATATGTCTCCACAAATCATCTCAAGCTAACAAACTCTTATCTTCTTTCTCCCTAAATTGTTCTTTCCTCTTATTTGAGAGAAATGTTGTAGTTCTCTCCTAAAATATTAGAGAGAGATTGTAATCGTTTTTTGTCTAATAAAATCTTTCTAGTCTTTGTCCGTGGATGTTTCCCTCACATTAAGAGTTTTACCATGTAAATATTGTGTCCATTATTTTTATCGTATATTTTATTCTCAATTCGAATTTATGTTGGGAATCGAAACACGTCAGTTTCATAACATCAACCTATCATCATAGCATAATTAATATGGTTACTATAAATCCACTTGAATTGAAACATTAATAGGATAAAAAATTTGGACAATATAATATTACTAAATATTATATTTTAAAAGCACGAATTAATCATCTCTGATTTGATGAAAAAAATACTCATTCAGTATGTCAATGATTTAGATTCGATCGAGCTGACACCACCGTAAATTATATATATATATCACAAAAAAAAACCATGAATTAATCATTCTCTTTTTCTTTCTCTGCTTTTGAGTCGATATAGTTTTCAATTAATTAATTGTTTCAAACTTTAATGCAAGGTCATAGTGTGACAAACCTACATTAATTAAACTCTCTCTAATCCACAAAACCCATTTCACACAAACAACATTACAACAACAACAAAACGCGTACACACACAACATGCTTTAATTTCTTTTGCAATCTTGTGATAGAGACCGGTCTTTGTTGAGAGAATTAGTCATGTTGTATATGATATATAATTAACTTTGCTGGTGGTGGACCGGTGGTGGGATATAATTTATAATAAAAAAAATTGTGGGAGAGCGGTAGGGAGAGAGTGATATTGATGCCTATTTGAATGTTTTTTTGTTGGATAGTTTTGGCATTGCATTCCTTGAATATATATATAGAAATTTTCAAGTCAGTGTGCACTGATATAAATTCGTCAATGTGTTGAATGTGGATCATTAGATTTACATACTTTGACTCAAAGTGTATACTCTTATCAAAACTTCTTCATAATCAATGGTCCACATGTAACGTACTGATATAACTTATACCAGTGCACATCGATTGGAAAACCAATATATATATATATAGTGGAATATATATATTTTTGTGGGGTGATCATTCCAAAGTGAAAAAGTATGACAACTTTCTATAAACCCCCTCCTCTTATTAGCTTTTTTGGATTTCCACTTTGCATTGCATGTCCCCTTTCTAAGCAAGCAAAAACCTCTCACGTATACAGAATATTCTTCTTTCATTTTTTTGAATAAATTTTTTCATGAAAATTAAATTAAAAAACTTTTAGTGATTTGACACTCTTACCCTTGTTTCATTATAGATTAATTAGTCCAATTTTGTGTTGAACATGGAGTTATATAAACTTGTTGCAAAATCCGACAATATCTTAGCATGATTTGGATAGGGGAACGACTCCAATCCACGAGTTCAATGGTGTGCCATGAATGACATAACACAAACTCACTAAGTGAACTTCAACCTGTCAAACAGATTTCTATTTAAATATTTTAAAATGCAATTTTTGTTATATAAAAAAAATCCAAATATATTTGTTTCAAATTTTATCATAAACCTCGTTATGGAAAAACATTACTGCTAAATTTATAAATCATTTTCACTTTAGCCCAATATATACCTTTAAGTAATGAGTGCAATATTATTGTTAATTCATAAGCTCATCAAACTATAAAAGTAGCGTTTACTTTAACATCAAACTGGTTTGATCGAATAGCTTAAAAAGAGACCATGTGGCATGTGCTAAACATAATATTCCTTCTTCAAGTTTATAAGATAATTTTTTTTTTACAAACTGCCTTAAAATTGAAAAAGCTGCAATTTGGCACGAGTCATAATAAACAACTCTAATAATAATAATAATAATAATAAAAGAGAATTGAATTCTATATTGGACATATAATAAACATACACATATATAGAATATATATACCCCAATTGACAGATTGATTGTTCGTCCATCTATGAGAGTTCAGGCACGCTTGCTTGATTCGACAAAAGTACACACATGCATAGGAAATTAAGAATATTGCAGAGATACCACATATATAATATATATACAAATTAATTATTTATCAAGTTTCAAACACAAAACATTTCATTGCCTACCTCCATATATATATTTATATCCTTTGCATGTCACCAAACCCTAAATATTCCTCTGATATTTTCTTTTCTTTTTTATTTTAATTTATATTATTATTCTCTCTCTTTTTTCTTCACTGCTTCCCACTCACAATCATCACGAACACCTCATCATTTCTGATTCTCATTTTTTTTATATTTATATAATTTTAGTAGTCTCTTTTTTATTTTCCTTGGCCGGCTGGTTTCAGAGATTTCTTTGTTTACAAACCTACCACTTTCTTGCTTTGGATGATTATTTTCATCCATCTGTTATTATTAGATTTTTTACTATCAAAAGGGTACTTTGCAATTACACTCAAATTGACTTGTATGATCACCTTTTTGATCATTTTCTTTTTATCTTCCTTTTTCCACTGCCCTCTCTCTCTCTCTCTCTCTCTCTCTCTCTCTCTCTCTCTCTCTCTCTCTCTCTCTCTCTCCAACACACCCACATTGATTTTTTCAAAATTTCAACCAAAAAAAAAAATACATTCTTGGTCAAGCTCACACATTCTCTGTCAGGTTCATTATTTCAATTACAGTCAATTTTCTTATTCTTGAAGTCAGGTTCATTATTTCAATTACAGTCAATTTTCTTTTTCTCATTCAAGAATATTAGTCCATTTCTTCAATATATATGCTATATGCAATGAATTTTTTTTTTTTTTTTTTTGCAATTTCTTCTCAAAGTCACAGTTTGATTAGTTCAACAACTTTAATTGTGCAGAAATTAGTTAGCTTATATTCAAGCTTTGGATTTAGATTAACACAATTAATGAACAGCTAAATACAATCATGTACACATTATACACACTAAAAAAGGTTATATATATATATATATATATATATATATATATATATATGATCGTGGGAGTTTGTGTAAATTGAATTTTAATTCATTTCAATAAGTGGCCTTGCAAGGCACCCTATAACCTTTTTATTATATATATAGCTTTCCTTTGATTTCACTCATAGTATAGTAGATGACACTTTTTTTCATGGCTGCTTTGTAATGAATATATACAAATGGAATGATATGATAATCAATTGAACCATATAAAATCATTAATGATTATATATAAAAGAAAAGAAAAAGCATGTGACTTTTAATGGGTAAATGAAATCATAGTTTATTTGATCAGTGGCAAACCAAAACATAAAACGAGGGAGATGTCATAATTATTATTAATATTGTTTTTATATATAATCACACACACACACACACAAAAATGATTTCCTTATTATTCCGGCGATGAGCTAGCTGTTTTCTGTTGGCGGTCTGCTTAGAAAGTGAAGGCAAGCAATGGTGGATATGTGTCCTACAAAAAAAAAATTCAACATTTAGTCTTGACTGAGAATAATATCAATTAATTTAATTATAGAAGATTTCAAATAATTATTATAAGAATGTTAATTGCTATAGAGATTTCAAGTAATCTCCCACCAAATAGGAAATCATTTATTCTAATTCTTGTTTTAAGTTAATTTAACTACCATGAGGTTTTGCATGATCTTCTCTTGTCGATCGAGCTAGGTAGTTATAGATAGCATTAATTCTATATACTTCCACTAGGTTATTGGTATGCATGTTACCATATGTTCTCTACAATCTATAATATTGAATTAAGATCTCCAAGATCTGTATGCGTATAAAAGATGTTTTTTTATATGACCTATGCCATCTATGGCAATTAGGGTTTGTTCCTCTTCACATTGTATATGTTTTATATTTTTAAAACTTAAAACTTACAAAAAATTTTGGTACTATAATTAATAATCACCACCATCACCATGACGCTCATTTGGTAATGTCATAATCGTATTGCAAATGGTAAAAAAAATAATGATAATAATAATAATAAACACTACAATCATATGGTCTTGATATTATTAATAAATTCTACAGAATTTTTTTATGTTCTCCAAAAAAAATTAAATAGATAAATCTCTTATTTTTGTTTTTTATATTAAAAAAAACAAATAGTACTGCTCAAAACTTTCCCATTAATATTTATTAAAAAAAACAAAAACAAATTGTCACTAATTTGCTCTCTCCAATGGAATGCTATGGATACAGCACTAAACCCTAACCCTAACTGAGAAATAATCATAGCTATGGTTTTTATAAATATATATATAAAATAAAAATAAAAACAGACACAATTGTTAGAATATTTCCGTACAAGCTAGCTCTATATATCAATATGTATAGCTCGCAATTATTCCTTCATGCACATATATATTGGCATTTTCTACCAACCTATATAAAGCTATCTAGGATTTCCATGAAAAGTCTCATCATTTGTTTTTTATAATTTATTTTCTATCTATCTATATATCTATATATAATGCAAACATGATTTACACTGATTATACACTTAATCAAAACGTATAAATACATATTTAACACAGAATTATATATATATTAACTACAACCGACCAAACTGTCTCGAAATCCGTGCCTCCAACACCGTTAAAAATCCCCAGTCTCGAAAACGTGGACGCTGATTACCGAGTTTGCAACAGCAATGATAATCATCATGCGCATGATAGATGAAAAAAAAAAAGTCTCAAGTCAAGTCAAGAAAGATTCTCAATCCTAGTTGAAGGCGCAGTATAACAACTATACACCCTCAAAATCCATCAAATATTCTCCCATATCAAATAGATATATCATTTTATCTATCCAATTGATCTATTTCAAAATTTATAACCTAAATTACGAATCTAACTTAAACAAGCAGCTATAAGGAGTATTTTTTTTCACGGTGTTATGAATGAATAGAATATCTAACCTAACAGGCCTTCGGTTTACCTAAAATCGGATTTATAAAGAAAAAATGGAACCAACCAGGCGTAGGTACTAGAGATGTTTTTCCACAACTTTACGAATTAAACATAGGGACCGACAGACCTCTGATTCGTCGTATATATGGGATTTATAAATAGAAAATGGGGCCATGAAATTAGAGGGTTTTGCTAAATTTGCATGGACGTGCGCGGGGTTTGTGAAAGTGGGGCCCGATCTCCTGACTGCGCGTGCAAAGCCGAAGTTCATGGGGGGCTCTCCATGTGGACCCTCACAGGCTCTCACAACATCCCTTCTCTTTAATCAAACACGTATTTTTCTAATACCACCATCATTATCATCTTTTACTAATCAAAACATTTGGAGTACAAATTCTCAAACACTTGTAATTGATTGTTTTGTTTAATTAATTGCACCAGATAGAAAGATAGAGGGAGACTGATTATTTAATTAATTAATTACTTGATTAGTTTACTAATGTTAAAAGATCAAAATTCATTTTTGTTTTTTCTGTTCTGTGGTGAGTATTTTTTTAATTGATAAATAAAAAGTGATTTTTCTTTTTTATGGTTTCAGGAGGGTCCCATGCATGCTTTCTTTTTCCTGATTGAAAATTATAATAATTGTTCATGGAATATGAATTTGACTTTCTTTTGATTTTTTTTTTTTTTTTGGTTTTTCAAGAACATGGATGGGTTTTGTCATGGTTGAGTCACGTCGACGTTTGATTTATCATCAAAAAGTGAAAGCAGAAGGAATGCAACGTGAATCTTGCCATTGGCTTCGCACTCACTTATTTTGTACTTGTAAATACCATCACTTTATTCTTTTGTATGTATTTCAACTCCCACCATACCATATATATAAACAAAGTAATCCTATTATCATGTTTAAATAATCATGTATATTCACTCAAATTCGTAACTTTAATTTATTTATTTGTTCCAATTCTAAAATAAAAAATATGGGAGATTCCCAAAAACCTCTCATTGGGGACTAAGGGCTCACATTTTTTTCAAAAATAACCTTCCAGTTTCAAATTCAGAACAAAATTCTCTTACAAGAGGGTTTTTGGTACACAATTAAAGAGTTTTTTTAAAAAAAAAAACTAAATTTTGAAATTAGAGATTTGTTTTTGAAAAAATATCAAATCTCCCTTAAAAAATATTGTTGTTAAATGTTAAAGTAACAATGTTGAGATATTTAAATAAAAATTTGAAGATTGAATGCGTATTGGTGTATGTAACAAAAAATAATTAAATGAACATTAAAAGGATGTCATGTGAGATATCCATTTTATTAAAAATAGAACTAAACCCATTTGTAAAAACTACGTGAAAACTTCCCTTTCAAAAAAATATTCATGTAAACTCAAAAGGTTAGTAACTTTTAATGAGTATAGCTATGCTGTTTTCTTTGTAATTTGACAATAAATTGTAAACAAATCAAGGAAATTTTGATATGAAGAAGAGAATCTTTTTAACTTTAGATTAGATTCCTTTATTGATAAGCCAAACAATCTTATCTGCATGGCCACCTATATATGTTTGATTGATGTTATAAACTCTAAAATCATGTATCAACAAGATCTGATCAATTAAAAGTCAAAAGGAGCCGAACAAAAAATGGATATTAAATAAAAAATCTCCATCAAATAAGATAAGGGCATAAAGAAATGGAATAATGGCTTGTCGATTGAAAGATCATTTTCAGTCCCATAAAATAGCTTTCGGATCATTGAAATGTCATTTGAAAATACGAGTAATTAGGCAAGAAATTCGACTTTTCGTCTTTCCTATTCACACCCTTCACCGTTATGGGGACATGTTCTAAGAAACGTCCATGTGGGAAGAGCGGGATTGTTGATAACCCACAACCTGAATGGACTAGACTATTCGTTGGGATAGCGCGGTCCAGTCCAGTTTTATTCATCAACTGTGGCCAACGTACCTATGAATCTTACGAATGTAAAAATAAATAATAAAAAAGAAAAATGAACTGGTAATTACAATCCAAACAATTCTGCCTTCAAAGCCTACTTGTAAATGAGTGGGATTAGATTGAATGAAAGTTAATTAACATTGGGGTAAATGTAATGGAGGTGATCATATTTACCACCAGGTTTGAGATGCAAACTCATTGGTTTCAGAGTCACTATCATATCAATGGTGATATATTGGCAATTTGGCTCTTCAACTCAACTTGGCATTATCCTTTCCACACTACACCAATCTTTTCATATTTGGAAGCATGATCTTTGAAAACTTGCTCATACCTGCATTCAAGTTTTTCGAAGAAAAAAAGATAAATTGTCATTGATTGAACACCATGATGACCCGAGAAAAGAAACTGCAGGACTGTAATGCCAGGAGGAAATAACAATTTATACATGAGAACTGAAGAGTGAAGAGGAAGAAAAATCATGCCACCTACTAGACATCCAAATGCAACCTTATTGTACAAGTGACATCAACTCCTATATATTTTGTAAGTTTAGACAAAACAAAAGGGCATACGATTATTGAAATATGTGGATATGGTTTCGAACCTTCCCCAAGTTGAGATTGAACTAAATCTTCCATAATCTAACAGAAAAAAAGTTCAAAAATTACCATGATATGAAGAAGACCTGCCTGGTAAGCTGACAACACTGATCAGACTACTCATCAGAGTGTATATAACTACCTAGATGTATATCATGTATTTGAGCTCCGTTTGGTTTAACTGAAACGAAACAAAATAAACTATAGAAACTGTATTAAAGAGCAAGTTTGACTTAAAAAATTTCTTTTAATGATTTATGATTGTGATTCAGATTATTAGTTGTATAAATCTACCTAGATACTAGGAAGAAATAAGAATTTCCATAAATGTTGATCTAAGACATCAGTTTGGTATTTGCTAATTTTGAAAGCAATCTCAAGTCATTTTCATGGATTCTAACAAGGATAGTTTCCTACTTCTATGATACAACAATTTCCCAAGAAAGAGACCAAAGAAACAGATTCAGGCCCTCATTATGGTGCTTCACTTGTGGGCAAATTAGCACTCAAATTATGTTTTCTGTGGGACAAAAAAAAAATAAAGTCAAATGACAATTCAGAAATAAGCAAACAGGCTAGATTAACTAAGGTGACGGCAGCAATAGTGGGGAAACAATACAACCATAATGTTGGTAAGTTGGTGTGTTCCTTCAATCTTAAACTCAACCTCGCCGGTAAATCAGATTCTTTCCTTTAATGAGTCCATTTAAAAGAGATTTTGGGATCTATCGAGCAACAAGTGGGTCAATAGAGTTATCTTTAGGCCAGGCTTATTTCAAAATTAAATTCTTGGGGACTTGAGGGTCAATACTAACATGTCTGCTCTGTTTTCAGAAGATAATTCAAAGTATTCAGCCTAAGAGATAGAAATCCTCCATTCAAAGCCCTAAAACCAAAAGGGAGATATTAGAAGAAAATGCAAGCACGGGCTTTTCACCAATGAACGACAAGATAATATATTATAATCTTAACAAAATTGACTTTTCTTCGGGCACTACCACCTAAAAATATTATTAATGTCACGAGGAAGACATCTCCGAAGTCAAAGAATTGATGATTTTGTAAATACTAGTATGAATGAATGACAATCAGACATAACAACAACAAAGGCAACAAATATTGCGATATTTACATACTTTTTGGAAGTGCGATAAGATTCGCAAATAGCATACGCATAAAATATGAGAAAAGGATGGCACAGTAAATTCCTGATATGTGTAAACTATTGTCGCATATCGGTATATCACAAATATTATCGATGCTCCAACAACATAATTACCATCAAGAAAAAAACAAAAACAAAATCAAAATAATCTAAAGGTGATCCTACTTGACTAGGGATTGGATCGTGTAAAGACCACATCGCGTGCAACATATTGGCAGTGAAATGATGGTTGCGTGCAACTCACGGAATGAAATATTGGTCAGTAAGTAATGATAAGCCTCATAGACACGTTCATGAATAAAATACTGGTAATAGCATAGCATCATCATGTGGAATGACAATATTGTCGTTACTTGTCATCCGGTCAAGGTAGGAATGATAATTCTAGGGTAAGATTCTACAAAAATATCCATGAAAACCAATGTTAATAGCAAAATATGCAAAGGAAGAAGGTCCAAAAGTACAAATAGGTTCTAAGCAGAAATAGACTGTGGCAGAGAACAGCTACCTGCGGAAAGAAAGTACATAACAAGAAGACAGAGAATTCATAATTAAAATCACAAAGCAATATAACACGACAATGATATCAAAGAGGACAAAGGAGAAAGCAGAAGTTGAAAAACTGAACAAGGAAAAGAGATGTCACACCTCTACAAATACTAACTCTGAAGAATAAAAATTTTCAACATGACACATAAAAGATATTGGAAGACATAACCAGAAACAGATAACTGATTACCTTCTGCCTCGCTGTTGTAGTACACGTATTGAACGAATCTGTTTCAAACAAATTGAATATTTAACAGTCAGGATTTGGTCAATTGATTGAATACTATAGGACAAGAAAGAAAATGAGAAATGAATTAAATGACATGGTCAGGATCACATTTCAAAGCATTTTATAGCAAGTATAATGATCTTAAAAGTTTAAAATTTCTTATTCTAGATTATACTTAGTAAGAGAGGCCTTAAAGAAACCCATTACCAGTGAGTTGTACCCCTCCATGGCCATTAGCTTCATAAAGGAGATGAAACCTTTTGCCTAGAAAAATGGTAAACCTCAATAAGGCACATCAATCACCAGTAATCACCGCAAGAGCAATACCCATCCCGAAAGTGATGGAACCGGTTCATATCTCTGATAACAATTTCACGCTGCACTATTTTTGAAATTAATTTTATTGTGGCATGGCAATCCACACATATTCGGAGATTTTTAATGATACGAATATGGCTTTCAGGTGGCGTTTTAATTAGAGCAAAAGCAAGAGCTAATCTTTCACTGTGCACCCACAAGTGACGCCCCTTCTCATCTTCCTCAATATCACGCAAAACAGCACTATGATCAGGAACATAACCAGCCTTCCTTGTTTTCAAGTTCAACCACTCCAACATCCCATTAATTACCTTCATATCGTGATGCGAGGCATCCCCCACAGTGAAATAATGAACTGTTCCCTGGTTCTCAATCCAACTGAGGCCCGGTTCCTTCTTCACTCCTTTCTTTTTCATGCTTTGTCTAACATATGCAACATTTTGCCACTTCTTTGCAGTGGCATATATGTTTGACAATAATACATGGGTCGCCTCATCTTGGGGTTCCATCTCTAGAATGTGTTCGGCTGAAATTTTTCCAAGCTCAACATTATTATGTATAGCACAAGCACCAAGTAAGGCACGCCACAGCATGACACTAGGCTTGGATGGGATTTCTTCAATTAACTTTGCAGCCTGATCAAGATGGCCTGCTCTGCCCAAAAGCCAGACCATACTAGTATAATGTTCTAGACATGGTTCAATTCCATAATCCTCTATCATAGATTTAAAATAGGTTTTTCCTTGATCAAGCAGTCCTGAATGGCTGCATGCTGATAGCACACCAACAAAGGTCAAATTATTAGGTTTACACCCTCTTTGCTGCATTGTTTCAAAAACATTTAGAGCTTCCACACATAGACCATGCATGGAGTATCCTGAGATCATAGCATTCCATGATACTTTATCTCTTTCATTCATCATTTCAAAAACTAATCGAGCATCTTTAATGCTCCCACACTTGGCGTACATATCTATCAAACCATTAGCGACTACAACGTTCATATCATAATTTGTTTTGACAGTCAAGGAGTGGATCTGAGTTCCTGGTTCCAAGGCTGCTAAACTAGCACAAGCACGAAGGACACTGGAATATGTCACTTCAGTTGCTTGTACTTGGTACTCCAGCATTTTTAAAAACAAACTCATTCCCTTCCCCCCATCCCCTGACTGCACGTAGCCAACAATCATTGTGTTCCAGGTTACGTCATTTCTATTTGGTGATTCCTCAAATAGTTCCATAGAGGTCTCCATCCTTCCACATTTAGCATAAACATCCATGAGGGCATTCGAAACAAAAACATCTGAGTCAAGACCAACCTTGACCACCTGGCCATGGATTTGCTTCCCAAAATCTAAACCCTCCATAGTGGCACAAGCTTGGAGAACGCTAGCGAATGTAAACTGATTAGGTTGAACAAATGCTTGCATCATGCTCTGAAACAGCCTCACAGCTTCTCTGCTCCTGTCACTTTGAGCATATCTCGCAATCATAAAACTCCAAGGAATCACATCCTTTTTGGGCATCTCCTCAAATATCCTTTGAGCATCACTAATGTTGCTAGATTTAGTATAGACATCAAGCAAAGAAACACCCACATAAAGATACAATTCATTACGAGTCTTTAAAACACACCCATGAATGCTCTTAGCAACATTAAAAGCCTCTAGTCCAAGAGAAGCTTTGAGTACACTAACAAAAGTAAAATTATTTGGCTTGAACCCAACAATCCTCATCTGAGAGAATGATTGCATAGCCTCTTCAAAATAACCATTCTCAACATAGCAAGCAACCAATCCAGTCCAAGTAACCATGTCCTGGTAAACAATCCCACAAAACACTTCTCTAGCAGAATCAACAGACCCACAAACAGAGTAAGCATAAATCAGGCCCGTCCCAACAAAAGTATTAGTGTCATGACCAAGCTTACAAACACACGCGTGCACGCTAGAAACCAACTCCGCCCACTCCATACTCATGAGCACCTTCAAAATAGTAGTAAACACAAACGAGTTCAGCTCATGACCTTCTCTGTGTAACCTAGTAAAAAACCCAACAGCCTCAACAAATCGAAACGACTCCATAAACCCCTGAATCAAAGTAACAAACGAGATTGTATTTCTCTCAGGCATATCATCGAACAGCTTATAAGCATCAGATAAACAATTCAACTTGACATACACATTGAGAAGAACGTTGGTGGCAAACAAGTCCAGGCAGTTACCCATCTTTATAATCTCACAGTGAAGAGCTGTGGCCGTTCTGGGGTCATCGTTTTGAATACAGTTTTGAAGCGAAGTGGTGTAGGCATGTGAACTGAATTCTGAGAATCTCATCGGTGGCTCCGTAGAAGTGTCGCATTGCTCGGTCCATCGAGCTGCTTGGGCTGAGAATCCACGAACCCAAGAACTGGTTTCGAATTTTATCAACGATAGAGTTCGATAACTGAACAATCTAATCATGCGCCCTTGGATTCTCAAGTTTTAAGTACACCAAATATATTACTGATAAAAGCAACAAGACAAAATGAAACTAATGTCTTTTGTTTGGAAGAAATTTCAAAATCAGAGACCCAGTTCAGGTTCTTGACTGGTAAAAAACCAAAGAGTTGTCATCTGCTAGAAGAGAATTGAAGGTTTGGTTATTCGAATTTCGGTAGAAAAAAACTGGATTTTTTGAGTCGTATAGCGAGAGGTAATGGCGTCGTTTCACAAACGATCAATTAATGGTGTGTTTGGTTGGGCCGGCCCATATAAATTTGGATTTTTTAAGCGCAGACCCAGGCCATGTCCTGACTGCCCATATACGATTGGTTGTCTAGATGGGCCTAATATACCGTCTTAATCACTATTTCAAACCCAATAATAACTTATTAAAATTTGGCCCACATAAGATTGGATTTCTTAATAAAAACCCCAGCCCATCTCCTGACACACTGACAGAGTCAAGCGCTTGTCTTGATGGGCCAAATTCCCCTTCTCAATCACCATTTGGAACTCGATAATAACTTAGGGTTCGTTCGATACACCATATTGTATTGGATTGTATTGGATATACTGTATTATTTTTATGCAATTTAATATTTGGTGATGTTTTGTGTTAAGCAGTATTAACTAATTTAACATCTCCACTCCTAAATCCTAATACAATATAATAGGATGTACAAAACGAACCCTTAATAACTCAATGCTATTGGGCCCATATACGATTAGATTTTTACGTGCAACCGACTCAAGCGATCGTCTCGATGGGCCAAATTCCTCATCTCAATTCTCAACCTGGGCCGCCTAGGTTTTGTCCACACAAACACACTTGAAACGAGGCGTTTTGGGTTTTAAAGCGAAACGTTGTGATGTTAAGTGAATATTTTTATCAAGGATAAATCGCACAAATTTTTTATGAGTTTAATTAATATATGCACTTATATGTAACTTTTACCAAAATTGCACATACTTCCCCTACTATTAATTGACTAATTGTTTGACTAACCTTTAAATTAAAATGACTAAATTATCCATGAATTAATTATTTTATTATAATAATTATTATACTTGAGAATTTTATTATAATAAAATTAATTAACTAACAATTTTTTTACTTAAATGTTTAGGAATTTTATTACAAATAGAACATAAATAATTAACTAATTTATTTATTTATTTTAAACATTTTTATCGATTTTTTTTTATGTTTCTTAACAATATATTTTTAAAAAATAAAAAAATGGTTAGTTAATTAATTAGGTTCTATTTGTAATAAAATCTTTAACGAATTAATTAAAAAAAATGGTTAGTGAATTAATTTTATTATAATAAAATCCTCAAATATAATAATTATTATAATAAAATAATTAATTCGAGGGTAATTTAGTCATTTTAAATTTTAAGGTTAGTTAAACATTTATTTGATGAAAAGCAGGGGAAGTATGTGCAATTTTGATGAAGTTGCATATGATTGCAATATTGGTTAAACTCATGGGTGTTTTTACAATTGTTTCTTTTATCAACTAGGGTTTTTTGGGGTCTATATAAACGTCGTTTGCAGCCGCAGAGCTGCAATCTACAAACACCAGAGTGTGTTTACATTCAAATTGCTTTTGAATTATTATTTTTTCTGTTCTCTAAATTTTTCAAGGTTTTTTCCTTCTGGGTTTGTTTCTGATTTGTTGTTTTTGGTTGTCCGTTGGAAAAATGAAGTATATGATCTGAGCAGATGATGAGTTATATAACATTTTGATTGCTGATAATCCATGAAGCTTCAAAATTTCGAGCTTTTTAAAACTGATGCTCAGTTCCTTCATGTCCCTTCTTTGCTTTATTAATTTTTCTGGATTTTTTCAAACCCAGAATTTGAAATTTGATTTTCATGTGGGAAATTCAGCTGATGTTGTTTTACTGTTTTGTTATTTCATTATCTCAACCCATCAATTTAATTTAGACTAATTGTTCTTAACAAGAGTATGAATTGAACATCGAATTAGTCAGCTCTCGAGTATTGAAAATTGGTTTATTTGTTTTGTTTTAATTAATATTCATGTTTTATCTAAAGGTTTGATTAGATTTAAAATTGTTTGAAATAATTATATATCGTTTCGATTTACTTCAAATCATATTATATGTACTGATTTTGTATTGAAAATACATCTTAAAATCTGGAATCCGGATTAAATAATAATAATAATAAGAAAATAAATCAATATTATAATATAGTTTTATGAGGGGATGCTAATATTCACACAATCACACTATATCTACAGATCTACAATGGAAACATTTTGCAAATGGGTAACCCTAGCGGATCATAAAATTTGTAGAAACGGTTTAATGGGCCCCAAACAAGTTACCCATTTTGCAAATGGGTCACGTTTTGCCAATTATGGGCCCTAAACATTTTTCATAGTTGATATATAATGGACTCGAAGAAGACACTAAAACATACATGAAATTTAGGTGGTGGAACATAGATGATCATTTTGTGGGTTGGGCAAAGTTGAGAATTCAGTAAAAAAAATATTAGTATCTCTCAAAAACCGTATGTACACGAAAGTATATCCATAAAATATTTTAAAATTTTATGTTTTGTAAAAAATACCAGTGTTGTAAAAGTCGCTAGGTATTTAGGGATTAATCGGGGATTAGACGGATGGTCGGAAATCAATTGTCGATCGGTCGACTGTAAACCGGAGGCTGATCGAAAATATATTTTTGTTATATAATTTTTTATATTAGATTATAATTGAGTAAATGTCATTCTAATTCATATATTTTCATCTATTGAAAAGTTATAACACATTACGCCCTAACACTTGTATAGTTGTATAACATTACAGTATTACACACTAACATTAACACACACTAACACAAGTGTACAGTGTAACTCAGTAACACCACACAACTTTACCAACTCACTAACTCACACCACACCTCTTTCATTTTACATCATTCTGAAACCAGTTCTAAGAACTGAAGCAGACGAAAAATTGAAGTGGCGAAGTGAAGGACGATCAGCGACGGGCGAAGTGAAGGACGATCTGCGACAGGTGAAGTGAAGGACATGGGCGATCGGCGACGGGCGACGACAGACGATGATCGGCAACTAGGGACGAAGGGCGACGACGACGATCGGCGACAAGCAGCGGCAGAGTGAAACAGTGGTCACCGGTCAACGAGAGAAGAAGAGATTGGTCCGATTTTGTCTGACTTGTTCCGATTTCGTCTCCGACTTGATCCGATTTGATTGACTTTGACTGAAAACGCCTAATATTCTGACTGACTTCGAATCGCGGCGGCATAGCACCGCCGAACGACTAATCGGCGACTAGTCGGCCCTAGTCGCCGACTTCTGCAACACTTAAAAGACCCCACTTAATACCAAAAATACCTTTTTAAAAATTTCATTATATTATATGTTTATTAGTACATCCCATTATTTTGTTATCTAATCAGATTTATTTAAAATTTTATCATTTTATATTTTGTTATTCAAATAAATTTTTTCTCTTAAAAAAATAATAATTCTAAGTTCCGTAAAAACATTTGATGTCACTAACAAAATGGTTTGAAATTTTTTTCTTATCATTGCATTAAAAATTAATTCTATAATTTTTTAAAGCCAAAAATTCTTCGCTTCCACCGAATTGAAAAACTACTAGTTCTCAACACACAACAGTATATCTCGATCATTTTGTTCCTAAGAAAGATTTTTTTTTTTACATATAATTTTAGATTTTCAAAACTATATTAAATTTAGATATACATACAGTTTTTAAAGGGTGTTAATATAATACATATGGTCAATTAATTTCACTTGTCCAATTATGGCCCCAAAAATTTTCTTACTTTACAACGGTGGAAGTGGAAACATCGGTCAAATATTGGGCTACGTAACTTTGAAATAGAGGAAATGAAAGACAAAGTAAATGGGTCTCTTACCTCTGGAAGTCGAATAAATACAAATATTTTCAAAGTTTATAGAACATAACATGTGTTTGGACTTTGGAGGGTGGACTGACTTGTTCAGCTTTAAACAATGTTCTTCAAATGTCACATGTTGAAGTGTTAAACAACACAAGTACACTGTTTAAAATTCATTTGCGAAAGTATCAATCCATTTATTTCAAAAGCAACCCTTTGGTCTCCTTTTGTTTATTTTGTACTTGAAAATCCTGAAATTAAATTATTTTTTGTCCTTGTCTACTTTTTTGATAATAGTGTTATTACTCAAACCAGATCATTATGAGACTGAATAAATGACATTTACATTTCGATACCGAACTATATTGATAGGTGGTAACCGGTAAATATTACATGTTCTTAATACCCTTAAAATTCTAAGCCAAACAACTCTATGTCACTTAGGGATGCACATTTATCCCCGGGACCCCAAATCCCCGCACTCTCATCCTCATTTAGGGATTTTTTTTTAGAGAAAAATGGGGATATAGGGGGAGATGGGGGGAGATGGGGATGATTTTCATCCCCAAATTAAAATGGAGATGGGGGGACCCCTCCCCATCCCCCATTTCCCCATTTCCCCCACAATTAAATTGAAATGGGGATGAGGATAGAGATCCCCATTTCCCCATTTCCCCCAAAAGTATATAAATATAATTATTATATGTATTTGAATTATTTGAAACATTTTATGTTGAATTTGTAATGCATTGATATTTTTTATTTGTAATGAAGTGTTTGCTTTTTTAAAATTTAATTTATAATTTTTAGTTAAATAGAAAAATGAGGGATCGGAGGATACGAAAAAACAAGAAAAACAGGAAAAATGGGGAGCTGGGGATGGGGATAGGGGGACCTCCCCCCAAACATCCTCATCCCCATTTTCCCCAAATGGAAAAATTGGAGGAAGGGTCTAGAAAGTAGGGATGGGGATGGGGGGACCTATATCCATCCCCAATCCCCAAACATGCATCTCTAGGACACTAAGTGAGTCAACAAAAGAGTTATTGAAAGTTGGTTAACTAATAGAAATAGAATTTTATATTTTTTGTATGGAATCAAAAGACATCAGTAACAAATAACATTTATCACGTTTTGTAAAACCTGTAAAACCAAGTCCTCAACATCACTCACTTTTGCGAGTGCGAGTCTACCAAAACTGAATAGCTCTTCGACCTAACTAGCCCACCTATATTTACTGACACTAATTCTTTATGTGGATGATTGGTTTGTTGATCTATTTTTAGCCCGTTTAAAATGCAATAATTTACGGCATATAGAATCTTTTTCATTCTACGAAATTGTAAATTTGGTTAAAAGGGCATTGAAAAAAATAGTATAATAGATCCTAAATATCAATATTGTTTAATTCAGTTAAATATGAGTTCTAATAAAAAACATGATAGAAAAACTACACATCATAATCTTGATCTCAACGGGTTTACTACCGAAGATTGAATTTTACGAGTTAGATTGTTTTTAACCCTCTCTAGGATCGTGTTCTTTTTATTTCATTTAATACTTTGATTGTTTATATATATATATATATATATATATATATATATATATATAAAAAGAAATGACTGTATCTCAAAATTTTCATTTGATGGTAATTACAACAATTGCCATACACTTTCAGATAAAATATTTTAGATAAATTTTGGAATGGATGATATTTCTCCAAACAAGGACTGTTCCTTGCCTTTATGCCTAAGATAAAGATTTTTTTTTCTTTTTTCTATCTGTTTCTCACAAGTTTCCTCATATATTCTTCTTTGCGGCCAAAAAGATAAGATAAGCCAATCAATAATCGAGTTTCTTGTGTTTTTTAAATTTTGAATTCGAAAAATCGAACACATATTCCAGGAACTGGCGTTGCGTGAAAGACTATCATTAGAATCTCAAGAATCTCTCTCAACTAATTTCACGCCAAACGAAGTCTCTATTAGTCTATGTAAAACTCATTCACGTTTTTAAATCCCATAAAGCAAATAATAATGAACCACCTACTACAATTAAAATTTCTTAACAAACACGTCATTGAATCCTTTACCATCGGCTCCGCAACAATTAATGTGTCAATGTGATATGATTTTGGTAATCAAACGAATGAATTCGGTACAGTGAAAATTCTCTCCAAAATTATATAGAACTAGCAGTAATAAATAAAGTGAGCCCACCAAAAATATAGACACCAACTTCGCACAGGCAAAGGTTTAAAGAGAAAAATAAAGTTAGGTTACATTAACGTCAAACATATAATAAAGAAAGGGAAAAAAAAAACGAAAACCCAAAATAATAATGGCCTAAAAGGAAAAGACCAAGCAACAGGAAAGTGTGAGGAAGGACACATATTAATAAATTAAAAAGAAAAAATGAAAAAGAAAAAAAAGGACAACCCAATGCTAAAAACGTGCGTTTTTTGAAACAACAACCGAGGCGGTCCGGCGATGCCTCCAAGTCTACAAAAGCAAACCCAAGTATATATATATATATATATTTATTTATTTATATAGAGGTAGTATATTAGTCGTTGGAGCCTTGGAGGAGTCGAATAACCTAATAGCTATTGGCTCCATAAAGAAGGGAACAGAATTTCTACAAAGCTAATTCTCAAGTCTGATCGTATCTTTTCTTTAAATACTTGGTAGGGACCAATAATAGTGATAATAATAGTAGAGTGCTAAAGTTCCATCCATGATGTTGAGCGTTTTCTGGTCCCAAAACGCGTTATTTTTAGGCTTCACTAGTCACAGCAACTATAGGGAGACACAGTGGTCAACCTGTAAACAAACATATCAAGACAATGGGTTAATTATTGGATTTTTGTGTTTATAGGTTTTTAATGATTCTAAAAATAATGCAATATTTCACTTCGTTTCTTCTACCACTTGATGTCTTACAAATGTATCACATGATGAAATGAACACGAGTTTAAATGGTTCTTATACAATACACCTTAATGTATTGTGCAATTAAGATCTACACATTTTCAGTATAGAAAATTTGGTCTACTAATAATCATGGCTGATCATTTATTGGAAATCAATAAATCATGAGATGAAATGAGGATAAATATAATGTCTGTTCTACTACTAAATGTTTTCCATAATTTGAATCAACATATTTTTAGTATTAAATCATGGGCCTCTGCTAAAACTATAGCTAGTCTATTGTTTGACAATATGTAAAATACGATTTTTTATAATACAATTTATAATTATCAAATAAAAATATATCATTCACATTTATTGGAAATCAATAAATCATGAGATGAAATGAGGATAAATATAATGTCTGTTCTACTACTAAATGTTTTCCATAATTTGAATCAACATATTTTTAGTATTAAATCATGGGTCTCTGCTAAAACTATAGCTAGTCTATTGTTTGACAACATGTAAAATACGATTTTTTATAATACAATTTATAATTATCAAATAAAAATATATCATTCATTCCCGATCTTACTTTCTATGTAATATTTACAAATCATTCTATGAAAGATTTAGAAATCGCGGTTAACATTTTCGTGCATTTGTCCGAAGTAGTCCAACATTTAAAACAAATCCCCCAAAATAATTCTTGTGCCCAAATTCCCAACCAAATAAAATTAAAAGAATCACAAACCAAACAAGTTCTTGTGTAGTTGTGTATGTGTTGTGTATCAATGTGTGCTTTAACCGGACATTTGGGAAAAGCAATTACCGCTAGGTATCTTCAAATCAAGCTCGATTTCATTCCTGATTTTCGTGAAAGAAGACTTGTATGAATAAAAAAGGTATTTTAATTTTCACCTATCAATAATATAAATTTTCCAATAAAAGAAACTCCGGGAATTAATAAGGGCTTTTTGCTATTCAACGCTCAATAGTCTACTGTCTGCACACTATACACAAGCACAAATATGGTAAAAAAATCACATGGAGTTCGTACACCTATTGTTAATTACTTAATTATTGTAGTCTAGGTGTCTAGCAAATAAAAAAACAAACATATGCAAATGCATGTTAATGTTCAAACAATTCCGTGTTTCATGAACCAATTAAATTTAGATCTAGAATATTCTTTGGAATTTACCTCTCCTTACGTTTCTCGAGGAATCTCTGCAACGACTTTCGGCGAGCAATTGGCAGATCTGCAGAAAATCGTTCAAATTCCCGCGTTAATCACAGTAACATTACAAAACCGGTCAACGATTGAAAAGAATCAAAATGATATTATCTTGAAATTAAAAGACATTAGACTGACCTCCATTGTTAAGAGTCTCCAGCAGCTGTTGATTTGTCTCCACAGAGTTGGAGTTCCCTTCCAAAGCAAGTTTCAAAATCGTCTCAGCCTGCAAAAATCATTCGTCGAATCATAAATAAACCAGCGCCAAAACAAAATTACACACCCAGACACACACACACACATACACACATATATATATATATAATTATTATTTAAGCGACGAAATTATTTGTTTAATTACACGAACGCACCTTTTCTCGAGGAACGTCGAAAACGGTGACGGTTCCGTTGTAGAATATAGTCAGTGGAGCAGTTTCGGAGAGGTTTTCTGTAGCAAGCCTAAGAAATAAAAATAAAAATAAAAATATATTCAATGATTGATTAATTTCATTGAAAAACGATTTTAGACAGTTTTCTGAAGAAATATATCTATCCATTCGACAAAAATTCAAGTACCTTGTAATATGTCTAAAAAGAGGCAGCGACGGGAGAGGAACCGCCTCTTCTTTAGGAGTAGACGGCAACGAAAACGCCGACGCCGATGCCGACGATTTCTTATAATCGACAAAGTTTCCGTTGTCCGTACTCACCGAACCGGACGCAATCACAGATTTGAGTATCTCTGGATTAATCTTCGAAATGGCGCCTTGAATATCTTCACACAAAAAAAAAATCATAAGAAATACAAATCTTCAATAAACAACAGAAAAAAGCCATAAATATGTATGTATGTATATATATACCTCGAAAGCTTCTCTGACGATTGAAGAGTTTCTTGAACTGAGACTGGTTAGAGGAGGAGTTCTCCTTTCTCTCCATTCCAAAGAAATCGAGCTCCACATTAGCTCTCGACATTTTCATTCAAAGAAGAAAGATGAAAAAACTTGAAACGAAAAAAAAATAGAATAATAAAAAATAAAAATAAAAAGAGTTGCAGAAGGATGAGATTGGTTTTTGTTTTTTGGATCAGGAATGTTTGTTTTCATGAGAGAGTTTCCGATAACAAACTTAAATGGTAAAGCGGGAGCGAGAGAGAAGATAAAATAGAGAATTAAATGAAGCACGAGGTACACATGAGATAGATAAATTTTGGAAATAGTCTAGAGAGAGAAAATTTAAAACTAAGTACAAACTCTCTCTCTCTCTCCTCCTAGCCCTTTTAGTTGGCACACGTCTTCCACGTGTTGTCAATAAATGAGGCGGGTCCCACTCAAGAAATACTCAACAACTTGGCTAGAGAGAGAGTGTATGGATATATGTCTACATAAATTTGTACGTATCTTGTGGTATGTGGGTTTTTTATTTCGGTGTTGGTCTTTGTCATCTCTCTACGTACAACACATCACTGTCTTGTGATCGGTGATTTTTGAACATCACTAGACAGGGTCGACTTGATTGGTTGTAAGGACAGTTTTACCCTCCAATTTTTCAGTATATTTCAGTTTGATCTTCATAAATATAAATATATATATATATACAAAAGAAATTTTATTATCCAACTGAAATATATCGTTTGATATAAATGTGTTGATATAATTTTATTCGGTTATCAAAACATCTTTTAAATTCAATGATCCTCAATTCAAACTCACAATAGAATAGATAGAGATATATATATATATATCTATGTATAAATTAACTTTTTAATACGGGGTTATATAAGAATTTTTCCTACAATAGAATAGATAGAGATATATATATATATATATATATATCTATGTATAAATTAACTTTTTAATACGGGGTTATATAAGAATTTTTCCTACAGTTTAATTAATTTCAATCGGTTGGAATTAGTATAAGAAAAAAAATCATCGATTACAACTTGTTGTAAGCAAATGAAACCACATAAATTTTGTCAACTGAATCATGCACTTGATAATTTCTCTATAAGTAATGCTATTTTATCCAAATTTTATATTCAAATGATATGCCAACAATCTATATCATGAATTTAATTTACGTAAATCTAATCCAATTTGAATGAATAAACTAAAGTGTTGTTACATCATTTTGATATCAAACTTAGATAAAATAATATTACTCTTTCTCTATATTATATATTAATTGAATTAGAGTTTATATAAATAATACCACTATAGATAACATCATGTTGGATAAATGATAAAGTCTCTCATGCTTTTCAATTATGTCATTTTTACCTCTTAAGTTATCGTAATAATTCAAAAAAAAAACAAGGAAAAGATAAAATAAAAACATCCTTTACTCAATTAGAAAAATGAAAATATTTTTTAAATAATCAAAAATAGATATTTTGGTTAGTGGATAAAGGTCAAACGTGTTTTTAATTAATTAAACTATAATAATATGATTTAGGTTTTGTTTTTTTCATATACAACGTGCTAAATAATTGTTATTTACCGGTTCACTTGGCACCGTTGGCGGTCATTTCCATTTATTTAGCATTCAATTCAACTACTTTCTTGTCACGTTTTTTTTTTTTTTTTTTTTGGCTAAAAACTTTTAAAACTTTAATTTATTATATATATATAGATGAATAAATCATATAAATTAATACATAATTTATTTATTTTTCCATTTTAGACGATTTATTATAAATATAAAATTGATTATGTGATATTTGTAAAAATTTACTAAAAAAATCCTACCGTAACACTTTTTTAATAAGATAAAAGGTTTTTTTTCTAAAAGACATATATTTTAAAATAAAATATAAGTTAGAAAACAAATAAACTGATTTATCTTGATTTAAGATTTAAAATGCAATAAGTCTCATAATGAAAAAAAATAAACGGCCCTTCAGTTTGATTTTTTTTTACATAAAATAATTTTTTTAGATAATTTGGTGGGCTTGTATTTAAATTGTTTAATTAAACTGAGTAATACTATCCTTTCTAATATTTAAAAAGTTTCATATCTCGTGAAAGTTTGTCTATAATTCTCATACCAATTTATGTTCAAAAAAACAATCAAACAAATTTAAGATTACACAATAGTCAATAGTGCTCTAATTAGTTTTTTTCTTAACATATTATTATAACAAGCAAAAATAATAATTTACCACTTCATTCGGTGATAAATTTAGCATTGAAGTCAGCTACTTTATTGTCATATATATATATATATATTCGAAGTATAATATTATTAAATAAGTTCGTGGTTTTTTTAAGAAAGATGAGATTTAAATCCATAACATTGTGATGCATATACGACGTATCATAAGTTTATAACTCTTAACAAAAAGTTAGAAGAAAAGTTTTCAATAAAAATGAGCATGCTAGAGCATCAAACTTAACCACTATATAAGTTTTCAAAATATGTCTTATAGTTTTATTATTTACTACAAGTTTAGATAACCTTTACAAACTAATCAACAATATAAAAATCTTCAAATTCTTATTTTATAAATAATTTTACCGTTGCAGTGAGAAATCATTATCACAATTTTAATAAACTTAAAGTAATTTGTGTGTTTGCAAAATACTATAAATATTGGCTGATATAAAAGGTGGGACTATACCAGCTAAAACATATTAACTTTTTTTTGTTTTTTTTATTATTATTATGTATTTACAAAATACTATAAATATTGGTTGATATAAAAGGTGGGACTATGTCAACTAAACCATATTTATTTATTTATTTAAACATATTAAATCTTGTTGTTTTGTTATTATTATTATTAATAAAATTATATTAAATCGATAAGATAAGATTGGTACGACGGTATAGTCTCACACCTATATCATAAGATTGTGAGTTCGAATCGTGTCTTATCATCGAAATCCCAAATTATTGTAAAATTTAATTATATATATAAACATATATATCAATAAATATAACTCAACTTTGTATTTTAATATGTAGATGTGGGTCTGAACCAATATCACAATTGTGAAAGACAAAGTTTAAAAACTACTGTTGCACGTCTACCGATGGAAAACGAAATGAAAGAGGATGAAGTTCCATGGAAAGGAAGATCTGTCTGTGGAACTTAATTCCATAGATGAAATGTAATTTGATTCTTAACTCTTCAATTATTAAGTATATTTTATTGGATTTTAAATGTTATTTAATTTTGTTTGGTATTAGTTATTGTATTAGCTATTGTATTAGCTATCAATAAATATTTTAGCTAGCATGTATTTTGAAATATGTTTACTATTTTGTACTGGATTTTATAGTTTTTTAATATGTTTTTATTGTAATGTAAATAAATTTGGCTCAATAGGTTCAAAAAAATGAAATAAATATGTAATAAATAAAATTTAGAATTTTGGCCCATCAGGTCCAAAACAAAAAAAAAACGAACCGAACCGAACTGATTCAATTCGGTTGGTTTTTTATCAGTTGGTAAATGTCAATTTGATTGAACCGGTTCACTTTTTTAAAAACAGGATTTTATCGGTTTTTTATCGGTTTTATGAAAAACCGAACCGATCCAATCAACGCCCACCCCTACCGGTGGTGGCCCAGGATCCCGGGATATGCTCTAAAATAGTGGCAACCACTCCAGGAGAACCTCAGAAATCCGGAAGAGATAAGGCAGAGCGTTGTGAAATAAGGGAACATTCACGCATAAGAGATGACCGCCAAGAAGACTGGGGAACTAGGGAGCACAAGGAGTCCAGTTCACATAAAAGATGCGTAGAGATTTGATGGAAAAGAAACCTGCCCCGAACTGGTAGGTAGGCATGACGGTCGAAGGAAAAGGTCTCGCTCAGTTTCGAGTGATGACGAAACTGTCCCCAAAAGATACAGGGAGCCAACCCCTGTAGTCAGGCACGACCGTTATGGTGTTGAGATCACAGAGCAAGTACCTATGGATCCATACAGGCTCACCATCCGCTAGAATTTTGACAATCATGTAGAGCCAGACAGGGAGCGGGAGGTCCTTCTCGGAAAAATAGAGGCCTTGGATCGAAGATAAAGCCAGGGAAACTCTCTAATCAGTAACTCCGGGAGTCTATTCATTGATTCTATAAGGTAGACCCATTTTTCGGACAAATTCAGGTTGCCTCGTGTGGAACAATTTAAGGCCAATACTGACCCACATTAGCATGACAGGAGATATCAAAACGTAATGGCACAGTATGATTATGATGATGCCATCATGTGACGAATGTTCCCCTAAACCTTGGGAGATCAGGGGTCCAGATGGTTTGGAGGGCTTTCGGTAGTATCCATCAAAAACTTTGAAGAACCTGTATGGGCATTCACTAGACAGTTCATGGGGAAACAGCGAAGGAAATCTATATCAATCTTATCAATCTTAAAACAGAGGAATGACGAGAAATTAAAAGATTACCTAACCAGGTTCGCACAAGAAGTGTTAGCATTACAAGACTCCAACAATGATGCGGTAATATCTACGTTCATCAACAATCTGCAACACAGTAGCCTATCGCTAAGCCTAAGGCAGAAGGGGCCACCCACGTATGCAAGCATGATAAATGATGTCGCCAGATATACCATAGCGGAGGAAGAACAGATGGCCCATGGAGGGGAGCTCATATATGAAGGTCGGCCCGAGAGCAGTCAAAGACCTAAAGACGACAACTTGAAAAGTAGTGGCAAATGCGACCAAAAGGAATGCCACTCTCTTCCCTAGTATGGAAGGCCATCTTGGAGGATTTATAGGGAAGCTCCAAGTGCATCAGGTGTGGGTTTTTCCCGATTAATCTAAGATAAGCCCTCAATCTGACCCTTTGGATCTTTATGACTTCCAAGGAATCTTCCTCTTGCTTCTTGATAGTCCTGTCCCATTTTCGGTTAGCCTCCCCCGAAGATCGCTCATTACCACCAAAGAACATCCGAGCAGAGGCTAGTCGTCTCTTGAACTCCCTTAGCATAACAACCTCAAAAACTGAAGACCTCTTATATATTTTGAACTTCAAGAGCTAACCTAGCTTTCTAGGAGAGCACTTTCATATTGACCTGTTGTTGTTCCAGATCGTTTGTCAAATGCTCGTAATGAATCTGAGTCTCCCCAAATGCCTATTGTGTCTTAAGCATGCCCTGTTGAACATAAGTAAGGGTATCTTGGGCGATCTGGGTCTCCTCTTTGAGTTTATCCATTGTTGTTTTTGCAAGGATGACCCTCGATTCGAGCTCAGCGCTTTGTAACTCTATCCTCGCAACCCTCTTATCTGGCTCAGCATTCCTTTTGGTGAGCTCTCTAAAGGTCGTCTCGGCTGCAGAGACCCTGCTCTGAACATTGACAATAGTCTTCCTCAGGGCAACCTCAGTCGCAACATGATTCTTTAGTTTTTCCTGGCATTGCCTGACTTTGGATACGCTAGCCGAAGAAGACTTGAGGGCATCATCCATCTCAACAACAACCTTCTTTAACCGGGAAATCTCCGCAGCCTATTTCTTCTGGTCGGTCAGGGTCCGGGTCATCTCCTCCACCGTCTGAAAGGAAAATAGAAAGAAAACTAAGAATATTGATGCACATACGTGAAAGGTAAATCAATAAATGCACTTACAAAAACTCTGTTATTAAAGATCATACGGATTCGCTCGGAGGTGCGAAGCATGGAAATAGGGTCGGCACGAGAACTACTCAAAATAGGGGGCAGAGAAAGCCCAGAAACAGAAGCAGTTACAAAAGCATATGGAGTAGACACATCACGACTAGAAGTATAAATGGTCGGGGCACTGTTGAAATGGTCGGGCCCGTAACACTTTGATCCCGCTATGTTTCACCACCCTCTCCAACCTCAAGGATTACTGTAAGGGCCATGAGTTCTTGCCTTCTGGGCACTTCACCTTAACTTACACCGTCCCGACGATGGGGCATAGGAGACGCGATAATATGGGCATTCCCAAATTGGCAGCCACAGGTGGGACCATGGTTTTATGCAACAGAAATGATGTGCACTCTTTAGTGCTATCGAGCACATCTTCGTTAGTAAAAAATCCTTCAATTTAGGCCCATCATGGTAGGAGTTAGAGTCGGTGAAAACTATCTGACGTTTGACAGAAAGTTACATAGGGGTCTTCACTTAACGCTGAGCTGGTGGATCAACAGTAGCCCGGTCATCGGAAGGATCAACTTGGTCTTAAGATGGTTCAAGTTGAATAGAATGAGCTGTTTGTTTTGGCGCGACCATATCACCAGCTTCGATCGGGGCAGATGAAAGATGAGCAGATGTCGTGGAATTAAGTCAGTCAGGGTCCTCTGATCATCCTCATCATCCTCATCAAGAGTGATTGGATCTATTCCCGACCGGGAAACCACCAGGTCAGCGACTATAAGAGTCTCCATTCGTTTACAGCCGGACTAAGGGTGAATGATCCCTCTACAGTCTTGGCCACCAGGAATCTCTCCATCTATTCCTCCTTACTAGACCTTTCTCTGTTAGGCCTAACTCTACTAGAAATCTCTCTATTAGACCTATCTCCGTCAGACCTCTCATGGGTAGACCTCGTCTGAGTGGACCTATCCCTAGATGACCCTCTTTTACTATCTCTGGAAGGAGCATCGCGACCACTCCCTTCAGCCTGCCCAACAGAAGCCACCAAAGTGCTATCATCAGGCTCATATATATGTTCCACTAAGTCATGCTCGTGGGGTGTAATTACTTGAGCAACCAGATTGGCGGCCATTTTCCTGCTCATTCGGTCGAGGTTCTTAACCTTATAAGCTTGCTCACCGGCAATAACCTCTATCTCGTACACTGACAAGAAAACCCAATAAAAAACAACAAGGACAAATGCGTACAACAAAAACCAAGGATTAAGGGAGTCCAGACTTACAGCGCTAATTCCGAGCAGAAATCGTTAAAAAAAATTCCCAACTTAATCAATTTCTTTGCTGCGTACAAATTACTGTGATCCCTGACCTTTCAGTAAGTCTGTGCCACCTTAACTTTATTGTTAGTCTGACACCGATTCATCACAGACGCAGTCCTGATCCATAGCTCGGGGCTATAAAAATATTTCGGGACATAATTCCCGGTCAGTTGTTGGTTGGGGTCGGCTACCACGATCTCGCCCCAATCACCATTGACAAAGAACCAACTATTCTTCTATTGCTTGTTCAATGATGGGAAACCCTAGATGGAGCCTTTGTGATACATATAAGTGGAAGGGGCAGGCTTATCATCAAAACAATAAGGAACCTAGTTGTTTGAGGAGGTTGACTGCAGAAAGAAGGTGCCTCCAGCAATTGAGCGACCAAGGGTATAAAACTGACATATCTCCTAAAGGGTCGAGGTGTACTTGGCCCCGATCTTCTTAAACGAGTGCCACAAGTTGATCAGCAACCGATATGAGTTGGGGGTCAGTTGAACATGAGCGATGCCAACATCAGCCAGAAACCGAGCAATGAAATATTGAATTTGGATAGTGACCCCTAAAGACAACATGGCCCCGTAAAAAGCAACAACACCAGAGGAAGGTTCCATACAGTGCGCTCGTCGTAAGAGGTCACTTGCACCGAACAAGGAATGTCAAACCGATCCCTGAATTTCTTAAGCTTATCGTTAGTCACCACATTTATTTCATAGTCGAAGGCACATAGGTTATCGGTAGAAAACTTTAGTATACGAACATGTCATTCTTTTGGACCTTTCACCATCTTCAACAGTTACGTGGTTATCTTCAAATCACTCGTTAGACATGTGGTTTGCTTTGGCGAAGCTCTAACAGCTTACAGCTTGTCTCGAACTGGTTGTCCTCGATATATCTAGATAAGCACCAACAGAAGTAGAAGCAGGAGGGTTAGTAGATGAAGGAACAAACTCGGTATGAGCAACCGAGTAATCTACATTTAAAGCAATAGATTGAGACGAATGAGTGTACGTGTGAAAGTGGCCCTAAATTATAGACTCAAGCTTATCGATATTCTCTTTAACGTCTGCCTTATTGCCACGCATGAGAGAGTTCAAAATATCGATAACGAAATGTAGGATCCATACCTGAGAGATTTGTGAGAGCAACGAAATGTGAACCTTTGATAAAGAAGAGGCGGAACGAAGAAAATAACTCAAGATTTCTAGAAGAAGAAAATATCGCGGAAGAAAATATGGAGTCGTGACAGAGAAATGAAAAGGTTTTGAATTATATATAGGAGTCGATGAAGTCATCAGAACACACAAACGTCACCAGACATAACGTGCGAGAGTGGGAGTAGGTGTACAAACCTTGAAAATCACTTGTCGTTCAAAATTCAAAAAGTTGTTAATGATTGCGTCAGCCGAAATAGATATGGTTAGGGTTAACACTTTGCTGTTAAGCATTTAATACATATTAATAAGCTACGAGACAAAAGAGAAGAACGCATTAAACATACTTCGCCGAACAGGTTCTGTTTTGGAACGAGATACTCGGTCTTGTATGTTTAAAGTGGTATTGTTATTGGTGAAATTCAGATAACATGGCATGCCGGTAAGAGACAAGGGTCGGGGGTGCCACGTCACCAAAAGTCAAACAAGTCGAACCAACCTAAGTTAACCATAGAGGGCTTATAAGCCCCCCCGACTAAGATAACATAGATGATCGGGGTAAGAAGACCTGATTGGGACTATCAAGATGGTCAGGATAAAGTCTGTGATTGTGGAAAACCACCAATCGGGGAAAGGGACTTTGACCGGGATTGGCAGATGATCGACTGACTGACACGTGGATAATATTCGGATATAATAAAGTTACGACTCTGATACGTTTAAGAATAAACCAACTTTAACAAGACATCTCGAAGAACACTTTGATAAGGAAACAAACTTCCTTATAGATATCAATGTACAAATTAGGCAAGAGATTTAAGGCAATTAAAATACAATAAACGTAAAACGAGAAGGAGAATAAAATGACTCCAATAAGTTAGAATTTGGTTCCACTACAGAAACTTACCTTACTTGTACACCAAGATTTAGAGTTCTATGCATGTATAAATAGACTATACTAGCACTCATAGAGGGGTGAATGTAAAATTCTGCTTACAAAAGTGTAAGAGAGATTGAGGGTTGTAATTATCTTTTACATAGTGAATTTTTCTCGCTGTCGACGGCAACCGTGGATATTTCCCCACTTGGGGTTTTACCACGTAAAATATTGTCTTTATTATTGCCATCTTACTTTTGTAATTTATTATTCATGTTTATTTACATCTATTCTGTGTGACGCGTGGTGAATGGTAATTGATCAAAAAATCACCGTCAACAAACTTTATTCTTGATTTGTGTCCAAGACTCATACAATTCGATTCTTAAATCATTTTACTGAGCACTAAAAACACAATAGTAATACTAGGAGCCTAGACGTCTCAAATTTTTATCTCTAATGATAGTAAGTGATGTGATGTTAACACCTCACGTGCCACATCAATGAGATATAATTTGATATAAATTTAGGACGTACAGCGTTACTCAAAAAACAATCCATTACAAATTCAAATACAAAAATATCAAGAATAGAAAAAATAAAAATATATATTAATATATCTTAGTAAGTTGAGGTTAAAAAATAGAAGGAATAAAAATTATTAAAATACATATAAAAGGTAAGGGGAAAAAGAAGAAATGAGGAAATTGGGATGGAAGGACCCAATTTTAATTTAGGGATGAAATTTATCCTTATTTCCGTCCATTTCTTCGTTATTTTCAAATAATACCTCTCCTCACTCTTACCCATCGGAGATGGGAAAGTGGAGATTTGGATATCCGGTGTTAAATGCCCATTCATAATTGGTAACAATTCTAAATGTCACCAGGTCATAAGAGTAAAATGACAGAAGACATATCTGTAGGTTTATTATTTAATCAACCAATTAACTCTATTTTTTAAAATATCGGAGAAAGTGAGAAACAAAATAATGAACTTGTTAGGAAATTGGGGGTGTACGAAAACGACATCTCCTGCGTGCCGTTTGGTGTTGGGTTTAGGCAGATTTGGAAAAATCAAACAGAAAGTCAGAAATGCAAATGCTCGTAGCTGTCGTGCGATGCCAGATTGCCAGGTAACGTGGACGCAAACGAAGACGATTATATCAAATTCAACACAAAAAAAAAAAAAAATCACATGACTAAAGTCACAAAAACCAAGCAAGGGTCCAATACGTTCATGTTCACGTGTTCAAATTCAATGGAGTCATTGTCGGCCTATTTTTATAATCGTGACGGCAAAAGTTGTCACACCGTCAAGTCCGACTCATGAATCTCCTAATCAAGGTGCATCGTCTCTCGAGAAGGAGACCTCCAGTTTCGCGGATTGACCTTTTAATAGCCTTAATTAGGCACGAATGAGGATTATGTGAACGCGTTTTCATCCAAAGAAAATTATTTTGTATTAAACATAAATAAATAGTACCCTCAAATAGAGATGATAAGGTATGAATTTCCATAAAAAATTATTTCATTTAAAATGGAGATAAATACTATTTTTTAAAAATAAAATAGAAATGAATTTCATCCTAATATCTGTTTTATTTATAGAAATGATGATTAATATCGTTTATGATATCTATACTCGTCCGGATCCATTCTAGATTTTTATATTTAAAATATTTAAAAAACATTTTACGTAATTATTAATTCTAATTATATAAATTGTTATTAATTTTGTTATTTGAACTTTATTGGATGTATTTTTTTTTCTCATTAAATATGCTAAAATGTATTAATACACATGTTAGTTACATTTTTCTTTAGTAAACTATAAAAATGTACTCTCTTTTTTGTCGTAGAGATGTATATTATAGTAGCAAAAAATAGCACAGTTAAAAATAGGCCATAGATCTAATACGGAAGTCCAAATCCAAAGGTCCGACCCATGACCCAAACTCAAGTCACCAACCGACTTGATTGCTAGTTGACCAAGCCTTTTCAGTTACAAAGTATTGTCAATTCAAATTGGCTCTAAATGACATTTATGGAGTCCCATAAAATCAAAAAAGATTTATAGAGAGTAATTGCATATAACCGACTACAAAGACCCTGCTTGAGGGTTTGGGCTACAAACACTATAAATAGCACCCTCTTCTCCAAGAGAGTGGGAGGATTCGGTCTCATAATTCCCTACTCAAGAGAAATCACTTGATAACATTATCACTCTCTCAATTCAATATCCCGGTCACCGAAACCACATCTCAAATACTCTCAACGCTCAGTCCAAGCGAACCTAAGGCTCTGCAAATAACACCACCCATGGCTCGACAAGCATTATATACATTGCTTTAGAATCTACATTATTTATTCCTTAATTTAAATTATCGAATTTGTTAAACTTTGGTGTTGAGTTTACTTGTTGGTGCCCCAAACTCTACAATTTTGACCGTAGGATTTTCTGGTTCTACAGTTTGACGCCAACCGTGAGGCTTGACAATTATTTTTGCAAGACTAACAAACTTGTAAGAATATATGCCAGATGAAATGGCTCGAACACCCTATCCGATGAATTTCAATACTGAACTCATCAGACAAGAGTAGAGGTCGACCTACCTCATACAATCATGTCGAATCAATATGAACGACGGAAACGAACGCCATCCTAACAAATCCGTCGACCCCCCTTAACGAACAAAATTCAACATCCGATCAAAAAAAAAAAGTGTTTCACGTTTCTTCAAGTACAAGTAAGAGGAATTAGAAAAGGTTAGAATATATTGCTCGTGTTGCCATGTTAACCAAAATTTTTTGAGTCTTTGATTTTAGTAGTTTAATACTTTTAATGTCGAATTATCTATCTATCTACTATAAATAATTTTTCGATTTCTATTATTGTGTTAAAAATCAGATACACTCTCCATATATTAACTTCATCTTTGCCCATCTAAAAAATAAAGAAAATTGAATGTTCCACATGATAGAATATGGAAGCTACATCAGAGAAGTTTAAAACACTCAAGTCGAGTAGCTTACAAAATTTGGCTCTACATCGAGTAGCATACGAAATTTGTCTCTATATCGAGAAGTTGACAAATTTAGCTCTACAACGAGCAATGTTCTAGTAGGCGTTAGGCGCTAGGCGTTAGTATGACGGTGGACCAGCGTCTAGCGCCTAGACGGTAAGCTTTTTTTTCTTTTTCTTTTAATCCCCTTTTAAGCAGATCACAACTTGATTAAATCTAACAAAGTGAATAAAGATCCACATAAAAATCATTATAATTGCCAAGAAAATGATAATTTTACAGATCTAACAAACAAAATGAAACAAACCAAAACACTGAAATGGTGGTTTCAATTGGAATGTATGTTTGAAAATGTGGTTTCAATTATTAGTCCAGCTGAAACTGTTTATGGTGGTTTCAATTGGAATATATGTTTGAGAAATGAGAATATTAGGTTTACTAACAAAAACACTAAAAAACAGTGTCGTTTTATAAAAAAAAATTAAAAAACAAAAAAAAACGCATAAGCCGATTAATCGGCTTCACAAGTCGGGCTAGGTGGGTTAGGCGTTCGACCGCCTAGGAAGGCTGATTGAAAGAAAATCGAGGCGGCTGAACCCGTCTAATGGCTAGGCGTCTAGACCGAATACTAGAACACTAGCTACGAGTGATCAACAAATTTGGCTCTGCAACGAGTAATCGACGAAATTTGGCTCTACATCGAGCAATCGAGCAATCGACAAAACTTGGCTCTACATCGAGCAGTCGACAAATTTGGCTTTGCAACGAGCAGTCGACAAATTTTGGCTATACATTGTGCAGTCACACAAATTGGGCTCTGCAACGAGCGGTCGATAAAATTTGGCTCCACATCGACCGGTCGATAAAAATTTGCTCTACATCGAGTAGTCTACAAAATTTGCCTCTACATCGAACAACCTGCGAAATTTAGCTCTGCTTCGAGCAGCCTAACAAATTTGGCTATACATTGATCAGTCGATAAAATTTGGCTCTGCAACTAGCAGTCGACATAATTTTGCTAAAGGCTCTACATCGAGCAGTCAACAAATTTGGCTCTACATCGAGCCGTCAATAAAATTTAGCTCTACATCGAGCAGTCAACTAAATTTTGCTCTACATCGAGCTACGAACAACGTCCAACACCGTCGATCGACTAACATTCAATAAAAAATAAGTGTACGAAATAAACAGATTAAAACGACTTATTAAGAGTTTACTACAAAAGAATGGGGCTGTTAAAATAATCCAACCAATGATGTTTCTACCCAATTAACATTGGAAACTACCAACGATTATCTTGTAAACCGATCAACGCGATAGTTCTATTGAAACAATTCACTCTCTAACTTGAAGACTTCAACTCAGAGAGTGAGGGGCTAACTATAGTAACCAAAAATTGCACAATTAAAAATAGACCCTAGGCCTAATACGAAAGTCCAAACCCAAGAGTCCGACCTAATGAAGTCCACGTTTCGGTTTCGGTTTCGGTTTCGGTTTCAGTTCCGTGGAAAGGCTGAACCGTAACCGTAACCGTAACCGGAATGGAGCGGTTTGGGGCGGTTTTGGTTATGGCGGTTTTCGGTTATGGCGGTTTTCGGTTATGGCGGTTTTCGGTTACAATTCGGTTTCGGTTCGGTTCGATTTCGGTTTGGTCCGCTTTTTTTTAAATGCCACGTGTCAGCATTTTATTAGTTGTTGCATTTTTTTATTTTATTTTTTTATCGAAACCGACGGTTAAACCGTCGGTTTAACCACCAGTTTTTGGTTTCGGTTTTTATAATTCCTAACCGTAATCGAACCGTCGGGAACCGGTTTCCAACCGGTTTCGTAACCGACAGTTTAGGTTACGGTTTTAAGAGGACGGTTTCGGTTCGGTTTCGGTTCGGTTTCGAACGGTTTAACCGAACCGTGGACACCTCTAGTCCGACCCATGACCCAAACTCAAGTCACCAGCGACTTAATTGTTAGTTGACCAAATCTTGCAGTTACAAAGCAAATGTAAATGTCAATTCAAATTGGTTATGAATGACATTTATGGAGTCCCATAAAATCAAGCAAGAGTTATGGAGAGTAATTGCATGTAACCGACTAAAGAGGCCTGACTTGATGGTTTGGAGTATAAACACTATAAATAGCACCATTTTCTCCAAGAGAGGGGGAGGATTCGGTCCCATCATGCCCGACTGAAGAGAAATCACTTGATAAAATTATCACTCTCTGAATTCAATATTCTGACCACCGAAACCTCATCTCAAATACTCTCCACGCTCAGCCCAAACGAATCTAAGGGTCTCTAAATGACACCACCCATGGCTCGACAAACATTATCTACGGTTTGTTTTAGGATCTACATTGTTTATTCCTTTATTTAAATTATCGAATTTGTTAAACTTGTGTGAGACTTGTCAGTGCCCCGAACTCTACAATTTTGACCGTAGGATTTTCTAGTTCTACATATATCTGTACTTTAATTCGGGAATTAGGCGAATAAGTTCTGCCAACTTAGAAATGAGGATGGAGATATATTTCTCAAACGGTTACTGGGATGAGAATTAGGGTATCAATCTCCAATCCGATCAATTGCCATTCCTATCCTCATGTGAGTTCAAATTATGTTATTTTTTCATTCCCAAAATATTGAAATAATTTAAAAATAAAATATAAATAAAATTATATAGATTTTGTAAATACATTAGAGTCTTGTTAAGATTTTAAAATATTTGTCTAAAAATGCATGTAATCAATAAAATGATAAGAAAATCATATCGTGTAATGATATATTTATAAAGTAAATAGGATTTAGTAAATTATGGTAATATTAGGGAAAACAATTGTTTGGAAATTTATCAAAATCATATACAAGAATAACATAGACTCTCATGTTGATACAAATTAAAAAATTATGTCCATCAATGAAGAAAAAAAATCTTTTAACAAGTGTATGTTGTCCTAAATTAATATTTCTCATAACATAATTAATTGAAATTTAATTAAAAAAAAGAAGACATCCATTAACATATACTTTGTTTTTTACTGTATTTATCTACCACCTATTTATGTTAGATATTTATTGACATTCATTCTAAAAATAAAGAACGAAAATTAAATAACTAATTCATATATCTTTTTGAAAACATCGATATATAACTTATTGTATTTAAAAAAAAAAGACTTTTTTTTCAATACTTGACCTAACATTTTATTAAAAAAAAAAAAACTGAACCTAACATTTGTTATTTTCCGATAATAATAATAATAATAATAATAAAAATAAATAAATAAAATAAAAAGTATAACAAAGTGAGTAAGTGACATTTAACTAGACTCGCGGCGTGGCGACCCCACCGTCTAGTTGGTTACTTTCATTTCACCTATTCTACACTGTGGGGCCCACGATTTTAGCGACCAACTCACGGAACAACTGTTTATATTGCTCTTTTTTTATATTATTTTTCGGGTACGCTTTTGCACTTTAAAAAGTTTTGCGATTTTAACGTGTTCTTCGTGAAACGACTTATGTCAAATCGAAATAAATGCTAAGACTTTCTATAAATATCTAAACTGGAATATGTAAAATCATAAAAAAAATAATCTTTTAAAATTTGAAATATTACTTTACCAAAAAAAAAAAAAGGGTTGTGATTTGTGAAAAATCACACCAAATATTCAATTTAATTACTTGTTTTTGCAAAAAAATATTAGAATAAAAAACGACCCTTAAATTATTAGTTTGTTCCGTATTTAGGCCGTATGATTGGCTTAAAGGTTGTAAGCCTGAGTGCTGGAATTTGAGGAGGGTATGATTTGATACCAAGAATAAAGAAAATCAATAAATTTACATTAAAAAAATAAATAATAATAGACATCTATACTTTTTATCCTATATTTAGAGTAATTCCAACCTAACACACTAAATTTATCATAAAAATAGTATCTTTCTTATACTTTTTTTTTTCATTTGAATGTATCCATACTATATTTTATAACAAAAAACATCTATAAATAATATTCTTTCAATAAATTTTTAAATTTAAAAAAAATATAAATTGGTTAAATATATATATATATATATTAGTTATCGTTTTAAAAATCTGAACAAGATCTTTAATATATATTGTTATAGTTAAATATGAAAGGATTAAATTAATAGTTTTAAAAAATAAAAAGTGTTTGATGTTACATTTGAAAAGAATCTTTTTATGTAACTATACTGTTCATCAAATTTGATTCGTACTTTATTAGTGTACCGGAGAGAAATTTAATACCAAATTGGTATGTCGATCGGAGTTGTTCTTACATTCAATTTAATGTGACAGTTTATATGATACATATTTATTAGTTGTCATATCATAATATTATTATATATATTTTTAATATATTATTTTAATATATTAGATTCAAAATAAAAAAATAAAAAAATAAAAGAGAAAAACTTTAAACGCTAAATTAAATCTTTCTATATATTGTTTTTCACAGGTTAAAAAATGTAATAACGTACAAATATTATAATACGACAACTGAGAACGATATTCTATAAAAATGTTAGATATTTATCCTTATCCTTATAAAAAATGATAGTTTGAACAACTATCCATCACGTACAAATAATCTCATTCTGGCCAAAGTTTATGATCTAAAGTTTTAAATCCGAACCTAAAGTTTATAGCCTAATCTTATCTGTTTAACGTTCTAGAAGTACAGCTATATATATAAAATAAATATCTATAAGAACCTTTTATAAACAATGAGCACTTTTTATCATTTATCAACATGTTTTTAGGATTTTAAATTCCTATATAAAAGAAGGATAATATTCCCCGAAATTTCGTACTAATAGTCATTTTAAGAAATGAAAAGTTTTTGACTTGTTCAACATCTTTGCAAAGCTAATGAGGAAAACATTTCTCAATCGGGATTGGCTATGGTACTGAAAAAAAAAAGTAGTAAACTATAAGAACCATTCTATCAATGCTGTTTTTCTTTTCGTTTTTATTTTTGTTTTTAAAAGCGATTTCGAAATTTAAAAAACACGAAAAACATAAAATACATATATATATTTTTTTTAAAATTATTATTTTTTTTTTCGTTTTTTTTTTTTTCAATGCTCTTCTCTAATCCTCCTTATCTTCTTCCTTATCTTTTTCTTCTCTGAACCTTCTTTTTCTCCTATCATCTTCTTCTTCTTATAGCCTTTTTATTCTACGCACCTCTTCTTCTTCTCTGTTCGTCTTTCTTATCTTCTTCTTCGATCTTCTTTCTTTATTTTTTTTTCTTTTTTTATCTTGACCGATCTAGTTTTATTTATTTATTTATTTATATATTTTTATCACTGTTATTTATATTTAATAAAAAATACTTATATATATTTTTAATAATTTATAATGTGTTAATTTTATTTAATTTAAAAATTACAATATTTAATATATTTATTTATAATTGTAATAATATTAAACAAAATACTAAAATTGATATTTCAATTTATGATAGTTTTCAGTTAACCCACTAGACGAGTTTTTTCCGTTTTTATTTTTAACATACAACTTTCAGTATATACTACTAGACGCGTTTTTAGAATTTAAAACTGAAACAAAAAATACTGTTTTTATTTTTCATATTTATTTTTAAAAAAAAGAAATGTTTACATGTTGAACCCTTAAATTACAATAATTATTTTATCATTGAAATTAATGTTAAGAGCGGATCCCAAATATCAAAGCTGTTTGCTATAATCAACCTTGAGTTGTTCCTGACCATTGCCAACTCGATACTATCAGACCTATGTGGTACATTAGCCAAACCCTTTTTAAAGATAAAATCTTTGATTTACCGGGTGCGCCACCCATTAATATGTAGACACGTATACATTTGTCTTTTTTTTTTTAAAACTTTTCACCATTATTTTAGTACCTTTTATTGTTTTTTCTATTATTTTTTTTAACTGACATATACATATATGTCTATATAAGTGGTCCGGTGCACCCAAAGATTTTTTCTTTCTTAAAAAGAGCATTTTTTTCAAAGTGTTCACTTTTACGTACTCTCTTTATTATTCCTTTTTCGTATGAATGATATGTGTTGCAGGAGGGTTAAATTTATCCCAAAAGATGATAACGTTTAAACAAATTTATTTCCACTATGGATATATATCATCCATACGGGATAGGATAATACTCACCCGCAAAAATGAATTCATCCTCAAATGGTTTAAATACAATGAAACAATCAAAAGTTGACTAAAAAAGCCTATATATATATTTTGTTTGATAAGAAACTAGTGATGTCAATTCATGATCATTAGCCGTTGATTAATGATGAAGAAGTCCATGCACTTTTTAAACTTTGTTCTCATTGTTTCATAGTTTCTAAACTTTATTGATGGGCCATGGCATGCCGTTCTAGGCCCATAGTGTTGGCTAGGAGTAGGAGCCTAGGAAACGGCCAGGGCAGAAGATAATGTCAAATTCAATTATTATTTATTTTTTATAACATCAAAAGATCACGCTGCTATATAAAATATGTATAGATATAAGATGGTTAACCAAAAATGAAAGTGGGATAAAATGTCATAAGTTAGTTTGGTGTGTAAGACTAACGTGATAACCACTACGCACAGGAACAAATTTACTTAGTTTCAATTAAGTAATATATAAATCCAGTAGAGGTTCACTATTTGCAACCGCATAATAGCAGAATATCTTTGTACTTGGCCATTTAACTATTACCATGATCCATGCAGAAGGCTAAAGCTAATAAATATGTCAGTTGGATTTGCATTAAATTGACCAAATGTCACGTGGTGAACAATATGAATTGTAAGTTTGTAACAAAAGCTTTAATGGGTGTCTTTGTCGACAAAAATATTTGTAGTTAGAGCATTGAAGTCGCAAGCAAGCAACAGTTGATCTATCTACCAATATGGGCCTGAGCTTTAATATTTGGATTGGATTTCGGTATCAATGTATGGATAACATTTGGTATATAAATAAAAACTACCCATTTTACACGTGAAAATTAAATTCACTTGGTTACCTAATTTACAAAAAAAAATAAAAAATGTCTATAAAATATGAAAATATCAAAGTCACAGATCATAACTGTAGCCGACTCATTTTGGTACAAAATTTAATCGACGATTTTTAATATCTATTACTCAAAGGTCACGAGAAACCTACAAGGGAAAGTTATCACACACATTGAATGGAGAAAAACTTCTTAATAATATCATCTGGTGCAAGTATTTTATATAATTTGGTCATTTGCGACTCATAATGTGATATTAGTACTTTAGTAGACCGTGTCGATAACCATCTGTCACTAAAAAACCATTTTATTAAAAGAGCTTCCTTAACTACTAATATGAGTTGGGTGTGTCCTTGTGACCTTATCATATTTGGTTTTCTTATATTTATCAACTAGAAATGTCAGTGATACTTATGATAAATGGTGATTCCACAATTTTATTTTGTTTTATTTCGGCCATGGTTTAAATGAGTCGCACATATACCCTCGTTCATGTTCCTCGATGCTGAGGCCATCCCCTAAGATTGGGGGATTTCTTTTCGAACTTGCGGTTCCGAATATACTTGGTCATATGGGATTTTCCCATTCTCTCTCCCGATCGTGACATCTTTATTTTTCACTTCAAAAAAAAAAAAAAATCCATTGAATCATTATAAATTTATAATGTGAAGTGCAATTAGATCCGTTTGGTTTTAGCTAGAAACTAACTGCCCTTAATTTATTATTTCAAATATATGAAAACTTAATTATTGAAAAACTTGTTTTATGTATATAGACTCAATAAACAACAACTAGTTTTTGATAATCCTTTCTTGAAATGGCAGTTTCCATGATAATCTCCGGGTTGATTTCCCCATCATTATTCAAGAACATTTTGATCAAAGCGCAACTCCTTGTTGTTTTCCCATCACCGGAGTAGCTCTAGAGTCTCCTAAATTCCAAAACACAATCTGAGGCACCACCGATCCATACCCTTTTTCTGTATATTTCCTCACAATCGCCTGATAATCCGATTCCCACGGATTAAGGGAAGCTTGATCGAACTCCATGTCACTGAACACAAACAGCCTCTTAATCATCTGTTCCGGCTTCAAATTGCCTTCCACGGCCACTTCAAGAATTCTGTCGAACACCTTTTGAAAGTCGGTGTTCATATCCCGATTCATTTTTGTCACAAACCGGGTCTTTGACATGAGATTATCTCCTTGGACATTTTGAAGCTGAGGTTTTTCACTGAAAGTGATTAGCTTTCCCTTCCATGGATCTTCACTCAATTCAGAGATCAACATGCCCAGAGCCACCGAGACCTCCATTGGTGTTCCAAACATACTACCAGAGACATCACAGATAGCCATGCAATTCTTCAAACTACCCTCCTTCCTCAAATCATCAACCATTCTCTTCCACTGAAGCTCTGCCACTTCATCAATCTCTACCACTTGATCACCATATATAATTCCAAATCTCAAAAAAGATTTGATGATCTGATGCGGAAGCAATGCACCTGCCGCGAACTTCGCCTTCCATTCCTTCACTTGTCCAAGAAATTTATTGAATCGTTTTCGTCGTGTTTCAAAAACTTGTCTTTGTAAATTTCCATTGCAACAGAGGGTACTCTGTTATAAGGAAGCAAATCCGACTTGTTCGCCGTCATGTACACTTCAGGCAATTCAAGAACTTTTCGAAGTGGAACCAACACTTGTTTTCTCAGCCTACGTCGGACTCTATACACGTAATGATCCTCTTCGATCTCTTCGTATTCTGGGTAATTTTCTCTCGGGAACACCTTATTCGCAATGCTTTCGCAAATCAATGTCGCTAGATCATACGAGGAGTATAGAGAAGGGCACCATTTGGCAGCAAAACTCACTCTATTCGACTTACCAGATTCGTAAGACTTCATGTCCTTCTTCAAGCAATCTGCGAAATAATCCGAGACCCGCTCGTATAAGAACTTGAAATCCGGGTCAGTAGAGTACCTATCGAGGACTTTTCTCGCCATCGCCATTCTTTTCTCCTTCCTCAACTCGCTAGCTTTCTCTTGTACATCCCGACTCCATTTCTCCGCCTCCGCGATTCGTGTCTCTCTCGGAACCGACTTTGGTTTCTCCAACGATGTTTTACTTGATTCTTGTCGTGTTTCCAGTCGTTGTCTAGCCAACTCTGCTTTTTCAATCTTTCTAACGTTGGATCCTTCGAGTATTCGGTAGAGAATCTCCCGGAGATCCTTAAAATACCGAAACTCGGCAAACGAATCCACGTTGGTTGCTAGTGTTTTTGGGTTATTTTAGAACAGCCAAAACGCCGCAGTGTTGAACCCTTCCTTGCCTGACTTTCTGGTTCCACGTACACCGTACCCCTCAGATTACAGACCAGCTTGAGAGTCGTGAGCCCATGCAGATTGCAGCCGGTTCTTCAGACTCTGAGGCGGAGTGTCGGGCACCACGTGGAAGAAGAAATCCAGACAAGGGTTGCCCGTCGACATAAAATTCGGCGACAGGTTCTCTGTGTATGTCATCAAATAGTCATTAGGATATTCTGAGTTTGTGTTGGTGTTGTTATAAGACATAGACGGATCACTTGAAGCTGGCGCTTGCTGTTGTAGCGGTGGTGGCTGCGCTGCGTCGGTTGGCTTGGGTGGTGGTTTCAGAGGTTGTGGTGCTTTCCGTCGGAGCTCTGGTGGACCCAAAAGTTGAGGAGCCGATCCATTCTTGTTTTCTAAAGTAAAGGGTGAAGGGAATTTGTTTTTTGGGTTTAACTTTTTGAGGAAGAGTAGAAGAGAGATTTCATTAGGGATTAATGGTTTTGAAGACTGTTGTTTATTTTTTCGTGATTTGATTTATTGATTATTGAGATAATGGTTTTTTTTTTCTTTTGTTTTTGTAAGGTTACTTACTTGGTGACCAAGTTTGAGATTTAACATATATTTTTTGTGATAAGCGGTAGTAATAACTTGTGTTGATGTCGATTTTTGGATTATGCCAAAAAAGCCAACAGGGACTGGATTTTAGCTATTGATTCAAAGAGAAAGAAATGCAGAGAGAGTAAAAAAGACAAGGTTTACATGGTAAAACTCCGATGGTTGGAGAAACATCCACGGGTGGTTGAAAGATCAACCAAGCCAAAATCCACTAAGAGAATAAGATGTTTTTACAAGCTCTCGATCTCCCTTTTTCTCTCTGTATTATTTGTGATTACTGTATGCTATATTGTCTATATTTTTTCGATCCAGATTATGGGTCTATTTATATGCTTATAGAACCATAATCTGCTTTGTACAAGTAATACAAGATATTTGTATTTAATTATGATTTGGTTACTTGTTTGAGGTTGATTTGTCTTTTTTCCGGTTTCGGAGTCTCTTTATGGAAATTGAGTGGGATTCTAGTAGCGTAGTTCAATTTGACTTGTTACCTTATAAGAATGTAGTCTTCGAAAATGAATCAAATTGTTTCCTGATTGGGGGACTCTTCTAACTCAAAGGTCCATTATTTGGGATTCCTTCATGAAGAATATCTTCGCGTATTTAATGACTTAACCCGTACGATAAGTTCTTATTCGGGTTGTATTTACTCCCGAGTAAGACTGTTACCTGATGGTCCCGAGTAGTGCCGTTTGAGCCCGAGTGAATGTGTTATTTTAGCCAGTCCCGAGTAGGTCTTTATTCGGTATATGCTTACTCGGGCTTGCTTATCTTTAACGATGCCTTGTAGGATATTTCCCGGATGTCCATCTAAGCATACACCTGGCTATTTTTTCCTTCCTGTCAATGACGTGTATGCTTGGTAAAATTTACATATAACAACTTGAAAGATTTTGCTATTGAAAAAAATATTAACTTGAAAGATTTTAGAATTGGGGTTGGTAATTTTTCTTCACTCGTTTAGGATTTTTAGAAATAAATAAATAAATATGAATTTGCCTTGCAAGACTTCTAATTTTGAAATACTGAGTTTTTTAATTAAGAATACAATAATACGAGATTTAATAATTTTGAATTCGGCTTGTTTGCTTCACCAGAGTTCCTAATGTTCTCTCAAGTCTCAACACTAGATATAGATGGGCAAGGTCTCTAGGCCGAAATTTGTTGGATATGATTTGAATTTTCAACGAGATTCAATCAATGCAAAGACTTTCTGAAGATGTGTGGTACGTTTAGAAGTAGGAGATTGTGTTTGAGGGAGACTTGAAGACTAAAAGAACTGAAGAAATGAATTCTTGTATGTACCGCGGCCTGGACATCAGTGTAGACATGTGCACATACCACAACATAGGGAGCGGTCGAACTCCTATGAGATTACGCAGCGTAGACCGCGGGGGAGGCAATGCACCAACCGCGGTACTCTGAGCGGTGGTTGACAGTGTTTGATCTGCGGTGTTGGGCGCGGGTGGCCAACCACGACCCGAACCGCCACGATGACGGATCTTACCCAAATCAGGAATATTGTACGAAAATAGGAAATGTATTTTCTTCTGAATGTTCTTGTACATGCTAATCGAAAAAGGAAAGAGTCTGTCTTCATGAAGAATATGAAAGTCTTGTACTTAAAAGAAAAAGATTTATTTTAAACAAGAAAACTTGTCATAAATAGGAAATAGTATCTATGTGAAACAACTAATTCTTGTACGTTTAGGAGTATGATTTCTTTTTATCTTCAACTCCCTGTAATTCATATAAATAGTTCATAATAGCTAGGGTATTGAAGCGGTGGAGCAAATTAACAAATCTAGAGAAATCTAGAGAAATCTCAAGAGTGCATTGAATATAATTGCGTTTGGGGTATTTTAGAGAGAGAATCCTCAGAGTGTGGTTGTAACAATTTACTACATAGTGGAATTTTCTCTTATCGTCCTGACGGCCGTGGTTTTTTTCCGATTTGTATTTCCACGTGAAATCTTCTTGTGTTTGTGTGTTTGGATTCATATTCTCTTCCTCTTATTATTTCTTTTGCTATTATTTGTGTTTGATCCGGCAACGCTTCTGCGTAGTGACGATTTATCTGCCAATAACTGGCATCAGAGGGTTGGTTACTTGATAGTGATCTTAACAAACTGGAGATGACAAAGTTGATGAGATTCGAGGTTGAGAAGTTCGATGGAAAAATTAACTTTGGCTTGTGGCAAGTTCAAGTTAAAGATCTGTTAATCTAATGCGATTTACGCAAGGCGTTGAAGGGTAAGCCATCCCCTGCGAACCCTGAAGGCTTCAGAGATTCTAGAAAATAAACGACTGGTACTAGTTCTGGAAAACCGGTGATGAGCGATGATGAATGTAAAGATCTAGACGAGAGGGCTGCAAGTGCAATACGATTGAGCTTAGCCAAGAATGTTCTTGCAAATTGTAAGGCCCAAACCATTCAGACCCAAATTGAGAGGTAAAAAAAAGGAGTGAAAAGAGATCAGGTGAGTAAGCAGTTGTAGTCTTTCTAGTTGACTGACAACTGTGAGTTTAGATAATTAGCTCACAACTTTAGCTGTGTCTATATGTGTGTGTGTGTGTATATATATATATATATATATATATATATATATGTTCTTGCAAATTGTAAGGCCCAAACCGTTCATACCCAAATTGAAAGGCAAAAAAAACGGAGTGAAAAGAGATCAGATGAGTAAGCAGTTGTAGTCTGTCTAGTTGACATACAACTGTGAGCTTGCAAATTGTAAGGCCCAAACCGTTCAGACCCGAATTGAGAGGCAAAAAAAAGAGGAGTGAAAAGAGATTAGGTGAGTAAGCAGTTATAGTCTGTCTAGTTGACAGACAACTGTGAGCTTAGATAACTAGCTCGCAACTTTAGCTGTGTCTATCTGTATATATATATAAAGGAGGATAAACATGATATTAGAGCTACAGAGCAGTAGAACCGAGTGGAAGAAAGGAAATGAAAGGAAGAAAAGAGAAAAGAAGTCAGTGGAGTTCTCATGTGATTTTTAGATTTTTAGTTGATTTCTTCTTTGAATTCCACATATTCAAATTGGATTTTTATGTGATTGTTAGGGAAAGAAGACGAAGTAGAGGAACCTAGCGTACATGGTCCGAATTAAGCTTGAAATCTAAGTTGTGAGTGAAAAAGTTTTCAGTTTCATTCTTAACTCAAATTTTTTCCAATTTTGTGTTTAAATTAGTTGTCTGAAAATCTTTTAAGTGTTTTATTCCTTTTTATGATTTATGTTGATTATACAGAGAATTGGAAGTATGTTTTTATGCTTATGTAGTACTCAGAAATATTAGATATATTACTTTTATTAGTATTGAGAAGAGGTTATGATTGATTTCATGAAAGACACCATGTCTGTACCCTTCCCCAGTTATTGTTATTATTGGCTTTTGGGGATGTTCTACACATGTGTATGTCAGATGAGTCGCTCTGCCAATGTATGACAGATGTTAAGAGTCTTGAGTCGCTCTGCACCTGTATGACAGATGTTATTCCTAACTCTGCATATGGGGGAAGCAATTCGACGTACGTATGGAAGATTATCCATGGGTACAAATTCGGTTCAGATTGAGATTTGTAAGTTGTATTGTTCTTGATCAGAAAAAAAGTTGTACATCAGCTTATTTGTGATCGTAGATATATTATCTTTAACTACATATTTTTTTTTATGTTTATGGAATCATTTGACATGAAGCAGTGATATTTAGTATGTATTATTGGATGCATATTGAAAAAGTTGATCATAAATGTTTTTCAAAGTTTTCATTCACTCACTGGGCGTTAGCGCTCATCCCTTTTCTTTTAAATATTTTTCCATGTAGCTGCTCGGTTTGTGCGGACCCATCAGTTTTAAGGTGGGCAACTCGACGACATCATGAAGCATAAGAATCATGCATTTTGATTATCTCATATGTTGTACATATCTTGAGATGTTTTATCGGTTTGCATGGTCGGACTGGTCGGTTTTGTATAGTCGGACCGATCGATTTTCTTGGTCGGACTGATCGGATTTCATGGTCGGACTGGTCGGTTTGTATGGTCGGACTGGTCGGACTGTTCGGTTTGCATGGTTGGATTGGTCGGATTGGTCAGGTTTTGACTGGTCGGTTTTTACCCGGTCGGTCGGTTTTTACCAGGCAATTTGGTAATGAACAGAAGTTTGCAATAAAAAAACTAGCAGTTATGTACATTTTGAATTCTACATTTTTTTTAATGTTTAAAAGCAAGTTTTTTCTATAGAATTTTAGTCGAAACTCATTTATCATGTTAGCAAAAGTGCAGCTCACATGACCTCCCTCGTACTCAAGAGAGGAGTCGGAGTGGGTCTTGTCATAAATATTCAAGGATCATATTCAGCGAAAGAACTTTGGAAGAAGCTTGAAGAATTGTATCAATCGAAGACTGTCTGACTTTCTACAACCGATTCTACCTGAATGACCAGTTTCACACACTGATGAAATATTTCCAATCATCTGGGAGTGCTCAATGAGATATTTTCTGAACTAGAGTCGATTGGAGTGAAGATTGATGAAGAAGACAAATGATTAAGACTAATCTGGTCCCTTCCACCATCATATGCGCACATGAATCCAATCTTGATGCATGAGAGTTCAACCATATGTTTTGGAGATGTAGCAAACAAACTAATCTCTGAGGAACGAAGGATAAAAGGTGAAGGTAAGTTTTCTGATAGCTCCGCTTTGTTGGTTGACAGGAAGAAGAAAGGCTCCAAGAAGACAAGTGCGGATAATGGCTCCAAAAAGGGGGATCCGGCAATCGCATCTCTTGAGCTAGTTAAGTATGATGACTACAGTGATGCCCTCTAAAGGGGAATAAACATCCTCATGGCATGACCACTAGTTTCCATGAAAAAGGATGCGTTACTGATAGCGGGTCCATAATTTATGCATGGGTATTGGTTAGGCGGTGATGCAAGGTGTGTGGTGGACCAGGATGTCGATGGTTGAACGAACTCTCTAGAAGCCTAACGTGAGGAGTTGCACCACAATTTTCAGCAAGGTAAATTTCGACATGTGTCGATGAAATCTTGGGATGGGTATTCCTAAGTGATTATACTTCTTGGTGGGTATATTGATTCTCGGTAATGAGAGTCGTAGCTGTGGACGAAGTTTTAGAAATTCTCGCTATTAGGGAGGATTGTTGGATATGACTAGAATTTCCAATGGCTACCAAACGGGATTCGACCAATGTGAAGACTTTCTGGAGACATAGGATACGTTTGGAAGTAGGAGATTGTGTTTGAGGGAGGCTTGAAGACTAAATGACCTAAAAAAACAAATTATGGAAGGTACCGCAGCCTGGACCGTGGTGCGGACATGTGCACAGACCGCGACACAGGGAGCGGTTGAACTCCTGTGAGATTATGCGGCGTAGACCGCGGTGGAGACAATGCACTAACCACGGTATTCTGAATGGTGGTTGACAGTGTTTGATCCGCGGTGTTGGGCGTGAGTGGCCAACCGCGACCCAAACAGCGACTGTGACGGATCTTGCCCAAATCTGGATTATTGCACGGAAATAGAAAATGTATATTTTCTTCTGAAAGTTCTTGTGCTAATCTAAAAAGGAAAGAATGTGCCTTCATGAAGAATAGGAAAATCCTGTATTTAAATAAAAAGGATTTCTTTTAAATAAGAAGATTTGTCATAAATAGGAAATAGTATTTATGTGGAACAAGTAATTCTTGTACGTTTAGGAGTAGTGTTTCTTTTTTATCAAATCTAGAGAGATCTCAATTGAGTGTAATTGGGTTTGAGGTATTTTAGAAAGAGAATCCCGTTAGTGTAGTTGTAACAATTTACTACATAGTGGAATTTTCTCTTGTTGTCTTGATGGCCATGATTTTTTCCCGATTTGGGTTTCCACGTAAAATCTTTTTGTGTTGTGTGTGTTTGGATTCATATTATCTTCCTCTTATTATTTCTTCTGCTATTGTTAATTTGTGTTTGATCTGGCAACACTTCCGCGTAGTGACGAATCATCTGTCAACAAAGTCAATAGAAAAGAGATGGGTGGGTAAAAATGAAGAAGAGAAACTCGTTTTTTTTTTAGTCTATAACAAAATTATTAGGTTTGTTAAAAAGATTTGTTTAAGGTGTAAAAAGGAAAAAGAAATATAAAGGAAATAAATCTGATTCATTAAATAATTCAATTTACATAGTGGTTGGAGGATCCAAATTCATAGATTTCTATAAGCTTATAATATCATTAGTAAATTTTTATCTTATGAAGCTTGGATTTTTCCCGATCAAGGATTCCGTATGAAGAATCCTTACCTGATTTTTTTTATTTAATTCTTGATTTGGATACCTAATTAATCCTAAAAAATAAATATATAAATAAATGTTGATTTAACTAGCAAATTATTGTTAACTTCAAATTTAAAAGATGAAAGCTGACAATCTTGTTTAGTATATTTACACAAATCACCTCAAACCTTGATATCAGTTGATCACACTCAATCAACAATAACTAGTTTCTGATACTCCTTTCTTGAAATGGCAGCTTCCATGATAATCTCTGGGTTGATCTCCCCATCATTATTCAAGAACATTTTGATCATATTCTTCGAAAACCCGCCTACAAGCGCGACTCCTTGTTTTTTTCCCATCACCGGAGTAGCTATGGACTCTCTTAAATTCCAAAACACAATCTGAGGCACCACCGATCCATACCCTTTTTCTGTATATTTCCTCACAATCGCCTGATAATCCGATTCCCACGGATTAAGGGAAGCTTGATCGAACTCCATGTCACTGAACACAAACAGCCTCTTAATCATCTGTTCCGGCTTCAAATTCCCTTCCACGGCCACTTCAAGAATTCTGTCGAACACCTTTTGAAAGTCAGTGTTCATATCCCAATTCATTTTTGTCACAAACCAAGTCTTTGACATGAGATTATCTCCTTGGACATTATGAAGCTGAGGTTTTTCACTGAAAGTGATTAGCTTTCCCTTCCATGGATCTTCACTCAATTCCATGAACCTCATCTGTTCCGGCTTCAAATTCCCTTTCACGGCCACTTCAAGAATTCTGTCGAACACCTTTTGAAAGTCAGTGTTCATATCCCAATTCATTTTTGTCACAAACCAAGTCTTTGACATGAGATTATCTCCTTGGACATTATGAAGCTGAGGTTTTTCACTGAAAGTGATTAGCTTTCCCTTCCATGGATCTTCACTCAATTCAGAGATCAACATGCCCAGAGCCACCGAGACCTCCATTGGTGTTCCAAACATACTACCAGAGACATCACAGATAGCCATGCAATTCTTCAAACTACCCTCCTTCCTCAAATCATCAACCATTCTCTTCCACTGAAGCTCTGCCACTTCATCAATCTCTACCGCTTGATCACCATATATAACTCCAAATCTCAAATAAGATTTGATCATCTGATGCGGAAGCAACGCACCTGCCGCGATCTTCGCCTTCCCTTCCTTCACTTTCCAAGAAATTTATTGAATCGTTCTTCATCGTGTTTCAAAAACTTGTCTTTGTAAATTTTCATTGCAACAGAGGGTACTCTGTTGTAAGGAAGCAAATCCCACTTGTTCAACGCCATGTACAATTCCGGCAATTCAAGAACTTTTCGAAGCGGAACCATCACTTGTTTCCTCAGCCTACTGCGAACTCTATACGCGTAATGATCCTCTTCGATCTCTTCGTATTCTGGGTAAATTTCTCTCGGAAACACCTTCTTTGCAATGCTTTCGCAAATCAATGTGGCTCGATCGTAAGAGGAGTCAAGAGAAGGGCACCATTTGGCAGCGAAACTCACTCTACTCGACTTGCCGGATTCATACAAATTCATATCGTTCTTCAAGCAATCTGCGAAATAATCTGAGACCCGCTCGTACAATAACTTGAAATTCGGGTCGGTAGAGTACCTCTCGAGGACTTTTCTCGCCATCGCCATTCTTTTCTCCTTCCTCAACTCGCTCGCTTTCTCTTGTATCTCCTGGTTCCTTTTCTCCGCCGCCGCGATTCGTGTCTCTCTTGGAACCGACTTTCGTTTCTCCGCCACCGCGATTCTTATCTCTTTTGGAATTCGTTGTCGTCCTAGTGGTCGGTATGGACTTTTTAGTCGTCGTTTTGCCAACTCTACTTTTTCAATCTTTCTAACGTCGGATCCTTCGAGGAGCCTGTAGAGAATCTCCAAGAGATCCTTAAAATACCCAAACTCGGCAAACGAATCCACGTTGCTCGTTAGTGTTTTTGGGTGGTTTTCGTGGATCCAAAGCGCCGCCGTATAGAACCCTTCCTTGTCCGACTTTCCGGTGCCACGTACACCTCAGATTACAGACAAGCTTGAGAGTCGTTAAAGGGTCGTGATCCCACGCAGATTGCAGCCGGTTCTTCAGACTCTGAGGCGGCGTGTCGGGTACCACGTGGAAGAAGAAATAAAGACAAGGGTTGCCCGTCGACATAAAAGTCGGTGACTGGTTCTCGGTGTAGGTCATCATATGGTGAGGACACGAGTATTTGTTGTTATAATGAGACGACATCAGCGACATAAACGGATCACTGGAAGCTGCAGGCGTTGGCTGTTGTAGCGATGGTTGCTGTGCTGCGCCGCTTGGCTCGGATGATGGTTGCGGTGGTTGTGGCGCCCGACGGATCTCTGGTGGGCCCAAAAGTACTGGAGGAGCCAATCCATTATTCTTCTCTAAATTAAAGAGAGAAGGAAATTTGATCTTAGGGTTTAAGTTTTGGAGACAAGAGATGAAGACGGATTTCATTAGGGTTTAATGGTTGAGAATTGAAGACTGTTTTTTAGGAGGATAATGGTAGTTTTATTTTTCGTTTTTATAAGGATACTTTCTTGGTGAGCAAGTTTTAGACTATATATATAAATTTTTGTGATAAATAGCAGTAATCAATTTGAAAGATTTTAGAATTGGGATTGGTAACTTTCTTTACTAGGATAGGATTTTTGAGAAAATAATTAAATATGATTATCTCCAAAAAAAATAAAAAAATAAAAGAAATTTGTGTACTTGAAAGACTTCTAATTTTGAAATTATGTTTTTTAATTAAGAAGAGAATAATACGAGATTTGCTCTCTTGAAAGTAAGGATGTGCAAAAAACCGTCAAACCGAATCAAACCGACCAACCCGACCCATAAAGTTTGGGTTGATTCGATTACAAATATAAAAAATGGATGTATCGGTTTGTTCAAGGTTCGATTTGGATTGAGTGAAATAATTCTCTAACCCAAACCAAACCACATATTTTAAAAGTAAAACTAAAATATAAAAATTCACCTACGTTTTTTATTCAGCCCATGTTTTATCTTTTACCGATTACTTTAAACTTTGATAGTTTATTTATTTGTTTTGATACAATTCTTATGATTAATTGATATATTAATGTTTCAAAAGCATAAATAATGTCAAACATGTCTTTAATTGGTAAATACTAATTTGACTTTTCTATACTTCCTTTATATATATATATATATATATATATATATATATATATAATATTTCATATTATGATTATTTTATTTAAATATTTTTTATAATATAATACCAAAAATAAAAGATTTTTGAGTTCAAATCTAAACCGATAAACCAATCCAAACTAACCCGATCTTTTTTAGTTTGGTTTGAATCAGTTTGAAAAATCAAATTGGTTTGGGTTGGGTTGAAATATATCCAAACGGATCCATATTGGTTTGGTTTGATATTGAGCTTCAACCCAAACCAAACTGAAAACGCACACCCCTACTTGAAAGTAAAAAAATTATAAAATCCACTGCCAAAATTTTATGGGGGCGAACATAGGATCTGATTACTATTTATTTTATTATAATAATTTGGGGTTTATGGAGACAGAGAAGAAACTCGAACTCAAAACCTCATGGTGTAGGTGTGAGAGGTTTATTACCAAACTAATCTCATATTGTCAATTCTATAAGGGTATGTTTCGCACGCCGTATTGTATTGTACTGAATTGAATTTAGGGCTCGATAAATTATTGGCACCATTTGAGGGGTGTGTTGTGCAAATATCACCATTTTACTAATGTATGTTTAAAAGACACCAAGATAGAAAGTTGTCATTTTGTTAGTGTGAAAAAAGCTAGAGTGAGAAGGAGACCGACGTCAACAGAATCAACAGCGAAGTGACCGGAATGTGAACGAGAATACACCATACTTGTTGCGATTGACAAAGGTAATTTATGTTTATTTTTTTCCTGAATTTTGTAGTTGATAACTTGCCATTGCATGTTATACTTGTGTTTTGTTGGTTTAATTCCTAGATTAGGGTTGAAAACAAGATATGAGAATGGTTGTGGTTTAGGTTAGGGTTTGAAATTAGGTTGAATATGTGATAAGGAAGATGAAATTCTGGGTATCGATGAATTGTAATTTTGAGAAATTTTGAAATCGAGAATTTTTTGAGCGAAATCGAGGTTTCTTGGAACTAGATCGAGGATTTTTAAGAAAGAATCGAGAAGATTTTTTAAAGAATCGAGCATATTTTTCAAACGATCGAGAATATTTTCAAAAGATAGATAATATTTTCAAAAGATCGAGAATATTTTTCAAACGATCGAGAATATTTTTCAAAGGCTCGAGAATATTTTCAAACGATCGAGAATATTTTTTAAACGATCGACAATATTTTCAAAAGATCGAGAATATTTTTCAAACGATCGAGAATATTTTTCAAACGCTCGAGAATATTTTTCAAACGATCGAGAATATTTTCAAACGATCGAGAATATTTTCAAACGATCGAGAATATTTTCAAGAGATCGAGAATATTTTTCAAACGATTGAGAATACTTTCAAACGATCGAGAATACTTTCAAACGATCGAGAATATTTTTCAGACGATCGAGAATATTTTCAAACGATCGAGAATATTTTTCGATCGAGAATATGTTTCGAATGATCGAGAATATTTTTAAAAGATTGAGAATATTTTTCAAACGATTAAGATTATTTTTCAAACGATCGAGAATATTTTTAAGATGATAGGGAATATTTTCCAAACGATCGAGATTATTTTCAAAGGATCGAGAATATTATGAAAGGATCGAGAATATATTTCATAGAACTGAATTTGTTCCGGCCAACTTATGCATTGTTTCTGTGACATTGTAGATGAGGAACAGGTTGAAGGATACTTAACGGGTCCCGGTTTATATCGATACTTAAAATGTGAAGCGATCGAGCAATTTAATTCAGGTTAGAAGTAGTACCCTTTAAGGTGCAACACGTTACAACTGTTATGGATTTCACGACTATCTTGTGCTATAATTTTGTAAGCTCCACCTCTAACCACTCTTGTTATCTGGTAGGGGTTTTCCCAGTTCGAACAGAATTTGCCTGAACCAGGCTCCCTTGTATTTTGAAAAACTCAGCGCAACACACAATCTCCATTGGTGAAAGTTCAAATACGAACATCCTTGTTATAATGTCAGGCAACACGTTGGTGATATTCCACCATTCTTAATATAACATTGTCCCTTTTCTAGTCAAGTAGATCGAGTCCGAGGGTCAAGAGTGAGTTATTTTCTGCTTCATTAAGATGTTCAACTCTCGATGATACTACTTGTTGCTCGATCGAGATAACCGTATCGGCTTCGAATGCGAGCGAAAAATGGGGGGCTCTGGTTAACGTTTTAGTTTTTGTTCTATATGACCATAACACTTCTGGTAGTTTCTCGGTCCATAAACCCTTTACGGACTCGAGTTTTTTTCTTCAATGTCCTCATTATGGTCTTATTAGTTGACTTGGCTTGACCATTCGACTGTGGATATCGTGGTGTGGAAAAGTGAATCTTTATTCCCCAATCTTTGCAAATTTTTTTAAAATCGAACTATATAAATCGGGACCCGTTATCTGTCAACATTTCCTTAGGAACCCTAAACTTGCAGATTAAATTTTTTCAAAGGAAACCTTTTACCTCGTTGTCTTTTATATTTTTGTATGCCTCAGCCTCGACCCATTTGGTGTAGTAATTCATCATTACAAGAACATATGATTTGCCTCCCTCATTCGAGGTCGACAGTTTCCTAATAATGTCCATTCCCCATTTCATGAAGGGTCAAGGGTATAGTATCGAATCTAGCCTCTCTGGGTGCTGATGAGGAACCTATTCGTGTTGTTGGCATTTATCGCATCGTCTGACGAAGTTGAGTGAATCTGATCTCATGGTCGGCCAATAGTAACCTGTAATAATCGCTCGATGCGCTAGGCTCCTCGAACAAGAATGGTTCCCGCATACTCCCTTATGAAGCTCTTCTAAAATAGATCGAGCCTTTGGTGGTAGCACACACAAGAGGTAATGACCTGAAAAATATCGCTTATAAGGCTTACCTGAGATCTTATAGAATTTAGCTGCTTTGGCTCGAACCCTTTTTGCTTCGTTCTTATTTGTTGGAAGAACATCGTGCTCTAGGTAGTCTAAGATTGGTGTCATCCAGCCGGGATCATTGACGACACTCGAAACAACCCTTATCGACCGTTCCTTCCATACCCCAGGCCATTGTAGGTACACAATATGAATTAGTTTGTTGGCCGTTAACTGGACTGCTGAACCGAGGTTAGCCAGAGAGTGCTTGAATATTTACTGTTCGAGGGATTTGTCGTCATTTTAGGGTCTTTTTCTTCGTACGTTCCCTGCACCTGTCGCACAATTAATTAAGAGTCACAATTTACCTTTAGTCTTTTCGCTGATAGGTTCATGGTATGGGACATTCCGGTGATGAATGCTTCATACTCGTCTTCATTGTTAGATGCTTTCAAACCGCAACTGACAGTCTGCTCAACTAGCGCCCCTTCTGGTGACTTTAGTTCGATCCAAAATCTGCTTCCTTTGGAATTGCTTGAATTATTGACTGATAGCTCCCACAATCCTAAGACCGGACTATCGATCACAAGGATTACTTTTTTCTCGGCTTGTCTAGACAAATTAGGGGAGAAATCATTCACGAAATCAGCCAGTACCTTGGCTTTGATACTAGTTTTTGGTCGATAGGTAATGTTGTGCTTGCTGAGTTCCACTGCTCACTTGGTCAAGTGACCAGATAACTCGGGTTTGAGGAGGATGTTTTTAAACGTATAAGTCATTATAACTACTATTGGATGGTACTGGAAATATGGTCGAAGCTTCCGTAACAACGAGTGCAAGTGCAAGCTTCTCCATGTGGGAATAATAGGTTTCTGCATCGAGCAACGGCCTGCTTACATAGTAGATCTCCAACTGTCTCGAATCTTCTTCTCTGACTAGGATATAACTCACCGCCATTGCCGCCATTGCTAAGTATACGTACAATTGTTCCCCATCAACCAGTTTTAAAAGTAAAGGTCAAAGGTAATCCTTTACCTCTTTCAAGGCTTTCTCCCACTCCTCAGTCTGCTCGAATGCTTTGTTCTTATCCAATGTCTCAAAAAATTCATAACATCATTTTGAAGATCGAGAGATAAATCATCTAAGTGCAGCAATGCGATCCGTCAGTTTTTGTATGTCCTTCACTTACTTTGGAGACTGAGTTCCCAAGATCGATTGGATTTGTTACAGGTTTGCGTCGATTCCCCTTTAGGTGACAAGATATCCAAAAGAATTTTAGAAGGAAAAACCAAATGCACATTTAGTTGGATTAAGTTTCATGTGACACATGTCGAGTATATCAAAAGGCTGCCTAAGGTGTTCCAGATGCTGCTCTTCCACCAATGATTTGACCAACATATCGTCGATGTAGACTTATATAGTTTTCTTAAGTATTTCTACAAACATTTTGTTCATCAAACGTTGGTATGTAGCCTCTGCATTTTTGATTCTGAACTGTATTATCTTGTAACAGAACATACCCGTTCAGTTACGAATGCCGTCTTTTTCTGATCGTCTAGGTGTATCAAAATCTGGTTGTAACCTGAAAAAACGTCAATGAAACTTAATAGTTCGTGCCCCAGTGTTGCATCGACTGACATGTCGATGTGGGGGAGTTGGAAAGAATCCTTCGGACAGGCTTTGTTTAAGTCAGTGTAGTCGATGTACACCCTCCATTTGCCATTTTTCTTTTTCACCACTACTACATTAGCAAGCCAATCGGGGTAGTTGACTTCTTGTACATATCCGATATCGATCAACTTCTATACCCCTTCATTAATTACTCTGTTTTGTTCTAGGGTAAATTTCCTCCGTTTCAGTTTTATGGGTTGATGATTTGAGTCAACTTGAAGTTAATGCACTATCACTTTGGGATCGATTCCCTACCATATTTGCATGAGTCCAAGCAAATGAGTTGTGGTGCTTTTTCAAGAATTCGATCAATTTTCCTCCTGATATCTACGCTTAGCCTTGATCCGATTTGAAACTTGTGCTTAGGGATATCCGAGTGAATATGTACTTCTTCGAGGTTCTCTACCTGTGGCTTATCGGGGTCCAATTCACCCCGCGACTCCTGTAATTGCTATAAATTCTGTTTCTTCTCTTTCAAGCAAGTTTGATAGCATTCCTTGGAAGTTTTCTACTCCCCTCTGATTTCGTGAGCCCCTCACTTCTTTGGAAACCAGATGGTTTGGTAGAGAGTAGATGGTATTGCCTGAAGTTCGTGGATCTATGGTCGGCCCACAATAACGTTGTAAGCCGAAGGACATTCTAGCACGAGAAATTTGGTATGTATATTTTCTCCCTCTGTGTACTCTGGGAGAATAATCTCACCAATTGTGCTCTTGGCTTCACCGCTGAACCTGACTAATGTAGTCAACCACTGGGTGATACTAGATTATTCGATCTACATTTCTCTCAAGGCACTCAGGAAAAGAATGTTAGTTGAACTGCCGTTGTCGACCAAGCAATTCTTGATTAGACAATTGGTTTTATAAAGTTAAATAACTATTACGTCGGAGAGAACAAACTAGATTTATAATAAGTGTGGAATGAGATAACTTGATGGACCTCATGGTCGTGTCACTTCAAAAAATTTTGACGAGATGAGGTACGAAGTGCGGTTCACTTCGACACTTCGTACCTCACTTACCTGTATATCCCGTGGTAAAGCGCTTGTTTTATGCCCAGGTTACGGTACGTGATGCAGTTCGCATCGACGCAGTGTACCGCACTCTAGGCATTTGAATTCTTATGCCCTTCTGTGTGGTACGTGATGCGGCTCGCATCGACGCAGTGTGCTAAACTCTGGGCATTTAAATTCTTCTGCCCTTCTCCGTGGTACGTGATGCGGTTCACACTTCCTTCTAGTGCAGTTCATGTACCGCACTTCTCACCAGCATTGGCCTGATGAAGGCATTCCCTTTTCGTGATTCTTGTCCCAGAATTTTCTCCCTCCTGTTTACATTCCTATACTCTTTCAAAACTCACAAAATCACATCAAATGTGAAGGTGAAAATGGGTGATTCAACATGCAATAAAACCAAAAACAATTATGCCATTCGAAAGGAAACTTAAATTAAACCGAAAATTAAACCGAAAACTAAACTTACTATTTAAAAATATGGTACCTTTCCTTCACTTTCAGGTGGGGTCTCAGAGGTGGATTACCTCCATGATTTGTTTCGTCTCATGCTCCCGGTAGATTTTCAGCCTTTGTCCATTTACCTTAAAGCTTTCCCTTGCGTCATTTTCGATCTCAACCGTTCCCTATGGAAAAATGTGTTTCACAGTATATGGCATTGTCCATTTGCTCTTCAACTTTACAGGGAAGAGACGAAGACTTGAGTTGTACAGTAAGCCTTGGTTACCCATCTGAATGTCCTTCTTCACCAATCAATTATCATGCAATTCTTAATTTTCTCTTTGTAAATCCGGGCATTCTCATAAGCATTTAGACGCATTTCGTCTAGCTCATTCAACTGGATGAGTCTCTTTACACCAACAGATCTCATATCGAAGTTTAGTGCCTTTACCGCCCAAAAGGCTTTATGCTCTCACTCAACTAGAATGTGACATGCTTTTTCGAACACCAACCTGAAAGAAGACATGCCAATTGGAGTCTTGAAAGCGGTTCTGTATGCCCATAACGCATCATCGAGCCATTTTGCCCAATCTTTTCTCGGAACCCCCACGATCTTCTCTAGATTCTTCCTTCTTGTGTTATATCTGCTATTACTGTCAGACGGTTGCTCAGGAAACAATGTTCAGCTTATCTGGCTTATGTAATTGATACTCGGGATAGTGAGGTAAAACTAGAAGATATATCGGTGGTAAGGAAATTTCCAGATGTATTTTCTGAAGATCTTCATGGATTACCACCAGATATAGATATTGAGTTTGTGATAGATTTGGTCCCAGGCTCAACTCCGATTTCTATTCCACCTTATAAAATGGCTCCAACAGAATTGAAAGAGTTGAAGATTCAATTAGAAGAATTGGTGAACAAGAATTTTATTAAATCTAGTGTGTCACCATGGGGAGCGCCAGTTCTGTTTGTTAAGAAGAAAGATGGAACAATTCGTTTATGCATCGATTACCGGCAATTGAATAAAGAAACGGTGCGTAATAGATACCCCCTTCCACGTATTGATGACTTATTCGATCAGCTTCAGGGAGCAAATGTATTCTTCAAAATAGATTTGCGAACAAGTTATCACCAATTGAGGATTAGAAACTGTGATATACCAAAGACCGCTTTCAGAACTCGTTATGGGCATTATGAGTTTCTAGTTATGCCTTTTGGATTAACAAATGCTCCAGCAGTTTTTATGGATTTGATGAATAGGGTATTTCATCCTTATTTAGACAAATTTGTTATCGTGTTCATTGATGACATTTTGATCTATTCTAAGGATGATGTAGAGCATACAGAGCATTTAGAGATTATTCTACAAATCTTGAGAGAGAATCAACTTTATGCCAAATTTAGCAAGTGTCAATTCTGGCTCGATAGAGTTACATTTTTGGTTACTTGGAGAAGTAAGAAACAGACAGTTGTGTCACAATCCAGTGCTGAGGCTGAGTTTCGAGGAATTGCCCAAGGAATCTCTGAACTACTATGACTAAAGAATTTATTGAGAGATTTGGGATTTTATCAAGAAAGTAGTATGAAGTTGTACTGTTATAATAAGGCTTCAATTCAGATTGCTAATAATCATGTACAACATGATCGTACTAAACATGTGGAGATCGATCGATTATTCATCAAAGAAAAAATTGAAGAAAAGATAATCGAACTTTCGTTTATTCCAAGTAAAGATCAGTTTGCAGATATCCTTACAAAGGCTATCAATTGAAGGAACTTTCATGGCTTAATTAACAATTTGGGCATGAGTGACATTTATGCACCAACTTGAGGGGGGTGTTAGAATATTTCAGTATTAATATAGAATATATTTATTATTATTGTATAGTTGACAAATCTTCTAATTGCGGATTATAGGGGATTGATTAGATTAATTGTAAAAATCGTAGGAGATCAATTACTTAATTCTTACTCTGTATTTTTTCCTATATATTGTCTCCATATGGAGAAGAATAAAGTAACAAAAACTCTCAATTAGTTCATTTATATGCTTTGCTTATGTTGATTTTGATCATGTGATATTTTTGTTGTAATAATATGTGCATGTTGTAGTTGTCTTTGGCTTGTCTCAAGGTTGTAGCTGTCTTGTTTCTTTTGGGTTTCTTAGCGTTGGCAAAGTAGGGGTCTAGTGGTGGTGGTTTGTTTGTTGTAGAGTTGGCAATCTTTGCTCTTTGTTTCTTTTGTCTCTTTGTTTGTGTTATTGTTTCTAAGCTTGGCTCTTGAATAAAAATCCGCTGTTCAAAAAAATATATATGCATGTTGTTTTCAAAAAATAATTATAAACTTGTTTGCATATATAACTTCTTGTAAATTTTAATTGCTGAGTTTTAAATTTGGATTGTGTTTGCTTACCTTATAGTTATTATAAGTTATGTTTCATTACACGTACGTTTAAAATATAATTGTTACGGTAAATAAATGGTCATTTTGCAAATTAAACCAAATAGTCGTCTGAATACTGGTCATTTTACAAATTAAACCAAATAGTTGGCTAAGTAGAAGTTGACCTGATATGAAACGTCTAATCTAGCTGACTTACTAAATTTAAATAAATAAAAAGCACACTAGTGAATAGTGATACCAGATTACCGGGCACTGCCAATAGAATCCAGTGAAGGTTTCTGAATTAATAAATATTTCTCTACATATCGAATAAATAGTAAAAAGTTCAAGGGTCCCTTTTGGTTTTAATCCAACAATTTATGTGTTGGACTTTTTGTATAGCCCTCAGGAGTCCGGCCACAACTCCAATCACCAGAAAAAATTGAATAAAAGGAATATATTATTTAATTTATTAAAGATTTAAAGTGAGATTTTAGTTTATAAATTATAAATACTGAATTTTTATACTACTTTTTATTTTTTTTATTTTTATTTTTATTTTTTTTACATTGACAAACCAATGAGCACCATTACCACTCACCACCAAGCCACATACGGTGATTATATGATATAATTGATGAGATACTAATATACATCTAAGAATAATAGAACACGTTGCAACACCCTATTGATGGTTAGTACCTAAATATTTTTCATATTACTTTATCAAATAATGATATAAATATGCTTGAACTAAATTCATAATCTGATTAAATTACTACATAAAAAATAAATACAAATGTTCGATCAATTTATATACAATTCAATCCAGAACAACTAGTTTCTGATACTCTTCTCCAGAAATGGCAGCTTCCATGACAAGTTCCGGGTTTATATCCCCTTCATTGTTCAAGAACAATGTGATCAAATTCTTCGAAAATCCGCTCACAAGCGCCACACCCTTTTGTTTTCCGGCCACAGGAGTGGCTCTAGAGTCTCTTAAATTCCAAAACACAATCTCTGGCACAGCTGATCCATACCCTTTCTCTGTATACTTCCTCACAATCGCTTGATAATCTGTTTCCCATGGATTCGCGGAAGCTTCATCGAACTCCATGTCACTAAACACAAACAGTCTCTTTATCATCTGTTCCGGCTTCAAATTCCCTTCCACGGCAACTTGAAGAATAAGGTCGAACACCTTTTGAAAATCAGTGTTCGTCCCCCAAGGCATATTCCTCACGAACTCTGTTTTTGACCAAAGATCGTTTCCTTCAACTTTTTGAAGCTGAGGGCTTGCACTGAAAGTGATTAGCTTCCCTTTCCATGGATCATCACTCAATTCAGAGACTAAAACACCCAGAGCCACCGAGACCTCCATTGGTGTACCCGTCATGCTACCAGAGACGTCACACACAGCCAAGCAATTCCTCAATTTGCCCTTCATCAACAAATCGCCGACCATTCTCTTCCATTGAAGCTCACCCACTTGCCCACCATCGTCATCATACAAAGACTCGATGATCTCGTGTGGAAGCAATGCACCAGCCGCGATCTTCGCCTTCCCGGATTTCACTTTCTCGATGTAATCACTGAAGCGTTCCTGGTCGTGTTTCAAGAACTTGTTTTTGTAAAATTTCATTGCAACAGAGGCTACTCTGTTGTAAGGAATCAAATCCCACCTGTTGTCTCCGATATACACTTCAGGCAATTCAAGAACTTTTCGAAGTGGAACCAACACTTGTTTTCTCAGCCGATCGCGGACTCTATATGCGTAATGAGCCTCTTCGATTCCTTCGTATTCAGGATACGATTCTCTTGGAAACACTTTCTTCGCAATACTTTCGCAAATCAACGTGACTCGATCAAACGACGAGTCAATAGAAGGACACCATTTCGCTGCAAGACTCACTTTTGTCGAGTCCCCTGACTCGAGAAATTCCACGTCTTTCTTCAACGACTCGGCGAAATAATCCGAAACCCGTTCGTATAAAAACCGGAATTCCGGGTCGTGAGAGTACCGATTCAAGACTTTCGTCGCCATGGCGACTTTCTTCTCCTTCCTCAACTCTCTCGCTCTCTCTTTCTCCATCTGGTTCCTTTTCTTTGCGTTCGCGATCCGGGTCTGTTTCGAAACCACCCATATTTGGGATTTTTTCAACGATTTTGTTCGGTGTTTTCGAGACTTGACGTTGAAAAAGCTGCCGCGTCTGACGTCGTGACCCCTCTTCTTCTTCCGTTGTCCTCCGCTGTTCTTTCTTCGCATCCACTCAGATTTTTGAATCTTTCTCACTTCGGGTCCTTCGAGGATCCGGTAGAGAAGCTCCGGGAGGTCTTTGATGTACCCGAAATCCGCAAAAGTCGCCACGTTGCACGCTAGTGTTTTGGGGTGGTTTTCATGCAGCCAAAGCGCCGCCGTATAGAACCCATCCCTGTCGGACTTTCCAGTGCCACGTACACCCCTCAGATTACATATAAGTTTGAGCGTGGTCAACGGGTTGTGGGCCCAAGCAGAGTAGAGTCTCTGTTTGATTCCCGGAGCCGGAGTGTTGGGGACCACGTGGAAGAAGAAATCGAGACAGGGGTTGCCCGATGACAAGAAAGTTCGAGACCCGTTCTCGGTGAACGTCATCGGAGGCGTCCTGGTCAAATTGGTGTTGTTGAAATTTGACACCATTGCCGACATGAAAGGATCGGTCGGAGCTGACGTGGCCTGTGGCTGTGGTGGTTGTGCGGCGGTTGCACGACGGAGCTCTGGTGGGCCCAAAAGTGAAGGAGCCATTTGTTGATGTGTTTTAGGGTTTGGCTTTTGAGATATAAAGAGAAGAGAAGAGAAGAGAAGAGGTTTTGATTCTGTTGATGATTTGATTAGGAGCTATTAGAGATTTATTTATACGGGAGGTTTACTTGGTGACCAAGTCTTTGTTTTTTTTACAGTATCTTGGTTACCAAGTTTGGAGCTTTATTTTTATTTTTATTTTTATTTTTTGTGGTCATTTAATAGAATCAACCGACTTTGGTGTTGGGAATAAATTAAACTAGATTTATAAAGATTTTATTTTACATGTACTAATTGAGAATGAGTGATTAATTTGATTCAGCAGGTTTAATAATTGGGAACAAAAACAAGGGGAAATAATTTCTTATACTGTATAAGGATTTCATTTCGAGTTTAATTACTTATCAGGAGAGGTTCCATTTTACGTATACTAACTGACAATAATAGGAAATATATTTGACCGAGTATGTTTACTAATTGGGAATAAAAACAATGGAAAAGAAATTTCAATACTAATTTATGTGTTCTACTAAAATTATGTGAGGAATCAAATTTTATTCCTCGATCTCCTCTCTCGTATAATTTGATTCTCTATTATTTTATCTCAGTATAATAGGTCATTAGGTGGGACTGTGGGAGGTGAATTAATGCAGACAAAACATTATGACTGGATTCCTAAACATACAAATAAGTTTATCTATGTTCTAAAGTCTTCTAATTGATAGATTATTAATATAGGTTGTCAGTGGACCGTGAATAAGATACCAATTGGGAACAGCTAAAATTGTGACCATTTCATAACATCGTGTTCTGAATTCTGATTCTCATATAATTTAGATTATAATTCACAAGTTATTCGATCTTTGGTATAATTAGAGACTCTAAATTGTTATATTAAGATCGTAGAATTTTCCAAAACCTTGTTCAAAGTTGAATGAAATCGAAAAATAATCCTATTGGAATTACTGAATTAGATCAAAACTCTTATATTAATTTGATTATTCTAATCACTCTCTAAACCATTGATTGAACAAATGAAAAAAAGAGAGAAAAGAAGAAGAAGCTTTTGATTGAACAAACAGAGAGGTTGTTTAAGCTTGATTTATTCATCACACCGAAAGAAAAAATTAATTATTCATATGTTAATATTGCTTATTCTATTCAACGCATTCAATCATCAATTGAACAACAAACCACATGGAAAGATTCAAGAGTGACTCATTTATGTTCTATAATAAAGAGACTTTTCTTGGAGGCATGTATGTAGTCTCCATCACCCAAACATGACCGGTAAATTTGTTCTGTGAAGAAAACCAAACATTTTTCAGTCTATCTGATAGTCTGATGTGTTCTTGGCCACCTAGAACTTCTTATCAATTACTCGATCTAGAAACTTCAACTCAATATGTTAACTACAAGAAGAAACTAGTCGAAATGGACTTGTTGAAGTTAAACATATTACATCGAACTTGTTAGTAGTGTTTACAAGTTAAACACTACTAACGCTGTCTAAATAACACTTCAATCACAGTCTAGATAATCATAGTTCCTGAGTTGAAAACGATATCAGTAGCTCTGTACTAAAACATCTACACCGGTTTTGGTTTATATCAACCTCCGAGATACAATTTTCTCAGCCTTAATGCCTTATGTCCCATAAAATTTTTGGCATATATAACTTCTTCACCACAAAAGTGTCATTTTTATGTTTTTTTTCCTGTGATTTAACATATGATTCCGCGGTAGCCAAAAGTTTTGAAATGTAGTTGACATCATTTGCAATGAAGGTTATTTCTCATACTGAAATCTGAAAGAGTTAAAAAAGAAAGAAAGTATATATAATAGAACATCCAGAGAGCATACAAATAGCAAGAGAGTACAAGTTTATAGTCTTTACAGTTTACACAGATTCATTTAACATGATTTCAAGTTCTTCAAATGGATTTATATATAAAAAAAAAATCCACTGGAATGGAAAATTTTAAGAATTATTGACTGAAATATCATGACAACGCTTAGATGCAGCAGCACAGATTCTCTATCACACAGCAGCAACAAAGTGCAGCCAAACTGCAAATACAAGCAAGAAGCAGAAAAATAAATAAAATGAGAAGGAAAACAATTTAGTAAAAATTAAAAAATTCCCATCTACCAGTGTATATATAAATCCTATACAAAGCACCTCCACATTAAATTTAGCATAGAGGATCAATCTGTTACACATATATTAGTGGTGAAGGGGTTCATTCTCACAATATCTTAAATTCTAGCCGCTTGTGTATATATAGTGGCAACAAATTCAAGGTTCACAAGCTTTAGGATCATGGGAAATTCACAAATCACAATCTCACAAAAACAAGAGGCAAATTAACCCACAAAAACTAACAACCCAAGTAATAATTAAAATGAGAACCAATTGCACCTATATATATATATATGCTTTGAAAAGATAGTGGAGACAGATCACATACCACCCTCTTATGACTGAACCGCAGCCAGATGTGTTATCTTGGCTATGGTATTCATGATGAGGCCGTGAAGGAGGAGGATGCGGTGGAGGAGGGTATCCTTCATAGAAGTAATCCTGATATCCAGGCGGTGGCGGTGGAGGAGGACCATGGGGGTGCCCTGGCGGTGGAGGATATGGTGGTGGTGGGAAACCTGTAAAGCACATATACAAACCATACAGACTGCTTAATTAATCACATAAGAAATCAAAAGACAATGAAATCAATCAATTTAAATCTATAGAGACTTGCCTGGTCGGGGGGGAGGAGGAGGAGGTCCATCATCATGATAATGAACATGTTGGTAACTCATTGCTAACAATAGTTGCAGACTCTAATGGCAGAATTAAGGGAAGAGTAGTGTAAAAAATATATTTGTAGCGTAGCAGGAAGGTTCGTACTTAGCTTTTTCTTGAAGATGGAAGCCCAAAAATGTGAACAGGGTAAGTACTAAGTATACACATATCAAAAGAGTTTAATTAAAAGAATATGTACCTATCACGTGTCGCGGCAATACGGCACCACTAAGCTATTGATAAAAACACTATCTAACAATCTTGTTGTTTTGCTAGCACACCCACCATTCAAGAAATCTATTGATCCAACACTTGGTTAATGAAATTCAGTTATCAATGTGGAAATCCAGATGTATGGTGTTTGGGGAGATGACATGATTCGAAATCCTAATGATGAAAATAAAACTTAATTACTTTTTTTTTTTTTTTTTTTTGTGATTTTTGTGTTTATTAAAATTAGCTGGGAATCAAATTATATGGGTATCACATATAAATAGAATTAAGTTTCCGTTAAAATAAGAACTTGATTTCCCTTCTGACGTAAGAAATCGAGTTCTTTAATTCTTTTTTTCATAGAACTTGATTCTCTTTCATTTTCAACATGTAAACGAACCAAACGTGTTTTATTTTCAAAATATGAGAGCTTTTAACACCGAGACTTATTTTTACTAGCTTATCAAAACCTGCATTATTGTATTACATAAATTTTGGATTTCTATGGAACGTAGAAAACTTGAAATTTTTATTGAATGTTTACATAAACTTCTTTTTTTTATGTTTACATAAACTTTTATATATATATATATATATATTATTCCGTAACGTGAGGGGTTTACTGGTGGAACGTAATCTTATTTCGAATTTTGGATCAAATGCTATAGATTTATGGATGGAAACTTCTAGTTTGTTTTTCCTAAGATACCAACAAGTCAACAAGCACTGTTAAAACTAGAAACAGCTCATCTGTTATTTTTCCTAAAATACCCCTTCTGGATAGACTCTACCGCTAAGATATTTTAGATATCTTCCCAATTAATCTAGAATGTTGCATGCGTAATTGCTTAGTTACAAAGATAATTCAATTAATGAAACCGTGTATGCTCTATTGAATTTGAATCTTCGTCTATAAATATAAAAAATAAATTATTCAATCTCCTAACTAACAATCCATTTATCCATCTGAAAAAAAAAAAAAAAACAATCGTTTGTTCAAGCTTCCAGTCAAATCAAATCAAATTTCAAAGCACACAATGACAGGAATACCAGAAGAAACACAAACCCTTCAAGAACCAACACAAGTTTCAACTGAAGTTCCGGCAACTTCATCATCACCGCCGCCGCCGACGCCGACGGAGGAGGATACCAAGAAATGGGGAACCCACATCATGGGAGCTCCGGCAGTCCCAACCGCTCATCCAGACAACAAAATAGCGGCTTCATGGAAGGCCGGCGATCACCAGCAAATCTCTCAACAGCCTTATGTCATTCACTCTCCAATCGACAAGCCAAACAACAACCCTCTAGTTCCTGTCGTCGACATGTTCAATACCTGGACCCGAAAAGCAGAGACCGTGGCCCGCAACCTCTGGCACAATCGTAAGTTTCTGATCCCCTGCTGCGGTGATCTTTATCTTGACCTGAAATGCTTAACGTTTATAATTTTTGGATGAATTTGCAGTGAAAACAGGGCATTCAGTGTCTGAAGTTGCTTGGGGAAAAGTAAATCTGACAGCAAAAGCAATAACAGAGGGTGGTTTCGAGTCTCTGTTCAAGCAGACTTTCCAAACCGAACCAAACGAGAAGCTGAAGAAGACTTTTGCTTGCTATCTATCCACAACAACAGGTCCTGTTGCCGGAACTCTGTATCTATCAACCGCACGTGTGGCTTTTTGCAGTGATCGTCCCTTGTCTTTCGCTGCACCGTCTGGACAAGAATCTTGGTGCTACTACAAGGTCATGATACCTTTTGGAAACATAAGCAATGTCAATCCTGTGATCATAAAAGAGAACCCATCTGAGAAATATATTCAAATTGCGACAATCGATGGTCATGAGTTCTGGTTCATGGGTTTTGTTACTTTTGAGAAAGCATCGGATCATCTCTTGAACAGTGTGTCGGATTTCAAAAAAATTGGCACTGCAACAGCTTAGGCAGTTTTCCTTTTTGGATAGCTTTGTTTTATTGATATTTTCTCTGCTTCTTGTTAATTTGGATTTTGTGAAAGTTTCTGTTGTAAATTTGTAATATGTTGCTTGCATATCAGTTGTAAGAGTTTTACTTTTGAGGTAGATATATATTTATGTTGAGCTTTTGTGTATGTTTAAACAGAATTGCTGGTGATGAACTGATGACATGATTTTTTTTTTCAGTTAATTTGGGCAGTGAAGATGGTATATTTGTAACTTTGTCATTGTAAATTTGGAAATTAAGTAATTATTCTATAAGACAGGGTCTTACTTCGAATTCTAATTTATATATTTATGTTTAGACATTTGGGCCGTCGATTGGCCCATTCATGATTAGTTTTAGTACTCCCTAGGCCGAGTCCAATTGCATTTTTTTCGAACTTTTCAGAGTTGGATCGGAGTCCAAGTTGAGTTGAGCTCATTACGAGTTGACCCATGACGTGTCTGGACGCGTCACTAGTTTACTCAGCAGTAGGTGATTGGGCCGCCACATTAGCCCAATCCATGTGTCGTTTTAGTACTAGTTTAGCCCAGTCAATTATAATTTTTGTCTAAGTTTTCAAGAGTTGGATTGGAGTCCAGGTTGGGCTTGGACCCATCACGACTGCATTCTGATATGTCCGGATAAAGATTCTTATATGGCCGGATAAAGAACAAGGATCGATAAATATATATAAGATTTAAATATCTATTTTTATGATATCGAACAGAATTTTATCCACAAATATTTGTAAATACGTATATACGTGTGAGGAGACTTCATCCTCCATCACAAACATGGAAAAAGAGTACACTGTATAACCATGACATATAATTAATTTAATTCAATATAAGATTTTACCAAACAAATAACTATTTTTTTCAAGGCCAATTTAATTCATTCCCAATCACAAAGAAGTTGTTCCAATTTGTTCATAAATCAATAATATTGATACGGCTAGTTACAATATAAAAACAAAATATACCGGCAATCCACTGATTTTATATCTTAAACATCAATATTCAGTATACATTACAAGAAATTGGATGGTTCAAACAAATCTTTTAAATGGCAAACACCTGATATCTTTGATCAAGCCGTCAAAAAATAATCCATGAATTCTTCTTAAAACTTCAAGAACATTCTGCAGTTCCCCTTCACTCTCAATCTCATCGGTCTTCATCTCCGCATACGATTTACAATTATGATGGTAATCGGTAAAGTAGTTATATTCTTGAACCGTGATCAGATTGTCTAAGTGGTCGCTCCATACACTCTTTGTGTCATCAATGATAATAGTCCTATCCTCTCGTCCAAGAACCAATTCCAGTTTCTTTTTTGATTTTTCCTTAAAATCTTCACGTGAAATACACCGAGAGTCGAAGTATTTACCTTCCGGGTCAAGAAACGTAGCAACCTTCTTCACGTAGTATCTGCTCCCCATTGAACAAACATAAATTTCGAACATGGAACTTGCTTCTTCTAAGAATGTGCGGACAAAAGGTCTCAACTTCACCAAGTAAGCATCATCGAGAACGAACAGGCTCCCATCTGATGTATTCGAATCCGTCTGTTTCATCAAATACAACTCGTCTGGTGTCAGCTTCTTGAATGCTTTAGAGTGAAGAAGTGTGTGGTCCAAGTCAAGAACCAAGTGAAGCTTCTTCTGGGCAAAAAGCTTGTTGGAGTTGGCAACTTTCAAACGAGAAATCTCATCGAGGGACAGCCTTAAGCCATCGAAAATATAATCAAAACGGATGCCATAATCGGAAGCCATTGGTCGACCACAGTGCAGGCAGACTCCATTGATGACCGTTGAATGTTTACAATTGAATCCAAGAGAAATCGACTCATCGAATATCTTCAATCGTATACGTGGGGCCTTCGAACATGAGTCCAACCCCAGTGAGCGATGGAGGGTTGATGTGGGAGTGATTTTGCTTCGAACGTGGTGGTGGTGGGTTGATGTGGGTGGACGAACAGAGACGGCAACCATTTTTTTTTTTTTTTTTGTTTCTTTTTTTCGTTTAAGTTTAATTAGTGTAACACTGATATTTATAGCTGTAATATTTCCTAAAGTGAGTCGGATTCCTTGTAAATTCAGTTTTGGTTTTTATTTCCTATTTTGGTTTCCTTTATACCGTAGGATTGCATCGAAATTGATAATGACATCAGATTTATCTAAAAGCATCCATCATTCTTGAAATACAGAATTTTCGTGAATTGAATTGACCAATCCAAATATCATATTATGCATATAATTTCAAAATATTTGAACAAACAACTCCAAAAGTCAATTACAATTATATAATAAGGTTAAAACAAAGAAATAACTATCATAATATGGTGGAATTGTGGAAGATATATTCGAATTTTTGGTGGTACATGGTCAATATGTCAAAATATTATAAATTTATTTTAAAAATAATTGAGATAACTCAATCTACACATTGAGATTATGTGTTTGTTCAAGTACTACCTTTTACCCAAATTTTGTACTAACACAAACAAAAACATTAGTTTATTTTATTTTATGAATAAAGTCATTAAAATAGCAATTACATTAAAGAAAACTTGAAGCATCCCAACTATGTTGGCACCCAACAAATTTACCTATCATATGTACATTAGAGCATTTTCAATACTGTACCAAATTAGTGTGTCAATACTAAAATTTAATATAGAGTATAAAAGTCTTCATCTAATACAGTGTCAAATTTAACATATGCTATATTGTGTGTCAAATTTGGCATAACAATAAATGTATCTTTTTTAATTACAAAATCCCATTATATATATTTTTTAAATATTAAAAATAATTTAAATTTAATGTATATTAATGATATTTCATTCCAAATCTATTTCATCCAACCATTTTTCAGCATTTTAATGAATGCATTAATGGTAAATATTGAATTTTATAATTTTAATTAATAAAATAATAAAATAGCATTTTAAATATAACTATACATTATAGCACAATACTAAATCGTTGCGTCAAATATTGCATTTTACACTTTTTTGTACCAATTTTGACACAATACTAAATCGTTGCGTCAAATATTGCATTTTACACTTTTTTGTACCAATTTTGACATTGTCAGTAAGACATGCATTAGAGATAGTCTTATTAGAGCATCTCCAATGTAGTGATAAATTAGTGTATCAATAATAAAATTTAACATAGAGTGCAAAAGCATTCCTCCAATGCAGTGCTAAATACTGTGTTAAATTTGACATATGCTATACTATGTGTCAAATTTGGTACACAGTATAACATATACCAATTTCGACACAGTAATAAATGCATATTTTTTAATTACAAAAATATCATTATATATATTTTTAAAATATTTAAAATAATTTATATTTAATTTATATTAATGATATTTCAATCGAAATCTATTTGATCCAACCATTCTTCAACATTTTAAAGAATGCATTAACGGTAAATGTTGACTTTTATAATTTTACTTAATAAAATAATAAAAATAGTATATTAAATACAACTGTGTATTGGAGTACAATGCTAAATTGTTGTCTTAAATATAACATGTTACACTTTTCTGTGTCAAATATGGCATTGACAATAAGACATGTATTGGAGATGGTATTAGTTGGCTTTGACCAAAATCGCACAATATATACCAAATAATACTAGTTAAAATTAGGATTTGTATTCTCTACTGATCTGGTTTTTTTTTATGACCTTTTTAAAATATGTGATTAGTTGTCGATAAAGTGGTTGTAGAAACCAATCATATCTTAACCACATATTCATTATAATACGTATGTGTCGTGAGATTAGATAAGATTACATACGAGTCCGTGATTCCAAATTCTTGAAGGAATCCAAAGTCTAGGCCATAGGCCATCAACCAAATTTATCATTGGGTTGGGCTACTGGTAATAACACACACAAATCAACTGAACAAGCCACCTGGACTTTTGACATTTTACGGAAACTCAAAGCCATGGTTGAAGATCGGAATGGAGAAGTACAAGCCCCTTTGGGAGAAGTATGTCGATTATACTCATCCTCTTCTGCAACAATGCAATTTTCATTGATTTTATACGCGATGTAGATTTCAGCTTCAGCTCTCCGTCGGCAGAAGAACCAGATTTTGTGACTGTGAATGCTTGTACCATTTTCACTATATCAAGCATGGATGTCGGTTGTAACATGGCTACTTCATTGATGCTCGACTTGTCTGTTGTAGTATATAGACACTGTCATCATATCAACTATTATTCAAGGATTGTACAGTAACTAATTTATTATTCAGCTTAATATTTTAGATTCATTGTCAGCTCCTATTCACATTTTTATTTTTCTTCAGTCATTTTTCCCAATTGTGCTTTCATTGGAGCTATTTGGACTCTTTTGATATAACAACTAGAGATGATTCTCCTTCTCCCTCTCTCTCTCTACGAGTATGTGCTGTGTATTCAAGCGTATCTTAAACATCTGAATTAATATTTTTACGTATTGCGTTGCGATCGTTGATGTTGATGTTGTCACTTGCATATGTTAAAGCTCTCGATTGTTAGATAAACCAACCATCTTCTACACTTCTTGTTACCATTTAAATTCGATTACATGGATTCAATTAATGAAACCGGGTATGCTCTATTGAATTTGAATCTTCCTCTATAAATAAAAAAAAATTATTCAATTTCCTAACTAACAATCCATCTAAAAAAAAAAACAATCTTTTGTTCAAGCTTCCGGTCAAATCAACTCAAATTTCAAAGCACACTATGACAGGAAAACAAGAAGAAACACAAACCCTTCAAGAACCAACTCAAGTTTCAACTGAAGTTCCGGCAACCTCATCATCATCACCGCCGCCGACGGAGGAGGAGACCAAGAAATGGGGAACACACATCATGGAAGCTCTGGCAGTCCCAACCGCTCATCCAGACAACAAAATAGCAGCTTCATGGAAGGCGGGCGATCACCAGCAACTCTCAACAGCCTTATGTCGTTCACTCTCCAATCGACAAGCCAAACAACAACCCTCTGGTTCCTGTCGTCGTCATGTTAAATACCTGGACCCGAAAAGCAGAGACCTTGGCCCGCAACCTCTGGCACAATCGTAAGTTTCTGTTCCTCTGCTGCGCTGATCTTTATCTTGACCTGAAATACTTAACGTTTATCATTTTTGCGTGAATTTGTAGTAAAAACAGGGCATTCAGTGTCTGAAGTTGCTTGGAGAAAAGTAAATATGACAGCAAAAGCAATAACAGAGGGTGGTTTCGAGTCTCTGTTCAAGCAGACTTTCCAAACCGAACCAAATGAGAAGCTAAAAAAGACTTTCGCTCGCTATCTATCCACAACAACAGGTCCTGTCGCTGGAACTCTGTATCTATCAACCGCACGTGTGGCTTTTTACAGTGATCGTCCTTTGTCTTTCGCTGCTCCGTCAGGACAAGAATCTTGGTGCTATTACAAGGTCATGATACCTTTTGGAAACATAAGCAATGTCAATCCAGTGATCATGAAAGAGAACCCATCTGACAAATATATTCAAATTGCGACAATCGACGGTCATGAGTTCTGGATCATGGGTTTCGTTACTTTCGAGAAAACATCGGATCATCTCTTGAACAGTGTGTCGGATTTCAAAAAAATTGGCACTGCAAGTCTGCAACAGCGTAACCAGTTTTCCTTTTTGGATAGCTTTTTTATTTATGTTTTCTCTGCTTCTTGTTGATTTGAATTTTGTGAAAGTTTCTGTGGTAAATTTGTAATATTTTGTTTGCATATCAGTTGTAAGAGTTTTACTTATGAGTTAGAAATATATTATTTTTGAGCTTTCGTGTATGTTTAAACAGAATAACTGGTGATGAACTGATGGCATGCAATTTATTTCAGTTAATTATGGCAGATGAAGATGGTATATTCGTAACTTTTGGTTGTAAATTTAGAAATTAAGTAATTATTCTTTAAGACAGGGTCTTATTTCTAATTTATATATTTATGTTTAGACATTTGTGCCCTCAATTTGCCCTTTCATGATTGGTTTTAGTACTCCGTTTGCTGAGTCCAGTAGCCTTTTTTTCGAACTTGTCAGAGTTGGATCGAAGTCCAAGTTGAGTTAGGCTCCTTACTAATTGATCCGTGACGTGTCTGGGCATGTCACTAGTTTACTTAGTAGGTGATTGGGCCGTAGCATGAGCCCATTAATGTGTTGTTTTAGTTCTCCTTTAGCCCGGTCCATTATAATTTTTTTTTTAAGTTTCCAAGAGTTGGATTGGAGTCCTAGTTGGGTTTGGACCCATCCGGGCACGTCATAAGTCAAAGATTGATAAATATATCCAAAAAAATCTACTTTTATGATACTGAAAAGAATTTTACCAACACAAACTTATAAATATGTGTAAAAACTTATAAATATGTGTAAGAAGACTTCAACATCCATGGAAAAAGAGTACACTACATAACCATGACATATAATTAATTTAATACAATCTAAGATTTTCCCAGACAAATGACTAATTCCTTCTAGGCCAATTTGATCCATTCCCAATCACAAAGAAATAGTTCAAATTTGTAAATAAATCAATAATATTGATACGGCTAGTTACAAAAGTAAAAATATATATATATACTGGCAATCCAATATTTTCAGTATACATTACAAGAAATTGGATGGTTCAAACAAATTTTTTAAATGGCAAACACCTGATATCTTTGATCAAGCCGTCAAAAAATAATCCATGAATTCTTCTTAAAACTTCAAGAACATTCTGCAGTTCCCCTTCACTCTCAATCTCATCGGTTTTCATCTCCACATACGATTTACAATTATGATGGTAATCGGTAAAGTAGTTATATTCTTGAACCGTGATCAGATTATCTAAGTGGTCGCTCCATACACTCTTTGTGTCATCAATGATAATAGTCCTATCCTCTCGTCCAAGAACCAATTCCAGGTTCTTTTTTGATTTTTCCTTAAAATCTTCACGTGAAATACACCGAGAGTCGAAGTATTTACCTTCCGGGTCAAGAAACGTAGCAACCTTCTTCACGTAGTATCTGCTCCCCATTGAACAAACATAAATTTCGAACATGGAACTTGCTTCTTCTAAGAATATGCGGACAAAAGGTCTCAACTTCACCAAGTAAGCATCATCGAGAACGAACAGGCTCCCATCTGATGTATTCGAATCCGTCTGTTTCATCAAATACAACTCGTCTGGTGTCAGCTTCTTGAATGCTTTAGAGTGAAGAAGTGTGTGGTCCAAGTCAAGAACCAAGTGAAGCTTCTTCTGGGCAAAAAGCTTGTTGGAGTTGGCAACTTTCAAACGAGAAATCTCATCGAGGGACAGCCTTAAGCCATCGAAAATATAATCAAAACGGATGCCATAATCGGAAGCCATTGGTCGACCACAGTGCAGGCAGACTCCATTGATGACCGGTGAATGTTTACAATTGAATCCAAGAGAAATCGACTCATCGAATATCTTCAATCGTATACGTGGGGCCTTCGAACATGAGTCCAACCCCAGTGAGCGATGGAGGGTTGATGTGGGAGTGATTTTGCTTCGAACGTGGTGGTGGTGGGTTGATGTGGGTGGACGAACAGAGACGGCAACCATTTTTTTTTTTTTTTTGTTTCTTTTTTTCGTTTAAGTTTAATTAGTGTAACACTGATATTTATAGCTGTAATATTTCCTAAAGTGAGTCGGATTCCTTGTAAATTCAGTTTTGGTTTTTATTTCCTATTTTGGTTTCCTTTATACCGTAGGATTGCATCGAAATTGATAATGACATCAGATTTATCTAACGAACATATTTATAGAAAGACAAAACAGGCAAACATGCATCGTCCTTGAAATACTGAATTTTCGTGAATTGTATTGACAAATCCAAATATCATATTATGCATATAATTTCAAAATAATTGAACAAAAAACACCGAAAGTCAATTACGATTATATAATAAGGTTAAAACAAAGAAATAACTATCATAATATGGTGGAACTGTGGAAGATATAATCCAAAATTTGGTGGTATTGTTATGGAAAACATGGTCAATATGTCTAAATATCATAAATTTAATTTATTTAAAAAAAATTGAGATAATTCTTGTCTACACGTAGAGATTGTGCGTGTTGGTTAAGTCCTACCTTTTGCCCCAAGTTTGTACTAAATAACACAAACAAAAACACTAAGTTGATTTGGGCCAAAATGGCACAATACGTACCCAATAATACTAGTTGAAATTAACCGATGAACCAATCCAAAGTCTAGGCCATCATCCAAATTTACCATTGGGTTGGGTTGCTAGTAAATAACACACACAAATCAACTCAACAAAAGCCTACCAGAATTGGTATGTCCATCCTTTAATTTTGAAATATTGATTGAACCTTTATATATTATGAATTTGGATCCTCTACTGATCTGGTATTTTTTCTGATCTCATCTAATTTCATGACACATAAATATTGTAATGGATGTGTGGTTAAAATGTGATCGGTTTCCACAACCACTTTACCAACAACCAATCATATGTTTTAAAAAGGTCAGGAAAAAGATTAGATCATTAGATGATTCAAATCCATATATTATAGGGTAGGGCATAGGATAGTGCAAAAGGAACGTTAGACACTCTATTTTTATCCTTAAACACAATAAATGCATTAACAAGAAAATAAATATATATATATTGTTATTCTTTTTATAGCGTCTTCACACATGCACTTAGAACATAGGTTAATATTACACTATTATATATAAATGCACGATCAGATTTTTTGAAGAGGGTTTTAGTAATTATATGCATATTCTGAGGACAGACAAAGATGTGTTCGCAAGTTGCAACCTAGGCACTGTAACGACAAAACAGTGCAATGATTTTCAGATTTTTTAGGAAGTTTCTAACTGGGGATATATTTGAATACTTTCAAACTGATTGTGCAACTTCAAATTCCAAGATGGGTTATTAAATTTTGTCCCACATGTCTATATATGTGTTTCCCATGTCACAATCATAATTACTGATTATGATCCAACTAATAATCACTAATTATACATTAAAATGAATGAAGAACCAAGTACCTAATCTGGTTAATTGGTTGGAGACTTCAAAGAAACCCCCATTGTGATCGAGTCTTAACTAATGAATATATATATATATAGAGCTACCCAAACTAAACTAAGTTGGTCTAGTAGCTCTGGATAATGCTTTAGAAATTAATCTAGTTAAATCCCGGTAAATCCCTAACTCAACAACTTGGACAAAGGACTGCGGACTGTACTATTTGTCCGCAATAAATTGAATTGAATCACGGACACCCGAACCTCCTTGGAACCAAGTAATAATAATAAAAATAAATAGTTATCTTTATTATAATGAACGAGTTGATGTGTATAAGACTATGGAGAGATGCAAAGAGGAAGAAACACACAAGAACAAGAAGGATATCGAAACAGACAAACATAATTAACATATATAGATTCCTTTATTGACAACAGTTTCTTTGTGAACAAATAGCCTGCCTTGATCTCTCTATCTCTCTCTTACTTTGACCAAAAAACTTATTATGAGAGAGAGAAGGAGAACACAAAGAACGAGAGAGAAATTTCCCTGTTTCTGTTTTTGTTGTTGTTTTTTTTTTTTTTTTGAAATTGTTTTTAAATAAAAATGAAAACAAAATAATTTTGTGTGTCAGTGAGAGCCTATAAGCAACCAGCTGCCTCCCTTCCATCTATCTTTTTCTCTGATAATTAGATTCCCTTCTCTTCTGTCAAGAGAGAGAGCTAGCTAGCTAATAAGTAAAAGAAAACGTTCCTCTTTGTAATTTCTCATCACTATTCACTAGTCCAGCTATATATGATCAATTCATGGACCATCTCTTTCTCTATCTGTTTCATAATTTGTAATGGTACCATCTTCAAAGCATCTCTGTCTCTGTCTCTCTCTCTGTCGCTCTCTGTCTGAATTTTCGAATCTTTTAGGACGGAGGGCCTGCATGTCATGCCCTTTTGCATGCAGAGTCACCTTTTTAAGTATTGTATTTCGAGCTCTCTCTCTCTCTCTCTTTTCATTTTTACCAACAATATCAATTTACATATAAAATTGAAAGAAATGTATGTGTTCACAGTTTACTAGTTGGTGAATATTTGTGACCACTGTCCTCCACTGACCACAAACATTGAAAAAAAAGCTGCTCAAAATATTCCTTCTCTTATTGTTTCATTATTAATATATTAAATAAAAATAATACATAACAAACCCTCTCATAGTATCATGGCGTAAATACACCGGCTACCCCTAAAGTTCTAAATAAATACAGTTAAAAAGTAAGGATATGTATTTATCAATTCCGACGTCTCGATTCTACTAAAAGAAAGTGTCCAAATTTTAAAGTTAGGGATATAATAAAATGAAATCAGGTAAAATAACTGTTGTTAAACAGATCGATTTTGTGTATTTTTTTCTCCGTAAATCAATATTCGGTTGCCAAGGTCATGAGATTGAATATAGAGATAGAGATGTGTTGGTCATTAAGAAAACGTAAATGCCAATGTATACTACTATTAAACTCGTGACTGTTTAATTTGATATTCTTCAAAATGAAAACTGATTTTATATATATATATATATAGTCATGAAATTAGCGCATGACATGACACACATATCGTGGTGAGGACTTATTGGATGATAGAAGTGAGCAGGTTGACGAGTTGATGATCAACAAAAAATATAAATTTATATATATTCAAATTCATGTAGCAAATAAGAAGGAAATTTGTGTCAGTCTACACTGCTCCTGTTTATATTTTACAATAGTTTAGACACACACATCTGATCTGATCTGAGGATTCTAGTTATTACAGTGATAATTAATAAGATGTGTCAAACACTGCGAATATTGTATTCTCTGACGCACAAAAATTTTGTTGACCCATTAATTCACAGTGTCATTTTTAGTTAATAATTGGGAATACGCAAAAATCACCTTACCCATATTTGGTAATTTGGGTTATGTAGTTTTTTATTTTAAAAATAAAATAAAATAAAATTTAAAAACTTAAAAACTTGATATCTCAACCTATATTGAGAGGTATCACTACAAAAAAAAATGTCTATTAGTGACGAACTATTTCCAACGGCACTAATTACCGTCGAAAATAGTGCATTTTCCGACGGTCATATTAGAACCGTCGAAAATGAGTCAAAATATAATACGATAGTTTCGATGGTCGAATAACCGTTAGAAATAGTCTTTATAGCATCGGAAATATGGAAAAAGTAATACAATATCTCCGGTCAGAAATAATCCACATTTTTGACGGTATGTTTTGTACCGTTGGAAATGATAACATTTGATTCGAATTAATTTTAAGGGTAATTACGTATCGAAAATGTAATAGTATTTTCTATATTATTTGTTATGGCATTGTCATTAAAAATAATAATTAATATATTATAATGGAATGTATTTGATAATTTATCCACTATAAAAAAAACTGACTTGTAGATCAATATTTTAAAAGCATCACTTTATATGTTATTTTTTATTTATCATTATTTTTTTAACGAAATCACTCTGTCAAATTTTTCGTCAAATATTTTGATTTAATTTTGAATTTTTCAAATAATATGTCATAAATAATGTAAAAAAATATATATAATTTATGGTATGGATCAGACTTTAGGAACAAACAATAGGACTAATAAGAAGTCTACTTTATATGCATATCTAACTAAATTAAATAAATATAAAAAATAGCAAAATTATTAGTAATTATAAGAATATTTAGTTATTTATAATTATATTTAATGACACTACTAAATCATATTTTTTTTAAAAAAAACTTGTTAAGTTTATTTAATATCTATTTGTTTATCATACAAAGTAATTACAAATTTTACTGAAATAAGTTAAATTTTTTTTTTTTGTAAAATGTTGATTATAAAAAATAAAATCAATAAATATATAATATACGTATTCTATTTCAAGATAAAGTGGTAAAATGTAATTTCCTATCAGATAAGGGAAATATTTTATTAAAAAATATTATTTTATAAGACAATATCAATAGTTATATTTAAACATTGTGCAAACAAATATATTTAATTAACATATCAATAGCTTATATATAAATAGTATATGAAAATATCATATATAAAGTTACAATAAAATGGTAAGAGTGCGACGAAATGATGTGGCGAGCGTTATTTTTTTTTTTCATTAAAGGTAAGCCGTCAAAAATATTAATAATTTTTACAACATCTAATTACTATTATCCACAACATTTTTATTTTTTCTATCAACCTTGATCGTCGGAAATGGTCATATGATGGCCTCCAACAACATTTTCTCGTCGAAAAAGTATATTTCTTTTGTAGTGTATGTCTGGTATTATTATGTACAACATATAAATTATGGAATTTCAATGTAATTTATGTATATAACATTTTATATGATGCTAAATATGAAAACAATATCTATTAATACCTAATAATAAGTTATCAAAAGCTAATTATTTCGTAATATGACAATATCGTGACGTGAATATTCAACCGTATATAATTTAAACGTTACCCCACCCGACATAACAAGAAAGTGTTAAAAAGAATCTTTTAAAGGTGTTAATAATTGAGACATTGGCACCTCAAGTCAAGGCTCAACCTCAACAATTTAGAATAAAAACAAATTAAAAAATAAATACATAAGAATATATATATATATATATATATATATATATATATATATATAAATATCACTGAACATTCAATTCAAGTATTCAACTGTTTAATGATAGTCATTTTGAGTAAACAAATCAACGTGATCATAATTCACGAATTGTCAAACGAACGGGAGTAGTTGACCAAAGCCTATAAAAACCACAACAGAAACTTTTAGTCCAATACGCAAACTCCTTACGTGCTGCGATTTGATTGCCTCTCATCATGTTTTTGACATTTTCTCGTAAAAATTATCTGTTCCAAAAAATTATCAAAAAAGAAAAAAAACCGCCTTATACGGCGTGAAACTCGTATAAATACAATCATATATATAATACCCGTATAATATTCTAAATACACGTGCGCATGTGCACGTTCTTTTATTGGACCCCACCTGGATGTAAATTGAAGTCCAAATGGCGACATCTCATTGGTCAATGTACCAGACACACTACCGAATTCTCACACGATAATATAACCCCTTATAGTCCCACCATAACCACATCGACATCCTAGCCTTGGCTATTTTAGGCTTTTTAAATTTAAATTTCCATTTTTAACCTCTTCTTTTTTCTCTCTCGACTGTGTATGTGTATTGCCTAGGTTTGAAGAAATTATACATGAGAAAACTATGACAGTTTCTACCAAGAATGAGATTAGATATATATAATAAAACTACTTAATTAATTAAGTTGATAATTAACAGATAAAACAGCAGGATTTTTTTAAAATATTAAGATAAACAAGAAGTAAAACTATGAAGTATTAACTATATATTATATACACGTCGCAATCACTCAAGAATTTAAGAATATTATTCTCTCTCTTCTTCTTTTTTCTATCATTGACCTTGGCTATATATTTGATATCTCTCAGCTTCAACTTCAATGGTGTCCCAAAAAAAAAACACAGATATCAAAATTAATAATATAAAATATAATTAAAATTAAAAAGAAGACTAAAAGAAGGTGAAAGAATTTAAAAAAAAAAATTGTAAACTAAAAACTCAATATGTGTCTTGCATTTCTTCACGATGATTTCACACTGAAAATGTTTCTAAAATCAGAAACTAAAACAAACAAAAAAATGCTGAGAAAGGAATTGAAAATGGGATTTTTTTTTAATATTTATTTTCTTCTAAGGAGAGGAGGCATTGGTGTCTGATCGATCGAAATGGAGGAGTTGACCATTGCATTTAGGGCAGTCTTCAACTTGTTTTGGGACCATGAAATACATGAGACAACTTTTGCAACCGGCCACCACTAAAACGTTGTCGTTTTTGCTCTGATCTCCTAACCGATGATTGTTTCTGTTGTTGTTATTATAATGTTCTCTTGTTATTGTTGATGAAGATGGTGATGACTCTGAAGATGACTCTTCACTATCATACGAGCTGTCTTCTTCATCTTCCTCCTCTGAGTAAAAGTCCCCACTTGACTCTGCTATTGTTCTCGGATCCACTTTAGCTTTCATACCATTTCTCCAGTTTATGTAATATATCTCTCCTGTCTAAAAAAAAAAGAAAAAGAAAACACTATAAAAAATTACATCTTTTTAAATCCCCAGTTTTCTAATTTATCAGATTAATAATTTTTGTAGGTAAAGGTGATTTTTTTTTTTTTTTGGTTTTACACTTTCTGGGTTACCCAAATGAGAAAAAAAAAAGGGAAAAAATGAAAAGAAAAAAAAAAGCTTATTACTTTTTTTAGGGTTTTGGATGTCTAACCCTAATTTTGATCTAATCTGAGTATATGTTGGAGAAAAAGAGACCACCCAGAAGACATTAAATACAGAGACAGTGAAAGCAAAAACAAAACCCATTAAAGAGAAGAAGAAAAAGACCATTCCATTTTCAGAAAGTAACAAAGAACAAGAAAAAGAAAAAAAAGCACTCAAGATCTGCCATGGTTTCTCATTTATTGTATCTGCAACACGAAAAGTGACTCAATCTAAAAACCCAAAAGATCAAAAACTGAAAAAAGAAAGAAAAAAGATATAAAAAAATATATTTGTGGGTTAATTAAATTACCTGTAAATCGAGACATTGTTCCCAATGGTAGGGAAGAGAGATATGTGAGTTGAGCTCTAAAGCTGCGTCTGAGCTTTGGAGGTTGTTGTTGTTGTCGTCTGATCTTGACGATCTTCCTAAGCCGGAATCACGATGACGACGACTTGTGGCGCCGTCTTCGACTACTCCGCCGCCGCCGTGTCTTCTATGGTGGTTATTCAGGGAACAGTTTTGCAGAGACCTCTCTAAAGATTCAGTGATCGTCGCCATGTTTGGTGCTGTCATTTCTTTTTCGAGAAAGATGAAAAAAAAAACCCAGAAAACAAAAAAAATGGATAGAGAAATTTAGACAAACCAGCAGGCACACACACAAGAGAAAGAGAAAGACAGCTGAAAAGCTGAGATTTTGAAGGAATTATAATAAAGGAAGAGAAAATGAAGGAGAAGTGGTTTTTAAGTCTTTGTTTGTTAGAGATAGATAGAGAGAATTAGTGGGGGGTGTGTGGAAATAAAAAGTCTCACGCTCTACAGATTGCGCGTGGGAATCTTGCACGAAGCCCTGGGTGGACCCGAAACCTGTCATAACCAGGGAACCATTTTCGTTTTTGTCTCACACAAGCATATCGGGTTAATCCCGCACGCGACAGTTGGAGCGTGTGGAGGAGTCATTCCTATAGGGTAATACGATTCCTCTTTTTTAAATTATCGTATAAATATTTACAATTCAATACAGTAGTTCAATCCATTTAATAAATTGTTATGTTTTTATTTTTATCATTTTTTTTATTGGATTACTACATTGGATTATATACATTTTCAGTTTTATGATAATTTTTTAAAAAAGTATAGCATTATCCATTTCTATATGTAAGGATGATCTATACTGTTATATTATGGTTGAAAAATATTTTATTTTATTTTATTGGTTGTTCATATCAAATGGTGGTACCAAGCGTATCGAAAAATCCGTCTTAAGTGATCAATTAAAGATGAGATTCTATTCACTCGTATGAAGGAATTTTATCTCTTGTAATACTCGTATTTCAATTAATTGATCATTTACACTACATAATCTAATACTAGTGAGTCGAACATGTAATGTGCATAGAAGAATCTCTTCTTATGGTTACTTGTGATGAATGGTAGAAAAACTTTGATACATCATACAAGTAATTGAATAAAAATGTCATATGATATGAGCTCGAGAAAATACACCCAAAAAAAAAAAAAAAAGAAACTCCCCAAGTGACCAATCAAATATGATTCTACACGGTCGGACACAAATACTTTATTTGATTAATCAGTAACGCTACTTCATGTGATTAGTGGCCCAAATGTATACATTTGCATCGAAAGAATCTATCCTAATTGTATTGAATTATGAATAAGCTTCTATACGCTTTGGTAAAAAAATTATTACATCATATGGTGATATCCTAGGCATGTAAGCCTAGCGACCTAAAATTCTACATGCTCTAGCCAATCATATTTATTCTTATGATGACAAGTGTTTCATTTGATTGATTATTTACTGTGCTTCGTTCACATGATTAGTGGCACAATATACATTTACAACGAAAGAATCTCGTCTAACTATGATAAATGATATAAAAGTTTCTATGCACTCATACAAATAATATACGAATCTCGGGTTTATATGTCTAGCGAACTAATTAAAGAATCTCTCAAACGATTGATCAAAGATAAAATTCTACCTACTCTCAGGCCAATAATATTACCTATTTAAACACAAGTGTTTCATTTGATCGGTTATTTATATTACTCCATGTAATATAAGTGGGTCAAACATATTCACCTGCACAAAAAGATTAATCTCTCCTAATACATGCTTAGATAAATAATATTATATCCTATGAATCTCTCTTAAGTGACCAATTACATATACATAATTGAAAGTATTTGCTCGGACCAATAATATATATAATACCTTTTAAGACTCGAGTGTTTCATTTGATTTGTTATCTACACTACTCACATGATACTATCAAACCAAATTGTACGTATAATCGTATATATACACATCCACAGAGAAGAATCTCTCATAATTGTGATGAATAGTTTAAACTAAAAAAACGATTCTTGGGGAGGGTAAAGAGACAAAGAGAGAGAGCTAGAGAGATTGTGTAAAAAGAAGAGAATAGGTAAAAGGAAAAAGAAAAAAAAAACGCAGTTACCAAAAAGAATGCCAGAACTTTCTTTAACAGTTTGTGGTTTGGAGGAATTTCTCAATTGGCGAGACGCTTCATGCCCTCCACTCCATTGCCTTCCTTTGCCCTGCTAGCTAGCTCCACTATCCATGTTTAAGTTTTTGGAGTATTGAAAAATAAATTTAGAATACCAACAATAAAAATTTGCTAAGTAAAAGTTTTGAGATCACATGTTAATATATACATATATAAGTAGTTAAATGATATATTTAATTGTAAAACTATTGTAATTTAATCAAAATGTTATAACACGCAACATCTATTAGTTTGTTATGTGTTTTGCATTCCATTTTAATACTTATAGCTAAGGATGCAAGTTTAACCATGTGAAATTACGTGGAAAGTTAATATCTAGACCGTTCATTTATAATTATTTAAACTCGATCAAGAAAATATCAAATACTTTTATTTCATACAAGGATCATTAACAAAACCTAAAAAATTAAGATGCTACACAAACAAAATTATGTGTAAATGGTGAGATATATCACCTTTTTATGTGTGTGTTGTAATGATGTCACCGTTTTAATAACTTAAGTTTAAAATGCACCTATTATGGTGAACTACCCAAATTATCCTTAAATAATCTATTTTTATTCTCATTGTGCTTCTATCTACACTTTGAAAACGATAACTACTCTCTCTCCAAAATAGTTGTCTGAAAATCGATCTACAACTCATCTCTCTCCAAAAAACTTGTCTCTCTCCAGATTCTGTTAAAAAAATAACATATGTTTGTGATCTTCTTTTATACATTATCATATATTTCTGTGTGGTTTAACAATGTATCAATTCGTTATAATTTGTTGTCTCAATCTTTGTATGAACATGTATGAACATTTAGTCTCCAAATTCTGTTCGAGACTTTTTTAAAATACTTCGAGACTTTTTTATTAGTGTCCGAGCTATTTTGATATGATTCTGAGTTTTGTTATACTCTTCCAAGTTTTTTTGATTTGTCTTCGAGTTTTTTTATCAGAAAAGCTCGAATCAAGTAAACAAAACCTCGGGCACTTGGCAAAAAAGCTTGGACACTTGGTAAATAGCTCGATTCGAGTTTTTTTGTCAAGTGCCCAAGCTTTTTTTAATGGGTTAGAGTTTTTTTACCTAGTGCCCGAGTTTTATTTTAATTTGCCCGATGTTTTTTTTAACTTGGCAAAAAGGCTCGAATCAAGTAAAAAAAAAGCTTGGGCAGTTGGTAAAAAAGCTCGATTCGAGACTTTTTACCAAGTGCCCGGGCTTTTTTTTAACTTGGTAAAAAGTCTCGAATCAAGTGCAAAAAAGCTCGGGCACTTGGTAAAAAAACTCGAATCGAGCTTTTTTGCACTTGATTCGAGACTTTTTGCCAAGTGCCCGAGCTTTTTTTTAACTTGACAAAAAGTTTCGAATCAATTAAAAAAAAGCTCGGACACTTGGCAAAAAAGCTCGGGCACTTGATAAAAAAGCTCGAACCCTGTAGAAAAAGCTTTGGCACTTGGCAAAAAAGCTCGAACCCTTACCAAAAAAGCTCTAGACTTTTACTGGGTTCGAGACTTTTACTAAAGGCTCAGAGCCTTTTGTAATTATATTTCGAACATATTAAGTACTGACTAGAAAAAAAAAAGTTCGACCCCCGAATGCGTCTACGTAGTGCCTGAGTTTCAATGAAACTTTCTCTCTCTATTTCATAACTCTCACTGTAAAAAAATGAATCAAATATTCTGATGAAACAACTATTGGGGGCATTTTTGTCCGTTCACCATAATAGGTATCTTTTAAACATAAGTCATAAAAACAGTGATAGTGTTGAAACGTCACCTCCAACAAGTGTTATTTATTTTTTGAGCCCTTTTAATACTTATAGCGAAGGATGCAAGTTTAACCATGTGAAATCATGTGGAAAGTTAATATCTAGACCATTCATTTATAATTATTTAAACTCGATCAGGAACATATCAAATACTTTTATTTCATACAAGGATCATTAACAAAACCTAAAAAATTAAGATGCTACACAAACAAAATACTTGTGATGGGAAATTTTGTTAGTGTTTGGTAGAGGGTCCTTTTTTATATGCAAAAAAAATAATGTTTTAAAAGATTATTTGCACAACGATTGGAAGAAATATAAAGGATCTTAGAATAAATGTACTTTGTAGAAGCATTTTTGTAGCAATAAATTTTTCGAGGGACATATGTTTGTGATGTAAAAGAGTATGGAGAATCTTATAATAAACGTTTTGAAGAGTTATTTTTAGATTTAAATATAAATTACAATCCATATAATAGTTCATAATAACATAAAAAATAACTTATTATTGTCAAATCTTATCTAAATCCGTTAAGAAAAAAAAACATTATAATTTGATATCAAATTAATATAGTGTTTAATATATATATATATATATTAAAACGAAAAAAGTTGGTTTGTGTGTATATGAAAATAATTTTATAAAAAATAATATTAAATGTATTATCAAATATTACAAATATTTTCAAATCCCATCCGTTAAGGAAAAAAAACTTTATAATTTGATATCAAATTAATATAGTGTTTATATATATATATTAAAACGAAAAAAGTTTGTTTGTGTGTATATGAAAATAATTTTATAAAAAATAATATTAAATGTATTATCAAATATTACAAATATTTTCAAATCCCATCCGTTAAGGAAAAAAAACTTTATAATTTGATATCAAATTAATATAGTGTTTATATATATATATTAAAACGAAAAAAGTTTGTTTGTGTGTATATGAAAATAATTTTATAAAAAATAATATTAAATGTATTATCAAATATTACAAATATTTTCAAATCCCCCTCCCCAACAATACTACGAATTTTAAAGATACAATACCCAATTCAGATTACATCTTAATAATTGAATATTTTTATTATTATTTTGAAAACAATAAGTGGATAATTAAAAACCAAATTAATTCAACTATCATAATTGTTTGATTCTTTGTGTTGATTAGAAATAATGGTATATATATTCTTACCAACAGAAAAATCTATTGCATTTATGATATGCCAACCTAGCTTAACCAATTCAACAACGTGTTTTTTTTCTTTTTTGGAATTAAATTCAATAACGTGTTTATTGGTAATTATTATTAGTAAGATGTTGGTCTTTGTACGGAATTTTTTTGTAAACTTTACTCAATTTATAACAACTTGTCTATTATTAATAATATTTTTTTAAAAAAAGTAACTTGTCTATAAAAAAAATTACATATAATTTTGTAACACTTATCTTCATGATCAAAGTCAAACCAAATTAAATACTGTTTAAAAAGTCAAAACATGATAACGGAATACAATTATGTCATTTAATCCATTTGTTTTAGAAAATGTTACATTGAATTAGAGATGTGTTGTAACCCGGTGAGATCAACTGCAATAATTAATATAAATGATAAGTGCACAACCATTTGAATTTTAAACAGATACTTTAATACATCTTCTTGGTTAGGCATTAATTTTCCTAAAATATGTCATAATATGGTATGCAATTATTCCACATTAACAAAGTAAAAATTAAGTCAACGATAATGAGAATGCATAAAATAAAAAATTTCATGTTGGGTATTGACATTAATGACACCTAATTGATAATATTATATTGATAAAAATTGTGGATCAACAAAACTTCAATAAACACACCAACTATTAGTCTCTTAATATTCTTAATTTAGTTGAGTTGGTTGTATATTTCCATGATTCGAATTCTATATTGCTTATAAAACGCAAGTATATATATATTAGTGAGACTTTGGAAAGAGTAGGTAAAAAAAACAACGTTTTATTAATCACAAATTAAATATTATTTTCCATCCATAGTAGAGAATAACCGGGGGTTTATGGTAAATTCACAAAATTATTGAAAACATATTTTATTTTATTTTATTTTTGAAATAAATCGAAAAATATAATTCAAAGGAATTAGAGGGTCCGTCCTGTAAGCGTTTTTCGTTTGCCCCTTTTACGAAAAGAAAAAAAAAATGAAAACAGTGTTTTTGGTTTCAATTTCGAAATCCTAAAACGCATCTGGTAACATATAGTGAGAGTTGTATTTTGAAAATAAAAATAGAAAAAACACGTCTGGTAGTTTATCCGAAAACTATCAAAAAATAAAATATCAATTTTAACATTTTGTTTAATATTATAAAAATTATAAATTGATTGATTAAATAATTAACCAATTTGATTTTTGTATTGTAATTTATAAATTAAAAAAAAATAACACTTCACAAATTAATTTAAAAAAAAATATAAAAAAATCAATTAATCAAAATTAAACTCTTAAATTATAAATATATTACTATATAATAAAAAAATAATTGTATATATTATATTAATAATATATATTATTATAAAAAATATATATAATATTATTATATATATTATAATTTATATTATAAAATATATTATATTTTTATATATAATAACACATAATTTATTACAATCACAATATATCCTATATAAATATATAATATTTGATAATATATATATATATATTATAAATAAATATTACTGTATATAATATATATATATAATAATAATATACACAGTAATATTTGATTATAATATATATATATATATATATATATATATATATATATATATATATCAAATATTATATATTTATATAGGATATATTGTGATTGTAATAAATTATGTGTTATTATATATAAAAATATAATATATTTTATAATATAAATTAATTAATATATATAGTTATTATATACAGTAATATTTGATTTATATATATATATATAATATCAAATATTATATATTTATATAGGATATATTGTAATTGTAATAAATTATGTGTTATTATATATAAAAATATAATATATATAATATTTACGTTATATTAGAATGTTTTAATATAGTATTATAATATATATATATATATATATATGACACTTTGGTCATTTGAACTGTTATCCTGTTTTTTCTCGTCTCGTCCTATTCTAGTCATACAAAACACATAACAGTATAATTAATAGTTTAAAATAAAGTAATTTTTTATATAAAAAAAATAAAAAACAAAAACAAAAATAAATATTTTATATTTTTTAAATATTTCACTGTTAATATTAATTTTATTTTTCTATTTATTTTTTGTTTTTGAAACGGTTAGAGGTGTTTGAATATGAGCACACGGAAAAAGGGAATTCTTGAAAAAAGGACAAGAGGAAACAGCTGAAGATGCAAGTGAGAGTTCAAACTTCAAAGGCCGAATGTACGGGGGAGACACCTCCTTCAATTTATATGATTTTTTAATATCTATATACATATATATATATATATATTAATTTTAACTTTTTATTGTATTAATAATATATGTTATTCATAAAATTAATTTTTAATTTTCATAATATATACTTTAAACGTAATTATACTCACTTATATAATTGAACGTTAATGTATACGGTCATCGTTGATTATCATCGATATATATATATATATATATATATATATATATATATATATAATTCAATACGAATTTTATAAATCATGAAATTGGAATCGGTATCAGACATCCCCTTATTCCGGGAGAAGAAAGGCCACACTAGGCAATGGCATATCACAGATGGTTTTCATATGTATTAATGTATTATCATATAATACATATATATATATAATATTGAAATGTAAATGCAAGTTCACGAGATGGAAAAAAAATGTTGTGTATAGGTAAAAAGGTCAAGTGTAGGGGCCTTTTGCGAATAGTTTCCTCATGATGTGGAATCTTATTCTGAAATATGACAGACACTCACTGCTTTTCACTGTTTTTTTATTCCTTCCTTTGTTTATTTTATTTGTTCAAATTTGACTCTTCTCTAGCTCATCATGTCTACTTCAAATTTGATAACATCAATTCAATTTTTTAGGTCACTCTTCTGACTTCTGAGTACTACACATTTAAATATATAAATATGAAAATCCTGAGATGCATATATTTTTGTGTTATTAATTTATAATAAAATCAGTAGTAGTTCTTCCGGGCATGTTCTTGGCGGTCTTCCCAATTCATTCTCTCAAGAATATCGAGGGAGAGGGAGAGGAAGGGAACATGCCCTAGTGGTCTCTTGGTTGGGTAAAATTCTTGAATGTATCAAATGCAATATATATGCATTATTCATATGGTCGATCTCTCATTATCATCTTGTAGCAGTAACATATTTTGCTACAATTAACGTGGCATAATCAGAACGGAAGATGTGTGATTCATCTCGATGCAGCGGAGCTCCTCATCTCATTGGTTGTTGGTTTCTAGTGTGTATTTTTATGTTTATTAACGCTGTGGTTCATACCTTTTGTTTATGGTTTAACTTAAATAATTATATATGTTATTTGTTGGGATAATTGGCATGAAAGCTTCTTTGCATAAACCTGTGCTCTGACTTCTTACATTTTATTTTAAAATCGTATAGAGATTGTACTTTTGGTTAATAAATATGTTTGAATGTTTTCCAGGTTTTTTTTAATCCGAATCCGACTTTGAATGTTTTCCAGATTAAAAATATGCAAACATGTTTGTATTACTTTTATATACTATACTTAGATCATACAAACAATTCAAAATCCATAACCATACACGATTAGATTGTTGTTTGTAATACGCAAAAACAATCTGGTTCGAATCTGCAGAACATAACAAACATAAACAAAACGTTAGGGAATCGAGGCCCTTGTTTCACACGGTGTCCTTAAGACAATTTCGCCGTATATAACACCGTATGTGTATAGCGATTATCTCACAGGATACAACGATTCAACAGTGGAAGTGCGAAGCACAACCACTTTCAGCGAACTCAAATTAGGTTCGAACTTACCATGCACTGAAGAAGAAAACCGAGAAGGAGAGAAGAAAAAAAAAACTTATGATTCCGTGAGTGCAAGAATGATTTCAATTCTCGAAGTGTAGACTAGGGTTTTTTTTTTCATGCAATTGAAGTCAAAGATATCAATTTGGAAATTGATTAATTACTACGTTTTAAATGATAAAGGAAATTTGATTAAAGAATAATCTTCTAAAATATTTATTCCTGATTGATCATTGATTCTGATCACTTAGTGATCAAGTAAGTATCAGAATCCAAAATTGATCATTGATTCTGATCACTTAGTGATCAAGTAAGTATCAGAATCCAAAACGGAAATCAACTATTTCCTTAATTCAATTGATTTCCTTAATCAAAAATTGAAATTTCAATTTTTCCTTATCATTTATTTAAAACGTTTGACTTAGGGATAAGAATTAATTATTTCCTTATCAACAAACTGATTTAGGAAAAATTATCAAAAATTCGGTTGTACTCTCACAGTCCAACCAAAACAGCATTCGTGTACGCAGGACGTGCCCTTACACATGTTGATAAGCTACTATCACACAACTACTTATATACCACATATAAGTATTTTACCCAACCAATGTGGGATGCATATTTTCCCTACACAATTGGCTCACTTTGAGACTCAATTTCTCATTCACCCATTAATCGATTTGTGAGTTTGAGTATACTACTTCGAAGCTCTCACGAAGGAGAATTCAAATATACATTGATCTTTAATTTCCATGAAACCGATCATACTCAAATAACCCTCTCAAACCAGTAGTTTGTCACAAATTTTCCAACAATCCCCCACATAAATGAAATTGACCTAGGAGACACGAAAGATGACCTTTTGGTAAGTTAAAACGGACGATACCTGCATAGGATAGGTAGGTGTTACCCTTTGAACCTTCCCTTGTAGAGGTGTGCTTACTTTACTGGCTGATCAGTAGATGTGATATCCTTGAACTGTTCTGCCGTTTTGTATAAACGATCACATACCTTACATAGGTATCTTCCTGACCCGATTTGGTTCTCATTTTTATGTTCGTTTTGGCCATGAACATACGACTGGTTCTGTGAGAGTCTCTGGAGAATATAGCTCTTCACTATTCTCTTTTAGAAGCGGCCCCACTTCTCTCTCACATAGGTGATTTCTTAATTAAGAGTAACCCGCATTATTCTGCTCGGATTTCTATAGCTAGAAATTTCGACGCATAAGAATCATTAAAAACATAGTTTAACCTTTTCCTACAGGCATCACTGTTTCATCATAGGAATGGACTTGAGGGTAACCCCCACAGTAATCTAACTGAGTCTTACAACTTGGTTATCACATTGAACCTAGATCTTGGGATCTCCAGTCAACAAGGTTGGGTGTCCATTGTATCGACTTTTTATCTAATGGGCTTTAGTCTCATTCCTCTCGATGATGTCTCAACTAGTTCTCTGTTTAACACTTTAGTTAGCGGATCCGTAATGTTATCTTTTGACCTTACATAGTCAATAGTGATAACCCCAGTTGAGATTAGATGTCTAATGGTATTATGTCTTCGACGTATATGTCTGGACTTCCCATTATACATGTTGCTCTGCGCTCTTCCTATTGCCGACTGACTATCATAGTGGATGCAAATCGCTGGCACAAGCTTTGGCCATCTATGAATATCCTCTAAGAATTGGCGTAGTCATTCAGACTCCTCACCACATTTATCTAAAGCGATAAACTCAGATTCCATTGTGGATCTGGCTATACATTTCTGTTTGGAGGATTTCCAAGATACAACCGCACATCATAATGTGAATACATACCCACTAGTGGATTTTGAATCTTTTATATCAGATATCCCGATAGCATCAATGTATCCTTCTAGGACTGCAGGATATCTGGCATAATGCAGCCCATAATTACGAGTGAATCACAAGTACTTCAGTACTCTTACTATTCCTTTCCAGTGATTAGTTCATGGATTACTCGTATGTCTAGTTAATTTGCTGACTGCATTGGCTATGTCTGGTCTAGTACAACTTGTTAAGTACATAAGACTTCCTATCACTCGAGAATATTCTAGTTGAGAGACGCTCTCACATTTATTCTTGGATAGGTGTAGATTTGTATCTACTGGTGTTTTGGATATCCCAGAATCATTTTTGTTGAATTTTTTAAGAATCATGTCAACATAGTGTGACTGACTTAGAATGAGTCTGTTTGATGTCCTTGAGATTTTCATTCCCAACATTACATCAGCTGGTCCCATATCTTTCTTATCAAATCTTGATTTCAACATCTCCGTGGTAGATTTGATCATTTTTTCATCACTACCAACAATTAGCATGTCATCAACGTATAGACACAAAATGACTTATTCATTTTCAATGTCTTTGACATAAACACATTTGTCACATTCGTTGATCTTAAAAACATTTGACATCATAACATTGTCAGATTTCTCATGCCATAGCTTTAGTGCTTGCTTTAGATCATATAAAGACTTCACCAACTTACAGACTTTCTTTCCTTACTCTGGAGCGGAAAACCCTCAGGTTGTTCCATATAGATCTCTTCATCTAGTTCTTCATACAAGAAAGTTGTTTCTACATCCATTTGATGTACTTCAAGATTTTGTAAAGCTACGATTGCAAGTATCATCATAATGGAGGTTATTCTCGTTACAGTAGAATACGTATCAAAGTAATCTAGGCCTTCTCGTTGATTGTAGCCTTTAATTATAAGTCTGGCCTTATACTTATCAATTGATCCATCCGTTTTCATTTTCCTCTTGAAAATCCATTTGGACCCTAGTGGTTTACATCCCGGAGGAAGGTCCACTAATTTCCTAGTATGATTTTGGAGAATTTAATCAATTTCGCTCTTAATGGCCTCTTTCCACAAGAGTCCTTCTGACGAGCTTACCGCTTCTTTAAAGGTTCGAGGTTCACCTTCTAGCAAAAAGGTCAAAAAATCTAGACCAAAAGATTTTTCTATCCCAACTCTTTTGCTACATCTAGGTTCATCCTCAACTTCTTGTTCTTGGTCCTCACAACTTTCAACATGTGTTCGTTTTGACCAACTTGCTTCATCATTGGATTTATATTGAAATACATCTTCAAAGAACGATGCATTTCTAGATTCCATTATCGTGTTTTTTTGTATATCTGGGATGTCAGACTTATACACCAAAAATCGATAAAATCGATAAGCACTATTGTTATGTGCATATCAAATGAAAATACAATCAACGGTTTTCGGACCTATTTTCACCCTCTTAGGTATAGGTACGACCGCTCTGGCAAGACATCCCCCACATTCTTAAGAATTTGTAGGAAGACTTTCTTCCTTTCCACAACTCATATGGGGTCTTGTCTATTTTCTTACGGGGTACCTTATTTAAAAAGTAATATAGCTTCACTCCACATGTTCTGAGACAATCCAGAACTTATCAGCATTGCATTTATCATTTCTTTCAAGGAATGATCTTTTTGTTCAGAAACTTCGTTTTGCTGATACGGTACAGTGGTTTAATGTATGATTCCATGTTGTGCACATAATTCATCACATGGTGCTTCATACTCACCACCTCTGTTGCTTCTTAATGACAGCAGCCACCAGAATGTTTCACTTTTGGTCATCCCTTTGGCATGAATCTTATGCAGACTCACTTGAAGCTTTTGGACTTGACTCATAACTGTCATGAAGTCCTTCATCTTGTACTCAAGAAACTGGCCTACAACAAACCTTTTGGATCCAATATCCTCAGTCTTGTATTTCCGGTCTAACGACTCCAACAGTTCTTTGGCTGATTTTCTTTTAAAGAATATACGCTATAGTACTATACAATGAATCTGATAGCCCGTTCAGTATGTAGTTTCGGTATAAAAATCTGAATGGTTTCATACATCAATAGCATTCCATACCTGAACATCACCCCCTTCACCACTATTGGGTTTAAGAGCCTTTTCAGTCAGGAACCCAGCTGGGTTCAATGTGGTTAAACAAAACAATATCTTTTGCTGCCACCACTAAAAGTTCGTGTGACTCACACACTGACTCATCACTGATTCTACCATGTTTCTCACGAATGAGTTGATGGTCGGAGTTGATGTTGTCACACTTGGCAACACAATAGGCACTTCGCTCACAAGCAAAGAATTAACACTCGAGGTGTCTAATCCTACACTTGGATTATCATTTGAAGTCTATAGTGGAACGCTCGAGTTCATGTTTGATTTATCCACCATAGTATCATGAGGAGATCAACTGGATTAAAATGAAAATTAATTCTCATTAAAATTGGCAACATTAAAGTCAAATCAGTTTGTTTTGAATTCAAAATTTAATATTTCAATTAATCCGAAATTAATAATTAAAATAAATCATCATGAAATTGATAATTACAATTTCGAAGTTCAAATAATTGATTTTGACAATAACCACCACTTTAAACTTACATATCAATTTGAAAATTGCTTAATTACTACATTTTAAATGATAAAGGAAATTTGATTAAAGAATAATCTTCTAAAAGATTTATTCCTGATTGATCATTGATTCTGATCACTTAGTAATCAAGTAAGTATCAGAATCCAAAACTGATCATTGATTCTGATTACTTAGTGATCAAGTAAGTATCAGAATCCAAAACGGAAATCAACTATTTCCTTAATTCAATTGATTTCCTTAATCAAAAATGGAAATTTCCATTTTTCCTTATCATTTATTTAAAACGTTTGACTTAGGAAAAATAATTAATTCTTTCCTTATAAACAAACTGATTTAGGAAAAATTAAATTCAACATAGTATCAAAAATTCGGTTGTACTCTCACAGTCCAACCGAAGCAGTATTCGTGTACGCAGGACGTGCCCTTACACATGTTGATAAGCTACTATCACACAACTACTTATATACCACATATAAGTATTTGATCCAACCAATGTGGGATGCATATTTTCCCTACACAATGGGCTCACTTTGAGACTCGATTTCTCATTCACCCATTACACGATTTGTGAGTTTGAGTATACTACTTCAAAGCACTCACGAAGGAGAATTCGAATATACATTGATCTTTAATTTCTATGAAACCGATCATACTCAAATAACCCTCTCAAACCAGTAGTTCGTCACAAAATTTCCAACATAGATTTCAATCTAACAATTTATATAAATGATGAATTTTGAAAACAAAATCCGAAGTGTTTAACATCGTTAGTTGAATGACCGGTTTTTACCACCAGACCAAATTTAACGATGATTAATGTATTTAGATTGAAAATTCGAGTCAAGCTAGTCCCCGATCCCCTTCTTCTAAACCCTGAGTTAAGTGTAATAGCTAAAAAAAAAAACAATTTAACCGCAATTAATTATAATAACTAAAAATTGGGCTGCGCTTAATTGGGCTGCGCTTAATTGGGCTTGAGACTGAATCATGTACAAATATTTTGACCGATTCGAGACACATAGAAACTTACAAGTTACAAGTTACAACAACTTTTCTAAGTCAGCGATTCCAAAATTCAATATTCAATTTTTTTGATTGGAAAACGAAACAAACAACAAACTTGTCACACCCAGAAAAAAAAAATCGTTTCGCTTTTAAAAAAAAATGAAGAAAAACGAAGAGCCGGCCGTCGGAGTTCCGTTTTACGTCGTCCAGAATCCGTATCAAGCCGGCATGATACCGCCGAACGCGATCTTCAACGATCCGATGGGAGCTCCGATTCAAGAGACGATTTATCGGGACACGCCTGCTCCTTTTAACTGCCCTTACTGTGGCAACACCGGTCTCACCAACGTCAGGTTTTTGATTCTCTATTGAATCGCCATTTTTTTTTAATGTTTTAATTTCCTGTTGACATTTATTTACTAGTTTTTTTAGGTTAAAATTGTAATCTTTATCGCTCTTCTTGTCAATGCAATTCATAATAGGCTAAAAAGAGAGAAAAAAATTCATGCTGTTGATGCTTGTTGTAATTGAATTCTCTAAAATGTTGAATCAATTTATTGGTGCTGTATCCATTCCACTTTGTAAATAGCTCTGAAGTCTGAAAACCCTAAAGCTGGTTGTTTTTTAGGGGCAGAAACCTTGTTATGTTGATCATTTGCGATTTCGGTTTATATGCTATTAATTTCGACACCCCTTTTGAACTGCCTATGCAATGTGAAGAGAATGTTATGTTTTCTTTGTGACTTGCAATGTCAATTAGGCTTTGGAAATGCGAACTTCGTTTTGTTTTCGCTTTGTATTTCTTAATATTGTTGTATTTCTAGTTGTGCGATATTAAAATTGTAGTACTGATGCACTACTCAATAGATTGTGGAAGGAAAGCTGAACTCATTCTGTTTAGTTGATTAGGAACATGATATGTTGTTATATCATATAAGTAATGTGTGTCGAGACGAGGTTGGTTTAGTGATATGTCTCTCTCACACCCATATCAATGAGGTTGTGGGATTTGAGTCATGTCTTCCTCTCCCCAAATTGTAATACTTCAAATATATAGATAATAGATTAAGTCATCTGTGAATTCTACTTTAGCTCTGTCATAATAAATGTATAAAATTCGATCAGACGAATTTCCAATTATCAGACAAGCCTTTTGATGTTTCTATGCCTCTGTCTTTGTGTAGTGTTTAAGTCTTTAAATCACATTAGTGGGTAATGGTTTTACTGTTTTTGGTTTTGACTGGTCTAAAGAATTTTACGTGTTACTCAGTTCAAAGCCAAGTCTGGCGGCTGTTATTGGTTGCATGATGCCGATGTGTCTTGGGTTTTGCTTTCTCTGTCCTTCAATGGACTGCCTATGGCATAAATATCATCACTGCCCCGCATGCAAAGAAAAGGTAAGCATCATTTACATAATGTTTTTTGTTTTAAATTTTTTGATCTAGTCGTTTATCACTTGCCTTTTTAGAAAAGAAATCATTTTGATTATGTACCCTTTGCCTTGTTTCAGGTTGCCGGGTTTGAGAAATCAGATCCTTGTCTCGTGGTGGATCCGCCAAACTGGAAAGAGTCAAGTTATGCATTACGTGCCTAATATCTTGAATTGTGATAAGTCTATCATTCTCATTGCGCTTTCAGCCCCAGTTTTCATGTGTAATGCTTGCTGTCTTATTGAGAAGTGAGAACTCTGTCAGCTATCTCTAGCCCATACAATAAGCTGCAAAGAAGGTTGTTGGTTCATATATACATATATATACATACTCATATGGTGTATAGACAACACTTATTTCTCTATCTTGCAATTAAGACTGTTTGAATTACATGGAAACCTCTTGTAAAATGCTCTTCTCGTGTCACTGAAAGTTGTTTTGATGAATTTAGATGATAGACTTGCACTCTGCTTGATTCTCCGGAAATTCCCGTTTGTGTTTACAAGGTGTTGTAGTTCAATAATGTGCATAAACTATTTGACCCCCACGGTTGATGACCTTGTCCGGTGTAAAATTCTGCCCATTTTCGTCTACTACGCCCTTTACAAACATCCATAAATTAGCATTCATAAAATCAACTAGCAAATGAGAAGTACAAATAATGGTAGAAAAGAAGAATGCTTCTCTTCGTGATTAGAAGTTAGAGCACCTGTATTTGTTGAAAAAGGATCGGCTAAAATTACGTTACTGGTGCTTTCGAGCAAATGATATATATATTATTACTTCCTGCATTGCATGATCAGTTCAAGAAAGGATCACTCCTAGAGTCCTAGTCTCTCACACACTCAAATGCATGAATGCAACACTGAAACCATATCGACCACTTTAATTTGATGCAATGGTTTGCAGATGTATATATACTTGAACTCTGGACCTGGCCGGTGGCCAGTTTGGCTTGGCTCACATCAACAGGTTTCTTCGGGCCATCACTGTTACTGACGATGCAGTGTTAAAGCCATAAGAGTTTAGCTTATTTTCGATATCAATCTGATATTGATAAAGTTTTGAAATTCAATTCATCACCCTTGAAAAAGCAAATAGATAAGCTGATAAGCATGTAAAATGTTTTCAATGTACCTCTACGCACCATTGGTCTTCTTAGCAGGAACGCCATGAAAGAAGAGTAGGTCGAGCATGAGAGATAAAAGCCAGTCTCGTTAGCCAAGGTGACCGCCTGAAAACCACCCGAGGATTCTCTTCTGTTGTCGAACATTGTCCGACTAACTATTCTATAAATATTACTTTACCATTATCTTTATCGTTGTGTTTTATTGATCATATATATCAGATATTGAAGTGAAGACCCTTTGCGAGGCTGCAGGCAAGTCATCCTTGGCTACGAAACAGAGACTCTTTATCTTCATGTAGGACCTCTCTTCTCTTCTTGTCATTTGATCCAGAAAATAATTGTTATTGTTTTTGATGCTGATATATCAAATGTTTTCAAGCACTCTTCTCTATTTATAGCCAATAATTGGTCCCTATTTGATATTTTAGATTCACGTAATACGCTGTGGACTCCATCAATTTGCAGACACGATTCATGCATACATTGATATACAAGTTCTTTCTCGTCGAATATATTCGGAATTTCAAATGGTCCAACGTAGACCGCCCATGGTTCTTCCATCGAATTTCAAACTTAAAAAAAAGTACACAGGCTATCTATTAAACAAAATTAATTAATTAAAGTAAGGCCAACGTTTCGCTCTTCCATTGCTTAGAATGTTGACTCTTGGCCATTCTTAAAGGGTAAACTAAATCATGTTTTGTGTTTTTTTTTTTCTTAAAAGAAAAAAAAAATGACACCATTACGAGGTCAGGAGTCTGCCGGATCCCGGCCAGATGACTCTATGGACACGATTTGTAATGCAACTTCCGTTCTAGAAGAAGGATATTCCAACACTTTGGGATTTGATAGATAAACGTGAGATTATATCAAACCATAACGATGGAGCTTCATTTTGAAGTCTCCAGCCACCGAGGCAAGAAATTCTTAATGATGTTTTTGACCTATTGGTTTTGTTGATATGCATAGAGTGTATCACGTGATCACGTGACACCATTGTGGGTTCGGGCATACCAGGTCCTAGCGGGATTGAGCTCTATAAACATGTCTTGGAAGCAACTCCTATAGGAGGGAGTACTCTCCCCACAATTTACAAATTACATCAAATCCAAGTGATGGAACTTCATTTTAGAATCTCCGACCATCAAGACAAGGGAGATTATTACATAGTAAATGGGTGGATGCCTTGTTCCATTGAAGATATACATTGTGGATTGACACGAGTTGCTTTTACCCTCCACTTAAATCTAGGTAATATTCCATTTCAATGTCACTTTGAAAGAACAAACAACAATACATGCACGTCTATCAACAGAATTGATCATACAAGTCAACGTCTTCAAAAACAAGCCAGCCGATATCAATCTGTGGGCTATTGACAATGAAATGTCAAAGTATTATTATGCCAATCTTGTAGAACAAAGAAAGAACAAACCAGACATAAGTCGGTGTATGTTGTTGTGTCTATCTTTTTTCTCTGATCAGATCAAAGTCTATGGAAATAATATTATTAATATAAGGAAGAATAGACCAGAACAGTAAAGCAGGTATACGTACACGTGCCAACCTTTGTAAATCATCTGTAAATCATCTTATATAATTAGCATTGATTTCAATTTTCAATCTCACAATCATGATTTGAGATCATTTGGACTCCAAACAATTATCATTTAGTTCAGAGATCAAGAAGAGCAAATCATATATATAATTAAGGCTTGTGCTTGTACTTATTGGGGTGTTTTCTCAAGAAACAAACATATCTGTTATTGGTTATATACTTGTATATATGCTCATGAATCGATATTCTTGATTAATTGAGTTTTGAGACGTCAAAAACCCCTCAACCCCACACGCCCACTTATCTAGCCCCGAAAGAATTATGGTTAAACTAAAACTTGGGGTTGGAACTCGGAGGAGGGGTGGCTATCCCCAGCTACCGATCTCATACCAATCTTCGTTTATAGTTTATTAAAACTTTAATATATAATTAATTATAACAACAACAAAAAAAATGAACTACCATATATAAACATATTAATTTTTCTTTGAAATATAACATAAATATACAATATTTATGATGATTCATAAATAGACATTAAGGATGTCTAAATTAATTATAACAATTAAATTCAAGTTATTAATCAAAAAACCATGAAATCTTAAATTTTTAGTTATCTCTACTCCATAAGTGCTTATAAAAGTAAGCATTCAAAACTTTCAAAATTTGACACGGATATGCTAGCTCCAAGAAGTTTCAAATGCATCTATAGATCTAGAGTCACGATAGTATACATTAATACATAACAAATATAGTGATATAATGTTAAGTCTGCCCATTAACAATAACACACATCTAAAACGATCATCAACTTTGATATATGATATATCAGACGATCACAAACCAGTAATATTTAGACTTGCTTCATTTTTCATCCCTCCTTTGTCCTTTCAATTATCAGCTCCACTTCCATTGCTTGAGCAAAAATGATGTCTGCATTGCATGCACCACCCTGAAAAATATTGTTATGCCCCTTAGGTCTCTTGTTGTTGTGTGTATATATATTATTAGTGGTTTATGTATATAATTTTTGAGAAATTTTTCTTATAAGTTTGTTGAGTTCGTCCTTTCTTATATATGCATATCAGTTTCGATCTTGATCATTCAAATACAGAAATTTGGACTTCAATTATTTGAGTTCTATTTCAGCTTCGATTGAGGGTCATTTGATTTCTGCTGGGGTTTATCCCCCCACACACACACATACACACACACACACACACACACACATATATATATATATATATATATATATATATATATATATATATATATATATATATATCATCTTCAACCATATATGCCTATAAAAATCTAAAATAATATTACAATTAGGGTCCATTTGGTAGGATATACAAGATCCTACAATGATCAAACATGATTGTTTCCTCTGCATATATAATTTGTATTTTTGTAGCTTTCGATGGTTCAAGACTTATATATCTCCTCCTCATAATGTGCCGTCAACCGTGAGTGGTGACTGGTGACCGGTGAGTAACCAACTTTACTTGCCAAATTAATGATGGCAGTCAAGTATTTTTTTTAGAATTTGGATATTATGCTGAGCTATTTTTGGCTTGATTTATATAAATATTGTGATATGTGTAATTTATAGTCGAAATTTATTTATTTCATTTCCATTATTTTAAATGTAAAATATTATCTTCCAAGAATTTTAGATCAATAAAAAGATCAATAAAATAGAGGATCTAAATGGACTCAAAAAATAAATAGTACTTTTTGGAGGTGACGTTTCAACACTGTCACTGTTTTAATGACTTATGTCTAAAAGACACCTATTATGGTGAACGGACAAAAATGGCAAAAATAGTTGTTTCATCAGAATATTTAATTCTTTTTTTACAGTGAGAGTTATGAAATAGAGAGAGAAAGTTTCATTGAAACTCAGGCGCTACGCAGACGCATTCGGGGGTCGAGCTGCCCGGTCAGCTCGCGGGGGGCAGGGGGCAGCGCCCCCGGAGCTTTTTTTTTCTAGTCAGTACTTAATATATTCGAAATATAATTACAAAAGGCTCAGAGCCTTTAGTAAAAGTCTCGAACCCAGTAAAAGTCTCGAACCCAGTAAAAGTCTCGAGCTTTTTTGGTAAGGGTTCAAGCTTTTTTACCAAGTGTCCGAGCTTTTTTATCAAGTGCCCGAGCTTTTTTACCAAGTGCCCGAGCTTTTTTGCACTTGATTCGAGACTTTTTGTCAAGTTAAAAAAAAGCTCAGGCACTTGGCAACAAGTCTCGAATTAAGTGTAAAAAATCGAGCTTTTTTACCAAGTACCCAAGCTTTTTTACACTTGATTCGAGACTTTTTGCCAAGTTAAAAAAAAAGCTCGAGCACTTGGCAAAAAGTCTCGAATCAAGTGCAAAAAAACTGGTGCACTTGGCAAAAAAGCTCGAACTTGATTCGAGACTTTTTGCCAAGTTAAAAAAAAGCTCGGGCACTTGACAAAAAGTCTCGAATCGAGTTGTTTTGCCAAGTGCCTGAGCTTTTTTGCACTTGATTCGAGACTTTTTCCAAGTTAAAAAAAAGCTCGGGCACTTGGCAAAAAGTCTCGAATCAAGTGCAAAAAAACTTGGGCACTTGGTAAAAAAGCTCGATTGATCGAGTTTTTTTGCCAAGTGCCCGAGCTTTTTTGCACTTGATTCGAGACTTTTTACCAAGTTAAAAAAAAGCTTGGGCACTTGGCAAAAAGTCTCGAATCAAGTGCAAAAAAGCTCGGGCACTTGGTAAAAAAGCTCGAATCGAGACTTTTTGCCAAGTTAAAAAAAAAAGCTCTGGCACTTGACAAAAAGTCTCGAATCAAGTGCAAAGAAGCTCAAACCCATTAAAAAAAGCTTGGGCACTTGGCAAAAAAACTCGAATCGAGCTTTTTTACCAAGTACCCGAGCTTTTGTTTACTTGATTCGAGTTTTTCTGACAAAAAAACTCGAAGACAAATCAAAAAAACTTGGAAGGGTATAAAAAAACTCAGAATCATATCAAAATAGCTCGGACACTAATAAAAAAGGCTCGAAGTATTTTTTAAAAGTCTCGAACAGAATCTGGAGACTAAATGTTCATACATGTTCATACAAAGATTGAGACAATAAATTATAACGAATGGATACATTGTTAAACCATACAGAAATATATGATAATGTATAAAAGAAGATCACAAATATATGTTATTTTTTTTAACAGAATCTGGAGAGAGACAAGTTTTTTGGAGAGAGATGAGTTGTAGATCGATTTTCAGACAACTATTTTGGAGTGAGAGGAGTTATCGTTTTCAAAGTGTAGATAGAAGCACGATGAGAATAAAAATAGATTATTTAAGGGTAATTTGGGTAGTTCACCATAATAGGTGGCTTTTAAAATTAAGTTATTAAAACGGTGACATCATTACAACACACACATAAAAATATGACATATCTCTCCATTTCCACGTCTAAATTTTATTTTTTTATCGTTTTCTTTATTTGAAATATAGGGCATGCATGGACTTCAGCACTTTTATGTTTTTTTTTTCACATTATTTATATGGGTTAGGGCAAGAACATGTATTCAAGTTACTTCAGATTTAGGGTTGGCTTTGCCGTCCAAAATCTGCAATGGATTCTGTGTTATATAAACTGAAAAAATCAAAATCAGCAACCATCCTAATTACATTAAGTCTCTTTCAACATCATTTTTCTCTTTTCCTTTTGACCCACCAATTTCTACTGGTAGCACTCACATGTGAAAAGAGGGTACACAATTATTTTCTTTAGGGATTTCGCTGTTGCCTGTTGTGCTTCCGTTAGGTATCAAAACCCGCTTCAAATTCATGTAGTTCAACGATATATTTGTAAAATCTTAATCTATAATGTTAATCTACATTGTTAATCTTGAGTTACTATTGACTTACTAATCAAATACTAATAGCGTCACTCGGATAATTTGTTTTTGGATACAAAGGTAGAGTGTATAAACACTTAATTAAGAGTTAATGTGCATTGATTTGTAAGGTTGACAGATGAACTCAAGTTATCTATATCATGGATTCATATTACAGATTTTGTTAAAATACATGTGTCATCTAAGTTAACCAAAACTTATAAAAAACATTAATGAACAACTCCTTAATCTATGTCTTGAAATAATATGACATATATTAACATATACATTGATTTAAATTCCAACAAATGTAACTCTTGAATTCATTTTTCCAAACTTTAACTCGTAGCTACTATGTACATTCGTTTATGGTTAAGTAGTTAGACATTTCTTATGTTAGGTTTTGACTCGTATTCTCAAGTGAACCAAATGTTAACCAAACAAGACTCAACTGGTGTGGAGCTTCCTGGAGACATGGGATAACGTTTAGAAGTTGAAGATGGTGTTTGAGGGAGGCTTGAAGACTGAAAGAAAAGGTGAAAATAGGAAATGTGTTTTCTTGTGGAAGTTCTTATGCTAATCAGGTTAGGAAAGTCATGTACTTAAAAGAAAATGGTTTTTTTTTTTAAAACAAGAAGATTTGTCATAAATAGAAAATAGTATTTATTTGGAACAATCAATTCTTGTACGTTTAGAAGTAGGATTTCCTCTTATGTTAAACTCCCTGTAACTAGTATAAATAGACCTTGTATCTAGGTTATTTTGTATATGGAGCAAAAAGAACACCATGTAACATCAGAGAGTGGAGAGATCCGGGTGAGAGACCCGTGGGAATATCCAGGGAGGGATCAAAAGGAATATAAGTGGATCAAGTTAGAGATTCGTGGGTGATATTCAGGGGAGACCTATGGGATATTGTAGGGTTCTTGGTGAGGATCTTGTGAGCGTGGTTTAGAGTTTGAGTGTGATAGAGAATCCTGGAATATATGGTTGTAACAATTTATCATATAGTGGAATTTTCTCTGTCGTCCTGACAGCCCGTGGTTTTTTACCCGATTTGGGTTTTCCACGTATATCTTGTGTTGTGATTGGTTTATTCTCTCTCATCTATTTTTTTTCCTGCTATTTACGTTATTAATTGCTATGAGTGATGGACATATATTAGGCACGACGATTCCGTATTCATCGATCCAAAATCTCCAACATCTTAGTTAAACATTTCTCCCTCATATATATAAAAAACTTTAAACCTCATATTTGTTTTTAAATTTATGAAAGTATTGTTGGAAAATTCCATCATATGGGGCCACACATATGAATATTAAATGTGTTGTGATATATTTTGGTTAAGCCTAAATTAAAGTGATCTAATTATGATTTAAAGTATTAAGGTTTAAGGGTATAATTGTCATGGAATTAATGTGTATATACCAAAGTGATATTTCTAATTTGTTGAGGGGCAGAATTAGAAATAGCCAACATATAATAATTTGATTATTATATATATTTAGGGTTATGGTCCCCAACTTACACGATACTTTTGTTTTCTTTGTATCCCAATCAACAGAGTAAAATAGAACACGGTAGGGTTCATAAAGGTCGTGATAATTTGGAAGATCACAACCCGTCCACCAACCTCCGACAATGGATTCGAGTACGCTTCCGCTTTCTAGATTTACTTATTTTCTCTTGAATTGATATGGGTTATATTATGTATATTAGGGTTTGGTTAATCATAATATAGAAACATGTTTAGGTTATTGAGATTAATTATGTGTTTATACATGTTGTTTTTGTTTTATTATGTTAATCGAAATCCTAACAATTAGTATCAGAGCCATAGTATCAGAGCCACCAATGATCGATTCTTGAGAATTGAAATTTGGATTTTGGTTTAAAAAAAAAAAAGTTTTGATCTTCTTGAGTTTAAGTGTTTTGGATTTGGATTCAAATATTGTTTGATGATAAATATGAGTATATGTATATATATATATATATATATATATATATATATATATATATATATATATATATATATATATATATTTACTTAAATATACTTCGTTCATCGGGCTGCTTATGAAACATATTTTTATCAAATATATTTGTTGAATCCAAGAATATATTATGTTTTGTTTTATATTTGTTTTTTTGTGAGTTCTGGATTTTGTTTGGTGGATGAACATGAAGATAGGGTTAGATTCAGATCGCAGTTGTGCGAATGAGGTTGAAGGTCTGGTGTTGGATATTCAGATCACGTTTTGATCTGATTAAGGAATTTTGAATCAGATCATCTGATCAGGTTTCCCCTTATGGATTCAGATCCAACTCAGTCAACGCCACTATACCAGTCCCGATCCCAGCCAACCCAACCCATTTTCTCTCCCCCAAAACCAGTTCTTCTCTCTCTCAGTCAACACCCAGCCCATTTTCTCTCGCCCAAATCAGTTTTCTCCATCTCGGTCAACACCAAACCAGGTCTGAATTTTCCAATGAGTTTTGCGATCGACCCATGCGATTTCACGACCAGAAGAAGGATCGCCGTTCGGTCGACATCCAGATCAGGTGATCCACTCCTCCTTCTGCCACTGTCGCTCGATTGGGTTTTGGATGGGTTTTGGTCTTCATCGATCGCTGATCTCGGTTTACGGGCCGTCGACCGCTGCTCCGCCGTGCTTCGTTGCCTTCAGGCGACAAGATGGTGGTCTTTGGGGCGGTGAACGGCAAAGAATCAGGTCTCAGATCATGGTTTTGCGTTTGGGCACTTTTGGAGAATTTGATATTCTTTAGGGACTGTTTTGCAATTTATTTGAGTCATTATGTGATTTTAATAAACTTTTGGGGTCAATTTATAATTTTGGAAACTTAGGGGGCCTATTTGCAATTGCAAAAACTTTTGGGGGTAGATTTATAATTATTGAAAAGTTACGGGGTCAATTTGTAATTTTTAAAAGTTTTGGGCCAAAATTTAATTATGAAAACTTGATAGACCTTTCTGTAATTTTACAAAATAAGGGGTACTTTTATAATTTTGATAAAACACAATAAATCTTTATTTATTTTCTTTTTATTATAAGGAGGATCAACACAGATTCAAATATTTAGGTATACATTTTATGGTTAATTAAGGTGGTCCATCATTCTAAATGGACTAATTGAAACAAGATGTCGCCAAAGTGACCTCTCTTGTATAGATTATTCATGAGGGATGTTGGATGTTTGTGTGTATGTAAATTCATGCGAGTATTAGTCGGTCCAAAGGAAGGTTAATACTTAGCCGAATTACACACACCTATGGTGATAGATATGTGACGATTATAAAGTTTTTACATGTGAATAATAAGTCAATCCAAATATATATTTATTATTTGACATTAATTATTGTCAATATTTGATCACTACAACAAGAGTACCACTTACAATTAATATTATTGTCCAAAGACTTGATATTAATGATGTGCTAGGTATCTTGAGATGAGATTTACCATTATTTGAATTTGTTGATTATTATATTTGGTTATTAATGTGAGCATGTTTGTTTGTTTGTTTTGTTCTCTTTACAGCTATTGTTTTTTCTATATCTGCTAATATCAACTCTATACTTATACTTAATGGGACCAACTTTAAAGATTGGAAGGAGAACATTGAAAGTGTTCTCGACTGCATGGATCTAGACCTTGCACTTCGGGTTGAGCAACCCGCTTCTCTTAAGGATGCAAGTTCTCCTGATGACAGAAAGAACTTTAATAAGTGAGAATGCTCAAATCGCATGAGTCTTATGATCATCAAGCGCGGAATTCCGGAGGCATTTATGGGTGGGGTATCTGAAAAGATAACCAAAGCCAAGGAGTTCCTAGCCGAAATTGAAAAGCGTTTTGTTAAAAACGATAAGGTATAAACAAGCACGCATTTGCAAAGCTTGATTTCTATGAAGTACAAAGGCAAAGGGAACATTAGGGAGTACATTATGGAAATGTCTCATATTGCTTCTAAGCTTAAGGCACTGAAGTTCGAGTTGTCTGACGACTTGCTCGTGCATTTGGTATTAATATCACTTCCTGTACAATACAGCCAGTTTAAGGTCAATTACAACTGTTAAAAGGAGAAATGGACTCTTAATGAGCTCATTTCTTACTGTGTGCAAGAGGAATAGAGACTGAAGCGAGACAGAACCGAAAGTGCTCATTTGGCTAGCACCTCTAAGGATAAGGGCAAATAGAGGAAGAATAATGAAGTTGCAAAATACCTTATGAGCTTTGGACAGGCAGAAAGCCGAGTCTAAAGCATTTTCACATTTGGGAATGTCCAGCTGAGGCAAGGTCTTACAAGCCACATGAAAGGAAATTGGACTCCAAAACTGTGAGCAGATATTTCATTGGCTACACTAAACGATCAAAGGGCTATAAGTTTTATAATCTCACACTTAGGTCAATTTTTGAAACGGGAACTGCAACATTTTTGAGGATGTTGAGTTTGGGGGGAGAACTGAGGTTAAAGACATTGTCTTTGAGGAAGAATCGGTTAGGATTACTATTATTGCTTTTGACAATGTGCAGGCTTCTATACCTATCATCGATCAATAAGCGAATCTGGATCCTCAACCAGACAATGTTGAACAACCGTCATTCAAGATGAGGTAATTGTTCATGAGGAACAAACTCAACAACCTCAAGAACCAGTGCCATTAAGGCGATCCACTAGAGAAAGGAGAAATGTTATTCCGGATGGTTTTTTTCGTATTTCTCTAGAAACATGAGGAAGACATTGGAATGATGGAAAATGATCCAATCAACTTCCATCAAGCCATGCAAGGTTCCAACTCTCAAAAGTGAATTGATGTCATGAGTGAGGAGTATAAGTCTATGCAAGACAATAAGGTTTGAGAACTTGTCCCATTACCAGAAGGTGCGAAGCCAATTGGTTGTAAATGGATATTTAAAACCAAAGAGATTTAAAAGGTAATGTGGAGAGGTATAAAGCTCGTCTTGTAACTCAAGGCTTTACCCAAAAGGAAATGATTGACTATAAAGAGACTTTCTCTTCAGTTTCAACGAAAGACTCTTTTAGGACAATCATAGCATTTGTTGCACATTTTGACCTTGAGCTTCATCAGATGAATGTCAAGACGGTGTTCCTCAATGGTAACATTGACGAAACAATTTATATGGTGCAACTATAAAACTTTGAGTCGGGAGACCCAAAGAATATGGTTTGCAAATTGATAAAATCCATCTATGAACTCAATCAAGCTTCCCGTCAGTGGTACTATAAGTTTCATCAAGTGATTATCTCGTTTGGTTTTGAGATAAACGTTATTGATAATTGTGTGTATCACAAATTCAGTGGGAGTAAGCATATATTCCTGGTTTTATATGTCGATGACATACTGCTTGCCATAAATGATATAGACATGTTGCATGAAACTAAGATATTTCTATCAAAGAATTTTGAGATGAAAGATCTTGGTGACGCCTCATTTGTATTAGGGATCTAGATACAACGAGATCGCTCTCGAGGTATTCTTGGATTATCACAAAGGATCTATATCGATATAATGCTCAAAGGTTTGGCATGCAGGACAGCAAACCATGTGACTCTGTCGCTAAGGGAGATAAGTTCAGGCTCAATCAGTGCCCTGAAAGTAACATTGAAGCTAAACAAATGCAGACGATTCCCTATGCATCAGCCGTAGGGAGTCTAATGTATGCTCAGGTGTGTACGCGTCCGGATATTACGTACATTGTTGGTATGTTAGGCAGATATTTAAGTAACCATGTGTTGGATTATTGGATAACAACCAATCGAGTTATAAGGTATTTGAAGAGAACAAAAGATTACATGCTCACATATAGAATATCGGATTAGTTTGAGATCACAGAGTATTCCGACTCCGATTATGCTGGATGCCAAGACAGTAAGAGATCCACATCAGGCTACATATACCTGTTGGCTAGTGGAACTATTTCTTGGAGGAGTACCAAACAGACATTCATAGCTTCTTTCACCATGACAGCAGAGTTTGTAGCATGTTATGAGGCATTCAACCATGGAATATGGCTGCGGAATTTTGTCACTGGGTTGCGCATTCTGGAGGATGTTGAAAGACCACTCAAACTGTATTGTGACAATAAGTCAGCTATGTTCTAACAACAACAAGAGCTCATCTATGTCAAAGCATATTGACATTAAGTTCCTAGTTGTGAAGGAAAGAGTACATAGTGGACATATATCCATAGAGCACATTAGGACAAACTCCATGATAACGGATCCGCTTATAAAGCGATTACCACCCAATGTCTTTCATGAGCACACTGCTCATATGGGTGTTATTTTGTGTGAGGATATCACATTATAGTGAGAGTTTGTATAATTTTGTATTTTATTGCTCTATATTTTTATTTTGGATATACTTATGCATTTATGTATTTGGATATTTTTCTGATCATAAATAAAGTATTCGGTTAATTACGCTCTTTTACATTGTGTTAAGTATTGATCTCACTAAGGAATAAAGTAGGATCAGTTGGAATAGACATGTATAAATCACATTGCATGTAATTTACATGCTACACATCCATGATTGAACTATGCCATTTGGCTATGTTGGTATACGTGACCATTGATGGGTTTAGTCACGCTAAATGTGACGAAAACCGTTTTGATCATATGTTGACATAATCAATTGACGAGATTGTTCGGATATAACCTAAAATTGTGATAGCAAAATTTTAGAGCTCATAAAGTCATACACATTTGTAAAGTTACATATGTGCCTCAGTGGGAGATTGTTGAAAAATTCCATCATATGGGGTCACACATATGAATATTTTGTGCTATTTTTTGGTTAAGCCTAAATTAAAGTGATCTAATTATGATTTAAAGTATTAAAGCTTAAGGGTATAATTGTCATGGAATTAATGTGTAGATACCAGGGTGCTATTTCTTACTTTTTGAGCGGTCGAATTAGAAATAGTCAACATATAATAATTTGTTAGGGTTCAAAAATGTTGTGATAATTTAGAAGATCACAACCAGCCCACCAACCTCCGGTAATAGATTCACGTATGCTTCCGCTTTCTTAATATACTTATTTTCTCTTAAATTGATATGATTTATATTATATATTAGGGTTTAGTTCATCATGATATAAAAACATATTTAAGTTATTAAGATTAATTATGTACCCATACGTCTTGTTTTTATTTTATTATATTAATCGAAATCCTATCACATGTATGAATATTTCTTTTCTCTACTATGCTAGAAAAGTATACGGATAAATTGACAAATTATTGAAAAAAGAATTCAAAGGACGGTGAAAAGGTGGTAGCCGAAAAGTTATAACAAGTTCCTAGGATGGTGGGGGGAGATGGTGTGGCGGTGGTCCTGGTGTAGGAGTAGCTCATGCTGAATTAGGGTTTGAAGAGACTCACGACTAATGAGAAAGAGACACATCGCCATTGATGACGACGTCGTACTGACCTTCTAGGAAGCCGCAATTGCAAACCCAACAAATAAAAAATTTTAAAAAAAATTGTCTGATTCGTCGTTCCTTTCACGTGATTTTATATTTTATCTGAATCATCATTTTCATAAATTTCCCACATTGACGACTCCAAATCTCCAATTCTTTGTTAGAGATCTTGTTTTGTTCGAGTCTTTCTGGGTTTTTATTGGTAGCCAATTACACAGAAATGGAAATGTCAAATAAATATTGCTGTCATCTGTCATTTGTCATTTGTCATTTGTCCTGCCTTTTTTTTTTATCTCTCTCTATGGTCCACAGCTCCACACAACTAATCTTTAATAATTTATGATTCTTTGAAAAAGATATCCTCTAAATTCTAGTTTCACCAATTTCATCATTGAATTTGAATCTTCATGCATGACTCATCCAATTTTATGCGTATCTTTTTCTATCATTGTATCTTTTACTCCAATGTTACTTGCTGTTATCTACTTGGTGATATTTGAATTGACTATACTCTCTCATATGGAAGAAGTACTTGTTTAAAGTGTGAGAACCATACATATTTGTGATAAATATTTATATATTTTTTTATAATTGTCATAAATTTCTTTTGAAGAATTACTTGTTTAAAGTTTCATATGATTTACTGTCAAGTTAATTCTATTCGATGGTAATTCTCCCACAACCACGCGTTGGAAATGAGATTTACAATTTATTAATTAAAATTTTCAACAACCACACATTACGAATGAGATTTTTAATTTATTAATTAAAATCTTAAAGAATGGGAATTATATTTTATAAAATACATGTGAATGGTTCACTCTTATAATATATACTATATATTATACTTTTTGAAACAAATTGATTCATATTTACGGATCGTTTATTTTTTCCAAATAAAACTTAATAATTCTAAATCATAATTATTGAATTTTTTTTAAGTGGACAAACGATTTCAAAATACAAAAAAAAAAACAAAGTAAAAAATCATGAATTTTCACTTAATTGTAAATCAAAAATATTTTATTTCGATTATATATAGTGTAAAAATCTTTATTTTAATATATTGCTTAATTTAAATAGCTTTAAAAATAAAAAAAAAGAGCCTCAATCACTTCTCATATTGGTGTTTAATATCAATATTTTATTATAATATTAGAGTGATGTATTTATATATTATTTTTTTAGAGTATTTTGCGTGAGTTTTCCTGTTGCTTCATTTGTTTTTGAAAAAAACAACTTTTTCTTTGTTTTAGTAAAAATGAAGTTTGTTTATAATTGAAAAAGAAGATCATGATCATGTGTTCATATATACTAATAATAATTATTATTGTTTTTATTCCATATTATATATTTAATTGTTTAATATATGTATAAATATAAAATTACTTATTTTGCACAATTTTACTTTTATAAAACAAACGTGTTGACAAAACATTCAAATATGAAGAAAAAAAAATATGTGATTCAAATTCATATTTCAGTCATTATTTTAATTTGAGATAATATGGAATTAATTATGTCTGTTTTTTTGCAGGCCTTTCTTCAGAAGCTACAAATACAGTATTGTCCGTTTTGATCTCAAGGTTATATCTAGGGATGGACGTGGGGGCTCGACGAGGTTATTTGGGGGGACGTTCCCTTACCATCAACCCCGTACCTCATTTTCAATCATAATATTTTCCAATATGAAATCCAAAATTTAGAATTCAGAATTCGAAATTCAATCATTCTAATCGTTCGATTCATTCTATTTCGATATCCAATCCAATAAACAATCTAAAATATATAATTGATTTAATTTAATCTAAATTTAATACAAGTAACTATTTTAATATAGTATTATATATATAATGAGGAATTGAGTAGAGAGTACACGAGTAATAGAATTAAAGTTTTTTTTTAAATAAAGTAAACATATATAAACATGTATGGAGAAATAGAGGAAATGGGGAAATAGGGTGGGGGTAGGTTCCCCATCCCCATCCCCATCCCCATTCCCATTTAGTTTTTAGGGTAAAAATTGCTCCCACCCTACCCCAAACCCTATTTTGAGGTAAAATTTACCCCCAAATAGGGTTGGGGTTCCATAGGAGAAATTCCTATCCCTAATTATATCTTAAAAGGGTTATCTCAGAGTTAAGGTTGATATTGTTTATTTGTACCATAAACTAATATTTTTTTCAACTAATGTGAGGAAAACCTCTCTATCAATAAAGTTAAAATTCGTTCATTAATAAATTCGTTCCCACCGATATCATTGATGTAATTGATTTGAATTCTACCTACCTTTCCCAGCTCCTTAATTTATAAAATAATATTACATTGCTTAATTTAAGATGTGGTATACAAAACTACAAATCAACCTACCACACACTATTTAACAATATATCTAGATAAAATTGTGTACAGCATTACTCTAATTTACAATGATTACAAATAATAATATTGAATGGTAAGAGAATCTTCTATCTCTATTTTAAACAATGTGGAAGAAATTGGGTTGGCTAATTGAGGTAATGGGGTTTTTAATATTAAAATGGAGTTCAATCTTAACAAAAGATTTTTGTTGTGGTCTTACTAAACCATGCAAAATGCAATTCTTGCCTTCCTCACGTAATCAAATCATGTGCAATTAAATTGATCTCTCTCTCTTTTTTTATTAAACCCCCTATTCCAAATTGAGGTATTATTAATTTAGACCCTTTTTTTTTTAATTATCTATTTTATATTTACTTATCCAATTTTCACTGTATTGGACATTATCTTTTTTAAAATCACTCATTTTGACCCTTTTTATCAAAAATTAAACGGTCCACCGTGGCAGAAGATACAATATAACCAAGTATTTATATCAATTAATGTGAGAAAAACCTCTCCATCAATAAAGTTAAAATTAGTTCATTAATAAATGCATTCACCGATATCATTGATATAATTGATTTGAATTATATCTACCTTTCCCAACTCCTTAATTTATAAAATAAATTACATTGCTTAATTTAAGATGTGGTACAAAAAAAGAAAAAATACAAATAAACTTACCCACACTATTTAACAATAAATCTAGATAAAATTGTGTACAATATTACTCTAATATACAATGATTAAAAATAATAATATTGAATGGTAAGAGAATCTTCTATCCCCATCTTAAACAATGTGGAAGAAATTGGGTTGGCTAATTGAGGTAATGGTGTTTTTAATATTAATTGGAGTTCAATCTTAACAAAAGTTTTTGTTGTGGTCTTACTAAACAAGGCAAAATGCAATTCTTGTCTTTCTCACGTAATCAAATCATGTGCAATTAAATTGATCTCCCTTTTTTATTTTATTAAACCTCAAATTCCAAATCGGGGTATTATTGATTTAGTCCCTATATTTTTTTAATTATCTATTTTATATTTACTTATCCAATTTTCACTGTATTGGACATTATCTTTTTTAAAATCACTCATTTTGACCCCTTTTATCAAAAATTAAACGGTCCACCGTGGCAGAAGATACAATATGACCAAGTATTTATATCTATTAATGTGAGAAAAAACTCTCCATCAATAAAGTTAAAATTAGTTCATTAATAAATTCATTCACCGATATCATTGATATAATTGATTTGAATTATATCTACCTTTCCCAACTCCTTAATTTATAAAATAAATTGCATTGCTTAATTTAAGATGTGGTACAAAAAAAAGAAAAAATACAAATAAACTTACCCACACTATTTAACAACAAATCTAGATAAAATTGTGTACAATATTACTCTAATATACAATGATTAAGAATAATAATATTGAATGGTAAGAGAATCTTCTATCCCCATCTTAAACAATGTGGAAGAAATTGGGTTGGCTAATTGAGGTAATGGTGTTTTTAATATTAATTGGAGTTCAATCTTAACAAAAGCTTTTTGTTGTGGTCTTACTAAACAAGGCAAGATGCAATTCTTGTCTTTCTCACGTAATCAAATCATGTGCAATTAAATTGATCTCCCTTTTTTATTTTATTAAACCTCAAATTCCAAATCGGGGTATTATTGATTTAGTCCCTATATTTTTTTAAATTGTTTATTTTTACTCATTTATCTAATTTTCACTTAATTGGACCTTATGTTTTTTAAAAACACTCATTTTGATCCCTATACTCATAAATTAGACGTCCAGGTGACAAAAAATACGAAATGACCAAGTTACACATGATATATGCTTAACTGTATAGAGTTGTTGTTTTGCCCCTGACCATTTAATTTCTTTAAATAATAATAATAATAAATTTAATTTATCTTCATATCAAACATCACCACCATATCATCAACATCTTCATCTTTCTCATTTTATCTCATCACTGTCTTCTTCTTCTTTCTCGAAATTAAATTAAAACCACCCAAAACACCTCCATGAAAATCAATCCCAAATCAAATCTGAACCGGTTCAAACCAAAACCAAACTCAAACCTAAAGCGAGTACCAACCTCTTACTTCTCATTCTATCTCATATTTATCATATTCTTCTTTCTCGGGCTCAACGTGGTTGACAGTGGGTGGTTGATGGTGGTGGTGGCGTGTTTGGTTATCGATCTGGGTTTGATCGTGATCAGTAATGGTTATTGGTTTTGATGGGTTATGGTTATGGGGTTTGATTAGATTGAAGTTTCGATTCGATGGTGGTTTTGGAGTGAAGGTTTGTTTCTGGGTGTTGGTCGGTGATGGACTGATGGTTATGGGTTTCGGTCTGGTTCACCAAATCAATAATTTTTTTTTATAATTTTTTTTTGTTAAGTGATCTCCATAGAGGTGTGTTGATAATGATTTGTGTGTTTGTGTGGTTCTTAAGAAGATTTGTTTGTTGAGAAAGGTTTGATTCTCATGAAGATTTCAGTTTGCTTCTCAACAAGATTTGTTTGGTAAAAAATGTGTTTGAAACCTGAGAAAATTAAAGGAAAAGAAATTGGAATTGAGATAATATCAATTTTATTTTATTGAATGTTGATGATAATAGAAGCTTAAAGGTCGAAGGTTGATAATGATGGAATGGAGGTTGACGATGATGATTATTTATTTATTTATTCTTTTGACCAAATGGTTTGATATTTATTAAATGACCTGTTATTTTTTAATTTATTTATAATTTTATAATTTAGATTTATAATATTAATTATATTAGTATTATATAAATATTTATTTTTCCATTGATCTCTGTGTTGACATTTGGTATATTTTTGTTTAAAGATAAAAACACCCTTAAAACGGTTAAAGTTGGTAACGGTTGACTAACCGAAGAATCAAAATGAGTGGTTTTAGAAAACATAAGGTCAAATCCAGTAAAAAATGAATAATAAACAATTTTAAAAAGCAATAGTGACTAAATGAATAATAACTCGTTCCAAATTCCTACTCTATGTATACATACTATGAAGTATGAAGTTACATCACACCTACCCATAATTATAGTGATCCTGACTTCTCGATGACCAAAACCACCAATTTTGAATTAATCTCAATCTTCACCTTTTCTAGTCAACACCTCCAACGGCTCAGATTTCACCATCATGAATCATGATAATATCTTGATATACATTGTATTGTAACTATTGTTATATTCTCTCTAATTGACCGGTACCCACTTCGAATTCAACCTTTAATTTGTGATATCGATCTGTAAACATTAATTTGACTAGCTTGTTAAAAGTGATATTTAACTCCTTGATAAACATGTACTTGAACTTATCTAAACAATTGTCCTTTTCAAGTCGACAAATCATGAAAAACGACTTTTTTTTAATTGATTTACATGTACTTACGTACGTATGATTTATTTTGTATAATTAAGTGGTAAAATTTATAAAATTTTATTGTAAATATATAAATTTAAATAATTTAACACAAGTTACTGATATTTAAATTTTTCTGTTAAGTCGTTGAAGCAAATATCTATGATATAAGTTTAATTTTGATTATAATATATGATTGATTTTTATAAAATAACATAATCCTAACGAAACATATAGTATTAATAAATAAAATATTATCCAAGATTTTTCTTTATAATATTAAGTTAGGGTTCTATGAGGGAGGAATATTACTTAGGATTGGGTAAAGAGACGCTAAGACCAAAGTGCCAGCTAAGCAAAAAGTGGAAAGATATTTTTGCAAACTGGGCTCCATCTTTACAAATAGATCTCATCATCATCATCTTCTTCATTTTCATTATCAGTCATCACTCTCCTTCTCTTCTTCTTCTCACTATCATCAACAAAAAAACAAAAACAATAAAAGAAAAGAAAAGAAAAACTTTAAACTAACCCCTCACTTGTCCCATAATCAGAATAACATTAACCACCAAAAGCTCAAGAAATGTTATTTCCTTCTCATCATCCTCAACTAGGGTTTTGAAAAAAAAAACAGTGATTTTATAAAAAAATAAAAAAAGATCGAAACTTTGAGGAAAAAGTCGAAACTTTTGTTGAATCTCGATAGAGAGGAGCAAAAAAAAAATGGTGAATCCGGAATCTGGGGGTACGAAAGAGAGTGTGCCCTGCGATTTCTGCAGCGAAAGGATTGCGGTTCTCTACTGCAGAGCTGACTCGGCGAAGCTGTGTTTGTTCTGTGACCAGCACGTGCACTCGGCGAATCTCCTGTCGAAGAAGCACGTGCGGTCGCAGATCTGCGACAACTGCTGTGGTGAGCCGGTGGCCGTGCGGTGTGCGACGGACAACCTGGTGCTCTGCCAGGAGTGCGACTGGGACGCGCACGGTAGCTGCTCTGTTTCCGCCTCGCACGATCGCGTCCCAATCGACGGTTTCTCCGGTTGCCCTTCGGCGCTGGAGCTGTCGTCGTTCTGGGGTTTTGATCTTGAAGACAAGAAGCCGGGTCAGACTGCGGTGTTCGGTGGTGGGTACTGGAGCGGCGGCGGAGGCGGAAGATGTCAGGATGTGGGTCAAATGGATGCGTCGTCGTGGATGTACAAGCCGCCGATGAGTGGAGGAGGAGGAGGAGGAGGAGGAGTAGTGAGCGTTCAAGATTTGATGGTGCCAAACGATCCATCGATGTTTTCTAGGCAGAATCCCAGTTGCGGGAAGCTTAAACAGGTGATTTATAAACAGTTGGTTGAGTTGTTGAAGAGAGACTTTATTGGAAATGAAAGAGCTGTTAACATCAACAATAATGATGATAATAGTAGTAGTATCAATAATAATAATAACGTTGGTTGTGGAGGAGGTGACGGTGGTGGTGGTGGTGGTGGAGAGAATGTGGTGCCAACTACGACGTCGGATATTAAGAGTGGATGGCTTGAGAATAACATGGAGGCCATTAATGGGATGGGAAATGGAATTATGGAGGCAGCGGCTGTGAATGGTTGTGTGCAGGAGCTGTTGCAGCAGCAAACGCCGTTCACTTCTCTGCTTATGATGCAACAGGGACAAGTGGATGCGAAACCGAGCGATGAGAACTTGTTGTGGGATCGTAACTCTGGTGGTCAGGGTGCTCAGGTATCGAACATCGAATTGAATTTATGGGATTTTTGAATGTTTGTTTACATGTTTGATGATAAAGTTCTTTTATTTATGAAAAATTATTGCCTTCCAAGTTTTAATAGTGATGTTTATTGGGTTATATACGAGGAATGTGTCGAAATTGAGGTGGATTTAGTATGCTTTTCATTGTTAAATTGCTGAAATGATTTAAAATATATTTTGGGTTTGTCTTGTAATGTTTTGGTTTTACTTCTTGTAGTTATGCAACTTATGCTAATGATGTTGGTTTTTGTATTTATAATCTGTTCTTTCGAATGTTTAAGAATCTCATGTTCAAATTTAAATATTATTTCATGATTTGTATTTTCTTTGGGGAAGCATATATCCTTGGTAGTGACAATTTTTGGTCTTTTAATTTCCATTCCGTCTCTCTGCTGTTCTGTTACAAGACAACAACAATGAGGCGGAGTGAGTTTTCTTCCATAGAATGCCTGACTGGATTTGAATCTGCCAGGGCCCATGGAAATTGTTTTCCGAACTCATTATATTAAATGGATAAGGCAAAACCATATATCATTTGCTTCAACATCGTTTCAACATTGTTTCAACATTGTTTCAACATTGTTTCAACATTGTTTCAACATCTCTCAAGAGTGATATGAACATATTCGAACTGTGGAATGCAAGATTTTCTTAGTTGGAATTTGGAATAGAAACTGAAAGTGAGGTTTTTATATCTAAATCCTTCACCAGGTTATTTTTTATTTATTCTTTAGAAGGCCATGTTAGAGCCTCGAGAACGACGAGAAGGTTGCGATGTTTTTTATTTCACATGTGTCATTAGCAATACACTTCCTTTGATTTTTTACTTCACTTCTTTCATCTTCTATTGTGAACTGGCTATGGTTATGTGCCACCAGTGATAATGACCATCATTTGTTACTCCCTGCAGATATGGGATTTTCATTTGGGACGATTGAGGGGCAATGATGAATCTAGCCAGGTAGAATGTGGTGCAAATGATGCAGTATTTATGATCAAGAACTTTGGTGAACTTATGAAAGAAGCATCTTTGTCCAATATGGAAATGTTCGGGGATATTTACCAGATGAATTGTCCCATCACACATGATGATACGGCATCCTTTAATGTAAGTCCTGATGGTAGTTCATTTTAACTTTAGTTGTTTAATCATTTAGATTTTAATTGTATGTTATAGAATAAATTTATAGATACCGTACATGGGTCCTTTCAAAATATGTTCTGAAATACTTGAGGTTTGATTTGTCTAATCTTTTGTGATGGCTTTTAAGTGTACAGGTACTAGATTGCCTCTCAAGTCGTAAAAGTAGTACCTCCAGGGTTTTCTTTACTGATAGTTTTAGTGGAATGTTGGACGTAGCTCATTTCTGCTTCAGATTGCTATATAACATCTTCTCTATCATTTCCTGTTATTCATTACCACTACATTGTCTTGGACAACTACATCAAAATATAGGAACTGGCTCGTCTATTTTCAATTTCTGAGTTAAAATCACATAGTATGAGTAGAATTCAAAAACTTATTTATATCTGAAAACAGTTGTTTACCAATTGTCTGAGGGACGGCCAATGATTACTGACTGTTTTTGATTGGCTAGGTAGAATGGTGTTTCCTTAATGTTTATGTAAAAGAATAGCATTTCATAGTTTGATCGGAAAATTCTTGTATATTTTAGGTGGTTGAACCTGATAATTGCCTTTGTTTGCACAAGTGTTGAACTGATAATTGCCTTTGTTTACACAAGTTAATTCATATCTTTTCGTGTGGCCTGTGGAATGTGAGTAGATTTCTTTGTTCTTTGCTAATATTAAGGATTTATCTAGTACTGATATGTGCATTTCGAAATTCAGAATAATAGCTCAAACAACGCAGCAGCAAGTCAAGGGCCTGCAACATCCGAGAGCAATAACTTGTCAATGTCAAGACCGTCATCAGGCTCAGCTTTCGGTAAGCCCAAAGGCTCTACTAGCTCAAAAGACTCCCAGCTCATGGAACACTCTTTTCTTGGCGGCCATGATGGCATGAGTATCGCCACTGCAACCAAGGCTGACCTGGAATTGCTGGCACAGAACAGAGGCAATGCCATGCAACGCTACAAGGAGAAGAAGAAAACACGAAGGTATGTTTTCCCGTGGACACCCTTCGCCTCTATAGTCGTTTAAAATGTTCAAATTTTGTGGTTTCTGAACGCTAATTTTCATGAATAGGTATGATAAGCACATTCGTTACGAGTCAAGGAAGGCAAGAGCCGATACCAGAAAGCGAGTGAAAGGTCGATTTGTGAAGGCTAGTGAAGCTCCTGCTCCTGCTCCTGATGGTTGAATTCATGCTGATTTGTACATATTTTTTATTTAATTTTTTTTTACATTCCTTCCACAGTAAATACCTAATTCAGCAGTCTTTATTTCTTTCATATCATCTCTCTCTCACTCTCTCCTCACCGAATACAAGACTTTACATTACACCCATGAAAGCGTAATGCCCAAAATATCTCTCCAAGTGATGTTTTAATTTATTTGTTACGGCCGGACGCAAAGGCGTTTCTCGAGGTGGGTTGCCGGCCCTCCCAAAGTTTTGATGGTTTGAATATGCAGTGGATCGCTGTGACTTGTTGGCCACTCATGTTGCCAGTTTTGACCGAGCCTTAGAGAGTAGAGACATGGGAAAGATCAAAACTCTGTTTAGCATTTTTTTTTCCTACTAGATCAACACCCTCGCAATAACCCACCAAGGGTCATGTTCTTGTGGTCCTGTGGGCTGCGGACCACCAGTCAAAATCCTGATGCTTCCAGGAAAGCAGAGCAGTTGCTTCAATCAGTGAATAAGTCCATACTATTATTTTTAATGAAATTTCAATGCTTTATTATATTACCATTTACTTTGACTTGAATATTCAGATTTTTAGTATGCACATGCTGATTATTCCAACTTTTTCTATATGATTTTTTCCCCTTGAATACTTCTTCTAGATTGCATCTATATAATTCAATGAAGTCAACAATGTCTATCCGCAATTCATATTCCATTTCCTATAAAAACCAAGTATCTATATATATATAAAAAAAACAGATCAACTTGAGAGTTGAGAAAATCTTCTATCGATATGGCATCTCGAGCTCTGGTGTACATTCTCTTCGTGTCTGCCTTAACGGTCGTGTCTGTACATTGCAACTCGGAAGGTACTAGTACAATAAGCTTTATTAAATAATTCATGAAGGTCATCAATTAAGTCATTAGTGTTATTATGATATAAGCGTTTCTTTGTTCATCTTTTTTCAATTTCTGGCAAAACAGGTGATGCTCTTCATGCTTGGAGAAACAGCTTGAGTGATCCAAAGGGTATCCTACAAAGCTGGGATCCAACACTAATCAATCCATGCACCTGGTTTCATGTTACATGTAACGGCAAGAATAGCGTCGTAAGAGTGTATGTACAGAGTCTGAATGTTTAGCATTATTGATTTAATATACACTCAGCGAAAAAAATCCATACAACTCAAAATTTTATCGTACGTTTTTCATTCCAAATATGTCCGGATTAATTTGAGAAACAGAGTTTGATGACATGAAATTCAATTTTGATTATTAAAGGGACCTTGGAAATGCTGGACTACAAGGACCTCTTATCCCTGAGCTTGGAGTCTTGAGAAATCTTCAATACTTGTAAGATAGCTTTCTTTATTCCATTTTAATAAACTGAATTAATAAACAGAAAAAGTATGATATTGATGTTAATTTTACTTGCTTGTAGGGAGTTATTTAACAATAACATCACTGGATCAATTCCAGCAGAGATTGGTAATTTGACAAACCTGATCAGCTTGGACTTGTACTTGAATAAACTCTCAGGGAACATTCCAGCCTCTCTTGGCAACTTGAAATCTTTGGTGTTTTTGTAAGTAAAATCCCTTTTATTATTATTTTAGAGTGTAATTATCGAGTTCGGAATTAAAACATGTTATGATCTGATGCAATTCGAGTGTCTTGCAATATGAACCAGAGGTTGCACAACATCATCTGATCTGCACGAGAAAAACGTGTGGACCGACCTCTACCTGATAAAAATATTATATGATTGTATCTGTATTTAAATCCTTAATTTGTCTCGCAATATGTGTGCAGGAGACTGAACAATAATAACCTAACTGGCTCAATACCAACAGGGCTCATTCAACTGATTTTGTATGGCAATTTGAGTATCATGTGAGTTTTATTCACCTCCTTTGGTTAATTTTTTTATATTTATATTTCCATTCGTGACTGTATTTGATATCACATTCTTTTCAAATAGTCAAAAATGCACTTTTATATCTTCGTTCTCGCACTTGATAATCCGTATCTAAATATGGTTATCAGGAATGTAGCAAACAATTCATTGGCAGGAACTGTCCACCCCAAAAAACAAACAAGTAAGCTGATCAGTAATCACTTTGTCATTAGAACAGTAGCAAAAAACATAACTCAGATTCTCACCGATTTCTCATGGTGTTTTTTTTTTTTTTTTTTTTTGTTTGTAGGATATGCTGTTACAACAATCATACAAGATCCAAGAGCTCCAAAGTAAATGAAATGAAATTAGAATATGCAATATCTCTACTGCTACCAACAAAAAAAAAACAATGGGATTCATGTTTGTGGCCCATTTTTTATGAGAATAAAATTGTCATAGTTGCTTTGTTTTTTAATCATCTCTAACAAGCTGTTATGTCTGGTTTGAGAGCATCAAATTGGTCAGAGAAGTAATGATGAATCTAGTTTATATAAACTGATAAATTCCCTTCATATATCTGACAGATTCTCTCCTTGAATCAAGAAAATTTTGTATGGTAATATGAATTGAAATAATTGTGAAGATGGATGTCCCCAGACAACTAGCAAAGTCATTTTCTTTAAAGGTTTAAAGGCAAAAAAAATTAATTTGAATATGGGAGCAAAAGCAACTAGATTTTTGTTGTCTTTATTGTTAACATGATGGTAAGTTTTCATTATTCAAACTAAAAAGATCTTTTTGACCCTTTTTTTCTTTCTTGCTTTATAAAAAACATATCATCATCATCATCATCTTCTGTCAAACAAACAAACAAACGAACTTGCCACTGTAAAGAACTTTTCCGGAGGTGTTGTTCAAATCCTCTGCTTTCCCTCTAAAAATTCTGAACAAGTTTCAGACACTTTCATTGCCAAATATATATATATATATATCAGAACAGCTGATATATAATTTGTTTGGGTCTAACTAAATAAATAAATTATCTCAAAGATAAATGATATTACTTTTAATAAGTTTAAGTAGAGTTTTGAACTTTTACTCGTAATCAAGGTCTCAGGTTTTAGAGTCATTCTCTAGTCTAGATTCGAACTACTACACTAGAGAATGACTCTAAAACTCTGAAACCTTAATTAAGGGATTGGTATGATGCGAGTAAAGTTATTTGAACATCAACACTAAGGAATGACTTTAAAACCTGAAACCTTAATTACAGGATTTGTGTGATTAAAGTTGAATAAACGGAACATAATTAAAGTTTAAGAAAAAGGAAATGGGGGATGATTGGTCAACTATTGACTGCTTTTAACAAATTGGGAGATAAAAAGGAATTCATGTGGGTGGTGATTATACAATCAATGGTCCGTATTAGAAAAGCTTTTTCTCTTTGGAGAAGAAGAAGAGCAACAACAACAAATTAAAAAGGCTTTTCAGAGAGAAAAGGAAGATGCAGTGAGTAGACGGTAGTGCTTGGGCTTGGTTTGTCAATTCACTCCTTTTAAGGAGAAGACTTATCATGATATATCTTATCAAAAAAAAAAAAAAAATTCAAGTGTTTTGTTTGTCCCACCCCCACCGCTAATCTCCTAATTAAATGCCGATTATCTAAACAAAAATCAAATAGTCATATATGCATGAGTCAAAAAAATAAAAATTATAATAATTCTCCTAAGATGAATCCTGCTGATGAAACCTTACATATTATTACTGGGTTTTATTACGGTCGATCAGTTAGGTTAAAGATCAGACCCATCTAATATATGTATAGTTGAATATTAAATTTATTGAAACAAATAAAGTGAAAAATGATATACAGATAGATTGGATTCTCAAAACCATTATAATGGAAGCATTAAAAGAAGAGTTTCACATAGCAACAATTTCCACAAAGTTATATAATTTGGTGCTGAAATAATTTTTAAAACCGAACTGATCAAAGAAATACACTTAAAATCCTATTTTATCATTAAATGCTGATATAACACGCAGAGTTGAATGTGAAAATGATTGAAAACCATCGATCCGAAAATGAAGTGAAAACTGAAAGAAGGAATGGACCCTCAAGAGTATTACATGAAAACATTAAAAGGAGAGTTTCACATGGCAACAATCACCATTTCTAAGGAGTCTGACCCAACCCAGATAGCACATTATATATCCTCTCTTTATTGTTTTTTATTTTAATCTTGTTTGAGATCATTTTATTTGCTCGATTTTCCAAACACCCACCAAAATTTTTATTATTCAACTAGTTCTCGGAGTGATCAGGTAAACTATCATTTTCAACCTGTTAGAACCATAAATATGACAACATTAATTGTAAAATTCTAACCAGAAACAGAACAAAAGGAACAAAAATGTTCATTTTTACAGAAATTTAGTAAAGCTAGAAATGAAGAAAAAGAAATAGATTAGAGTATAAATCAAGTAGAAGAATTGTATACTTGTACAAACTTATGTTCTAAAGTAAATTTATGATAACGAAATATACGTGCGTAGAATTGAAACTTAATTAGTTAAAAATAAAGAAAACGAAATAGATTAGAGTATAAATTAAGCAGAGGTCACCGGATAAAAGAGTTTTGTGATGGTTTTTGAAGTGGAATTTTGCATGTAATCAAGCAAAGCAAAAGAAAATTCCATTCTGTTGACTTGTTTAAATCTATTTTTGTCTATCTTTAAAACCATGCCTCTGATTACCGAATCTGGTTATGGTTATATATATATATATATATTGAAAAAAATAAAACAATAAAAATCGCAGACAAGACAGAGAGATAGCTAGCACAGAGAAATCTCTTGAAGGAATCACAAAATCAATAAATTATTCAAAGTTGTATATATGAAAAAAAATCAAACCATATAAATAAATAAATGAATGTATGCTCCGACCACCACACATTTCCAAAGTTAAATTGTTCTCTTATACCTATGCAGCTATGCTATCTATAACGCATATCAACGTAACACTCTACAAACTTCAAAATATATACAAATTTTATAAGTTTTTCTTTTTCTTTTTTGAATAAAGAGGCATTGGACCTGTAAAATGAACAGGTGTCAGTCCACATATACACATGCTTCGACATCAATTATTCTCTTGCAAGAAAATCCAGTTTTGGCTCCTTCAGAGTTCAAAAGATTTGTCTGTTTTTTTTTGTTATGCAATTATTCAACTTCCCATATAAACTATAAATAAAATTGGATTGTCACTTATCAGATCAGAAAATGTAGGGTATATATATGATGCTAAACATTAGTGTAATTTAACAAAAACATCCGATCCACCCAAAATAAGTTAATGTGAAAGAAACATACGTAGTAGTACGTTATTATAATCAAACATTATAATAAATATTTACTTCTTTGCTTTAAATCTTGGAGTTTTCTCATGATTTAGAAAGTTGAATTACAGACTTTTATAGTGCCATCAAATCTTTGGCTAAAAGACAGTGATGGTTGAATAAATGACAGCTCAGTTGATTAGAACATAAAAAGCCTGCAGTAGTAATTACGAATAATTTTTTGATGGTCATGGAAGAATATTTTATGACCGTATATACGTAACATTATACATCGTTTTAAAAAACTTCTGGAACGGATCTGACCAGAGAAGATTACTTATATGTAATAAGTTACAAAGCAAAAAAAATTGATCTATACTGAGATTTTCAGAGAATTCAGGTCCATTATTAACAAGGTGGTCCAGAATTGTGCTGCCTGCCATTTCAAAGCTCTCCTTCAAGCCTTTTTGTGGCATGAAAGAGTGCTTTATTTTTACTAATTTTTATAGAAGGGAGGAGGACAGAATGGTCTTTTCACATTAAAGAAGAGGGGTATATTTGGACATGTGATTATTCTATCTTGACATGAAAACAGCTAAACAAATCAAAGATAGGATAGGTAGAGACCTACTACCACCACCCTCATTAATTTTTTATTTTTTTTTTTGTAATAATTATTATTTGTTTTAGCTGCAAATTAAAATTTTATGGGCTCTATAAAATGTTTTTGATTCCTTGCTTCTTCATTGCTTTCAACAAACAAACCAAACAACTCTGTCTCTCTCTCTCTTTAGAGTTTCTGAGAGCATCTTGACTCTACTAAAAGTAGCTGAGCCTCACCCACTAAGCTCAACTCTGCAAGAAGGTTTTTTTTTTTTTTTTTTAACAATGGCGATCCAGGCTCTGTTTCATCTTCTTCTTCTTGTTGTGTTGCTTTTCTCAGCTCTGTCAACAACAAATGCAAACACAGAAGGTATGTATATATATAAAGTTGATTTTTCCAATCTGGGTCAAGTTAAAAATTGTATTTTGTTTGATGGTTTTCAATGGCTGTGAATAAAACAGGGGATGCTCTGTACGCGTTGAGAAGAGCTGTTAAAGATCCACAAGGAGTTCTAAAAAGCTGGGATCCGACTCTGGTGGATCCTTGTACTTGGTTTCATGTCACTTGTGATTCTGATAATCGGGTCACCCGACTGTAATTACTCTCAAACCTCCTCGTTATTTATTTTTTTCATTTTTTTAATTTGTTTGCTCTGTTTTTATTTGAGTTTTTTTTTATGTATGATTTGATTTGTCCAAAACCTTTTTTAACTCACCAAAACAACAATCACTTAAAAACTATCATATTATATAATATATTATGAGTAATCAATATTTTAAGAGAACGTAATATGGGTTAGATTAAGTGGGATTTGTTTGCTTTAGTTTATAGAAGCTAATTAGCAAAACCAACCCGTGAATCTGATTGGTCAACGCCTACAAACAAATTAAGTACAAAACAATAAAGCTAGACCTTGTTTTCCATGCATGCATGTGAAATTTCATTTTTGGAATTCAAAACTGCTTTGCTCTTTCAAACTATTCACACCCTTCCCACATAAAGAACGATACATATCATTCTTTCTATTATCGGTTCCAACTGATATAAAAACATGTGGATTATTTGATTAAAAGATGTTTTGACGAGTGAATACAGTTAATTCAAAACATTTAAATTAAATAACTCACGTATAAGGAACTTATATATCTTATATCAATTCGAACCAAGTGAATACAGTCAAATCAAAACATTTAAATTCAATGGTCAGCATGTAAGGAACCGATATATCTTATATCTATTTGAACTAACGGTAGAATATATACATATATATAATTTTTCTATCTTTGGCTCAAACTGATATAAAATATATCGATTTCTTACATGTGGATCATCGAATTTAAATGTTACGACTTGACTAAATGTACTATTAAAATCTTCCAAAGCATATTTACAACTATTAAAATTTAAAGTTACGAATCCAGAAAAGCGGCTTGAACCAACAACCGGAACCGGTAGATGCTGCTCCTGATTATTATTTGATGTGTGTGTGTGCAGAGACCTTGGAAATGGAAAGCTATCAGGAAAGCTAGTTGCCGAGTTAGGGAAGCTGGAACGTCTACAGTACTTGTAAGCATAAATTTAATTTAATTTTTTTATACCATATATGTAAGATTTCTTTGCGAGAACTACAGTGATACAAGTTTGAGATTAATTAGGTGGAGGAGCATTAAATGCTGGGTCATTTTCATGGACTTGGATGGTTGGGTTTATATTATTAGATAGATCTTATTGAACCACAGATCCAGAGTCGATAGAATTTTTGCTTTAACTTCTCTGTTTCGTGGTTGACAAATGACGAAACAAAACAAATCAATCAAAACATTACATACATGGTTTCATGCAATTAATGAGAACGTGAACCGGTTGGTGGTGGTGGTGTGTGTTTTACTTTCTTTACAGAGAGCTGTACATGAATGACTTGGTGGGTCCGATACCAAAAGAACTTGGAGGACTCAAAAGTCTTGTTAGTTTGGATCTCTATCACAATAACCTAACTGGGTCCATCCCTTCTTCACTCTCCAATCTCTCCAATCTCAAATTCCTGTAAGTGTTACTGTTAGTGCCACCACCAAACACACACATGTATGATGTACCCTTTGAATTGATCAAATCAAAATCAATCATGTGCATTGCAGGAGACTAAATAGCAATAGATTGGTTGGAAGGATTCCTAGAGAACTTACCAAGCTTGGAAACCTCAAGATCCTGTATGTGAATAAGTGAATTATAATCTAATCTCCAAAAAAAGCTATTGTTTTTTCAATTATTTCTCCTTTTTAAAATCTTTTAATTTTTTTCCGGTTCAGGGACGTGTCGAATAATGATATGTGTGGCACATTTCCTACTTCAGGCTCGTTCTCAAAGTTCACTGAGGAAAGGTGAATATCTGCTCAACTCATTTGCAATATTAAGGAATTGATTGATATATGTACAAATTCCATTTAGAATTTAAATGGATTGAAATTTGATTGATTTTTTTTTCCTACAGTTTTGTTAATAATCCAAGACTGGAGGGACCGGAATTGATGGGTTTCGTGAGATATAATGTAGGAGGAGACTGTCAATGAGGCACCCAAAAGTCCAAAACAAAGGAGGCTATGGATCATGGATGTGCCCGAAAATTGTCTACATATTTTAACTATTATAGTTTTTTTTTTTTTAAAAATTAGGACCTAACACCAAGAAAACGTTGGTATATTAAGAGGAGATTATCTCATCTCCATGTTTGTGAGATCAAGTTTCAGTCATCTGTATTTCTTCTATTGCTGTGATATATAATTATATATAGATAATGCATATGTTCGGCTAAAAAGTTTTGTATCTAAACGTGCAAAGATTAAGAACTAAATGAATTTATTCATAATCGTGCAAAATAGGCGTTTTGAATAGAAGAGAATCACCAAAGTTTGAATCTCACAGGGATATTAAAAGTTTCAAAATGGTCAAAATTCTTAGAAGTAATAGTTTACTTCTCCAAACAAACGACTAATGAATATCAAGTGATACTCGCGCCAAATATTATCCCAAATTTCCATTTCAAACTCTGATTTGTGATTACTATATTATTTACCATATCCTTGACCTATGAATACGAAAGTGACGAGTCATTTACAATAAAATTTGGGATAAAATTTTGGACCGACTAGTTTAGCTTGTAATATAATCATACCCTTCTAAGACAATTGGATGCATCCAAAAAGATAATCAGTACATGTACTAACTCTAACATTTAATTTGGAACAATGTACTGATACATCTTTTAAGTTAATAAAACTAACAATAACTAGAAACACTTGAAAACCAACATGGATCTGCTACAGAAATAGGGAATTGAGCTATAAAAATTCCTAGGAGATGACTCAAAATTCCTCCTTGAATGATTGAACACTCAGGCAATTATTGTATTCGAAGAATGCCCGAGTGCTCATCATAACAAATTAGGAAGTTAAAAAAAAAAGAAGAAAGATAATAGGTAAAGATGGATATATTTACACATCTGCGGCTGTACGGGCTAATATGAGAATCTCACCTCTAGAAATTTGCTGTCAAGTTGGGAAATTTTCGCTAACCAAAAAAAAAAAACCTGCATTGATCATACATGTCAATGGTCAGGAACAGATACCATATCATCTAAAAAAAGAATAGCAGATTACAACTCTAAATATCCTTAGCTTCACATACCGAGTTTGTACGACATTTATCTCAAACAAAATCCAGGATATTGACTAAACTACTGGCATGTGCTACGGATAATATATGCCTCATGTAACATGTTTCCTACAACGGAAAAGGGACAATGTTGAAACAATATGATTCACCCGGGTTCACATCATGTATAGCTGAAACAGAAATGTTCAATCTTACAGTGTAAATTCAACTCCTGGAAAACACTTCTTTTTCTGTTTTAGATGGGAAAACCCAACATCAGTAAATCATTTGTCCAAATTTCTTGCTTCACCATGTTCAACTTCATATCGAGAGAAAAGAACAGTTTACAAGTGTAAATGTAATCATATTTCAACAAGTATGAAGTATCATATTGTTCTTATGCAATCTATACATCTAAATTAATTTATGTTAAGGAAAATTGATTACTAGTTAACAAAATGAATATAGATAGATTAATATAATCATCCCAATCGGTTGGTTGGATGGTACATATTCTTTCATTATTTTTTTTTCGAAAATATTGTTTAAACCAATTAAAGAAAGATGAGCACTTGGTTCTAAATTACCTCTCTGTTCTCCAATCTGAGCAACCATTTCAGATCCAGTTCATGATGGCTTCTTGATAGGTAAAGATATTGGTGTCAACGGTGGTGAAAACATCTCTACATTGTGAGCAGCTTCCAGTGGTTTGGACACATCTAAAACATTCGTTCTGTGACTGTTTGAGGGTATGGAAAAACTACGAGTGATAGCCTGAGGAGGTGTCGGCAGTGGAGATGCTGTATTTGATTTCACTGATTTGTTTGTAGCAGAAACCAGTTGACCTTTGGGTGCCAAGGGGGCTGAATGACCAACCAAACCCATCGGCCTTGAGGATTTTGGGGTGGAACTGGCTGGGGGTCTTGGAAGCTCATGAAGCTCACTTATTTTAGGTGAGGCCATATAAGTTGGGGAAGTTCCTGGAGATACCTTTGGAGGTGAGGCTGATGGTCTAGCCATTGGATTTCTCAGAATAGGTCCAGAGAACAATTGGGGATGTTCCTTTGTGATGGGTTTGGTAGGCCATGGCTTACTTGTCAAAGGACCAGAAAATGCTTGTCTTTTGATTTTTTTAGAATCAGAAGCGTCAAGAGGATCCAGCCTCGAAAATAACAGCCCATCTGCCAAAGGAGGAGGTAGTGGAGTAAATGTAGTATTACTGTTGCTCTCTCTGAGTACTGTTTGTGCAGTAGATCTCGAAACTTTCTCATCAACCAAACTTTTATCACGTATCTTCAGGTCCAAGGGGGATGAATGCCACAAATTACGAGTACGTCCACTCAAACTTGTCTTTAATGTGTGAGGAACTGAACTGCCTGATCCTGTAGAAATTGGACTCTTTGTATCAACAGGTGTTGGCAGGACATACGTGTTGAACTTCCGTGTAGATAATGGTCGCATCTGTCTCAGTCTATCAGCAGGATCAGATTTTTCTTCAGCAAAAAGTGGAGCTGACTGGCTACTTATCCTAATGTCCTTATGAAAGGATATAGATTTCCTATAGCTTTTATCAAGATTTTCCTGCAAATATGGCAAAAGATAATGATAGAATTCACTCAGTAAAAATTCGCTGCTTGCTACACTTCAAACATCGCATGCATAAATCAGAAGAAATAGCCATTATAAAATAACCAGGTGTTAAAGCAAATAGGCAGAGACATAACATGTTCCATGTTTAAAGCTTTGAAGAGTGCACAATCCTCTTCGTTAACTAACTTATTCCTAGTTCATTCAGTTCAGAGTACAAACCTCATATCAACTAAAATTTTACACCTCATTTGATTACTGAAACGTTAAAAAATACATAGTCAAATATTACGTTTGAATAAAAGTTCTCTAGAGCAGATCAACCATTTTCAAATGATCAAGCACATAAGGGTTGTTAATAACTATTAGATTGCATATTCTTAGAATACCTAGAATAACAGATTTTATTTCAAAAGAGAAAGAAAGAAAGAATAACATATTTAATCACAATAACAACCTTATCCATTGACAAGCTTGTATAACCTGCTCCTTTTCAATGTATAACCAGCTCATTATGAAAATGTAAATTAACAATACAAGTGTTATTTACCTTTGCAGACTCCACTATTGAAACTTGGGGAAAAGTAATGTCTGCCTGATCAACCTGCACAAAGTAGTATAAAGAAGTCATGATTTAAAAATAATATCAAAATTGTATTAAAATGTAATGCATTCCTAGACTTACAAGTAGACTGAAAAATGAGGCAATAGTTTGGCCACTAAACTACGTCCAAAACAGTAATACACAAAATGCTCCAGGAATAAGAAATCTCTATTTTTGAAGATAAATATTGATAAGTCATTTAGTCTACAAGATAATTTGTCATTTATTTGTTGCAAAACCATGAAAATGTACCAAGACAAGATTCTTAGACTCATGAGAGTTAATAGATGAATTATATATGATAACTTGTATCACAACTAAGAAATCGCCAGAAGTGACATAAACTAAAATTTTAAGCATTCAAAAGTGTTTCATCCATACTAGATATGATAGAAAAGAAAAGTTAACAGGTTTTTTATCATGCAGAAGCAAAACACATTATTATCACCTCCATTGAATTTTGTGATGTAGAAACAACATTTTCCTCCTGGTCACTTTGTCCATAGTCAAAACTCAACTCTCCATCATCATGTGTATCATAGTCATCATCATCAACATCGTCCCCGACATCATCATCTTCAAGTCCACTGAACTGATATTCAATATGCTGCTGTGCTGTGACCATTTTCACATGTGGTTCTACTGCTTCAAGAGACTTAAGTGCCTTCTTGAAGAAGCACAACTGCTTTCAAGCAGGATAAAAAGAGTATATCAACAGCAGTCCTAACACAGGATAAAGTACATTTGGCAAAGCAGCAGGGAAAATTCAAGATTACCTGAGCAGCATGGTGACGAGCTGCCTGTGTAAAAAGACTTCGGAACTGACCTTGCTTCAGAGATTTCAAACGAAAAATAAATAAGGTTGCCTCCTCATCGTATTCATCATAAGCTGCTTGCATCTGCTGCATAGAAAAAGTTTCTCCTTTCCCGCTTTTTGACCTCCCTTTTTCTTTCTGCCTTGTCAACATGTACTCAAATACATCTCTGTAGATCATGTACCAAAATCAGAAAAAAGAACATCTCAGAGGCTACATCATGTGCATTTGTGTGCTTTTGAGAGTGTTCAAGAATTTTTTTCCAAACCTTTTTTCATCACATTGCCGCTTCATCTCCTGTGTCACCATAAAAGACAAATTCAATTTCTTGTTACTACAAAAATGCTCAAATGAACCATACCAAAAAAAAAAGGTAAGATGTGCTAACAATATTAACAATCATAATAACAAAACAATCACCAAAAAGCCTAGATGTTTAAATAGAAAAATATCTAACAAAGAAAAAGTTGAGATACGAACAACACCTAACAATCATGAATTCAACATCAATTCTAAGGAATTGACAATATATATGTATATTATGCATGAAAATTTGGATGTTCAAACACATTTTAAGGCTCTATAACCGGCATGCAATTAAATATTTATGCATATTATAGTAACATATGAAAACTTGCCATAAGGTGATTTGGAACAAACCTCAACTGTCCGCAGTTCATTAAGAAGAGACTCTGACGGTATCGTGATCGTCTGATTAATATGAAAGCGCTGAAATACGAATGCAATAATTGATTACACCATGACATGGTCAAATATATAATCTTATTACATCTTAAGGAATAGAATAAAAACTTACATAGTTATCAACAAGCTTCTGGAGTCCAAACTGCAATTTTCCCAGCATTAACAAAACTTTACCTGCAAAATGATACGAAGAAATTAATTCTCTTTCTCTACTATTTTGAACGAAAAGCTACACAAAGAATTATGTGTTCTAAGAAACAACAATGAGTTGAAGACAAAGTAATAACTTATTTTATATAAATACAACCAAGAGATAGCTTGGCAAAAAACAATGACCATGGTGCAAGACAATGACAAGAACAGGAAACAGTAAGGTTTTCAGATTTCAATACAGAAGAAAAAACAATTAAACTTGGCGAATATACTTGTTAAGTACTTAAGTTTAGAGTTAGTAAGACTGAAAAAGTGAAAATGATAAAAAAAAAAAAAATGAACATCGAAAAAGAGTTAAAGCATACAGACGATAATGCACTAAATATTATAAGCAATTCAAATAACAGAATGTAGCTATGGATGAGAACCAAGGGACACATATTCATTTTTGGTAATGAATAATTAACTGAGACAATAAGGCGAATCAGTAAAAGCATTTGCAACATATTCCCAAATGTCTGTTCAAAATGGCTTATCTATTCAAATAAAAAGCAAAAATGGAAAGTTTTAGTCCACTTACCAAATTCTTCATTATCAACCAATGCAGTTTTCTCAAGAAGACAGGTACCCATTTCCTTCAATGACTCTGAGAATTCTGAGAGAAAATGGCAATACATGAGAAAGATTCTTCAGATGACATGCAAGGAAACTTTTTCCCCATGTCAAAAACTTACCAGCAATGTTTAGAAACTTCAAAATCAACAAGTGAAACATGATGAAATGGTAATATGACATGATATTTCAGTAACTACTTGGATTAATTTAATATTTCTACCTGTGACATATGCTAGATTTCTATAACATCTAACTCCTTCAAGCACAAACAAAAACAAAAAGGTTTAAAAGAAAATAAAAAAGTCGGTACCTTCATGCATAGTTTGGGCAATAAAGTTCTTTGCATTACATTGGCATGTTCTTACATGCTTTAAAAGAATTAAGGATCTAGAAATACTCCAGTTAGAATAAAAAGCTAACAGGAAATGAAAAAAGAAATATCAATAAACATCCATAATTAAAATTTTAACCAGACTTCTATTTTGCGAGAAGACAAAAGGCTTACTCCAAATTCATTACCAGATGCAATTATGCATCCATAAACATAACTTAAAGAGAAAAGTACTCCCTCTTACATTCCTTCTGTCACTCCTTTTCTATATGTTATAATGTCTGTGTGGTACTAACTGGCTAGGTAATGCTGATCTTTCACTAATTTAAGATATCCTCCAGTCATAATCATCGGATGGGCGACTTTTCCCTCAAGCATGAGTATAAAATTTATAGGTTCTTCCACAACTTATGGAGTATCACAGTATTTCTGAAAGTTCTCCTACATCTTAAAACCCCATCAGTAAGAGAACTTTCACAAAAGGGTTCTCTCATGCACAGTCAAATGTATTTTCCATGAAATGGATTAGAAATCCACGTTCTATATAAATAACGCAAGACATCAAGGCCATTGCCTTGACTCACTTACAAACACTACCACTGTATATAATTATCCATCTTAGAGCACTATATACACGCACACCAAACTACTAAACGGAGATTGAATTCACAACAATGCCAATATATGTAAACAAACCTTTCTTTTGACAAGCAACTAATAATATAATTACTCCACTACTGCTTCTTATTTTGATACTGAACGAGAGATTACACGAAACTTAATTAAAAAAGAAAAGAAAAATCATCGAAAAAGTACCATAAGCACTATTCGCGGTTGCTGCAGCTGCAGAAAGTAAGCTATCATAACAATCTCTCATGTCATCCATGTCCTACAAAAGCACACATAATATCATTCTCACAGTGAAGCATCGAAATTCAGAAATTCAGAAATTCAATCTAATTTTTTTTTAGAAATAATAATAATAAAGAAAAGTGAAGAATCAATTATTGAATATATATTCCACTTTTCGCAGCTTGCCTCAACAATGATGATGTTATCAAAATCTTCCATTTTTTGAGGAATTTATAATCAGTACAGATCCAGAACCAACTTTAAAGAGTTTCAAACAACTCATAATCCAACAAAAAACGAATAGTGACATTTAAATAATTAAATAACTTAAAACACTTCCTCTCGCCATCACTAAAAACAAAACGATTCAATTTCAGCTAAAATCAACAACAAAAACAGCACACTAACAAACAAAGATACACGATAATCACCGGAAACTGTCAAAACAAAAAACAAAAACCTCGTACGTACCTGAGACGCCTGAGCGAGCTCGTCGACCTGGACCAACGGCCGGAGATCTCGTCGGTCCTTGGCGTCACCGTGCTTGTGAAGTGAGAAGCCTCGAAATCGCCTAAGCGAAGTCTTCATGATTTATTTTTTTTAAACAAAGAAAAAATATGCAGACGGAGACGAATCGAATTATATATATCTCTATCTCTCCCACACAAAATCCAAAGCAGAAGCCGAAAAATGAAACGGAAACGAAAATCGAATTACAAATACAATCAATCTCTTGTGTTCAAACTACATTCATCGTTACACAGTCACGTAACCAATAAAAAAAATGAAATTGTTGTTTCTTGACTTCTTCGTCTCTTCGAGTCTGGTTTTGATTTTAGATGGTTTAAACTGGTTGAATAAATAAATAAATAAATAAAGTGTTGCATCAACATGTTGTTATTACATTAAATAGAGAGAAGTTTATATTATAAAGTTTAATTGATTGTAAAAGTCAGTCACTTTCTTATACCAAATAAAGCTAATAATAATCACCACTTAATCTTAATTAACCCCCCCTTGTTCCATAAAGTGTGTATTATTTGAAATATTAAGATTTTTTAAGACTGTGATGGGATATCTCTCCCTCACTCGGTATGATTAGATTTCTGAAACCGAACGCGATTTACCGAGATCAAAACGTATATGTATCATTCCTGTATTTACTTTCGCGATTAACGTAAAAGGGGCTTGGTATTATTAGATTAGCGGTTTATTAATTAATATGTTTTTAATTTCATTTAAGTAAAAAAAAAATATTGCTTGTTTTGTAAATCAGACTTTTTGATATCAGAAAAGCATATGAATGAAAGTGCTTTTTAGTGGAACATTGGAAAAATATTCTTTTAATGGTTTTTGAAAGAAAAAAATAATAATGGATGGTTCATTTCCACATAAAGTGCTTTTCAGTGTTCTCATACAAAAAGCACTTACGTGTGTTTTTAGTGGCTTTAACAAAACACACTTGATAGGGGGTTTTATTAAGAAAATATAAGTTTTTAAGTAAAAAAGAAAAAAACTCCAAAACAAATTACAAGTTACAACTATAAAAACCCTAAGTCAAATTTAGAGATTATAGCAATTGTAATTTTTCCGGTCTTTACTACCTTGCTTTAAAGTATCAAATTGTTGACCAATGGTGTAGTGGTCATTGAATAAAAGTTTTAGATAATATATGTTTTTTTTTTTAAAGATAATAAAAAAAATTCAAACGTCTTATGATATGCTATATTAAGATAAAAAACTATATAAATATCTTATTCTATAACACCGAAAAGAACTCCTCGTACGTACTTATATCAAGATGTGAAAATTATATAGTTATTTCGGTTTCAATTAATCTGTCGGATTGGTTGACAAAACGAGGATCAATTTCTTAACATTTTAATTTGTTTTCCGATTAGCATCGTCAAACTTCAAAGTTGAGTCTGGACCCATGAACATTAAAACTAAATTTAACAAATATTTTAATTCTGAGACATGAAATTATTAGGGAAGACCAAAGACTTTTTTTTTAGTCTACTAAACGTGTTTCTTGGAGCCTTAGCTAATAGGAAGACTCTGCATATAACATTTTCATCACCGGCATTCCCATAAAAATGGTTGCTGTAAAAGATTCGCGTCACATTCAAACGAAGCTTGATATGTATATTCAACAACCTGGAAAATTTGTGATTGATTGAAGATATCGTAAATTCAACCAAGCAATTTGGTTGATTAAGTAGAGTTCATAAACCAAGTGATCCAGGCGTAATTTTCGTTAGTATATTAAAAAAAACGAGCTTATCTGATTTGGGAGCAGCGTAATTAAAACCTTACATAATTTTCGATTTCGAAATTGAACTCAACATCAAGTTGATTTATACGTAAAATTCAAACCAACCCGACCTAATTTACACCACTAAATATACTTCAATGACCAAACACCTATCAGAATTTCTGATCATAAATTATGATACATGGCAGGAAACTAGCTAAGGTGAGTGAAAAACAGAGATGTTTGAATTTTGAATGCAGTCATTTTTTTTATATTAAAAGGGACAGATATCAAAATTTAATACCTAAAAGTCCTTATTGAAGATAATGACATGACAAGAATTTTGGTGAAAGAAACCTAACCTCTTTTGACTGGTGAAAATGGGAATGTACAAGAAATTATCACAGCATTGAAAATTGAGAAGCACTGAGCAGGAGAGTTGCCTATAAAAAACTAACCCTATTAAATCTTTCCTCACCGGTCACACTAGTGCAAAAATGGCTTTTAAAGCAAATAAGCACTTTCTGGTCTATCATCTATGCCCTCCTAGCTTTGTACATCATACTACTCACTAAAAGCTTTGGATTTTCAGGCAAGTTCTTTGAAGAAGAGTGAACTTCTATGATTTTCATATACTTTTTTTTCGTTTGTTTTCCGTACATGGAGCAACTAGTCTCCCAACAGGAAAGACAACGACCTGCAAGCACGGTGCCACGATCTCGGCCTCTGTAGTCATGGTTATAGGCATGCTATCAAGGAAGAAATAAACTGTTTCTACTCACAAACCCTAAAGATAACGCCGATGGAACAGTGCGGCATGCCTCTGCAGCGGTGGTTTTGAGAATAATATCACATGCAAGAAAACATATCCATTTCAATTGTAAAGTTATCGTACGTACACCCACAACAGTTTCTCATATAATACAATTTTAAGATCCTAAGAAAGCATTCAGGTGAATCAGATACCTAAAATAAACGCATAGCAACATTGGTTTTGGCAATAAAAGTAATCGCATTGAAACAGAATATCATAGAATGACAAAACTTGTAAGCAGTAGCAGAGATCTTCTGAAAAATTAATGCAGTAGTAACGAACAAACGAGGACTTTTAAACTTTGGATTCCAAGAATTGAACAGGTTTCATGTTAATGGCCACATTTAACATGACAAACAGAGCCACGAAGTTTCCCGCTGTCATCAAGAACCTCCTAATTATTTGACACGCAATTCCTCCACAAAAGTGTTGAGAATGGGAAAAATGTACAATCCCTCTTATAACAGCTCCTAAAAAAGATAGATTATCAGAGTTTAACACGAGGTACATGGGTCACCTTCCAAAAAATCTATGTTCAGGAATCGTAAGCACATAGACTGCAATAAAACTAACCCGGAATTGACTATATTTCTGAGATGGATCAGCACAACTATGCAGCTGCAGCCATTGGCACGGATCTGTAGCATGCTCTCTTTGCAGCACGGACAATGTCTTCAACCTGAAGAATACATGGAACTCAATCAAGTATAAGCAACAATAACAGGCATTCGTACAACCTCCAGACAAAAACATGTTGGGACCTATGCACTATATCATATGAAGACGGCATATACATATAACTGTTCCACAGGTCAACTTAACTAGAGATGCATTAAAAATATACACCAGCAAGCATTAAGGTGGCATGTGCAACAAAATGCATAAGAATCTCATAAATGTAACCTAACAAGAAAATTCATTGAGATATGTACGACCTGTGGGACAGCCAGTCTCTCAAGATTGGCAGCATATGGCATGGGAACATCAGCTCCAGTAATTCTCTCAACCGGTGCATCAAGGTAACCGAAGCTCTCCTCAACAACTGAAGTGCTGTTTGCGGAAAAAGAATATTCAGTGTGTATCTAAGGAATTCTAGAAACTGAATGCATAGTTTCATTATTCAGTTGAAAGAAAATAACCAGATCTCGGCACCAATTCCATGTTGAGGAAATCCCTCTTCAACTGTAACCAGTCTGTTGGTTTTCCTGACTGAAGCATTGATTGTAGCTCTATCCAGTGGCCTAATCGAGCGCAAATTTATAACCTGTACCGATAAAATAAGTTAATTACGTCCTTGGAACAAAAATTGGAAGCATTTGAAAGATTCACTGTAATTCCAGTATATAATTACCTCAGCTCTGATTCCTTCCTTTGCAAGTATATCAGCCGCCTGTATAACCAGCAATAAATTATATCAAGATAAATCCAAGACTTGTATTACCAAACTCAGTTACTTTACCAAGCAAAGTTTTCCCGAAATGGCACAAGCAACTTCCTCCAACAACTCTAACAAAGGACAATAATATCCTCATTTAGGATTTTACTCTAGTCCCATGTTCCCATAAAATAAAACTACAGGGAACTAAAAGACAAGAGGAGCAGGCAAAACAAAAATTCAAGTCACCTTGATGTGAGCACCAAGTTCAAAAGTTTTTTAACAGTACCAAATCAAGGTTACAAGAGATATTGTGGTGCCCATTTCAATTACATCACTTGGGGCTCGATAAACTTTACAGCCTGCGGCATTACCCACCTGTTACACTTTCAACTGTCACAACAAATACACCTTCTGCAGTATTACTTCTGTGCCTCTTGTGAAAGCAAATTTGCTTATTTAGATAAATTCTTAGTTTTTCATTCCACAATCATTTCTTGCACAATTGTCGATTGAACCTAATTTCTCAGAATATAGCATACAGTAATAAATGATAAAAACACACTGCATCTCTAAGAGCTACAGCACAAACCTTGAGTGAAAGGCCCACCATTTTCGAGAAAGCAGTAATAGTTACATCCTTTCCTTCTCTCTCAATCTGTACAAAGTAGATAATTGAAAAGGTAAATATAAACAAATGACCCAACATAATAGAATAACAGTAAAAAAGACAGTCCTTAACTGTGGATCCATCAGAAAGAATAACGTCTTTTTAAGGAAAAATCCAAGACTTCAGGACCATTACCTTAGCTTTCCCAATCGGAAGGCAGAAACTGGAATCAAGAACTTCAGCTGAAACAGGGAATGACTCACCATATCTGAAATACAAATCTCAAGTCACCGCATACTTTAAAGTTTAAAGAATAATGAAAATGTGAAAAATCTAATAAAACATCACAATTAGACTGAACTAAACTACTTACAACAATTCATTTTCAAGGAAAACAACAGGATCAGGATCCCGTATAGCAGCTTTTAATAGTCCACGAGCATCCTCAGAACTGTATGGGGCCAGTACTTTCAAACCAGGGCAAGAACTATACCATGCTGCATAACACTGCATTGGAACCCAAAAGAAACATCATCAACTATTAGCCTCCCCATTCACAGAGAACCAAACATACATTTATAGAGTTCAGTAATTTACAGGTGAACAAATGACTACAGAAATAACCCTCATCAAATAAAATAGGCATAATTATGAGAGGGAAACATGAGAAAGTAATTTCTAAGGTGAAAGGAAAAAAAGGAGGGATGATCCATACATGAGAGTGTTGGGCACCCACTCCAGCAGCAGCACCATTAGGCCCTCTAAAAACAATAGGAACATTTATCTGGCCAGCAGACATGTAATTTGATTTTGCAGCAGAATTAATGATGTGGTCAATTGCCTGCAACAGAAGTCAGAAGACTCAGAACAGAGATCAACAAGAAATACTCACCTAATCCAGGAAAAAGCTCAAATTTTTCATAGCATGTTCTATGCTCTGCCCCAAGATTCCTCATCTCCATATTACAAAATTAAGTGTTACCTAGATGATTACAGTTCATGGACATTACACTTAAAACGATAACATCATTAAAACAACATTTATCATGCTTTTGTGATCAGATGTGATTCTAACATTTGTATTGTAAGCATAGACTGGCAGTATAATCAACAATCAAACATAGAACCCTCTAACCTGCATAGAGAAGTTAAATGTCATAAACTCCACGACAGGCTTGAGACCGTAGTACGCCGCACCAACCCCTATCCCAGTAAAACCAGCCTGCAAAACATGTAACAACCAAATTATGATGAGCAGAAAACATCACCAATGATAGAATTAAGAAGAGTTACCAGTATAATAAGTAATAAAAACCTATGCGTTAAAAAGATAGGAGAGAGAGAAAGAGAGAACGTTAATAATCATTTTAGGTAACCATTATAGGTATCAAAGAACAGTTAGAAGAAGAAGAACAAGGAGAAGGAAAATAAAGCACAGTCAAGTGAAAGCAATAACCTCCGTGATTGGAGTATCAAGAACCCTCTCAGGGCCATACTTGTCCAAAAGTCCTTTCGTTATCTGGGAATAACATAAAATAAAATTTAATAGTTAGACATACGTGAACATACTTAGATGGCCTTAAGAAACATAGAGAACTGAAAATATATCTCCTCAAGATAAAGTATAACCTTGTATGCACCCTGATATTCCCCAACCTGTAGTCAGAAAATAAAAAATGAACATAAGAACACAAAATGAAATGACCAAGGAAAGAAACTTAAGACCAACAAAAAGAATCGCAAATCACATTTTCTCACCTCTTCACCCATCAAGAATACTTTGGGATCCGCAGACATCTCCTCATCAAGTGCAGAGTTTAAAGCGTCTCTCACTGTCATCTGTGCATAAATATAATACCCAAAAAAAGAAAGAGGCAAAAGTTCAGTAAAGAAAAGTAATATATCATGCCTCAAAGCAACGTCATCAGAACAAGAAACGAAGTATCAAATATAGTGTCACAGGAAAAAAAAAAATCAACACCATCACCTCAACAGACCTAGTACCACCATAACAATAACCATAAGAAATTTGCATGATGATTGTGAGTATTTAACTTGGCAAACTTAACTGACAGTCAAAAACTACAAACACACTCTCCTTAAATCGGAAAACCCACAATCAAAATCAATGGCTAGAAACTAGTTTGTATGGCAAGCCAATGGATATAAATGTGTGTATGTGTATAAATATATATATATATATATATATATATATATATATATACATACATAAATACAAGTATAAGACAGACAAAGAATCCTAAAGCCAAAAATGAGCATAAATAAATCAAATTGAAACAACAAGGAAACAATATATGCAAAGCACAATCACCTCTTTAGATGCAGATGAGTAACTTCTCAACGCAGAGATGGCGGGTCGGATTCTCTGCAACCAAAACAGCATTTCCCAAACATTAAACAAAATAAACTTAAAAAATGAAAAAATATATATATAAAAAATCCCTATCAATTCATACCACAAGAGGAGAGCCTCCTCCAGCAACCACCTTTTGCCTCAAAATCCCCCACATCTTTTGCTGCAGCAATGGACAAAACAAAAATTATTCAAACACTACCATAAATCGCAAAATAACCGAATAAAACACTTATTTGTTTACACAGAACATCAACATCACTTATAATTAATTAATCAATAAATCCGCAAAATCAATGACAAATCAATGACTAGAAAATCAGCTATCAAACAGTAAAACCGACGCTCGAAAGAAAAAAAACAAAACTCACCTTTGTTCGGCTGCTTGAGATGATGATGATGACGACGACGACGATTATCAGATCGCTGCAGAGGGTTTTCTTAACTTTTTATCGATGAAGTGAAGGTAGCCGACCAGTGTTTACTGATTTTTTTTAAAGAAAATTATGGAATTTTCGACCAGACCAAACTTTTCAATATCATTTTTTAGTTTTCTTCTTTGTAGAGTAATAATCACGTGAGGTAGGTTCTAGTATGTCTTCTTTAAAAACCGTTGGATTATCATTCATTTCAATCATTTGTCTTGGTTGTGTGTGGGTCCCACGGGTTAGAGTGAGATCCGATGCACTGGATTATATCTTCTAGTTTATTTTAATGGCCAAAACGCAATTTTCGTGGTCGTTCCTTTACTGGGCATATGTTGCACTAAAAAAATCTTCGCGAGTTACACGATGGTCGTTTTTACTAGTTCACTTGTTGGGGTCGCAAATGAGACATTCTACACTCTAAAAAAATGTGACACTTGAAAGGGACAAAGAGCCATCCAAGATAACTAAGATTACACCATTATAAATTTGAATTGTATCAAATTATGTTGGAATCTAGTGAGATGAATCAATCGAATTAAGGGTCTATTGAAACTAGACATGTCGATGGTTCGGTTCGAACCGGTGAATCGAAACCGAACCGAACCTAAAAAAACAGTAACCGAACCGTCATTTAAGGTTCCGAACTGGAACCGTGCACCGTAACAGTTTCGGTTCCGGTTCTTGTTTTGGCGGCGGTTCCGGTTCCGGTTCAGGTTCCTCCAGAATCGGGACCGTTGGTTCCGAACCGGAGCCGAACCGAAACCAAAACCAAACCAAAACCGACAGCACGTCTAATTGAAATCTGACGAAATCAATTACTATAAATATGACACCAAATATAACTTATGGTCTTCTACGGTGGAGGGGTCTTCCCTATCAGGAAAAAAGAAAGGAATTTTTTAACCACTTTTTTTAAGAGTAATTGTGTTTGTTTTCATTCTTTTATCATACTTATTGAAGTTATTTAATACTTTAATGGATGAACCATTTTTAGTCCATAGAGAATATGTTATTTTTTATATTAAAAAAAAAAACAGAAAGAGAGAATAATCAATTGTGGAATTAGGTGGAGGGTGTGTCATCATGTGTTTACCAAACTACCACCCGAAGTGTCCCAATCAAGTGGAGGGTAGGTAATGGGAATCTAAAATCACTCTCAAAACTTCAACTATCGGACCGTTTTCAATCCAAAAAAATCCATTTTGGTGTAACACTAAAATGGTTTTACTTTCGTATTATTTAACTTTGCCGTCTCTAATCCACGACAGATGTTACACTAATAGAGAATATTTTTATGTTTTCCCTTCTCCTTTTTTACGATTAATATTTCATCATATTATTAATATAATATGTTAAAAAATTATAAAATTAATATATTATTATTAAAATAACATTCTATAAAATAAAAATTGAAAAACATAAAATATTTTATTACTTTGATTAACATAAAGTTTAGAGATGAAAAAAAAAAAAAAAAATTATGCCAGATAAACAGTGTTACACCGGTGATTGCGTAGCACTGATCACTGCATCTTAAGACCCTGTTTGTTGCCTGAGTTTTGACTAGGATTTGATTAATTTAGTCATAATCCTGCATTTGGCAACCACGTGAGATTGAGCTTTTATCTCCTAACAGTATCCAATAGTCCCATCAACATGGAACTAAATAAACCCACCTATACTGGTAGGTTTATTAGTCTTGGGACTAAAATCATCTCTTTTATTTTTTTTTCTATCTTTTTGTATTTATTTATAATAATTTCATACATAAGTTTTAATTTAATTTATTCTTAGATTCATTTATGTTTGTTCACTTTTTAAAAAGTATTTTTTATTTAAAAATATGTTTAATAAATTATATAATATAACTTTACTTTTAATAAAAAATTAATAATATGATACATATATATATATATATTAATCCAATCAAAAATTGTACCAAACATATGACAAATACTAATTTGTTATTCAATATTCATTCGATTATTAAGAACCGAAATTATATCAATCATAATTTCTCTTAATAGTCCCACATGTGTGTATATATATTAATTTAATAATATATAAATTAAAACATTTATTTTCTTTAAATACATATTTCAATAATTTATTAATCAATTTCAAAATATTATCAAATTTAGTCTAATCTCATGTTTTACAAAACAAAACAAAACAAAACATGATCTTAATTCAGTCCAGTCTCACGTTTCTCCAAACACAATATAGTATTAATTTAGTCCAATCCAATCCAATCCAATCTAATCTCAATCTCATCTCAATTCCAATTCAATCCCATGAAATGGTTCAATCCAATCATACGCACCAAACGGGGCCTAAATGGCGCAAAGGAAACAAATGGGTCAGAGATAGTTTATTTCTCCAAAATGGGTTTTTGCTCCGAAATAAAAATGGATTGGAGATGCCTTTAATTCTCATTTTATTTCTGTTATTGTAAACATAAATGCTTGAATCATCGTGTGGCCAATTTGGAGGATAAACGTATATTTAATCAAAAGTTGATGTTTACTTAAAGGATTATATATTTATGTCGGTAGTACATTTGATGTGGATCATTAAATTTATATATTTTAACTCAAAGTGTATGTATTTGTTAAAAAAATTCATAATCAGTGGTCCACATACAACACACTAATATAACTATATAAGTTATAAGTTATATCAGTACGTACCGACAGGAAAATCACTATAACTTATATCAATGCATTACATGTGAACCACTGATTATACATACACTTTGAGTTAAAATATGTAAATATAATAGTCCGCATCCAATGCACCGACGAATTTATATCAGTACACACTGATTTGAATATATATATATATGAAGTCATGAAAATGATCAAAACTTTTCATCCCAGTGCACGCAAATATAAATACATCAGTACCAATTAGAGGTATCCACTGTTCGGTTAAACAGTATGGAACTGTCTAAGTAAAACCAAAACCGAATTGTAACCGAAACTGGCGGTTATAAAACCGGTTTCAAGCCAGTTCGGTTACAATTTAACTTCATCAAAAACCACCTAAAACCGATGGTTTTCATTATATTTTATATTAAAAAAATTAATTGAACCAATCATATTGTGACACGTGGTAGACATTTATTAAACCAACCGACAAAAGACTATCACGTGGCACCTTTGTTGAACAAAAAAATTAAGTTGACCAAACCGACCAAAATCGAACCGAAACTGGATGGTTTCGAAATTGAAACCAAACTGACCGTCAAACCGACAATTACGAAAATAAAACCAAACCGTCCGATCCGGTTAAGGTTTCAGTTTGGCCTTTCCGTACAATCGAAACCGACAGTTCCAAACCAAAACCAAACCGTGGACATCATTAGTATCTATGTATGTGAGTCGTTGGATTCAAATACATTGACTTAGTCAACATTAAAATAGTTAAAACTAACGACTAACATGCATTACAGTTAAGTATTTTATATTAGTATGTATTAAGGTAAACAGAACAATGTAAATGATTATCTAAACTATACGTGAAACGTGATTATAATTATTCATATTGTCAGAGAACAAATATTACATGTTTTTATTAACATTTTAAATATCTTAATACGTATTTTAAAAACAATTCTGTTAACATAAGTTTTAAGGTCATGTAAAGTTGAGTAATTGTGTATCGTTTATCTTAATATATATATAAGTTACATAGACGTATAACATTGAATTTAAAAGATATTTTTGATAAATACATACAATCAAATATTTATATTAGTATATATTGAGGTAAATGAGACTATATAAATGATTATATAAACTATCCATGAAATGTGATTATAATTATTCATATTGTCAAAGAACAAATATTGCAGGTTTTTATTCACATTTTAAATATTTTAACATGTATTTTAAAAACAATTTTGTTAACATAAGTTGTAAGGTCACGTAACGTTAAATAATTGTGTAGCGTTTACCTTAATATATATATAAAAGTTCCATGAAGGTATAACATTGAATTTAAAATATACTTTTGATAAGTAACAATAAAGTTAAAACATTTAAATCAAATTATCCGTATATAAGGAACTAATATTATATCAATTATATGTATTTAATATTATATCAATTATATATATAAATATATAATGGTTTTTATATCGGTTCAAACTGATATAAGATATATAAATTCTTTAGGTATGGACTATTGAATTTAAATATTTTAATTAAACTGTGATATGTACACTTGTTAAAAGCATATTTTAAACTCAATGATTTATACAGGAGAAACTGATATATTTAAACAATATAAATATATATATATATAATTTGCAAACATAACTAGTTATGTAGTATGAGTCAAGTTAAATCGTAATTTTATATCAAAATGTTGACCTTTATCTAATACTCAAGGAGGTATTAAGACTTTTTAGTTTCTGTCGAATTTTGTTATAATTACCACAAAAAAAAATTAAACAAACTTGAAGGACGATAATAATTGATAAGTAGATGAACAGAGTTCTGTAACAAAATTAATAAAAAAAGTAGTTTATTTTTGCTCCATATTATCCATTTACGTAGGAATGATACGTGCATAGGGAAAAATATATCTTACTATTATTATATTTTTAAATAAATTTATCTTTTATCGAATACATATCTTCCATCTAAGAATATATATCACCCATATACGAGGAGTAATGCTTGCTCCTTCGAGTATGAGAAAAATGGACTTGAAAAAATATTCTTGAACTTTGTATGGGTTGGTCACATCAGTACATCACCGCTTGATCTACCAACCATCAACTTGCTGTCACTCTTCTACACGACTACACCAAAAAGAGCCTCACTGTCAAATATATATGGAGATTAATTAGGTGACTCTTTCGAGAACTAAAAATCAACAAACAAAAAAAATCAAATTTGGATGTTCTAATTAAATACCATCTTATATAGTATATATTTTTAAAAAAAATTATATTTATCGAAAATATTTGTAACGATATCAAACCTATCTCGACGTTCAATTATTGGCTCAATTGACTCTTAATATTTACCTTACAACAAAATACATGGTAAATTAACAATATAAATAGCATACATACCATACATACCATAACCACCGAATTAAAGAAAATAATATATACAAAAACCCTTCCACAGAAAAGATTCTCACTATAAAAAATAATAATATATATATATATATATATATATATATATATATATATATATAGATTAATTATCTAGGAGAATCTTTCAAGAATTAAAAATCAAATTAAGTGTTCTAATTAAATACCATCTTATATAGTATAAAATATTTTTAATTAATAATTATCAAAAACCTTTTTAATACTTCTCGAAGCTCGGTTGTTGATTCAAAATATTCACCTTGTAACAAAAGATGCACAGTTAATTAATTAATTAACACAATAAATAACATATATATACCATAACCACCAAATTAAAGAAAACATTATCTGAAAACAGCACTGCATCGGATTCCTGCACTGATCACGTAGAGTTGTTAATTAAGAGTAGGCATTATTTGAGACGCACACAGTGTGGCACCATCAATCACAACGAACACACACAGCCGTCGAAAGACTTTCCAAGTTTTATAGCTTGATGGAGCCACACTAGTGTACGGCACAAATCTTACTCCTAGCACTCGCTCTGTATATATATATATATGTACGTACAAATATACTTCTTCACCTATAAAATATACGAAATCTTGGACCTATAAGCCAAAAAAAAAAAAATTACGAACAAAAAGATATTATGTGTAATGAAATGATATGATCCTGTTGAACAGAACCAAAGAGCCTTGAAAGTTGAAACTATAAAAAAGAAAAAGAAAAAGAGTGAAATGTATATTTATATAAAAATACATGGAATAGTGATTAGTGAGGAGGCGGTAGATGCATGGAAGCATGGAGATGGTGACACGTGTTGCATGGCGAGATCGGCTATGGTCAAGGTACCGACAGAGGCTACACATGGACGGTGGGGATTTGATTATCATGAGAATGGGCTTGGGCCTTGGTGGGATATTTTTGTCATGACTCGGTTCTTGAGTTAAAAACCACCGCTGACTGGCTTGGTAGAATGGTAGGCCATGCTCTTCTATAATCTATATTTTACTTTTCAAGTGGACAGAAAACCAACATGTTGGTTTTGCTTCGAATGATATACACCGCACAAAACAACTTTATTTTAGTATGTCCTTTTCTTACGTGACATTAACCGCTTACCATTAAATTTCACCATAATGGTTTTTCCAAATTTTACGAGATTAAATTATAAAAGTATGGTTTGAAATATAATCCAGAATGTAACTCCCTATTAGGGAAAATAGATCAATATCTTATTGTTTACGATTTAATCTATAAAGATGGAATATATATATATATATATATATATATATATATATATATATATATATAATAACTATATAATACCAGACCTGATTTATTTAATTTGGTTTTAAGGATTACCACAACATGTGATGGTGGTGATTATAATCCATATAAATAAATACTTAATCGAAGATCAAATGCGATTATAATCATTGAGGTCGCATAAAATTGCAGGTCTAATACGGACTAGAAAAGACCCTGTATATATCCTTATTATTATCCAAGTTCATGGATACTTCTATACCTCTTATTCAGTAATTAGAATGATATTGTTTGTTATATTTATAATGATAATGATAAGGATGCTTTAATAATATAATGTAAATTCTCGTGGTAGTGAAAACAATGAGTCAACTATAGCTTTTGCAATATTTATTTATATGTTGATGCATGCGTCTTACCATCCTTTGATGGAATGGTTTTAGTTCAATTTATTTATTATTTACTCGTTATATTAAATCTGTATGTTTTAGTTCAATCGGTAGATTAATGAGTTTTGAATTTAGTAAATGACTCACAGATCAGCGGTTTAAATTATACAAAGAAAGTTTTTTAAAAAAAAATCTAGTCCCGGTTAATAAATATTGTAATATAGAGATCACTAAGGTATAAAGACATTTTTATTTTCATTTTTTTAATATATATATCGGTCAAACAATAACACAGTTGCTTTCCTATTGCAATCGAAAGATCAAAAAAAAAAATCCCATATAGACTGGTGGGTACGCTTAGAATAGTTTGGAGGGTATTTAGAAAGAAAGCGAGCCCAAGGCTTGTGAAACAAGGAGGCCCAAATGGAGCCAGACCCAGACCTAATAGAAGTAAACAAACTGAGCAAAGCTGAGCAGAGAGAGACGAAGCTGAGAGAGAAAGATGGGAGGAGCATTTTGGGGGACAAGAGTAATGGAGATAGTGAAAAAACACGACTCAGGTGGTCTCGTTTGGAAGAGAATAAAGCTCACTTCGACTCGTAAAGCCAACGCCAAGAAGCGTCTTCTTCGAGTTTGGCAGGTTTTTCTCTTTATAGGGTTTTCTTTTTAATTGTTATGTTTTTCTAGGGTTTATGCTTCAATTTCATGCATTGCTTGTTAATTGCTTCAAATAGTAACAATCACATGATATATATAGCTATTTAGGATCTTTTTTGGCTTTTTAGTTGAGTTTCACTTACTAAATTGTTTATACATTCACTGGTTTTAATTAAATAAGGCTTCGGATTTCATTGCTAATTTGCTTTACTTGTCTATGGATTCATGTGAGAGTAAAACGAATTGCTGAGCGTGAATGCCGAATCTTCTACATAAAAGTTAAGTGGAATAGATTTGAGTATTAAACGAAATTGAACTCTTCTGGGACGAAAATAGTGTGTTATTTTCTATGGAAAAAGATTGATTAAGCAGTTGCATTTTGTGGAGTGAATAGTTTAAGACGATAATTTGTTGTCTGTGCTTTTTGAACTGTGAAGAATAGGTTTCCACCTGTGCTTATCGCAAGGGGGTGTCACTCTTGCTTTCGTTGCTCTTGCATTGCAGAGCTTTTTCACTTGTAATTTTTTGTTTTTGGATCCCTTTTACATTATGTATTGCTCATCAAAACAAAACTCGATTAAGTTTAATTGCAAAGTAGTAGTTAATTGAATACTTTTCCTCTGCTCTTTCGGTATTTTTCTTCATATCTGTCGATGTTATTTTCACTTCATCCCGTTCCTTTTCATCGTATGACTTGAATCGTTCCACTTTACATGCAAGTATCCATATGTCTCTCCTGTACATGAATGTAGTACGAAGTGGGTGCATGTATCAAAAATACATAAACACTGATGTAGAATAACTTTAGAGAATAGGGTTTCTTTTTTATTGTGTTAAAGGACTAGTCTGGTAGGTAAAGTTAAGTGTTGTAAAACTCAAAATACATAATTATGGGGGGCTAGGATTTGGCTGTCGTAATCGTAGTTGGTTGGTTGGCATATTTCTGGGATATAACTGGCACATGGTAAATAACAGGTAATACTGTTACAAATGGAATCATTACATCCTCTTACGACTTGGCTTGATTGAGGCATAAATCTCATATTATTATGCCTAGTTGCCATCAATTTGTTGTCATGCCTGCATCAAGTTGATAAGATCTGGATCCACATTTCTATTTCTTCTTTGGTTCCTTTCTTTTGATAGGATTGTCAGTCCTAAATTTTTAACAATTCTACATAAAAAAGATCAGTTATGATACTTGATGTTTTCACTAGTGCAATTTGAATGAAGTAATGATTCGTTAAAAAAGAACACTATAATACAAGTGATATGACTCACATTAGATGCAGTTGACTTTGGCGGAGTTGCTCGTTTTAGAGGCCATAAATGGTGTCGAAAATGTATATTTAATTATGAATTTATCAAAATGTATGTAAGAACCGAACACAACCTTTGGTCAAGCAGGGCAGGGAATGCCTTTGCTTCCATCAGGAATTATGAATGCTAGCTTGTTTTAGTTATGTGCCTTGTACAAGTATTAAAGTTAACCTATCAGAAAGCCCTATGAAATAAATTAGCCTGCTAATGTGCATAAACTATATACAAAAGTCTTCTAATTAATTTGTTGTTTGCCCTCCACAATTTTTTCAGTATTATGATTTGATTTATCTTGTTTTGTTACACTAGCTGTTATGTTCATGTATTAACATGCTGATAATTTTATAAAATAAACTAAGAAAAACTTATGAAAATATGTGGAATAATAAACTAGTATAATTTAACCATATGAGGGGTGGCAACACGTGTAGATCAATGGCTTTTATGGCCACATGTCACATTAACATATTGTTTTGTGGTATTTAAGTGTCATTGTCTAATCGAACTCTATCTTCTATAAATAGGAGCCTTATGTTAAAGGTTTGACCACCTTAAAATCGATAAAAAAAAAATCAATTCCTCTCTAATTCATTATTCAACATATATTTTTATAAGTTTTTCTCTATTTATTTTGGAAAACATTATCAATATGCTATGTCAATTATTCTTATGTTCCTTATTTTTAGTTTTGGCTGCATTTGGTTTATATTTGAAGTTCTAGAAATTCCCCTTCCATGCAGAACGAAGCAGTCCTGAGGGCATGTGCTGAAGAACCACCTTCAAAAACGTCTGGGACTAGTGCTGCTGGAGGTGGTGAGAAAGACGGTGGGAGTAGCCAATAATGAACGAGATGAGTAGCAACAATTGATGAACCCATAAGAAGGTGTTTGGCGTCTCTTGCCTTCACAATATCAAATATTTTTGTGTGACCTTTCCGTATTAAAATTTAGTTGCATGTCATGACTGACTGCTATTTTGTTCTTTATATGACTAAAATATCAGTTTATTCCGTACCTGTCTCGAGCTTGGAATTGTATGCCAGCATCATTTTCATTTGACAAATGCAATTACAATCTCATATGATCTTGGCAACTAATCATGTGAGCTTTTTATTAATCAATGTGAATATTCTAAATCTTACATTTCCATGCTAATGATGTGATTCTTTGACTTGCTGGTTGCTGCTTGAGGATTCTATGGTTCTATTATACGTAAGGGAGGTTTACTCTAAGTTTCCAAATCTACATGGTGCCTATTTACTTTTCAAAATATGCTCTGGGTTGGTTTTTGACTTTTCGGTTACGGAAGCATTCAACTAATAGGGATGCAAATTGTCAATGATGATTTTGTTTTCGTACGTTTGATTGAATTAAGGATTTAGCTGTTTGATAACCAGTAATTGTGTTTAGGTCCCATTTGTTGATGGAATATAATCCCTTTCAAATAGTCACAATAGGTAAGATAACACTGAATCTTGTCACAAAGATGATGTTGTGTTGTGGTCCTTCTGGCATTGGAGAAAAAATGGGGTTGGATAGGAACATGAACCACGAAAACCACCGAAAGAGAGAAAAGTTGAAAACTCTCCCCTTCTATTCTCTCTTCCTTCAATCGGCCAGAAGATTGATTTTGACAAGGAAGAAACTAATTCTCCATTTATATTTATGTCATTTTTACTCTGAGATTTTGAGGAGATCCTTGAGGGCCATCCCTTGCTCATTTTTGTATTTCTACACGCAACTCTAACCTGTCTGCCTCCTCTATTAGAATACTTTTTTGCCCTTTTACATGACAGCTTCTCCGTACGGCTTGTATCTTTCTATATATATGTTACTGGTTTCGTAATCGAACCTTTTCTGATTTCAGTTAAATTCAGATACGTGTCTTTCTGTATATACGTTACTGGTTTTATTATCAAGCCTGTTTATATTTTAGTTAAATTCAGATTTGTTCCAACGTCAGGTGTAAATCGATATCAATAATTGTTGTGTTCATGATTCTTACGTGCTAGTTTTTTTTTCCTGGGGGCATGTAGGTGAAAACTGAAAACACTCCCACCATCAGGCAAGTAGTTGCTGTCCTAAGCTCTCCTCCTATCTCTTTGTCAATGAAACTGACCGTTTTTAATGCATTATAGTGTATGGCTGTGGAAGCAAGCAATAGCTAGAAATATCATTGACCAATTAGTCTCAAAAAACCAATTTTCTACAAAGTTTCATTTCTTCTTCATCTTGATTGGCCAACATTAATAGATGAATCTGCTGAGTATTAGTTTGTTTTGTGTTGCTGGGCAACTTACCTACCTAATCTTTTTATTGTTCTTATGATAGCAGATTAAGTTCTAAAAGCAAAGTTTTATTGATCCAGATTTTTGTTGAGATTCTCAGGCTTACCGACCTAAGTCTCTTTGACGGGAGAGACGAACCTGATTGACATCTGACAAAGCAATTTCGAATGAGAAGATCTGTATGTGTCCCATTGAAGACTATCTCTTATAACCAGCTAACCACGGACACCGGCGTTTAAGGGGAACCCACAAAATTTATATTGCATAAGGTAGATAAGATTAAAAAAAAAAAAGAATTGTTAACAAGAAAGTGATTATAACAATGGAGCAGATGTCATTGTTGCAGAGATGCTAAGCAATCCCAACTTAATAAATTTGTGCAAACAAATAAGCATAAAAAAGGTTGGTTGGTTTTGGAACAGGTCAACTTACATAAATATAAATGTATGTAATGTAAATATAACATTCCCTTTCTGCAAGGTATTGCTTTAACGGAAAAGACGAAAATGCCCATGCTGTTTGATAGGGACACCCACACTCTTGTGTTTTGTATATAAATTTGTAGGACATGTAGCCATGTAGGGGTGTTTTTGATTATGAAGTGATTGACCTAATCAGCTGGTTGTGGACCTGTGGTGTGTCACTGTATTGGTCTACCCATAAGGAGGAGGGAGGAACTGCTGATGATGATCTATTGATCCACGTGATTTGACTAAATTGTTTGTGAACCAACCAAACCAATCTCTTTTATCTATTGATAGTGATATATATATATATATATATATATATATATATATATATATATATATAGAATAACCGCAACTATTATGAAAATTTTATTCATAAGAAAATTTATTTGTTAATAGCCACTTTTAAAAAAAAAATCAGTGTATGTCCGTTAATTATAAAAATACCCTTGGATCTGATTTTTTTAAAAAAAAAACTGAAACCAAACTTGGAACCAAACTTGGTATCATGACTAAAATCTGGAACCAACCTTGAAATCACGACTAGAAACTTGAAATCTTGTTTAAAAAAAATGAAATTTTGAAACTTAAAATCTTGACTAAATTGAAACTTGAAACTTGAAATGTTCTGGGTTTTTAAGTTTTTCGTTTTCAAATTTTGAAACTCGAAATGTTGCCTAACTTGAAATGTTGAAACTTGAAATGTTGACTAAAATGAACCGTTCAAACTTGAAATGTTCTGGGTTTCTAGTATTTCGTTTTTTTTTTCAGCAGATCTAAACGCCGGCTGAGGGGGAGCTCGACAGCGTTGCTGGACGGTCGTGAAGCCCAGGCGACGGCACTCCGGCAAACTGTCGATGACATGTGAGAGAAAGGAAAGGAGAGAGAAAGAGATGTGAGTGAAAGAGAGAGAAAGAAGAAAGAGAGCTACGGGAGAGAGAATAGAGGATGGGTGAGAGAGAGGAGGTCGATGAACGCAAGGATGCCGGCGACGGTTCACCGGCGGGAGAGAGAGAGACAAAAGGAGAGAGAAAGATCGGAGAGAGAAAAAAATTAGAAGAGAGAGAAAGTGTTTATGGATGATTTTTATATGGGAGCATTCAAGTAATTTCTCAAAAAAAAAATGTCTATTAACAAATAAAATTTCGTATATGATTAAAAATAAAATTTTCATAATAATTGTGATTATTTTTAACAATTTCCACACCCATATATATATATATATATATATATATATATATAATGATTTTTTTATCTGTACTAATATAAGTTATATCATTAAGTTATATATAGACTATCGATTATGATTTTTTTTTAATAAATTTATATATTTTTATTTAAAATATATAAATTTAATAGTTAATATTCAATACATCGATAAAATTATATTACTGATATAATTTTTTTATTATATATATATAGACCAAGTGACGTGAAGAACTCCAACATCCCTTCTGTTATTTCCTAAACCACTGTCACAAGAAACTCTGGTCGGCTTATTTTCTTTTACTTGCTATTTTTTTTAATATAATTCAATTGAATGATTGATTCTGATTTTAAAATAATACTATTGGGTTCATATTTTAATCATGATGCTTTGATGCGGTATAATATGGATAGTGATTTATAATTGATTTATAATTATTATGTTACTTACTAAGTTGTCCGGTGTTATATAGTAATAATAGATCATCGATAATAAAGAATATTTAATATTTATTTTAATTTATATGTGAATTACCGTACCGTGATATATATGTAGATATATGGTAATAGTTATGAGATAACCTATGAAAAGAAACATTCATAAAGTAAAAATTTATTTTCTTGAAAATGTTATTTTGGATAATGAAAATGTTTTTAGAATCGAAAGAATTCCAAAAATTCCAAAAGTTTAATCAAAATCGAAAGAACAGTTTTTGACTTAAGGAAAAATATTTATGTTATTAACTTGTTTCAAAATTGTAGAGTTAATTTTCGATTTTGATCCATTCTAACACAAATCTTCCCACTCAAACGTTTTTATTAAAAGAAAATATTTTGAAACATAAATATATCATTGATAACGTGAGTTCGAGTTTTATCATTCTCTTGTGAATTAAAGGAATAGTGTTTTTTTTTTTAAAAAAAAAAACACTTTGAAACTGATTACTGACTACAAAATTCATTATAAAAATGATGATCAAGTGTTATAATATGCCGTCAACTGTATGTCTAGAGTCCACTTGGCAACAAATGAAGGGACTGTGACCCACCCAACTATCTTGCATATGATCTCATTTATTTTGTGAAGAGACAACCCACCTTACAAGTTTTCTTTTAAATATATTTAACAACTACCCTAGTATATCACTTCAAATTACAGTTTAATTAATTTTCTCATTAATTATTTATTAGTTTCTCATTAATTATTTATTAATTTGTTTCATTTTCTTCTCAGTTTACATATAATTACTCTCCATAGTCAACAAACAATTTATTGGGTCCTGGGCCTCCTGGCCGTTGCATGCTTGACACGTGTAAGACACAATCAATCAAAGGAAAAATATCAAAATCGCCATTGTTAATTTGTTATTAAAAATATATAACAATTTGATCCAAATATTTATAAAATTAGACAATTTGATACTTATCGTTTCATTTACTATCAAAATAATCCCTCTTATTTGATAACTAATCTATCCGAACCATTTTCATAGCATTTTTGTTAACTTTTGTTGAAAAAAAGGTATTATACCGTTATGTATGATACTTAAAAAGAAAATCCACTATATTATTTATTAAAATTTATAAAAGATTCGAAATATTTTCCTATAAAATTACTAACAACTTCTTAAAATTATAAAAATGTGCATATTAAATTATTAAAAAAAGCTATATAAAATTTATTTGAATCTTAAAACATCTTTATCTACAAAAATAAAAATTAACGGGGATGTATATAGAGGGACTAATTATTTGATCAAACTTGAAATAATAAGGACATTTTTGATAGTAAAATAAAACGAGAATGACCTTTACTATGCAAATTGAACAAACAAGGACTAAACTGATAATTATTTAAAGAATAGGGAGACGATGAAATTATCCATACATTGAATAGGAACCTAGATGGATGAAAAGCCTCTTAGAATTTAGAAAGCACAACACGTTAGATTGGATGGCCATGGATAGTGTTCATTAATTTAATTTTCTTGATTTCAAGTCAAAAACTTGCAGAATATTCAAATAAGAATGTTTTTATTTCTAATATTTTATTTTAATTGGGAAGACAAATGAAACTTAGCTTGTTTATACAAGTAACTTATAGTTATTAGTTAATGAAATTAAGCCATCTAATTATGAATATTATTCCCTTCTTTTGACATTGTAGTTACAACTTTGGAAACTCAAAAAAAAAGAAAAAAAAAAGGCATATCTTGTTGGGTTGTACAAGAAATCACAAACTTTTATTTAAGCAATTAAAAGTCATAAATTTTGTAAGACTTTGCAACAACCCTGCCACCCCATATCTCAATTTTATTTTGTTTTTCAAATGCTGCCTGTCCTTGGTATAGAATTCAAGAAATCTCCACATTCAAGTTGAAAATTTTCACCAACTGGTCTTGTAAATTCAAACTTGAGTAGTTAAAAGCCCTATATAGTGGCTATACATTCCTACAACATACATACCTACTCTCTGTTTTTCTAAATGACAAACCATTGTAACTAATGTTCGTTGAAAATATATCGGATATTATACAGAACAATGTTAATTATGTTTTAAGTATATATGAAGATTGTGATTTTGGAATGGACTCTATATTAATTCCCAGAGATTCGATCCATTTTTGATTTAGAATCAAAGAATCGGAATCCTTTAAGTTTATAGATTTTTTCCTGAAGGGAGATGGGGAACCTCCGTCCATTAGAAGCCGATATTTGCAAAGATCTTATGCTTATTCTTGTTCTCTTTTGGCATAGATAAATATATATCCCCTTCTCTTTCACTGTCTATTTTGTCCCCCCTTTTTTTTTCTTTTTTTTCAATTCCATAATCTTCAAAATATAATCTGCCTTTTTAGAAACACTTTTGTGTTGTGGTTATGAAAACAGAGAGCAAAAAATATAAATAAAATAAAAAACTATATGGGAAATTTCTAGAATTTGATTACATAGAAATTCCATTTCATGATTAACACATTACTTGGCTCTTTTGATATATATATAAGTACTGACGACAACTAATGCCGATTTTTTTTTCCTTGATAACCTCTCTCTCTCTCTCTCTGCTATCTGTAAATTGATAAATCACAGAACATGAGACACTTAGAGAGACTCTGATGATGATGATGACCAAACATTTGATTGCTTAATTGGTTACTGGTAGAGAAACTAAAGATGGGATTTGTTTTCCCTTCTTTTTGTTTTGTTTTGTTTAATGTCTCTCTACTGCTGTTTTCTTCTAAAATAATTAGGTGAGCTATTGCAACTAGTTTCTTCTTCATGATCCTCTGATTCATTGTTAGAAGTTGCTGCTGCTGATGATGATGAGACTTCTGTGATCCCACTGGAACCTGAAGAAGAAGAAGAAGTAGGTGCAAGATTCAAGTCTGTCATGCTCTCCTTTTTCATCATGAAATCATAGAAAACAGGCCTGGCTGCGGTGGCAGCGGAGGCGGCGACGTTGGTGGTGGTGCTGGTCCTCAGCTTTCCAACTCCATTATAAACAGTTTTCTCTTCCTCATTTTTTGCACTTCTTTTCTTCAAGAAAATGCGGCAGAGAACCCAATTCTCCATCGACACCACAGGACTCTGCACACACAAAAATTGAACAACAAAAAAATCACTAAATTGACTTGGAAATTGTAACATAACCCAAACAACAACAACAATGTGTACATATATATATTCATGCTTGGCCTGGAATTTTGCAGCTCACCATGTCGTTGTTTTTAGTTGGGGCATAATTGGGTGGTGTTGTGGTCTGAGAATGATTGTTATTGTTATAATTATTGACAAGGCGATATTCATGCATGATCCAATCGGTTCTTGAGCCATGTGGAGGCTTTCCTCTGTAAAAAACCAGTGTCTTTTTCATGCCCACAACTTGACTTCCCCTGGAAGTTACAATTTGCTTGTCAAGTCCAGTTGCTTTCCAGTAACCAGAACCTGTAGCTCTGTTTGATCTGTTCCCATTTGGGTACTTTGCTTCTCTTGTGCTAAAAAAATACCTCTCTTGCTCCACATCGCCTAAAACACACATCCCAAAAATCACAACAAGCCCTTGAAACTTGAAACAAAATAAAAAAAGAAAAAAAAAAGAAAAAGAAATTAAAGCTATTGAAATTGAACTAACCTGGTAAGTTCCAAGGATCAGATTTGCAGACATCAACTTCAGGAATTATAGATGCAGGCAAAGGACAAGCAAAAACCTTGCGTTTCAAGTATTGAACAACAAGCTCTTCATCAGTTGGATGAAACCTGAAACCTGGTGGCAATCTCAACACTCCATTCTTCACAAAATTAATCTTCTCCATCTTCAACAAAAAAAGAAAAAGAAAATCCCCAACTCAACTTTTTTTTCTCTACTTCAAACTCTCAAACTCTAAAAATAAAATAAAAAACCAATTGACTTATTGAGCAAAGTAACAGAGAATCCAGATGAGCTGTGTTACAAATTACAACAACCCATCAAAATCAACAACATATATATAGATAGATGATGTAAAAAAGAAGAAGTTTGAGATGGGATGGTGTGAGAGAGAGTTACAGAGAAATGGAGAGAAAAGTGTGGCTTCTTTATAGTAATGGCGGATGGGAATAAATAAGAGACGACCCATTTTGCGTAAACCAGACTCAATCTCCTTTTTCCTTTGACGTTACATACAGTACAATATTTATTTTAATTAATTTTTTTAAAAAAAAAATACAGAAGCATAAAAGAAATACGTTTCAAGCAGTTAATTTTTGGTTGTCTACGAAAAAGCTGAGAACTTTTTTAATAAAACGAAACCGTATCCCATCTCAAACTTCTTTTCTTTATTACAGACTCAGTTCCTGTTCGTGTTCGACTTTTGTTTATATGGGAATATTACTTAAAATAACAGACGATGTTAAAACAAAAGAATTAATTAAAAAGCTTTCGTGTTTAATAAGTCACTTGTTTTTCCGGGTTTGGAAAAAAAGATACCATTTGAATTCACAGTATCACATATAACTGATCTAGTAAATTTGTGAGTTTTTGGAAGGCGAAAGGGGCAATTTGGTCATAACACGCAACGTATATCGAGTGTCTTGTGTTAATGGGTATGGGCTTTGTAGTAATTTCCGGAGAAGAAACACTTAAACGCACTTAGGACGGATGCTTCGTAAGAGTGAAGTCACCTTATGTCATGCTTATACAGCTGTAGGTCACAAGAACTTTAATGACGGGTGTGAAAGTACGAAAATATCCCTATGCCGTAAACAAATTCGTTACGGCGTTGTTGTGTTGATCCGAGGGGAACAATAACAAAAACATTTTTATTATTGATTTTGTTTAAGTCGTCGGTTTTCGGATTTTACAACAGCTTCACGAAATGTCTGCCGTTCATGTTCCATTCACGTTTTTGTTCCGGTGTTTCACTTTTTGTTTAAGGATTACGCCGATGTTTAATCCTAATCTTAGTAGCATATGTTATGATCAATTATTCACTTTATACGATATTGTCCATTTTATTTTACATTATATTTTAATTATCTACTTTATCCTAATAATACACGTTATAATCGATTATTCATTTTAATAATAAAAATAGGTTAATAGTTTTTATTTAAATAATTTTCTAAAGGTTTAGTTCAATTGGTAGATAAATGGGTTTGAATGTTTAACAAATAATTTTCAAGTTAGCGGTTTGTTGGGTATGTAAAAAAAGTCCTACATATACTATATATGAGGATGATATCGGAGATATAAGTATGGAAATATCCTATATTGATATGAGTTCTTTTGGAAAGTGTCCCAAAAGTAAATCTCGAATCCAACTATTAGTAAAAGCTTCAAGAAAAATATTTGATCGAAATAGGTGAAAAAATGGATAATGTAAAAAAAAAAAAATGTTTGAATAATAAATATTTGAGAGGGATTAAAGTAAAAAAAAAGAAGATAAGATTTAAACTTAAAAGATATAGTTAGTGGATTAGACTATATTAACTTAAAATTTTGATTTAAATAAATAATTTTATTAAAGAAAGGATGGACATACCCTTGTCAGCCATAAGGTCTCCCTTTCTTCGCTACTATCTGTTAATTGCATAAAGACGACAAGAGTTTGTGTATTTCTTTATTTTTATTTTTAAATTTATCATCGAATAAGTTAAGAGATTGTCTGATTTTTTCGAGATTGAACAAAACATTAATGTTTTGGATACGAACTTTCACAAACACACTTTCACAAACACAGAAGAGAAAACTCCTCAATAATTGTTCAAGATATGACTTGAAATCCCATCATAAATGTGGAAGACCTTAAGTGAGGCGCATATAGGAATAACAATTAAACCCGAATATATGGGATCCATCCAAACCCGATCCTTATAGAGATAGGTTTGGATTCTGATAATAGAACCCGTTGGTGGGTTTGTGTTTGAAATTTCAATCCGTCGTAGGTTCGGGTTCGGGTTCGGGTTCAGGTGTGGGTTTAGAAAAAAACCTGAACCCGAAGCCACAAACCTGTTTGATTTAAATAATATATAATTTATATTAATTATTTAAAAAAAGAAGAAGTCAGAAATCAAACCTATGTAGTTTTATGTTAAAACCGTAGACTCTCATCTCATTCTCTTCACTTCTTCCCCAATGCCACACTCTCATCTCTTCTTCTTGTTGCTGTCATTTCATCTTGTTGCTGTCACACTCTCATCTCTTCTTCTTGTTGATGCCACTTCATCTTGTGATACTACTTCTACTCCTTTCTCAACGGTTAGACCTTGACAAAGCATCTCCTCCACCTCCAGAAATCAACGGAGGTGCCAGAGGTTTATAAAAATCGATGGTAAATACAAGTACTTTGAATGTACGCCTCGAAATATTTACCCGTCAATATGTACAGAGGTTCGAAGCGACGGCGCGTGTTAGGAAGTTCTGGAGTTCATAGACGAGTCTGGATGTTGTTAAAATCTGTGGGTGAAACCTGAACCCGAACCCGCTAAATTTGGTAGGTTCGTGGGTGGGTTTAGATGTCAATTTTTTTCGCAGGGTTGGGTTTGGTTTTCTCCGAATCCGACCCATTGTCATTTCTCGTGCATATCACTTAAGCTAATATGAGATATGTGAAAATTGTATAATTTCGTCTCGATAATTGACTACAATGTGTACCTAAAGTCAAATTAATAAAACTTTATTTTTAGATATTGCAAGAAAGAAAAGGGAAATGTGCATTTATAGTTACAATTCATTGTCTGTAATCTTTGAGTGGTCACTAAGAATTTAGCATCAATGAATGGTCAACTGAGATGGAAATTAAAGACTTATAAATTCTATTTACGAAATAAATTCTCTCTGTATCTATACCTAACTATAGTATAGTAGCAAGTAGCACGTCGCAAGTAGCAACTTCAATTACATAGTCGGTACTAGTAGTTATGCTGTTATACTCATTTTTGTATATCTACTACAAATAGGATATATATTCCCTTTTAATATGTAATTTTTAATTAAATAGGACCAAACAAGAAACCAAAAAATTGAAAGAAATAGGAAAATTGGGGTTGGGAATAGGGGATAGGGATTGGGGGACAAATATCCATCCTTATTTTTCCTATACCCATCTCTAAACACTACTGTTCTTTTGATATATATTGATAAATCATGGTACCATTAATAATAATAATAATATATATATATATATATTACTATTAATGGTACCATGATTTATCAAAATATATATATATATATATATATATATATATATATATATGTTATTTTATTGAGGTCCAACTATCAAATGCTATTTTCATTATAAAAAAAAAAGGGGTGGAGCATAGAAGAATACATATTCAAATTTGTATTGGTACATGTTCAAATATAGAAGCTACCATGTCCTATGAAGTTTACTTAATGAGATAGAAGTAAAGAAATAAATGATATATATATATATATATATATACTTATTTTAATTACAAAATCAATTTTAGAATCACTTCATTTTTAAATTTCTTGGACATCAATCATAAACGCAACCCAAATAAATATGCTAACCATATTTTCAAACAAAGTGCTTGTAGAATCAGAATATCCTCTCACTATAAATTATACCAAACGATAATTATTTTAACTAAAAAAAACTATTTTTAGTATTATTTCATTTTTAAAATTTCTTAGACATCATAAACACAACTTATATATATATATTGAACCAACCAGGTTTACTTGTAGAAGTAGAAGAATCTCTCAATATAACAAGTAATCCAAAAAAAAATAAAAAATGCTCTACTAAAAATGAAAATTTTGTAGACTTTTTTTAGTAATTTGTCGAATTGTTTATTATGGATAATATAAAGATGGAATAATTGAATTATAGGGTACACGTATGGAGATACTTGTGAAAATAACCAGATTATTTTGTAGGAAACATGGAAATACCCTAATTAGTTAACAAGGGGTCCTTGAAGTTGACAACTCATGGAAAAAAAAATCTCAACCCGTCACTGTCATGGGTTTGGGTTCGGGTTTGAGTGTGAGTTTGTTAAAAAACTAAATCCGAATCTATTTAATTTGTATGTAAAAAAAAAATTCAAAACTACGTAGTTCTGAGTTAAAATCCTAGACTCTCATCTCATTCTCTTCACTATTTCCTCAACGCCACACTCTCATCTCTTCTTCTTGGTGCCGTTTCTTGTTGTTGTTGTTATTTCATCTTGATGCTGCAACACTCTCATTTATTCTTCTTGTTGCTACTACTTCATCTTACGACACTACTTCTAATCCTTTCTCAATGGTCAGACCTTGACAAGCATCTCCTCCACCTCTAGAAATCAGCGAAGGTACTAGAGGTTTATAGAAATCGATAGTAAATACAAGGACTCTGGATGTACGTCTCGAAATATTTACACGTCAATATGTACAGAGGTTCGAAGCGGTGGCATGTGTTAGGAAGTTTGCGGGTTCGTGGACGGGTCTGGATGTTGCTTAAAATCTGTAGGTGAAATCCGAACCCAAACCCGTAAAATTTCGTGGGTTCATGGGTAGGTCTGGATGTCATTTTTTTTTTTGCAAAACCCGCACGAACCTGATCCATTGCCATTCCTCGTGCATATCAGTTAAGCTAATATGAGATATGGAAAAATTGTACAATTTCGTCTCGACAATTGACTATAAAGAGTACCCTTAAGTAGGGATGCACACTAATCCCCGGGGTCCCAAATCCCCGCACCCCCATCCCCATTTGGGGATTTTTTTTTGAGGAAAAATGGGGAAATGGGGAAATGGGGGGGGGGGGGGGATGGGGATGATTTTCATCCCCAAATTAAAATGGAAATGGGGATGAGGGGACCCCTCCCCATCACCATTTCCCCATTTCCCCATTTCCCCCACAATAAAATTGAAATGGGGATGGGGATGGAGATCCCCATTTTTCCATTTCCCCTAAAAGTATATAAATATAATTATAATATATATTTGAATTATTTGAAACATTTTATGTTGAATTTGTAATGTATTGTTATTTTTTATTTGTAATGAAATGTTTGTTTTTTTTTAATTTAATTTATAATTTTCAGTTAAATAGGGAAATGGAAAAATGATGGACCGATGATACGAGAAAACAGGAAAAAACGGAAAAAATGGGGAACTGGAGATAGGGATGGGGGGACCTCCCCCCAAACATCCCCATCCCCATCCCCATCCCCATATTCCCCAAATGGGGAAATGAGGGGGGGGGGGGGGGGGATGGGGGAAGGGCCTAGGAAGTGGGGATGGGGGGGACCTATATCCATCCCCATTCCCCAAACGTGCATTCTACCCTTAAGTCAAATTAATAAAACTTTATTTTTAGATATTGCAAGAAAGAAAAGGGAAATGTGCATTTATAGTTACTATTCATTGTCTGGATTCTTTGAGTGATCACTAAGAATTTAGCATCAATGAATGGTCAATTGAGATGGAAATTAAAGATTTATAAATTCTATTTACGAAATAAATTCTCTTTGTATATATACCTAACTATAGTATTGTAGCAAGTTCCACTATATAGTTAGTACTAGTAGTTATGCTGTTATACTCATTTTTGTTTATCTACTACAAATAGGATAGACATTCCCTTTTAATATTTAATTAAATAGGACCAAACAAAAAGCCGAAAAATTGAAAGAAATAGGGAATTAGTGTTGGAGAATTTCCGAAACCATTGAATACGGAATCGTCGTGTCTAATATATGCCCATAACTCATAGCAACTAGTAACGTCAATAGCAGAAAAATAGATGAGAGAAAATAAATCAATCACAACACAAGATATACGTGGAAAACCTAAATCGGGTAAAAAACTACGGGCAGTCAGGACGACAGAGAAAATTCCACTATATGACAAATTGTTACAACCATATATTTCAGGATTCTCTCTCACACTCTCAAACCCCAAACTACACTCACAATATCCTCATCAAGAACCCCACAATATCCCCTAGGTCTCCCCTGAATATCAGCCACGGATCTCTTACTTGATCCACTGATATCCCCTTAGATCCCTCCCCGGATATTCCCACGGGTCTCTCACCTGGATCTCTCTACTACTCTCTGATGTTACATGATGTTCTTTTTTCTCCACACAAAATAACCTAGATACAAGGTCTATTTATACTAGTTACAGGGAGTTTAACATAAAAGAAAATCCTACTCCTAAACGTACAAGACTTACTTGTTCCACATAAATACTATTTCCTATTTATGACAAGTTTTCTTGTTAATGATAAATCTTTTTCCTTCAAGTACAGGACTTTCCAATTCTTCATGAAGACAACCTATTACCTTTTCTGATTAGTACAAGAACTTCCAAAAGAAAACATCTTTCCTATTTTCGTGCAACATTCCTAATTTGGGCAAGATCCGTTAGTGCCGCGGTTTGGGTCGCGGCTGGCCACTCGCGCCCAACACCATATACCAAAACTGTCGACCACCGCTCTGAGTACCGCGGTTGGTGCATTGCCTTCGCCGCGGTCCACGCTGCATAAATCCACAGGAGTTCGACCGCTCCCTGTGCAGCTGTCTGTGCACGTGTCTGCACCGCGGTACCTACCAAACTTCGTTTCTTCAGTTCTTCTTTGTCTTCAAACCTCCCTCAAACACCATCTTCAACTTCCAAACGTTATCCCACGTCTCCAGGAAGCTACACATCAATTGAGTCTTGTTTGGTTAACATTTGGTTCACTTGAGAATACGAGCCAAAACCTAACAAATAGTGGTTGGGGATCGAGGATAGGGATTAGGAGACTAATATCCATCCTCATTTTCTCGATGTCTATCTCTAAACCCTGTTGTTCTTTTGATATATATTGATAAATCATGGTACCATTAATATTAATATTAATATTAATATATATATATATATATATATATATATATTATAGTGGAAATTGCTAAAACTAACCACAACTATTATGAAAAATTTAATTTTAACCACATATAAAAATTTATTTGTTAATAGCCACTTTTTTGAGAAATTACTTTAATGCCCCCATATAAAAACCATCTCTAAACATTTGATCCCTCTTTTCTCCTTTTTTTTTCTCTCTCATTTCCTCTCTATCTCTATCTCCTACCGGTGAACCGTTGCCGGCATCCTTGCGAAGGCCGGTGAACCGTCGACGGCCTCCTCTCTCTCTCACCCAACCTCTCTTCTCTCTCCCCGTAACTCTCTCTCTCTCTCTCTTTCACTCACATCTTTTTCTCTCTCTCTTTCACTCACATCTCTTTCTCTCTCCTTTCCTTTCTCTCTCACATGTCGTCGACGGCTTGCCAGAGTGCCGTCGCCTAAGCTTCACGACCGTCCAGCAACGCCGTCGAGCTCCTCCTCCGCCTACGATTAGATATACTGGAAAAAAGGAAAGAAACGAAATACTATAAACCCAGAACATTTCAAGTTTGAACATTTCAAGTTCAACATTTCAATTTAGGCAACATTTCAAGTTTCAAAATTAAAAACCCAGAACATTTCAACATTCAATTTAATCAAGATTTCAATTTTCAACATTTCAAATTAAACAAGATTTCAAGTTTCAAAAATTCAAGATTTCAAATTTCAAGTTTCAAGTTCCTAGCCGTGATTTCAAGTTTGGTTCCAGATTTTAGTCATGATTTCAAGTTTTCTTTCAGTTTTAAAGAAAAAATCAAATTCAGGGGTATTTTTGTAATTTACGGACATACACTGAATTTTATTTAAAAAAGTGGCTATTAACAAATAAATTTTTCGTATGTGGTCAAAAAACAAATTTTCCATAATAGTTGTGGTTATTGTTTATTTTCTCTCCTATATATATGTTATTTTATTGAGGTCCAACTGGTTATTTTCATTCAAAAAAAGGGTGAAGCATAGAAGAATACATATTCAAATTTGTATTGGTACATGTTCAAATATAGAGGCTACCATGTCCTATGAAGTTTACCTAATGAGATAGAAGAAAATAAATAAATGATATATATCATTTATTTTAATTACAAAATCAATTTTAGAATCACTTCATTTTTAAATTTCTTGGACATCGATCATAAACGCAACCCAAATAAATATGCTAACCATATTTTCAAACAAAGTTTGCTTGTAGAATCAGAATATTCTCTCACTATAAATTATACCAACTGATAATTATTTTAACTAAAAAAAGAACTATTTTTAGTATTATTTTATTTTTTAAATTTCTTAGACATCATAAACACAACTTATATATATATTCAGCCGGCCAGGTTTACTTGTAGAAGTAGAAGAATCTCTCAATATAAAAAGTAATCACAAAAAAATCTCAACCAAAAATGATAAATTTTGTAGAATTTTTTTAGTAATTTGTAGAATTGCTTATTATGGATAATATAAAGATGGAATAATTGAATTGAGGTCAAAAAATTATTAGCACTATTTGAGGGGTGTGTTATGCAAATATCACCACTAATGTATGTTTAAAATTCACCATTTAATTCATTGAGACAAAAATACACCGAAATATTAAAACAGTGAGGAAGTTGTGGTTTTCAAAGTCAGAGAGAAGCAACAGTCAAACCGACGATAAACTAATCGACGACGAAGTGACCGGAAGAGCTGCGATTGACAAAGGTAAGATTGATTATTTTTCATCGTTTTTGTTGTTGTTAACTTGCATTACATGTTAGAATTGAGTTTTGTTGATAGGAATTGTAGAAACTGGTTAAAATAGAGATGTGAGAATGGTTGTGGTTTAGGTTCGGGTTTGTAATTTGGTTGAATATCAGTTGAGGAAGATGAAATCTGGGTTATCGAGAATTTTTTCAAGAGAAACGAGCTAATTTGTTTAGTCGAGCTTTTATTTTTGTGAAAATTAGGTTTTGGTAAGTCGAGGTTTTTTTGAATTGGATCGAGTCTTTTTGAAAGGGATCGAGCTTTTTTCAAAGGGATCGAGCGTTTTAGAAAAGGGATCTAGTTTTTTGAATTGGATCGAGCTATTTTGAAAAGGAATCGAGCTTTTTCGAAAAGAAATCGAGCTTTTCGAAAAGAAATCGAGCTTTCGAAAAGGAATCGAGCTTTTCGAAAAGGAATCGAACTTTTCGAAAAGGAATCGAGCTTTTTTAAAAAGGAATCGAGCTTTTTTAAAAAGGAATCGAGCTTTTTTAAAAAGGAATCGAGCTTTTTTTAAAAGGAATCGAGCTTTTTCGAAAAGGAATCGAGCTTTTTCGAAAAGGAATCGAGCTTTTTCGAAAAGGAATAGAGTTTTTTTAAAAGGAATCGAGCTTTTTTGAATTGGATCGAGCCTTTTCGAAAAGGATCGAGCTTTTTCGAATAGATTTCGAGCTTTTTTGAATAGGTTTCGAGCTTTTTTGAATAGGTTCAAGCTGTTATTGAATTGGATCGAGCGTATTTGAAATGGGTCAAGCTTTTTTGAAAAGGGATCGAGTCTTTTTTAAAAGGGATCTATCTTTTTTGAAAGGGATCGAGCTTTTTTGTAAAGTAATCGAGATTTTTTGAAAAGTAATCGAGCTTTTTTGAAAGGGATCGGGATTCGAGCTTTTTAAAAAAGGATTCGATCTTTTTTCAATAGGTTCGAGTTTTTTTTGAATTGGATCGAGATTTTTTATGTGTTCTGTTTAATGATGTTGTATTTCTGTTATATTGCAGATGAGAATTAGGTTGAGGGATTCGCTTAAAACTCCAGAAGGATACTGGTACGAGGGTAAATTGACTCGACACAACCATTTTGATGCCCTTGCCCATATAGACGACGTGCTGAACCGTGTCCCAGTAGCATTTGCAGATGAAGACCGCCGTCGGTTAATGGCGTCTTGTTTCGGGCATTTCCTGACGATGCATCGAGAGATGAAGTTTTCCGGTGGTATTATCCATCGGTTGCTTTTGAGGGAACTCCATTATAACGGCCCAACAGATGAGATGCACTTCATGTTAGGAAACCAGCCGGTAAGGTTTTCGAAGATGGAATTTTACCTGATCACCGGACTACGGTTTGGAGTTGTACCAGACACCACCATGTATGCAGCAGTGGAGAATGGCATACATGAGCGGTACTTTCCTGGAGCCGATGATGTGTCGTTGGAGCAGATTAGGGGTGTTGTCACTGGCGTAGAGTTCGGAAAGGCGTACGATGTTGTCAAGCTCTGCCTCTTATATATGCTGGACTGGATACTGATGGGGTAAATGAGAGATTCAAGATTCCAGTTTGGCAGTTTCGGCTGGTTGAGGAGCTCGATGCGTTTGACGCGTTCCCGTGGGGTGCCCACTTGTACAAACATTCTATTTACTCATTCAAGCATACGCTTGACGGGCGAAGAGACGGGTTCGAGCGACGCCAGCTAGAAAAGGGCGCTGACGTACACAGGGTGAAGACCTACAACATATACGGTCTATCTCATGCCCTATTGGTAAGAACTTTGAACTACAAATTGTACTTTATTGTTGGTGTCCAAAATTTTATGGATACTTATCGTACTTATCTTTGATGCAGATATTTGCCCGGAGGGTTACTGATCTGACTCCCTGTATTTTGAAGTGGGAGTTGACCAAACAACCGAGAGGGAAGAAGCTAGCAAAGATTTTCAAAGTCAGGATATGTATTTATTTTGTTAATGTTTTTATTAGTTAGTATTTGTACAATTACATTGTTCTAACTAATATTTCATATGTTTGCGATCAAGGAACTGGTGCCGACACCAGCTGAAAGACAGGCACCGTACTATGCCTGGCTAGACGAGGGGGGGAGCCTGTATGTAGAAAATGACATGGATGATATACCGCCTCAGGTCCCTGATCAGACCACCTTAGGTTGGATCAGTGGTACAGAGGGTGGGGGTTTAACAGACAGGACCATTGACAGTGAGGGATCTGAGCCCACTGCTTGGGGTTTAAGGCCCAGTGACAGTGAGGGATATGAGACAGACCCTCAACGAGAAAGGCATAGGCATAGTCGGATTCGTTTTTCCACCCCCGAACATGGTACATCTGTAGGGGATTCCCGTGGGGGCGTTGGAGGTGATGGAGAGGTAAGTTGAAAACAAAGTTTAATGTTTTTTATTAACACGCGGTGATAGTTTTTTACTAAACATGATTTCAGGCTCCGTGGGCAGATATATTGAACGATGTTCGTGAAGCCCTCTGGAAGAGTGACAAGGATCGACAACGTCAACACCTAGAGTTGTTGGATATGATCCGGAAGAGTGATGAGGATCGTCATCAGCAACACCGATTGTTACTGGATATGATCCGGGGGCTACAAGGTTCGACGATACGTACACACCGGGATGACCCCCACCTCCTGATCTATTATTTAGTCCTGGAGGTTATCCGGGGGGGAGGGGGGAGGGGGGGCAGACATGACAGCTCTACGTAGTCAGGACCCGCCTACCGGTATGGTAGGTCCGGAGATGGAAACTCAGTCGCATACCAGCGAGAGTCGGCTTGGTTCGCGTACATCAGTTCTATCTGGGTCTACCCAGGCTCAGCGGTCCCCCCCACCACCCAGCACATCGATCCCCCCACCTTCTAGCATATCGATTCAGCCACAGCGGTCCCCTCCCCCACCCATCACGTCTGTGGCGTTGGAGTGGTGAACTCCCCCACCCAGCACGTCAGTGGCGTCAGAGAGGTCCCCTCCCCCACCCAGCACGTCTGTGCCGAAAGGAGCGGTCCCCTTCCCCAGCCAATACATCGAAGCGTTTAGTTAAGTGCAGATGGCAGTTGGTGAGCCCTTACACAGATCCATGTTGTCCAAAGAGGTTGAGGACACGACCCGATTCCGTGGAACACATTTTTGACCCCCACGGACTAAAGGACGTTGGCCAGCTTGCGGCATACAATGCCTTCAAGAGTAACATCAACGGGGAACTGTGAGTCCAACTTTTTATAATAAAAATGGATGTACATTTCTTGTTTATTCAAATTTATATATAGCTAAGGTAATTCAATCCTTAAACAGACGTGATGTGGACGTGCTGACACCAGTTACCGCGGGATGGTTCATGCGTATGTAGTCCAACTTCATGGATTTGGAGGACACGATACGTACTTATTAAATTTCATATTAACGTTTGTGTAAGTATTGTTGAATTGTTAACAATTACGGTGGTTTTATTATTTGTCAGCATATGGATGCATACCTCCATATTCTTCGCAAGAGTCAGCGAGGATTCCCCAATGTGTACAACCAGAGGATCAACGTGTTGGATACACAATTTTATGTTAGTAGGTATAAATTTTGGGAATCGAATCGTATTTTCTGGTTTTGTATTATTAATACGATATTGTCAATGTTTGTACAACCACTTATATTATACATGTGAGAGAGGATGATGCCTCGTGATTCGAACGGTACTGTGACCACGGAAAGGTGGAATGTGTTACAGTCCCGATGGTTGGAAGAGGACCTTCTGACGGTCCGCGGAGCAACCACAAGTGGAAACCGCTCATGGCACGAGGTTGACATGGTAAGTGTTAGATGATGGAGATGATTTAAAAAATAAACTGTTCGTATATCCTCAGCTAACACGGTATGTAAACTATTACATGTACTGATTCCGTGCAACGTTGGGGCCCAGCATTGGCTGGTGGTGAGCGTCTACCTTTGTCGCGGGAAGATTGACATTTATGACCCCTGGAGACATGAAGTCCTTTATCAGATTAGGCACCAGCAGGTCCGACCATTACGGTGGTTTTTACCCTCCATGTTGAGTGACGTGGGGTTCCACACATCACTACGAGCTGGTCATCGGGCGTTCCCTCGGGAAAATAAGCCCTTCTCGGTCAGCCTGGTGCATACTTCTACAGTCCCCCAACAAAAAAAATCGTAAGACATTCTATTTCATTCATGTGCTTAGATATTCTTTATGAACAATTTGTAATGGTGTTTTATGTGCCGAATTACAGAGGTAACTGTGGTCTCCATACTTTGAGATTTATCGAGTACTTACTGGCGGGTCGAAGGCCTTTTGATTGGTCAGAGGACGATATGGGGATCATTCGGGAGAAAATGGTTGTGGAGATTTTTTCTAACTCCAGGGCCGCCTAGTGATTGGTTGTATAATACCAATTTTTATGTACACAGACATGTAATTAATTCATGAATATTAATTCATTCATTATTCATTCATTAATATTAATTCATTCATTAATATTAATTCATTCATTAAATAGTAATTATTGTAATTCCAAATTATTACAATCTGATACACTTCCAAAAGTTTTCAATGTGATCAAAACTTTGTCATTCATTCCATATTAGAGTCAATGTTAGGGCACATTTGTTTGTTGTGTCCAATTGAATGGCAGATGCTACACTTGCAGCGGTATTCATCAGGAACACCTCTGCTTGTACCTTCATTAATCATAGGTGGATTAGGACATCTCCTGGAATTATGCCCTGGTTGTCCACATCTTCTACATGATTGTGTAGTTGTCCTCTCCGAAGACGAGACATAGCGACCCGCCCTCGGGCGTCCTGCTTGTCTCCTGGAGTTTGGATTCAAAATCACCCTCTAAGCAGTGTCAGATGGCACAACCTAAATGAAAGGATGGCCCATCGGCATAATAGGAAAGGAGTACGTATAATAAGTGTTTGTCTATTGTAGTAGTCCGCACACAAAGTTGTGAAGTCCAAGTTTTGCTCCCTGTAAAAAACATTGAAAACGATCAGCTTCACTGAGAAAATGATTAGTCTGAATACAAAGTTGTCAAGTCCAAGTTTCAGTAATGTACCGTGCCGCCGCAAAGGCATGAGAACATGGAAAATGATCCATTTGAAATTTGTTGCAAGTACAAGTCTTCCGGGCTAAGTCAACAGTCCACCATTTTCCAGACCGCTTGACCGAGAAAATATTTCAGTCTACTGGATTTACGGTAAAAAAACCACACTTCTCCACACGTTTTAAGAGCACAAGATGTGCTGCGTCGGCCAACTGATGATGCATGGTTTGTGCAGCTCTATAGCGATAGTGAAACCACCGTTGCAGTATATTCCTAATGAACTCAGCTAGAGTCAACATAGGCAGTTGGCGTGCAAATTTAGGCATGAGTTTATGCATTCTGCAGCATCTGTCGTCATCACCCTGTACCTTCTTTCCGGGCAGTGTACACGGGACCACTTGTGTGGACCAGCATCAATTACATAATCATATGCATTCTGGTGCAAGTTTCTTAACTCTTCCATATGCCGGTTATATTCAAACTCGGTGTATGCGCGAGCTGCTTTGTCCATTATTACGGCAACATCGTTCTTTATGAAATTGCTTCTTAATATTTTCAGTATAGTGCCAGCAACATATGGTATGTGTGGCATAAAGGAACACTTTAGAAATTCCTGCTTCAATGCTTGCATGCCTATCAGAAATGAAAACTAGTTCATCAATATGATCTAGGGCACCCTTCAAGCAATCCAAAAACCATTCCCATGAAAGGTTGTTTTCTGAGTCGCCGTACCCAAAAGCAATTGGATACATCTGTTCGTTCTCATCTTGTGTTGTTGCAACAAACATTGTACCCCGGAATCGTCCCTTCAAATGGGTACCATCAAAGGCAATGACTGGACACATACACGTCCGGAATCCTCTTAGTGAGGCACCAATTGACAAGTAGAAGTATAAAAATTTACCATCTTCGTCGCACTGTAAGTCAGTGATTGTACCAGGGTTTTATTGTTCCAAAACGTAACCAAATGATGGAAGCAGTTGGAAGGTTTCCTCATGCGTTCCATATGTTAGTGACAACACATAATCGAGGGCAGTGTGTGCCTTACTGTACATGATTTGGATTCCATACATTAATTTCATGTCGGCAATTATATCATTCGGACGGATTAGTCGGCCATCTTGTTGTTGAAGTCTAGGTGCAATAACTTCTCCAATTATGACTGCATTAGCTTGTCGGTGGCGGCGGTGGTGAATTTTCTCTAACGGACAAGTGTGTTGACAAAACTTTTTACTTGAAAGTATGTGTCTTCATCTCTCCTCACCTCTCTTAACTTCCACGTACAATTTCCCATCAAACAAACTAGATGTAATGTTGTCTTATTGGATCTTTTCACCTTCCACTCGAAGTTCTGCCGCATTCCAAAATGGCCTATTAGTCTCTTCAAATCCTTTTTCGTTGAAAAAAAATGTCCTTTATATATCATGCTTGTAGGTTCATCTCCAACCAAGTTCCTACTTCCACTAATACCAAACGAGTATGATTCTACTCCTGGAATAACCCATGTTGTGGCATTATCAGAATCATCTGGAGTTACATTAACCCTCCCCTCGAAGGTCCCAGCTATATCTGGTGCACTGGAACTAAATCTGTGTACATGTCTTACACGTCTTTCCGTTTCGATAGGTTCTGCATCATCCTGATTGTCCTCTACATTTTCTACATAATTGAAATTGCCCTCATTATCCACCTCATGATTCACCCCAACATTCAGTGCTGTATTCTCCTCATTGTTGATATCATTGTAGATCTCATTGTATTGGTGGTTGTACTATTTACCATTCATCTCAATTTGACAACCAATCATATCGTCGAATTGAGGTCCCAGTCTATTATCATGGGCGGCTACTTCCGGTGGGACAACACATAAATTTTCTCGACCATCAATCCCACTTCAGTTTGTGAACAACTGGTTGCTTCCGCTTGACGATCGAAATTGTTGGGTGTTATCACGATCAGGGATATCTTCACCAATGACACCTCTTGCTGGCCTTTCGATTATACTAACACATACTTGAGGGATCACCCTAACTTCCCCTAGCATAAACTGAACATCATCATTGTTCTTATAAATGTACGACATGTAATCTGAGGAACAATTGATAGAGACTGTAGCTAAGCACTGTATTTGTTCTCATCAAACTTCACAATGGTTTGCACGATCGACACCAATTCGTCGTAACTCAATTTCTTTGATACATACAAACCTTGGTTATCGGAACCTAAATACCTCTGATTTCCGTCTGGTAATTGCTCCCATCGACCGTTGTAAGATATGACTATTCTCACCCTATCCATTGTCCTGTCAAAACCAACATAATAAACCATTAATAAGAAGAAAAAAATTCATATTAAATTTACAATTATGAAGGATTAAACAAAAATCAAAAGTGTAAGATATGAAGTTTTTTTTTAACTGATCGAGCTTTTTTTGTACATGATCGAGCCATTTTTGTACATGATCGAGTTTTTTCTAACGGGATCGAGCTTTTTCTAACGGGGTCGAGCTTTTTTTGTTCAAGACCGAGCTCTTTTTCTACATAATTGAGTTTTTTTTCATATGGCTCGACCTTTTTTCAAATATGGCTCGACCTTTTTATTTTACGGATCGAGTTTTTTTTTGTTAGGAATCGAGCTTTTTTGTTTGGAATCGAGCTTTTTTTGGGCGGGATCGAGCTTTTTCGGTGAGGGATCGAGCTATTTGTGTGAGGGATCGAGATTTTTTTGTCAATGATCGAGCTTTTTTTTACGGATCGAGCTTTTTTTCTGATGGATCGAGCATTTTTTCGAGGGATCGAGCTTTTCTTTTTACATATCCAACATCTATTTTTTGGATCGAGTTTTTTTTCAAATGTTTCGAGTTTTTTTACAAATGTTTCGAGCTTTTTTTAAAACTTTTCCAGCTTTTATACCCAAGATTATAAACTTGTTTGCACTACTACAACTCAACTCGGCCAAATATATATACAAAAAAATATGCACACATGTTCATTTATTCTTTTTAAAAAGTTTACAACTCCAAAACATAAATATAAAAAAATTGAGACAACATGTTTATAAATGTTCATACAGTGTTATACCACATAAAAATACAATAAAAAATAGAAATGAAGATCAGAAATATTAATTTACCTTCTTGTGTAATATATGGAATGAAGCTCGTTTTCTAAAGATAAAATTGAGTAGGTGATTGATTTTCAGATAACTTTTTTGGACGACATCCTTTAAAGAATAAAAAATCGATTATTTAAGGGCAATTTCGGTAGCTCACTATAATAGGTGCATTTTAAACTTAATTTATTATAACTGTGACATCACTGTAAGAGATAAAAAAAAAGTGACATTCCTCACCATTTCCACTAATTAAATTACAGGGTACACATATGGAGATGCTCGTGAAAATAACCAGATTATTTCGTAGGAAACATGGAAATACCTAATTAGTTAACAAGGGGTCCTTGAAGTTGACAACTCGGGGAAAAAAAATCACATAAAAGGGTTTTGTTAAAATAAGATTGTGGTGATAGGAAAAGTTTCCTTTATATAAAGAAAAATTGTTTTGGTTGAATTATGGGGGAGGGTGTTTAAGACATTTCATTGGGTTGTGGATTCACAGGAGGTGGGTGAGGGAATCAATAAAAAGGACCTACTTGCCTCCGAAACGACGGGCACCCACGTCGGATTCAAGGTAAGTGACAAAAATGCCACCTTCAAGCCATGACCCATCTCAAGATTTCCTCAAATCTTCTTGTCTCACTATTTTGGATCAGATGCAATTTTTAGGAGAAATCCTTTACACCAATCTATTCACACAAAAATGACAAATATGCCCCTCACAATACAACTAAGCGAAACCTTTTTTTAGCAATAAATCATGTGTCACATACTTACATACTTACATGAAACCATCCAATAATTACGTTCATTCATTCCGAGTTTCCGACAATATATTAAGTTTGAGTTATCGTGTAAAATATAGACTTATATAATAAACGACTTTTAGCATAATGAGTATCGTTCAAAACTAGATATGATCGGATTTTGAATTGAACATATAACATTTTCGTTTAATAAATGAATTATATTAATTTGGATTTGATTGGTTACAAATTTTGAATACACATTAAATAAGAACTTATTATCATTTCCGCATAATTGTAATATGATCATATAAGATTATAAGTAGATAGTCATAATCATTGTAATAAATCTATGACAAGAACATCTAGAAGCCATTTAATTCATGACAAGATTTATAGAAGAAAACAATTTGTGCAAAATATCAACAGTTTTATTTATATATTCGGTATCCAAGTCTTTCACTCCATCCACTAAATAAATTAAAAACCATGATTTAAACATATAAATTAAAAATAAAAAATATATATAAAAAAAATCCAAACATCCATTCATTCTATAAAAAAACTTAGGAGTGCTTGGGATCATGTCATAGGCACACTAGCATAGTATCATGCATCTAAAACATTGATTAAAAAAAGCAAAAGATAGTTTGGAGGTTTGGTTTGATTCTAAATTCAGAACTAATACTTTTTTTAAAAAAAAAGTTTAAAATCCATTTTAGATACATTAAACAAATTTGATACGAAACATGTTAGAGGTATGCTGAAACTTACTTATTGAGATTAATCACTATATATACGTCCTAAATATATACTTTCCTAATTGGGAGAGTTTGGAACTTGGTGGTGGGTTTCATTTTGAATACAAAATACCACTAGCTTTAAACAACTGTTTTAATAACATTCACAAGGGTTTTCTATTATTTTTTTTGCTTTAAACAACTGTTTTGATAACATTCACAAGGGTTTTCTATTATTATTTTTATGTTAATTAATCAAATAAATTTTATAGTTATATATATGCCCAAAAAAGTTGTTAGAAAGGGAATGACATTATTGTAATAATGGCTACATTGTAGGGGTAGTTTAGGAAAAAAAGTGAAGTGGTGGTAACGTGGGACAGTTGAGATTTAGTTAAACTGGAGCCTCAAACATTGACAAATGCAGAAGCCTGATTCCGTATGGAGAAGGGAAACTCCTTTTCCACAATTCACAAAGATCACTAAGGACTGATTTGGAAAAAAACAAATATTTTCTTATAAACATAAAAATAAACAAATTATTCTTATTATTATTAATATATATATATAAAGAGATTCCCACAAGCAAATGCTCTGTCTTCAAACCCCACTTGAGTTGAATTGCAAATTAAATAAATCATATAAAATTAAAAAAGGGTGATTCACTATATCTCCCCGAGGTTTGATTTTTTTTTTTCAAAAATAACCATCTAATTTCAAGTTTATATGAAAACCCCTCTGCACTGATGTTTTTTTGACATAATCAATATATTTGTCTTATTAAAATATAAATCTATAAAGTGTCTTTTACTTTTATATATATATATATATATATATATATATAATATTGGTGTTCACGTGAATTTATACTCATAGATTTTATACGAATGTATTGAATATGAATTATTGTATTCAATTACTTTAATTTAGGTTAAGTTAAAGTAAATAAATCCAACAACTTATATTCAATATAATTATATATTTATATAAATACGCTTTCGTATGAATAACACCTACGTATATAAAGAAGATGTTTTTTTTTTACTTGATATCATATGATTGTTTTAAAAATACTCCAAACTTAGGGGTATTTTTTTTTAAACATCCTTTCAAAAAAAAAAATATAAAAAATGAGTAAGCAAAGAAAAGTTTGGCTTTCGTAAGCCAAATTGCGGCTCTTGATTTGTATTTTATTTTCTGGCCTTTCTTTTTCTCTTAACTTTTTATTTATTTTTTGTTTTGTGTTTTTTTTTTTATAAATTTTTGTATGTTCTTTTGTTGTGAGTCAAAAGGAGTTTGCGTGTGGGTGTTGAAGAGGCTTTTAAGGAGTAAGAGAGAAACGTCAAAGGCTACAATTATTGTGTTTTGAGTAAAATATGTTGTTGAGTGGAAAATGTCCATTTGTGCTTCGTTATTATTATTATTATTATTATTTTCTATTCAACCCAACCCAACCCTCCTCTTTCTCTCCCCTTCTCTCTCCCTAATAATAAATAATTAGGACCTTTTAGTTTGGTTTTAGGGTTAGGGTTAGGTTTTTTGGTTTTTGGTTTTCGGGGTTGTGGTTGGGGTTCCCTCTACTTCTCTCTCTTTATTTTATTTTATTTCTTTTTAAGGGGCGCCATCATGATATTATTTTTCATTGGTCATGCCTTTTTGAGATTGCCCTCTTTATAAGCATTTGATTACCTTAGAATTGGAATTCAATCCCCACTTATCTACCACCTCTTCTTCGCCTCCTCCTACTCCTCCTTACGTGTTCACACACTTAAGAGTGAGAAAGAGAGAGTGACTTAACATAAAAGAGAGCCCTGTATAAGTGGGATTACGGGTGTTTATCCTTTTTGGTTGTTTGAAGGCTTATAAAAATCCTTTCGAACAAATTGAATGAATATTCAATGAAAAACAGATGAGTACTATACGGGTTATTATCGTATATAAATTAGCCTAATTCTCAATTGTATTGTGAGAAATATATACCTACCTATATATCAAATTATTACTTTAATTTGAAGGAGTTGGCATGCTCAAAGTGACATTAACAAGCATTTTTTTTTTAAAAAAAAAGTGACATAAACGAGCATTCAAATTGCCTTTTAGGACAAATAAATAATGATTAATTAAACAAAGAACATAATTAGCTAATCTTAAAAAAAAAAACAAATTAAAATATGGAAAAAAATTGTGAGCAGGAGAGATAGTGGTAAAAGCTCTAATTGATGTTGAAAATTGAAATAGTGCCAAAGTCCTTTGTGTCAATCATTAATGTATTATATGCCCATCCTTCCTTTGGGCATCATGCGCTTATGTTTAAAGTGCCTTTTTTTTTTCTTTTTTTCTGACTATGAAAATGGTTTGATATGATAAAGAATTCATCTTCTCAACTGGGTTTCTTGAAGCTAAAAAGAGTACAATTAAAATATAATACAAATAATATTGAAATGATTTCATGTTTAAAAAAGAAACCTACAAGCAATCATATAAGTATAAAAATAAATAAATGAAATATTTGTTACCCACCTTTACATCAATGCAATGCATGTATCCGTTGATATGTATGTGTTCTTTTTTTATATTTAATTAATATGTGACCAATAAATTAAAGAAGTAAAGCAATATCCAAATGAAAAATAATTTCTAGAACAAATTAAAAGAAGTGGAGGAATTCAAAAGTCACCATAGATTTCAAAGTTGACTCATGTATTTTTAAATGATGTAAATAACTTTAAGAAGTCATGAGAATATTTCAGCCCAATTTCTTCAATTTAAAGCTACAATTTTGTCAACCCACCATTGTAGACGCAGCTATTTGTACACCAGATTTCATACGGAAAAAAACATATAAACCAAATAGCTGCTGTCTTTCTTAAAAAACAAAAATTGAAAGATCTTCTAAAATTTCATTAAAATATACAAATATATTTCTTACTTGAGAAACACGTTTTACAAGAAAGTTACTGATTTTTTCTAATGGTCATAATCTACTTAGACTTTGATACGATCAAATACTATTATACGATTATATAAGAGATATCCTTATACTTTACGATTTTATAGATAAATGTAAAATTATATATATATATATAATACTAACCGGTTTGAACCCGATCGGTTAAGTTCCATTTTAAAGAATGGAAATTCCAACCACCAAGTCAAATGACTGTAGATATATTCGGACAATATTTTTTTTTTATTTACTCAGTACCTTTTGTATTACTATTAACACATCTCGAAAATGTAATCCAAAAGTTAAAAATAATCGGAACTTTTATTTAGAAAGCCGGACATGACTTGAACATGCTCAACTAACCTTACTTATAATTATTAGATTAGATGTTAGCCGAGAAAATGATACGATAATTGAAAGATGAAGTGGGTTATTAAAAATTGGATAAGACAAGAATATAAAACATAATAAAACATGATTAATGTGGTGGACTAAGACCATATATCAAGTTGCAATTATAAGAGGTATGGAATCCAATCCAGCTTGTGATGTTTTTATTTTTCTTGAATAACCTGCACTACTTTACTACGTAAGCTTGAATTAGACCTCTCGATCACATTGGGTTACATCCAAACTTGGCAACTGTCGGGTGCAACCGTGCAACCCAGCAACTTGCAATTCCATACAAAATCATTCTAATATTTGCTTCTAAATTTTTAATAGTTGTTTCGATCGAAACCCGGCAATATCAACTATAAATTCGGTTTGAATACAGCTCTCACTATTAGGGACGGAGCTGAAAATTTTAGTTTGGGGCCATGATAGTAAAACAAAGAAATTTAGAGGGGATAAAGTGAAATCATTTTTAAATTTAATGACAATTCTTTAAATTTTTAAAAGATTTCTTCAATTAAGTTTCCTAAGAATACGACTAAAAAAATACAGGAATTCAATCCATTTTTTTGTTTTTTGTTTTCGTGTCCATAATCTTGGAAGTTCTTGATAATTTTTACTAGATTTCAAGGGAAATATTTGTCAAAATTCGATATATTCTTTCAACAAATTAGAAAATATTATAACCGAATTCACTATTTCACTATTATTAAAGGATTTATGATTTGAATCATCTATTGATCTGATCTTTTTTCTGACATTTTTAAAACGTGTAATTGGTTGTTGGTAAAGTGGTTGTTGAAACTAATCACATATTAACTACACATTCATTGCAATTTTTATATATCATGAGATTATATGAGGTCATAAGAAATATCAGATAAGTAAAAGATACAAATTCATTATTAAGTTATATATCAGGGATAGGCGGTAAATAAAAATGGGTCCTATTTTTATATGTTTATAAAAGTCAAAAAGATTATTATTATTATTATTATTATTAAAAAAAAGTTATTTTTACATCACAAATAATACATCATCCTAATAATTTAGCACATGAATTAGAAAAATTGTCACATGCGTGTGATATTGTTAAGCTCTAAAAATAAGTTAAAACCGTGATAAAAAAAGTGTAAAAATCAATCACCTCGCCTCAAATTAAATTCCAAAAACTAATGATTTTTCTGCTTGAAACTAATTTATCTAGCGATAATAATAATGACTTGTCTTAATCTCTACTGTTTAGTATTTAGTATTTACTCACTTGATATTGATGCTTATACGTATAAAATCGTACACAAAAATAAAATAAAAATCGTGCCCTCCCTCTCTCTCTTGCTTCTTAGTACAAGCAAATACAAAAAAAAAAAAAAAAAAAGCAAAAGCTGTTTCAACAACCCAAAAGCAGAAAAGTTGCTTTCAGGTCAGCTTGGAATCCGAAGCTGCTTTTTGTTGTAGTAGTAGTAGAAAGTACTTCATGGAAACTTCGTTGAGAGAAAAAAAAATGTCGAAATGAGTTTGTGTGTTGTTGTAAAGAGAAAAGAGAGTGCATGTATGATGTGTGAGACAGCTTTTGATATCAATTCTCACACACAAACTCAAAAAACTTTTGATGACTCTCTAACTTCATCTACTTCTTCGAAACTTACAAGGTACAAATTCCATTTTTAGAAGCAAAAATTCTCTATCGACTTTTAACTTTATTCTACCTAGCTTTTATGTACGTGTGTCATGTACTCGTGTAGTCATGTGTGTGCATGAATAAGCACTTTTTTTTAAGTAGTTTTTTTTTTATTAAAAAAAATAGCTATTGTAAAAAGGTAAGCATAGATCTTGGTCTTGAAGTTTAAACATTTTGTGAAGGTTACTTGATTATGTCAATCTTACGCACATTAAAAGACTTCTTTATAAGTGACTTTTCTCATTATATAGTGAAGGCTAGTTAGGTTATTTTCTTTTTAACTTTTTAAGTATCCTAGGCCCCGGAAAATTATCGGATGCAGTCGTGTGCAATTTGTTAGTCTATGGTTAACTTTTGTTCGTTAAAGATATATTTGACATTCGGATGAAAATAAATCACAGATGTTTGCTCCCGATGAAAATTATCTAAGTGGTTTGTAGAACTATGAGGTTTGAAAATTTGAACCAAAGTTCAACCAATTTCAGGCCCATTTAAAGTTTGATTTGGGCCTAATCAAGTAACTCTAGGTCAAAATAACTAGGTTTTTCTATTGAGATTTGAAACTATGGTCCGTTGTATTTATTAGTTAAAACTTGGAGTAGGAAAGCGATTATAATTTCCCCCACTAATCTCTGAATACACTCATTTTCTAAGTAAACCTCATTAAATTTTTTGATATAATAATTTTTTTAGGTCAAGAGTTAATTCTTAAATTTTATATTATATTTATTATTTTATAGGGCCACCCACAAAATATCTTCTTACACCCAAATTTTAATAAAAGTTTTTAATTAAAATTAAAATTTACTTCTTACACCCATAAGTTGAACATCCAATTAAAATAAACTCTAATAATATATATTTTATCAAACCCAATTCAATCAAGATATATATATCATATATATATTGACATATACTTAAAGAATGGATGAATAAATAATTGATTTCATGGATTTCGAATGTATTCATGTATGTTTATGTTCATTTTTGTTACTGTTTTGTGATTAAATAAAAAATTGATGCAGTTGTAGTATTGTAGATTTTTTTTTATTAAAGCTAGTTGTAGAACTCGATAAATATATACGGTTCTCAAATACAACTCACTCATTTTACTTTAATTCAACTATAAATCCTTATTAATTTAATTGGTTTGTATACTGAAAAATTTGGTAGATGAGTTTAAAATAAATAAAAAATTAATTTGTGTGGTAATTGAAAAAAATAGTATTTCTTTTAACACAAAAGAAAATGCATATCGTTGTTTGTTTAATTATTATTGTTGTTGTTTTTTATGACAATGATTAAATGTGTAGACAATTATGATTTCATGATTTTTAGAAAATTCAATAAATTGATTTCATAAGTAATAATGGAAAAAAAAGGGGTTTTGAGTTGAATTTATATTTTATTTTTGTCCAAATAAAACCTTGTTAAAGGGAAAAAAGAGATTGTATATATATATATATAAAGAAACTATAAGTACAAGTTTTTTTTTTTCTGGAAACAAATGAAGAGAAATATGTGTAACGAGAAAGTATATATGTTTTTAAAAAATTTAAATTACTTAAGTGATAATTTTAGTATTTTAAAGGGTGTAGAGAGTAAAATAAATAATTTTAATTTTTTAATGTGTAGAAAAATAAAATAGATGTATCAAGATATTTTTGTAGATGGCACTAGAACCGCCCTAATTTATAACATAAAGATCAAAAAAAGGTCTCTTCAATTATTTTAGATAGAAATATATATATATGAAAAAAAAAGTGATAAAATCGGGGCACAGTTAGAGAGTAGATGGTGGGCCAAGCCCAATGCAATCTTACATTGTTGTTCATGCATTATTAATTATGCTATGTTCTTATAAACTAACAGATTGAACATAACAAACAATGTCTGTGATCAAGTAACTATCTACATTCATGTTAATCTATTTTCATATCAGAAAAAAACTCCTAACACCGATTAAAACTTTCTTAATTTTAGGAGATCGGTGAGAAAGATTTTAGTGGCAGCACATCTGTAATTGCATCCAAAACGTATTGATGACATTCATATGATGATTTACCATCTACAGTTGTTTACAAGGAGGGAAAAAGTATCGTGTTTGTCAGAATTTTTTAAGTGCTAACAATGCCTTCAAATCTGTATTAGTTCTGGTATAAGCTTATGTATTAATGAGAGTTCATCCTTTGAGAATTGATACTTTGTTTTTACTTCTTCGCTCTTCTTTACGTTGTTCTCGAAATTGACGACTGCTTCAGTGATGACCGGAACTAAGTCAACAATCACCCCCTCGATACCCATTAAACGTTGCACGTATACCACCTCCGGCACATTGCTGCACAAAAGCAAAATATGAGCACATTTAAAGAATCAAATGATAATAGGAGCTTTTAAGGTGCTGCAAAATTACTTCAATTCGCCATAGGTGACAAGAGAGAGCTTGGACTCGTGGATTCTTTTCACGGCTCCAGGGTTTTTAAGGATAGCTTTTACTTCGGACACAATTCCTTGCAGGCCACCGGCCAAGCACATGTTGATCGCCTCATCCAACGAGCCTCTTCTTACATCGGTGTACGTTTGAGATCCTCCGTTGGTTAAGAAGAACACCTGGATTGCAGCATCAACAAAGACCCCTTTAGTGATCATTCAAAATCACCAATAGAATTCATTCAAGTACTCAGCCAGCATTCTACAAAACTACTACGCAGGAGGCGTGCTTTTCGACCAAAGCCGAATGTTTGAAATCAGTCAATTAAATGTTGGTTTACTTATTAATTTCTATGATTCTAAAAAGATTATATGTGAAATGTACCCATGCCTAAAAGCTTGAAGAGTTTTTGTTATCTTACAGGGTAGATGCTCTGGAGCTTCCTGATCAACAGAGCTGCATCGGGCTGAAAGCTCGAGAAAATGACTGGTCTGTCCTCGCCGTGTTCATATACTACCTAATGTTTCATAAAATTGAACATATTCATACAGGTTATAATTGCCACAATTTCATTTCCTGCACGAAAAGGAGAAAACGAGGAAGAATACCTTCAAGATAACTTCAAGTACATGAATGAGTTCTTCCTCTGTATAAACCATATGATCATCGAACTTTAATTCAATATTAAAGCCGATGGATCGATCAATTTCATCAAACACCTCTTGCAATGTACACAAGGGAGCATCTTTTTCAACCTTCCATTCAAAGATCCTACCATCTTTTGTTTTTCTAAACAGAGGCTTACCCACCTGAATTTGTGTTTAAAATACAGTAATTAATAAACTTGTAATATTAGTTTGCCATTTCATAATCAACATTGAAATTTTCAAAGGATATAATGAAAATATCGACAATATCCTTAAAATATAAGGGAAATTTAAAGATTTTTTTTTTTTATATCAGCCCCAATAATATGAAAAATATCATGAACATATTGGTACTTACATTTTCAGGGTCTTTCTGGGGTCCATAAGAAAGTAATTCAGCTAAACTAAGCTCTGTGACTCTTTTCTCAATAAATTCACCCTACAACAAATACCAAAAACAAAAACAAAAAATCAGTGTTGATAAAATTTGAAAGTGTAATCTCTTAAATGAAGAACAATCAAACCTTGGAAGAAATTGGTAACTCATGATAATATATGAGCTGTTGTTGGGAAACCAACAAAGAAAAATTGTTATGTGACACATGAAAATTGGGAGGGCAAGAAGAGAAAAAAGAAAAGAAAAGAACCAACCTTGTGTTGAGTGAGGATGAAGTTATCATGGAAAATCACTGGACAGTCATCTCTTGTCACCTACAACAAATAGGGTTTTGTTTTTGTTTACAGATCCCACAAAAGGGTTCTTCGCTCACCAAATAGTAAAAAAAAAAAAAGATAAGAAAAAAGAAACATACAAGTAAACTTATCAGTACCCTTCAATGGAAGATCAAATAATTGACAATGTAAATGTAAAATTTTTCATTCCAAATCATGTCATGAATCCTATAAATCTATTTAGTATCAGTTTCCTGTAAAAGTTAAGGTCTTAACTTTTGTTTCATGGGGTAAAAATTCTATAAATTATAGTCCTTGTGTAAAACTAATCATCTAATCAAACTAAATTAGAGGCTCAAAGACAGTAAGGATCACCATTGACACCAATCAACTTAGAGATCTAAACGGACTTAAAAGGAGGTGTATCCTTCAAATTAGGGACCAAATTGAGGGCTAAGCTCGTTGAGGGGTGGGCAGGGTTTACTATATAGGCCCACGGGCTCAGAGTTGGGTTTTCAAGAGCTTGAGATTATGGTTGGGTTTAAAAATGAAATCAATTATATATATATATATATGAGTTGTTGGGATCAGTCCCTTCTAACTTTAAGCAAGTTTATATTTTACTCTCAAATTTCTTTTTAGGAGTTAATCCTTCTAAACTCTCGTTAATCGATAAAACCTGATCTCTTCAAACAGATAGACATTTAAGGGAACAACAAACCAAACTGTTTAATAATCAAAGAGAGTTCAGATGTTTAACATTAAAAAAAAAATCGGAAGTAAAATGCAAATTTATGTAAAGTTCAAGGACCGGTGCCAAAACCCTATATATTATAAAACCAGATAAAGTCTATCGGGCCGTCCAAGCCCGTGCAGGTAATGCTACTTGGGAGAGTACTCATGGGCCGGGTTGGGCTTTACGAACAAATTAAATGTCCGGCCCATACCCAGCTCTCATAAACTACCGCACAAAGTATCTCGATTCCAGAAAGAAAAAAAGCGCCAATTTCGCGGCGAATGGAGACAGAGGGGCCGCCAACAGTAACACCGTGGTTTACTGACTTTTCTCCACCTCACGTGCGGGCCCCCACGTGTGACTCCCACATAAACTGGACCCAACCCAGATAACACCAAACTTACACTTCGAAAAATACAAATTAACAACAACTACAACACACAACGGACGTTGTAGAAACTAAACTGCTTTGCCTGCAAATCACTGGAAAAATACAAAAAATTATGATCATGATTCAGTGTTCATACCTGAACGTCGAATTCGATGAAATCGATAGGGAATTTAGAGGCTGCATTGAAAGAAAGAATCGAATTCTCTTTGATCGATTTCATTCTCTGATCAGACGACTGCAACCTGTTCATGCCACTTCCTCTGTGCCCCATCACCACAAATTTTGGAAACTCCAATCTCTTCTTTGTATCCTCACTAACTTCGTCGTTAACACCTAATCATAATCAAACAAAAAAAACCCAGAAAGAATTCAGAATCCAAAACAGAAATTTAACAACAAAAAAATGAAAATAAATAGAAAGAGCAAGAACAATTTTGTGGGTTGTTGAAGTGAAACTATATATAAATCACCTTTGCTGAAGCGGGACGATAAGATAGACAATGTGACATTTTCGGTGACTTGGTCAAGATACGGAACATCTGAGACATGAACAGCTTTGAGAGCCATTTTTATTTTCTGGATTTTTGTTGTTGTTGTTGTTGCAATAATTTGAATTATTGAAGAAGAAAGAAAAAAGAGAAGATAATTCACGAGAATTTCGAGATTTGTTAGGACTTGTTGACACACTAGTCCAAAAAAGTTGGTATTTATAGTGACCAAAAAAGTTGTTCATGCATTTTTATTTTTATTTATAGAAAATTTAAATTGACACCTCATGCATGAATATTCAAAATGACAAATGGAATATGCCCTTGAATATCTGACATCGTGTTCCGTGTCGGTGAATTGATAAAATGGTATTTGATACGTGTTCATAAAATGTTGATAGTCTGTTTTTGGTTTTTCTGCTTCTTAGCTTTTTTCGTCTTTTTTTTTTTATTATTTTATTTATTTATTTTCTTCGGTGTGTTTTATATGGGGCTATGCTAATTTTTTAAGAATACAAATAGAAATTTTAAAATCCTTTTAAAAATTTGTGTGGAAAAGGTTGATATTAGTAAAATTCAGGTGTATTGAATTTTCAATTGTTATATCTAACCTAATCTAATGAATGAGAGTTGCTAATAACAAAAAATTAGGAGGTGACCAATGCCCGACTTGTTGGCAATAACATCCATTAAATCCGATAATGTTTGAGGTTCGGATGTCACCGTCACTAATGATATTAATATAATGGAAATGGTTTAAAATGTCATATTTTTTAATTTATTTTGAATTCAAGTTAGTGCTTTAATAATTTATGTTTAAAAGGTAGTGAACTATTAAAATAATCCTTAAATAATCAGTTTTTTATTATGTTTGTATTTCCATTTTTTCTAACATCTCCACATTTTTAACACTCAACTTAATAGTCCTAACTCATTAACTCTCTTTCTCTCTCTAAATGTATATCTCTCAAATACCTCTTTTTATATATCTATATTTTTGAGTCTTGTAACACTTTATCCGATCATTTTCATTTGTTCTCCGAACCTTTTGTAAACCTTAATAACAATATGTATATAATACATAAAAATGTGATATATATTATTTTGTTCCTTTATTATTTAACAATATAAATTAACTAATAATTTTTGTTTCTATAATTATATTGACCATCAAAATAGAAACAAAACCGTCCATTTTAATATTTTAATTTCCTATTATTTCATACATCATTACCTAATATAGTATGTATTATATATATCATATTTTTTTAAAAAAATCTCTTACAATCTAAGTAAATATTGAACTCTTATAGTGACTACCTATATTATTTATTTTGCTAGGTTAATTATTGATATGGTTTTAATAAATTTATTTTATTAGTTTAATATTTAAATTTTGTTCAAAATTAATATAAGTTAATTTTGTTTGACATGAATATTATAAAAATTAAATTACAAGTATGTAAATAATTATGAATTAAATATATCAATGGTATAATGATATTTTAATTAAATTACTGCAATTTATATTTTAAAAGCCATGAACTATTAAAATATTATTTTCAGCTATACACACCGTTAAGAATAGGTCTAGGTTTTGCAACAAAATAAAATATGTTATCTCATACACTTTTATTTTTTAATTGAAATAAAAATTATGAAAAAAATTAGATTTATTTGGTTATAAATAATTTTCTATATATAAAATAGACGTGTTACATTTTAATTAGTTAATATCTATCAGATGCGGGATTCCATATATTTTTCTTGTGCTGGATTCCATATTTTTTCTTGTACGAGATTCATACTGATATTATTTAAAGATTACGTGACTTAATATTAATTTTTATCCTAGCCCCTCCAAAATCAAAAATCTGATTTCACCCCTGGTAGCGCCATTTTGTCGCCGTTTCTAGTAATTGCCTGAATTTCAAGAGGATTTTCTCTCTCTACTTTAAAACTTTATCACTGTAAACTGAATGAAAGAAATCTGATGTGGAACAACTATTGAGGGTATTTTTATCCGTTCACTATAATATGTATCTTTTAAACGAAAATTGTTAAAACAATGAAAATGTTGAAAAGCAATCTCTAAAAAGTGACATTTAATTTTTAAACCCTACTAATATATGCAACGAAAAATATACTTGAAGTTAAGATAAACGGATAAAACTTGGTAATTCAAATCATATATCCAAACCTAATATAATAAAATTGTTTATCAAAATATATATTTAATAGTTGAAAATATGTTACTGCCACCTAATTTGTGGTTTGGTGGCATATATGGAGGTTCATTCAACCTAAGTTGGGCGGTATGATTTGATTTTGTTTTTGAATTTTTAAAAATTTGACAAAATTGAGTATAATTCAACAAATTGATATTGATTCAACAGAATTATTGTTTTAAAATTAAAAACGAAAGCTTCTAGACCGATGTAGAAATTGGAAAAATTGTAACCAGAAGAGATCAAAGCCATCATTTCACAAGAATTGTTACGAAGGAGAGACAAGTCAACAATTACATATATTCTTCGCGTTCATTAAAAGAAACAGTAAGAAGTTTCTGGAGATTAAAATTCAAAACGGGAAAACGTTTTTAAAAAGTATGTATTTTCGAAACCCATTTCAAGAAAATTGTCATTAAAAACCACGAACCATACCAACCACCATGCATGGACAAGTCTTTTTCGTGCAAGCATTTTTGGTCACACATAAACCTCATGACAAAGAAAATATCAGACTTTTTTTTAAAAAAAAATCTCAAAATAATTCTTCACTTTATTGTATTAATGAAGCCTATTATCACAAGCGGCCTTATATATTTATTTAGAATTATTGTTTTTTGTTTTTTATTTGGTCAAGCAAAGTAATAAAAAAAAGGATTAATATTCATGTTCACGCTAGTTGATTCCAGCAAAGAAAGCAAACTTAATCCACCATACACCATACACCATACACCATACACCATTCTCATTTTCCTTAAGAGAAGTTTATTGATGGAATTTTATTTTGTCTTGTATTGATAGTACGTTTGCTTTTCCATTAGAATTTAAAACGAGAAAGATCCCACTTGGGACAAAACAACTCAAATGTCAACGACATGATCAGGAAAAAAAAAAAGTTATCACATGCACATAATGAATAGTACTGATTATTGGTATACATCCCCTTATACGAAAATACTATAATAATAGAGTTTCGAATTCCATCGTATATACATTCTATGATCATAAATAAAGAGTTTTATTTCTAATATCTTAAGAATAGATATATGAAATATATATAGAGTGTTTATTCTCGATATATCCTCGTCAGACCAATTCCAATATTCTTATAAAACAAATTAAAAATGGGGTTCACGAGTACAAATTTAAACCATCTCATTCGATGCATTTAAGAATAATTTACCACATAGTGTTTAGTGTTGTAGCCCACTATCTATATATTTTTAATAGTTGCCGAGTCATTTGCATGTTATTGTTCAACATGTTGTCTTGTAAGTAAAGCAAAAAAAAAATAAAAAACCTCATCTATGACCATGAGTGTCTCTCTCTCTCTCTCTCTAATTTTATAACAACATTTTGGTTTTGATTCTTTTCAACTGAATGATCAACAGTTTGGATTACTAGTGGAAAGCACTAGTTTTTGAGGTACATGACATGATCAAAAGGTAGATTACAAGAGTACAAGAGTACAATACATGTTATTTTATGTGTTTACTAAGGGTGTTTAGCACAGAGATGGGACATGATAAGGTGGAACTGGACTGGATAGGACATGACTGGACATGTTGTTCTATGTTGTGTTTGGAAGACCTGGACAGAACTATAAACTGTACTGTTATATGTTTGGTATGACTGGGATATGACGGAACTAGAGATTCAAATGACCAGAGTACCCCTCTTATATATATAACAACATAAACTATAATATTATATTTGTCATATGTGAATTTTATCATACGTACACGTCATCAACAAAGAGGATAAATTGCCAGGTGGACATCCGAATACACATTCGAAATATATCCTACAAGATATCACCAAAGAAGAGAAAACCCAAGTAAGCAGATGTTGAACAAAACCTATACGGTTAATCAACGTTATACACTACTCGGGATCAGTTAAATGACAATCGGAGTTGATTAAAATACATTTCTACTCAAGAACGAATGATGTTACTCGGGACCAACAGGTACTGTCCTTACTTGGGACGAACATGAAGAAAACTGAATAGAAGCCCAACGTATAGTCCACGTGGGTTGAGTCATTAAAATGCACTAGGACGTCCATATCAAAAAGAGATCCCAAACAAGAACAGAATATTAAACAGAGAATGTTCTCAATCAGACAACAACTTTATTTCTTCAAAAAGACTACTCTTTATAAGGAAATAAGTCCTGATTGAGCAACATTATTAGAGTCTCATTTGATCTCAATACAAGACTCCGAAATAGGAAAGAAGACAATCAGCTTCAAGCAAGTAAATAATTGCAATTAAATACAAAGATCTTTTATTACTTGTACAAAGCAGATTAGAGTTCTATAAACATATAAATTGACCCATAATCTCGCCAAAAAAGGGATACAGACAGCATTCATAGCAAAAACACCGAGAGAAAAAAGAGAGATCGAGAGCTTGTGAACATCATAATTTTATAGTGGATTTTGGCTTGGTTGATCATTCATCCACCCGTGGACGTTTATCCGGTTATCAGAGTTTTACCACGTAAAAAACTCGCGTTTGTTTATTTTCTCCTTCTCTTTCTCTTTAGAATCACAACCAAAATCCAATCCTTGTTGGCTTTTCTGATACAATCCAGAACCTATATATATTAATATATGTATATAATATGTATTATTAATATATATATATATATACATATTATATTTATATTAAATATTATATATATATTATAATATAATATAATTATAAATATATAATTTATTGGATATGATTGTAATTGTTTAAAAATTTAAAGGGTAAATTGATCATTTTGACACTTGTCCCATGTTATAGGATAAGTTATCCTAGGGTCTTGGGTGAGACAAGTTTTTGTGATTTTTGTCACATCTTGTCCCATGCTAAGGACGCACCAAACGTATGACAAAAATAAACTGTCTCACGTTATCCTTATCCCGCGTACCAAACGCACCATAAGTGGATAACAAGTTTACATTTGTATACACATGTATGGTATCTCTCTGATTGATCACAAAACATTTTTCTTTTAACGACATTCTCTTATAAACTATACAAATTTTAAGTTCAATAACGTCAGCATCTATTGATGCCCAAGAAGAGAATGTGAGCAGCAGCCAAAATCAGAGGCCCAAGGGGTTGGACATATATTGCAAAGTGGGTTAGGTAATAATAAGCCCAACTGATGTCGATCTGTATATATCATTGCGACATTTATATATATATATCACATCAATATATAACAACTATAAATCAACTAGCACATGAGTATCTGAGTATATCACATCACTCTGTATAACTATAAATCAACTGGCACATGAGTGTGTGCAATTTTGACTAATCTATGAAATGGATGCGTCGTTCACGTTTGTACATTATGTACATTCGAAATACAGAATGGGAAAAAAAGGATAATAGTTATCGTAACAATGTTTGACATCGCAGCAATTTCAGGCCAGAATCAGTTTCTGATTATGTTGTGGTACTCTCCCGAAATCAAGAGAATAGGAAAAAGAAAACCAACAATGAGGCATGCGCACAGAGTCAGAGCTTTGCGAAAACAGCTTTCCTTTTCTGGATTTGTGCTGAAACTGCCTCCGTTTGATCATCAGATATAAGCATGGCGGAGTTCCAAGTTGCAATGTAATCTAACCCTTGTTCGACAGTCTGGTCTCGGCTTCTCAACAACACTGCTTTCGTCCCAGTTAACGCCAGAGGAGATTTTGCAGCTATACCTGCCAAAAGCAGCCTATCTTAGGACAATTTTCAAATTGTAAGAGTGAAGAAATTGACCAATCTGTTTGATGAAGAAGCATGAAATTTTCAACTAAAATCAGTCAATTAAATTCAATATATGATTCTAGTAAGTAATCGTTTCTTAAACAACTACACACAATCTCAGTTTCGTTGTGTCACCCGTTCTTCTTCGAAAGTATCCAAACTCATTTCAATCCAGTTATAAGCATATTCTTATGGTGCTACAAGAGCAAAATATGACCAAAAGGCCAACTACAAGTCTAGAATTCTACATGGTCATCCTAAACAGCTTCTTATCTTAAGGAAAACATTAAATAACAAAAACCAATAAACACAATGATTAGACAACAGATTATATGCTACAATAGAATATGAAGTCTCGAATTTGTCTCAAGTCAATTTCTCCCCAACTCAATGATAAAAAGATCCTACAAAACTCCTCAAAACATGATATATTATCCTCACAAATTTTCACATGGATTTAAGTTTTCATTGATTTTATGTTATGGGGTTTACTACCGGTCCTTTGTTTTGGCATATAGGACCATTACAGGTTAGTCAAGATCTTCTCTTATTCTCCCCTTTATGTTCCACGAATTCATTACTCTTTTAAATTGTCCTAGAATGGATTTTAGCAAATTCAAAATTGAATTTTCCTGATTGTTGAATACTAGCTATATACATTATTACCAATCAATTCTTCTACATTTTGAGCATTCAACATGTTAATGGATTCGTTCATTCCGTGAAAATTCACTCAATTCATGTGTGTTTCAAAACTTGTAAAAGATCCTATGATTCCTGAATAATCACACATTTGAAACTAAACTAAACACAAGTAGTTTTCTAAAATTTAGCAACTAAAACTGTAAAGCAAAAGCGAAAGGTCAAAATTTACCCTCTGCAACAACTCTCACACCCTCCTCCAGTTCTTCTTTGGACCCGAAAACCCGCGACACAAGACCCAATTCCTTTGCCTCCGAACCCGCGAACCTCCGACCCGTCAACGCCAGTTCCATCGCGTTTCCGAATCCGACAATCGTTGGCAACCTCTGTAACGTCCCGAGATCCGCCGTCATACCCAAGTCAACCTCTTTGACAGAAAAAAACGCGTCTTTACTACAAAACCGAATGTCGCAGGCGGTGATGATGTCAATGCCGCCTCCGATGCAAGCACCGTGGACACGCGCGATCACCGGCTTCCGGCACAGCTCGATGGCGGTGATCGCTTCCTGAAAAAACTTGATGTCCCGCCGTAATCGCTCTGCGAAGCGTCCGCGGTCGGCAGAGGAGGAAAGGTCCGAGGCGGAGCTGAGTGTCTTCAGCTCGATTCCAGAACAGAAGTGGGTTCCGGCGCCGGCCAGGACGATGACGTTAACTTTAGGGTTTTGATCGAGCGACGACAAGGCTTTTGGAAATTCGGAAAAGAAATCAAGTGACAGTGCGTTGCGCAGCGACGGACGGTTTAGGTACAAGTAAACAACACCGGAATTTGGATTTGTATTGACGATATCGAGTGTTTTGTATTTGATCTCCATTGTTTGGTTGAGAAGAAAATGAACAGATAAAGGAAAGAAATTCGAATGTGGATAAATAAAATAAAATAAAATAAATATATATAAAAAAAACAAAAAACTAAAAGGTCCTACCGGGAGTCGAACCCAGGTCGCTGGATTCAAAGTCCAGAGTGCTAACCACTACACCATAGAACCAATTTGTTAGGTGCATCACGTATTAATTATTTAAGTCATGATAGTAATAAAATAAAGTCAACCATAAGCATCCATTTTTTTGTTTTGTTGAGAAAATTAAGGATGTCTAATTTGATAAATATGATTTAGATAAATAATTCTACATATATCAATTTCTATTCCAATTTTTAGTTGAAGAATGGACGTAGAATAATAATGATTTATAGCATTTGATATGTATCATATTCAATGGCGGCGGAGGGAGGTGAGGCTAGTGAGGGTCATTTTCCCTTGGACACAATTATTATTACTTTTTAAAATAAATTTTAAAAATTAAATAAAATTGTTAATAAATTTTAAATCCTTTTCAATTTGGCTTTCTTAAATTTTTTATTTTTATATAATACCTATAAACTTGAATTTCAGAGTCTGCCACATATCATATTCATATGTATTTAGTGGCAATCCTTAGGGGATCGACCATCGCTCTTATCTCATAATTTTTTTATTTTTAATTTTAAGTTTATATATATATTTACAGGGTATATTAATTAAATTTGGATAACATGTGCATTTGATAAACAAATAATATACATTTAGTTAAAACAATTAATGCAATGATGTTAGGTCGCTTATCTCAACTATATGATTTGACTTATATTCCAACCTCAATAAGCAATCGAATAAACATTATGATAATGGAATATTTAGCATTATTTAGTTAAAATGATTGGTTTAGAAGCTAATAGTTGCAAATGATTGTAATAGGAGAGTTGTGTACGGAAGTTTCTAGATTGATTGCTTAATAAATTTCACTTCATTAAACGATTTTTTGATTACTTGATCTGTCATCACAAATGATTAATCATAAACATATGTAGATACTAAACTTAGGTGTGTACACAAACCGAACAAAGAATGGTCTTTCCACAAACGAAATCTACCTACAATTTGCAAGAATTCGGGACTAGTTAACATGCACGAAATCAAATTATATATATATATATATGTCGTCTTTATAAAGTGATCGTATATTTTTTAACGGAGTGTTCAAAGACATCTCCCTATTAGTGAAAGTAGTATTAATCCGAACCATACTTATAATAGTTGATCTCGTTAGGTCTTGATAAACCTTTGATCATCTAATTCATATCAGATTTTAGAGGAAAATATTTTGATCACCTAATTCATATCAGATTTAAGAGGAAAATATTGATGCACGCTACACTATGTTTATGTCAGGTTTCAAAAGCAAATGTTTGATTATAGCTTAATAATATAACCTCTTAACAAAGTGGTTGTATACTTTTTGACGGAGTGTTTGAAGACACCTCCCTATTAGTGAAAGTAGTATTAATCTGAACCATACTTATAACAGTCGATCCTGTTAGATCTTGACAAACCTTTGATCACCTAATTTATATAAGATTTCAGAGGAAAATATTTAGATCACCTAATTCATATTCATATAAGATTTCAGATGAAAATATTGATGCACGCTACACTAGTGTTGATGTCAGATTTTAAAAACAAATGTTTGATTATAGCTTAATAATATAATTAATACAAATTAAGCTTCCTCCACGCCTTGAAATGCTCGTCATTGTCTGGTTTTGCAAATGCGCCCCACCACCACCTTATCTCTTTCTTTGAGCTCAATAATGAAATGGTGAACTGGCATCTGAAAACCGCGATATATTGGAGGAGAGGGACACATGCACACACTAAATCAAAACGTAGCCACTAAATCGAAAAAAAAAAAAGTGCCTTTGAATATAAATGGTTCTTTTTCGACGATGATCTCAGCATGCATGAAAAAACATAAAAATAGCAGATGTGATATTGTTGATCATGATCATGATATTGATCTTCATCTGTCCTGTGCTCAATTATATGAGGTCTTCAAATCAAATTTAATAACGACGACGTGGACGCCACGTGTTTTGTCCTCCTTTCATGTCGGATATCTATTGTAATCATACACAAATGATGATAAATACCAAACTATGCACCAATGAATCAATGATTTATTTATATCACCAACGTCCATTGACTTGGTATTAGCTGGCTAGCTAGAGACTTCAAAAATGAAACTCCACAATCGGTTTCGAATATTTGTATTATAAATATAAATTCATCAATTAAATTATAGGGTGACTCGAATTATATAATGTATTTATAAGACCTAATCTCATCGATAGACCCCTAATCATATCAGATATGATCATGATTATAATGATCTTCTCATGCTTTTTATCTTGATTTGATTCATGAATGATATCATGTTCATCGGGAGCTTCTTTGAGGCGGTGTTTTACGTTGGTGCATGGTGGGAGCCATTTGATGACCAGATCATTCAACGAACGTACATATGGAAATCAGACAGCTTTTTAAATATTATATATATATATATATATATAATTTACCAAACTTGACAGAGACGATTCTATCAAAATTAGTACACACTTTTTTATTTTTATTTTGCCATGAATCACTTTCGTTTTTATTATCATATCTTTAGTGTTAGATAGTAACCCCAATCAAAACAAAGTTTTATGTAGTACTCCTTCATGTGCATTGCTACAAACGAATTTAAAGGCTTTTTTCTATATAACTGATTATTTCTTCAAAATCAATCGAATTTAAAGGCTTTTTCTTATACAACTGATTATTTGTTCGATACAGTTAGATAATAATTATTCTGTAAATTACAGCACAAATATCAAACCGTCTCTAACAATAACCAATAATATTAAAGGAAATTGTCCACTTTTTCTTTAAAGCCATTTTTAGTGTGTAATAGTAACCCCAGAGAAAACTAAGTTTAATTTCCAGCACATGCAATCAATGAAGTCAGGAAGTAGGTAGACTCCTTCATAGTTCAGGTGCATTCCTACGTGATTAATTAATTATTTATTCAATACAGCTAAATGATGATTATTTCGCACGTTACGGAAAAAATACAGAACGGCCATTAAAGGAAATTGTACACTTGCGAAAGAAATCCAAACCATCGATATTCTTCTCTTTCAAGAAAATGGCCATGAATCTGGCAAAACCATTAGTTTACACCTAGCAAACTTTCCAAAAAAATCACCAAACGAATACAATAACAACAAAAGTAGAAAACACAACATCATTATTATTTTTTTAGTGTCGTGTTTTGTCCATATTTCTTCCTCGTATAACTGCAAAATCAATGGCTTTAATTAATTTTATAATAGAAATACACTCAAAAAGAAAATATATTATAAATATAAAAAAGATTAGATTTTCGTTTCTCACACGAAAACTTTTATAAGATTTATAATACTTTTGCATGAACAGCAAGCACTACACAACAAAATAACAACAACATAATCCAAAAACGTAGGGCTGACGAGGCGCGGCGTGATTATATTTTCCTTTTTTTCCTGGGCATTTTTTTCGTGAATAGCACTGTTACAAAATTTAACTCGGATAAAATTTATCGAAACAGAAAATGCATGTTGTATACGTGTGATAATTTTATTTTATTTTTTCCTGTTTTTTCAATTTTTTTTTGGAAAAGAATGTAAATACAACGAGATCCATCATACATTTTCGATGTTACGCACCGTTTTCACGTGACAAAATCGACCGAAACGGAAAATGCCTGCTACACCCACATGTTATATTCTGTTGTGAGGTTTCACTGAGAAGCCAAAGTGAAACGCGAAACGGCTAAAAAGTGATCACAAAAGAGTTTTTAGAGGTCACGAGAAAAGAAACTCTAAGCTCTCTAGCTGTAATGTAAAAATCTTTACTTTCCTTCTAAAAAAAATTAAAAACTACCACGCTCCTCCTCGCGAGTGCCACTGCCAATCCCCAACCCACCTCATGCTAAAAATAACATACACGTATTCGATTTTATATTAACCATTGTTCATTTACACCTGCTCATCAAGACATTTACTTTTAAATGATAGTTTTATTTATTTGAAATCTCTCACCAAAAGGGTCATAGGTCTGTTGAAAGTCTAGCCATCAAAAATAATGTTTGGTCCAAATATCTGTTGTGACAACACTAAGTCACTAACTTATAATGAGTGGTGCACACCACCATTCTAAGATAAAGAGACGTTTAAAGGGTTTACTTTTAATCGAATTAAAGGGTACACTTTTAATCTAATTATACTTTCATAATAGTTCAACATAATAACATATGAAAATAGAGTTTATGCTCACTAAAAAAATTGACATTGCTTTGAAGAAATATATTGTAGTCCACGGTATTTTTTTTATGAGTATAAAGAAAAACCCTTTTCATGTAAAAGATTCCTGTAAATTACTAAAACTAAAGTAATAAAAAGTTTTAATTTTTGTTATTAATTTATAGAGATTATATCGTACGCAACGTATTCTTCAATTGATTGAAACAACAATTGATCGGAGAAAGAGTCACGTGTTAGGAGAGACGGAGGTGGGGTGTGTGGAATTAATATGATTGAGGTAGTGAATGATTTTAAGCAATTCCACCTACTAAAGGCTCCACTTGTCATGCAACTAGAATGAGTTCGATATTCACACACACACTCCTCGTAATATTTTGCTTTTCTGTGAAGAATTTTGTGTATATAAACACCTCTCCAAACCCTGTTATTAACCATCCCTCCTTCTTCCTCCTCAAAAAATATATTTTCAGGGCTTCGAGACCCTCTGCTCTTCTTTTTCTTCTTCTTCTGTAGTTTTCATTAAGAAAGCTGAGAGCTATAAAGATGGCCATTATGTTCAATCAACATCTCATGACAGTGGCCTTTGGCATCTTAGGTATATAGTAGAAATAAATATGCATTAATATTATTCCCACCTCTATCTCTCTCTCTTTCTCTTTAACATTGATCACTAGACAGTTTAGCACACCAAGCTTACAGTAAGCTTCAAGTTTCAGGTCCGGGGTCCTACGTATTTTTCAGTATAAATCCTGGAATATCAGACTTGATAATCGCTTTATAGCTTGTTTGTGTGTGTTAAACTCAGGTTTTTCTGTTGTCTTGTTCTTTGAGAGAAGGATTTATTTCTGTATTTATTAGTTTTTTGTAGGCATTGAGATACTTATTATTATTATTATTATTATTGTTTGTAAGTAAAATTATGGTTTTATAAAATTAATGTAGTCATGTGAATGATGATCAACCTTCTTCATAAGATATGATTAATTAAGTAATTATTAATTTATTTGTGAACTTTATTGATGAAAACGAACTGAAAGCTCATGATCTCTATATAGAATACCTTTTCATACATTTCTCTTAGTTGAAATTCTGTTCAACTATAAACACACATGTTATTGCTACAATTACGATTTGTTTGCTGTTCATGATAATTTATATTTTGTTTACAATTAAAGTTTTTTTTTTCTTGCTTTGAATCATATTCAAAAGTTATACTAATTAGTTAATAACTTTATTTCGTTACGACAGGTAACTTTATCTCGTTCCTCGTGTTTCTCGTTCCGGTGTAAGTATTTAGTATATATTTTATTTTTTGTAATTTTTTCAAAAGTAATTTTATACATACACAAAACGTGGTTCACAAGCTAGTATTAAGGGTTATTTTTATTTTTTCTTATCCAGGACAACGTTTTATCGGATTTACAAAAGGAAAACGACCGAGAGCTTCCAATGCTTGCCCTATCTGGTAGCTTTGTTCAGCTCCATGCTCTGGTTGTACTATGCAATGGTCAATGGACATGCTTTTCTTCTCATCACCATCAACAGCTTTGGATGTGTTATAGAGACCATTTACATAGTCATGTTCATTGCTTATGCACCAATTGAGAATAGAGTACATATCTTGAAACTCAACATTTGTGTATATATATATAGTTTAATTATTTGTTTTACTTAATTAACCAGTAATATTAATTTATTTTTTCTAATTTTTGGCTGCAGAAATTAGCTATCAAAATACTTTTCATTATGAACATTGGAGCTTTCACTTTGATCCTTCTGACCACACAATTCTTCCTGAAAGGTAACCAACAAGTCATAGTCATTGGCTGGATTTGCGTCGCCTTTTCTGTGTGTGTCTTCGCGGCACCCTTATCAATCGTGGTAAGTATTAATTAATTAACATAAACACGTAATAGTCCTTCTCTGGTCAGAACGGGTCCTGACTTTACTTCTTGTGCAGGCACATGTTATTAGAACCAAAAGCGTTGAGTTCATGCCATTCAATTTGTCATTCTGCCTTACAGTGAGTGCAATCATGTGGTTCGGCTATGGTATTTCCCTCAAAGATATCTGCATTGCGGTGAGAGCTTAATTAGTTAATTAATTTCATCGAACACTTTCGATTTCAATCATTGCACATCACTGCTGCAGCCATTGATTGATGACTAATCTTCTTGTTTGTTTGTTTTTTTTGATGATGTTGATCAATCAAACAGATTCCAAATGTTATCGGGTTCGTGTTGGGATTAGTTCAGATGATACTCTACGTGATCTACAAGAACATCAGGGCGATTCAAAATGTTGCAGTGGAGACAGAGCTGCCTGAATCGCCAATCAAGAACATTGTCATAATTCGAACCATTGGAGACGATGTGCTGATCCCAGTTGAAATTCAACGCTATATGAAGAACAACAACGATGAGATTAAAGAAGACGCCGCGGCGGCAGTAGAGGTGGTTGAATTACAAGGAGTGAATCGTCATGAGCCTAAAATACAAGAGAAGAGCTTCCAAACCCTGAATGACATCCACCAGGATGAATCTCCTGTTTGAGTTAATAAAAGTACCCGAAAAATGTCATCTTGTCTTATGTTAGTGTTCTTATTCATCAGAAAATAACTGTAACCGATACAGTGACCGGCGTATAGTGTTTGTACTGCTTTGTATACAGTTGAGTATATAAAAAATATGAATGTACTCCGGTTTGGAGATATAGACAAACATGAGACTGCTCTAATTTACCGTGTTAATAATGTCGATGAGTCACAAGATACTTTAGAGGCGAAAAGCCGAAAAGCATTATTGTGGAGATGGGAAATGATTGAAGGTATTATCAATCATCAAAAGCTGATATCACTTGGAATAAATGTGAGCCAAGTCTATCGATCCACAATCACAAGTGATGGACCACCCATTTTTAAAGGCTGGTTGGTCACTTTTGATCGTCTTAAATGTATGAACAATCAGAAAATAACCTACTGGTTCGACGTTTGCCACGTGTAGTTTACGTCCGGGAGCTTCCATCTTCATTGTCAGTCCTGGAGATAATCTCAAGCTCAGCAACAATCCATATCATCTCACAGATCAGCAATCAACAAAGAATTTCACATACCAGAATGACATAGGTGGCATGACAGGTTGCATATAAAGCTATTATCTTTATTTTAACGAAAATTATGCATCAATGTACTCTACAAGCAAGACATCAACCAACTGATAAAATTATCTCCATTAGTTGGTAAATTGTGTTGAAGACTACAAGGTTTTTATAACAACAGAAATGTTTCGATCAGACGAAACTTAACAAGAGCAAGCAGAAGAAGCATAACATGAGCAAGACGTGTTTACTCTCAAAATTTTTATAAATACGTCTCGTTCTGCTTTCTGCTTTCGCCCTCCTAGCAGGTAATATACATTCTTCTTCCTCTTCAATGGGAAGGAAACCAAAACAGTAAATAGAAGAAAAAGTTTTAAGAATGTGTTGGCACTATGTCCCTTATGATCAGCCCGAACTTTGCTCCTCGGAGGAAGATGGTGCCTGACTCGGTCTTTGGGACACTACCCGTTATTGCCATCGAAACTTCCTTGGGCATTTTGTCTTCTTTTTTCTCGCAAATTCTCCCCCCACATCTTGGCCTCAGCTACAGCTCGTTCTCTATCTAAATCCCTGTTTAACATCCTTGCAGTTTCCTTCGGAGAGTCTTCCTTCTCAGACCCGTCCAAATCCCACCTGCTACCAGATCCTGTTCCTTCCTCGTTCTTTAATATCCTCCCGCCTTTGTCATCTCTGTTTCTATCCCCTGAACTTCTATAGCCATGTGAAGCTGTATTAGGATCGTATGCCTGGTTTGCCAGATAAGAAAGGGCGGTGACCACGTCCCCAATTAGAGGACGTGTGGCAGCCTGTTCTTGGATACACATCGATGCCACAGCTAGTGCTTGGTAGAGACCCCGCATAGGATATCGGCCTTGAAGTCGTGGATCTGCCAATTTTGAGAATTTCCTTCGGTCATTGAACAATGGACGTGCCTGTACAGTGCATAAAACCACCACCAGCAATCAATTATTAAGTAATCATAGAGCCTTCACTTGCTTGTTACATGTAGCGAAACAAGCCAATAAGTTAGGTAACTCCACTTCAAAGATATTTAAATATGTTACCCATGTCACAAGGTTCTGTTCTCCGTGGGGTCTGTTGCTGTCAATCGCTTTTCGTCCAGTAATCAATTCTAATAAGACTACCCCGAAACTATACACATCAGATTTCACAGTTAATTGTCCGGTCATGGCATACTCAGGAGCGCAATAACCATAGGTTCCCATAACCCTGGTGGAAACATGTGACTTGTCTCCAACTGGACCAAGCTTTGCTAGCCCAAAATCAGAGAGTTTTGGATGAAATCCCTCCTCCATCAATATGTTGGAGGACTTAAAGTCCCTGTATATAACCGGAGGGTTTGCTTTATCGTGAAGGTATTCCAAACCTTTGGCTGCACCAGCTGCTATCTTCATTCTTGTGTTCCAATCAAGTGGTTCCTTGTCAGGAGGAAGATCTGCACAGGATCAATCAACAAATTAGCAGTTACTTTACCTCCCATAGGCAATCCATGAAACTCGGAAAAAAAAAAAAAACTTTTCAATGTCATAAATTGCAATTGCTTCTTGCATTTCTGTGCACTCATACTTTCGATGGCACAATCCTGATTATTCACAGCTATTAACATATTATGGCACACAAGTGAGTATCAACAGAACAACTCCTATGAAATCAGTGTCTATATGATTCACTATTTAGGTACCTTCTTACTCAGCAGTGCCACCCGTTCCTCACTGATCCATGATAGCTCACCATCCATGTTTTTTTCTATTTATAAGGCACTACTGCTACCAATATATATAAACATCTAGCAAAGCAACGCCAGAAAGATACAAGATTGAAAATATATTTCCATTTCTACCCAGAATTCTAAATTGTCTCTAAACTAGAATATAATATGCAATAAAGAGCCAAGCAGAATCATATCTGAACTCTACAGAAATGAAACTTTGAGTATGGAAACGAGATATCTGACCAATAGCTTCATTTATAGTTAAGAAAAGCCTAATAGGAAACTATCTTAAATTCTAAGTTTCAAGTGCTGATAAATTATATTTCATATCTTTGCCATAAGTCATTTATTTTCATAAAGGATGCGACTTTTTATTTCTTCCAACCAGTTATGCTATAACATCCTATTCAGTCAGCCACTCTCTTTGCATTGAAATTGGATTCAGGCTTCAGCTAACTGTCTCGTTGAAATTGAAAAAGAATTGAATGTTACTTTTCAATATGACAGCTGCTACAACCCACTAGACAAAATGAATAAACGAATGAAGGTAGAATTCAGAAAATCAGAAGTGCAACAAAATGTACCAAGAAGGTGATCTTCCAAAGATCCCAAGGGCATGAATTCATATACAAGAAGCCGCTGGTCCCCATCAGCACAATATCCAATCAGGCTCACTAAGTTAGGGTGATGCAGAAGGCTGAGCATCAGAACCTCCACCAGGAATTCCCTGTTACCCTGAAGGCCATTTCTATCTAATTGTTTGACAGCGACAACCTGCAAGAGAAAAGGCATGGTTTATAATATATTAAACAGCACGTCAAACATGTTCACTAGTCCGAATATTGGAACAAGATCGGTAAACATCTTCATGGAAAACCAGAAGCTGTAGATGATAGGCGAAGTCATGCTTACTAAAATCTTATAATATCAGTTGCTATTCTAATGAAATTTTAGCCAAATTGTCCGAATCTTGGATTTGTCTCACATTGGCAAAGATTCAATTGTGTATTGCAGTTTTGGTATATAGAAAGAATTCGTTATCTAAACAAAGTGGCATGGTAAATTACATCTACTTTTTCACCTCTTATGCTTGAGTGGTTAACACACGATAATCATACTGATGATGCTTACGCAAGCAGCAACAGGGCAGGACTTCATAGCAAAATAAAACAAAATTTCGACTGAAATTCTGCTAACTGCTAAGTCATGATAAAATCAAGTTGAGGGTGAATAAAAATTCCACTTTATTCAAATATACACAGTGCTGCTCTCTCCTCCACAAAGATCAACTATGTCAAGAGATAACATTGGCCAATGAAAACTATAATGAATATTGCCTAATAATATTAAAATAGAATGGAAATGATCAAATTGGTGTTATACAACGGATTCAGGACCTTATCTGAATCCATACCTTTTTCTGAATATGTTAACTTGAATTGCTACTGTAATCATTATGGGATTTTTTTATCCCTGTTTTATTGCTTGGTTAATCACAAGTTTATTAACAAGAGAAGGACCTAACACCAGAAAATCCAAATAGCACGTCAAGTTAACTTATTTCGCTTAAAACATCTGATTTGGGAGTCATAAATATGAAATATACCAAAATAGAATAACTTACCTGACCAGTGCTCTCCAACCGCCCTTTGTACACACGTCCAAATCCCCCTTCCCCTAAGAAAGACTCTGGCCGGAAATTCTTTGTGGCAGCAGCAAGCTCACGGAAAGTAAATGTTTGAGCAGCTATATTGGCACCAGGCATGACATCCTTGGGACTGGGCAATTCTTTTTTGAATCCTCCATTGCCTCTTGATCTCAGCCTGTCCCTTCCTACAAATTACATCAAAACAGGATTACCAAATCCATAATTACCATCCTATCACCAACTAAACCATCTAGACCAAGTTAAACCTCTTATCGATGAACAAAACAAAGCTTAATCCAATAATTCCAATAAGATTACAACCTATTCATAGAGTGATGATAATGGATTTTGAACATCGTTTTTCGAAAGTTAATGAAAATTAATAGATTTAGAAGTTGACCATCACAGGTAGTAAAAGATGATTAACTATATTTGATTTTTTATTTACTGGTCAAAATTTCATCAATCCCACTAATTAAATTATCAAATGCATAAATGAACAAAACCAGCATCTTAAGATCTCATCATAAGATCTCATTTATCAATATCACTTGAATCAAAACACCCATCAAAATACAGGTCTAAAATTTTTAATCCACAGAATCAATCGTTTACTAATCGACAAAACCAAAATCCGATCAACAGGATTAATGATGCTTTAATATCCAAAATTATCAAATACATAAATGAACAAAACCAGTTTATCATAATCAAAACTAAATCAAATATACCCAGATCAGATCAATCAATTACACACAACCAAATATACAAATACAATAAAAATAAAAACAAACTGAGCGATCAAAACTTACCAGAAGTGAGTCTGGAAATGTTATCAGGAACCATAGGTTGGATTGGCTTTTGAACATCAGATTCTTTCACTGGATTCAAGTTCTCTTCTTCCCTTGAATCAAAACAAGGAAAACAACCCATATCTTCAAATCACACCAATCACGCGAAAAACCAAAAAAAAAAAAAAAAAAAAAACAGATTTATTCACACACGCTCAACCAACGGTTCATATCCCAATACAATTACAGATAAAAGAAGAAAACCCCATCAACAATTTTCTTCTGGGTATATATCTATATAAATATCTCTCCTCACCTTCTTCACTAACCCAAAAAGAAGAAAAAACAAATCAAACGAATAAAAATAATTAAAAAAAAAACTTTAAGGTGTTATTGGATGTGGGGTTGTGCGTAGAGATAAAAAGAGAGAATTTTTAGAAGTGAAAACAGAGAGAAAGCAGCCGGCTTTTGATTTGTTTAGTCTTCGGCTTCGTTAACACTAATACTACTTAGTGTTAAATGTATGTATACATACAATGTCTTAATATAGTGGTGTCTCTCACCTCACAAAAACAACAAGTTTGACCGCAACTAGCTCTACTACTAATGTAAATGGAAACTTCTCTAGATTTTCTCTTAGTTTCCAAATCTTATTTTCCTTTCCTTTTTTCCATTTTCACACACCGCTATTTTTTGTATTTACTGCTGCTACTTGCTGTTGTCGTTTGTCTGACATTTTTGTTGTTAAATTTGAAAAAAAAAAAAAAAAAAAAAAAAGACAAAACAAAAGAGCGTGTACGTGTCAAATGCGCGGGACTGGCGGATCACACAAAGGGGAGAGACATCAGACATTCAGACATGGACCTGGACATGGTTAACAATTGTGTCCGGTTCCACTGTATACTTTTCTTCCGGTTCGGTTCTTTCATTGGCACATCTTCGTACCCGGCACGACATAAATGTTTTTATTATTATTATCTACATACAGTATTTGCATTTGTTAATATATATATATATATATATATATATATATATATATATATAACCCGGATTAGGTTTTATTTGGAGAGCTGCTTACATTGATAAGCACGGTTTAGATACCGACTTATAAAAATAAATTGTAACATCTCAAATTCTTTCAATTTTTTATTCGTCTTCTTTATTTGAATTTAACTACGGTATTACTATAATAGTATCGTATATTTTTAAAAAGAAGTTGTTTGATATCTAACCGTTGATATTGGATTAATAACTTTAATACAAAATGATACGACTGTTGACGGTTTATTTTTCTATTGAAATATTTATTTATATACACATGATTAAAATGTTACTTAAACTGTTTGACAATCGTTAGATTTTTATATTCGTGATTAACATAAGAAGTCAATGAATAGTTTGAAATTTTTGTGATGCTATTAAAATCAATGAAATCATTCTCTGGTCCGGACACATTTGGCTTGTTGAATTAGGTAAAATTAACTTCCTTTGAATAAACAACCCATATTGGAAGGTAGAAGAAATTAAAAATACAAGTTTGGTAAGAAACTAGAAGAAGAGAATTTTAAGACAAAAGAGTTACTACTTTCACATCATATTTGACTTTTGAGACCATGGTAGTACATATATGTGTTTAAAATGGATCTATCAATTTTGGAATTTTCTAGTTTAAAAAAAAAAAATGGGAATTTCATTGCACAAAACAGGAGCAGAAGAGAATAAAGAGATTGTGTTTTTTCCAACATTCTTGATGGGTTTAGAAAATTGGGATCAAGATATTGATTTGATTTACTGTATATATAGTTGAATTTGAGATATTTACAGATTAAATGGACGTATTTTAACATCAAATCGTATTAAACAGTATATGATCATGATATATTTTTTTTAAAGGATTTTAATCGATGTTATATTTATGGAAAACTATTTTAACTGATCGTGGTTATTTATATATAAATATAAATATGATATACTCATATCATTTTTTATTATTATTATTTAGAAAGTTATTGAAAAAGTAAAAATAATGCTATGTTATTTAAATTTAGTGTTCAAGTCTGATGCCAAAATGACGTGGCATCACGGTAATCCTTTTATTTAAATCATACAAATCGAATGCAATTTAAATAAATGTATTACAGTGATACATATCATTTAAACACCATAATTAGATAAAGTAATATTATTGATTTACTGTGGTTTGTAGTTTAGAAAAAGAAAAAGAAAATAAACTCCTAAGTTTATATAAAATAACAATAAATAAAAAATGAAACAAGTATATATATAACTTATGTAAAAAAAAAAAACAGTTTAATTGAAATATATTTCTTTTTTGCGTAAAAATGAGATACAAAACACAAACACATGTTCTTATTTTAAAATATTTTCCCAAATTTAAGGATACTAGGATTATAAGTTAAAAAATAATAATAAAATGAAAGTAACAATATTCGGGACACACATAAACAGTTTAATTTCGGTAAGTCTTGATAGATCTTAAACTTAATTGGACGTGAAAAATAAAAATGGTTTCTTTTTCTTTTATTTATTTATATATTTAACTTTGTCAAATTAAACTACTATGCTGTAATTTTTCTTAAGAAGGTGAGATTCAAATAATTTCTTCTCTCTTTATTCTTTTTCAAAAGAGGTAACAACCAAAAAAGATTGTTTAGAAAAACGTAGCAAATCTGAATATTTCTATTCCAATTATTCGATCACGTATGATAGCCGCTGAATTATTTTTTTCAAAACCATGTACCGTGTTTGCAATAGCATTGCCAATCATGTTGAGGCAAAAAAATCAACGGCAGACACAACATGTGCTGTCGTGATTGATTAAATTAATTACATACCCTTTTACAGGTACGTAAAATTTTAGACAGACGGTGCCCCGGCATATTTCTGATTAGTACGCTCGATTATTAAAATATTGATACATGTAAATTTTGTTTTCGTATTTAGAAATTTGCATTTTCCTTCCACTTATATATATATATATTAAATCAACTTAAATTTATATCGTTAATCAAATAATTGAGATTTGAATGAATTTTCAATTTTCGAATTAAGAGTATAAGAGTTATTAATTTAAATTGGTTTACTCTAACCATATATATATATATATATATATATATTCTATTATAAGAGATATTTTATTTTAATTTCGATAAAGGTCTTCATGAATGATATCGATTTTTTTGAATTTTTTTTATTGAAGATAAATTTATATTAAAAATATATTAGATCTATTTTTTTATATATATATTTTTTAATATCCTCATATTTAATAAAATCACGATAAATAATTCTTATGGGTTAGGGGCATGAAATTTCATGGGGTGCGGGACTTCTTGCTCCCTATCATCCTCCATGCAATCGCAATCGCAATCGGAATCGCAATCTCAATCTCGGATAATGGCTTGTAAGTTGAACAGTCGGTCAAGTTGAGCTGGGGAAGTGGATGGAAATGCCGCGTTTGTTTTGAAAGGTTTGGATTGTTCGAAATGTGCAGTGATCATTTATAATACGCCGCCGACAATAGTCCAAACGCAAACGCGCCTTAATTGGAAATGGAAGTGATGCTCTCTCCTTGAAGCCCCAATCTTTGTCCTACTATCAAAAAGTCCTATATCTGGACAAGTGGACAACACAACTGGAGGAGGGTTTTTTTTTTGTTTATGAAATAATTAATAACTCTATTATAAATATTACAATAACTCAGTTTTTAAAAGAATATAAAATTTAAACATACATATGAAAAACATATCATTGAATCATTATCATCTTGTTGTATGGTACCATTCAGTATTATAGTTTCCTAATTTTAATTTGTTCCAATAATTCAATTTCTTTTAAATAAATAAAATCTCTTTATTTTATTTTTTTTAAGTCGAGGCATTCGAAAGGTTTTGTTTAAACTTGTCGAGACCTGAGATCAATCATTACTAGTTGCTATTGCTACAATGCGAGTAAAAGATCTCTTCACCTTTTTTATTTAGGAAATAAAACGTGGTTCGAACTCTCTAAAAATATGGGAGGAACAACACACAACCGTATAAAAGAAAAAGTGAATAAATAATTTTTTTTTTCTTTTTTAAAATATTATATTATAAACTCAGGATTTTTTAAAAACAACCGTGAAGCATAATAATGCAGGTTTTGAGAATCACGTGACCAACGACCATGTTTCATTTTCTTGACTCTAAAAGAAACCCGTCAAAGTTCATAATTTCACACTGAATTTTACAAAATTTAATGATGCTTCTTCTAGGACACCACGTGCTCACCGCTTATTTCCAATGGTTGAATGTTGATTTTTTTTCCAATTCAAAGTACAAAAAAAAAAAAACCAACAAAAAATTATTTAATTATTTATTTTAAAATTGTAAATAATTTAATATTTAGGAGAACAATACACACGGTTATAACTATAAGCATCTATAATGGTATCCTTACAAATGGAAGAGTAATTAAAAATTTATTATGTATAATAAAAAAACATTGTTTAACAAAGTCATTTTTATTTAGGAATATCAATTGTCAATAATCAAATTGTATCTCTAACAATCAAATTTAAAGATTGACTTTCAATCATCAAATACGAACTTAACACAAAATATATATTACCGATATATCTCATCATTGTTTCGATTCAAAAAATTTCAACCAGGTAAAAATCGCCTCTTCATTACGAATAGATCAATACCCATATTATATTTATTCTTTTGTCATTTATAGTTTTTTTTTATAAAAAAATTACTCTTAAAATAAAAATGAGACGGGATTATATTTTTTATTTAGATTAAGTAGATTTTTATTAATCCAAATTTATTTATACCCTTAAAGATGATCTATGAACCTCAATTAATATAAATAATTTGAAATTTAAAAAAAAAAGGATATCAAACAAAATTTGTAATGGAATAGATACAAGATAAATACTATTGAACCAATTTCATATGTGGTCCGTCAACCAATTTGGTTCTTCATCCAATTAATAATTATTATAAGGTTTGAATACAACCGCAAGGTCCGCAATAATATAATAATGTCCTTTTATTGAATGATTGTGGTTTGAAAGCCTTCAAAACCGGTGAATGGCTCAATAAAAAGTGGGTTGTGACATTTGCTTAATTGCATATAATGATATATAAATACAGATAAAATAAAATAGTAACAAATAGTTGTTGAAGAGAAGTTAAGTGTAGGCCAAATTTGGGTACTAAAAAAAGTACAGCCCACTACACATATGGTGGACACTTAAATTGATCCATTATGTTTTGTACCTGTTTTGTCCACTGTTTTGTACCATATTAGAAAAATCACATGTTGGAACATGATATAAAAGCACCACTTCTCTAAAAAGCAACGTTCTTGAATACTATTTTTCATGAGGACAATTGATACTTCAATTGGTTTAAGAAAGCATTTCAATTATGTTTTTTTTTCTCTTGAAGATTATGTATATGATTTTGTTTTAAATATATGTCATGTGCGGTGCATCGATTAGAAGTTAAAATATTGTAAAGCTTAATGAACAACAATTACCATAAAGACATCACGTGAAAGGGATGAGCATTCATCCCCAAATACCCAAATTCCCATTTAGGGTGGGAATTTTTGAGAAAAAAAAAGGGGAAATGGGGATAAAAATTTTTATCCCCAAAATGAAATACGGATGGGGGAGGTCCTCCATCCCCATTTACCCCCAAACCTTATATAATTTATTATTATTATTAAAAAACAATGTTATAATTCATTTGAGTTTGTATGGATTTTATTTTGTATTTTTATTTGAATTCGTAATAATTTTTGTTAGTATGTAAATTTTAGTAAAATAGAAAAAACGGGGGAACATATGAAATGAGAAAAATAGAGAATTTGAGATAGGGATGGGAATGGGGGAGGTCTCCATCCCCATTTTCTACAAATGGGGAAATGGGAGGGGGGGAGGGGGGGTATGGATGGGGAAGGATATGGAAAATGAGGATGAGAATGAGGGACGTACATCTATTCCCATTTTCCCAAATGCCCATCCTTAAATTCAAGTCACATTGGGATGATGGTATGTAACTCGTTTTAGGAAAATAACAAATTACTATCTTCTACCAAATCAAACATGCTTTGGTTATCTATTGGGCTTGTACGGCCCATATCACTATTACTTATTGGTTCAAAACAAGAAATAGCCCAAAGCTTACACTAATAAAACTGGATCAGTGATCCAACAGTGAACAGTTCATTGACATCCCTAAAACGTAATATGAATAATCAAGAAAATATATTTTCATTTGAATTATTATATCGAAGCTTGGTCAAATATAAATATATATATTATAAAATCATGGAAGATATTTTGGACGGTGGAACCAATCAACAATGTCGCGCTTGCTTGTCACAATACTACGAGGGTTGGCTGCAACCCTAGCACGAGTAACATGAAACGTCGTGGGGAGCACAAATGTTCAAAAACCACCTGATCCGCCAGGTCAACGGTCAACCACCAATCGCCACCTCACAATTTTTACAATCAAAACTTAAAACGCCAAACTCTCCACCTTGTCCGTACAACTTCCCTCCAAAATAATAATATTAATAATAATTAATAATCATATATGAATAACAAAGTTTCCACCATTTTCGCTATGGTTTTTCACGTCCATTATCATTTTGTTTTCTGTGTATCATTATTTTTTACTTCAAACGGAAAACATGGAGAATTCAACTAGTTTTTCGAGAAAGGACAATAATGACGATCGCTCCGGTCCAGAATCATCATCATCAGCATCACACACCGTTGATATCAAATCAGACGGCGAAGAGGCACCAGGACCGTCCGATTCAGAGATGACTCTTCCACAGGCTATGGAAGATATTGATCTTTTGATTCAAAGATTGTCTTCAACTAAAGCTAATGATCATGAATTGCTACCATCGGAGGTTCCAAAATCTGTTGAGTTCTTATACGATGCGGTCGATTCTATGTTAACAAAATACGATAACAAAGAAAATCCACCCAGGTTGGGGATCAATCACGACGACGACGTTTCGTTCTTCAATTCCATGAATCGAGTCACGAAGCTTGTAAAAAATGTCGATAAATTTCCATCATATTCGATTTTGTCTTCGTCTCTCAATAAGGCGACAGTTATATTGCATCGTGCGATGTCGTTTTTGGAAGACGAGTATCGAACGATTCTTGAGATTTCGAAATGCAGAGTTTTGGAGCAGAAGACACCGAAGACGCCGAACCAGATGACGTCATCGGAGTCGGACCGGTGTATGTTGCCGGAACCGGAATGTAAAGAGGAGGAGCTCGATTTCCCGAGCTTTTCGCCGGAAGCGATCGAGACGTTGAACAAGATCTCGACGGTCATGATCGCGTCCGGTTACGAGCGAGAGTGCTGCTTGATCTACGGCCCGTTGAGACGAAACGCGTTCAACGATGAATTGAGCGAGTTAGGGTTTGACAACATCAGCTTCGACGAGGTACAGAGAATGCAGTGGGAGTCTCTCGAAGGAGACATTGCCACGTGGATCAACTCCTTGAAGCACTGTTACATTGTCCTCTTCTCCGCAGAACGGGGTCTCACCGACGCTGTCTTCTCTGACCACCCTCTTGTGTCCCGGAAAATGTTCAGCGATCTCGCCGCAGCCATCGTCGTCCGGTATCTAAACTTCAGCGACGCCGTCGTGATGACGAAACGCTCGGCGGAGAAGCTGTTTAAGTTCCTTGACATGTACGAGACGTTGCGTGATTTGATTCCTCACATTAACGATTCGTATTCCTCTGAGTGTAAGCTTGATTTGATCGAAGAGGTTTCGATGGCGAAGACACGGATCGCAGAGGCCGCCGCGAGTATTTTCTGCGAGCTTGAAAATTCGATCAAGAAAGATCAGGGTCGGGTTCCGGTACCAAGCGGTCAGGTCCACCCGTTGACCCGATACACGATGAATTATCTCAAATACGCTATTGAGTACAAAGACACATTAGAACAAGTCTTCAAACAGGTCCATGACACAGACGGGTCAACAACCGGGTCGAAGCCAAATGCTACAACCACCACCGCCGCCGCCGTGAACCTGTGCGAAGACGACGGTGGATCAGATAAGTCTCGGTTCTCGATGCAGTTAACGACGGTGATGGATCTCCTTGACGCGAATCTAGACATGAAATCGAAGCTCTACAGAGACCCAGCTCTGCGTTACATTTTTTTGATGAACAACGGGAGATACATTTTACAAAAAATCAAAAGCACGACGGAGATTCGAGAGCTGATGGGCGCGAACTGGTGTCGGAAGAGATCGACAGATCTTAGGAAGTACCACAAGAACTACCAAAGAGAGACGTGGAGCAAAGTGTTGCAGTCGATGAGCCCAGAAGGGTTGCTGGTCAACGGAAAAGTCGTGAAGCCATTGTTGAAGGAGAGGTTCAAGAATTTCAATTCTCTGTTCGAAGAGATACATAGGACGCAGAGCACGTGGGTGGTGAGTGACGAGCAGCTACAGTCGGAGCTAAGGGTCTCGATATCGGCGGTGGTGATACCGGCGTACAGGAGTTTTCTTGGGAGGTTTAAACAGCATTTGGAGTCGGGTCGGCAATATGAGAAGTATATCAAGTACCAACCCGAAGATATTGAGACGTTTATTGAAGAATTGTTTGATGGGAATCCAGTTTCTATGCAGAAGAGAAGATGAGAACTGCTTGATCAAAAGGTTAAAATTTGAGACCGCCATCATTGATCGGTTGATGCTTGTTTTCGTGTTACGTTTCATGGACTGATATTTTTTTTATTGATTTATTTGTTTCATGCATGCTTACGTGTGCAGTTTAGTGAAGCTTTATGTTTGGATATATGTTGTGATGTAATTATATAATTACAAAGGAAAATTTTGCAATCAATAATCTATATATTTACACATTTTTATTGTATAATCATGTTATATATATATATATAATTATTGTGATTTGGGATGATAATTTTACCTGACCGAACCTAACATGAATTTTATGGGTCGGGTTTGTATACTCATATTCGGATCAGGTTTTTGGTTTCGGGTCTGAGACTAAGACAAAAGATCAGATTCGGGTTTAGGTTTGGATTCAGTCAGAAAAACCCGAACTTGAACCCATGGACTGACTTTTTGACATGGTATAAAAAACTATAAAGAACTTAAACCTAATTTCTTCTTCTCTTCTACTTGCTACCGCAAATCAGTTCCCAAAGTCTCAACCTGAAAGTGAGATGGTGAACATCTGTTTGATACTTTGATATATACCACGTGAAAGTGTTTATAATTTGAAAATGTAAGAGCAAATCGCTCTACCATGCAAATATTCATATGGTAATTTATTTTTATTTTTTTGTTGGTGTAATTTTTGTTTTGTGACAATTTTGGTTCTTTATGGAAAATGAACCATCGAAAAACAAAGGGTGCTCCAACCAAAAAGTCTGGTGCCTTATAAAAAAGCTATAAAATATTTATTATTTTTCTATTTTATTTGTTGTGAAGCAGAAACTCAAATGGTGACATATCAATACTGCTTATTTTAGCATTCATATATTAAAGAACAAATAGAATAATTAAGAATCTAAAAAAAAAAGAATAATTAAGTAAATAAGTAATGCATAATAATCTTGAATTTGGCTATGTATATTTTTGCATCATACAAGCACAGTGAGAACTATCCTAAATGAGGTTTTACAAGTCCATGGATCCTTGGGTCTAGATCTAGACCGGTGAAAATTCATGAGTCCTCAGGGCTGTCGTGGGTGCTCAAGACCCACGGGTCTAGACCCCGAACCCAAACTCATGAATTTTTATGGGTTTTGGTCTAAATATTTTTAATGGGTCTATGTCTAGTAGAATCCGATCCGAATCTGGTCAATTATCACTTCTAACTGTGAATGTATTATTCTAAATATTTTCGATCAACTTTTTATTTTTCTTTACAAATATATTGAATACAAGAGTGTAAATTGGCAATTAGCTGTTTGATTCGATTGTGGATTGAAATAAACCGAACAGCTAATTGATGGTACGAAAAAATGTTTTGTACTATGAATTCGATTATAATTGAATTGGTTTGGTTTGATTAGTTCATTCTATGCAGTGCGGTGAAATATTGTCATGAGGCAATGTTAATTCATTTGGTCATTTGAAAACTCATACCGAACCATAACACACCTATGTAATTTTTCAAGAAAAATGTATATATATATAAATTTTCAAATCAGTACGGACCGATATAAATTCGTTAGTACGTTGGTTGTAAACCACTATATTTACATACTTTAACTCTAAATATACATACTTGTCAAAAACTTTTCATAATCAATGATCCACATACAAAACACTTATATAACTTATATCTGTATATATTGATTGGAAAATAAATAAATAAATATATATATATATATATATATAAACATGATGCTATTGAAGAAACAAACGTGATACCACGAACTAAAAGAGTATTTCTTTCCCTTTATACGACAACGTGAATTTAAAGAGATTGGACAAGAGATTGATAGAACCAACGGTAACCAACGTGCAATTACTAAATTGGACAAGTTTTTTAATCATCTGTGAGACCAATAAAAGCTTTTAAATATCCTCCACGCATCTCCTCTTTCCTCCTTAAAAAGCAAAAGCCAGAACCAGACAGCAATTACTGTTTGGTCTGATAAATTATGTCACGTTAATAATAATTTTGTCAAAGTCAACTCTTTTTCTTAGATGAAGAGACACTTTTACAGTTTTACAGTGCATGCTTGAATATATATTATACGTGTTTATGTATATGTATATAAATACACCGTGAGTAAAAGAAAAACGAGAGAGAAGACAAACAAAAATAAAGGTAAAACTTGTGGTCGGAGTTAACCCGACCCAAATGAAGAAAAAAAGATCCTGATATTTCGCCGGTATTCGGCGCAAACCGTACCCGCCGCCCGAATAGGCCTGTGGTCTGTGTGTGGGTGCAGGTCACGCCTTTGATGAAATCCTTTTGAGAGAGTATCAAGTATCAACCGTATACCAAGCAACTGCCACATTTGTCTCTGCTTTAGGTTAACATGTGAACACGTACGGAGAATAAAATACAAACATAGATAAATAAAAGTATTATTAATTATTCTCTATTATTGTATAGAACTGTAGCATGTTTTTACGTAAAAGAATCATTATCGATCTGCAATTCAACTGCATTACGCAATATTGTTGTCAAAACACTGTTTAAAGTAATACTGGAGTTTGTTTTTATTAATGTACGTAGTCCAAAATGTCTAATGTTAGGTTCCTATCGAGAATATTATCCTTTTTGTATATCTAAATTATTAGAGATTAAGAGTAATTAACTATTATTTTGGATCCTATATATGGTTATTAACGAACACAAAGTATGGGTGTCCACTTGTATAGTTCATTAGTTCTATGCCAAAATTTGCCGAAAAAATAAACCACAAACACTTATCTTCTATAAGTACTGCAGTGTTACACAACCAAATGAATTGAATCGAAAAATCTATATATTTCAAATAATTTATAATGTGGCAATTGATTTGTATTAACATGTTATTCACTATATATATCATCATATATATATCATCACTTGCTATATATATATATATATTATTTCTGTAACATTGTTTTTATCTTACTTTTAAAAAAAATATACACCAACTGTAGGTATCTGTGTTATTACCAAACCAAATAAGCACTCGTTATCTTATTAGTTATAATAAGGTTATTGACTTAAACAGTCAAATGGTTATGGGAATGTGAGTACTTGTTTATTTATTTTAAATACCATAAAGATAATAAAGTGAAACATCAAATAACCATTAGATTTCACTCGTACAATTCGATGTTTCATACTTTCATTCTCTAATATTTTCAGAGTGGTATGCATGCATGCATGCATGGTCTTAAATATTTCATTGTACGAGGAGGTGTTGATCAGTTGGCAAATCCAAAGACAGACTTGCTGAGATATGACTATGATCATCATAATTAACATCATGATCAACTCCATCGTCATGCATAGAGAATCCAAACTCTCTTCCATATTTATTTGAAGAAAAATTTAGGCATGCATGCATGAGTCATGACCAAAAAAAAAAAAAAAAACAAATAAATGAAATCTTAAATCCCAAGAACCCGACAACGAGGACGGAGACAGCCGTCCATAAATCCTCTCATCTCTCAGCCTTAATTTGCCCTGAAAAAGCCTGTTGTCATGTCTGAATTAAAATCTCTCTCTCTCTGTAGATAATATATCTACACACATTTCCTTTTTCTTTTTCTATAAAAAGAAAAAAATAGAAAAAAATAGAAAAAATAGAAAAAATAGAAAAAGTAAATAAAACTGTAGCAATAATGTGTCAAGTATGTAGAGTAGACAAATCCCACATAGCCGCCTTCTACAACTGACAAGTTTGCTTCCACTAAAGCTCACTCTAAGGGTGTACATGAAGTGTCCACTACTTGCAGACAACAATCCTTTTAAAGCAAATTCCACAAGATCCCTCCACGCACGCGCTGCGACAACATCAGACAAACCCTTTTTTATTACTATTTTGCCCCTCACCCCCACCACCTATAAATATAAATATATATCATCCTGTCACTAATCACTGCAACACACAAGTTCATATCACAAACTGTTTTTAATCTCCAAAGTGTTTGTTTTTGTTTGTTGAGAAATTATTATCAACGATATGCAATTCCAGACAGAGTCTTCGTCTTCGGCGTCGTGGGGATATTATCTATCTGCGGCGGTGAGGAGGAGCACGATGATGATGAGCATGGAGGATCCGATGGAGAAGGTGGGGAGGCTAGCGGCGGAGAGCGCAGTGGTGATATTCAGCGTAAGCAGTTGCTGCATGTGCCACGCAGTGAAGAGGCTCTTCTGTGGAATGGGTGTGAACCCGACCGTTTACGAGTTGGATCAGGACCCGAGAGGGACGGAGCTGGAGAGAGCTCTGATGATGTTGGTGGGAAATTACACCTCCGCCACCGTTCCCGTTGTGTTCATCGGAGGGGAGCTGATTGGTTCAATGGACAGAGTCATGGCTTCTCACATCAATGGAACTCTCGTCCCTCTTCTGAAGGAAGCTGGTGCTCTTTGGCTCTGAAACTCATCAATATATCATGATATGATCTCCATTGTTGAAAGTTTGAAAGCTACTGTGATTTTGATATTAAAATGGAGTACTTGATTATGTTATTGATCGATCTTTCGATTTGTATAGAAAAAAAAAATCTGAATTATCAGCTTGAAATCTAACTGGATTTTTAATTATCTTTAGTCGGGTATATTGAGATATTTTGTGTTTATCAATTATATATGTTTCTCATATATCATCGTTATCATCCTCCATTGTCAGGGTTTCAGAGAGAGTTCACTTTTACTCATCCCGTTGAGAGGAGATGAGCGTTACCGTTACCCTTTCTGTATAGATGATATATGTTTAGAGAAGGATAAATTTACTCTAAAAAGTACGGTGTCTTGAAAAATTTAACCTTTTCATAGACACGTATCATTTATAAAGATGAGTAATGTATACCCATCCCAAAGATGTTAAAAACTAGATTCTTTTAAAGAGGAGACCCGTATGGATGATATGTGTCTAGAGAATGATAAATTTATTTAAAAAAAGTGATAGTTCTTAGATAAATTTACCTCTTTTATGAACACTTATCATTTATACGGAAGGTGAACACTTATCATTTATACGGAAGGGAGTAACGCTCACTCACCCTAAAGGTGGATGAACAAAAATGGACTCATTATATTGAATAACTGTTTACCACGTAAGATGGATATAGATAGAGAGACTTGGCCTACGAATCCCTGTTGGGTTTTTGAGTGTTTGAGAGACATGCGTGATACGTTGTATTTGTTTTGATAACTTGAAATGACTTTGACTGGATTATAGGGAACATCAACTTACATGTGCATGACGTTAAAGGCTTCATACTTCACAGATTGTAAAAAAAAGGTTAATTTCTTTATAGTCCCTTTAATTTGGTCTAATACATAAACTAATCTTTCAATTTTCAGTATTACCTCGTTTAATCCTTCTGTTAGATTTTCTATTGAAAAAGTTGAATCTGACCGGGTCATAGGGTCAAATGTAGACTTGTTGTAGGTTCGGTTCCGGTTCAGAACCTGCGGTTCTGGTTCTGGAGGAACCTGAACCGGTTCCTCCAGAACCGAAACCGGTTCCACCCGGTTCTAGTTTCGGAACCGTCGATTTCTGTCGTGTTTCTAGGGTTCTGTTCTTTTTTCTGCTCGGTTCTGGTTTCAGAACGGCTAATTTTGGTCCGGTCTGGTTTCGGTTTTGGTTTCGGTTCACCGGTTTGAACCGAATCACCAACATATCTAGTCAAATGACCCTGTTTCCCTTGATTTTTTATTTTAAAGAATTGCATCTCTATATTTAGATTTTAAATAAATAAATTAGATTCTACATAATCATCATCAAAAAAATCAAAAAAATCAAAAATCAGAACATCAACCCAACCAAATCTAGAACATTATACCAACACCCAAAACCAGCACCATCAAAACACCACCACCAGACCACCGTTTACCTACCACCATAAATCAAACCCAGAACACTATCAACACCTAAAACCAGAACCATCAAAACACCACCAACCAGACCACTGTTGACCCAGAAGCAGAACCATCAAAACACCACCACCAGACCACCGTTGACCCACCACCACAAACACCACCAACTAAAACTAGATCGAACCCAAAAATTCCCCTTTCTTCGAACCCAAACTCAGAAATCCAACTTTCTTTAAATCATCATTATCAAACACCCAGTTCAAACTGATATATCTCTCTTTCTTCACCACCACCAGACCACCATCAAAACACTACGATCCTAACCACAAGAAGACGATGAAAATCAGTTTTTATTTTTTACCATTTTTAATCACCAAAATAAAATCCAATAACCTGAAATCACTGATTTTTAATCCATTCACTATAATCAAAACAAGAAACTGAGTCTTTTTTTTTTCCAAAAAATTCTATCGACCGGAAACTGAAAATCAATTAAAAGAAATGGATTTCAACCCCAGAAGCCAAACACATCTCTCTCCCCGAAACAAAACCCACCGCCATTCATGACAGTCACCAAACTCCATCCCTTAAATCCAAAACCAAAAACCAATCAACCACACCATCACTGGCTCAAATCCAACCAAGCCTAGCTACCACATCCACACCCGCTGCTGCCGTGGGAAAACCCCATCCCTTCACTTCGCGGCGGCGGCCACCCCTCTATCAAAGGAAAAAAAGAGATAGGATGCAAGATAAGAGATCCATTACGAGAGAAGAACGAGCAACGGGAAGGAGGAGATCGACACTTGTAGGGGTGACGATTGGTGTGATTTCAATGGATTTGGTGTTAGAGTGGTGGTGGCGGCAGGTGGGTGTTTGGCTTGTGTGTTGAAGAAGATATGATTTATTTTTTTATTTTTTTAAGAGAAACGAATATAGGATCGGTTGGTAATGGGTTAGTGAGAGATAGTGAATGGGTTTTGAAATTAGTTTTTAATTGAAATTATTAATTTTAACCCTGCTTTTATAATTATACCCTTAATGCTTTGATAAAACCCTAACAGAATTGGACGACAGAGACTAAAATACTGATTTTTGATAACTAGAGGGACCTGTCAAGATAATACTGAAAATCGAAGAATTAGTTTGTATATTAAGTCAAGCTAAAGGGACTAAAAAGAAATTAACCCAAAAATCATGTTCTAGAATTTTAAAAAATAATACTTATAATAAAAGAAAGGTAGAAATATGGAATGGAAACATGATTTTAGATTACGCTATCAAAATCATAATGTTTTGAATAAAGGTGTCGACTGGGGCGGATGGGTTTAAATCTAGTTCTGAATAATCAGCATTTGATTCGGTCCAAAACCCATTTGATCTAATTTAAATATTATCCATTATTAATCTTTTTAAGGAAAAATGAACTTCGGCCCGAATCTAAATATTTCCATTATTCGATCCGAATTCAAAAAATGTCTACAACAGATGTGATGAATAGTTTTTTTTTTTTTTTTTTTTTTTTTGTTGCCTTAATCCACCTTTGCAGAACTTTTATTATAAATATACTTCAAAATAATAAAGTTACTGAGTAGAATTATAAAAAAATAATATATATATATATATATGTATATATTATTTAAGCTTTAATTTCTGTGAATCTTAAATTAAAATTCAATCTACTCTTATAATTACACCGATATTTTACGGTAGTATAACCTTAGTTTATCAATAATTAAATAACATATGGAAAACAAATAATTAAATTGAATTTTGGATACAAACAAAATTACAAACCCAGGAGTGACACGATTAAAAAAAAAGGCTAAATCATAATTTATGCTTTACTGGGCCTCCAAATAGCAAATGAGCCCAAGTGTTTTGGGCCGGGCCATAGAGAAGGCCTGTGAGTCTGTGACTCATACTATTCTTTGGCAGAAACAGAAATAAAAAGAGAAAATTGTCAAATGTAGTCGGATAGATAGATTATGGGAAAATTGTTTTAGTCTTATTTCTTATTTTAATCGTTTATAACCCTGTTTGATAAATTCTTTAAATCCTTAGTCAAAATTATAAAAATACCCCAGTTAATTATTATTATTTTTTTTTCCATGTACTTTTCTTCTCTTCCACGACCTCTCTTCTTATCTTCCTTCTTTCTATTCTTCTTCCATTTTCAACTTCAACAAAGTTGATTCTGACTTTTACAAAATATTTTGTTCTGGAAACTGAGATCATAAAGTAAACTTGGTTATGGTTTTGTGTTATTGTAAAAATTTGGGTTGGATTTGGTAAGATCCATGAATTATTCTCAACTGAAAAATCAACAAGTTACTGGTTATTTCTAGAAAACAAAAGAAAAAATCAAATCCCTAAATTATCTACAATAATCTTCTTCTCGCCGCCATTTCTAGAGCTTGGTTTTTCTTTAAATTTTTTACGATAACTAAATTAATGAAAAAAAAATTATGCTTCACAAATTACAGTATAAAAAAGCGTAAAAACGAAAAAACATTTTTGAGAAAAAAAATTCTTTTTGGGAGAACCGAAAACCTTCATCAATATGGTCAATCAAAGAAAAAACAAACAACATAATTTTTTAAAAGAAAAAAATTAAAGAAAAAAAAAACAATTTTTTGTTATGAAGAACGGGATTAAAAAACAAATAGAGTATTTGTTGTTTTAGTGATCTAGAAATCTCCATCATCATCCTGAATTAAAGAAAAAAACAACATAATTTTTTTTAAAGATTTTTTTTTTAAAATGAAAGTAAAGATTTTTTTTTAGATGTTCCCAGATCTACACTATCTTAAAGAAAATTTGTCCAGAACAAAAATTGAAGAAAAATATAATGATGTTTTTGGGAGATCTGGAAACCTAGATCACCATTGTAAGAAAAATAAAATTAAGAGATTTTCTTCTCTGTCTCCTTTTTTTTTTCCAAACATCATCAATAACATTTTTCTTTTCTTTTCAAGCTTCATCATCAACAAGAAGAATTGTGCAGAAGAAGAAGAAGAAGAAGAAGAAGAAGAAGAAGAAGAAGAAGAAGAAGAAGAAGAAGAAGAAGAACTGTCCAGAAGAAGAGGGAAACTAGAAAAAAGAGAAAAAGAAGAACTTGGAGTCTGATGCCAGATGAATGAACGAAGAAAAAAAAAGTGAAATTTTGCTTATATTTAGGGCATTACAGTAATTGTGTAAAAATTTGGTTATAAACGATGTTTCAAATGGTTAGAAATAAACTTTTCCCATAAAAAAAACTATACAATAGTTGTACAAATTTTAAGATTATCTATTAATTACTCAATTTTAATACTAAGGCCGACATTTTTTTTTTTACTATTACATGCAATTTGGGATATGAGAAGAGGGATATGACTCAAAACCAAGACCTTAACGTAGGGATGACAATTGGGTGGGTTCGGGGAGGGGTGACCTTACCCGTACCCCACCCCACCCCACCCCACCCCATTCCATTTATTTTTTGAACGCTCATCCCCTCATAAAATCCCACCATATATGGATTGGGTTGGGGCGGGACGGAATACAACGGGAAATGCTTTCTCCATCCCCACTCATTTACCTTTTTTATATATTTTTTAATTAAAATAACAAATATATAACCGTTGAATATGATATAATATATAAAATAGTAAATAATTCGATGAAACTATTAAAAAACATCTCGTAAACATAATTCTAACTAGTAAATCAATCATTTTCAAACATAAACATAATGTATGAAGTCAAAATGTTCGAAATTTGTAATACTAATCATCTAATAGTTGCATTTATTTTTCTTGTCCTCTCTTCATGCGATTATCTAAAGTTAGAGTTAATGTATTTATATATATTTCTTTTTTTAGATATATTTCTTTTCTTTTAAACTACGTAGTTTAATTAAATATTATTTTAAACGGGATGAGACGGTGTGGGGAGTATTAAACCCATCCCGTCCCATACCCATTACAGATTAGACTATCTATCTTCATTCCCACCAAATTGAAACTCATCTCCACTCCAAAAGTGTGGGTTCCCACAGGGCCCCTCCCTACGTGTAATTTTATCATCCCTACCTGGCTACCTTAATGATGTAGGTATATGAGACATATCATCGAACCAACTTTATCCCGTCAGGTTTGACATTATCATGGAAGAATTGACCTTCAGGTAAGGTTAGAGCATCCCTTGGCATCAACATAACCATGTAAGAATTGACCTTCAGGTCAGGTTAGAGCATCCCCTGACATCAACATAAAATATACATACGACAAAATCTTGTTGAATGAAGTGATCATCAGTAATAAAGTAAAAATATTCAGTTTTGGACCACTAAATTAATTTCTTGAATGAATTCTAGAGAATCTGTGACGCTCTTGACCTCACCAATCAAAATTAACAAACCAGAAGTAAGTTTTAATTAAACTTTTAAGAGGGTCTTGATAATCCAAATAATTTGGAGGTCTTGGTCATTGTACATGTCCATATGCTCAGATTCAATTAAAACCATTAAAGCCTATATATGAACATTACATGCTCCTTTGCAACAAAACCTAGAAAAATCAGAAAATATGAACGGTTGATCAAACGGTGTACTCGACTACTAAAGAAAAAACATGTAGCTGTATTAGAAGTACCACATGTGACATGTTTTCTTACTACATATCTTCTCTGTAGTTGGGCGTATCAAAGATTTTCTCTAAAACGAGAAGATGACCATAACATTGTATACAAAACAGTATAAAATCTGTGATATATCCAATTGGGTCCCCATTAAATTATTTTGCTTTTGACAAGTTTGGATGTTTGTTTTAATTCCAATATCAAAATTTAGCATCCTTAATGCAAAATGGAACCCAGTTATTTAATTTGAGAATTTAGGTTTACAAAAACTATTAAATACTGGATACATAGAATTTCTACTAGATATTTGATCAAATGAGCATTCGGTTCCTATAATAGGTATCACTAAAATACTCCCAGAGGGGGATACGTGAACATAATTTATGTAGACACAGAGATCCAAGGATTCATACATCTTAATGGAAAACGAATTGAAATTGATTGATACATTTCTTGAAACAAACAGAACGAATCAAAGTTGATTGAGAAATAAATCGTCTATTCTAATTCTTTTAACCATTAACATTTTAGAAGAATACACAAAACCAAGTGCATTGGTTACATGATCATGCATTTGGTTTTGTGGCTGACATTTTGCATTTTCTTGTGTCCCAAATGTCAAAATTTTGCATCAGGTCCACAAAAACAATCAAACCCTAGATACATAGAATTTCTAGTCTTAACAAACAAGTGGAATGGTTCTGTGACTGAAAATTATTGTATCCACAAACAGAAAAAGAAGTGAAAAATCCCAGTTTCCCCTTCTGTAATTAAATACAGCGTCTGTGTTGACTGTTTGTTTGTGTCTTGGATCTTCTCTTTGTTGTGTTGCTGCTACTGTGAAATGATAGAGACCCTCCAAAATCAAATCAATCCTACACACATCTGCTACAGAGTTGAACAAATTTTTTTTTTCCTCTGGTCCTCACAAACTTCCAAATGGCCTCTTCACATGTCTTTGTTTTTAGTGAATAGATAAAGCATTTTCACACTACATGATTACAGTTGGTCTACTGATCAGTCACGGGCTCATTGTATGTCCACAATGCACATCAAAGCATTTTTGTCAAGCTCAAGAGAATTAATGGTTTTGCATTGAACTACAAGTCATCACTTGCTAGATTTAATTTGCAGAAAAGCTTCTTCAGAATTTTCCTCCAATGTCTGCTTCTGCTGCTTCCATTGATCAAATCCTTTTTGTTCTTGCTCTTGCTTTCTTGTTTCTCCACCACAACCCAGCTTCCGTAAAAGCTCAATCAGCAATTCCCACTTCTCGGATCACTGTTGTTGGTGTTGTTTTCTGTGATACTTGCTCCACTAACATTTTCTCCAGACATAGCTACTTCTTGCCAGGTAAAACATACTCTAATTAGTACCATCTATTTTTTTAAAGTATTAATTAAGTGTCTAAGGTTCCGGGTGACGGTATCATAACATTTATCCGGACCTTGAATTCTCAGCTGTTAGATGTATCCAACAGTGTTTAATGTATTTTACTAATCAGGTAACATAATCTAATTAGACCCCATATGTTTTTGTTTTGTTTTTATCTAATTAGTGTCTTGGGGTCCGGGCGATGGTATTGTAAATTTGTAATAGTTAGCTGAACCTTGGATTCTCAGTTGTTAGATGCATACAGCGGGGTTTATGTATTTCAAACGTACACGGGAGAATGAATCTTGAACTAATTATGATTTTAATTTTCATGTATTGTTTTACTAAGCAGGAGCTGATGTTCAAATACAATGCAAATTCGAAGCGAATTCTCCGAAAACCAATGAGCATATCAGCTTCTCAGTGACAAGAACCACAGACAATTATGGAGTATATAAGCTGGAAATACCACATGTTGATGGGGTTGATTGTGTGGATGGAATGGCGATCGAGTCACTCTGTCAAGCAAGCTTGATAGGGAGTACGTCCTCAGTCTGCAATGTTCCAGGTTTAAAAACTGCAACGAATGAGATATCAGTGAAATCAAAACAAGAAAGTCTATGTATATACAGCTTAAAAGCACTTACTTTTAGACCCTCCAAAAGAAACTCAACCCTGTGTGGAAGAAGCAGCAAAGAGAGCTTGCAAAAAAGCACTCTTTTACCTCAATTTTCTCCTTTTCCCAAACTACCCTTTCCATTTCTAAATCCACCACCAGCATTCAATCCATTGGATCCAAGAACTTGGATACCTAATGTTCCTTTATTGTCTCCACCACCACCACCAGCTTTTAATCCTTTGGATCCAAGAACTTGGATACCTAATGTCCCTCCATTTCCTCCTTCTAGTACACCTCAAAGCCAAAACCAAAAACCTTAGTTTCATATATTGGCTTTGAAGTTTAATCTCATCAAAGATTATGTTTTTTTTTAATGTGTGTTTTTGGGTGAAAAACAGATTGGAATAGAAAGTATAATATGTTTAATAGTTAATGAATTATTAAGATTTGGTTTTTGGTTATGTTCTTTTAGTGTGTTTTTTCGTGTGGAAAACAAATTCATGCTCTAATTCTTATGCTACTGTTGAATCTTGATTTATACATGTCAGGAATGTCCAGATTTGATCAGTTTATTGCCATTACATGGCTGCTAATGATATATATATATATTACATGAAGAACTTAAAATTTACAGGGAATTCATAAGAATATGCTAATAGTAGAGAGATTAATTCAAAATAAAGGAATAATTTATTTTTTTGTTGCATTACAGGCTCAAAAACTGTCTTGATACAAATAATACACAAACTAAATATAATTAAGTTGACAACATTGCATCGATAGCCTGTAGATGGTGAGATGATTCACGTCGTATTATATTGCAGCCTGGAGCTACTCTAATACGACATATCTACACTAACATAAGTGGCTCCATTGCAAACCTAGCCAAATTTCACAGTTACAAAAAATTAGACACAAAATTGCTTGTGACATTGACATTGTTTGTTGTTAATATATTTGGGTATGGGTTAGAGACCCATTGTACACCCAAGTGGGCCAAGCCCAATCTCATGCCTATGACATACATGCAAAGCCCAATCCCATGCCTATGACATACATGCAAAGCCTAAACATAAGCCTAATGAGCAGTTTTATACTATAAATATCGGTGTTAGAAACTGATTGAGATATATAGTAAGAATACATAACAGAGAACAACGTGTATTGTGTATGTGCATGAGTTGTCTGATATTGCAAGTATTATATATGCAATGTAAAGACAAAGTGAATTTTGGTGTGTCTGGGAATCTATTGCTTGTGTGCAATATCGAGTAAAAGAGGGTGCAAAACAATGCATGTGTACAAGTTCATAAGAGAACAAAATATAGAGAAAATACGAGTTAGAGATGTGGAGAAAATCTGTAGAATTTTCTCCCATCCAAGATCAAAGTGTGGGTTCTTGCATTGTGATCAGAGGGGACTTTCCGATCGTGTGATCGTCCTCCGATCGGTGATATAGTTCCAGGTGTTCGAACCCCCTTTCGCTGGAATTCGGATTTTCGATGGTGAACAGTAATCCGAATTCGTTTTGTTTATATCGAATATAATTTACATTGGTATAAGAGGATGATTGAGACTGTATTATGGTAGAAATGTCATGTTTAGGAATTTTTATTCACGTTTTGAATACTTCACAATTCAATAATGGCATAACACCACACACTTGTTATATTTCGTTTTAAATGGCATGATTGTATATATATATATATATGTGTGTGTGTGTGTGTGTGTGTGTGTGATTATATGTTCTGGATTTTATTGTCATGTTATATCTTCAAAATTGAGAGAATTTTGAAGAATTAAAAACGAAACCCGTGACTGTTATGGGGGTTCGAATTTTATTGTCATTTTTTTATTTCTCTACGATCATGGTGTGAAAGAAACGAGGGAGAAAAATGATTTCGAATATTTACATTCGAAATCAAAATCTGAAAACTTATTTTGTTCTTGAATGTGGGTGAAGAACATGAAGAACATGTTCCACTCTCCTATAATCGGAGAGTGTGTCTCACCCCTAACACCAAACGTCGTAATTAAGGGCACAAATGGAATTACAATTAAATTTGGAGTCGGATGGTGGTGGTCCCGTGATCGGAAACGTCTAGGAAAACGACGAGTGCCTCTCACTCTCCTCCGGTGCGAGTGGGCGTTGGAATACCATGAATAAGTGGTTCTGGTGTTGACACATGGACACACCAGAAGATGACATGTGGTGACATTTTGTCTTTTGTGACAAGTGGCCCATTCTCAATTTGACACGTGGCGTCGATGGTGTGAAAGAAACTGCTGACGGTTTCCGGCCACCTGGAAAGTTATCGACGACTGTTTCAGACGTCCGAAATAGTTATCGGTTGCCATGTCATCACCGACCGGACTGGTTCTCGGTTCCGGTACTCCATCGGTAAGGTTTTCGGCCACTTTTTCGGCTGTTGGTGATTTTGCCGGTGACGTTTCTGGCATCCAATAAATGGTTTTCCGGTGACTAAAGGCGGTTTTTCGGCTATCATAAGTGGTTTTTCGACGATAAAAATATAATATATATATTTTTTATTTTTATTTTTAATTTCAATTATTTATTTATTTATTAATTCCATCGATGTGTTTCACTCCAATGGGAGCTGGATTAATACCCTATAAATTCCGGATGTGATTTTTTTTTAATAAATCAAATTCAAGTGACAAATTTTTGGTGTGGATTCCAATGACAGTTTCTAGTATGATTTTCGGTGACGGTTTCTGGTACGGTTTCTGATGACAGTCTCCGGTATACGGATGTCAAAGATTGTTTCAGGTGGCATTTTCGGCCACCGTGGATTTTTCCAGCATAATTTTTAGCACTGTTTTCTAACGGTCATGAAATTTTCCTGCAGAAAATATTTGGCCACTGAAATTTAGCCTCAGTGGGAGCTATGTATATTGAAAGGCCTTCGTTTAAAATTCTCCGTCTAATTAATTATGCAATCGGGAAAAAGAGGTTTGATTAGAATATACATTGGAAATGTATAAGGTTATGAAAAGACAATTTTTCTAAATGAGTTAGATTTTTTTTTAGAATAAATCTGCATTATCTCATATGTCTTAATGAAGAAGATTTCATGAATCTTTTATTGACATATAGTCGCAGTCAATGACTCGTGTTTTTATGTGGAGAGATGCATCGAATAGTCTTTTAATGAAATTTTCCGAAGAGTTAATAGATCTATAAGGTTGGAAAAGCTAGAGTAAGGTACCACGATGTATTTTGGTCATACAGCGTGTGAACTAGAAATCGTAGAGTAGCGTTACATTCTTGGGAATGTGAGACGATCTACTACATCCGCAGTGCAATTCATAGTGCTAGGCACATGAGTTATTGCAAACACAAAAGATGACCAATTTTTTTTAAGAAAATGACAATTAGATGAGTTGTGAAGACTCAGAGAGTCTTTCTCAGTGGTGATCGATATAAATATAAAACGTATAGAATGAATATCATGAAAAGTCACGTATTTTGAGAAAATACTGTGCTTTTAATAAATCGTTCTATAGTAAATAATTTTGGTTTATTTACTTTGTAGTAAAAACGGTTTGACCCATAAAATATTTTGTTGGGAGTTATGCATTGTATTCTTCTGTTATTTATATGATCATTTATTTTGGGAATTCTAAATTGTTGAGCATAATATTAGAATTAGAATTTTGCGTAAAGTACTAAATTAATGATGATTAATTTTTTGGAAACGGATGGTAATTAGACGCTTTGACGACTTTTTCGATTCTGTTCCTTAAATTGTTTCATCATTTGTTCGGTCAGCGTTTGCAACAAAATTAAATGTGTTAATTTTTTTGTTTGAAATTAATATGCTTGCATAGTAAATTGTATGTCTCTACATAGATTAACATAAAATATAGATTATATATCTAAAATATTGTGGCCAGTTTGATTGCGATAAACTAAATCTTGAAATCTAAAGAATAAAGATACAATAAGGTTTAATGTATTTTAAGAGTAGGAAGCTCTTGAGACTATATCATGAATCATGATTGAACCACGGCATAGTACTTATTGTTCAACATAAAAGATGTGATGGCTTATCAAGCTAGAAGTTACATTACTCGCATCATGTTGTGGAGTAAGTTAAATAGTAATTTCATATGTATGTTTTATAAGTATAATAGGATTTAAATAAAATGGTTTACCTTTCAGAGTTTTGGTTTGAAGGGAAAATTGTAGTAGTATTTTCAGTACTAAAATTTTAGTAGGTACGGTATCAAAGTTTGATCACTTATAAGAAGCGCCAAAATTAGTGGCAGCCTCCAATAAGGATATAAAACATGATACACCGACTAAACGATCTGATCTCTTCTGATAGTTGGAATATATAAAATTAATATGACACGTTTTGATCGCATCATTTTGGTAGTAGAAGATGAGCGCCTAAAGGCAGCTTGGGCTTCAAGCCAATTTTATATGAAAGATTCCAACTTGCACAAAACTTTTAGTTTTGAGCATATTAGTGGAAATAGTTATTTTCAAAAGGAGAAAAGAATCTAGTCATAACCACTTAATCTTAGATCGGAATTTGCAAAAAATTGAGGGATAACGAATTGAGGAAGGGCAAAACTAAAATAACTTGTTACGATTGTGACAAACCGAGTCTTTTTCACTCATAAATGCGTTGAGTTGAAAAGAGAAAAACCCAAACTCAAGAATTTGTTAAGTTATGCTTAAGTTTCTGGCTAGGTATTTTCTTTTGAATCTCATATTTTGTGGACAGTAGATAAGCAAAGATATATCATCCAATAGGAAACTGTAAAGCATTCGTTGAGTAAAGTTAGATTATAAGAGACAAGATGTATATGTGTTAGAACAATTTTGGAGTTAAGTACCTACAAACTGGGTTTGCATGGTAGCCTAAATTTAGACTCCATGATGTTCTAATATACACTTGAGATCTAACTGGGTTTTAATGTCCGTGGTTATCCTTGTTGATTCGGGTTATCATTAATGATCATGATGGTTATATGAATATTATTTTAGCAAATTATATTCATATGATATTTGATAGTTTAATGGTTTTATAGAATTATATGTCAGTAGAGACGGTTATAATTTGGTTTGTTTTTCAATCATTACAATGGTAATGATGCTGACATTTTGGCATGCTAGATTAAGTCATGTTGAATAGATAGAATGAGTATATTAGTCAAAGAGGACTAAATGAACTTATTCATCTTAAAGGTCATGCAAATTATTTAGCAAGAAAAACAACTAGAAAACCATTTAATAAGGAACTAGATCAGGATTTCCATTGCAACTAATTCATAATTATATTTGTGATTGAATGAATGTAAAGACTAGGTTGAAATTTCATATCTAGTTACATCCATTAATATCTTTAGACGTCTCGGTCATATCTATTTGATCTCTCATAAATCGAAAGCATTGAATTGCATTCAGATTGTTTGGTTGAGGATCATATGAGATGATAAATTTTTGAGTTTAAAGAATAACCGAGTACGTAAATATCTTTCTGAACGGTTCAAGGAATTGTTTAGTCAGAAAGATATATATATATATATATAAGATATTTATTTATTCCTAGGACTCCGCAACAAAATAGTGTAGCGGAAAGAAGAAATTAAATAATGTTGGAAATAGTTAAGTCTGCGATGACACAAATGAATTATTTAGTATCTTACTAGAAGATATGTTTATTGCTGTCTACTTACTTAATCATGTTCCATTTTAATCAAACACTTCTACACCATATGAATTCTGGACAGGTAGGTAGCCTGGTCTGACTAATCTACATCCCTAGGGGTATGTAGATTATGTTTATAATCCATCTTATAGAAATGAGAAATTGGATTCAAGAAGAGAAGTTGTATCTTTATTTGATACTCTGTGCATTCCAAAGGATTAAATAAATGATGGTGTATAATTAGATAGAAGTGTGACTGAATTTGAATCACAAGATGTCATTATTAGAGAATGAATTTCTTAGTAGAAGTGAATTTAATATAGATATCTAATTTTAGAATTAGATGATCTGTGTTAATATGTGAGTGGCGGTAAATTAAAATTTAACTTGATCCTCCATCCCTAGTGGGAGTGGAATACTAAATGGATCTTTCATTCCTAATGGGAGTGAAAGTGGAAATCTACACCCTAGTAGGAGTAGAAATCCTCATGGATCTTTCATCCTTAGTAGGAGTGAAACAACTATTAAATCAACCACTGTAATAATTTACCAACTCGTGGACATAATCACCAAATTATCCCATTTCATCTTTCAGAGATTGAAATGGATTTTTTTATGATTACTTCACTTGACAGTGATGAGCCAAAGATTTTAGAATTGAGCTATCACTTATATATACTAAGTGAATATATGAATGAAAGCAATGGAAGAGGAGATGGAGTATAGAAAAGTGATCATGCCCGGGACTTGATTCACTTACCGCCTGGTCATTAGACCGTTATGAACGTATGGATTCCAAATATATCATATGTAAGGCGGAAAGTACTAATGAGAGGTATAAGGCGCGATTAATCGCAAATGAAGAAACTTATTCTTTGGAAGTAAAGTTTTATTCTATACGCCTTATTCTAGCACTAGTCACATATATGAACCTGGAATTACATCAGATGGATGTAATGATTGTACTTCTCGATAGAAAACTAGAGGAAGAGATTTATATGGAGTTGCTTGTAAATTTTTCGTTTCAAAAGATCAAGAGCGCATACGTGTGCTTACGTAATGTATGGTTTGAAACAATCCTCTAGAAAGTGGTATCTTTTATTTCATCAAGCTGTAATGTCTTACAGATTATTGATGACAAAAGATAGCCATGGTAAGTACACTAAATAGGTTAAGGATAATTTTTATATTATCTATATATGTGGACTATATGTTTTGGCTAGAAATAATGAAGAGTTTGTAAAACCATAATGAAATGGTAATTCTCAAATTTTTTTGAGATTTTATATGAGCAATGTGGCTTATATATATTAGGAGTAATAGTTGATTAGAAATGAGCAATTATAGGCTCATAAATACTCCTATTGTGAAATTACAAACTCTTATCCTCAATGTGTACATTGAAACTCCATAAGATCAAGTTATTAATTACAAGTTCCTCATGTTAGTACCATACAGAGTCTCATATACATTGTTAGATGTACAAAGTCTATCATTAGTTACGTCGTAAGATTGGTGAGTTGACACCAATATAATCTTTGATTACATCATTGAGATATTGTCAAGAGGATATTGACATACCTTGAAAGTACGACTAACTAATTAGTGTACATTGTGATATGTACAAGGCCCAATATAAATTATGCTACAAAAATTGGTAAATGTATATCAATATAATCATAGATTGAGAGGATTATGATATAACTTTAATATTAAGGGAATTTACCGTTAATGCTAGCATAATTACACACATAATGTGATAAAAATATGTCGCCAGGTTGAGACTAGCATTCTTACACGTGCGGTCGCCTTAGTTGATGAGATAGCAAGCTGAGATGAGACACATATATATTAGAGAATATGTAGGATATATTCTCGTGGAGCTAGTATATATGAATATGTCATCTTGACTTTGTCAAGATGAGGTTCACAATTAATATAATAATATATTTTAGAACTGATCATGATAGACCCCACTATCATTGATACCTGATTCAAACCAGATTTGAGATCTAAATGTAGAGTCAGAGAGAGGCGAGCTTTTAAGAACTCAGGTTAGTCACGAGAGTTGTGACTAGACTAAGATCTGTACGGTGAATAATATAAAGACATATGTATTCTTATTTAGAATGAAATTCACTGTAACACGTGTTTCATACCACGTGTGCTATTTGTGACCGATGTGGAAAATGAGAAAATGAATCCCTGCTTCCTCATTGTGTAAGTTCCACTGAAGTTTTACGTTAACTTCAAACAGTGTCCTTATGACTATTCACTCTATCTTGAAGTGATAGGATAATGTTAGTACATTTAGCGTGTTATTTCTATGGCTATGATAGTTCAGCCTATGGGGCACATTTAGGGTAGCAGTTGTTCTGGAGACAGAGATAGAGATGAAATGAGAAGGTTTAATGAATTTTTATCTGACTTATGTATTCACCGGTCGACCAATTGTATTTGTTACAATTGTGAATACAAGAAATGTGATAAAGTCAAGCATAGCTTTTGAGGGATCAAGTATGCTTTAGACTGATAAAAATTATAATTTAAATATAGGATACAATAATGAACAAAATTATCTCTTGTAAATAGAGAATTTACATTTGAGAATGTTAGCTCTCTTTTTATATATATATTGCTTGTTCATAGGTCACACGATGCACTTACCTGTATGAACTTTTTTTGATAATGATGATAATACTTGTGTTTAAAATGTTTTAAAGGCTCCTTTGTATATATCACATCTTATGCCATTTGGGGAGTGACAGATGTTGATTAATAAGGTTGCACCTGTGATGGGCTTGTGGTAACTTAACTGTGTTGGTCCCACTTGTGCGAGTGAGAGATGTTAGTATATTTGGGTATGGGTTAGAGACCCATTGTACACCCAAGTGGGCTAAGCCCAAGCCCATGCCTATGTCATACATGCAAAGCCCAAACATAAGCCCAATGAGCAGATTTATGCTATATATATCAGTGTTAGAAACTGATTGAGATATATAGTAAGAATACACAACAGAGAACAACGTGTATTGTGTATGTGCATGAGTTGTCTGATATTGCAAGTATTATATATGCAATGTAAAGACAGTGAATTTTGGTGTGTCTGGGAATCTATTGCTTGTGTGCAATATCGTGTAAAAGAGGGTGCAAAACAATGCATGTGTACAAGTTCATCATAGAACAAAATACAAGTTAGAGATGTGGAGAAAATCTGTAGAATTTTCTCCCATCCAAGATCAAAGTGTGGGTTCTTGCATTGTGATCAGAGGAGACTTTCCGATCGTGTGATCGTCCTCCAACCGGTGATATAATTCCATGTGTTCGATCCCGCTTCCGTTGGAATTCGAATTTTCGATGGTGAATGGTAATCCGAATTCGTTTTGTTTATGTCGAATATAATTTACATTTGTTAATTTTCTCAGCAAGTAAAAGAGCTTGAGTTATTTATACCTCGTCCAAAGAATTGTCGCGAAGCTCTGCAAAAGCTGCAAGTAGAAACTAGAGTAATTAAAATTCATGTTAAAGTACATACACACATAAGACAACTATATATTTTATATGATTCAATAGAAATTAATGTACCTCCAAAAGCTCATTTAAGAACTTTGGATGGACTCTGAGATGATCTACATATTCCATTTTCCAACTGCAAAAATATAGATGAAACATTATATATCTGAAATGTATATATATCACAAGAATGAAAAAAAAATCAACCAAACGAGACCCAGTGAGTGAGAAACATAATCACCATAAGAAGAACAATCGCCAGCATTGATTCCCTCAAAGTCTCTCGCTTTCCAGAACTGCTTACAACTCCTCGCAACCAGCTTCGGGTTCTCTGAAACCACCAAGGCCAACAAAATTCATGGTAGTTGTTGATCTTAACAAAAATAAAGTTATTAATAATCTAAATTCTAAAAAAATTAATAAAAAATTCATGAACACACACAGAATATTGCATACAAATGAGAAGAAATAAATCACAAAACGATTTTTAGTCTTGATGACAGCACATGAGTACGCTCAAATCTCTGCTTGTCATGAGCTGATTCACCAAAATTGGCCTCCAACATACCTGTTGCAGAAGAACAAGAAGACATATATAATATATATTGCAAAAGTGAAGTTGGGTGTCATACCTATAATCCCACGACCGTCACTTCCTGCCCGTTCCACCTTCTCCGGAACCTCAATGTCCCATGTTCAAGTTTCCGCCACCACATTTTATTGAATTAAAAAAAAAATAAAGTCTCCCTATCATGTACATTCTCTCTCTCTCTCTCAAATTGACTCATTTTATCGAATAAAAAAATAAAATAACAAGCTCTCAATATATATAAGCAGCCCATGAACAATGCTTGGCAAGCTATGCTAGATTGCCTTGTAGAGAGCAAATTAATATATATTGGATCCTATAGGATCAGATTCTCTCCTCACCCCGCCGTCACTTTTATAATCTATTAACACGTATATAATATAACAAATCAGTGGTCTGTATTATTTCTATTAACTTTTAAGTTTTACACAACTAAAAGATAAAATTAATTCACACAATTGATTTAGGTGATGACAATATGAGGTGAGGAAAATATCCAAATTCCTATAATAACTATTGGTTTGTATACTAAGGGGGGTGTATTGGATTGAGATTTTATTGGACAATTTTAGAGAGTTAGGATTTTTAGATTTGCAAGACTATTAGGATTATTAGGATAATTAGGATTATACTTTTAGGATTATTATGATCATATGTACTAGACTTTTAGAATTCTGAAAGAGTTTTTGGACTTTATTTATAGACTATTAGGATTATCTTGATTTTATTTCAAGACTTTTTAGACTTTTATATAAATATGGATTTTCAAGAGTTGATTGTAGTATTTAATTTTCTCCACACATTAACGAATACCCATACCCAATATGACACTCAATATGAATGTGTGGATGTGATTGAACACCCTTAACTTATAATTTCAAGATTTCCTTACTATAGAACCACTATATATATATTAGTAAAACAACTATATCTTTATCCACACTAATCATTACAATTTATGTATAAATAAACCATTATTTACACCTATCAAAGGAGCAGGAACAATAATATAGATGCCACGATTAAGTATCATTAGTCAACATCTGTTCTATGAAATTAAAGTAAAAAAAAAAAGCGAAGTAAAATTGTTACACTACTTCACCCTCCTATCTTCAATCTTCGGTCACCAATTACCGATCCGTATACCACAACTCGTCCAAGATGGAGATCTTATGGGGTATGGAAGATCTGATGAGGTATAGAAGTTGAGGAAACTGAAAATTCGATGGCGGTGTGGAGGTTGAGGAAGCTGAAGATGATTTTGAGTGAGAGAGAAAAGTCTAGAAAGTTTGAGGGAGATGACAAGACAATTTTAGGTTCAAGTTATTTATAAATATCACTAAAAAGTCTAGAAAATCTATTTTGTCTTGAAATCTTAAAAATCTTGATCTCAATCCAATACCACCAGACAATTTGTTACCTCTTGAAAGTCTAGATCCAATACCACAAGACAATATGAACTTTTCAAAAAAATCTTAAAAGTCTAGATCCAATACCATAAAACAATATGATTTTTTTAAAAAAATCTTAAAAGTCTTGATCGAATACCACCAGACTTATCTAACTTGTTAAAAAGTCTCAATCCAATACCACAAGACTTTTACTTCCCCAAATTGTCTAATAAAATCTTGAACCAATACACGCCCCTAAATATTGGATTCTATAATAAATATTGCATTGTATACTATTTGGTAAATGATACAAAAATGGCATTGTACAGGTAAATTACTACTAAATAATGGATTCTATTATATTTAGTATGTCATACAAGGATGACAATTTTACAAGTGTTGGATTGTATACTAAATATTGGATTGTATAATATTTGATAAGTCGATCATATACAAATGCAATACTTAGTATCTACATTTAGTAACTTATCTTTACAAGTCAATCCATTATGACGTACAAAATATTATACAATCTATATTACAATTAATCCAACATTTATTAATTTAAATCTACAATAAAAAAATACCGCTACAAGTCGGTCCATTACGGGTTACCAAATACTATATAATACAATATTTAGTAGTGGAAATTGTGAGAAATGTCACATTTTTAAAGGTGCGTTGCACGTAAGTTAATGATTTAATAAGTTAAGTTTAAAAGATATCTATTATGGCGAACTACTAAAATTGTCCTTAAATGATCATTTTTAATTATGTCTGTAGTTCAATCTCCACACTTGGAACACCGATCAATTGAGTAACTCCCCTCTCTCTCTACACTAAATTTGTCTAAAATTGAAATCCCCTACAACACTCTTCTTCAACTTAGAAAAACTCGACGTTCATCAGTACAACAAAGTAATATATTTCTAAAATACTTCTTTTTTATCATGTATTTCTGAGTCTTGTAACACTTTCTTCGTTCCTTTTGATTTCTGAGTCTGGTTTTGTGAAGTTTGAATCTGTGAATTTTGAATCTCCAAGTCTTTGTAAGATTCATCTGAGCCCTTTTGTAAAGTCTCTGAGCCTTTTATTAAAGGTTTTGAGACTTAGTGTAAAGTGTCCGAGCAATTTAGTAAAGTCTTCGAGACTTTGTGAAGTTCTGCCTGAGCCTTTTTCATAGCCTTTATGTTTGTCAATGAAACTTTGTCTATACCTTTGACATAAGTTTCTTTGACATAAGTTTCCGAGCCTTTTACATAATGCTCCGAGCCTTTTACATAAGGCTCCAAGCCTATTTAAGAAGTGTTCGAGATTTTTACAGTAGTCTCCGAGCCTTTTAAATATCCCCACTCCAAAAAAAAAGGGCTGCCCCCCTTGTCTGGATTTCAACGAGACTTTATCTTTCTACTTCATAACCCTGTCACTATAAACTGAATGAAAGAAATCTGATATGGAACAACTATTTAAGGTATTTTTATCCGTTCACCATAAAATATACAATTTAAATATAAATTATTAAAGTAGTAATAGTATTGAAATACCACCTCCAACAAATGTTTAATTTTTGAATCCATATTTAGTACCATTGTACTTCCGGTATAAAAAAAAAAGCAATAACTAATCTTGTTTATTGATTTGATTAAGTAACACATGTCACCAAATCCTTAAAGATCAGAATAGTTGAGTATGAGAAAAAAAAACTGAGCAGAGGTTCCTAATCCAGTTTGGTATTGGACAAGAATACAAAGTCTACTTATAATATTAAATTAAAAAAAGATACATTTTTAATTAATTAACTAAAATAATAAATAATAAATTAAATTTTCAAATGTAATCTTTGAGTACTGTTTCGACCATTTCCATCACTATCTGCCGTTATAAATCTCCGATCAAAAAATGATCAACAATCTACTTGATAAAAGATACCGCCAGAACTCTGAACATTTGAAACATTTTTTCTGAAGCTATTCTGAAGTTTGGAAAACAATTAAAAGTGGTACAAGAACTCTTGAACTTTCAAAACGCACAATTCAGATAATTAAATTCAAATTATCACTTGCAACTAAGAATTGTGAACACATAAATCACAATGCTATTTGCAGCAAAGTATTCAATCATGTATAAAATTCTTAGGGAAACATGAACACTGACCTTGATAAGTCTATTCTTATCATAAATGTTGAAGCCTTGAACATAGATATGATACTGAGCATCATTCACAAACCTGATTATCATAGTTGCAACCATGTGTTATTTATACAATGGCGTTTAAAGCGTTTCCAAAACACATTATAGCATTTACTAGCGTTTAAATGAGTTTACAAGACGCATTATATCATTTAAACACGTTTATGAGGAGCGTTATTCCACATTTAAACAAGTTTATGAGGTATTGAGGCCGTTATACCAGTTAATAACATTTAAACGAGTTTACAAGACGTATTATTCCATTCCATTTAATAGCGTCTAAATAGGTTTGCAAGGCGTGTTATATACTCGAAATGGTGAGGAATGTCACATTTTTATTGGTCAATTGCAGTGATGTCAACTTTATACTTTAAAAGGCACCTATTATGGTGAGCTCCCGAAATTGTCCTTAAATAATCGATATTTTATTCTTTAAAGGTTGTCGTGTAATAAAGTTGTCTGAAAATCAATCACCTACTCCATTTTTTCTTCACAAAACGAACTCCATTCCAGATTTATTGTATTCCAGATATTGCACATATTTCAGATTTTGCACAAGAAGGTAAAATAATATTTCTGATCTTCATTTCTATTTTTTATTGTATTTTTGTGTGGTATAACACTGTATGAACATTTATGAACATGTTGTCTGGATTTTTTTATGTTGATGTCCTGGAGTTGTAAACTTTTTACAAAGAATGAATGAACATGTATGCATATTTTTTTGTATATATATTTGAGCGAGTTGAGTTGTAGTGATGCAAACAAGTTTATAATCTTGGATATACAAGGTGAAAATGTTTTAAAAAAAGATCGAAACATTTGTAAAAAAGCTCGGAAATGTGAAACTAAGTCTCGATCAAATTCTAAAAAAGCTCGATTCCAAAAATAGATGCTGGATACGTAAAAAGAAAAGCTCGATCCCTGGAAAAAAGGCTCGATCATTGGTAAAAAAAGCTCGTGCCTTGGCAAAAAAGGCTCAATCCATCAGAAAAAAAACTCGATCCCTGCCAAAAAAAGCTCGATCTCTCACACAAATAGCTCGATCCCTCACACAAATAGCTCGATCCCTTTTGAAAAAGGCTGGATACCGCACAAAAAAAGCACGATCCCTAAAAAAAAAGCTCGATTCCTAAAAAAAAAGCTCGATCCCTTTCAAATAGGCTCGAGGCATATGAAAAAAAGCTCGAGGCATATATTAAAAAGCTCGATTATGTAGAAAAAGAGCTCGGTCTTGAACAAAAAAAGCTCAATCCCGTTAGAAATAGCTCAGTCATGTACAAAAACGGCTCGATTATGTATAAAAAAATCTCGATCCGTTATTAAAAAAAGTTTCATATCTTACACTTTTGATTTTTGTTTAATCCTTTATAATTGTAAATTTAATATGAAATATTTTTTTCCTTATTAATGGTTTTTGATGTTGGTTTTGACAGGACAATGGATAGGGTGAGAATAGTCATATCTTACAACGGTCGATGAGAGCAATTACCAGACGGAAATCAGAGGTATTTAGGTTCCGATAACCAAGGTTTGTATGTGTCAAAGAATTTGAGTTACGACGAACTGGTGTCGATCGTGCAAACCATTGTGAAGTTTGATGCGAACAAATACAGTGTTGAGCTACAGTCTCTATCAATTGTTCCTGGGACTACATGTCATACATTTTTTAGAAACAATGACGATGTTCAGTTTATGCTAGGGGAAGATAGGGTGATCCCTCAAGTATGTGCTAGTCTAATCGAGAGGCCAGCGGGAGGTGTCATTGGTGAAGATATCCCTCATCCTGATAACACCCAACAATTTTGATCGTCAGGCGGAAGCCACCAGTTGTTCACAGAAAGAAGTGGGATTGATAGTCGGGAAAACATATGTGTTGTCCCACCGGAAGTAGTCGCCCATGATAATAGACCGGAACCTCAATTCGACGATGTATTTGGTTGTCATGTTGAGATGAATGGTAGAGAGTACAACCACCAATAAAATGAGATCTACAATGACATCAACAATGAAGAGAATACAGCACTGAATGTTGGGGTGAATCATGAGGTGGATAATGAGGGCAATTTAAATTCTGTAGAAAATGTAGAGGACAATCAGGATGATGCAGAACCTGTCGAAACGGAAAGACGTGTAAGACATGTACACAGATTTAGTTCCAGTGCACCAGATATAGTTGGGACCTCCGATGGGAGGGCTAATGTAACTGCAGATGATTCAAATAATGCAAGAACATGGGTTATTCCAGGAGCAGAATCATACTCGTTTAGTATTGGTGGAAGCAGGAACTTGTTTGAAAATGAACCTACAAGCATGATATATAAAGGCCAGTTTTTTGCAACGAAAAAGGATTTGAAGAGACTAGTAGGCCATTTTGCAATGCGGCAGAACTTCGAGTGGAAGGTAAAAAGGTCCAATAAGATAACATTACATCTAGTTTGTTTGATAGGAAATTGTACGTGGAAGTTAAGAGCGGTGAGGAGAGATGAAGGCGCATACTTTCAAGTAAGAAGTTTTGTCAACGAACACACTTGTCCGTTAGAGGAAATTCACCGCCGGCACCGACAAGCTAGTGCAGTTATAATTGGAGAAGTTATTGCACCTAGACTTCAACAACAAGATGGTCGACTAATGCGTTCGAAGCACATAATCGCCGACATGAAATCAATGTATGGAATCCAAATCATGTACAGTAAGGCACACTCCGCCCTCGATTATGCGTTGTCACTGACATATGGAACACATGAGGAAACCTTCCAACTGCTTCCATCGTTTGGTTACGTTTTGGAACAACAAAATCCAGGCACAATCACTGACTTACAGTGCAACGAAGATGATACATTTCTATACTTCTTCATGTCGATTGGTGCCTCACTTAGAGGATTCCGAACGTGTATGCGTCCAGTCATTGCCGTTGATGGTACCCATTTGAAGGGACGATTCCGGGGTACAATGTTTGTTGCAACAGCAAAAGATGGGAACGAACATTGTATCCAATTGCTTTTGGGTACGGCGACTCAGAAAACAATCTTTCATGGGAATGGTTTTTGGATTGCTTGAAGGGTGCCCTAGGTCATATTGATGAGCTAGTTTTCATTTTCGATAGGCATGCAAGCATTGAAGTAGGGATTTCTAAAGTGTTCCCTCATGCCACCCATACCATATGTTCCTGGCACTTTGATGAAAATGTCAAAACGCGATTTTATAGGAAGGATGTTGCCGTAATAATGGACAAAGCAGCACACGTATACACCGAGTTTGAATATAACCAGCATATGGAAGAGTTAAGAAACTTGCACCAGAATGCATATGATTATGTCATTGATGCGGTCCACACAAGTGATCCCATGTACACTTCCCGGAAAGAAGGTATAGGGTGATGACGACTAATGCTGCATAATGCATAAACTCATGCCTCAAATTTGCACGCCAACTGCCTATGTTGACTCTGGCTGAGTTCATTAGGAATATGCTGCAACGGTGGTTTCATGATCGCTATAGAGCTACACAAACTATGCGTCATCAGTTGACCGACGCAGCACATCTTGTGCTCTTAAAACGTGTGGAGAAGTGTGGTTATTTGACCGTTAATCCAGTCGATTGGAACATTTTTTTGGTCAGGCGGTCTGGAAAACAGTGGACTGTAGACTTAGCTCGGAAGACTTGTACTTGTAACAAATTTCAAATGGATCATTTTCCATGTTCTCATGCTCTTGTGGCGGCACGGTAGATTACTGTAACTTGGACTTCACAACTTTGAAAACCTACTGATCACTTTCTTGGTGAAGCTGATCGTTTTCATTTTTTTTTTAACAGGGAGCGAAACTTGGACTTCACAGACACTTATTAACGCATACTCGGTTCCTATTATGCCGGTGGGCCATCCTTCCACTTGGGTTGTGCCATCTGATATTGTTCAGAGGGTGATTTTGAATCCAAACTCCAAGAGACAAGCAGGACGCCCGAGGGCGGGTCGCCATGTCTAGTCTTCAGAGAGGACAACTACACAATCCTGTAGAAGATGTGGACAACCAGGGCATAATTCCAGGAGATGTTCTAATCCACCGATGATTAATGAAGGTACAAGAAGAGCTGTTCCCGATGAATACTGCTGCAAGTGTAGCATCTATCATTCAATTGGACACAACAAACAAACGTGTCCTAACATTGACTCTAATAGGGAATGAATGACAATTTTTTGATCACATTGAAAACTTTTGGAAGTGTATCATATTGTCATAATTTGGAATTGCAATAATTACTTATTAATGAATGAATTAATATTAATGAATGAATAATGAATGAATTAATATTCATGAATTAATTACACGTAGGCACAGCTCAAATGGTAATATACAAAAAATCACTTGACGGGCCTGGAGTTAGCAAAAATCTCCACAACCATTTTTTCCCCAATCATCCCCATGTCATCATCTGACCAATCAAAAGGCCTTCGGTTCGCCATTATGTACTCGATAATTCTCAAAGTATGGGGACCACAGTTACCTCTACAATTCAGGACATAAAACACCATTAGAAATCGTTCATAAACAATATGTAAACACGTGAATGAAATAGAATGTCTTACGATTTCTTTTGTTGGGGGACTGTAGAAGGATGCACCAGACTGACCGAGAAGGGCTTATTTTCCAGAGTGAACGCCCGACGCTCAGGACGCCGTGCTGTGTGGAACCCTGCGTCACTCAACATGGAAGGTAAAAACCATCGTAATGGCCGGACATGCTGGTGCCTGATCTGATAAGGGACTTCCTGTCTCCAGGGGTCATAAATATCAATTTTCCCGCGACAAAGGTCGACTCTCACCACCAGCCAATGTTGGGCCCCAACGTTGCACGGAATCAACACCTGTAACAGTTTGCATGCCGTGTTAGCTGAGGATATACTTACAATTATTTTTTAAATCATCTCAATCATGTAACACTTACCTGGTCAACCTCGTGCCATGGGCGGTTTCCACTCGTGGTTGCTCCACGGACAGTGAGAAGGTCCTCTTCCAACCATCGGGACTGTAACACATTCCACCTTTCCGTGCTCACAGCACCTTGGGAATCACGAGGCATCATCCTCTCCCACATGTACAACATAAGTGGCTGTACAAGCATTGACAAGATCGTATTATTAATACAGAAGCATAAAATCCGATGTGATTCCCAAATGTTATAACTACTTACATAAAATTGTGTATCCAACACGTTGATCCTCTGGTTGTACACATTGTGGAATCCTCGCTGACGCTTGCGTAGAATATTTAGGTATGCATCCATATGCTGACAAACAATAAAACCACCGTACTTGTTAACAATTCAACAATACTTACACAAAAGTTATTATGAAATATAATAAGTACGTAACGTGTCCTCCAAGTCCATGAAGTTGGACTGCATACGCACGAACCATCCCACGGTAACTGGTGACAACATGTCCACATCACGTCTGTATAATGATTGAATTACCTTAGCTATACATAAATTAGAATAAACAAGAAATGTACATCCATTTGTATAATAAAAAGTTGGACTCACTGTTCCCCGTTGATGTTCCTCTTGAAGGCCTTGTATGCCGCTAGGTGGTCACCGTCCACTAGTCCGTGGGGGTCCAAAATGTGTTCCACAGACTCGGGTAGTGTCTTTAACCTCTTTGGACGGCATGGATCTGTGTAAGGGCTCACCAACTGCCATTCGCGTTTACATAAACGCTTCACCGGGGGAGGGGACCTTTCCGACGGGACGGACGTGCTGGATGGGGGAGGGGACCGCTCCGACGCCAGGGACGTGCTGGGTGGGGGAGGGGACCGCTCCGACGGCACAGTCGTGCTAGGTGGGGGAGGGGACCGTTTCGAAGCCACTGACGTGCTGGGTGGGGGAGGGAACCGCTCCGACGCCACGGACGTGCTGGGTTGGGGAGGGGACTGTTCCGACTGGACGGACGTGCTGGGTGGGGGAGGGGACCTCTCCGATGCCACGGACGTGCTGGGTGGGGGAGGGGACCGCGGTGGTTGAATCTATATGCTAGGAGGTGGGGGGAATGATGTGCTGCGAGGTGGGGGGATCGATGTGATGGGAGTCTGGGTGTCTGTGCCCCCTGTAAACCTATCAGTCGACCCTCCGGGACTAAATAATTGATCAGGAGGTGGGGGGTCATCCCGGTGTGTACTTAAGGTCGAACCTTGAAGCCCCTGGATCATATCAAGTAACAATCGGTGTTGCTGTTGACGATCCTCATCACTCTTTCGGATCATATCCAACTCCAAGTGTTGACATTGTCGATCCTCGTCACTCTTTCGGAGGGCTTCACACACATCGTTCAACATTTCAGCCCACGGAGTCTGAAATCATGTCTACAATGTTAGTACAAAACTATCAAAACGTGTTATTAAAAAACACTTAACTTTGTTTTCAACTGACCTTTCCATCACGTCCAACGCCCCCACGGGAATCCCTTACAGATGTACCATATCCGGGGGTGGAAAACCGAACCCGCCTATGCCTATGCCTTTCTCGTCGAGGGTCTGTCTCATATCCCTCACTGTCACTAGGCCTCAAACCCCCAGCAGCGGGCTTAGATCCCTTACTGTCAATGGTCCTGTCTGTACCACTGATCCCGCCTAAGGTGGTCTGATCAGGGGCCTCAGGCGGCATATCATCCATGTCATCTTCTACATACATGCTCCCCCCCCTAGTCTAGGCAGGCATAGTACGGTGCTTGTCTCTCAGCTGGTGTCGGCACCAGTTCCTTGAGCACAAACATCTGAAATATTAGTTAGAACAATGTCATTGTACAAATACTAACTAATAAAAACATTAACAAAATAAATACATACCCTGGATTTGAAAATCTTTGCTAGCTTCTTCCCTTTCGGTTGTTTGGTCAACTCCCACTTCAAAATACGGGGAGTCAGATTAGTAACCCTCCGGACACCGATATCTGCATCATGGATAAGTACGATAAGTATCCATACAATTTTGGGCACCAACAATAAAGTACAATTTGTAGTTCGAATTTCTTACCAACAGGGCATGAGAAATACCGTATATGTTGTAGGTCTCCACCCTGTGTACATCAGCGCCCTTTTCCTGCCGGTGTCTCTCTAACCCGTCTCTTCGCCCGTCAAGCGCATGCTTGAACGAGTGAATAGAATGTCTGTACACGTAGGCACCCCACGGCAACGCGTCGAACGCATCTAGGTCCTCAACCACCCGAAACTGCCAAACTGGAATCTTGAATCTCTCATCCACCCTCATCAGTATCCAGTTCAACATATATAAGAGGCAGAGCTTGACAGCATCGTACGCCTGTCCGAAATCTGTGCCGGTGACAACACCCCTAATATGATCCAGCGACACCTCCTCGGCTCTAGGAAAGTACCGCTCATGTATGCCATTCTCCATTGCTGCATACATTGTGGTCTCTGGTACAACTCCAAACCGCAGTCCGGTGATCAGGTAAAATTCCACCTTCAAAAACCTCATTGACTGGGTTCTTAACATGAAGTGCATCTCATCTGTGAGGCCGTTATGATGGAGCTCCCTTAAAAGCAACCGATGGATAATACCACCGGAAAACTTTATCTCCCTGTGCATCGTCAGGAAATGCCCGAAACAAGACGCCATGAACTGCCGACGGTTTTCATCTGTAAATTCTATAGGGACACGGTTCAGCACGTCGTCTATATGGGCGAGGGCATCAAAATGGTTGTGTTGTGTTAGTCTGCCCTCGTACCAGTATTCTTCTGGAGTTTTAAGTGAATCCCTCAACCTAATTCTCATCTGCAATGTAACAGAAATACAACATCATTATACAGAATTTTATTAAAAAGCTCAATCCCTTTCAAAAGAGCTCGATTGCTTTACAAAAAACCTCGATTCCTTTTCAAAAAGGCTCGATCCCTTTCAAAAGGTCTTGATCCCTTTCAAATAGACTCGATCAAATGCAAAAACAGCTCGAAACATTTTCAAAATGGCTCGATCCTTTTCATAAAGGCTCGATCCCTTTCAAAAAGGCTCGATCCCTTTTCAAAAAAGCTCGATCCCTTTTCAAAAAGGCTCGATCCCTTTAAAAAAGGCTCGATCCCTTTTAAAAAAGCTCGATCCCTTTTAAAAAAAGCTCCATCCCTTTTTAAAAAAGCTCGACCCCTTTTAAAAAAAGCTAGCTCCCTTTTAAAAAAGGTTCGATCCCTTTTCAAAAAAGCTCGATCCCTTTCAAATAGGCTCGATCCAATTCAAAAACAGCTCAAACCTATTCAAAAAAGCTCGATTCCTTTTTAAAATGGCTCGATGCCTTTTAACAAAGGCTCGATCCTTTTTCAAAAACGCTCGATCCCTTTCAAATAGGCTCGATCCAATTCAAAAACAGCTCGAACCTATTCAAAATACCTCGAAACATATTCAAAAAAGCTCGATTACTTTTCAAAAACGCTCGATCCCTTTCAAAAAGGCTCGATCCCTTTAAAAAAAAGTTCGATCCCTTTAAAAAAAAGCTCGATTCCTTTTCAAAAAGGCTCGATCCCTTTCAAAAAGGCTCGATCCCTTTCAAAAAGGCTCGATCCCTTTCAAAAAAGGCTCGATACCTTTTTAAAAAGCTCGATCCCTTTTTAAAAAAGCTCAATCCCTTTTTAAAAAAGCTCGATCCTTTTAAAAAAAAACTTGATCCCTTTTAAAAAAGGCTCGATTCCTTTTCAAAAAAGCTCGAAACCTATTCAAAAAAGCTCGATCATTTTCAAAATGGCTCGATTCTTTTTTAAAAAAGCTCGATACTTTTTTAGCTTTTTTAAAAAATCTCGATTCCTTTTCCAAAAACCTCGATCTACCAAAACCTATTTTTCACGACAAAAATAGCTCGACTAATCAAATAAGCTCGATTTTCTTGAAAAAAGTCTCAAAAACCCAGATTTCATCTTCCTCAACTGATATTCAATCAAATTACAAACCCTAACCTAAACCACAACCATTCTCACATCTATATTTTAACCGGTTTCTACAATTCCTATCAACAAAACTCAATTCTAACATGTAATACAAGTTAACAACAACAAAAACGAGGAAAATAACAAATCTTACCTTTGTCAATCGCAGCTCTTCCGGTCACTTCACCGTCGATTAGTTTTCCGTCGGTTTGACTGTTGCTTCTTTCTGACTTTGAAAACGACAACTTCCTCACTGTTAAAATATTTCGGGGTATTTTTGTCTCAAACGCTCTTTTGGTGCCTTTTAAAGATATATTAGTAAAGTGATGATATTTACACAACATACCCCTCAAATAGTGCCAATAATTTTTTGACCCCTGTTATATATACCATTAAATTATGTTTAAACAAGTTTACAAGGTGCATTATTCCATTCAATAGCGTCTAAATGGGTTTGTGAGGTGTCTTATATGTACCATTTAATAGCATTTACATTGGTTTACAAGGTTATACCATTTAAACATTTTAACGAGGTATATTATACCATTTAATAGCTTTTAAACGAGTTTACAAAAGGGTCTTTTTATTTAAAAATAATAATAAATCATAATGCTATACATCTTATGAACATGTTTATAATGGACAAGCTCACAAGCACTCGGTTTCTATTTCAAAGATTAATAACAAAAAATTTGCAGTAAAATAAAGTACAAGATACAATTCTGTACTCAATTTTTGTTCAATAAAGTACACATCATTTTACATCTCATACACAAGCACACAGAAAATCCAAGACATCTTGAAATAGTTTTACTCACCTGGTCCGAAAAATCAACAATGTCGAATTGCTTAAAACATAGAGATTTTGGCACGTCTCCCATTTTTTCATTTCCTCCTTACCCACTTGAACATGTTTCTTTGGGGACATTTGAACTGCTCGAAGAAGCTACTTTGTTTTCTTCCAGATCAGAAAGAGTTGCCTTTCTTTTGCTTTCAGTCTGATCAGGGATAGTTGCCTAGTTGGATCAGAAGCAGTAGAAGTGCTAGAGGCAGATGTCAGAGCAGGGTAACCAAGGGACAGGAACTGAGGCCTCCACTCCAGTAGGAAGATCCACATGATCGAATTTGTATTGCATGGCCAGAAAATCATCTTCATCAACGTCTTCATACAGGTAATTGTCATTATCATCGTGATGATATGATAGCTCGGAATTTGAACTATTAAGATTGTTTGAAATAATTAATTCCGATGCAGAACTCTTCCCAGGATCACTGGCTGGTGCAGCCTGAAGAAAGAACAATTTTGAGACCAAATCATGGTTAACATTGAGCAAAATGAATACATCATAAAGTATCCTACAATTATTTACCAACTCTGACTATAAACCTCAATTTGCTTCTGCCATGTCTTCCCATCACATATTTTTGTCTTTCCCTTGATATCCTTGCCAACTTCCTCACCAGTGATCAAATATTCAGGTGAATCTTTGCCTCCTTCAAAATTCATAACATCACAAAGAACAACCTAAACAAATGGATGACTGATATTAGAACGGTGTTACATCAATTACAAAGATTATAAAATAATCCCCAAAACCCAAAAACATTTTGCCTGCAAGAATAAAAAATGTACTCTGCATGCGTGTTCAGTCAAGAGGCTGTTTTCAAAGAGCAAGTGTGCATGAGAGAGTTTTAAGAAAACGAAGCATTTATTGACCGCTCTGAACAGAGAACAGAGAACAGTGAACACTTCGTTAAATGTGAATGAATTTTACAATGATAAACAAAAGGGTCTTGTTATTTAAGAATAATAATAAATCATAATGCTATACATCTTATGAACATACTTATAGTGGACAAGATCACAAGCACTCAGTTTCAGTTATTTAAAAAATTAATACAATTTATTAATAAAAATAAAAATAAAAAACAAAAAAAGGCCAGGATTTATAAACCCAAATTTCTGTTTGGATTCGGAGAAACCAGAGAACAATAGAAGGGTAAGTAGAAACAAGAGAACGTCATTCCAAACTAACGACGTCAGTAACGTGGCTTTGGGGTGACGTTCTCGGAGACGTCAACAAAACTGGCAAACTGGCAAACTCACCCAAAACGGATGTCGTTGTGGGCTACGCGAACAACAACCACAATCTCTTCCACCTATTAAGTATGAACCGGTAATCTCTGTTTTTGTCTCTTAATTTCGTTTTCTTCAAAAATCATGTTTTTACTTCACTAACACAACCTAAATTCGGTTTTATTCAATTAATTTTAGGGTTCGATGATTTTCTAATTCTGTTTCGATGTTTTGTCTAAGTAGACTATCTGTGTCGTCGTCGAATCAATGGCAGGCGACTACTCCAACTCCGCCGTCATCTATTAATTAGCTTCAAGATGCTTCGCTTCTCTTGAATTCGTCCGATTTCTCTGCGGTTGTCGGAACTGACCATGCCTCGCGACACGCGGAAGAAGTGGAACTCGAATGGGTAGGCCTTCCACACTCCTCCCACGCAGTAAAATTCCCAAAGGAGAGACCTTGCATCATACGAAGAAGGTGAGTTTTCAAGTCTTTTGTTTTATTCGCATTAAGTTCTAGTGTGCATTATTATCAAACGATAGGTTCCAAAATAGTTGATTGTAGATTGACTATGTTATTTAATTTTCGATCACATTTTTCGAATTAGTTATTTGGTTTTGTGGTACTACTTGGCTGATGCTTCAAATGTTTGGTTCAAATGTAGGACTCAGTAGGAGCAATATTGTCACAGGAATAGCTTTACATTTTATATCATTGTAGCTTTGGATATTGACATAAACTTGTTGAAATATTTCAAGGTTTTTGTATCTGTATAAATGTGATGATATTTGTTTACGCTCGAATTTACGTTCCTTAGCATGACTGTTCAATGGCTTGTAAGAGATAACATCGACTGAAGTTGTTACGAAATGCATATCAGTGACAATCGCCGTAGGTTTTCTTCTATCTAGTTAGTGTACTTTCTGATAGGATTCGGAGCTGTCACCTTGTGGAAGTGAACTCCGCTTCATTTGGTTAACAATTGATTATCTTGAAGTTGCACTGTTGTGTGATAATAAATATGCAAGTTAATTTTGCTAGGCTTGTTTTGGTTTAGTATATATTTTATAAAAGGGGTTATCATACCATTCTATTGTCTTGTAGTATCTCTATCATACTTTGACCAACTTGCATGCCTAAGAGTAATTTTATGATGCCGGAAATCATTCTGATTTAAACGGTCATACCATTGTAAACACATGGTTTTTTTTGTTTCTTACCCTTTTCAACATAGTTGAGTAATATCTTAGGTGTCGAATACTAGTGCCCGGAGATGAGCAAACAAGCAAACAGTTGCGATGTTTTGGTTCTAAAATTGTTTTAATAGCTTGATTGAAGCTTGGACCTTCATTGGTGTTTGGGAATGTGGGAATGCATTTTTTTGTGTCCATACATTCGGTAGATCATATTGTAATGTTCATTTTATCTATCTATAGAGGGCCAATGCTTGCTTTTCTTGCCAAAACTTGAAAAATACGTTTGTCATAGCTCTAATATCAACAGTTACTGAATGCCACAGATAGTGCAACAAATTCTTTGAGTTTTCAATGCGTAATAGTTGGACAAGGTATTGTCGTATCATTGGCCTCCAATTAATATTGTAATTTACGTTATTGTTATTTACTTGATACTTTATAAGAAATTCGAACTAGTTAGAGAACAACACATAACTTGCGAGAGAATTCCTTAGGACAGCCACACAGCACCGTTGTTATCCTTGAGGTTCTGATTGCTATGTAACCACTTGAAGATTGTAGTATATAGAAAAATTTTGTGTCTTTCCATTATACCACATCAACACTGAAAACGAAAAGGATCTTAAGCACAATGGTTGGAAGTTTTGAGATGTTAAGCACATTCCTGATTATAATATAAGTTTGGGATGATGTCTACAATATTGTTTGCAACTTCAAGAAGCCTGGAGGCTGTCAGGTTGGTGTAAAGTCAAAATAATTAATAATCATGGAACTGGTGGCTGGCACCTTATGTGAAAACCAAATTGTTTGTTTGATTAACAAGTATTTTATGTTACCTGACTGATTCAATTAAATAAGATAAATAATTTCTGATTTTCAAAGGTTTATTAGATTCAAAGTCTCTCTGCCAAATTTTCATCAGCTGTACCAGCACTTGTTTGTAATCGACATTTATGTGTGATCAAGATTACTCTTTGTAAATGATACAAAAGATTTTGCCCGTGACTGTATTTCGCTTTCGGGTACTTTCTTCTTTCCATTCATCTTCTCCTTGTTCGTCTTCTTCTTTGTTTTGGTTAGTAGGTGTATAACACTAACATTATTACTGGAATGAGTGTATAAATGTAATTGTATATTTGTATATGTGATATATGTTTACTGGAATGAATGCATAAATGTAATTGTATATTTGTAAATGTGATATATGTTTACTCACAAGTATATGCTATCGATTAAAGTCACAAACTTGACAGAAATCAATAAAATATTTCATTAAACTACAAAATGTGTATATATATATGGGTAATTTTACAAAAAATTTGTTTGATCAAGTGATGATGATGATCAACGAAACAACTACAACACAGAGAATGATGAGCATATACAACACATTTATTTTCTCGTAATTGGATGATGAAAAATACATATTTATTAATTGTCTTCCTCTTATAATCTACTTATCAGCTGCTGAGCCTGGGACTGCTGATCCTTCAATGAAAAAACAATAAGTTGATGATGATGACAAAGTTGAGTTTAGTGGATTAACCTCCATAAACATATCAACCTTTTCTACTCGAGTAGTTTTCATCAACAACAGATGCCTGCAATTAGTGAGGAGTCACCACAGAGACAACACCAGGCTGAGGGATCCTTCCATGTTCATCGCCACTATCGGAGACAGTCGTACCCTTGAACGTGAGATCATGGCCTTCTTAGGGATTCCACCATGTGGTATAACATCTTGTTCAGGTCCATTGTAGGCAGAGAGGGTTCCTCATGACTACTTCCTGCTGCTTCTAACTGTTGATCCAAATTTCACAGTTAGAAAAAAAAAAATAGAACTCAAAATTGCATGCGACATTGAAAAATATATAAAACGAGAAACATAATCACCATAACAAGAAGAAGAATCTCCGGCATTGCCTCCCTCAGAGTCTCCAGCTTTCCGGAACTGCTTACAACTCCTTGGAACCAGCTTCGGCTCTCCGAAACCACCATGGCCAACCAAATTCATGGTAGTTGCTGATCCTAAAATTAAAAAAAAAAAAAAGTTATCAATAATCTAAAATCTCTAAAATCTTAAAACACACAGCAGACTGCATACAAATGAGAAGAAAGTCACAAACCGATATTCATTCTGAAACTTGATTACAAGATTTTCTAGTCATGAAAGAACAGATGTACCCCGAGCTGGTTCAACAAAATTGGCCTCCAACACACCTGTTGCAGAAGAACACGAAGACAAAATATTACAAAACTGAAGTTGGATGACCAAATCCAGAAATTTGCAAACAGGACAGAGGAACGTGCCTATATTACAACGATGGTCACATAATGGTGCATTCCACATTATCCAGAACGGCAATTTGCCAGGTTCCAATATTATGTGCAAACATACTCTCAAATTGACTCATTTTATTGAATAAAAAATAAAAGAACAAGTCCTCAATATATACGCATATCATGACCAATGTTTGGCAAGCCATACTAGATTACCTAGTAAGGAGCAAATTACTATATATTGGATTCTGTCATAAATATTGGTTTGTATATTAAAATTGGATTCTATAATAAATATTACAACCCAACATTTATTAATTTAAATCTACAATAAAAAAATACCTCTACAAGCCAATCCATATCATTTTACACAGCATTTTACATCTCATACACAAAGCACACACAGAATCCAAGACATCTTGAAATAATTTTACTCACCTGGTCCGAAATATCAACAATGTCAAATTGCTTAAAACATATAGATTTTGGCACGTCTCCCATTTCTTCATTTTCTCCTTTCCCACTAGAACATGATTCTTTGGGGACATTTGAACTGCTCAAAGAAGCTACCTTGCTTTTGTCTTCTTCCAGATCAGAAAGAGTTGCCTAGTTGAATCAGAAGCAGAAGTGCAAGAGGCATATGCCAGAGCAGGGTAACCAAGGGAAAGGAACTGAGGCCTCCACTCCAGTAGGAAGATCCACATGATAGAATTTGTATTGCATGGCCGGAAAATCATCTTCATCGTCTTCAGAGCCGGCCCTCGGGGGTGGGGGGCCGTTCAGGGCCTAAGAAAAAAGGGTCCAAAAAATGGTTCAAGTTTTCAATGTTTAGTTCTGAATTGAATGATTTTGATTTAAATAAAAATGACCACAAATATTTTTTTTTAAAGTCCAAACATTAAATATAATAATAATAACAACAAATGGTCCAATTATATAGATCAAGATCTCATATTTAGGTAATTAAAGTTTTTTTTTTCTTTTACAAATCGATTTAAAGTTTTTTTTTTCTTTTTTGATTCAATTTCAAAATTTCTTTTAGTTATATGTTGTGTACCGTATAGGCTTTGCCCCTCATAAGGGGTCTATTTTTTAGATTTTACCCATGGACCTTTGAAAAGTCAGGACCGGCTCTGCGTCTTCATACAGGTAATTATCATTATCATCATAATGATATGATAGCTCGGAATTAGGACTATCAAGATTGTTTGAAATAATTGATTCTGATGCAGAACTCTTCCCAGGATCACTGGCTGGTGCAGCCTGGAGAAAGAACAATTTTGAGACCAAATCATGATAAACAATGAGCAAAAAGAAAACATCATAAAGTATCCTTCAATTATTTATCAACTCTGACTATATACCTCTATTTGCTTCTGCCATGTCTCTCCATCACATGTTTTTGTCTTTCCCTAGGTATCCTTGCCAACTTCCTCACCGGTGATCAAATATTCAGGTGAAATATTTTTCTCCTTCAAAATTCATGACATCACAAAGAACGATCTGAACAAATGGATGACTAATATCATAACGGTGATATATCATTTACAAAGATTATAAAATAATCCCCAAAACCCAAAAACATTTTGCCTGCCAGAATAAAAAATGTACTCTGCATGCGTGTTCAGTCAAGAGGTTGTTTTCAAAGAACAAGTGTGCATGAGAAAGAAAGAGAGGGTTTTAAGAAAACAACTTGACCTCTCTGAACAGAGAACAATTAACACTTGTTAAATGTGAATGAATTTTACAATGACAAACAAAAGGGTCTTTTTATTTAAGAATAATAATAAATCATAATACTATACATCTTATGAACAGAATCAATTCTGTTATTACTCAATTTTTGTTCAATTTATTAATAAAAATAATTTTAAAAAAACGACCAGGATTTATAAACCCAAATTTCAGTTTGGATACCGAGAAACCGGAGAACAATAGAAGGGTAAGTAGAAACAAGAGAAGGAATTAATCACCCTATCTCAATTTTATTTCTGTCTATTCTACCTGTTTGAGTAAGAATCTTTACAGGCTACATGTTAACTATTACTACATTTGTGAATAGACTGCAAAAGAACTATTTGTGATATTTTAAAGTATGTAAACAATACTTTGAGTTATCAGTTTAACAAGGAGCTACAGGGAGTAGACCAGGCCCAGCTCATTATCTCAAATGTAGGATTATTTATTTTTGATATTTTAAAAAAGGATTGTATAGTGTTTGGCAAGTAATAATGGACTGACTTGTAAAGATAAGTTACTAAATGTTGGATTGTATACCATATGGATTATATAGTATTTGGCATATTTAGTATACAATCATTTATTAATTTATCTTTACAAACCAATCCATTATGATTTACCAAATACTATACAATCTAATATTTAGTATACAATCCAATATAGACAATACATTAAGACTTAGCAAATACTGCACAATCCATAATTAGTATACAATCCAATATTTAGTAGTAATTTACTATACGATACTACAATGTATTCCTGTACGACTTACCAAATATAAACTCCAATAGTTTTTTTTTCTCTCTAAAAGAGAAACCGATACAACATCATTTCAGGATAAAGCCAACCGGGAGCACTAACACCCCAAAAAACAGAACTATCAGAACCAAACGCCCAGTCTGCAGCTGCATGGGACACCCTATTACAATTCCTAATAACCTGAAGTCCAATGTGGGTTCCTTGTGTAAGGGTTCGTGGGTGCATAACCATGTGCTTTATAGGTTTAAGTGATGGTTGTTTTGGATTGATGGCCTGTTAGTACTTAATAGTTTAAGGGCGACATGGTTTCCAATTTGTTCAATCTTTATTTCAGAACTCTCTTGGAACCAGAGAAAAAGATCATTTAAATGGTAGATGAAACGAAAATCCAGGACAGCTAGACACTACAATTTTGAGGTTTTTAGCAATCAAATATAAAGTTAGACACCTTATGACAGGCCCTATAATTCCAGAATACCTTGGCAGCAGCTTCAAAAGCCAATGAATATAAAAATCACAGAAAGCTCCTCCTATAACATCTTCTCACCAACAACAAACCCCCAGCATAATTTGGGCAAATAAAAAAGATACATCGGTGTGCCAGAGTGAATTAATCACTACATGCTGTTATTGGAAAGAATACTAAAAAGTTAAGACCACCACCTGAGATTAGCAGTGGCTCTGCAATACGATTATAAAACGAAAACAGTAGCATAACAAAAATCAAACTCAGTAACTTCTAACAACTCTTGGCTGCAAAACCTCCACCTTTGAACATGAGAACAGTGTCAAGTGTCAACCATACAATAAAGTTTTTAAGATCTTATATTTTGAAGACATGTCCATATGTCTTTCACACTTTCATCAAAACTTAGTAAAACTTTAATTATCTTCAACATCTTAAAGACGCTAATGTCACACTGATCTAGTTGTGATTCCCTACAACAATCAACATAGTTAACTCAAGTTGATTCATGATTTCTATTGCTAAATTTTGCTTCATCATCTCATTACTTTTATTGGTCAACATATTCTACATTCAGGGTAGGGTACAATTCATAAGAATTCAATTTTATGCATAGAAAGTGGGTTGCTAAGTATAGGGTTCATTTGACATTCACAATGCTCCAATGTTTATCAGAAGTTTGCAAATCAATACTTCAAAATGAATGGCTAATTCCAATTTGATGATTTCCTAACAGAACCTAACAAGTGAGAAACCAAATATGCACTTGTTTGTAATTGACATATATGTGTGATCAACATTACTCTTTTTTTTTGTAAATGATACAAAAGATTTTGCTAGAGAAAATGTAATTTAAAAAGAGCAATCTTTATTTGTGAGATTGATAGCAGTTATAGGAAATCAATATGTATTTGTACAAGCAGCATATAGAAAACGTAGCATTGTTGCCAACCATGGTAATTCGCTTTCTGGTTCTTTCTTCTGCTTATTCATCTTCTTTGTCTTCTTCTTCTTCTTCTCCTCTGTGATTTTAACGATTTTAGGGTTTTATCAGATTATCCATTTATGTCCGATAACAGATTTCACAAGATGATATCAATTGATCGCTGACGTGTCAAGTGACTACCAGTTTTGATGAGCTGTCTGGGCACGTCACTCCTACTGGCTGATATGTCAACCCATATCAGTATGGAATGGCTGACATGCCTGATTACGTCAGCTAATCTAACCATAGTGATTTATCACGTCATCAGTGTATGATGATATATATATCCATATGAACATTCTAGCCGTTGTGGCAGAGCTTACAGATGACGTGTCCACATAAGTCATACTTTTATGTTGACGTAAACGGACACGTCACTATGGCTTGAGTTCCCAGACACGTCACAGTCTTTGCTGACTTTTCCGGAGACAGCACCACCCCCATAGGCTGACGTGTCGGCACTTTACAATGACGTGCACACACAGTTCATCGCCGACTGATGAAATGGCGAGCACATCGACACACGGTAACGTCGACGATCTTCATGTAGAATTTGAGATTGCTAAAACGAAAACAAAATCAGATTCGAAATTACAATACAAAGAATTACATAAAAAAAAAAAAAAAAAAAAAAGGGAGGTTGTACAAGAATCCAGATCGAAAACTGGAGCCATTTCCCTTCCCCGCATATTGGGCCTGGATCGTTTGCTGGGCCCAAATGATTTAATTTTAGGCCCAATTGCTTTGCTGTATAGACTAGTATTTTTTTTAGACTTTTAACTAGTATTTGTATTCAAATTATATACAATATTGAACTGTGCATATATAATGAAGTTCTCTTAATTTCAAGTATGATATTATAAGTTCTTCAAAAAAACAAATTATAAGAATAAAATAAATAAATAAACCTTCTTACGAAGTTTTGTTCAGTGGATTAACCTCCCTAAACATATTAACAATTTCTCTTTAATTGCACCTGGAGCTCCCCCTTCCTTCAAGATGCTTCACTTTTTCTAATTGGTTTAACTGACATTGACCTTCGGGACCCTACATGATCTCTGACAAATTAAACAATACTAGATTGTCGATACCCGAGAAAACTAGAGTCTTGCCTTTCTTTCTCACCGATTTGAGAATTTGATGAGAAAGAAAGGAAAGGCTTTGGTTTTATCTGACATCAACAATCTTATATTGATAAAATTGTCAAAGAACATATAAGGTTTTGAAAGTCAGTTAAACTACGTAGAAAACATGAACAATTAATTATGAAAGTATTGTTTATAAAAAACATGAACAACTACTTTTAAAACATTTTTCTTTTCCCTTTTTTTACGTGAATAAAGTCGAACAAGAGAGCAACAATATGTCAATATCAAAGCAAACTAGAAGCATCCTAACCATATTGGTACCCAACGAGTCTACCTATCATGTATAAGCATACTTTCAAAATGACTTATTTTATTTAATGAGAATGGAGTGAACAAGTCCTCTATTTATATGCTTACCATGAACCATGTTTGGCAAGCAATACTAGATTGTCTTATTAAGAGTTAATTACTATACATGGGGTTCTATACTAAATGTTGGACTTTATATTTGGTAAGTCACGTAGAAATGGCATTATACAGCTAAATTACTACTAGATATTGGATTGTATACTAATTACGGATTATATAGTACTTGGTAAGGTATAATGAATTGGTTTGTAAAGATATTGGATTGTATACTAAATATTGGATTTTATAGTATTTGGCCGGTGGATTGTTTTATAAAGGTAAGTTACTAAACGTTAGATTGTATTCTAAATACTATACAAATACAATATTTAGTATACAATTCAACATTTAGTAACTTACTTTCACAAGCCAATCCACTTATCAAATATTATACAATCCAACATTTATACCTTGTCTTACAATATTTACTATAAAATCCAACATTTAATAACTTACCTTTATAACTCAATCCATTATGACTTGTCAAATACTACATATTTCATATTTTGTATATAATCTAGCATTTATTAATTTATTTTTACAAGTCAATCCATTATGACTTATCAAATTCTATACAATCTAATATTTAGTAACTTACCTTAACAAGTCAATCCATTATAATTCACCAATTACTACGATACATAGTCAATATACAATCCAGCATTTATTAATTCACCTTTACAAATATATCCATTATGACTTACCAAATAATATACAATCCAATATTTATTATACAATCTAACATATAGTAACTTACCTTTACAAGCAAATCCATTATAACTTTCCAAATACTATATAATACAGTATTTAGTAGCATGACTTACCAAATAGAGAGTCCAATATTTATTCTTATGTCATTAGACTTGAAGTTGTCAACCAGCTGGTTGACTATGTTGGAAAACGGAAACTTTGCTAAAATTATTACAGTGGAAGAAGATGAACGTTACGACTTACGTGGAAACATTTTGAAACCTAAACATGAAAAAGAATATGATTGAATACACATTTTTAAGTTTGGTTTAGATTGTTAGCTTGAGATTAGAGTACTGAAGTTGAATCTTCATAAAACTAAGAACAGCCTTCATATATTGAAGTAACAGCAAAATAAATAAATAAAAGCCTTATTCAATAGCTTTGTAAATTATATACAATTGTGAACTATATATATATATATATATATATAGTTTGATAAAATAAAATATATTTCTTTCATAGTTTCATGAATTGTTGTCTCCTTGAAATCTTGAATTGACCGAGTGCAGTTTATGAAGAACTTTAATTTGTTTTATTTATAATGAAAAGTTCTTTGAAATTTCAAGCATGATTTTATAAGAAAAGAAAAGGACATTGTTTAATCATTAAACTTCAAAATGAATGCGAGTCATTTTACAAAAATTTTGTGTGATGATCACCATCATCAACTGAATAACACAATTATCTCCCCATCTCCAGGATATCGATGCAATTCTACTTGCACCTCCGTTCTAGCTGCTTCACCTTTTCGACTAGCTTGCAGATGGTGTTGGAGGCTTCCTATATAGCATATAAGAAAAATATTCAAATGAGCAACGGAAATAACAGAAATTTCAATAGATTATAATGATGCAAAGGTTGATGAAAATCTATCCTGACCCTCAGTTTTTCCCTCAATTTCTCCTCCGTCTCGTCTCTTCGCTCCCTTTCTTCTTGGAGAATATCGATCAGAGCATTCTGCTCTTGGTTCGACTCTTCTACTTCTTGTCGAGCCTTCTCAAGCTGCTCTTGTGCTTCCTTGAGCTGTTTGTGGGCAAAGGAGGGGAAAAAAAATCAGAGAAGTAAGTATATATCTGATTGTTTGATTGAAAAAATTGAAAGAAAGTAATCGCGGAGAACGTACTTGATCTTCGAGGGATATGTTCCTATCTCTTTCATACTGTAGAGATTTCAGTGTCTCATCCTTCGAGCGCAACACCCTGGGCGGCTGAGGGATCTTTCCTTGTTCATCACCGCTATCAGAGAGAATTTGTCCATCTCCAACGACAGCGGCTGCTGCCTGCATATAGGGAGTCCACAACAGTAAAAAAAAAACGTAAAGGTCTTTATGCAGCAATCGACTATTATGAAGACGTACCCTTGAACGCGAGGTTCCGGCCTTCGTAGAGCTTCTTCCAAGTGGTATAAGATCTTGTTCAAGGTCAATGGATGCAGGGGATTCCTCATTACTTCCATCTTGGTTTGCATGATCATCTGCTGCTGATGAAGGTGATGGTGATTGTGATTGTGATGGTGATGATCTCTTGTCCAATTTCGAACCAGGTTTCATTTTGGAACTAGATGTTTTGGAATCTGTTTTAGGAAAAACATGTTTCTTTGATTGCCGCCTTGGAGCATAACCAACTTCCTGGCAGTTGTTGCCCCTAATAAAAATAAATTCATTAGTAATCCAAAATATCGAAAATCTTTAAAACACACAGCAGACTGCATATAAATGAGAAGAAAACCACACACCAGAATGCCCTCTGAAACTTGATTAAGCGATTTTCTAGTCTTGACAGCACAGGAGTACGCTCAAAACTCTGCTTGTCGTGAGCTGGTTCAACAAAATTGGCCTCCAACACACCTGTTGCAGAAGAACAAGAAGACATAATATTACAGAAGTGAAGTTGGGTGACCAATCCAAGTCTGCTCTAAATTCCAGGAATTTGCAAACAGAACAGAAAGACATACCTATAATCCCACGACCGTCACTTCCTGCTGCATTCCACAATCTCCAGAATGGCTGGCCAAGAATAATGATGACTATTTTAATTCTCAGGTCCAAAAGAATCACCATGCTACTTGCAACAAAATATTCAATCATGCATAAAATTCTTAGAGACACATGAAAACTGACCTTGATAAGTCTATTCTTATGATAAATGTTGAAGCCTTGAACATCGATATGATATCGAGCATCCTTCACAAACCCGATTGTCACAGTTGCAACCATCTGATACAAACATTAAGGTAATATACAACATCATTAGAGCTTGGAGGGAAAGGACAAGAGAAAAAATTCTAAAACAATAAACGAAATCAAATTCATTTAATATTACATTAGAATTCACTACTCCCTCAGAAAGTTGTAAGGGTTTGTATGTCAGCTCCTTAGTGAGCATCAAATCATTGACAATGTTGTGATGTATGACATCTTTTCCACGTAGAATAATTCTGAAGCCTGGTGGTAGTCTTAGATAGAGAATGGATGCATAAATCTAGCAATAATGAAATTAGAAACATAGTTAATTATCATAATAGGATTGAGTAACACAACTTCAACTGTGTTCTTCTCATGTCATACATACCCTCAAAGAATGTCGATAAGTCAAGAAGTGTCTACAGTTGGTATATTTTTGTGCCATGTCTATATTCTTCTCATCTCGGTTGACTCCTCTAATTTGAATATCCTGTCATCAACCCAAACATCAAAGAATATTGAATATATCTTAAGAGACCAACTGCAAATTTCATTTTTTTAGTTACATGAAAACCAGAGGAAAAGATCGGTAATGGCAAAAGAAAACTGCATACTTCTTTATCAGAGTCGAAATCCAGCTCTAAATTTCCTTCGTCATCCTCCCAAAGATTGTATATTATTATGCGGGTGCCTTGATTCTTCAAGAAATCAAACTGCAGCATAACATAGAAACAATAGTAGCAAATATGGTGATCAGGAGAGAAAAATAACATAGATAGTACACAACATGACAAAAGAAGGATAAAAATCACATCTTACCTGTTGAATTAGATCTTCTTCATTTTTATAAGGTGACCAGTGTACTATAGTTTCTAAGTTTTTATTCCAATCATCGCATGAAGCTCGTATGATCTTGTTCCAACTTTTGCCGTTTTTCTCATAGTCAATCTTATGATTACAAAAAAAAATAAATTATGTCAGATTAGTAACCATACATAAAACAGCAAAAAAGATCATCATATCATATATATAACCATCATTTGTTTAATCGGCATTATGTACATGAAATCTATACATAAATGATACAACCAGTGTGCATCTCTCAACAAAAAACACCATAGAATGACCTGACTGACTAACCATGGGAACTACAATATCTTCCTTTCCAGTGCCCCTCAAAAATGAGTAGGACAACATTCCAATGCTTTGTGTTGCGCTAACAAAAATGATAACACATAGTAAATTAGTAATATAGCAACAATAAAGGCACATCAAAACTCAAAAAATTTAGTTGTCGACAAGGGACCAACCTTTGTTTGTCACTCCCCTGACAACGTGAGAACACTATAACATCTGCTCCGAGCCTCATTGTGCTTGTTTTAAAACCATTCCCATCTGAAATTTAAAACTTATGTAAGAAGTTAATCTTTTTAGAAACAATGGCATATATATGATTATCAATTCCACTTACATTGACCGATAGTGTTTGCCATTTTGCTTTTAACAGAATACCCAAGAGACATGCACTGACGCATTTTATCAGGAGCCATCCCACCACCATTATCTGTAGTCATCAAAGAACAAATAAAAACATAACCAAAAAGCAGATGCAACCATGTATACATGACACCACCGCCCAATGTGGCTTTGTGGAATAAATAGTCCTCATTAAGCTTGACAATATCTCAAGTTCGAGTCGCTACATAGGAACTTAAACAAAGCTACCACAACACAGAAAAAGAACAGCATAGCTATATATGTACCTTCAACTAGCAACATATGAGATCCATCCTTCATATTTTTCAACATATCCACACAAACATAAGTAGCTCCATTGCAAACCTAACCAAAGTTCACAATTATTTTAAAAAAAAAAATGATCACAAACATGCTTGTTGGCATTGTTTGTTGTTCCAAAAGTAAAAGAGGGTGATCAAAGTTATATACCTCGTCCAAAGAGTTGTCAAGAAGCTCTGCAAAAGCTGAAAGTAGAAATCAGAGTAAGTAAAATTCATACACAATAAATTGAAAAGCTATTCTATGCTTCAATGGAAATTTAAGTACCTCCCAAAGCCCATTTGTGGCTGGTGGCATTTGAATGTAAAAACTTTGGATGAACCCTCAGATGATCCATTACAGCTGCAAAAATATAATGCATTGTTTAATGAAAAATATATTTTTTCTAGTTTAGATTCTTGCATTCCAATACATGTATAAATTCAGATAAAAAAAAAATCTTTTTATCAGATAATCCTAACTCACCATGTAGTAGTACTATGTTAAAAAAATTCGTTTTTAAGACGAGATGAAATTGGTCTTTATATTCCCCTCACACATACATCAACAAAGAAGTTGTGGGTTTGAAACTTCGAATTGTCTCTCCCACCCATACCCGAATTACACCTCTATCGATTAGATCGTGGGTTCGAATTGTATCTATACCCGAATTAATTCATAACAGTACTGGAGGGAGAATTGTTTTTAAAAATAAATATTGAAGAAAAACAAAAACTTAATGAACTCTCTGTTAATTATATCAATGCCAATCTAGTATAATAGCAAAATCTGTGAAAAAAAAAATATAGAAAACAGAAAGCAAGAAAAATTCACCATTACAAGAAGGAGATGGATCGTCAACTTTGCCTCCCTCGTAATCTCCAGCTTTCCAGAATTGTTTACAACTCCTCTTCTCAACTGGCTGCGGGCTCTCCGAAACCACCACGGTCTCCTCCACCGCCATCTCAGGCTGCGGCGGCACGAAGCTCAAAGGCATTGGCGACGGGATGGAATTCTTTGGAAAGAAAGAGAGAAATTCACCGCCGAAGCCTGAAGTTCTAGGTTTCTTGGACAATAAGTTAACGTCCTGCAATTCACTCAAATTACGCTTTTTGTTCAAATTGGATCGAAGTTGAACCAAAAATTCGTTTGCCGATTCGTCTTCGCTGGAACTACTACTAGTACTGCTGCTGCTACAAGTGTCACTGCTGAGTCCGATCGGTGAAACATCGCAAGTTGCGTTGTTGTTCTTCGTTTTGTCGGACTCGTTAAAATCGGACTTTTCTTGTTTCACGGGAGAGGAATCCATGATTAAGGAGTGTTTGGCTGGTGAGAAAACAGAGAGAAAAAAATCTTGAACCGAAAATCGTAAAGTTCTTGTTTTGAGATTTTATCGAAGAAAATAAAAGACGCGCCACGGATATATGTTATTTATACGATCACTCAAATCTCACGATTGATGTACGGAAAATGAGTCCTTGTTTGATATGGACGCGCTATGAGTGTAGGAATTCTTTTGCTTGCTGCTGTTTGATTGACGCGTGTTATTTGGCTTTGTGTGGTCTTCACGTATCACCTGGGATTCTTCTGGGAACACTGGATTTCAAATAGCATTAGTTAGTAAATAAAATAAAAAATTCGATCGGATTAATTTCTAATATATAATATCTTAGAACAAGGAAAAACAAAAATCAAATCAAACTCTACTAAAATTGAATAATAATATTGTTATTTTTTTCAAAAAAAAATAAAAATTGTCTTCTGACTGGGTTATGGATTATCGGAGCCCAGAGAGGTCAAACACAACTAATAGAACCTAATAATTTTTTAATAACGTAATAGTTTTTCGATTTTAATTAGGAATACTAAATCTATTAAGAATTTTGCACTAATAAGAAAATAAAAATCTATTATAAAAAACTGTATCATGGATAGAACAAATTCAAATGCTTGATGTAACCCTAAACTAAAAATTATGGTTTTCGTATACCATTTATCGAAACTAAAAATTATGATTTTCGGTATACCGTTATATTTCAAAAACAAAAAAAAAACAAACAAATTGTGTTGTCCCAATTGCATAAATGATAACTATATAGTTTCGACTTACTACACTTTTTTTCCTTTTGATTGTATCGAAAATTCGAAATAATATGAATTAATAAACTATCATTTCTTAACAAAACAAATAACGTATTAGAGTTTGTATACCGTACTTGGGAGATACTCAAGATATCCTTTCCAAACAAAATTTTCTAAACAAGTCTATACATATACATGAGTTGGGAGTTGGTAGCGTACACATATCATATTTAGGAGTTGGCATAGCTCGATTCAATTCGATTTTGAACATAACAGAAAATAACATAGTGAACCAGACCTAATTAATTAGGGATGCATTTACTAATCATGAATCAGAATAAAGGAAAGGATATTCGATTACAGATTTGTGATTATTGTGTTTACTAAAAACCATTGAGATTCAAATTACGTGGGTCCTATACACAAATGTCTGAAAAGGAATTTGATTTCTCTCTCTCCTGATTTTTTTCTATAAAAATAATTCTCTTTTATTTCATTCTCGATTAATAAACGTGTTATAGGTTTATATCAATTATGATGGAACTTTTAAATTTTTACATATTATTTTAACTCTATGGACCATAGAGGCATATGGGCCTACTAATTTGTTATTTCTCATTGAAGTATTTTTTAAAGCCTTCTAGTTATAAGAAAATCTAAAATACTTTTAGTTCTAAGCTTTAGTCATGACATCAGTTTTAAATTTGAGTAATTAAAGAAAAATTATATATAATATTCAATCTAGATATAAATAAATAAATAATACTGTACATAATTTTGATAATTTTTATGTAAAGAGTAATACTAAACAATTTAAAATTTTAGCTACAATTTTAACTCAAAAGATATAGTAAGTGAGTTGTCATCACTACACAAGACATGTGATGATGTGCTTAATGAAAAAATCACTTGTCATATTATTTGAGTTAAAATTTAGACTAAATTTTAGATTTTCTATGAGTATTTTCATGTAAATAATAAATATATTTTAATTTCACGTTCTTTTTTTGTTCATATTAATTTGAAAATCCATATGTAAAGGGATTTAAAAAATTTGGTAGATTGAGGGAAAGCCCACAGGGCCCATGGCCCATTTATTGTAGAATATATTTTTTCTCTTTTAAATTTGTAATAATTATATAATTAAGATCAAATCTTCTATCTTTTTCATTTTAGCCCCTCTTTTTTTTTTTGTATTATTATCCTCGAGATTTCATGTATTGTGAATTTGTGTCGCTTAGATTTGTAATGTTCTCTTTTACTCAATATTTTCTAAATTAAATGAAACATGATCTACAGATAAAAATTACAAGTCGCTTCTCAATTGTTTTACTCCAAATCTAATGAAATAAATAAATAATATTATATTTATTAAAATGATGTCTGCATATCCAATTATAATCATATGCAGTTGAAGAAGAATGTTATACTCTAAAAAAAAAAAATCATTTTTAATATCACAAATTAAAAGTTTGAATCTAAATTTTATAATAAAAGAACACGTAATTTGACTATAACTATAAAACCATTTTCAATAAGATATGATTATTTGTTCAGATTTGAAACTCTACTATGTATTCCTTTTTAAGATAGGAAAAAAAAAAACTTTAGTATAGAAAACCCAAACTAATAAACTATCAATGTTGTCTAATTAATAAGCACTTGACACCAACTCACCAAATACAATTGAAATGTTCAAGAGAGCAAGATTAAACTACTAGAGAGGTCTATTGTAATCACTTATTCATAGTCTTTTTTTAATATAAACTATCTAAAAAAAATTAATAAACTAGTTTCGAAATCATCACTGTTATATATAATAAAATAATAATGAGTTTCCACATCAAAGCATACTATATTATTAATTTATTTAGTTAGTATATATATTATTATATATATGGTCATTTTTTAATTAGGTTATCCTGAAAATAAAATTCAGAATCAAAGTTACGTAAAGTTGTGGAACCGCACATGTTACAACTAGACACTGGACTTAAATTAGTTTCGCAACAAAACTATTCAAAAAATATTTTTCAAAACCGACTTGATTAGAGAATTATTATTATTATATATGTCATGAATCTAATGTCAATGTATAATAACATATTCAAACATTTGTTTAAAAAATAAAGTTGACCTTAATTTAAATCAGGTTTATTTAATCGACATCTCTCAGCTCTTGATTTATTTTTAAGAAGCAGGTTGATTGTAGCTTTGGTATTAGAGGGCTATCATCAAATGATCAAAGCAGTGTGATTTAATTGGCAAATTATTATAGTTAAAATAATAATTACATATTAGCATTAATAATACTATATTAATCATTTTAATAATAAATAAATAAATAAGCAAATGCTCTTTATTTTAACTTACTAAAATGCTCCTTAAAACTCATAAAAACTTCTTACATTTTTTTCACATAAAAGAACCATACAAAAGTATGTTATTGGCTATAAAACCGAAAAGATTACTTTAACTCATAGATACGTCATGCTACCATACATGTCTAGTAATATTATTGAGATATATAATTGATATCATTGGATTTGATTCAATTATTTTAAATAAATAAACTCTTGATTAAGTGGATGTACACCTTCTTTTACACATATATGATGAAATTCGAGCATCATAAAATAAAATTAAAGGATGAGGAAACCAGGGACGGAGCCAGAAGTGGTTTCTAGAGAGGGAGTTGTAAAATTATGAGTTATATTATGTATTTTAGTTGTTTTTTAAGTTAAAAGTTAAAATTGATTACTTTTTTTAGTTGTATTATATATATATATATATATATATCTAAGTTGTTTGACCACTTTAAAAAACAAATAAAATAATTTAATGTGTTCAATTCAAACCCATTAAGTTTTAAGTGGAAAAAAAAAACAATCTCTAAATCATTTAGAGACAATTTTGCTATTTTATTTTTAAGCTAAGGGGCTGATTGATATTTCCATTTAATACTAGATGACACATAATATATATCATTAAGTTATTTTGTTTGATTTTTAAAGTTATAAAACCAGTTAATGAACTCTTTAAATCATTCTTTTATATATAAAAAAAAAAGATTTTTTTTTTCACTTTTAACTTAAAGAAAAATAACTAAAATATATATTAATTTATTACTACAAAATTTATCCTTACAAATCTTATTTGTTTCTACTTTTCCCTTCTCTCACACCCCTTAACAACATTAATGTTTTTTTTTCTCACTATTTAAAAAAAATTAGTAGCCACCTTTTTTTTTTTTTTGATAAAACATATAGATTTCATTATAATTTTGTTATTTTATTATTCTTCCACATATATAATATAAATATTGTATAAATTATTAGCGGCAGACTATAATCAATTGTTATTTCTTAAACTAAACTTCAATTAACTTGTTTAATTTTTATACTCTTAGTGTTATATTTTTTATGAAACTTGTTTTATAAATTTATTATTATATTATTGTAGTGGTCAAAACTTGGGCCACATGCCCAATTTAAGAGACCACTAGAAAATGAAAATAGGTTTCTCAAGAAACCCATCAGGTATGAGCCCAAAAGCCTAAGTACTGGCTCACAAGTCAAATCAGAACATGTCAACACGAGGTCAAATCAACCTATAAATGAGTTGATTATGATCAGACGTTACACAGATATTATTGTCTTAAATTGTCATATTCAAATGAATCAAAACGGACAAAATAAATATTTCGTGATCCGTGTCCTAACATTAATGTGATAGACGTTGGGGTGATCCAAGCTCTCACTATATATATGAGGCCCTTTTTCCAAAGAAAGATCATGATTTTGTACTCTAAGCTCTCGTGAAAGCTCTCACATTCTCAGTCTCTTCAGCTGAATACTCATACAACATTTATTGTGGCTCTCACCACCACATTTACAGTTTGGTCCTCACCCTAAGTCAGGTCGACCTTATAGCTCTCAAGCCTACGATCGACTCGACCATCAACGATCCCCGTGTTGAACCATAGATCCAATCCGGGCTTCGATCGATCAAGATCAACCAAGCTCCATATCGACCATACCCTAGGTCGAGTAACAACGACCAACACGATTGCCTCTCCAGGTCGACCAAAACAAAACAACTCCCACATCGAGCAAACTGGTTTGTTTTCATATAGTTTCATTTAAGTCATTATATCGAATAAATATTGATTTGAGCGTCGGAGAGTCTCCTAGAGGGAAAATCCCCTTTGTGGCTTGACATTCGTCCTCTTTTCCTCTTATTTCGTAGGTTGTCAGTACTCACCTCGACGATTTAAATTAATTGTAGATTTGATCAACTACAATTATCAAATTACTGTTTTACTTGTCTTTAATATATTAAATTATAAATATATAATGAATAATAGTTAAAAGAGCATAAATATAAATTTGTTTATTTTAAGATATTTGTAACTTTAAAAAACAAACAACTTATCATTTATATTCAGTTTTCAGTGGAAAAAAAAACGTTTTTTAGTTTTCAGTCACTAATCAGTCTTTAGTATAATTTAGCATTGTTCGATATCTAGACGAAAAATCAAACGTAACCTATGTGTAAATTTGCAATTCAACCACCCCTCTAAAATGTCAATTTTATTCCTCCAAATTTCGTCATTTTTTTTTCATAAATCCAACAAAATCTAGTCCTAAATTTGAAAACCCACAACCCAAAATCAATTTGGACCGATCCATATCCAATGGACACCAACCCATATTAGATTGGTCTGATTTGGTCTATTTTGATTTGGGTTTTGGCAATTATGATATGACAAGTGATTTTTTCATTAACCACATCAATCCATATTGTGTGTGGAAATGACAATTCATTTGTCATATCATTTGAATTAAAATTTGGGTTAATTATTTAGGCTGTATATCATTACTCTTCATAATAACACCCATCAAATTTTTTTAAAAATCTTATTTGTAAATAAACTCCACTTAATACCAAAAATACCATTTTTTTAATTATACTATATTGTTTTTTTTACGTACATATCACATATGACTATTATTATGTTATTTAATCAACTTTATTATTATTTCAAAAATTTTTGTTACCTTTAATTCTCTTACTATTCTTTCTCTTCCCTACTTCTTTTCTCTTCTTGATTTTTAAAAATAAAACTCCATTTTTGTTAAGAATTTATTTAAAGATTTTTTTTTTAGATAACCACTTTCTGTTTGAGAGAGTTGTAAAGATACAAGATTCGTATCATGTCCCAAGTGATGCGAAAGTAGATAAGTGTTAAATAATATTTTTTTAAAAAGATAGGTGTTCGATGAAGTCAAACAACATCTAATATTTTTTTTTAAAGAAAAAACATATAATATTGATAAATAAATAAAATCTAAAGTGTGTTTGAAATAAACAATATATATATATATATATATATATATATATATATATATATATATAATGATTTTGTTATTCTAATAAAAATTAATTTAAAACTTTTCTTTTTCACAACCAAATTTGTCTCATGGTTTTGATGCATTTTTCATACTTAGCAATCAATTTGTACTTCCTAAAAATAGATTTAAAATATATTTAAAAGAGAATTTAGGGTTTATTAAAATATAAAAAGTTTTTATGATATATGTTAATATTAAACCATTAATAGGGAAAAAATATAAAAGATTAAAATAGGAAACTAATTAATAATTATTTGTGGGTGTACCAAAAAAACAATTAATCTTCTTAGTAATTTTACTAAAGGGTATTATTGGATTTTTAAAAATATACTAATTTGGACTGTACATACGGTTTTTAAAGGGTGCAAATATCGTCACTCTTATGATTATCGAATTAAATTTTGGTTCAATTTAAAGAAGAATATAATATATGAGAAGTCAAATACAATTTTGTACTTCAGTGTAACATCTAGTAAATAAAATGTGTTTAGTTTACTTCTGGATTTGGGTTTTTTTGTTTCCAAAGGGGTCGTCCTATAAGTATTTTTCAGTTGATATTTTTCGAAAAGAAAAATGAAAATGAAAACGAAAACATTTCAGTTTCGAAATCTGAAAACACTTCTGGTAGTATATACTGGAATCCGTATTTTGAAAATAAAAACGGGAAAAACGTGTCTGGTATGCTAACTGAAAATATATTTTTATATTGTAAAATCAACTTCTTCCTTTTTACATTATAATTTCCTATTTATATAAAAAATCCCCTATTAATTTTTATATTGTAATTTAGAAATTTTTATTAAAAAACTAGGTTAATAATTTATCTTTGTCAAACCAATCATAAATCTAATTGAATTTAAAAGTCAAATTTCCTGAATATATATCAACTTTAAAATAAATATTATTTTTTATTAAATATAAATTATAAGAAAACAATTAAAAATATTCAAAGAAAAAAGAAAAAAACTAAAATAAAAAACATAGCAGAGATTGATGGAGCCATGTAGGTGCAGATCTGCTCCTATAACACTGAAGGGCAGATCATAGGCGTTGTAGGAGCAGCAGATCGGAGAAGAAGAAGAAGAAGAAGAAGAAGAAGAATCGATCATTAGGGAAGACGGAGAATATATCGGCGGTGAAAGAAAAAGAAGAAGAATCGATCCACAGCGAAGACCGAGAAGAGATCGACGATGAAAAAGGAGCATATCGGAAGTGGAGGAGGAAGAGAAGAAGAAGAAGAAGAAGAAGAAGAAGAAGATAAAATGTAAAAAAAAAAAATAGTTTTATTGTTATTTTTTGTGAAAAAAGAACAAGTAGTTTGTGTTTTTCAAATATTTCATTGTTAATATTAGTTTTGCTTTTTGTTTTTTGAAAATAAAATAAAAATTGGTTAATGAATACGAATTCGAAAAACAAAAATAAAAACAGAATGAAAAACAGCTGTAAAACGGGGCCTAAATAGCATGGAAATGAAGATTATATGTTTTTAGAATTCAATATTGACATTTCATTACATTAGACCATTTATTGTCAATGCCAAATTTGGCACAAAAAAATGTAAAATACTATATTTGACACACCAATTTAATATTGCGCTCCAATGCACAATTGTACTTAACATGCTATTTTATTATTTTATTAATAAAATATATAAAAGTCAACATTTACCATTAATGCATTCATTAAAATACTGAAGAATGGTTGGATGAAATATATTTTGTTGAAATATTATTAATGTACAATAAATTTAAATTATTTTAAATATTTAAAAAACATATATAATGATATTTTTATAATTAAAAAATGTACATTTATTGTTGTACCAAATTTGGTACAATATTTGGCACTATATTGGAGGAAAGTTTTTACACTTTATACTAAATTTTAGCATTGATACGTAAATTTGGCATATCATTATAGATGATTTTACTAGATACCATGTAATAGAAATATCACATAGAAGCTTGCAACATTTCTGAAAACATCAGTTTGATCCATATGGTTTTTATTTATTTATTTATTTAGTTTTTAAAGATAATATTTTTTTGCTGATTAATTACTTTTTCAGATTTTTTTATGTCATTTAATTATTTTTGTATATATATATATTAGTATTTTTTTATTTATAATTTTACAAAATCAAAGATGAAAATACCCTTTGACTGTTAGGGTTGACTAACTGAAATGAGGGATAAATTGGTTCAATTTTGAAAACTTAAGGGCCGTCATGTAAGCGTTTTTCATCCGTTGTTTTTCGAAAAGAAAAACGAAAAATGATAACAGTTTTTTGGTTTCAATTTCAAAATCCGAAAATATGTCTAGTAGCATATGATAAAAGTTAGATTGTGTGAAAATGAAAACGGAAAAAACGCGTTTGGTAGATTGACCGAACATATCAAAAAATAAAATCATTTTTACATTTTATTTTAAAATTACAACAAAGAAAAATAAAAATAAAAAACAAGCAGAGCTCTGAAGTTTTTGTTAGAGAATATGAAGAGAGCAGATCGGCATGTCGATAGATGAGGATGAGGAGGAGGAAGAGGATGAAGAAGAACAGTCGAGAAGATGTGAAGAAGAAGGGATACAAAAAATTCACATTAAAAATTTGAAAAATAAAATAAAAAACAAAACCAAATATTTTGTGTTTTTTAAATATTTCACTGTTAACACTGATTTTATCTTTTATTTTTTAAAAATAAAATGAAAAACAATTAACAAATGCAAATTCAAAATTGTTTTGGAAAACAAAAACGAAAGCGAGCTAAAAAACAGCGGATGGGGCCTTAGTTACCCAGAGACCAATTGGGTCACTTTTATGGAAATGAAGAAAAAAAATCAAATTTTATTTGGTAATTGCCAAAGTTTCAATGAATTTTTTTTTAAACAACAATAAACAAATTAGAAAGAATCTTCACTGTTTTTTAAATCAAATATATATCCTTTAAAAACTCCTATCCATATTTTAAGTCTTAAAAGAGTCTGTGATTAGAGTTTTCTTAAATCACATCCCTTTAAAGCTCGTCTAATGAAGAATTCAAATCCTTCCGATTGGTTTTCTGGGCTAATAAATTTGGTTTATCTAGACAAGAAAAAACAAGTAAAGAGAGGATAGAAGTAACTATATTTCTTCCGATGCATGCCAAAAATAATTTAATAAAATTATAGGTCAATAATATCATATTCTATTACGTGACAAATAAAGAAGATTAAAAATAAAAATGAAAACAAAGTAATATGAGACCGAAAAATCTAAATTTATCATACTATTGTGACAACTCTAAAGATATGACTCCTGGGATGATGATATCTCTTTCATTGTAGTGATTGTAGGGTCCAATTTTGAACTCATGCGAGTCCTTGCCAGTTGATTTTGTATTAAAAGCTCCACATGAGATTGACCATAGTGGACAATGGATACCGGATAAATAAACGTAAGTGATTTATCTTGACATGTATACGAAAGTAGGAATCACCGGAACATACGGAAAACTCTAAAAGCATGAAACATGACACAATGAGTACATGTGATAATAATGGTATGTACTATGTAATTATAACAACATCTATATCAAATTCAATAATGGTATGTAGTACTTAATTATAACAACATCTATATCAAATTCAACTCCCAACCGTGACAATTTTAATCAAAGATTTTTATGAGGCGTAGAAATTGAATCAAAGATCACCAATAACTGAATTATAATTATATATGAACAAGTTAAAAAGGGTAACAAAATTAAATAACATATATAAGAATAAAATAGAGAGATTACAGCAGACTATTGATAATGCATGTCGAAGAGGCTTGCTCAGTTGCTTTGCGTTTTTTGTTATCGGGTGAATCCAGTCGGAGAAAAAACTTATGTGCATGACTAACAACCTGGCTTGGGCTTCTGGGTTTCACAAAATTCATTGAAATTCCTTTCCAAAATTACCTTTGCCAAGTGAGAAACATCGCAAGCACTTGATTTTGCGAAAACCAACAGGCAACAGCCCAAGTCAGAAGTTTTTTCTCAGACAGGCTTCGCCAAATAACAGGAAACGTGAGGGATCGAGGGGAAGCCCACAGGGATTGCGTTGTTGTTCTTTGTTTTCATGAGAGAGGAATCCATGATTAAGGAGTGGTTGGCGGGGAAGAAAACCGAAAGCAGAGAAAAAAAAATTTGAACTGAAGATCGTGAATTTCTTGTCTTGAGTTTTTAGTAAAGAAAATAAATCTGTGTTATTTATATGATACGCCAAATTCCAAAATCACACGAATTATGTACGTAAAAGAAGTCCTCCCTAGCCAAGGATGCGCTGTGAGTGTAGGATTTCAAATAGCATTAAGAAGTACTTCGATCAGATTAAGGAAAAAATATATTTCAAATCAAAATCTACTAAATTCGTATAACATATTAGAGTTTGTATTACCTTATTTGGGAGATACTCCAGATATCCTTTCCAAAAAAAATATTCTAAATAAGTCTATCAAATTACTCTATACATATATGAGTTGGCATGCGTACCCATATCAATTTAGGGCCGTTCGATTTTGAATAAAACCGAATTAAACGTAAAATATTAGACTTTCATTTTTCTAAACATATTTGAATCTATTAATTAATATGGTGAACCGATCTAATTAATTATGGACGTATTTACTATTCAGAAATCCTAATAAGAGAAGAGAAATTTAATTCATGATTCGTGATTACTGTGTTTATTAAAATTAAATAGGAATTAAATTATTGGATCCCACACATAAATTAGGAATTAAATTATGTAGGGGGGAACTCGATTCCTCTCTCTCTTACGTAGGAATACCTTTCCTAATTATTTTCCATAAAATTACTTCGTTTTTATTTCATTCTCGATTGATAATTGTCACATAGGTTTAAATCAATTACGATGGAATTTTGAATTTTTTACATATTATTTTAACTCTATGGACCATAGGGGCATATGGGCCTACTAATTTGTGATTTCTCCATGAAATGTTTTTTTTTATGCCTTCTAGTCATAAGAAAATCTAAAATACTTTTAGTTCTAAGCTAGTAGGCATGATAGGCATTACATCCCGTTAGTTTAAAATTTGAGTAGTTAAAGAATTTGAAACGAAATTATAAATAAATAAATAATATTGTACATATTTTTTTATAATTTTTATGTAAATAATAAATAATTTAATTTCACATTCTTTTTTTTTTTCATATTAATTTCACATTCCATATGTAAAGAGGTTTAAAAAAATGTGTGGGATCGAGGGGAAGCCAAAAGGGCGCATCACCCATTTTCCTGTAAAATATTTTTTGTCCTCTTTTAATAATTATATAATTAAGATCAATTCTTCTAGCCTTTTCATTTTAGCCCCTCTTTTTTTAATATATATATATCCTTGAGATCTCATGTATTGTGAATTTGTGTTGCTTAAATTTGTAACGTTCTCTTTTACTCAATATTAAAATTAATTAGAATTAAATTACTGGATCCCATACACATATTAGGAATTAAATCATGTAGGTGAGGGAACTTGATCCTCTCTCTCTTTCTTAGAAACACCTTTCCTGATTTTTTTCTATAAAACTTTTAGTTGATTCTCAATTAATAAATGATTCATAGGTTTAAATCAATTACTATGGAATTCAGAATTTTTTACATATTATTTTAACTTTATGTACCATATGGGCATATAGGCCTACTAATTTGTGATTTCTCCATGAAATGTTTTTTTAAGCCTTCTAGTCATAAGAAAATCTAAAATACTTTTAGTTCTAAGCTAAGAGGCATGATACGCATGACACCCGTTAGTTTAAACTTTGAGTAGTTAAAGAATTTGAAGCGAAATTATAAATAAATAAATAATATTGTACATATTTTTGATAATTTTTATGTAAATAATAAATAATTTAATTTCACATTCTTTTTTTTTTCATATAAATTTCACATTAATCCATATGTAAAGAGGTTTAAAAAATGTGGGGGATGGCCAATTTTCCTGTAAAATATTTTTTGTCCTCTTTTAATAATTATATAATTAAGACCAATTCCTCTAGTTTTTTTCATTTTAGCCCAAATTTGTGCTGCTTAAATTTGTAACGTTCAATTTTACTCAATATTTTCTAAATTAAATGAAACATAATCTAGAAATAAAATTTTAAGTCGCTTCTCAATTGTTTTACTCCAAATTTAATGAAAAAATAAAATAAATAACATTAGGCCTCGTCCTGCAGCTGTTTTTTAATTCGTTTTCGTTTTTGTTGTTCAAAAACAATTTTGAATTTACGTTTGTTAACTGTTTTTCATTTTGTTTTTTCATTTTGTTTTTTAATTTAAAAAAAAATGAAAAAACAAAATGAAAAACAAAAACAGTGTTACCAGTGAAATATTTGAAAAACACAAAATACTTGGTTTTATTTTTGATTTTATTTTTCAATTTTGTAATGTGATTTTTTTTATCCCTTCTTCTTCACATCTTTTCGACTGTTCTTCTACATCTTCTTACTCCTCTTCCTCATCGATCGGCCTACCGATATGCTCTTTTCATCTTCTTCGACGACACCCTCCTCCTCCTCCTATTTTTGTTTTTTTTTACAATTATAAAACTTCAGATGATTTGGTTGTATTTTTGTTTACAATTATAAAACTTCAGAGCTCTGCTTATTTTTTATTTTTCTTTGTTGTAATTTTAAAATAAAATGTAAAAATGATTTTATTTTTTGATATTTTCAGCTAACCTACCAGACGCGTTTTTTCCGTTTTCATTTTCACACAATCTAACTTTTATCATATGTTACCAGGCGTATTTTTGGATTTTGAAATTGAAACCAAAAACACTGTTTTCATTTTCGTTTTTTTTTTTCGAAAAACAACGAATGAAAAACGCTTACATTACGGCCCTTAAGTTTTCAAAATTGAACCAATTTATCCCGCATTTCAGTTAGTCAACCCTAACAGTCAAAGGGTATTTTCATCTTTGATTTTGTAAAATTATAAAAAAAAATACTAATATATATATATACAAAAATAATTAAATAACATAAGAAAATCTGATAAAGTAATTAGTCAGCAAAAAAATATTATCTTTAAAAACTAAATAAATAAATAAATAAAAACCATATGGATCAAACTGATGTTTTCAGAAATGTTGCAAGCTTCTATGTGATATTTCTATTACATGGTATCTAGTAAAATCATCTATAATGATATGTCAAATTTACGTATCAATGCTAAAATTTAGTATAAAGTGTAAAAACTTTCCTCCAATGCAATGTCAAATACTGTGTCAAATTTGGTACAACGATAAATGTACCTTTTTTATTTACAAAAATATCATTATATATGTTTTTTAAATATTTAAAATAATTTAAATTTAATGTACATTAATGATATTTTAACAAAATCTATTTCATCCAACCATTCTTCAGTTTTTTAATGAATGCATTAATGGTAAATGTTGAATTTTATAATTTTTATTAATAAAATAATAAAATAGCATGTTAAATACAATTGTGCATTAGAGCGCAATGCTAAATTGTTGTGTCAAATATAGCATTTTACATTTTTTGTACCAAATTTGGCATTGACAATAAGACATGTATTAGAGATAGTCTAATGTAATGAAATGTCAATATTGAATTCTGAAAACATATAATCTTCATTTCCATGCTATTTAGGCCCCGTTTTGCAGCTGTTTTTCATTATGTTTTTGTTTTTGTTTTTCGAATTCGTATTCATTAACCGGTTTTTATTTTATTTTCAAAAAACAAAAAGCAAAACTAGTATTAACAATGAAATATTTGAAAAACACAAACTACTTGTTTTTTTTTTCACAAAAAGTAACAATAAAACTATTATTTTTTTACATTTTATCTTCTTCTTTTTCTTCTTCTTCTTCTTCTCTTCCTCCTCCACTTCTGATATGCTCCTTTTTCGTCGTCGATCTCTTCTCTGTCTTCTTTGTCGATCAATTCTTCTTCTTCTTCTTCCACCGCCGATATATTCTCCGTCTTCCCTACTGATCGAATCTTCTTCTTCTTCTTCTTCTTCTTCTTCTTCTTCTTCTTCTTCGATCTGCTGCTCATACAACACCTCTGATCTGCCCCTCCGGTGTTGTAGGAGCAGATATGCACCTCCATGGCTCCATCAATCTCTGCTATGTTTTTATTTTAGTTTTTTTTCTTTTTTCTTTGAATATTTTTAATTGTTTTCTTATAATTTATATTTAATAAAAAATAATATTTATTTTAAAGTTGATATATATATTCAGGAAAATTGACTTTTAAGTTCAATTAGATTTATGATTGGTTTTACAAAGATAAATTATTAACCTAGTTTTTTAATTAAAATTTATAAATTACAATATAAAAATTAATAGGGTATTTTTTATATAAATAGGACATTATAATGTAAAAAAGAAGAAGTTGATTTTACAAAATAAAAATATATTTTCAGTTAGCATATCAGACACGTTTTTCCCGTTTTTATTTTCAAAATACGGATTTCAGTATACCAGAAGTGTTTTCAGATTTCGAAACTGAAATATTTTCATTTTCATTTTTCTTTTCAAAAAATATCAACTGAAAAATACTTATAGGACTACCTCTTTGGAAACAAAAAACCCAAATCCGGAAATAAACTAAACACATTTTATTTACTAAAATTACTAAGAAGATTAATTGTTTTTTTAGTACACCCAAAATTATTATTAGTTTCCTATTTTAATCTTTTGTATTTTTTTTTCCTATTAATGGTTTAATATTAACATATATCATAAAAACTCTTTCTATTTTAATAAAACCTAAATTCTCTTTTAAATATATTTTAAATATATTTTAAGGAAATATAAATTGATTTATAAGTATGAAAAATGAATCAAAACCGTGAGATAAATTTGGTTGAGAAAAAGAAAAGTTTTAAATTATTTTTTATTAGAAGAACAAAAAATGATATCTAATCTAATCTCTAATCTCTAATCTAGGTTTCTGCTCATTTCTAGAATTATAGTTGCACCATTTTGATTTTAAATAGTTGCAGCATAGGAGGAGAGGGAGCCACTACCCCACCTAAAGTTTTGTAATTTTTTTAATATCTGCAATTTTCAGGTTTTTATGTTTTTATCCCTATTTTCTTTTTATTTTTATTTTTGTTTTCCCATAATCAAGACATCTAATATTTTTCTATCAAATCACTTAAAAATATTTTTTATAGTATTTCTTTGTATGTATCTTAAATATAAATGAAAATCAAATCATAATATATATATACAGTATATCAACTAATATTATTTTTTTATTCAAATAATCTTGTTATCTCTTACGATCTTACTTATCTCACTCACCCTAATACCATATATATATATATATATATATATATATATATATATATATATATATATATATATATATATTAATTTATATATTTAAAACATGTCAACCAAACATATACATATATTAGACAATAATACGAGATTGATACAGTGATATGTCTTTCACATTCACACCACGAGATTATGTGTTCGAATATCTCTTCCTCCCAAAACCCCGAATTATTATAATATTATAAAAACATATACATATATTTATGATTAGCTATTTTATCTAACAAACTTTTATAATTTTTAAAAATTAAATTAGTTTTTGGATCTTAGAAAATAAATACTATGGTTACAATTTAGATTTTAATTAGTTTTCTAACTCCTAGACACTATTAATATTGAATCATGATAATTAGCCGTAAGGTTTTTCTATATTATTTCGTAGTAATGTTAATTGCTAAGGCCCCGTTCTGCAGCTGTTTTTCAGTCCGTTTTCGTTTTTATTTTTCAAAAACGCGTTCGTTAACCATTTTCATTTTATTAAAAAAAAACGAAAAAAAATGAAAAACAAAACTAGTGTTAAAAATGAAAGATTTGAAAAACACAAAATACTTGTTTTTCGTTTTTCGTTTTTGTTTTTCATTTTGTTTTTCACCATTTTATATATAAAAAAAATATTTTGTTTTTCATTTTGTTTCATTTAGTTCTATTATGCGTTTCATATGGTTAGGATAAAATGGGACAAGATTTTTAAATGACCAAAGTGCCCCTATATATATATTCCAGAATAATTTATTTATAACTAGAACTAAAAGCATTCATGCAATAATATATATATACACACACATTATAATTATTATATATATATATATATATATATTGTATATTATATAATATGATTATAATATAATTTATTATATAATATATATATATATTATTAAATATATTATTAAATATAATAATATATTAATATAGTATTATAATATATATATATATATATATATTAATACTATATATATTATATTTATATAGTATATAATGTAATATATTATATATAAAAACACAATATTTTTTTTATATTATTATAATATGTATATATAATATAATATATACAGTTATATTTTTATTATATAGTAATATATATATATATATATATATATATATATATAATGTAATTATTTATTTATAATTTAAAAGTTTAGTTTTGATTAATTCATTTTTTGATATGTTTTTTTGAATTAATTTTTGATTTGTTACTTTTGTTTAATTTAAAAATTACAATACCAAAATTATATTGTTTAATTATGTAATCAATTTTTGATAGTTTTTAGTTAACCTACCAGACGCGTTTTTTCCGTTTTCATTTTTAAAATACAGCTTTAGTATATGCTATCAGACACGTTTTCAGAATTCGAAATTGAAACCAAAAACACTGTTTTCATTTTCATTTTTATTTTCGAAAAACAACAACTGAAAAACGTTTAGGCCCCTTCCTACAACTGTTTTTCAGTCTATTTTCGTTTTTATTTTTCAAAAACGATTTTCAAAACACGTTCATTAACTGTTTTTCATTTTATTTTCGAAAAACAAAAAAAAAATTGAAAAACAAAACCATTATTAAAAGTGAAAGATTTGAAAAACACAAAATACTTGTTTTTCGTTTTTCGTTTTTGTTTTTCATATTTTTTTTTTCACTTTTTTATATTTAAAAAAATCTTAAACTGTTATTCATAATATTATGTGTTTGATATGACTAGGATAAGACGGAACAAGATTTTTAAATTACCAAAGTGCCCCTCTTATATATATATTATAATTATTATTATATATATTATAATATTTTATATAATATATATAATATTATAATATAGTTTATGTATTATAATATATAATATATGTTACTATATATAAATATTATATAAAATATTATATATTTTAATATTTACATAATTAGTAAATTAATATATAATAATATATTATATATCATATAATATTAATATATCATATATATAATATTTTAAAATTATGTAAATATTATGAAATAATATTCTATAATATATATAAATATATAATAATATAGTATATAATATTATATATATATATAATATCAAATATTATATATTTATATAGGATATAATGTTATATATTATGTATTGTTATATATAAAAATATAATATAAAAAAATAATATTATTTCATATATTAAAATTTATTTATATATATTATAATTATTTATTTATAATTTAAGAGTTTAGTTTTGATTAATTCATGTTTTTTGATATGTTTTTTTGATATGTTTTTTTGAATTAATTTTTGATGTGTTACTTTTGTTTAATTTAAAAATTACAATACAAAAATTATATTGGTTAATTATTTAATCAATTTGTTTATAGTTGTAATAATATTAAACAAAATACTAAAATTGATATTTCAATTTTTGATAGTTTTTCGGTTAACTTACCAGACACGTTTTTTCCGTTTTCATTTTCAAAATATAGCTTACAGTATTTACTACCAGACGCGTTTTCAGAATTCGAAAATGAAACCAAAAATACTGTTTTCATTTTCATTTTCATTTTCGAAAAACAGTAACTAAAAAAACGCTTACAGGACGAGCCCTAAGCCATTAATCATTATTTTTAGAGTAATTTTAAACATTTTAACTCTAAATTAACTTGTATTCCAACTACCATTGTACCAATTGACAAATGAATACATATTAACAATCTATTTTATTTCTTTAATATATATTCCCTCTAAAATAAATGATATAACTTATTATTTTACGACGCCCACTAAAAACCATTTATGGCTCCGTCCCTAGACTTTCCTCATCCTTTAATTTTATTTTATGATGCTCAAAATTCAAAATATATGTGTAAAAAAAGGGGCACATCCGTTTAACCAAAAGTTGATTATTTAAATAATTGAATCAAATTCAGTAATATCAATTATACATCTCATAATATTAATAAACATGTATGGTAGCATGACTTTTCCGTAGGTTAAAGAAATATTTTCGGTTTTATGGGCAATAACATACTTTTGTACGTTCGTTTTTGGAGAAAAAAGTTACCCAGAGACCAATTGGGTCACTTTTATGGAAATGAAGAAAAAAAAATCAAAACTTATTTGGTAATTGCCAAAGTTTCAATGAATTTTTAATTTTTTTAAAACAACAATAAACAAATTAGAAAGAATCTCCACTGTTTTTTAAGTTCTATATATATCCTTTAAAAATTCCTATCCATCTTTTAAGTCTTAAAAGAGTTGGTGATTAGGGTTTTCTTGAATCACATCCCTCTAATGGTCATTTAATGAAGAATTCAAATCCTTCGTGATTGGTTTTCTAGACTAATAAATTAGGTTTATCTAGAGAAGAAAAAACAAGTAAAGAGAGGACAGAAGTAACTATATTTCTTCTCATGCATACCAAAAATAGTTCGATAAAATTATAGGTCAATAATATCATACTCTATAACGTGACAAATAAAGAAGAATAAAAATAGAAAAACAAAGTAATATGAGACCGAAAAATCTAAATTTATCATACTACTCTAAAGATCTGACTCTTGAGATGATGATATCTCTTTCATTGTGGTGACTGCGGAGTCCAATTTTGAACTCAAGCGAATCCTTGCAGTTGATTTTGTGTTAAAAGCTTCGCCTGAGACAGACCGTAGTGGACAAGGGATACCGGACGAATATACGCAAGTGATTTATCTAGGCATGTATAAGAAAACGAGGATCACTAGAACATACGGAAAACTCTAGAGGCATGAAACATGACACATTGAGTACAGGTGATAATAATGGTATGTACTAGGTAATTATAACATCTATATCAAATTAAATAATGGTATGTACTACATAATTGTAACAACATCTATATCAAATTCAACTCCCAACCGTGACAATTTTAATCAAAGATTTTTTTGAGGCGTAGACATTGAATCAAAGATCATCAATAACTGAATTATAATTATATATGAACAAGCTAAAAAGGGTAACAAAATTAAATAACATATATAATAATAAAATAGAGAGATTACAGCAGACTAATGATAATGCATATCGAAGAGGCTTGCTCTGCGGTTTTTGCTATCGGGTGAATCCAGTCGGAGAAAAAACTTATGTGCATGACTAACAACCTGGCTTGGGCTTCTGGGTTTCACAAAATTCATTGAAATTCCTTTCCAAAATTACCTTTGCCAAGTGAGAAACATCGCAAGCACTTGATTTTGCGAAAACCAACAGGCAACAGCCCAAGTCAGAAGTTTTTTCTCAGACAGGCTTCGCCAAATAACAGGAAACGTGAGGGATCGAGGGGAAGCCCACAGGGATTGCGTTGTTGTTCTTTGTTTTCATGAGAGAGGAATCCATGATTAAGGAGTGGTTGGCGGGGAAGAAAACCGAAACCAGAGAAAAAAAAAATTTGAACTGAAGATCGTGAATTTCTTGTCTTGAGTTTTTAGTAATGAAAATAAATCTGTGTTATTTATATGATACGCCAAATTCCAAAATCACACGAATTATGTACGTAAAAGAAGTCCTCCCTAGCCAAGGATGCGCTGTGAGTGTAGGATTTCAAATAGCATTAAGAAGTAATTCGATCAGATTAAGGAAAAAATATATTTCAAATCAAAATCTACTAAATTCGTATAACATATTAGAGTTTGTATTACCTTATTTGGGAGATACTCCAGAAATCCTTTCCAAAAAAAATATTCTAAATAAGTCTATCAAATTACTCTATACATATATGAGTTGGCATGCGTACCCATATCAATTTAGGGCAGTTCGATTTTGTGTAAAACCGAATTAAACGTAAAATATTGGACTTTCATTTTTCTAAACATATTTGAATCTATTAATTAATATGGTGAACCGATCTAATTAATTATGGACGTATTTACTATTTAGGAATCCTAATAAGAGAAGAGAAATTTAATTCATGATTCGTGATTATTGTGTTTATTAAAATTAATTAGGAATTAAATTATTGGATCCCACACATAAATTAGGAATAAAATTATGTAAGGGAGGGAACTTGATTCCTCTCTCTTTCTTAGAAATACCTTTCATGATTTTTTTTCTATAAAACTAATTCGTATTTATTTCATTATCGATTAATAAATGTTTCATAGGTTTAAATCAATTACGATGGAATTTTGAATTTTTTTTACATATTATTTTAACTCTATGGACCATAGGGGCATATGGGCCTACTAATTTGTGATTTCTCCATGAAATGTTTTTTTTTAAGCCTTCTAGTCATTAGAAAAACTAAAATACTTTTAATTCTAAGCTTATAGGCATGATAGTCATTAGTATTTTTTTATATATAATTTTACAAAATCAAAGATGAAAATACACTTTGAATATTAGGGTTGACTAACTGAAATGAGGTACAAATTGGTTCAATTTTTGAAAACTTAAGGGCCATCATGTAAGTATTTTTCATTCGTTGTTTTTTGGAAAAGAAAAATAAAAATGAAAATAATGTTTTTGGTTTCAATTTCAAAATCTAAAAACGTGTCCGGTAGCATATGATAAAAGCTAGATTGTGTGAAAATGAAAACGGAAAAAATGCGTCTGGTAGATTAGCTGAAAATATCGAAAAATATATATATCATTTTTACAATTTATTTTAAAATTACGACAAAGAAAAATAAAAATAAAAAATAAGCAGAGCTCTAAAGTTTTATAATTGTAAACAAAAATACAACCAGATCAACTTAAGTTTTATAATTGTAAAAAAACAAAAGTATGATGAGGATGAGGGTGTCACCGGAGAAGATGAAGATAGCAGATCGACGGGCCGATCGATGAGGAAGAGGAGGAAGGTGTCGCCAGAGAAGAAGCAGAGAGCAGATCGGCAGGCCAATCGATGACGAAGAGAATGAGGAGGTGTTAGAACCCCGTTCACCGGTCACGCAGCGGAAATAAGATTTTAAATATTTTAATACATATCATAATTTGTATATGGGACCAGTGAACTTGGGATCGTAATTATTTTTTGGAACAAATACAAACAATATGTATGTACAGGAAATTGTAATCAGTATAAAGAAAAAGAAGAAAATCTTACCAACGTTCGGAGGCTCCTTTACTTTACGATATGCTCATGTCTGAACCAATCTTACCAACGTTTGAAGGCTCATTCACTTTACGATGTGCTTCTATCTGAACCACTCGATCTTCCTCTCTATCTCCTGGGATTGGTAACTGCATGTGGGTGTATCACGGTCTCGGGAACTTGAATGGAGGATGTAGAGAGAATAGAAGAAACTCTTTCTTCTATGTGTTTCAAAAACACAAAAGCATGAAGCAAGATTATATATATATATATATATATATATATATATATATATTTATATATTGGAAATGATGAGATATACCACCTTTTTTAACGTGTGTTGTGATTATGTCATCCTTTTAATAACTTAAGTTTCAAAGACACCTATTATGATGAACTACCCAAATTGCTCCTAAACTTTAATTTTTAAAAAGCAACTTTCTGAACTCGTTGGTATGTATCTTTCCAAAAAATTTGTATGAAAAACTTGTCTCTCTCTCCCTAAAAAAGTTGTCTCTCTCCAGATTCTGCACTAGAAGGTAACAAATATTTATGATTTTCACTTAAATTTCTTTTATGCATTTAAGATATTTTGCATTCATTTCTGTATGGGTTAACAATGTATCAAGTCCTCGATAACAATGTATCCATTTCAGATTATGCACTAGAATGTATGAAAATTGAAAACATCTGTGTTTTTTTCTTGTGTGACCGAGAATATTTAAAGACGAATCGAGCTTATTTTATATGGGAACGAGCTTTTGTTTAGTTTTAAAAAAGCTCGATTATTTGAAAAAAAAAGCTCGATAAAAAAATGCTCGATAAAAAAATGCTCGATCTCTTAGGAAAAGTTCTCGATCCATTATAAAAGTTCTCGATAATTTGATAAATAATCTCGATCCCTTATAATATTTCTCGGTCCCTTAGAAAATATTCTCGATCCCTTAATAAAAAGTCTCGATTCCTTGATAAAAGTTCTCGATAATTTGACAAATATTCTCGATCCCTTAAAAAAGTTCTTGAACCGATAGAAATGTTCTCTATCCCTTAGAAAAAGTTCTCGTTCCCTTGTTAAAAGTTCTCGATCCCTTGATAAAGTTCTCAATAATTTGACAAATATTCTCGATCCCTTAAAAAAGTTATCGAACCGTTAAAAAAGTTCTCGATCCTTTAGAAAAAGTTCTCGTTCCCTTAGAAAAAGTTCTCGTTCCCTTGTTAAAAGTTCTCGAACCGTTATAAAAAGTTCTCGATAATTTGACAAATATTCTCGATAAAAGTTCTCGAATCTAACCGTTATAAAAAGTTCTCGATAATTTGACAAATATTCTCGATAAAAGTTCTCGAATCTAACCGTTATAAAAGTTCTCAATCCGTTGTAAAATATTCTCGAACCCTTGAAAAAGTTCTCGATCCCTTACAAAAAGCACTCGATCCATTTGAAAAAAGCTCAATCACTTAGAAAATGTTCTCGATCCCTTTCCAAAAAGCTCGATCTGTTTGTAAATGTTCTCGATCCGTTTGTAAATGTTCTCGATCCATTACAAAAAAAACTCGATTCCGAAGAACATGTTCTCGATCCCTTACAGTTGAGAAATTTTTGTAATTCTTAGACGTGAATTGTCATCATACAATTTTGTGTACGGTTAATATAACTTAAACGTAAATCCTATCCTTTTCAATGTTTTTACAGGGACCGAAACATGGATTTCACATCCCTTTGTGCGGACTACTACAAGCGACAAAGACCTTTTGATGCGTACTCGGTTCCTATTATGCCGGTTGGACATCCTTCCACTTGGATTGTGCCATCTGACATCACTGAGAGAGTCGTTTTGAATCCAAGCTCGAGGAGACAAGTAGGCCGCCCAAGGGCTTCACGCCGTATCTCGTCTTCGGAGAGAACAATTACACAGAATTGTAGACGATGTCGACAACTATGGCATAATTCGAGGAGATGTTCTAACCCAACTTTGACTAATGAAGGTCCGAGCAGAGTCATTCATGAGGAATACATACGCAAGTGTAGTATCTGTCATACAGTTGGTCACAACAGACAGACGTGCCCTACTAGAGACTCCACCGTGGAATGATTTGAGGCGTTATCATGATGACATTGTGATAATTTGAACTCGTATGACTTGTTCATTAACTGAAATGCAATTGTATTTAAATATGATTTGTATATATACAAATGTAAACATTTTTATACAAAAGAATTGGTAAATATACAAAAGAATTGGTACTTATACAAAAGAATTGGTAAATATACAAAAGAAAAGAATTTGTAAATATACAAAAGAATTGGTACATATACAAAAGAATTGGTACGTATACAAATGAATTAGTACATAAATCTAAACGGGCCGGGAGTTTACAAATATTTCAACGACCATCTTCTCCCGAATGATCCTCATATCGTCTTCCGACCAATGGAAATCCTTTATGTCCGCCATCAAGTACTCGATCAATCTCAACGTGTGGGGACCACAGTTACCCTTACAGTTGGACACATTAACAAGCATTAATAAAACATAACTGCTTTAAAATAATACAATTTTAAAGTTACTATTACAAAATGTCTTACGATTTCTTCTGCTGGGGGATACGTTTTTCCGACACCACGCTGACATCAAAGGGCTTACTTGTCTTCTCAAATTTCTCAAGTCCAGTTGGTCGTTTGGTATCATCAACATCCATGAAGTTGGTTTGCAACCGATGAAACCATGCATCATCAACTGGCTCCAGCAAATCAACATCACGTCTGCATTAATGCTCCATCAGCTACACATTTATTTAATGCATTAGAAGAAAAGTTACCACCTAAATAACAAAGAAATTTACTTACAGTTCCCCGTTTACGTTCTTCTTGAACCTCGGTAAGCCTTCAACTGGTCACCGTCCACCAGTCCCTGGGGATTAAATACGTGGTCAGGTCCCTCTAGTATTACCCTCGCCCTCTTAGGTCGGTACGGATCTTGTACGGGCTAAGCAACTGCCAACCGCGCTTCAGTACAAGACTCTGATGTCGAACTCCCCCCGCCGGGGTATGCTGAGATGAGGAGCTTCGTTCCATGTGTGGCTCAGAGTTGGAGGGGGAGCCAACTGCTCGCTAAGAGGTGGAGGGGGAGCTTGTTGCTCGCTTGTCGGTGGAGGGGGAGCCAGGAGCTCGCTCGGAGGTGGAGGTGGAGGTGGAGAGGGAGCCTGCTGCTCGCTCATCGGTGGAGGAGGAGCCTGTTGCTCGCTCTGAGCTACTGGCTCGGAGGGGGAGGGGGAGATTGAGCTCTACTCTCCAAAACTCATCCTCCGGTATGTGGATCCTCTCTATTCTCATACATATGAGTCCTGAATCCCTGAAGGCCCCCGATCAATGCAAGCAACTCCCTATGTTGTTGTTGTCGATCCTCCTCGCTCTTTCGGATCAAATCCAGCAACTCCCGGTGCTGTTGTTGTCTATCATCTTCACTCTTTCGGAGGGCTTCACGCAACTCGTTCAACTGATGTTCTAAATGGGCCTGAAATCATGCAACATTGTTAATACTAAAACAATCAACAGATCTTGTTAATCAAAACAAAACTACCATCTCAACTTACCTCCTCATCAAGTCCAATGCCTGCACGGGAATCCCTTGTAGCGGCACTAGTTCCTCGGGTGGTAAACCAAACCTTTCTATGCCTCACTCACCGAGGAGACGACTCATATCCGCCAGTGTCCATGCCACTGAAATCTGCACCCGTTGGGTCTGAAGGCTTCATCTCAGTACACCTCCCACCTCCCACCTCCCATCCCCACCCCCACCCTCCTCATCGGAATAATCTGCATTAATAGTCGAATCAGGGACAGTAGGAAGGTGAACCATGTCGTCCTGCACATACGGGCTCCCCCCCTCACTTAGGCCTGCGAAGTAAAGTGCCACCGCCTCAACTGCTGTGGGTACGTTTTTCGTCCTCGCAGACATCTGAAAGCTTAGTTAGATGAAAGTCATTGTTACTTATAGTAAGTAATATAACGATTAAAAAATAAACTACTTACCCTAGAACTAAAAATCTTGTCCAGCTTCTTCCCTCTACGTTGTTTGGTCAGCTCCCACTTTAACATACGATGAGAAAGGTCTGTAACCCTTCGAGTCCCGAAATCGACGCCCAGTTGGGGGATTACCTCGAAAACAAATATCTGCATCAAAGATAAGTACAGTTATAATCCAAAACAATTTTGGAAACGAAATTTAATGTACATGTTGAAAATCAAATTTCTTACCAAAAGGGCATGTGAGAGACCGTAGATGTTGTACCCCTCCACGGAATGTCCAACATCGCCCTGTGACTGCTGGTGTCTCTGATCACGACGTCGCGGTAATGCATGCTTGAAAAAAAAGATAGAATGTCGATAGACGTGGGCACCCTACGGGAACGCATAGAAGGCATTGAGGTCCTCTACCAACCGAAACTGTCAAACTGGAATCTTCAATCTCTCGTCCACCCTCATCAATATCCAGTTCAACATGTAAATGAGGCATAACTTCACAATATCATACGCCTGTTGAAACTCTCCGCGAGTAAGAACAACCCTCAAGTCATCCAACGATACCTTATCATGTCTAGGAAAGTACCGTTGATGTATGTCATTCTCAACTGCAACATACATACTCGTGTCCGGTACGACTCCAAACGTAATCCGGTGATGAGGCTAAATTCCACCTTCGAAAACCTGACTACATAGTTCCTTAACAAGAACCGCATCACATCTGTCGGCCAGTCATGGTCCAACTCCCGCAACAGCAGCTGATGAATAACACCACCTGAAAACTTCACCTCCCGGTGTATTGACAAGAAATGCCCGAAACATGAGGCCATGAACTGACGCCGATCCTCAACAGTAAACTCTTCAGGGACCCTGTTAAGTGCATCGTCTATACAGGCGAGGGCTTCAAAATGGTCGTGTCGGGTCAATTTTTCCTTGAACCAATCTCCCTCTAGAGTTTTAAGCAATTCATTCAACCTGCTCGTCATCTGCAATGTCACAAAAACAATACATCAGTAAACAGTAAAAAAAATAAAAAATATTCTCGATTTTTTGAAACAAATTCTCGATACTTCGAAAATATTCTCGATCCTTTGAAAAGTTCTCGATCCTTTGAAAAAGTTCTCGATCCTTTGGAAATAGTCTCGATCCTTTGAAAAACCTCTCGATTCATTGAAAATTCTTCTCGATCATTTTAAAAAATCTTGACCCTTTGAAAAACATTCTCGATAGTTACATAAATATTCTCGATCGTTTGAAAACATTCTCGATCCTTTAAAAATAGTCTCGATCGTTTTTAAAAACCTCTCAATTCTTAGTAAAATATTCTCGGTCATTTTAAAAACTGCCGACCTTTTGAAAAACATTTTCGATCGTTAGAAAAACCTCTCGATTCTTTGAAAAATCTTCTCGATCATTTTATGAAATCTGGACCCTTTGAAAAACATTCTCGATCGTTAAAAAATTATTCTCGGTCGTTTGAAAAAATTCTCGATCCTTTGAAAATAGTCTCGATACTTTGAAAAACCTCTCGATTCTTTGAAAAATCTTCTCGATTCGATGAAAAATCTTCTCTTCTCGATCATTTTAAATAATCTCAATCCTTTGAAATACATTTTTGATCGTTATAAAAAAATTCTAGATCGTTTAAAAAAATTCTCGATCCTTTGAAAATAGTCTCAATCCTTTGAAAAACCTCTCGATTATTTGAAAAATATTCTGGATCATTTAACAAAAGCTCGATCACTTTGAAAAACATTCTCGATCGTTAGAAAAATATTCTCGATCGTTCCAATTAATTTCTCAATCCTTTAAAAATATTCTTGATGCTTTTAAAATGTTCTCGACCCTTTGAGAAATAAGCTCGATCGTATGATAAATTTCCTCGAATATTTCTAAAAATATTTCTCGATCTCGCTTGAAATATTCTCAATTTTTTTTAAGAACAAAAAACAAAAGGCTCGATACCAAAATATTCAACCTCATTTCAAACCCAAACCAAAACCACAACCATTGTCAACCCTAATCTACAATTTCAATCAACAAACAAGTCTAAAATGCAATGATAAGTTATGAACAACAGATCGATAAATAAAATAAACTGAACTTACCTTTGTCGATCGCTGTGAAATGTACTGTATTCCCGTTACGGTCAATAAGCTGTCGATTTCTTCGCTGTCGATTCGTTGTCGTCGGTTTCTTTCTCACTGTTGCTTTTCTCAAACTCACAAAACGATAACTTTCTCTCTTTTTCAATTTTATCGGGGTATTCTCGTCTCTTTACGTTAAATGATGTCTTTTAAACTTATATTACTAAACTGGTGATATTTGCACAACACCCATCTCAAATGGTACCATTTATTTTTCGAGCCCTTTTTATATAATTACTTATTTATTTTTCAAAAACTCTTTTTTGACTTTTCTCTTCGTTTCTTTATTTCTCACGCTGTCACACCTTGCTTGCCAATTGCAATTCATAGAGCAAAAAAAAAAAAACATATCTGCTCCTTTTTTTTCCGTTAAACAATATATATATATATATATACATACACACACACACACACACACACATATATATATATATATATATCAATATATATTGATATCAGGTAATTTGCATTGTATTATTCTTTTGACTATTGTTTCGTGTACACACCAATTTGTATCTAATGTAATCCTTTGTGTTAGTAATTGATATATATCTTTTAATTATTCTTTTCAAATATATCAAATATATTAAAAATGATAATAAGTATTTTAAAATTAAACTTAAATTCAAATACTTAGATAAACGATTTAGTAAAAATAAAATAATCTTATTATTTTATCCTCACCTAAATCCCAATATCAACTAGCACCTTCCGATTAATAGTTAATTAATAATTCATAATTATCAATATAATTAAATAATCTAATTATTTAATTAATTTAACTATTAATATTCATTAATTAAATAATATCATTATTCAATTAATTCTCAAATAAATACGTGTTACTTTCGTAACACAATTAATAGGACAATCCAATTAATTAACCGTAACCCTTGTTACCTAAATCGACCGAGCTAGCAAGGGGACCTAATGGACCCACAATATTTTGAGCTCCAATAATCCTCGGAATCATTAATTTAATTAATATTCATTGATTATTAACTCTGATGTTATTTCACTAAAAACCCGAAGCTGTACTCTCTCAACTGCAGATGCTTTTACACAGACCGATACAACTCGGTGTCCATCGATATAGCTATTACATATGGTGTGATCCTCCACAGTAGTTCATAATTAAAGCTAGGTCATAATGTCCGTTATACCCCTCTAATTACATATATCCTTTAAGTACCGTTGATTCTCTAATGGACAATAAATCATATTTCCTCACGGAATTAGAAGAGCGCTCATATTGTTCAAGCCCCGAATCAACCCTTAAGAGAACTACCATCTACTTCTCACAAGAATGAGTGGATTTCACTATTGTGTACAAACCTTTCCAACTACAAGTCAAACCGTAATCCCAACATACGGAGCATATTGATCAGGAAATGCATATGATCTCACCCATAGTATATCAAAGACCACGATTTAACCTGAAGGAGTCGATAAGACACTCAGAATTAAGATCTCCCACATATAGCTATCATTAGTTGATATATATGAATCTCATCGGTAAACGGATCTTGGTGAGAGATTCATATAGATCATGACCCAGTCCTACATGATCACATCATACAAGGTGTCTCCATTCCCATATCTCATATGAATGATTCAGGATAGAATCACCGTACATTACGGAATGGACCGCAGCTATAGATTAACCACAAATAAAGTACACAACTTTATTTGCTATCTATGGACTCTTTAAATTGCACCTCTCTTACTGTATTCATCCATATATGACACTCATATACACAGTTCGATATTACATCCGATAATTTTAGATGTTAAATATATTTACAAGTTATAAAATAAACAATGCAACAAGAATGAATTGAATTTTTTCTTTTATTTATTTCATAAATCCATTTACAAATTACATATTTAGGGCATAAACCCCAACAGGAGGAGGAGAGCAGATCGGCAGGCAGAAGAAAGAGGGTGTCACTGAAGAAAAAGAGGAGAGCAGATCGGCCAACCAGAGAAGAAAAGGAGAGCAGATCGGCCCGTCGGAGAAGAAGAGAGTAGATCGGCCCGCCGAAGAAGAAAAATAATAGCATATCGACATGCAGAAGATGTAGGCTTGGAAGACAAGAAGAAGAAGAAAAAAGAAAAAGTTTGGAAGAAGATGAAGAAGAACAATCGAGAAGATGTGAAGAATAAGTAGACCTGGCAAAACGGGTTCATGGGTCGGGTTGGACGAAACCCGACACGACCCATTTATTGAATGGATCGTGTCGGGTCAACCCGTTTATTAAACGAGTTGAACTTCTCAAACCCAATCCAACCTATTTAATAAACGTATAACCCAACACGACCCGTTTAACCCGTTTATAATATGTTTGATTTTTTTCTATAATAATTATTATTAAAAATATAATATAAATCTAAACTAAAAATATCCTTAAAAAACCAATAAAATAACCAACTAAATCATATCTTAATTTAGACGAGCTACAAAAAGACTATAAAGTTTATACAATCCACAAATGATAGAATATATATAAAAAAACCAAACACTTAAAACTAATAAAAACGATAAATAAAGACCGATAGTTCAACTGTTGAGGTCTTCCAACTTCATATTCCATAAACTATTGGTAATTGCAAGATGAAAGTTAAAACAATATAAAAAAGTTTATACAATCCAAAAATGATAGAATATATTAAAAAAAACAAACACTTAAAACTAATAAAAACGATAAATAAAGACAGATAGTTCAACTGTTGAGGTCTTCCAACTTCATATTCCATAAACTATTGGCAATTGTAAGATGAAAGTTGAAACAATATAAAAATTAGTTATTTATCGTTGAACCATAATTGTTATTGCAAGTATTCCTCCAATTAATTTTAAATTAGACATTTTTTCCAAACTAATCGTGTCAACCCGTCAACCCGACCCGACCCGTTTATTAAACGGGTCAACCCGTTTACCAACCCGAACCCATTTAGCTTCATCCAACCCAACCCAACCCAAATTCGTTGGGTTCGTGTCGACCCGTCGTGTCGTGACCCAAATTGCCAGACCTAAGAATAAGGGATAAAAAAATCACATTAAATGTTTTTTTTTTATGCCTTCTAGTCATAAGAAAATCTAAAATACTTTTAGTTCTAAGCTAGTAGGCATGATAGGCATGACATCCCGTTAGTTTAAAATTTGAGTAGTTAAAGAATTTGAAACGAAATTATAAATAAATAAATAATATTGTACATATTTTTTTATAAATTTTATGTAAATAATAAATAATTTAATTTCACATTCTTTTTTTTTTCATATTAATTTCACATTCCATATGTAAAGAGGTTGAAAAAAATGTGTGGGATCGAGGGGAAGCCAAAAGGGCGCATCACCCATTTTCCTGTAAAATATTTTTTGTCCTCTTTTAATAATTATATAATTAAGATCAATTCTTCTAACCTTTTCATTTTAGCCCCTCCTTTTTTTAATATATATATATCCTTGAGATCTCATGTATTGTGAATTTGTGTTGCTTAAATTTGTAATGTTCTCTTTTACTCAATATTAAAATTAATCAGAATTAAATTACTGGATCCCATACACATATTAGGAATTAAATCATGTAGGTGAGGGAACTTGATCCTCTCTCTCTTTCTTAGAAACACCTTTCCTGATTTTTTTCTATAAAACTTTTAGTTGATTCTCAATTAATAAATGATTCATAGGTTTAAATCAATTACTATGGAATTCTGAATTTTTTACATATTATTTTAACTTTATGTACCATATGGGCATATAGGCCTACTAATTTGTGATTTCTCCATGAAATGTTTTTTTAAGCCTTCTAGTCATAAGAAAATCTAAAATACTTTTAGTTCTAAGCTAAGAGGCATGATACGCATGACACCAGTTAGTTTAAACTTTGAGTAGTTAAAGAATTTGAAGCGAAATTATAAATAAATAAATAATATTGTACATATTTTTGATAATTTTTATGTAAATAATAAATAATTTAATTTCACATTCTTTTTTTTTTTCATATAAATTTCACATTAATCCATATGTAAAGAGGTTTAAAAAATGTGGGGGATCGAGGGAAGCCCGCAGGGCGCATGGCCAATTTTCCTGTAAAATATTTTTTGTCCTCTTTTAATAATTATATAATTAAGATCAATTCCTCTAGTTTTTTCATTTTAGCCCAAATTTGTGCTGCTTAAATTTGTAACGTTCATTTTTACTCAATATTTTCTAAAGTAAATGAAACATAATCTAGAAATAAAATTTTAAGTCGCTTCTCAATTGTTTTACTCCAAATTTAATGAAAAAATAAAATAAATAACATTAGGCCTCGTCTTGCAGCTGTTTTTTAATTCGTTTTCGTTTTTGTTTTTCAAAAACAATATTGAATTTGCGTTTGTTAACTGTTTTTCATATTGTTTTTTAATTAAAAAAAAATGAAAAAAAAAATGAAAAACAAAAACAGTGTTACCAGTGAAATATTTGAAAAACACAAAATACTTGGTTTTATTTTTGATTTTATTTTTCAATTTTGTAATGTGATTTTTTTTATCCCTTCTTCTTCACATCTTTTCGACTGTTCTTCTTCATCTTCTTACTCCTCCTCCTCATCGATCGGCCTACCGATATGCTCTTTTCATCTTCCTCGACGACACCCTCCTCCTCCTCCTATTTTTGTTTTTTTTACAATTATAAAACTTCAGATGATCTGGTTGTATTTTTGTTTACAATTATAAAACTTCAGAGCAATGCTTATTTTTTATTTTTCTTTGTTGTAATTTTAAAATAAAATGTAAGAATGATTTTATTTTTTGATATTTTCAGCTAACCTACCAGACGCGTTTTTTCCGTTTTTCATTTTCACACAATCTAACTTTTATCATATGTTACCAGACTTATTTTTGGATTTTGAAATTGAAACAAAAAACACTGTTTTCATTTTCGTTTTTTTTTTCGAAAAACAACGAATGAAAAACGCTTACATTACGGCCCTTAAGTTTTCAAAATTGAACCAATTTATCCCTCATTTCAGTTAGTCAACCCTAACAGTCAAAGGGTATTTTCATCTTTGATTTTGTAAAATTATAAAAAAAATACTAATATATATATACAAAAATAATTAAATAACATAAGAAAATTTGATAAAGTAATTAGTCAGCAAAAAAATATTATCTTTAAAAACTAGATAAATAAATAAATAAAAACCATATGGATCAAACTGATGTTTTCAGAAATGTTGCAAGCTTCTATGTGATATTTCTATTACATGGTATCTAGTAAAATCATCTATAATGATATGTCAAATTTACGTATCAATGCTAAAATTTAGTATAAAGTGTAAAAACTTTCCTCCAATGCAATGTCAAATACTGTGTCAAATTTGGTACAACGATAAATGTACCTTTTTTATTTACAAAAATATCATTATATATGTTTTATAAATATTTAAAATAATTTAAATTTAATGTACATTAATGATATTTCAACAAAATATATTTCATCCAACCATTCTTCAGTTTTTTAATGAATGCATTAATGGTAAATGTTGAATTTTATAATTTTTATTAATAAAATAATAAAATAGCATGTTAAATACAATTGTGCATTAGAACGCAATGCTAAATTGTTGTGTCAAATATAGCATTTTACATTTTTTGTGCCAAATTTGGTATTGACAATAAGACATGCATTAGAGATGGTCTAATGTAATGAAATGTCAATATTGAATTCTGAAAACATATAATCTTCATTTCCATGCTATTTAGGCCCCGTTTTGCAGCTGTTTTTCATTATGTTTCTGTTTTTGTTTTTCGAATTCGTATTCATTAACCGGTTTTTATTTTATTTTCAAAAAACAAAAAGCAAAACTAGTATTAACAATGAAATATTTGAAAAACACAAACTACTTATTTTTTTTCACAAAAAGTAACAATAAAACTATTATTTTTTTACATTTTATCTTCTTCTTTTTCTTCTTCTTCTTTTCTCTTCCTCCTCCACTTCTGATATGCTCCTTTTTCGTCGTCGATCTCTTCTCTGTCTTCTTTGTCGATCAATTCTTCTTCTTCTTCTTCCACCGCCGATATATTCTCCGTCTTCCCTACTGATCGATTCTTCTTCTTCTTCTTCTTCGATCTGCTGCTCTTACAACGCCTCTGATCTGCCCCTCCGGTGTTGTAGGAGCAGATATGCACCTCCATGGCTCCATCAATCTCTGCTATGTTTTTATTTTAGTTTTTTTTTCTTTTTTCTTTGAATATTTTTAATTGTTTTCTTATAATTTATATTTAATAAAAAATAATATTTATTTTAAAGTTGATATATATATATTCAGGAAAATTGACTTTTAAGTTCAATTAGATTTATGATTGGTTTTACAAAGATAAATTATTAACTTAGTTTTTTAATTAAAGTTTATAAATTACAATATAAAAATTAATAGGGTATTTTTTATATAAATAGGTCATTATAATGTAAAAAAGAAGAAGTTGATTTTACAAAATAAAAATATATTTTCAGTTAGCATATCAGACACGTTTTTCCCGTTTTTATTTTCAAAATACGGATTTCAGTATACCAGAAATGTTTTCAGATTTCGAAACTGAAATATTTTCATTTTCATTTTTCTTTTCAAAAAATATCAACTGAAAAATACTTATAGGACTACCTCTTTGGAAACAAAAAACCCAAATCCGAAAATAAACTAAACACATTTTATTTACTTGATGTTACACTTAAGTACAAAATTTTATTTGACTTCTCATATATTATATTCTTCTTTAAATTGAACCAAATTTTTTTATAAAATTTTAATTCGATAATCATAAGAGTGACGACATTTGCACCCTTTAAAAACCGTATGTACACTCCAAATTAGTATGTTTTTAAAAATCCAATAATACCCTTAAGTAAAATTACTAAGAAGATTAATTGTTTTTTTAGTACACCCAAAATTATTATTAGTTTCCTATTTTAATCTTTTGTATTTTTTTTCCTATTAATGGTTTAATATTAACATATATCATAAAAACTCTTTCTATTTTAATAAAACCTAAATTCTCTTTTAAATATATTTTAAATATATTTTTAGAAAATACAAATTGATTGATAAGTATGAAAAATGAATCAAAACCGTGAGATAAATTTGGTTGAGAAAAAGAAAAGTTTTAAATTATTTTTTATTAGAAGAACAAAAAATGATATCTAATCTAATCTCTAATCTCTAATCTAGGTTTCTGCTCATTTCTAGAATTATAGTTGCACCATTTTGATTTTAAATAGTTGCAGCATAGGAGGAGAGGGAGCCACTACCCCACCTAAAGTTTTGTAATTTTTATAATATCTGCAATTTTCAGGTTTTTATGTTTTTATCCCTATTTTCTTTTTATTTTTATTTTTGTTTTCCCATAATCAAGACATCTAATATTTTTCTATCAAATCACTTAAAAATATTTTTTATAGTATTTCTTTGTATGTATCTTAAATATAAATGAAAATCAAATCATAATATATATATACAGTATATCAACTAATATTATTTTTTTATTCAAATAATCTTGTTATCTCTTACGATCTTACTTATCTCACTCACCCTAATACCATATATATATATATATATATATATATATATATATATATATATATTAATTTATATATTTAAAACATGTCAACCAAACATATACATATATTAGACAATAATACGAGATTGATACAGTGATATGTCTTTCACATTCACACAACGAGATTATGTGTTCGAATATCTCTTCCTCCCCAAACCCCGAATTATTATAATATTATAAAAACATATACATATATTTATGATTAGCTATTTTATCTAACAAACTTTTATAATTTTTAAAAATTAAAATAGTTTTTGGATCTTAGAAAATAAATACTATGGGTACAATTTAGATTTTAATTAGTTTTCTAACTCCTAGACACTATTAATATTGAATCATGATAATTAGCCGTAAGGTTTTTCTATATTATTTCGTAGTAATGTTAATTGCTAAGACCCCGTTCTGCAGCTGTTTTTCAATCCGTTTTCGTTTTTATTTTTAAAAAACGATTTCAAAAACGCGTTCGTTAACCGTTTTCATTTTATTTTAAAAAAACGAAAAAAATGAAAAACAAAACTAGTGTTAAAAATGAAAGATTTGAAAAACACAAAATACTTGTTTTTCGTTTTTCGTTTTTCGTTTTTGTTTTTCATTTTGTTTTTCACCATTTTATATAAAAAAAAAATATTTTGTTTTTCATTTTGTTTCATTTAGTTCTATTATGCGTTTCATAGGGTTAGGATAAAATGGGACAAGATTTTTAAATGACCAAAGTGCCCCTATATATATATTCCAGAATAATTTATTTATAACTAGAACTAAAAGCATTTATGCAATAATATATATATACACACACATTATAATTATTATATATATATATATTGTATATTATATAATATGATTATAATATAATTTATTATAATATACTATTTATATAATATATATATATATATATTATTAAATATATTATTAAATATAATAATATATTAATATAGTATTATAATATATATATATATATTTATATATATTAATACAATATATATTATGATATATATATATATATTATATAGTATATAATGTAATATATTATATATAAAAACACAATATTTTTTTTATATTATTATAATATGTATATATAATATAATATATACAGTTATATTTTTATAAATAATTTAAAAGTTTAGTTTTGATTAATTCATTTTTTGATATGTTTTTTTGGATTAATTTTTGATTTGTTACTTTTGTTTAATTTAAAAATTACAATACCAAAATTATATTGGTTAATTATGTAATCAATTTTTGATAGTTTTTAGTTAACCTACCAGACGCGTTTTTTCCGTTTTCATTTTTAAAATACAGTTTTAGTATATGCTACCAGACGCGTTTTCAGAATTCGAAATTGAAACCAAAAACACTATTTTCATTTTCATTTTTATTTTTGAAAAACAGCAACTGAAAAACGCTTATTCCCCATCCTACAACTGTTTTTCAGTCCGTTTTCGTTTTTATTTTTAAAAAACGATTTTGAAAACTCGATCGTTAACCGTTTTTCATTTTATTTTCGAAAAACAAAAAAAAAATTGAAAAACAAAACCATTATTAAAAGTGAAAGATTTGAAAAACACAAAATACTTGTTTTTCGTTTTTCGTTTTTGTTTTTCATTTTGTTTTTCACTTTTTTATATTTAAAAAAATCTTAAACTGTTATTCATAATATTATGTGTTTGATATGACTAGGACAAGACGGAACAAGATTTTTAAATTATCAAAGTGCCCCTCTTATATATATATATATATATTATAATTATTATTATATATATTATAATATTTTATATATAATAATATAAGTTATATATCATATATATAATAATATATTAATATATATTATATATCATATAATATTAATATATCATATATATAATATTTTATAATTATGTAAATATTATGAAATAATATTCTATAATATATATATATTATTAATATAATAATAAAATATTATATATATAATATATGTAATAATATATATAAATATATAATAATATAGTATATAATATTATATATATAATATCAAATATTATATATTTATATAGGATATAATGTCATATATTATGTATTGTTATATATAAAAATATAATATAAAAAAATAATATTATTTCATAAATTAAAAAATATTTATATATATTATAATTATTTATTTATAATTTAAGAGTTTATTTTTGATTAATTCATGTTTTTTGATATGTTTTTTTGAATTAATTTTTGATGTGTTACTTCTGTTTAATTTAAAAATTACAATACAAAAATTATATTGGTTAATTATTTAATCAATTTGTTTATAGTTGTAATAATATTAAACAAAATACTAAAATTGATATTTCAATTTTTGATAGTTTTCGGTTAACTTGCCAGACGCGTTTTTTCCGTTTTCATTTTCAAAATACAGCTTACAGTATTTACTACCAGACGCGTTTTCAGAATTCGAAAATGAAACAAAAAATACTGTTTTCATTTTCATTTTCATTTTCGAAAAACGGTAACTAAAAAAACGCTAACATGATGAGCCCTAAGCCATTAATCATTATTTTTAGAGTAATTTTAAATATTTTAACTCTAAATTAACTTGTATTCCAACTACCATTGTACCAATTGACAAATGAATACATATTAACAATCTATTTTATTTCTTTAATATATATTCCCTTTAAAATAAATGATATAACTTATTATTTTACGACGCCCCCTAAAAACCATTTATGGCTCCGTCCCTAGACTTTCCTCGTCCTTTAATTTTATTTTATGATGCTCAAAATTCAAAATATGTGTAAAAAAAGGTGCACATCCGTTTAACCAAATGTTGATTATTTAAATAATTGAATCAAATTCTCATAATATTAATAAACATGTATGGTAGCATGACTTTTCCGTAGGTTAAAGAAATATTTTCGGTTTTATGGGCAATAACATACTTTTGTACGTTCGTTTTTGGAGAAAAAAGTTACCCAGAGACCAATTGGGTCACTTTTATGGATATGAAGAAAAAAAAATCAAAACTTATTTGGTAATTGCCAAAGTTTACAATGAATTTTTAATTTTTTTAAAACAACAATAAACAAATTAGAAAGAATCTCCACTGTTTTTTAAGTTCTATATATATCCTTTAAAAATTCCTATCCATCTTTTAAGTCTTAAAAGAGTTGGTGATTAGGGTTTTCTTGAATCACATCCCTTTAATGGTCATTTAATGAAGAATTCAAATCCTTCGTGATTGGTTTTCTAGACTAATAAATTAGGTTTATCTAGACAAGAAAAAACAAGTAAAGAGAGGACAGAAGTAACTATATTTCTTCTCATGCATACCAAAAATAGTTCGATAAAATTATAGGTCAATAATATCATACTCTATAACGTGACAAATAAAGAAGAATAAAAATAGAAAAACAAAGTAATATGAGACCGAAAAATCTAAATTTATCATACTACTCTAAAGATCTGACTCTTGAGATGATGATATCTCTTTCATTGTGGTGACTGCGGAGTCCAATTTTGAAATCAAGCGAATCCTTGCCAGTTGATTTTGTGTTAAAAGCTTCACCTGAGACAGACCGTAGTGGACAAGGGATACCGGACGAATATGCGCAAGTGATTTATCTAGGCATGTATAAGAAAACTAGGATCACCGGAACATACGGAAAACTCTAGAGGCATGAAACATGACACATTGAGTACAGGTGATAATAATGGTATGTACTAGGTAATTATAACATCTATATCAAATTAAATAATGGTATGTACTACATAATTGTAACAACATCTATATCAAATTCAACTCCCAACCGTGACAATTTTAATCAAAGATTTTTATGAGGCGTAGACATTGAATCAAAGATCATCAATAACTGAATTATAATTATATATGAACAAGCTAAAAAGGGTAACAAAATTAAATAACATATATAATAATAAAATAGAGAGATTACAGCAGACTAATGATAATGCATATCGAAGAGGCTTGCTCTGCGTTTTTTGTTATCGGGTGAATCCAGTCGGAGAAAAAACTTATGTGCATGACTAACAACCTGGCTTGGGCTTCTGGGTTTCACAAAATTCATTGAAATTCCTTTCCAATTACCTTTGCCAAGTGAGAAACATCGCAAGCACTTGATTTTGTGAAAACCAACAGGCAACAGCCCAAGTCAGAAGTTTTTTCTCAGACAGGCTTCGCCAAATAACAGGAAACGTGAGGGATCGAGGGGAAGCCCACAGGGATTGCGTTGTTGTTCTTTGTTTTCATGAGAGAGGAATCCATGATTAAGGAGTGGTTGGCGGGGAAGAAAACCGAAACCAGAGAAAGAAAAAAAATTTGAACTGAAGATCGTGAATTTCTTGTCTTGAGTTTTTAGTAATGAAAATAAATCTGTTGAGTTTTTAGTAATGAAAATAAATCTGTGTTATTTATATAATACGCCAAATTCCAAAATCACACGAATTATGTACGTAAAAGAAGTCCTCCCTAGCCAAGGATGCGCTGTGAGTGTAGGATTTCAAATAGCATTAAGAAGTGATTCGATCAGATTAAGGAAAAAATATATTTCAAATCAAAATCTACTAAATTCGTATAACATATTAGAGTTTGTATTACCTTATTTGGGAGATACTCCAGATATCCTTTCCAAAAAAATTATTCTAAATAAGTCTATCAAATTACTCTATACATATATGAGTTGGCATGCGTACCCATATCAATTTAGGGCAGTTCAATTTCGAGTAAAACCGAATTAAACGTAAAATATTGGACTTTCATTTTTCTAAACATATTTGATTCTATTAATTAATATGGTGAACCAATCTAATTAATTATGGACGTATTTACTATTTAGGAATCCTAATAAGAGAAGAGAAATTTAATTCATGATCCGTGATTATTGTGTTTATTAAAATTAATTAGGAACTAAATTATTGGATCCCACACATAAATTAGGAATTAAATTATGTAAGGGAGGGAACTTGATTCCTCTCTCTTTCTTAGAAATACCTTTCATGATTTTTTTTCTATAAAACTAATTCGTATTTATTTCATTATCGATTAATAAATGTTTCATAGAATTAAATCAATTACGATGGAATTTTGATTTTTTTTACATATTGTTTTAACTCTATGGACCATAGGGGCATATGGGCCTACTAATTTGTGATTTCTCCATGAAATGTTTTTTTTAAGCCTTCTAGTCATTAGAAAAACTAAAATACTTTTAATTCTAAGCTTATAGGCATGATAGTCATTAGTATTTTTTTATATATAATTTTACAAAATCAAAGATGAAAATACACTTTGAATATTAGGGTTGACTAACTGAAATGAGGTACAAATTGGTTCAATTTTGACAACTTAAGGGTCATCATGTAAGTATTTTTCATTCGTTGTTTTTTGGAAAATAAAAATAAAAATGAAAATAATATTTTTGGTTTCAATTTCAAAATCTAAAAACGTGTCCGGTAGCATATGATAAAAGCTAGATTGTGTGAAAATGAAAACGGAAAAAATGCGTCTGGTAGATTAGCCAAAAATATCGAAAAACATATCTATCATTTTTACATTTTATTTTAAAATTACGACAAAGAAAAATAAAAATAAAAAATAAGCAGAGCTCTAAAGTTTTATAATTGTAAACAAAAATACAACCAGATCAACTGAAGTTTTATAATTGTGAAAAAACAAAAGTATGATGAGGATGAGGGTGTCACCGGAGAAGATGAAGAGAGCAGATCGACGGGCCGATCGATGAGGAAGAGGAGGAAGGTGTCGCCAGAGAAGAAGCAGAGAGCAGATCGGCAGGCCAATCGATGACGAAGAGAATGAGGAGGTGTTAGAACCCCGTTCACCGGTCACACATCGGAAATAAGATTTTAAATATTTTAATACATATCATAATTTGTATATGGGACCAGTGAACTTGGGATCGTAATTATTTTTCGGAACAAATACAAACAATATGTATGTATAGGAAATTGTAATCAGTATAAAGAAAAAGAAGAAAACTTACCAACGTTCGGAGGCTCCTTTACTTTACGATATGCTCATGTCTGAACCAATCTTACCAACGTTTGAAGGCTCATTCACTTTACGATGTGCTTCTATCTGAACCACTCGATCTTCCTCTCTATCTCCTGGGATTGGTAACTGCATGTGGGTGTATCACGGTCTCGGGAACTTGAATGGAGGATGTAGAGAGAATAGAAGAAACTCTTTCTTCTATGTGTTTCAAAAACACAAAATCATGAAACAAGATTATATATATATATATATATATATATATATATATATATATATATCTATATATATATATATTTATTTATATATATTGGAAATGGTGAGATATACCACATTTTTTAACGTGTGTTGTGATGATGCCATCCTTTTAATAACTTAAGTTTCAAAGACACATATTATGGTGAACTACTCAAATTGCTTCTAAACTTTAATTTTTAAAAAGAAACTTTCTGAACTCGTTGGTATGTATCTTTCCAAAAAAATTGTATGAAAAACTTGTCTCTCTCTCCCTAAAAAAGTTGTCTCTCTCCAGATTCTGCACTAGAAGGTAACAAATATTTATGATCTTCACTTAAATTTCTTTTATGCATTTAAGTTATTTTGCATTCATTTCTGTGTGGGTTAACAATGTATCCATTCCTCGATAACAATGTATCCATTTCAGATTATGCACTAGAATGAATGACAAATATTCTCGATAAAAGTTCTTGAATCTAACCGTTATAAAAGTTCTCAATCCGTTGTAAAATATTCTCGAACCCTTGAAAAAGTTCTCGATCCCTTACAAAAAGCACTCGATCCATTTGAAAAAAGCTCGATCACTTAGAAAATGTTCTCGATCCCTTTCCAAAAAGCTCGATCCGTTTGTAAATGTTCTCGATCCATTACAAAAAAAGCTCGATTTCGAAGAACATGTTCTCGATCCCTTACAGTTGAGAAATTTTTGTAATTCTTAGACGTGAATTGTCATCATACAATTTTGTGTACGGTTAATATAACTTAAACGTAAATCCTATCCTTTTCAATTTTTCTACAGGGACCGAAACATGGATTTCACATCCCTTTGTGCGGACTACTACAAACGACAAAGACTTTTTGATGCGTACTCGGTTCCTATTATGCCGGTTGGACATCCTTCCACTTAGATTATGCCATCTGACATCACTGAGAGAGTCGTTTTGAATACAAGCTCCAGGAGACAAGTAGGCCGCCCAAGGGCTTCACACCGTATCTCGTCTTCGGAGAGAACAACTACACAGAATTGTAGACGATGTCGACAACTAGGGCATAATTCGAGGAGATGTTCTAACCCAACTTTGACTAATGAAGGTCCGAGCAGAGTCATTCCTGAGGAATACAGACGCAAGTGTAGTATCTGTCATACAGTTGGTCACAACAGACAGACGTGCCCTACTAGAGACTCCACCGTGGAATGATTTGAGGCGTTATCATGATGAAATTGTGATAATTTGAACTCGTATGACTTGTTCATTAACTGAAATGCAATTGTATTTAAATATGATTTGTATATATACAAATGTAAACATTTTTATACAAAAGAATTGGTAAATATACAAAAGAATTGATACATATACAAAAGAATTGGTAAATATACAAAAGAAAAGAATTTGTAAATATACAAAATAATTGGTACATATACAAAAGAATTGGTACTTATACAAATGAATTAGTACATAAATCTAAACGGGCCGGGAGTTTACAAATTTTTCAACGACCATCTTCTCCCGAATGATCCTCATATCGTCTTCCGACCAATGGAAATCCTTTATGCCGGCCAGCAAGTACTCGATCAATCTCAACGTGTGGGGACCACAGTCACCCCTGCAGTTGGACACATTAACAAGCATTAATAAAACATAACTGCTTTAAAATAATACAAATTTAAAGTTACTATTACGAAATGTCTTACGATTTCTTCTGCTGGGGGATACGTTTTTTCAACACCACGCTGACATCAAAGGGCTTACTTGTCTTCTCAAATTTCTCAAGTCCAGTCGGTCGTTTGGTATCATCAACATCCATGAAGTTGGTTTGCAACCGATGAAACCATGCATCATCAACTGGCTCCAGCAAATCAACATCACGTCTGCATTAATGTACCATCAGCTACACATTTATTTAATGCATTAGAAGAAAAGTTACCACCTAAATAACAAAGAAATTTACTTACAGTTCCCCGTTTACGTTCTTCTTGAACCTCGGTAAGCCTTCAACTGGTCACCGTCCACCAGTCCCTGGGGATTAAATACGTGGCCAGGTCCCTCTAGTATTACCCTCGCCCTCTTAGGTCGGTACGGATCTTGTACGGGCTAAGAAACTGCCAATCGCGCTTCAGTACAAGCCTCTGATGTTGAACTCCCCCCGCCAGGGTATGCTGAGATGAGGAGCTTTGTTCCATGTATGGCTCGGAGGTAGAGGGGGAGCCAGCTGCTCGCTAAGAGGTGGAGGGGGAGCTTGTTGCTCTCTTGTCGGTGGAGGGGGAGCCAGGAGCTCGCTCGGAGGTGGAGGTGGAGGTGGAAGGGGAGCCTGCTGCTCGCTCATCGGTGGAGGAGGAGCCTGTTGCTCGCTCCGAGCTACTCGCTCGGAGAGGGAGGGGGAGGGGGAGACTGAGCTCCACTCTCCAAAACTCGTCCTCCGGTATGTGGATCCTCTCTATTCTCATACATATGAGTTCTGAAGCCCTGAAGGCCCCCGGTCAATGCAAGCAACTCCCTATGTTGTTGTTGTCGATCCTTCTCGCTCTTTCGGATCAAATCCAGCAACTCCCGGTGCTGTTGTTGTCTATCGTCTTCACTCTTTCAGAGAGCTTCACGCAACTCATTCAACTGATGTTCTAAACGGGCCTGAAATCATGCAATATTGTTAATACTAAAACAATCAACAGATCTTGTTAATCAAAACAAAACTACCATCTCAACTTACCTCCTCATCAAGTCCAATGCCTGCACGGGAATCCCCTGTAGCGGCACTAGTTCTTCGGGTGGTAAACCAAACCTTTCTACGCCTCACTTACCGAGGAGACGGCTCATATCCGCCAGTGTCCATGCCACTGAAATCTGCACCCGTTGGGTCTGAAGGCTCTGTCTCAGTACACCTCCCACCCTCACCCTCCTCATCGGGATAATCTGCATTAATAGTCGAATCAGGGACAGTAGGAAGGTGAACCCTGTCGTCCTGCACATACGGGCTCCTCCCTCACTTAGGCCTGCGAAGTAAAGTGCCACCGCCTCAACTGATGTGGGTACGATTTTCGTCCTCGCAGACATCTGAAAGCTTAGTTAGATGAAAGTCATTGTTACTTATAGTAAGTAATATAATGATTAAAAAATAAACTACTTACCCTAGAACTAAAAATCTTGTCCAGCTTCTTCCCTCTACGTTGTTTGGTCAGCTCCCACTTTATCATACGATGAGAAAGGTCTGTAACCCTTCGAATCTCGAAATCGACGCCCAGTTGGGGGATTATCTCGAAAGCAAATATCTGCATCAAAGATAAGTACAGTTATAATCCAAAACAATTTTGGAAACGAAATTTAATGTACATGTTGAAAATCAAATTTCTTACAAAAAGGGCATGTGAGAGACCGTAGATGTTGTACCCCTCCACGGAATGTCCAACATTGCCCTGTGACTGCTGGTGTCTCTGATCACGACGTCGCGATAACGCATGCTTGAAAAAAAAAGATAGAATGTCGATAGACGTGGGCACCCTACGGGAACGCATAGAAGGCATTGAGGTCCTCTACCAACCGAAACTGTCAAACTGGAATCTTCAATCTCTCGTCCACCCTCATCAATATCCAGTTCAACATGTAAATGAGGCATAACTTCACAATATCGTACGCCTGTTGAAACTCTCCACGAGTAAGAACAACCCTCAAGTCATCCAACGATACCTTATCATGTCCAGGAAAGTACCGTTGATGTATGTCATTCTCAACTGCAACATACATACTCGTGTCCGGTACGACTCCAAACGTAATCCGGTGATGAGGCTAAATTCCACCTTCGAAAACCGGACTACATAGTTCCTTAACAAGAACCGCATCTCATCTGTCGGCCCGCATGGTCCAACTCCCGCAACAGCAGCTGATGAATAACACCACCTGAAAACTTCACCTCCCGGTGTATCGACAAGAAATGCCCGAAATATGAGGCCATGAACTGACGCTGATCCTCAACAGTAAACTCTTCGGGGACCCAGTTAAGTGCATCGTCTATATAGGCGAAGGCTTCAAAATGGTCGTGTTGGGTCAATTTTTCCTTGAACCAATCTCCCTCTAGAGTTTTAAGCAATTCATTCAACCTGCTCATCATCTGCACTGTCATAAAAACAATACATCAGTAAACTGTAAAAAAAATAAAAAATATTCTCGATCGTTTGAAACAAATTCTCGATACTTCGAAAATATTCTCGATCCTTTGAAAAAGTTCCCGATCCTTTGGAAATAGTCTCGATCCTTTGAAAAACCTCTCGATTCATTGAAAATTCTTCTCGATCATTTTAAAAAATCTTGACCCTTTGAAAAACATTCTCGATAATTACATAAATATTCTCGATCGTTTGAAAACATTCTCGATCCTTTAAAAATAATCTCGATCCTTTTTAAAAACCTCTCAATTCTTAGAGAAATATTCTCGGTCATTTTAAAAACTGCCGACCCTTTGAAAAACATTCTCGATCGTTAGCAAAAATTCTCGAACCTTTGAAAAACCTCTCGATTCTTTGAAAAATCTTCTCGATCATTTTATAAAATCTGGACCCTTTGAAAAACATTCTCGATCGTTAAAAAATTATTCTCGGTCGTTTGAAAAAATTCTCGATCCTTTGAAAATAGTCTCGATACTTTGAAAAACCTCTCGATTCTTTGAAAAATCTTCTCGATTCGATGAAAAATCTTCTCTTCTCGATCATTTTAAATAATCTCGATCCTTTGAAATACATTTTTGATCGTTATAAAAAAATTCTCGATCGTTTAAAAAAATTCTCGATCCTTTGAAAATAGTCTCAATCCTTTGAAAAACCTCTCGATTATTTGAAAAATATTCTCGATCATTTAACAAAAGCTCGATCACTTTGAAAAACATTCTCGATCGTTAGAAAAATATTCTCGATCGTTCCAAATAATTTCTCGATCCTTTAAAAATATTCTCGATGCTTTTAAAATGTTCTCGACCCTTTGAGAAATAAGCTCGATCGTATGATAAATTTCCTCGAATCTTTCTAAAAATATTTCTCGATCTCGCTTGAAATATTCTCAATTTTTTTTTAAGAACAAAAAACAAAAGGCTCGATACCAAAATATTCAACCTCATTTCAAACCCAAACCAAAACCACAACCATTGTCAACCCTAATCTACAATTTCAATAAAAAAAACAAGTCTAAAATGCAATGATAAGTTATGAACAACAAATCGATAAATAAAATAAACTGAACTTACCTCTGTCAATCGCTGTGAAATGTACTGTATTCCCGTTACGGTCAATAAGCTGTCGATTTCTTCGCTGTCGATTTCTTCGCTGTCGATTCGTTGTCGTCGGTTTCTTTCTCACTGTTGCTTTTCTCAGACTCACAAAACGATAACTTTCTCTCTTTTTCAATTTTATCGGGGTATTCTCGTCTCTTTACGTTAAATGATGTCTTTTAAACTTACATTACTAAACTGGTGATATTTGCACAACACCCATCTCAAATGGTGCCATTTATTTTTCGAGCCCTTTTTATATAATTATTTATTTATTTTTCAAAAACTTTTTTTTGACTTTTCTCTTCGTTTCTTTATTTCTCACGCCGTCACACGTTGCTTGCCAATTGCAATTCATAGAGCAAAAAAAAAACATATCTGCTCCTTTTTTTTCCGTTAAACAATATATATATATATATATATATATATATATACATACACACACACACACACATATATATATATATATATATATATATATATATATATATATATATATATATCAATATATATTGATATCAGGTAATTTGCATTGTATTATTCTTTTGACTATTATTTAATGTACACACCAATTTGTATCTATTGTAATCCTTCGTGTTAGTAATTGATATATATCTTTTAATTATTCTTTTCAAATATATCTAATATATTAAAAGTGATAATAAGTATTTTAAATTTAAATTTAAATTCAAATACTTAGATAAACGATTTAGTAAAAATAAAATAATCTTATTATTTTATCCTCACCTAAATCCCAATATCAACTAGCACCTTCCGATTAATCGTTAATTAATAATTCATAATTATCAATATAATTAAATAATCTAATTATTTAATTAATTTAACTATTAACATTCATTAATTAAATAATATCATTATTCAATTAATTCTCAAATAAATACGTGTCACTTTCGTAACACAATTAATAGGACAATCCAATTAATTAACCGTAACCCTTGTTACCTAAATCGACCGAGCTAGCAAGGGGACCTAATGGACCCACAGTATTTTGAGCTCTAATAATCCTCGGAATCATTAATTTAATTAATATTCATTGATTATTAACTCCGATGTTATTTCACTAAAAACCCGAAGCTGTACTCTCTCAACAGCAAATGCTTTTACACAGACCGATACAACTCGGTGTCCATCGATATAGCTATTACATATGGTGTGATCCTCCACAGTAGTTCATAATTAAAGCTAGGTCATAATGTCCGTTATACCCCTCTAATTACATATATCCTTTAAGTACCGTTGATTCTCTAATGGACAATAAATCATATTTCCTCACGGAATTAGAAGAGCGCTCATATTGTTCAAGCCCCGAATCAACCCTTAAGAGAACTACCATCTACTTCTCACAAGAATGAGTGGATTTCACTATTGTGTACAAACCTTTCCAACTACAAGTCAAACCGTAATCCCAACATACGGAGCATATTGATCAGGAAATGCATATGATCTCACCCATAGTATATCAAAGACCACGATTTAACCTGAAGGAGTCGATAACACACTCAGAATTAAGATCACCCACATATAGCTATCATTAGTTGATATATATGAATCTCATCGGTAAACGGATCTTGGTGAGAGATTCATATAGATCATGACCCAGTCCTACATGATCACATCATACAAGGTGTCTCCATTCACATATCTCATATGAATGATTCAGGATAGAATCACCGTACATTATGGAATGGACCGCAGCTATAGATTAACCACAAATAAAGTACACAACTTTATTTGCTATCTATGGACTCTTTAAATTGCACATCTCTTACTGTATTCATCCATATATGACACTCATATACACAGTTCGATATTACATCCGGTAATTTTGGATGTTAAATATATTTACAAGTTATAAAATAAACAATACAACAAGAATGAATTGAATTTTTCCTTTTATTTATTTCATAAATCCATTTACAAATTACATATTTAGGGCATAAACCCCAACAGGAGGAGGAGAGCAGATTGGCAGGCAGAAGAAAGAGGGTGTCACCGAAGAAGAAGATGAGAGCAGATCGGCCAACCAGAGAAGAAAAGGAGAGCAGATCGGCCAGTCGGAGAAGAAGAAGAGAGTAGATCGGCCCGTCGAAGAAGAAAAATAATATCATATCGACATGCAGAAGATGTAGGCTTGGAAGACAAGAAGAAGAAGAAAAAGGAAAAAGTTTGGAAGAAGATGAAGAAGAACAATCGAGAAGATGTGAAGAATAAGTAGACCTGGCAAAATGGGTTCATGGGTCGGGTTGGACGAAACCCGACACGACCCATTTATTGAATGGATCGTGTCGGGTCAACCCGTTTATTAAACGAGTTGAACTTCTCAAACCCAATCCAACCCATTTAATAAACGTATAACCCAACACGACCCGTTTAACCCGTTTATAATATGTTTGATTTTTTTCTATAATAATTATTATTAAAAATATAATATAAATCTAAACTAAAAATATCCTTAAAAAACCAATAAAATAACCAACTAAATCATATCTTAATTTAGACGAGCCACAAAAAGACTATAAAGTTTATACAATCCACAAATGATAGAATATATAAAAAAAAACCAAACACTTAAAACTAATAAAAACGATAAATAAAGACCGATAGTTCAACTGTTGAGGTCTTCCAACTTCATATTCCATAAACTATTGGTAATTGCAAGATGAAAGTTAAAACAATATAAAAAAGTTTATACAATCCAAAAATGATAGAATATATTAAAAAAAAAACACTTAAAACTAATAAAAACGATAAATAAAGACAGATAGTTCAACTGTTGAGGTCTTCCAACTTCATATTCCATAAACTATTGGCAATTGCAAGATGAAAGTTGAAACAATATAAAAATTAGTTATTTATCGTTGAACCATAATTGTTATTGCAAGTATTCCCCCAATTAATTTTAAATTAGACATTTTTTCCAAACTAATCGTGTCAACCCGTCAACCTGACCCGACCCGTTTATTAAATGGGTCAACCCATTTACCAACCCGAACCCATTTAGCTTCATCCAACCAAATCCAAATTCGTTGGGTTCGTGTCGACCCGTCGTGTCGTGACCCAAATTGCCAGGCCTAAGAATAAGGGATAAAAAAATCACATTAAAAAATTTGAAAAACAAAATGAAAAATAAAAACAAAAACAAAATCAAGTATTTTGTGTTTTTCAAATATTTCAATGTTAACACTGATTTTGTTTTTCATTTTGTTTTTTGTTTTTAACAAAAAACAAAATGAAAAACAGTTAGCAAACGTAAATTCGGAATTGTTTTTAGAAAACAGATAAGGCCTTAGTTACCGAGAGACCAATTGGGTCACTTTTATGGAAATGAAGAAAAAAAATCAAAACGTATTTGGTAATTGCCAAAGTTTCAATGATTTTTTTATTTTTTTAACAACAATAAACAAATTAGAAAGAATCTCCACTGTTTTTTAAATTATATATATATATAGAGTAAAAACCAAATTAAACCGTAAAATATTTGGCTTTCATTTTTTCTGAACATATTTGAATCCATTAATTAACATGGTGAACAAACCTAATTAATTATAAACGTATTTACTAATCAGGAATCTTAATAAGGGAAGAGAAATTTAATTACTGATTCGTGATTATTGTGTTTATTAAAATTAATTAGGAATTAAATTAATGGATCCCACACATAAATTAGGAATTAAATTATGTAGGGGAGGGAACTCGATTCCTCTCTCTCTTATGTAGGAATATCTTTCCTAATTATTTTCCATAAAATTACTTCGTTTTTATTTCATTCTCGATTAATAATTGTCTCACAGGTTTAAATCAATTACGATGGAATTTTGAATTTTTTACATATCATTTTAACTCTATGGACCATAGGGGCATATGGGCCTACTAATTTGTGATTTCTCCATGAAATGTTTTTTTTTATGCCTTCTAGTCATAAGAAAATCTAAAATACTTTTAGTTCTAAGCTAGTAGGCACGATAGGCATGACATCCCGTTAGTTTAAAATTTGAATAGTTAAAGAATTTGAAGCGAAATTATAAATAAATAAATAATATTGTACATATTTTTGATAATTTTTATGTAAATAATAAATAATTTAATTTCACATTCTTTTTTTTTTTCATATTAATTTCACATTCCATATGTAAAGAGGTTTAAAAAAATGTGGGGGATCGAGGGGGAGCCAAAAGGGCGCATGGCCCATTTTCCTGTAAATTTTTTTTTGTCCTCTTTTAATAATTATATAATTAAGATCAACTCTTCTAGCTTTTTCATTTTAGCCCCTCTTTTTAATATATATATATATATATCCTTGAGATCTCATGTATTTTGAATTTGTGTTGCTTAAATTTGTAACGTTCTCTTTTACTCAATATTTTAAAATTAAATGAAACATAATCTAGAAATAAAATTTTAAGTCGCTTCTCAATTGTTTTACTCTAAATTTAATGAAAAAATAAAATAAATAACATTATATTCATGACAATGATGTTTGCATATCAATTATAATCATTTGCGGTTGAATAAGAATATTATACTCTTTTTCCAATGAAAAAAAAAATAAGAATATCGCACTAAACTATAAAAAACAAAAAAAAAATTCACTTTTAATATCACAATTATAATTAAAATTGTTAATCTAAATTTTATAATAATAGAACACATAATTTTACTATCGATATAAAATCGTTTTCAACAAAGATACGATTATTTTTACTGGTATCGAAACTTGACTATGTAATCATTTTTATGGGAAAAAAAAAAACCAACTGAGGGTATAGAAAACCCAAACTAATAAACTGTCAATGTTGTCTAATTAATAAGCACTTGACAGCAACTTACCAAGTACTCTTAACATTTTCAAGAGAGCACAATAAAACTACTAGAGAGGTCTGTTATAAATTTATAATCACTTATTCATAGCCTTTTTGTTTAATATAAATTATCTAAACATTTTTAGTAAACTAGTTTTAAAATCGTCAATGTTATATATAATAAAATAATAATGAGTTTCCACACCCAATCATAGTATATTATTAATATATATATATTCATTTTATAATTAGTTTATTCTAAAAATAAAATTCATAATTAAAGTTATGTAAAATTGTGTAACCAAATATATTACCTCTAGATACTGGACTTTAATTAGTTCTGTAACATAACTTTTGATCATTAAATGATTTTTCAGATTCAACTCGACTAGAAAATTATTATTTTTATATACCGTTATGAATCAAATGTCAATCTGAGTAGTAACATATTCAAACATTTGTTTAAAAAATAAAGTTACATTCCTCGGTCCTTCCTACAACCACGCCGTATTTGATGCCATTTTTTTTCTTTCAAATTAATGGACCCTCGTGTTGGCCTGAATTTAAATCAGGTTTGTTTAATTGACTTTTCTTGGCCCTTGATTTATTTTTAAGAGGCAGGTTGATTGTCATTGGTGTTAGAGGGCTATCATCAAATGATCAAAAGTAGTGTAACCTATGATTTAATTGACAAATTATTACAGTTAAATTACACATCAAGTGTTATTAGAGCATCTCCAATACTGTACCAAATAATTGTGACAATGTTAAAATTTAGCATATTATACAAAAACTTCCCTCCAATACACTGTTAAATGCTGTGTCAAATTTGGCATATACAATTCTTTATACTAAATTTGATATAAAGAATAGCATATGCTATTCTTTATACTAAATTTGATACAAAGAATAACATATTCCAAATTTAACACAACAATAAATGTTCATTTTTTTAATATTTAAATTAATTTAAATTTAATTCACATTAATGTTATTTCAACCAAAATTTATTACATATACAATTATTCTTCATAAATTAAATATATTTCGATTTTTATCTTTACTTTTTCTTTTTCTTTTTATTCAATTCCAAAAGAAAGACAATAAATACATTAATGATAGTTGTTGATTTTTATAATTTTAATTAATAAAATAATAAAAATAACATTTTAAATATTACTGTGTATCGAAGCACAATGTGAAATTGCTGTTCCAAATATAACATTTTATACTTTTTTTTATCAAATTTGACATTGACAATAACACGTGCATTAGAGATGGTCTTAGCATTAATAATACCATATTAATCGTTTTCAATAAATAAATAAAAAAGCACACGCTCTTTATTTTAATTTACTAAAATGCACCTTAAAACTCGTAAAAACTTCTTGAAGTTTATTTTTTTTTCCAAAAACGAACGTACAAAAGTATGTTTTTGCCCATAAAACCGAAAATATTTCTTTAACCTACGGAAAAGTCATGCTACCATACATGTTTATTAATATTATGAGATATATAATTGATATTATTGAATTTGATTCAATTATTTAAATAATCAACTTTTGGGTAAGCGGATGTGCACCTTTTTTTACACATATATATGATGAATTTTGAGCATTATAAAATAAAATTAAAGGATGAGGAAAGTCTAGGGACGGAGCCATAAATGGTTCTTAGGGGACGTCATAAAATAATAAGTTATATTGTTTATTTTAGAGAGAATATATGTTAAAGAAAAAAAAATGTTAATATGTATTCATTTGTCAATTGGTACAACGGTGGTTGGAATACAAGTTAATTTATAGAGTTAGAATGTTTTAAATTACTCTAAAAATAATGATTAATGGCTAAGCTTTCCACATTTTTTTTCTCAAACGATGTGATATGTGAGTTGTCAACATCACATCATTCACCACATAAACTTATGATTTACAAGATGTTGACAACTTACATGACACATCATTTGATAAGTTTTTTGGGAAAAAAAGTTTTGAAGCTTAGCAATTAACATTACTACGAAATAATATAGAAAAACCTTGTGGCTACTTATCATGATTCCGTTGGGGACACAACAATCAGTTAAAGAAATTAGAATAAGAATATAATTGTTTATACAAGAAAATATAAACAACAATTTTGAATATACTAAAAATTTAATCTTGCAATAACCTACTGCAGTTAAATAACAACAAATAATAAAGAAAAGAAATAATGTAGTAAAACTAAAATACTAACTTGATAAGTAGATAGAGGCTTGCAAATGATTGCAATGTCCTAAAACAGTATTCCACTTATTCTCTTGTGCTTGAAGTTTTACATGTAACTGTTTCTCAAGATACGACTATCTGTATTCTAATTTATAGCACTAGAAATTAGAACCCTAGCAAACTTTGTATATTTCCTCTCAATGCATTATACTTATTTTTTATGCAGACAAACTAACTAAAAAAGAATTTATATCAAATTCTTCTTAAAACTCTTGTATTTTGGAATGAATTTCATTCTAATTTATAAACTCAAATGTGTCTCTCGGTTAACACACATCTTTTGGAAGAGTTGCATCTCTTGATGAAGAGACACAATTTTCTAGTGAATAGATATGACTCTTGAATTCTATTCAAAATTCCAACAATACCCCACATTTGAATCGAAATTCAAGATTCTATACTTATGCTACGACCTTAGACTACTAAGTGAATGCATTTGATAGGAATAGAAGTGTTATACATCGGGAGAAGTGTCTTTTGGACTTGAACTTACCCTAGTGAAAACATATCGGATTTACTTGGTGACGCAGTGGATATAAATGAACTTGAACTGTTCACCGTTGCAGTAAATCAAGACAATATGTCTCACACATAACACAACTTAATATACGTTAGTTCATATGTTTTTGTTCATTTTGGTCTTGAATAGATCTCGGCTTTCATGATAGATTTAGAGAATTTAGCAATTTTTATTATTATTCTCATAAATACGACCCCACATTTAATATCATATAGGTGACACTAATTAAAAGTTTTATGCTTAACTTCTCTTGATAACAATATATCAGTGTCATTAAATGCATAGCATATCCTTAACAACCGCATACAACACACTAACCATCATATGAATGAGCTTTATTGTGTGTTCTACAATTTAAGTCTTACCATACCAGTTTGCCTATTGAACCTAGATCATGGGATCTCCAATCTGCTAGGTTAGGTTTCCGTCTAGCTTGACTTATTGAGTGGCTTTAAACTCATTCCTCTCAATGTATACTTAATTTACTCTCTAGGTAGGCCTTTTGTCAAAGGATATGCAATATTTTCCTTTGACTTTACATAGTCAATAGATATAACTCTATTTCAGAGCAATTGCTTAATAAATTTATTATGTATATTAAATAACATCAAATTTAATAATTAATAACCTATATGTTGTACTTGTGTTTGCAAATTTTATGAAAACACAGTCAATCATCTTAATTCACAGTTTAGTTCTTCCTTGTAAAAGAACTTCAACTTTTACAAGGCAACCCCACACTTTAAGGGTCTTATAAATTGGTATCCGTACTTTCCACACTTCATAAGGAGATTGATTAGTCTTCTTATGTGGAACTCTATTCAAAGCATGATTTGAATTTTATTAACCAAATTGCACTATACTAATCGTATTTGTAAAACTAGTGCAAAATTAACAAATGGAAATCTCAAAACTCACTATTTTGTTTTTCAAATTCTGTTTAGAATTTGATCAAAGCATTTTGCTTCATGTAATATTTTGGATACCAATTTTTTTTTTTTTTTACGTTGAGCAAACATTGACTGTGGTCACAATTTGATCAACATTGTCCATGTGAATGTTTGAAAGTGTACAACACTTGAATTACACATTCACCGTACCAATATAATCTCTTACCATTTACAATGAATTTGAAGATGAGTAGAGTACAATAATTGGCCTCAAATTTCCAATTATAATCGGAAAATTTTATCAATATCATATTTTCTCTTCATAACTTTTTATGAATCACACAACAACAATATAGTGTGCAATTATTAACTATAGAATCACACTATAGAAACCACCGTTTTATCTTGAACCAACATGTTCAAAATCAAGTCGGTTCGATCAACATACACTTGTGTGTTTGATAGTGTACAATTCAACTATCACTTACATAAGGCAAAATCAAAATTTGTAGTTGAAATGATTTGCTTCACACACATGCTTCAAGAAGACTAAAGTGATATGTTGACCGATTTCATCACCATGGATGATTGTTTAAAAAATAGTTTGATGCTTAAAACAAACAATTATTTCACTTGTGCCTTGTAAAATACACTCAATGTATTTTCATACATCTTTACAATTCCATTTATGGTCATTGATTGTGAGTCCATAGTAAAATACCTTTTTAGATTGTTGAGGACACAACAATCAGTGAATGAAAATATAAGAAGAATATAATTGTTTATACAAGAAAATGTAAACAACAATTTTGAAGATACCAAAAATTTAATCTTTCAATAACCTACTGCAATTAAATAACAACAAATAATAAAGAAAATAAATAATGCATTAAAACTAAAATATTGACTTGATAAGTAGATAGAGGCTTGCAAATGGTAGCAATGTCCTAAAACAATATTTCACCCACTCTTTTGTGCTTGAAGTTCTACAGTTGACTGTTTCTCATGATACAACTATCTGTATTCTAATTTCTAGTACTAGAAATTAGAACCCTAACGAACTTTGTGTATTTCCTCTCAATGCAGTATACTTATTTTTTATGCAGACAAACTAACTAAAAAAATAACTTCTATCAAATTCTTCTTAAAACTCTTGTATTTTGGAAGGAATTTCATTTCAATTTATAAACTCAAATGTGTCTATTGGTTAACACACATCTTTTGAAAAGTTACATATCTTCATGAAGAGACACAATTTTCTAGTGAATAGACATGACTCTTGAATTCTATTTAAAATTCCAACAGATTCAATATTAATAGTGTATAGGTAGAAAACTAATTAAAATCTAAATTGTACCCATAGTATTTATTTTCTAAGATCCAAAAACTACTTTAATTTTTAAAAATTATAAAAGTTTGTTAGATAAAATAGCTAATCATAAATATATGTATATGTTTTTAAAATATTATAATAATTCGGGGTTTGGGGAGGAAGAGATATTCGAACACATAATCTCGTGGTGTGAATTTGAAAGACATATCATTGTATCAACCTCATATTATTGTCTAATATATGTATATGTTTGGTTGACATGTTTCAAATATATAAATTAACACGTATTGATTATTTAAAAATAAATAATATATCAAAAGTAATATATATATATATATATATATATATATATATATATATATATATATGGCATTAGGGTGAGTGAGATAAGTAAGATCATAAGAGATAACAAGATTATTTGAATAAAAAAATAATATTAGTTGATATATATGGCATTAGGGTGAGTGAGATAAGTAAGATCATAAGAGATAACAAGATTATTTGAATAAAAAAATAATATTAGTTGATATATATATATATATGATTTTCATTTATATTTAAGATACACAGAAAGAAATACTATAAAAAATATTTTTAAGTGATTTGATGGAAAAATATTAGATGTCTTGATTGTGGGAAAACAAAAACAAAAATAAAAATAAAATAGGGATAAAAACCTAAAAACCTAAAAATGACAGATATTATAAAAATTAAAGTAGAGACTTGTAAATTTTCAAAACTTTAGGTGGGGTAGTGGCTCCCTCTCGTCCTATGCTGTATCCATCCTCGGAAGAAACATCTAATCGGTATACTGAGAATAGCTATTCAAAGTGCGGATAGTCTTAATCTTAGTAAAACAAACAACTTTTTAAAATCCAAATGGTGCAACTATGATTCTAGAAATGAGCAGAATCATAGATTAGATATCATTTTTTGTTTTTCTAATAAAAAATAATTTAAAACTTTTCTTTTTCTCAACCAAATTTATCTTATGATTTTGATTCATTTTTCATACTTAGCAATCAATTTGTATTTCCTTAAAATAGATTTAAAAAATATTTAAAAGAGAATTTAGGGTTTATTAAAATAGAAAGAGTTTTTATGATATATGTTAATATTAAACCATTAAGAGAAAAAAAAATACAAAAGATTAAAATAGGAAACTAATTAATAATTATTTGTGGGTGTACTAAAAAAATAATTAATCTTCTTAGTAATTTTACTTAAGGGTATTATTGGATTTTTAAAAACATACTAATTTGGAGTGTAAATACGGTTTTTAAAGGGTGAAAATATCACCACTCTTACGATTATCGAATTAAATTTTTTATAAAAAAAATTGGTTCAATTTAAAGAAGAATATAATATATGAGAAGTCAAATACAATTTTGTACTTAAGTGTAACATCTAGTAAATAAAATGTGTTTAGTTTACTTTTGGATTTGGGTTTTTTGTTTCCAAAGTGGTCGACCTATAAGTATTTTTCAGTTGATATTTTTCGAAAAGAAAAATGAAAATGAAAACATTTCAGTTTCGAAATCTAAAAACACTTCTGGTAGTAAATACTGAAATCCGTAATTTTTGAAATAAAAACGGGAAAAACGTGTCGGGTATGCTAACTGAAAATATATTTTTATATTGTAAAATCAACTTCTTCTTTTTTACATTATAAAGTCCTATTTATATAAAAAATACCCTATTAATTTTTATATTGTAATTTATAATTTTTTATTAAAAAAAAACTAGGTTAATAATTTATCTTTGTAAAACCAATCATAAATCTAATTGAATTTAAAAGTCAAATTTCCTGAATATAAATATCAGCTATAGAATAAATATTATTTTTTATTAAATATAAATTATAAGAAAACAATTAAAAATATTCAAAGAAAAAAGACAAAAACTAAAATAAAAAACATAGCAGAGATTGATGGAGCCATGGAGGTGCAGATCTGCTCCTACAACACCGGAGGGGCAGACCAGAGGCGTTGTAGGAATAGCATATCGGAGAAGAAGAAGAACAAGAACAAGAACAAGATATCGGCGGTGGAAGAAGAAGAAGAAGAAGAAGAAGAATCGATCAGTAGGGAAGACAGAGAATATATCGGCGGTGGAAGAAGAAGAAGAATCGATCGATATCGGCAGTGGAAGAATAAGAAGAATCGATCGACAGCGAAGACGGAGAAGAGATCAACGACGAAAAAGGAGCATATCAGAAGTGGAGGAGGAAGAGAAGAGGAAAAAAAAGAAGAAGATAAAATGTAAAAAAATAATATTTTTATTGTTAATTTTTGTGAAAATAGAAAAAAATAAGTAGTTTGTGTTTTTTAATATATTTCACTGTTAATACTAGTTTTGTTTTTTGTTTTTTGAAAATAAAATAAAAAACGGTTAATGAATACGAATTTGAAAAACAAAAACAGAATGAAAAACAGCCGCAAAACGGGGCCTAAATAGCATGGAAATGAAGATTATATGTTTTCATAATTCAATATTGACATTTCATTACATTAGACCATCTCTAATGCATGTGTTATTGCCAATGCTAAATTTGGTACAAAAAAATAAAAAATGTTATATTTGACACAACAATTTAACATTACGCTCCAATACACAATTGTATTTAATATGCTATTTTATTATTTTATTAATAAAAATTTTAAAAGTCAACAGTTACCATTAATGCATTCATTAAAATGCAGAGGAATGGTTGAATGAAATAGATTTTTATTGAAATATCATTAATATACATTAAATTTAAATTGTTTTAAATATTTAAAAAATCATATATAATGGTATTTTTATAATTAAAAAAGGTACATTTATCGTTGTACCAAATTTGGCACAGTATTTGACACTGCATTGAAGGAAAGCTTTTACACTTTATGCTAAATTTTAGCATTGATACATAAATTTGGCACAACATTAGAGATGGTCTTACTAGATACCATGTAATAGAAATATCACATTGAAGCTTGCAACGTTTCCGAAAACATCAGTTTGATTCATATGGTTTTTATTTATTTATTTATTTATTTTAGTTTTTAAAGATAATATTATTTTGCTGATTTATTACTTTATCTATTTTTTTTTGTCATTGAATTATTTTTGTTATATATATATATTAGTATTTTTTTCTTATAACTTTACAAAATCAAAGATGAAAATACCGTTTGACTGTTAGGGTTGACTAACTGAAATGAGGGATAATTTGATTCAATTTTGAAAACTTAAGGGTCGTATGTCTGGTAACATATGATAAAAGTTAGATTGTGTGAAAATTAAAACGGAAAAAACACGTCAGATAGGTTAGCCGAAAATATCAAAAAATAAAATCATGTTTACATTTTATTTTAAAATTACAACAAAGAAAAATAAAAATAAAAATAAGCATAGCTCTGAAGTTTTATAATTGTAAACAAAAATACAACCAGATCAACTGAAGTTTTATAATTGTAAAAAAAAAAATAGGAGGAGGAGGAGGGTGTCGTCGGAGAAGATGAAGAGAGGAGATCGACAGGCCGATCGATGAGGAGGACGAGGAAGAAGATGAAGAAGAACAGTCGAGAAGATGTGAAGAAGAAGGGATAAAAAAAATCACATTAAAAATTGAAAAAAAAAATCAAAAAACAAAACCAAGTATTTTGTGATTTTCAAATATTTCACTGTTAACACTGATTTTGTTTTTCATTTTGTTTTTTATATTTTAAAAATAAAATGAAAAACAATTAACAAACGTAAATTTGAAATTGTTTTTGGAAAACAAAAACGAAAACGAGCTAAAAAACAGTTGCAGAACGAGATCTTAGTTACCGAGAGACCAATTGGGTCACTTTTATGAAAATGAAGAAAAAAAAATCAAAACTAATTTGGTAATTGCCAAAGTTTCAATGAATTTTTATTTTTTTTTAAACAACAATAAACAAATTAGAAAGAATCTCCACTGTTTTTTAAATTATATATATATATCCTTTAAAAATTTCTTTCCATCTTTCAAGTCTTAAAAGAGTTCGTGATTAGGGTTTTCTTGAATCACATCCTTTAATGGTCAGAAGAATTCAAATCCTTCCTGATTGGTTTTCTGGACTAATAAAATAGGTTTATCTAGACAAGAAAAAACAAGTAAAGAGAGGACAGAAGTAACTATATTTCTTCTGATGCATACTAAAAATAGTTCGATAAAATTATAGGTCAATAATATCATATTCTACTACGTGACAAATAAAGAAGAATAAAAATAGAAAAACAAAGTAATATGAGACTGAAAAATCTAAATTTATGATACTACTCTATAGATCTGACTCTTGAGATGATGATAACTCTTTCATCGTAGTGATTGCAAAGTCCAATTTTGAACTCTAGCGAGTCCTTGTGAGTTGATTTTGTGTTAAAAGCTCCACCTGAGACTGACCGTAGTGGACAAGGGATGCCGGACGAATGAGCGTAAGTGATTTATCTAGGCATGTATAAGAAAACGAGAATCATCGGAACATACGGAAAACTCTAGAGGCATGAAACATGACACATTGAGTTCAGGTGATAATAATGGTATGTACTATGTAATTATAACAACATCTATATCAAATTCAATAATGGTATGTACTACGTAATTATAACAACATCTATATCAAATTCAACTCCCAACCGTGACAATTTTAATCAAAGATTTTTATGAGGCGTAGACATTGAATCAAAGATCACCATTAACTAAATTATAATTATATATGAACAAGCTAAAAAGGGTAACAAAATTAAATAACATATATAATAACAAAATAGAGAGATTACAGCAGACTAATGATAATGCATATCGAAGAGGCTTGCTCTGCGTTTTTTGTTATCGGGTGAATCCAGTCGGAGAAAAAACTTATGTGCATGACTAACAACCTGGCTTGGGCTTCTGGGTTTCACAAAATTCATTGAAATTCCTTTCCAATTACCTTTGCCAAGTGAGAAACATCGCAAGCACTTGATTTTGTGAAAACCAACAGGCAACAGCCCAAGTCAGAAGTTTTTTCTCAGACAGGCTTCGCCAAATAACAGGAAACGTGAGGGATCGAGGGGAAGCCCACAGGGATTGCGTTGTTGTTCTTTGTTTTCATGAGAGAGGAATCCATGATTAAGGAGTGGTTGGCGGGGAAGAAAACCGAAACCAGAGAAAAAAAAAAATTGAACTGAAGATCGTGAATTTCTTGTCTTGAGTTTTTAGTAAAGAAAATAAATCTGTGTTATTTATATGATACTCCAAATTCCAAAATCACACGAATTATGTACGTAAAAGAAGTCCTCCCTAGCCAAGGATGCGCTGTGAGTGTAGGATTTCAAATAGCATTAAGAAGTACTTCGATCAGATTAAGGAAAAAATATATTTCAAATCAAAATCTACTAAATTCGTAAAACATATTAGAGTTTGTATTACCTTATTTGGGAGATACTCCAGATATCCTTTCCAAAAAAAATATTCTAAATAAGTCTATCAAATTACTCTATACATATATGAGTTGGCATGCGTACCTATATCAATTTAGGGCCGTTCGATTTTGAGTAAAACCGAATTAAACGTAAAATATTGGACTTTCATTTTTCTAAACATATTTGAATCTATTAATTAATATGGTGAACCGATCTAATTAATTATGGACGTATTTACTATTCAAGAATCCTAATAAGAGAAGAGAAATTTAATTCGTGATTCGTGATTACTGTGTTTATTAAAATTAAATAGGAATTAAATTATTGGATCCCACACATAAATTAGGAATTAAATTATGTAGGGGGGAACTCGATTCCTCTCTCTCTTACGTAGGAATACCTTTCCTAATTATTTTCCATAAAATTACTTCGTTTTTATTTCATTCTCGATTGATAATTGTCGCATAGGTTTAAATCAATTACGATGGAATTTTGAATTTTTTACATATTATTTTAACTCTATGGACCATAGGGGCATATGGGCCTACTAATTTGTGATTTCTCCATGAAATGTTTTTTTTTTATGCCTTCTAGTCATAAGAAAATCTAAAATACTTTTAGTTCTAAGCTAGTAGGCATGATAGGCATGACATCCCGTTAGTTTAAAATTTGAGTAGTTAAAGAATTTGAAGCGAAATTATAAATAAATAAATAATATTGTACATATTTTTTTATAAATTTTATGTAAATAATAAATAATTTAATTTCACTTTCTTTTTTTTTCATATTAATTTCACATTCCATATGTAAAGAGGTTTAAAAAAATGTGGGGGATCGAGGGGAAGCCAAAAGGGCGCATCGCCCATTTTCCTGTAAAATATTTTTTGTCCTCTTTTAATAATTATATAATTAAGATCAATTCTTCTAGCCTTTTCATTTTAGCCCCTCTTTTTTTAATATATATATATCCTTGAGATCTCATGTATTGTGAATTTGTGTTGCTTAAATTTGTAACGTTCTCTTTTACTCAATATTAAAATTAATTAGAATTAAATTACTGGATCCCATACACATATTAGGAATTAAATCATGTAGGTGAGGGAACTTGATCCTCTCTCTCTTTCTTAGAAACACCTTTCCTGATTTTTTTCTATAAAACTTTTAGTTGATTCTCAATTAATAAATGATTCATAGGTTTAAATCAATTACTATGGATTCTGAATTTTTTACATATTATTTTAACTTTATGTACCATATGGGCATATAGGCCTACTAATTTGTGATTTCTCCATGAAATGTTTTTTTAAGCCTTCTAGTCATAAGAAAGTCTAAAATACTTTTAGTTCTAAGCTAAGAGGCATGATACGCATGACACCCGTTAGTTTAAACTTTGAGTAGTTAAAGAATTTGAAGCGAAATTATAAATAAATAAATAATATTGTACATATTTTTGATAATTTTTATGTAAATAATAAATAATTTAATTTCACATTCTTTTTTTTTCAAATAAATTTCACATTAATCCATATGTAAAGAGGTTTAAAAAATGTGGGGGATCGAGGGAAGCCCGCAGGGCGCATGGCCAATTTTCCTGTAAAATATTTTTTGTCCTCTTTTAATAATTATATAATTAAGATCAATTCCTCTAGTTTTTTCATTTTAGCCCAAATTTGTGCTGCTTAAATTTGTAACGTTCATTTTTACTCAATATTTTCTAAATTAAATGAAACATAATCTAGAAATAAAATTTTAAGTCGCTTCTCAATTGTTTTACTCCAAATTTAATGAAAAAATAAAATAAATAACATTAAGCCTCGTCTTGCAGCTGTTTTTTAATTCGTTTTCGTTTTTGTTTTTCAAAAACAATTTTGAATTTGCGTTTGTTAACTGTTTTTCATTTTGTTTTTTAATTAAAAAAAATGAAAAAAAAATGAAAAACAAAAACAGTGTTACCAGTGAAATATTTGAAAAACACAAAATACTTGGTTTTATTTTTGATTTTATTTTTCAATTTTGTAATGTGATTTTTTTTATCCCTTCTTCTTCACATCTTTTCGACTGTTCTTCTTCATCTTCTTACTCCTCCTCCTCATCGATCGGCCTACCGATATGCACTTTTCATCTTCCTCGACGACACCCTCCTCCTCCTCCTATTTTTGTCTTTTTTACAATTATAAAACTTCAGATGATCTGGTTGTATTTTTGTTTACAATTATAAAACTTCAGAGCTCTGCTTATTTTTTATTTTTCTTTGTTGTAATTTTAAAATAAAATGTAAAAATGATTTTATTTTTTGATATTTTCAGCTAACCTACCAGACGCGTTTTTTCCGTTTTCATTTTCACATAATCTAACTTTTATCATATGTTACCAGACGTATTTTTGGATTTTGAAATTGAAACAAAAAACACTGTTTTCATTTTCGTTTCTTTTTTCGAAAAACAACGAATGAAAAACGCTTACATTACGGCCCTTAAGTTTTCAAAATTGAACCAATTTATCCCTCATTTCAGTTAGTCAACCCTAACAGTCAAAGGGTATTTTCATCTTTGATTTTGTAAAATTATAAAAAAAAATACTAATATATATATACAAAAATAATTAAATGACATAAGAAAATCTGATAAAGTAATTAATCAGCAAAAAAATATTATCTTTAAAAACTAAATAAATAAATAAATAAAAACCATATGGATCAAACTGATGTTTTCAGAAATGTTGCAAGCTTCTATGTGATATTTCTATTACATGGTATCTAGTAAAATCATCTATAATGATATGTCAAATTTACGTATCAATGCTAAAATTTAGTATAAAGTGTAAAAACTTTCCTCCAATGCAATGTACCTTTTTTATTTACAAAAATATCATTATATATGTTTTTTAAATATTTAAAATAATTTAAATTTAATGTACATTAATGATATTTCAACAAAATCTATTTCATCCAACCATTCTTCAGTTTTTTAATGAATGCATTAATGGTAAATGTTGACTTTTATAATTTTTATTAATAAAATAATAAAATAGCATGTTAAATACAATTGTGCATTAGAACGCAATGCTAAATTGTTGTGTCAAATATAGCATTTTACATTTTTTGTGCCAAATTTGGTATTGACAATAAGACATGCATTAGAGATAGTCTAATGTAATGAAATGTCAATATTGAATTCTGAAAACATATAATCTTCATTTCCATGCTATTTAGGCCTCGTTTTGCAGCTGTTTTTCATTATGATTTTGTTTTTGTTTTTCGAATTCGTATTCATTAACCAGTTTTTATTTTATTTTCAAAAAACAAAAAGCAAAACTAGTATTAACAATGAAATATTTGAAAAACACAAACTACTTGTTTTTTTTCAAAAAAGTAACAATAAAACTATTATTTTTTTACATTTTATCTTCTTCTTTTTCTTCTTCTTCTTTTCTCTTCCTCCTCCACTTCTGATATGCTCCTTTTTCGTCGTCGATCTCTTCTCTGTCTTCTTTGTCGATCAATTCTTCTTCTTCTTCTTCCACCGCCGATATATTCTCCGTCTTCCCTACTGATCGATTCTTCTTCTTCTTCTTCTTCGATCTGCTGCTCTTACAACGCCTCTGATCTGCCCCTCCGGTGTTGTAGGAGCAGATATGCACCTCCATGGCTCCATCAATCTCTGCTATGTTTTTATTTTAGTTTTTTTTCTTTTTTCTTTGAATATTTTTAATTGTTTTCTTATAATTTATATTTAATAAAAAATAATATTTATTTTAAAGTTGATATATATATTCAAGAAAATTGACTTTTAAGTTCAATTAGATTTATGATTGGTTTTACAAAGATAAATTATTAACCTAGTTTTTTAATTAAAGTTTATAAATTACAATATAAAAATTAATAGGGTATTTTTTATATAAATAGGACATTATAATGTAAAAAAGAAGAAGTTGATTTTACAAAATAAAAATATATTTTCAGTTAGCATATCAGACACGTTTTTCCCGTTTTTATTTTCAAAATACGGATTTCAGTATACCAGAAGTGTTTTCAGATTTCGAAACTGAAATATTTTCATTTTCATTTTTCTTTTCAAAAAATATCAACCGAAAAATACTTATAGGACTACCTCTTTGGAAACAAAAAACCCAAATCCGGAAATAAACTAAACACATTTTATTTACTTGATGTTACACTTAAGTACAAAATTTTATTTGACTTCTCATATATTATATTCTTCTTTAAATTGAACCAAATTTTTTTATAAAATTTTAATTCGATAATCATAAGAGTGACGACATTTGCACCCTTTAAAAACCGTATGTACACTCCAAATTAGTATGTTTTTAAAAATCCAATAATACCCTTAAGTAAAATTACTAAGAAGATTAATTGTTTTTTTAGTACACCCAAAATTATTATTAGTTTCCTATTTTAATCTTTTGTATTTTTTTTCCTATTAATGGTTTAATATTAACATATATCATAAAAACTCTTTCTATTTTAATAAAACCTAAATTCTCTTTTAAATATATTTTAAGGAAATACAAATTGATTGATAAGTATGAAAAATGAATCAAAACCGTGAGATAAATTTGGTTGAGAAAAAAAAAAGTTTTAAATTACTTTTTATTAGAAGAACAAAAAATGATATCTAATCTAATCTCTAATCTCTAATCTAGGTTTCTGCTCATTTCTAGAATTATAGTTGCACCATTTTGATTTTAAATAGTTGCAGCATAGGAGGAGAGGGAGCCACTACCCCACCTAAAGTTTTGTAATTTTTATAATATCTGCAATTTTCAGGTTTTTATGTTTTTATCCCTATTTTCTTTTTATTTTTATTTTTGTTTTCCCATAATCAAGACATCTAATATTTTTCTATCAAATCACTTAAAAATATTTTTTATAGTATTTCTTTATATGTATCTTAAATATAAATGAAAATCAAATCATAATATATATATACAGTATATCAACTAATATTATTTTTTTATTCAAATAATCTTGTTATCTCTTACGATCTTACTTATCTCACTCACCCTAATACCATATATATATATATATATATATATATATATATTAATTTATATATTTAAAACATGTCAACCAAACATATACATATATTAGACAATAATACGAGATTGATACAGTGATATGTCTTTCACATTCACACCACGAGATTATGTGTTCGAATATCTCTTCCTCCCCAAACCCCGAATTATTATAATATTATAAAAACATATACATATATTTATGATTAGCTATTTTATCTAACAAACTTTTATAATTTTTAAAAATTAAAATAGTTTTTGGATCTTAGAAAATAAATACTTGGGTACAATTTAGATTTTAATTAGTTTTCTAACTCCTAGACACTATTAATATTGAATCATGATAATTAGCCGTAAGGTTTTTCTATATTATTTCGTAGTAATGTTAATTGCTAAGGCCCCGTTCTGCAGCTGTTTTTCAGTCCGTTTTCGTTTTTATTTTTAAAAAACGATTTCAAAAACGCGTTCGTTAACCGTTTTCATTTTATTTTAAAAAAACGAAAAAAAAATGAAAAACAAAACTAGTGTTAAAAATGAAAGATTTGAAAAACACAAAATACTTGTTTTTCGTTTTTCGTTTTTGTTTTTCATTTTGTTTTTCACCATTTTATATATAAAAAAAAATATTTCGTTTTTCATTTTGTTTCATTTAGTTCTATTATGCGTTTCATATGGTTAGGATAAAATGGGACAAGATTTTTAAATGACCAAAGTGCCCCTATATATATATTCCAGAATAATTTATTTATAACTAGAACTAAAAGCATTCATGCAATAATATATATATACACACACATTATAATTATTATATATATATATTGTATATTATATAATATGATTATAATATAATTTATTATAATATACTATTTATATAATATATATATATATATATATATATTATTAAATATATTATTAAATATAATAATATATTAATATTGTATTATAATATATATATTTATATTTATATTTATATATATTAATACAATATATATTATGATATATATATATATATTATATTTATATAGTATATAATGTAATATATTATATATAAAAACACAATATTTTTTTTATATTATTAAAATATGTATATATAATATAATATATACAGTTATATTTTTATTATATAGTAATATATATATATATATATATATATATATATATATATAATGTAATTATTTATTTATAATTTAAAAGTTTAGTTTTGATTAATTCATTTTTTGATATGTTTTTTTGAATTAATTTTTGATTTGTTACTTTTGTTTAATTTAAAAATTACAATACCAAAATTATATTGGTTAATTATGTAATCAATTTTTGATAGTTTTTAGTTAACCTACCAGACGCGTTTTTTCCGTTTTCATTTTTAAAATACAGCTTTAGTATATGCTACCAAACGCGTTTTCAGAATTCGAAATTGAAACCAAAAACACTGTTTTCATTTTCATTTTTATTTTTATTTTTGAAAAACAGCAACTGAAAAACGCTTAGTCCCCGTCCTACAACTGTTTTTCAGTCCGTTTTCGTTTTTATTTTTCAAAAACGATTTTGAAAACACGTTCGTTAACCGTTTTTCATTTTATTTTCGAAAAACAAAAAAAAAATGAAAAACAAAACCATTATTAAAAGTGAAAGATTTGAAAAACACAAAATACTTGTTTTTCGTTTTTCGTTTTTGTTTTTCATTTTGTTTTTCACTTTTTTATATTTAAAAAAATCTTAAACTGTTATTCGTAATATTATGTGTTTGATATGACTAGGACAAGACGGAACAAGATTATTAAATTACCAAAGTGCCCCTCTTATATATATATTATAATTATTATTATATATAATATAATATTTTATATATAATAATATATATTATATATCATATATATAATATTATAATATAGTTTATAAAATTTATTATATATTTTAATATTTACATAATTAGTAAATTAATATATAATATTTTAAAATAATAATATATAATGTATATTAATATATTAATATATTAATATATATTATATATCAATATATTAATATATATTATATATCATATAATATTAATATATCATATATATAATATTTTATAATTATGTAAATATTATGAAATAATATTCTATAATATATATATTATTAATATAATAATAAAATATTATATATATAATATATGTGATAATATATATAAATATATAATAATATAGTATATAATATTATATATATATAATATCAAATATTATATATTTATATAGGATATAATGTCATATATTATGTATTGTTATATATAAAAATATAATATAAAAAATAATATTATTTCATATATTAAAAATTATTTATATATATTATAATTATTTATTTATAATTTAAGAGTTTATTTTTGATTAATTCATGTTTTTTGATATGTTTTTTTGATATGTTTTTTTGAATTAATTTTTGATGTGTTACTTCTGTTTAATTTAAAAATTACAATACAAAAATTATATTGGTTAATTATTTAATCAATTTGTTTATAGTTGTAATAATATTAAACAAAATACTAAAATTGATATTTCAATTTTTGATAGTTTTCGGTTAACTTACCAGACGCGTTTTTTCCGTTTTCATTTTCAAAATACAGCTTACAGTATTTACTACCAGACGCGTTTTCAGATTTCGAAAATGAAACCAAAAATACTGTTTTCATTTTCATTTTCATTTTCGAAAAACAGTAACTAAAAAAACGCTTACATGACGAGCCCTAAGCCATTAATCATTATTTTTAGAGTAATTTTAAACATTTTAACTCTAAATTAACTTGTATTCCAACTACCATTGTACCAATTGACAAATGAATACATATTAACAATCTATTTTATTTCTTTAATATATATTCCCTCTAAAATAAATGATATAACTTATTATTTTACGACGCCCCCTAAAAACCATTTATGGCTCCGTCCCTAGACTTTCCTCATCCTTTAATTTTATTTTATGATGCTCAAAATTCAAAATATATGTGTAAAAAAAGGTGCACATCCGTTTAACCAAAAGTTGATTATTTAAATAATTGAATCAAATTCAGTAATATCAATTATATATCTCATAATATTAATAAACATGTATGGTAGCATGACTTTTCCGTAGGTTAAAGAAATATTTTCGGTTTTATGGGCAATAACATACTTTTGTACGTTCGTTTTTGGAGAAAAAAGTTACCCAGAGACCAATTGGGTCACTTTTATGGAAATGAAGAAAAAAAAATCAAAACTTATTTGGTAATTGCCAAAGTTTCAATGAATTTTTAATTTTTTTAAAACAACAATAAACAAATTAGAAAGAATCTCCACTGTTTTTTAAGTTCTATATATATCCTTTAAAAATTCCTATCCATCTTTTAAGTCTTAAAAGAGTTGGTGATTAGGGTTTTCTTGAATCACATCCCTCTAATGGTCATTTAATGAAGAATTCAAATCCTTCGTGATTGGTTTTCTAGACTAATAAATTAGGTTTATCTAGACAAGAAAAAACAAGTAAAGAGAGGACAAAAGTAACTATATTTCTTCTCATGCATACCAAAAATAGTTCGATAAAATTATAGGTCAATAATATCATATTCTATAACGTGACAAATAAAGAAGAATAAAAATAGAAAAACAAAGTAATATGAGACCGAAAAATCTAAATTTATCATACTACTCTAAAGATCTGACTCTTGAGATGATGATATCTCAGATGATGATATCTCTTTCATTGTGGTAACTGCGGAGTCCAATTTTGAACTCAAGCGAATCCTTGCCAGTTGATTTTGTGTTAAAAGCTTCACCTGAGACAGACCGTAGTGGACAAGGGATACCGGACGAATATGCGCAAGTGATTTATCTAGGCATGTATAAGAAAACTAGGATCACCGGAACATACGGAAAACTCTAGAGGCATGAAACATGAAACATTGAGTACAGGTGATAATAATGGTATGTACTAGGTAATTATAACATCTATATCAAATTAAATAATGGTATGTACTACATAATTGTAACAACATCTATATCAAATTCAACTCCCAACCGTGACAATTTTAATCAAAGATTTTTTTGAGGCGTAGACATTGAATCAAAGATCATCAATAACTGAATTATAATTATATATGAACAAGCTAAAAAGGGTAACAAAATTAAATAACATATATAATAATAAAATAGAGAGATTACAGCAGACTAATGATAATGCATTTCGAAGAGGCTTGCTCTGCGTTTTTTGCTGTCGGGTGAATCCAGTCGGAGAAAAAACTTATGTGCATGACTAACAACCTGGCTTGGGCTTCTGGGTTTCACAAAATTCATTGAAATTCCTTTCCAATTACCTTTGCCAAGTGAGAAACATCGCAAGCACTTGATTTTGTGAAAACCAACAGGCAACAGCCCAAGTCAGAAGTTTTTTCTCAGACAGGCTTCGCCAAATAACAGGAAACGTGAGGGATCGAGGGGAAGCCCACAGGGATTGCGTTGTTGTTCTTTGTTTTCATGAGAGAGGAATCCATGATTAAGGAGTGGTTGGCGGGGAAGAAAACCGAAACCAGAGAAAGAAAAAAAAATTGAACTGAAGATCGTGAATTTCTTGTCTTGAGTTTTTAGTAATGAAAATAAATCTGTGTTATTTATATAATACGCCAAATTCCAAAATCACACGAATTATGTACGTAAAAGAAGTCCTCCCTAGCCAAGGATGCGCTGTGAGTGTAGGATTTCAAATAGCATTAAGAAGTGATTCGATCAGATTAAGGAAAAAATATATTTCAAATCAAAATCTACTAAATTCGTATAACATATTAGAGTTTGCATTACCTTATTTGGGAGATACTCCAGATATCCTTTCCAAAAAAATTATTCTAAATAAGTCTATCAAATTATTCTATACATATATGAGTTGGCATGCGTACCCATATCAATTTAAGGCAGTTCGATTTCGAGTAAAACCGAATTAAACGTAAAATATTGGACTTTCATTTTTCTAAACATATTTGAATCTATTAATTAATATGGTGAACCAATCTAATTAATTATGGTCGTATTTACTATTTAGGAATCCTAATAAGAGAAGAGAAATTTAATTCATGATTCGTGATTATTGTGTTTATTAAAATTAATTAGGAATTAAATTATTGGATCCCACACATAAATTAGGAATTAAATTATGTAAGGGAGGGAACTTGATTCCTCTCTCTTTCTTAGAAATACCTTTCATGATTTTTTTTCTATAAAACTAATTCGTATTTATTTCATTATCGATTAATAAATGTTTCATAGGTTTAAATCAATTACGATGGAATTTTGATTTTTTTTACATATTATTTTAACTCTATGGACCATAGGGGCATATGGGCCTACTAATTTGTGATTTCTCCATGAAATGTTTTTTTTTTAAGCCTTCTAGTCATTAGAAAAACTAAAATACTTTTAATTCTAAGCTTATAGGCATGATAGTCATTAGTATTTTTTTATATATAATTTTACAAAATCAAAGATGAAAATACAATTTGAATATTAGGGTTGACTAACTGAAATGAGGTACAAATTGGTTCAATTTTGAAAACTTAAGGGTCATCATGTAAGTATTTTTCATTCGTTGTTTTTTGGAAAAGAAAAATAAAAATGAAAATAATGTTTTTGGTTTCAATTTCAAAATCTAAAAACGTGTTCGGTAGCATATGATAAAAGCTAGATTGTGTGAAAATGAAAACGGAAAAAATGAGTCTGGTAGATTAGCCGAAAATATCGAAAAATATATATATCATTTTTACATTTTATTTTAAAATTACGACAAAGAAAATTAAAAATAAAAAATAAGCAGAGCTCTAAAGTTTTATAATTGTAAACAAAAATACAACCAGATCAACTGAAGTTTTATAATTGTGAAAAAACAAAAGTATGATGAGGATGAGGGTGTCACCGGAGAAGATGAAGAGAGCAGATCGACGGGCCGATCGATGAGGAAGAGGAGGAAGGTGTCGCCAGAGAAGAAGCAGAGAGCAGATCGGCAGGCCAATCGATGACGAAGAGAATGAGGAGGTGTTAGAACCCCGTTCACCGGTCACGCAGCGGAAATAAGATTTTAAATATTTTAATACATATCATAATTTGTATATGGGACCAGTGAACTTGGGATCGTAAATATTTTTCGGAACAAATACAAACAATATGTATGTACAGGAAATTGTAATCAGTATAAAGAAAAAGAAGAAAATCTTACCAACGTTCGGAGGCCCCTTTACTTTACGATATGATCATGTCTGAACCAATCTTACCAACGTTTGAAGGCTCATTCACTTTACGATGTGCTTCTATCTGAACCACTCGATCTTCCTCTCTATCTCCTGGGATTGGTAACTGCATGTGGGTGTATCACGGTCTCGGGAACTTGAATGGAGGATGTAGAGAGAATAGAAGAAACTCTTTCTTCTATGTGTTTCAAAAACACAAAAGCATGAAACAAGATTATATATATATTGGAAATGGTGAGATATACCACCTTTTTTAACGTGTGTTGTGATGATGTCATCCTTTTAATAACTTAAGTTTCAAAGACACATATTATGGTGAACTACCCAAATTGCTCCTAAACTTTAATTTTTAAAAAGCAACTTTCTGAACTCGTTGGTATGTATCTTTCCAAAAAAGTTGTATGAAAAACTTGTCTCTCTCTCCCTAAAAAAATTGTCTCTCTCCAGATTCTGCACTAGAAGGTAACAAATATTTATGATCTTCACTTAAATTTCTTTTATGCATTTAAGTTATTTTGCATTCATTTCTGTGTGGGTTAACAATGTATCCATTCCTCGATAACAATGTATCCATTTCAGATTATGCACTAGAATGAATGAAAATTGAAAACATCTGTGTTTTTTTCTTGTGTGACCGAGAATATTTAAAGATGAATCGAACTTATTTTATATTGGAACGAGCTTTTGTTTAGTTTTAAAAAAGCTCGATTATTTGAAAAAAATGCTCGATAAAAAAATGCCCGACCCCTTAGGAAAAGTTCTCGATCCATTATAAAAGTTATCGATAATTTGACAAATAATCTCGATCCCTTAAAATATTTCTCGGTCCCTTAGAAAAATTTCTCGTTCACTTAATAAAAATTCTCAATCCCTTGATAAAAGTTCTCGATAATTTGATAAATATTCTCGATCCCTTAAAAAAGTTCTTGAACCGTTAGAAATGTTCTCGATCCCTCAGAAAAAGTTCTCGATCCCTTGATAAAGTTCTCGATAATTTGATAAATATTCTCGATCCCTTAAAAAAGTTATCGAACCGTTAAAAAAGTTCTCGATCCCTTAGAAAAAGTTCTCGTTCCCTTAGAAAAAGTTCTCGTTCCCTTGTTAAAAGTTCTCGAACCGTTATAAAAAGTTCTCGATAATTTGTCAAATATTCTCGATAAAAGTTCTCGAATCTAACCGTTATAAAAGTTCTCAATCCGTTGTAAAATATTCTCGAACCCTTGAAAAAGTTCTCGATCCCTTACAAAAAGAACTCGATCCATTTGAAAAAAGCTCGATCACTTAGAAAATGTTCTCGATCCCTTTCCAAAAAGCTCGATCCGTTTGTAAATGTTCTCGATCCATTACAAAAAAAGCTCGATTCCGAAGAACATGTTCTCGATCCCTTACAGTTGAGAAATTTTTGTAATTCTTAGACGTGAATTGTCATCATACAATTTTGTGTACGGTTAATATAACTTAAACGTAAATCCTATCCTTTTCAATGTTTTTACAGGGACCGAAACATGGATTTCACATCCCTTTGTGCGGACTACTACAAGCGACAAAGATTTTTTGATGCGTACTCGGTTCCTATTATGCCGGTTGGACATCCTTCCACTTGGATTGTGCCATCTGACATCACTGAGAGAGTCATTTTGAATCCAAGCTCCAGGAGACAAGTAGGCCGACCAAGGGCTTCACGCCGTATCTCGTCTTCGGAGAGAACAACTACACAGAATTGTAGACGATGTCGACAACTAGGGCATAATTCGAGGAGATGTTCTAACCCAACTTTGACTAATGAGTCATTCCTGAGGAATACAGACGCAAGTGTAGTATCTATCATACAGTTGGTCACAACAGACAGACGTGCCCTACTAGAGACTCCACCGTGGAATGATTTGAGGCGTTATCATGATGACATTGTGATAATTTGAACTCGTAAGACTTGTTCATTAACTGAAATGCAATTGTATTTAAATATGATTTGTATATATACAAATGTAAACATTTTTATACAAAAGAATTGGTAAATATACAAAAGAATTGATACATATACAAAAGAATTGGTAAATATACAAAAGAAAAGAATTTGTAAATATACAAAATAATTGGTACATATACAAAAGAATTGGTACGTATACAAATGAATTAGTACATAAATCTAAACGGGCCGGGAGTTTACAAATATTTCAACGACCATCTTCTCCCAAATGATCCTCATATCGTCTTCCGACCAATGGAAATCCTTTATGTCCGCCAGCAAGTACTCGATCAATCTCAACGTGTGGGGACCACACTTACCCCTGCAGTTTGACACATTAACAAGCATTAATAAAACAGAACTGCTTTAAAATAATACAATTTTAAAGTTACTATTACGAAATGTCTTATGATTTCTTCTGCTGGGGGATACGTTTTTTCGACACCACGCTGACATCAAAGGGCTTACTTGTCTTCTCAAATTTCTCAAGTCCAGTCGGTCGTTTGGTATCATCAACATTCATGAAGTTGGTTTGCAATCGATGAAACCATGCATCATCAACTGGCTCCAGCAAATCAACATCACGTCTGCATTAATGTTCCATCAGCTACACATTTATTTAATGCATTAGAATAAAAGTTACCACCTAAATAACAAAGAAATTTACTTACAGTTCCCCGTTTACGTTCTTCTTGAACCTCGGTAAGCATTCAACTGGTCACCGTCCACCAGTCCCTGGGGATTAAATACGTGGCCAGGTCCCTCTAGTATTACCCTCGCCCTCTTAGGTCGGTACGGATCTTGTACGGGCTAAGAAACTGCCAACCGCGCTTCAGTACAAGCCTCTGATGTCTAACTCCCCCCGCCGGGGTATGCTGAGATGAGGAGCTTCGTTCCATGTATGGCTCGGAGGTGGAGGGGAGCCAGCAGCTCGCTAAGAGGTGGAGGGGGAGCCAGCAGCTGGCTAAGAGGTGGAGGGGGAGCTTGTTGCTCGCTTGTCGGTGGAGGGGGAGCCAGGAGCTCGCTCGGAGGTGGAGGTGGAGGTGGAGGTGGAGAGGGAGCCTGCTGCTCGCTCATCGGTGGAGCAGGAGCCTGTTACTCGCTCAGAGGGGGAGGGGGAGGGGGAGGGGGAGGGGGAGACTGAGCTCCACTCTCCAAAACTCGTCCTCCGGTATGTGGATCCTCTTTATTCTCATACATATGAGTCCTGAAGCCCTGAAGGCCCCCGATCAATGCAAGCAACTCCCTATGTTGTTGTTGTCGATCCTCCTCGCTCTTTCGGATCAAATCCAGCAACTCCCGGTGCTGTTGTTGTCTATCGTCTTCACTCTTTCGGAGGGCTTCACGCAACTCGTTCAACTGATGTTCTAAACGGGCCTGAAATCATGCAACATTGTTAATACTAAAACAATCAACAGATCTTGTTAATCAAAACAAAACTACCATCTCAACTTACCTCCTCATCAAGTCCAATGCCTGCACGGGAATCCCCTGTAGCGGCACTAGTTCCTCGGGTGGTAAACCAAACCTTTCTACGCCTCACTCACCGAGGAGACGGCTCATATCCGCCAGTGTCCATGCCACTGAAATCTGCACCCGTTGGGTCTGAAGGCTCCGTCTCAGTACACCTCCCACCCCGACACTCCTCATCGGGATAATCTGCATTAATAGTCGAATCAGGGATAGTAGGAAGGTGAACCCTGTCGTCCTGCACATACGGGCTCCCCCCCTCACTTAGGCCTGCGAAGTAAAGTGCCACCGCCTCAACTGCTGTGGGTACGATTTTCGTCCTCGCAGACATCTGAAAGCTTAGTTAGATGAAAGTCATTGTTACTTATAGTAAGTAATATAACGATTAAAAAATAAATTACTTACCCTAGAACTAAAAATCTTGTACAGCTTCTTCCCTCTACGTTGTTTGGTCAGCTCCCACTTTAACATACGATGAGAAAGGTCTGTAACCCTTCGAGTCCCGAAATCGACGCCCAATTGGGGGATTATCTCGAAAGCAAATATCTGCATCAAAGATAATTACAGTTATAATCCAAAACAATTTTGGAAACGAAATTTAATGTACATGTTGAAAATCAAATTTCTTACCAAAAGGGCATGTGAGAGACCGTAGATGTTGTACCCCTCCACGGAATGTCCAACATCGCCCTGTGACTGCTGGTGTCTCTGATCACGACGTCGCGGTAACGCATGCTTGAAAAAAAAAATAGAATGTCGATAGACGTGGGCACCCTACGATAACGCATAGAAGGCATTGAGGTCATCTACCAACCGAAACTGTCAAACTGGAATCTTCAATCTCTCGTCCACCCTCATCAATATCCAGTTCAACATGTAAATGAGGTATAACTTCACAATATCGTACGCCTGTTGAAACTCTCCGTGAGTAAGAACAACCCTCAAGTCATCCAACGATACCTTATCATGTCCAGGAAAGTACCGTTGATGTATGTCATTCTCAACTGCAACATACATACTCGTGTCCGGTACGACTCCAAACGTAATCCGGTGATGAGGCTAAATTCCACCTTCGAAAACCGGACTACATAGTTCCTTAACAAGAACCGCATCTCATCTGTCGGCCCGCATGGTCCAACTCCCGCAACAGCAGCTGATGAATAACACCACCTGAAAACTTCACCTCCCGGTGTATCGACAAGAAATGCCCCAAACATGAGGCCATGAACTGACGCCGATCCTCAACGGTAAACTCTTCGGGGACCCAGTTAAGTGCATCGTCTATACAGGCGAGGGCTTCAAAATGGTCGTGTCGGGTCAATTTTTCCTTGAACCAATCTCCCTCTAGAGTTTTAAGCAATTCATTCAACCTGCTCATCATCTGCAATGTCATAAAAACAATACATCAGTAAACTGTAAAAAAAATAAAAAATATTCTCGATCGTTTGAAACAAATTCTCGATACTTTGAAAAAGTTCTCGATCCTTTGAAAAAGTTCTCGATCCTTTGAAAAAGTTCTCGATCCTTTGGAAATAGTCTCGATCCTTTGAAAAACCTCTCGATTCATTGAAAATTCTTCTCGATCATTTTAAAAAATCTTGACCCTTGAAAAACATTCTCGATAGTTACATAAATATTCTCGATCGTTTGAAAACATTCTCCATCCTTTAAAAATAGTCTCGATCCTTTTTAAAAACCTCTCAATTCTTAGAAAAATATTCTCGGTCATTTTAAAAACTGCCGACCCTTTAAAAAACATTCTCGATCGTTAGCAAAAATTCTCGAACCTTTGAAAAACCTCTCGATTCTTTGAAAAATCTTCTCAATCATTTTATAAAATCTGGACCCTTTGAAAAACATTCTCGATCGTTAAAAAATTATTCTCGATCGTTTGAAAAAATTCTCGATCCTTTGAAAATAGTCTCGATACTTTGAAAAACCTCTCGATTCTTTGAAAAATCTTCTCGATTCGATGAAAAATCTTCTCTTCTCGATCATTTTAAATAATCTCGATCCTTTGAAATACATTTTTGATCGTTATAAAAAAATTCTCGATCGTTTAAAAAAATTCTCGATCCTTTGAAAATAGTCTCAATCCTTTGAAAAACCTCTCGATTATTCGAAAAATATTCTCGATCATTTAACAAAAGCTCGATCACTTTGAAAAACATTCTCGATCGTTCCAAATTATTTCTCAATCCTTTAAAAATATTCTCGATCGTTCCAAATAATTTCTCAATCCTTTAAAAATATTCTCGATGCTTTTAAAATGTTCTCGACCCTTTGAGAAATAAGCTCGATCGTATGATAAATTTCCTCGAATCTTTCTAAAAATATTTCTCGATCTCGCTTGAAATATTCTCAATTTTTTTTTAAGAACAAAAAACAAAAGGCTCGATACCAAAATATTCAACCTCATTTCAAACCCAAACCAAAACCACAACCATTGTCAACCCTAATCTACAATTTCAATCAAAAAAACAAGTCTAAAATGCAATGATAAGTTATGAACAACAAATCGATAAATAAAATAAACTGAACTTACCTTTGTCAATCGCTGTGAAATGTACTGTATTCCCGTTACGGTCAATAAGCTGTTGATTTCTTCGCTGTCGATTCGTTGTCGTCGGTTTCTTTCTCACTGTTGCTTTTCTCAGACTCACAAAACGATAACTTTCTCTCTTTTTAAATTTTATCGGGATATTCTCGTCTCTTTACGTTAAACGATGTCTTTTAAATTTACATTACTAAACTGGTGATATTTGCACAACACCCATCTCAAATGGTGCCATTTATTTTTCGAGCCCTTTTTATATAATTATTTAATTATTTTTCAAAAACTCTTTTTTGACTTTTCTCTTCGTTTCTTTATTTCTCACGCCGTCACACGTTGCTTGCCAATTGCAATTCATAGAGCAAAAAAAAAAACATATCTGCTCCTTTTTTTCCGTTAAACAATATATATACATACACACACACACACACACACACACACACACACATATATATATATATATATATATATATATATATATCAATATATATTGATATCAGGTAATTTGCATTGTATTATTCTTTTGACTATTATTTCATGTACACACCAATTTGTATCTAATGTAATCCTTCATGTTAGTAATTGATATATATCTTTTAATTATTCTTTTCAAATATATCTAATATATTAAAAGTGATAATAAGTATTTTAAATTTAAATTTAAATTCAAATACTTAGATAAACGATTTAGTAAAAACAAAATAATCTTATTATTTTATCCTCACCTAAATCCCAATATCAACTAGCACCTTCCGATTAATAGTTAATTAATAATTCATAATTATCAATATAATTAAATAATCTAATTATTTAATTAATTTAACTATTAACATTCATTAATTAAATAATATCATTATTCAATTAATTCTCAAATAAATACGTGTCACTTTCGTAACACAATTAATAGGACAATCCAATTAATTAACCGTAACCCTTGTTACCTAAATCGACCGAGCTAGCAAGGGGACCTAATGGACCCACAGTATTTTGAGCTCCAATAATCCTCGGAATCATTAATTTAATTAATATTCATTGATTATTAACTCAGATGTTATTTCACTAAAAACCCGAAGCTGTACTCTCTCAACTGCAGATGCTTTTACACAGACCGATACAACTCGGTGTCCATCGATATAGCTATTACATATGGTGTGATCCTCCACAGTAGTTCATAATTAAAGCTAGGTCATAATGTCCGTTATACCCCTCTAATTACATATATCCTTTAAGTACCGTTGATTCTCTAATGGACAATAAATCCTATTTCCTCACGGAATTAGAAGAGCGCTTATATTGTTCAAGCCCCGAATCAACCCTTAAGAAAACTACCATCTACTTCTCACAAGAATGAGTGGATTCCACTATTGTGTACAAACCTTTCCAACTACAAGTCAAACCGTAATCCCAACATACGGAGCATATTGATCAGGAAATGCATATGATCTCACCCATAGTATATCAAAGACCACGATTTAACCTGAAGGAGTCGATAAGACACTCAGAATTAAGATCACCCACATATATCTATCATTAGTTGATATATATGAATCTCATCGGTAAACGGATCTTGGTGAGAGATTCATATAGATCATGACTCAGTCCTACATGATCATATCATACAAGGTGTCTCCATTCCCATATCTCATATGAATGATTCAGGATAGAATCACCGTATATTACGGAATGGACCGCAGCTATAGATTAACCACAAATAAAGTACACAACTTTATTTGCTATCTATGGACTCTTTAAATTGCACATCTCTTACTGTATTCATCCATATATGACACTCATATACACAGTTCGCTATTACATCCGGTAATTTTGGATGTTAAATATATTTACAAGTTATAAAATAAACAATACAACAAGAATGAATTGAATTTTTCCTTTTATTTATTTCATAAATCCATTTACAAATTACATATTTAGGGCATAAATCCCAACAGGAGGAGGAGAGCAAATCGGCAGGCAGAAGAAAGAGGGTGTCACCGAAGAAGAAGATGAGAGCAGATCGGCCAACCAGAGAAGAAAAGGAGAGCAGATCGGCCCGACGGAGAAGAAGAAGAGAGTAGATCGGCCCGCCGAAGAAGAAAAATAATAGCATATCGACATGCAGAAGATGTAGGCTTGGAAGACAAGAAGAAGAAGAAAAAGGAAAAAGTTTGGAAGAAGATGAAGAAGAACAATCGAGAAGATGTGAAGAATAAGTAGACCTGGCAAAACGGGTTCATGGGTCGGGTTGGACGAAACCCGACACGACCCATTTATTGAATGGATCGTGTCGGGTCAACCCGTTTATTAAACGAGTTGAACTTCTCAAACCCAATCCAACCCATTTAATAAACGTATAACCCAACACGACCCGTTTAACCCGTTTATAATATGTTTGATTTTTTTCTATAATAATTATTATTAAAAATATAATATAAATCTAAACTAAAAATATCCTTAAAAAACCAATAAAATAACCAACTAAATCATATCTTAATTTAGACGAGCCACAAAAAGACTATAAAGTTTATACAATCCACAAATGATAGAATATATAATAAAAAAACCAAACACTTAAAACTAATAAAAACGATAAATAAAGACCGATATTTCAACTGTTGAGGCCTTCCAACTTCATATTCCATAAACTATTGGTAATTGCAAGATGAAAGTTAAAACAATATAAAAAAGTTTATACAATCAAAAAATGATAGAATATATTAAAAAAAAACAAACACTTAAAACTAATAAAAACGATAAATAAAGACATATAGTTCAACTGTTGAGGTCTTCCAACTTCATATTCCATAAACTATTGGCAATTGCAAGATGAAAGTTGAAACAATATAAAAATTAGTTATTTATCGTTGAACCATAATTGTTATTGCAAGTATTCCCCCAATTAATTTTAAATTAGACATTTTTTCCAAACTAATCGTGTCAACCTGTCAACCTGACCCGACCCGTTTATTAAACGGGTCAACCCATTTACCAACCCGAACCCATTTAGCTTCATCCAACCCAACCCAAATTCGTTGGGTTCATGTCGACCCGTCGTGTTGTGACCCAAATTGCCAGGCCTAAGAATAAGGGATAAAAAAATCACATTAAAAAATTTGAAAAACAAAATGAAAAATAAAAACAAAAACAAAATCAAGTATTTTGTGTTTTTCAAATATTTCAATGTTAACACTGATTTTGTTTTTCATTTTGTTTTTTGTTTTTAAAAAATAAAATGAAAAACGGTTAACAAACGTAAATTCAAAATTGTTTTTAGAAAACAGATAAGGCCTTAGTTACCGAGAGACCAATTGGGTCACTTTTATGGAAATGAAGAAAAAAAAATCAAAACGTATTTGGTAATTGCCAAAGTTTCAATGATTTTTTTATTTTTTTAACAACAATAAACAAATTAGAAAGAATCTCCACTGTTTTTTAAATTATATATATATATTGAGTAAAAACCAAATTAAACCGTAAAATATTTGGCTTTCATTTTTTCTGAACATATTTGAATCCATTAATTAACATGGTGAACAAACCTAATTAATTATAAACGTATTTACTAATCAGGAATCTTAATAAGGGAAGAGAAATTTAATTACTGATTCATGATTATTGTGTTTATTAAAATTAATTAGGAATTAAATTAATGGATCCCACACATAAATTAGGAATTAAATTATGTAGGGGAGGGAACTCGATTCCTCTCTCTCTTATGTAGGAATATCTTTCCTAATTATTTTCCATAAAATTACTTCGTTTTTATTTCATTCTCGATTAATAATTGTCTCACAGGTTTAAATCAATTACGATGGAATTTTGAATTTTTTACATATCATTTTAACTCTATGGACCATAGGGGCATATGGGCCTACTAATTTGTGATTTCTCCATGAAATGTTTTTTTTATGCCTTCTAGTCATAAGAAAATCTAAAATACTTTTAGTTCTAAGCTAGTAGCCACGATAGGCAGGACATCCCGTTAGTTTAAAATTTGAGTAGTTAAAGAATTTGAAGCGAAATTATAAATAAATAAATAATATTGTACATATTTTTGATAATTTTTATGTAAATAATAAATAATTTAATTTCACATTCTTTTTTTTTTCATATTAATTTCACATTCCATATGTAAAGAGATTTAAAAAAATGTGGGGGATCGAGGGGGAGCCAAAAGGGCGCATGGCCCATTTTCCTGTAAAATATTTTTTGTCCTCTTTTAATAATTATATAATTAAGATCAACTCTTCTAGATTTTTCATTTTAGCCCCTTTTAAATATATATATATATATATATATATATATATATATATATCCTTGAGATCTCATGTATTTTGAATTTGTGTTGCTTAAATTTGTAACGTTCTCTTTTACTCAATATTTCTAAATTAAATGAAACATAATCTAGAAATAAAATTTTAAGTCGCTTCTCAATTGTTTTACTCTAAATTTAATGAAAAAATAAAATAAATAACATTATATTCATGACAATGATGTTTGCATATCAATTATAATCATTTGCGGTTGAATAAGAATATTATACTCTTTTTCCAATGAAAAAAAAAATAAGAATATCGCACTAAACTATAAAAAACAAAAATAAAATTCACTTTTAATATCACAATTATAATTAAAATTGTTAATCTAAATTTTATAATAATAGAACACATAATTTTACTATCGATATAAAATCGTTTTCAACAAAGATACGATTATTTTTACTGGTATCAAACTTGACTATGTAATAATTTTTATGGGAAAAAAAAACCAACTGAGGGTATAGAAAACCCAAACTAATAAACTGTCAATGTTGTCTAATTAATAAGCACTTGACAGCAACTTACCAAGTACTCTTAACATTTTCAAGAGAGCAAAATAAAACTACTAGAGAGGTCTGTTATAAATTTATAATCACTTATTCATAGCCTTTTTGTTTAATATAAATTATCTAAACATTTTTAGTAAACTAGTTTTAAAATCGTCAATGTTATATATAATAAAATAATAATGAGTTTCCACACCCAATCATAGTATATTATTAATATATATATATATTCATTTTATAATTAGTTTATTCTAAAAATAAAATTCATAATTAAAGTTATGTAAAATTGTGTAACCAAATATATTACCTCTAGACACTGGACTTTAGTTAGTTCTGTAACATAACTTTTGATCATTAAATGATTTTTCAGATTCAACTGGACTAGAAAATTATTATTTTTATATACCGCTATGAATCAAATGCCAATCTGAGTAGTAACATATTCAAACATTTGTTTAAAAAATAAAGTTACATTCCTCGGTCCTTCCTACTACCACGCCGTATTTGATGCCATTTTTTTACTTTCAAATTAATGGACCCTCGTGTTGGCCTGAATTTAAATCAGGTTTGTTTAATTGACTTTTCTTGGCCCTTTATTTATTTTTAAGAGGCAGGTTGATTGTCATTGGTGTTAGAGGGCTATCATCAAATGATCAAAAGTAGTGTAAGCTATGATTTAATTGACAAATTATTACAGTTAAATTACACATCAAGTGTTATTAAAGCATCTTTAATATTGTACCAAATAATTGTGACAGTGTTAAAATTTAGCATATTATACAAAAACTTCCCTCCAATACACTGTTAAATGCTGTGTCAAATTTGGCATATGCTATTCTTTATACTAAATTTGATATAAATAATAGCATATGCTATTCTTTATACTAAATTTGATACAAAGAATAACATATTCCAAATTTAACACAACAATAAATGTTCATTTTTTTAATATTTAAATTAATTTAAATTTAATTCACATTAATGTTATTTCAACCAAAATTTATTACATATTCGATTTTTATCTTTACTTTTTCTTTTTCTTTTTATTCAATTCCAAAAGAAAGACAATAAATACATTAATGATAGTTGTTGATTTTTATAATTTTAATTAATAAAATAATAAAAATAACATTTTAAATATTACTGTGTATTGAAGCACAATGTTAAATTGTTGTTCCAAATATAACATTTTATACTTTTTTTTATCAAATTTGATATTGACAATAACACGTGCACTAGAGATGGTCTTAAAATTAATAATACCATATTAATCGTTTTCAATAAATAAATAAAAAGGCACACGCTCTTTATTTTAATTTACTAAAATGCTCCTTAAAACTCGTAAAAACTTCTTGAAGTTTATTTTTTTCTCCAAAAACGAACGTACAAAAGTATGTTTTTGCCCATAAAACCGAAAATATTTCTTTAACCTACGGAAAAGTCATGCTACCATACATGTTTATTAATATTATGAGATATATAATTGATATTATTGAATTTGATTCAATTATTTAAATAATCAACTTTTGGGTAAGCGGATGTGCACCTTTTTTTACACATATATATGATGAATTTTGAGCATTATAAAATAAAATTAAAGGATGAGGAAAGTCTAGGGACGGAGCCATAAATGGTTCTTAGGGGACGTCATAAAATAATAAGTTATATTGTTTTTTTTAGAGAGAATATATGTTAAAGAAAAAAAAATGTTAATATGTATTCATTTGTCAATTGGTACAACGGTAGTTGGAATACAAGTTAATTTAAAGAGTTAGAATGTTTTAAATTACTCTAAAAATAATGATTAATGGCTAAGCTTTCCACATTTTTTTCTCAACGATGTGATATGTGAGTTGTCAACATCACAACATTCACCATATAAACTTATGATTTATAAGATGTTGGCAACTTACATGACACATCATTTGATAAGTTTTTTGGAAAAAATAAGTTTTGAAGCTTAGCAATTAACATTACTACGAAATAATATAGAAAAACCTTGTGGCTACTTATCATGATTCCGTTGGGGACACAACAACCAGTTAAAGAAATTAGAATAAGAATATAAGTTTTTATACAAGAAAATATAAACAACAATTTTGAATATACTAAAAATTTAATCTTGCAATAACCTACTGCAGTTAAATAACAACAAATAATAAAGAAAAGAAATAATGTAGTAAAACTAAAATACTAACTTGATAAGTAGATAGAGACTTGCAAATGATTGCAATGTCCTAAAACAGTATTCCACCCATTCTCTTGTGCTTGAAGTTCTACATGTAACTGTTTCTCAGGATACAACTATCTGTATTCTAATTTATAGCACTAGAAATTAGAACCCTAGCAAACTTTGTATATTTCCTCTCAATGCATTATACTTATTTTTTATGCAGACAAACTAACTAAAAAAGAATTTATATCAAATTCTTCTTAAAACTCTTGTATTTTGGAATGAATTTCATTCTAATTTATAAACTCAAATGTGTCTCTCGGTTAACACACATCTTTTGGAAGAGTTGCATCTCTTGATGAAGAGACACAATTTTCTAGTGAATAGATACGACTCTTGAATTCTATTCAAAATTCCAACAATACCCCACATTTGAATCGAAATTCAAGATTCTAAACTTATGCTACGACCTTAGACTACTAAGTGAATGCATTTGATAGGAACAGAAGTGTTATACATCGGGAGAAGTGTCTTTTGGACTTGAACTTACCCTAGTGAAAACATATCGGATTTACTTGGTGACGCAGTGGATATAAATGAACTTGAACTGTTCACCGTTGCAGTGAATCAAGACAATATGTCTCACACATAACACAACTTAATATACGTTAGTTCATATGTTTTTGTTCATTTTGGTCTTGAATAGATCTCGGATTTCATGATAGATTTAGAGAATTTAGCAATTTTTATTATTATTCTCATAAATACGACCCCACATTTAATATCATATAGGTGACACTAATTAAAAGTTTTATGCTTAACTTCTCTTGATAACAAGATATCAGTGTCATTAAATGCATAGCATTTCCTTAACAACCGCATACAACACACTAACCATCATATGAATGAGCTTTATTGTGTGTTCTACAATTTAAGTCTTACCATACCAGTTTGCCTATTGAACCTAGATCATGGGATCTCCAATCTGCTAGGTTAGGTTTCCGTCTAGCTTGACTTACTGAGTGGCTTTAAACTCATTCCTCTCAATGTATACTTAATTTACTCTCTAGGTAGGCCTTTTGTCAAAGGATCTGCAATATTTTCCTTTGACTTTACATAGTCAATAGATATAACTCTATTTCAGAGCAATTGCTTAATAAATTTATAATGTATATTAAATAACATCAAATTTAATAATTAATAACCTATATGTTGCACTTGTGTTTGCAAATTTTATGAAAACACAGTCAATCATCTTAATTCACAGTTTAGTTCTTTCTTGTAAAAGAACTTCAACTTTTACAAGGCAACCCCACACTTTAAGGGTCTTATAAATTGGTATCCGTACTTTCCACACTTCATAAGGAGATTGATTAGTCTTCTTATATGGAACTCTATTCAAAGCATGATTTGAATTTTATCAACCAAATTGCACTATACTAATCGTATTTGTAAAACTAGTGCAAAATTAACAAATGGAAATCTCAAAACTCACTATTTTGTTTTTCAAATTCTTTTTAGAATTTGATCAAAGCATTTTTCTTCATGTAATATATTTGGATACCAATTTTTTTTTTTTTTTTTACGTTGAGCAAACATTGACTGTGGTCACAATTTGATCAACATTGTCCATGTGAATGTTTGAAAGTGTACAACACTTGAATTACACATTCACCGTACCAATATAATCTCTTACCATTTACAATGAATTTGAAGATGAGTAGAGTACAATAATTGGCCTCAAATTTCCAATTATAATCGAAAAATTTTATCAATATCATATTTTCTCTTCATAACTTTTTATGAATCACACCAACAATATAGTGTGCAATTCCTAACTATAGAATCACACTATAGAAACCACCGTTTTATCTTGAACCAACATGTTCAAAATCAAGTCGGTTCGATCAACATACACTTGTGTGTTTGATAGTGTACAATTCAACTATCACTTACATAAGGCAAAATCAAAAATTGTAGTTGAAATGATTTGCTTCACACACATGCTTCAAGAAGACTAAAGTGATATGTTGACCGATTTCATCACCATGGATGATTGTTTAAAAAATAGTTTGATGCTTATAACAAACAATTATTTCACTTGTGCCTTGTAAAATACACTCAATGTATTTTCATACATCTTTACAATTCCATTTATGGTCATTGATTGTGAGTCCATAGTAAAATACCTTTTTAGATTGTTGAGGACACAACAATCAGTGAAAGAAAATATAAGAAGAATATAATTGTTTATACAAGAAAATGTAAACAACAATTTTGAAGATACCAAAAATTTAATCTTTCAATAACCTACTGCAATTAAAAAACAAAAAATAATAAAGAAAATAAATAATACAGTAAAACTAAAATATTGACTTGATAAGTAGATAGAGGCTTGCAAATGGTAGCAATGTCCTAAAACAGTATTTCACCCATTCTTTTGTGCTTGAAGTTCTACAGTTGACTGTTTCTCATGATACAACTATCTGTATTCTAATTTCTAGTACTAGAAATTAGAACCCTAACGAACTTTATATATTTCTTCTCAATGCAGTATACTTATTTTTTATGCAGACAAACTAACTAAAAAAATAACTTCTATCAAATTCTTCTTAAAACTCTTGTATTTTGGAAGGAATTTCATTTCAATTTATAAACTCAAATGTGTCTATTGGTTAACACACATCTTTTGAAAAGTTACATATCTTCATGAAGAGACACAATTTTCTACTGAATAGACATGACTCTTGAATTCTATTTAAAATTCCAACAGATTCAATATTAATAGTGTATAGGTAGAAAACTAATTAAAATCTAAATTGTACCCATAGTATTTATTTTCTAAGATCCAAAAACTACTTTAATTTTTAAAAATTATAAAAGTTTGTTAGATAAAATAGCTAATCATAAATATATGTATATGTTTTTAAAATATTATAATAATTCGGGGTTTGGGGAGGAAGAGATATTCGAACACATAATCTCGTGGTGTAAATTTGAAAGACATATCATTGTATCAACCTCATATTATTGTCTAATATATGTATATGTTTGGTTGACATGTTTTAAATATATAAATTAACACGTATTGATTATTTAAAAATAAATAATATATCAAAAGTAATATATATATATATATATATATATATATATATATATATATATATGGCATTAGGGTGAGTGAGATAAGTAAGATCATAAGAGATAACAAGATTATTTGAATAAAATAATAATATTAGTTGATATATATATATATATATATATATATATATATATATATATATATATATGTATATATATATATGTATATATGATTTTCATTTATATTTAAGATACACATAAAGAAATACTATAAAAAATATTTTTAAGTGATTTGATGGAAAAATATTAGATGTCTTGATTATGGGAAAACAAAAATAAAAATAAAAATAAAATAGGGATAAAAACCTAAAAACCTAAAAATGACAAATATTATAAAAATTAAAGTAGAGACTTGTAAATTTTCAAAACTTTAGGTGGGGTAGTGGCTCCCCCTCGTCCTATGCTGCATCCATCCTCGGAAGAAACATCTAATCGGTATACTGAGAATAGCTATTCAAAGTGCGGATAGTCTTAATCTTAGTAAAACAAACAACTTTTTAAAATCCAAATGGTGCAACTATGATTCTAGAAATGAGCAGAATCATAGATTAGATATCATTTTTTGTTTTTCTAATAAAAAATAATTTAAAACTTTTCTTTTTCTCAACCAAATTTATCTTATGATTTTGATTCATTTTTCATACTTAGCAATCAATTTGTATTTCCTTAAAATAGATTTAAAAAATATTTTAAAGAGAATTTATGGTTTATTAAAATAGAAAGAGTTTTTATGATATATGTTAATATTAAACCATTAATAGAAAAAAAAATACAAAAGATTAAAATAGGAAACTAATTAATAATTATTTATGGGTGTACTAAAAAAATAATTAATCTTCTTAGTAATTTTACTTAAGGGTATTATTGGATTTTTAAAAACATACTAATTTGGAGTGTAAATACGGTTTTTAAAGGGTGAAAATATCACCACTCTTATGATTATCGAATTAAATTTTTTATAAAAAAAATTGGTTCAATTTAAAGAAGAATATAATATATGAGAAGTCAAATACAATTTTGTACTTAAGTGTAACATCTAGTAAATAAAATGTGTTTAGTTTACTTCTGGATTTGGGTTTTTTGTTTCCAAAGTGGTCGTCCTATAAGTATTTTTCAATTGATATTTTTCGAAAAGAAAAATGAAAATGAAAACATTTCGGTTTCGAAATCTTAAAACACTTCTGGTAGTAAATACTGAAATCCGTATTTTGAAATAAAAACGGGAAAAACGTGTCGGGTATGCTAACTGAAAATATATTTTTATATTGTAAAATCAACTTCTTCTTTTTTACATTATAAAGTCCTATTTATATAAAAAATACCCTATTAATTTTTATATTGTAATTTATAATTTTTTATTAAAAAAAAACTAGGTTAATAATTTATCTTTGTAAAACCAATCATAAATCTAATTGAATTTAAAAGTCAAATTTCCTGAATATATATATCAGCTATAAAATAAATATTATTTTTTATTAAATATAAATTATAAGAAAACAATTAAAAATATTCAAAGAAAAAAGACAAAAACTAAAATAAAAAACATAGCAGAGATTGATAGAGCCATGGAGGTGCAGATCTGCTCCTACAACACCGGAGGGGCAGACCAGAGGCTTTGTAGGAATAGCATATCGGAGAAGAAGAAGAACAAGAAGAAGAACAAGATATCGGCGGTGGAAGAAGAAGAAGAAGAAGAATCGATCAGTAAGGAAGACAGAGAATATATCGGCGGTGGAAGAAGAAGAAGAATCGATCGATATCGGCAGTGGAAGAATAAGAAGAATCTATCGACAGCGAAGACGGAGAAGAGATCAACGACGAAAAAGGAGCATATCAGAAGTGGAGGAGGAAGAGAAGAGGAAAAAGAAGAAGAAGATAAAATGTAAAAAAATAATATTTTTATTGTTAATTTTTGTGAAAATAGAAAAAATAAGTAGTTTCTGTTTTTTAAAATATTTCACTGTTAATACTAGTTTTGTTTTTTGTTTTTTGAAAATAAAATAAAAAACGGTTAATGAATACGAATTTGAAAAACAAAAACAAAAACAGAATGAAAAACAGCCGCAAAACGGGGCCTAAATAGCATGGAAATGAAGATTATATGTTTTCATAATTCAATATTGACATTTCATTACATTAGACCATCTCTAATGCATGTGTTATTGCCGATGCTAAATTTGGTACAAAAAAATGTAAAATGTTATATTTGACACAACAATTTAACATTACGCTCCAATACACAATTGTATTTAATATGCTATTTTATTATTTTATTAATAAAAATTATAAAAGTCAACAGTTACCATTAATATATTCATTAAAATACAGAGGAATGGTTGAATGAAATAGATTTTTATTGAAATATCATTAATATACATTAAATTTAAATTGTTTTAAATATTTAAAAAATCATATATAATGATATTTTTATAATTAAAAAAGGTACATTTATCGTTGTACCAAATTTGGCACAGTATTTAACACTGCATTGAAGGAAAGCTTTTACACTTTATGCTAAATTTTGGCATTGATACATAAATTTGGCACAACATTAGAGATGCTCTTACTAGATACGATGTAATAGAAATATCACATAGAAGCTTGCAACGTTTCCGAAAACATCAGTTTGATTCATATGGTTTTTATTTATTTATTTATTTTAGTTTTTAAAGATAATATTATTTTGCTGATTTATTACTTTATCTGTTTTTTTATGTCATTGAATTTTTTTTGTTATATATATATATATATATTAGTATTTTTTTTTGTAACTTTACAAAATCAAAGATGAAAATACTGTTTGACTGTTAGGGTTGACTAACTGAAATGAGGGATAAATTGATTCAATTTTGAAAACTTAAGGGTCGTCATGTAAACGTTTTGCATTCGTTGTTTTTCGAAAAGAAAAACAAAAAAAAAAAGTGTTTTTGCTTTCAATTTCAAAATCCAAAAATATGTCTGGTAACATATGATAAAAGTTAGATTGTGTGAAAATTAAAACGGAAAAAACACGTCAGATAGGTTAGCCGAAAATATCAAAATATAAAATCATGTTTACATTTTATTTTAAAATTACAACAAAGAAAAATAAAAATAAGCAGAGCTCTGAAGTTTTATAATTGTAAACAAAAATACAACCAGATCAACTGAAGTTTTATAATTGTAAAAAAAAAAAATAGGAGAAGGAGGAGGGTGTCGTCGGAGAAGATGAAGAGAGGAGATCGACAGGCCGATCGATGAGGAGGACGAGGAAGAAGATGAAGAAGAACAGTCGAGAAGATGTGAAGAAGAAGGGATAAAAAAAATCACATTAAAAATTGAAAAAAAAAATCAAAAACAAAACCAAGTATTTTGTGATTTTTAAATATTTCACTGTTAACACTGATTTTGTTTTTCATTTTGTTTTTTATATTTTAAAAATAAAATGAAAAACAATTAACAAACGCAAATTTGAAATTGTTTTTGGAAAACAAAAACGAAAACGAGCTAAAAAACAGTTGCAGAACGAGATCTTAGTTACCGAGAGACCAATTGGGTCACTTTTATGAAAATGAAGAAAAAAAAATCAAAACTAATTTGGTAATTGCCAAAGTTTCAATGAATTTTTATTTTTTTTAAACAACAATAAACAAATTAGAAAGAATCTCCACTGTTTTTTAAATTATATATATATATATATCCTTTAAAAATTTCTTTCAGTCTTTCAAGTCTTAAAAGAGTTCGTGATTAGGGTTTTCTTGAATCACATCCTTTAATGGTCAGAAGAATTCAAATCCTTCCTGATAGGTTTTCTGGACTAATAAAACTATTTTATTAGTCCAGAAAACCTAAGAGAGGACAGAAGTAACTATATTTCTTCTGATGCATACTAAAAATAGTTCGATAAAATTATAGGTCAATAATATCATATTCTACTACGTGACAAATAAAGAAGAATAAAAATAGAAAAACAAAGTAATATGAAACTGAAAAATCTAAATTTATGATACTACTCTATAAATCTGACTCCTGAGATGATGATAACTCTTTCATCGTAGTGATTGCAAAGTCCAATTTTGAACTCTAGCGAGTCCTTGTGAGTTGATTTTGTGTTAAAAGCTCCACCTGAGACTGACCGTAGTGGACAAGGGATGCCGGACGAATGAGCGTAAGTGATTTATCTAGGCATGTATAAGAAAACGAGAATCATCGGAACATACGGAAAACTCTAGAGGCATGAAACATGACACATTGAGTTCAGGTGATAATAATGGTATGTACTATGTAATTATAACAACATCTATATCAAATTCAATAATGGTATGTACTACGTAATTATAACAACATCTATATCAAATTCAACTCCCAACCGTGACAATTTTAATCAAAGATTTTTATGAGGCGTAGACATTGAATCAAAGATCACCATTAACTAAATTATAATTATATATGAACAAGCTAAAAAGGGTAACAAAATTAAATAACATATATAATAACAAAATAGAGAGATTACAGCAGACTAATGATAATGCATATCGAAGAGGCTTGCTCTGCGTTTTTTGTTATCGGGTGAATCCAGTCGGAGAAAAAACTTATGTGCATGACTAACAACCTGGCTTGGGCTTCTGGGTTTCACAAAATTCATTGAAATTCCTTTCCAATTACCTTTGCCAAGTGAGAAACATCGCAAGCACTTGATTTTGTGAAAACCAACAGGCAACAGCCCAAGTCAGAAGTTTTTTCTCAGACAGGCTTCGCCAAATAACAGGAAACGTGAGGGATCGAGGGGAAGCCCACAGGGATTGCGTTGTTGTTCTTTGTTTTCATGAGAGAGGAATCCATGATTAAGGAGTGGTTGGCGGGGAAGAAAACCGAAACCAGAGAAAAAAAAAAATTGAACTGAAGATCGTGAATTTCTTGTGTAGGATTTCAAATAGCATTAAGAAGTACTTCGATCAGATTAAGGAAAAAATATATTTCAAATCAAAATCTACTAAATTCGTATAACATATTAGAGTTTGTATTACCTTATTTGGGAGATACTCCAGATATCCTTTCCAAAAAAAATATTCTAAATAAGTCTATCAAATTACTCTATACATATATGAGTTGGCATGCGTACCCATATCAATTTAGGGCCGTTCGATTTTGAGTAAAACCGAATTAAACGTAAAATATTGGACTTTCATTTTTCTAAACATATTTGAATCTATTAATTAATATGGTGAACCGATCTAATTAATTATGAACGTATTTACTATTCAGGAATCCTAATAAGAGAAGAGAAATTTAATTCATGATTCGTGATTATTGTGTTTATTAAAATTAAATAGGAATTAAATTATTGGATCCCACACATAAATTAGGAATTAAATTATGTAGGGGGGAACTCGATTCCTCTCTCTCTTACGTAGGAATACCTTTCCTAATTATTTTCCATAAAATTAATTCGTTTTTATTTCATTCTCGATTGATAATTGTCGCATAGGTTTAAATCAATTACGATGGAATTTTGAATTTTTTACATATTATTTTAATTCTATGGACCGTATGGGCATATGGGCCTACTAATTTGTGATTTCTCCATGAAATGTTTTTTTTTATGCCTTCTAGTCATAAGAAAATCTAAAATACTTTTAGTTCTAAGCTAGTAAACATGATAGGCATGACATCCCGTTAGTTTAAAATTTCAGTAGTTAAAGAATTTGAAGTGAAATTATAAATAAATAAATAATATTGTACATATTTTTTTATAAATTTTATGTAAATAATAAATAATTTAATTTCACATTCTTTTTTTTTTCATATTAATTTCACATTCCATATGTAAGGAGGTTTAAAAAAATGTGGGGGATCGAGGGGAAGCCAAAAGGGCGCATCGCCCATTTTCCTGTAAAATATTTTTTGTCCTCTTTTCATAATTATATAATTAAGATCAATTCTTCTACCCTTTTCATTTTAGCCCCTCTTTTTTTAATATATATATATATCCTTGAGATCTCATGTATTGTGAATTTGTGTTGCTTAAATTTGTAACGTTCTCTTGTACTCAATATTAAAATTAATTAGAATTAAATTACTGGATCCCATACACATATTAGGAATTAAATCATGTAGGTGTGGGAACTTGATCCTCTCTCTCTTTCTTAGAAACACCTTTCCTGATTTTTTTCTATAAAACTTTTAGTTGATTCTCAATTAATAAATGATTCATAGGTTTAAATCAATTACTATGGAATTCTGAATTTTTTACATATTATTTTAACTTTATGTACCATATGGGCATATAGGCCTACTAATTTGTGATTTCTCCATGAAATGTTTTTTTTATGCCTTCTAGTCATAAGAAAATCTAAAATACTTTTAGTTCTAAGCTAGTAGGCATGATAGGCATGACATCCCGTTAGTTTAAAATTTGAGTAGTTAAAGAATTTGAAGCGAAATTATAAATAAATAAATAATATTGTACATATTTTTGATAATTTTTATGTAAATAATAAATAATTTAATTTCACATTCTTTTTTTTTTCATATTAATTTCACATTCCATATGTAAAGAGGTTTAAAAAAATGTGGGGGATCGAGGGGGAGCCAAAAGGGCGCATGGCCCATTTTCCTGTAAAATATTTTTTGTCCTCTTTTAATAATTATATAATTAAGATCAACTCTTCTAGCTTTTTCATTTTAGCTCCTCTTTTTATATCCTTGAGATCTCATGTATTTTGAATTTTTGTTGCTGAAATTTGTAACGTTCTCTTTTACTCAATATTTCTAAATTAAATGAAACATAATCTAGAAATAAAATTTTAAGTCGCTTCTCAATTGTTTTACTCTAAATTTAATGAAAAAATAAAATAAATAACATTATATTCATGACAATGATGTTTGCATATCAATTATAATCATTTGCGGTTGAATAGGAATATTATACTCTTTTTCCAATGAAAAAAAAAATAAGAATATCGCACTAAACTATAAAAAAACAAAAATAAAATTCACTTTTAATATCACAATTATAATTAAAATTGTTAATCTAAATTTTATAATAATAGAACACATAATTTTACTATCGATATAAAATCGTTTTCAATAAAGATACGATTATTTTTACTGGTATCGAAACTTGACTATGTAATCATTTTTATGGGAAAAAAAAACCAACTGAGGGTATAGAAAACCCAAACTAATAAAATGTCAATGTTGTCTAATTAATAAGCACTTGACAGCAACTTACCAAGTACTCATAACATTTTCAAGAGAGCAAAATAAAACTACAAGAGAGGTCTGTTATAAATTTATAATCACTTATTCATACCCTTTTTGTTTAATATAAATTATCTAAACATTTTTAGTAAACTAGTTTTAAAATCGTCAATGTTATATATAATAAAATAATAATGAGTTTCCACACCCAATCATAGTATATTATTAATATATATATATTCATTTTATAATTAGTTTATTCTAAAAATAAAATTCATAATTAAAGTTTTGTAAAATTGTGTAACCAAATATATTACCTCTAGACACTGGACTTTAATTAGTTCTGTAACATAACTTTTATTATTTTTATATACCGTTATGAATCAAATGTCAATCTGAGTAGTAACATATTCAAACATTTGTTTAAAAAATAAAGTTACATTCCTCGGTCCTTCCTACTACCACGCCGTATTTGATGCCATTTTTTTTCTTTCAAATTAATGGACCCTCGTGTTGGCCTGAATTTAAATCAGGTTTGTTTAATTGACTTTTCTTGGCCCTTGAATTATTTTTAAGAGGCAGGTTGATTGTCATTGGTGTTAGAGGGCTATCATCAAATGATCAAAAGTAGTGTAAGCTATGATTTAATTGACAAATTATTACAGTTAAATTACACATCAAGTGTTATTAGAGCATTTCCAATACTGTACCAAATAATTGTGACAATGTTAAAATTTAGCATATTATACAAAAACTTCCCTCCAATACACTGTTAAATGCTGTGTCAAATTTGGCATATGCTATTCTTTATACTAAATTTGATATAAATAATAGCATATGCTATTCTTTATACTAAATTTGATACAAAGAATAACATATTCCAAATTTCACACAACAATAAATGTTCATTTTTTTAATATTTAAATTAATTTAAATTTAATTCACATTAATGTTATTTCAACCAAAATTTATTACATATTCGATTTTTATCTTTACTTTTTCTTTTTCTTTTTATTCAATTCCAAAAGAAAGACAATAAATACATTAATGATAGTTGTTGATTTTTATAATTTTAATTAATAAAATAATAAAAATAACATTTTAAATATTACTATATATTGAAGCACAATGTTAAATTGCTGTTCCAGATATAACATTTTATAATTTTTTTTATCAAATTTAACATTGACAATAACACGTGCACTGGAGATGGTCTTAGCATTAGTAACACCATATTAATCGTTTTCAATAAATAAATAAAAAAGCACATGCTCTTTATTTTAATTTACTAAAATGCTCCTTAAAACTCGTAAAAACTTCTTGAAGTTTATTTTTTTCTCCAAAAACGAACGTACAAAAGTATGTTTTTGCCCATAAAATCGAAAATATTTCTTTAACCTACGGAAAAGTCATGCTACCATACATGTTTATTAATATTATGAGATATATAATTGATATTATTGAATTTGATTCAATTATTTAAATAATCAACTTTTGGGTAAGCGGATGTGCACCTTTTTTTACACATATATATGATGAATTTTGAGCATTATAAAATAAAATTAAAGGATGAGGAAAGTCTAGGGACGGAGCCATAAATGGTTCTTAGGGGACGTCATAAAATAATAAGTTATATTGTTTATTTTAGAGAGAATATATGTTAAAGAAAAAAAAATGTTAATATGTATTCATTTGTCAATTGGTACAACGGTAGTTGGAATACAAGTTAATTTATAGAGTTAGAATGTTTTAAATTACTCTAAAAATAATGATTAATGGCTAAGCTTTCCACATTTTTTTCTCAAATGATGTGATATGTGAGTTGTCAACGTCACATCATTTACCACGTAAACTTATGATTTACAAGATGTTGACAACTTACATGACACATCATTTGATAAGTTTTTTTGGGAAAAATAAGTTTTGAAGCTTAGCAATTAACATTACTACGAAATAATATAGAAAAACCTTGTGGCTACTTATCATGATTCCGTTGGGGACACAACAATCAGTTAAAGAAATTAGAATAAGAATATAATTGTTTATACAAGAAAATATAAACAACAATTTTGAATATACTAAAAATTTAATCTTGCAATAACCTACTGCAGTTAAATAACAACAAATAATAAAGAAAAGAAATAATATAGTAAAACTAAAATACTAACTTGATAAGTAGATAGAGACTTGCAAATGATTGCAATGTCCTAAAACAGTATTCCACCCATTCTCTTGTGCTTGAAGTTCTACATGTAACTGTTTCTCAGGATACAACTATCTGTATTCTAATTTATAGCACTAGAAATTAGAACCCTAGCAAACTTTGTATATTTCCTCTCAATGCATTATACTTATTTTTTATGCAGACAAACTAACTAAAAAAGAATTTATATCAAATTCTTCTTAAAACTCTTGTATTTTGGAATGAATTTCATTCTAATTTATAAACTCAAATGTGTCTCTCGGTTAACACACATCTTTTGGAAGAGTTGCATCTCTTGATGAAGAGACACAATTTTCTAGTGAATAGATACGACTCTTGAATTCTATTCAAAATTCCAACAATACCCCACATTTGAATCGAAATTTAAGATTCTATACTTATGCTATGACCTTAGACTACTAAGTGAATGCATTTGATAGGAACAGAAGTGTTATACATCGGGAGAAGTGTCTTTTGGACTTGAACTTACCCTAGTGAAAACATATCGGATTTACTTGGTGACGCAGTGGATATAAATGAACTTGAACTGTTCATCGTTGCAGTAAATCAAGACAATATGTCTCACACATAACACAACTTAATATACGTTAGTTCATATGTTTTTGTTCATTTTGGTCTTGAATAGATCTCGGCTTTCATGATAGATTTAGAGAATTTAGCAATTTTTATTATTATTCTCATAAATACGACCCCACATTTAATATCATATAGGTGACACTAATTAAAAGTTTTATGCTTAACTTCTCTTGATAACAAGATATCAGTGTCATTAAATGCATAGCATTTCCTTAACAACCGCATACAACACACTAACCATCATATGAATGAGCTTTATTGTGTGTTCTACAATTTAAGTCTTACCATACCAGTTTGCCTATTGAACCTAGATCATGGGATCTCCAATCTGCTAGGTTAGGTTTCCGTCTAGCTTGACTTACTGAGTGGCTTTAAACTCATTCCTCTCAATGTATACTTAATTTACTCTCTAGGTAGGCCTTTTGTCAAAGGATCTGCAATATTTTCCTTTGACTTTACATAGTCAATAGATATAACTCTATTTCAGAGCAATTGCTTAATAAATTTATGATGTATATTAAATAACATCAAATTTAATAATTAATAACCTATATGTTGCACTTGTGTTTGTAAATTTTATGAAAACACAGTCAATCATCTTAATTCACAGTTTAGTTCTTCCTTGTAAAAGAACTTCAACTTTTACAAGGCAACCCCACACTTTAAGGGTCTTATAAATCGGTATCCGTACTTTCCACACTTCATAAGGAGATTGATTAGTCTTCTTATGTGGAACTCTATATAAAGCATGATTTGAATTTTATTAACCAAATTGCACTATACTAATCGTATTTGTAAAACTAGTGCAAAATTAACAAATGAAAATCTCAAAACTCACTATTTTGTTTTTCAAATTCTTTGATCAAAGCATTTTGCTTCATGTAATATTTTGGATACCAAATTTTATTTTTTTTTACGTTGAGCAAACATTGACTGTGGTCACAATTTGATTAACATTGTCCATGTTAATGTTTGAAAGTGTACAACACTTGAATTACACATTCACCGTACCAATATAATCTCTTACCATTTACAATGATTTTGAAGATGAGTAGAGTACAATAATTGGCCTCAAATTTCCAATTATAATCGGAAAATTTTATAAATATCATATTTTCTCTTCATAACTTTTTATGAATCACACAACAACAATATAGTGTGCAATTCTTAACTATAGAATAACACTATAGAAAACACCGTTTTATCTTGAACCAACATATTCAAAATCAAGTCGGTTCGATCAACATACACTTGTGTGTTTGATAGTGTACAATTCAACTATCACTTACATAAGGCAAAATCAAAAATTGTAGTTGAAATGATTTGCTTCACACACATGCTTCAAGAAGACTAAAGTGATATGTTGACCGATTTCATCACCATGGATGATTGTTTAAAAAATAGTTTGATGCTTATAACAAACAATTATTTCACTTGTGCCTTGTAAAATACACTCAATGTATTTTCATACATCTTTACAATTCCATTTATGGTCATTGATTGTGAGTCCATAGTAAAATACCTTTTTAGATTGTTGAGGACACAACAATCAGTGAAAGAAAATATAAGAAGAATATAATTGTTTATACAAGAAAATGTAAACAACAATTTTGAAGATACCAAAAATTTAATCTTTCAATAACCTACTGCAATTAAATAAAAACAAATAATAAAGAAAATAAATAATGCAGTAAAACTAAAATATTGACTTGATAAGTAGTTAGAGGCTTGCAAATGGTAGCAATGTCCTAAAACAGTATTTCACCCACTCTTTTGTGCTTGAAGTTCTACAGTTGACTGTTTCTCATGATACAACTATCTGTATTCTAATTTCTAGTACTAGAAATTAGAACCCTAACGAACTTTGTATATTTCCTCTCAATGCAGTATACTTATTTTTTATGCAGACAAACTAACTAAAAAAATAACTTCTATCAAATTCTTCTTAAAACTCTTGTATTTTGGAAGGAATTTCATTTCAATTTATAAACTCAAATGTGTCTATTGGTTAACACACATCTTTTGAAAAGTTACATATCTTCATGAAGAGACACAATTTTCTACTGAATAGACATGACTCTTGAATTCTATTTAAAATTCCAACAGATTCAATATTAATAGTGTATAGGTAGAAAACTAATTAAAATCTAAATTGTACCCATAGTATTTATTTTCTAAGATCCAAAAACTACTTTAATTTTTAAAAATTATAAAAGTTTGTTAGATAAAATAGCTAATCATAAATATATGTATATGTTTTAAAAATATTATAATAATTCGGGGTTTAGGGAGGAAGAGATATTCGAACACATAATCTCGTGGTGTAAATTTGAAAGACATATCATTGTATCAACCTCATATTATTGTCTAATATATGTATATGTTTGGTTGACATGTTTTAAATATATAAATTAACATGTATTGATTATTTAAAAATAAATAATATATCAAAAGTAATATATATATATATGGCATTAGGGTGAGTGAGATAAGTAAGATCATAAGAGATAACAAGATTATTTGAATAAAATAATAATATTAGTTGATATATATATATATATATATATATATATATATATATATATATATATATGTATATATGATTTTCATTTATATTTAAGATACACATAAAGAAATACTATAAAAAATATTTTTAAGTGATTTGATGGAAAAATATTAGATGTCTTGATTATGGGAAAACAAAAATAAAAATAAAAATAAAAATAAAATAGGGATAAAAACCTAAAAACCTAAAAATGACAGATATTATAAAAATTAAAGTAGAGACTTGTAAAATTTCAAAACTTTAGGTGGGGTAGTGGCTCCCTCTCGTCCTATGCTGCATCCATCCTCGGAAGAAACATCTAATCGGTATACTGAGAATAGCTATTCAAAGTGCGGATAGTCTTAATCTTAGTAAAACAAACCACTTTTTAAAATCCAAATGGTGCAACTATGATTCTAGAAATGAGCAGAATCATAGATTAGATATCATTTTTTGTTTTTCTAATAAAAAATAATTTAAAACTTTTCTTTTTCTCAACCAAATTTATCTTATGATTTTGATTCATTTTTCATACTTAGCAATCAATTTGTATTTCCTTAAAATAGATTTAAAAAATATTTAAAAGAGAATTTAGGGTTTATTAAAATACAAAGAGTTTTTATGATATATGTTAATATTAAACCATTAATAGAAAAAAAAATACAAAAGATTAAAATAGGAAACTAATTAATAATTATTTGTGGGTGTACTAAAAAAATAATTAATCTTCTTAGTAATTTTACTTAAGGGTATTATTGGATTTTTAAAAACATACTAATTTGGAGTGTAAATACGGTTTTTAAAGGGTGAAAATATCACCACTCTTATGATTATCGAACTAAATTTTTTATAAAAAAAATTGGTTCAATTTAAAGAAGAATATAATATATGAGAAGTCAAATACAATTTTGTACTTAAGTGTAACATCTAGTAAATAAAATGTGTTTAGTTTACTTCTGGATTTGGGTTTTTTGTTTCCAAAGTGGTCGTCCTATAAGTATTTTTCAGTTGATATTTTTCGAAAAGAAAAATGAAAATGAAAACATTTCGGTTTCGAAATCTGAAAACACTTCTGGTAGTAAATACTGAAATCCGTATTTTGAAATAAAAACGGGAAAAACGTGTCGGGTATGCTAACTGAAAATATATTTTTATATTGTAAAATCAACTTCTTCTTTTTTACATTATAAAGTCCTATTTATATAAAAAATACCCTATTAATTTTTATATTGTAATTTATAATTTTTTATTAAAAAAAAACTAGGTTAATAATTTATCTTTGTAAAACCAATCATAAATCTAATTGAATTTAAAAGTCAAATTTCCTGAATATATATATCAGCTATAAAATAAATATTATTTTTTATTAAATATAAATTATAAGAAAACAATTAAAAATATTCAAAGAAAAAAGACAAAAACTAAAATAAAAAACATAGCAGAGATTGATGGAGCCATGGAGGTGCAGATCTGCTCCTACAACACCGGAGGGGCAGACCAGAGGCGTTGTAGGAATAGCATATCGGAGAAGAAGAAGAACAAGAACAAGAACAAGATATCGACGGTGGAAGAAGAAGAAGAAGAAGAATCGATCAGTAAGGAAGACAGAGAATATATCGGCGGTGGAAGAAGAAGAAGAATCTATCGACAGCGAAGACGGAGAAGAGATCAATGACGAAAAAGGAGCATATCAGAAGTGGAGGAGGAAGAGAAGAGGAAAAAGAAGAAGAAGATAAAATGTAAAAAAATAATATTTTTATTGTTAATTTTTGTGAAAATAGAAAAAATAAGTAGTTTCTGTTTTTTAAAATATTTCACTGTTAATACTAGTTTTGTTTTTTGTTTTTTGAAAATAAAATAAAAAACGGTTAATGAATACGAATTCGAAAAACAAAAACAAAAACAGAATGAAAAACAGCCGCAAAACGGGGCCTAAATAGCATGGAAATGAAGATTATATGTTTTCATAATTCAATATTGACATTTCATTACATTAGACCATCTCTAATGCATGTGTTATTGCCGATGCTAAATTTGGTGCAAAAAAATGTAAAATGTTATATTTGACACAACAATTTAACATTACGCTCCAATACACAATTGTATTTAATATGCTATTTTATTATTTTATTAATAAAAATTATATAAAATAATAAAAGTCAACAGTTACCATTAATGCATTCATTAAAATGCAGAGGAATGGTTGAATGAAATAGATTTTTATTGAAATATCATTAATATACATTAAATTTAAATTGTTTTAAATATTTAAAAAATCATATATAATGGTATTTTTATAATTAAAAAAGGTACATTTATCGTTGTACCAAATTTGGCACAGTTTTTGACACTGCATTGAAGGAAAGCTTTTACACTTTATGCTAAATTTTAGTATTGATACATAAATTTGGCACAACATTAGAGATGCTCTTACTAGATACGATGTAATAGAAATATCACATAGAAGCTTGCAACGTTTCCGAAAACATCAGTTTGATTCATATGGTTTTTATTTATTTATTTATTTTAGTTTTTAAAGATAATATTATTTTGCTGATTTATTACTTTATCTGTTTTTTTATGTCATTAAATTATTTTTGTTATATATATATATATATTAGTATTTTTTCTTATAACTTTACAAAATCAAAGATGAAAATACTGTTTGACTGTTAGGGTTGACTAACTGAAATGAGGGATAATTTGATTCAATTTTGAAAACTTACGTCATGTAAGCGTTTTGCATTCGTTGTTTTTCGAAAAGAAAAACAAAAATAAAAAAAAGTGTTTTTGGTTTCAATTTCAAAATTCAAAAATATGTCTGGTAGCATATGATAAAAGTTAGATTGTGTGAAAATTAAAACGGAAAAAACACGTCAGGTAGGTTAGCCGAAAATATCAAAAAATAAAATCATGTTTACATTTTATTTTAAAATTACAACAAAGAAAAATAAAAATAAAAATAAGCAGAGCTCTAAAGTTTTATAATTGTAAACAAAAATACAACCAGATCAACTGAAGTTTTATAATTGTAAAAAAAAAAATAGGAGGAGGAGGAGGGTGTCGTCGGAGAAGATGAAGAGAGGAGATCGACAGGCCGATATATGAGGAGGACGAGGAAGAAGATGAAGAAGAACAGTCGAAAAGATGTGAAGAAGAAGAGATAAAAGAAAATCACATTAAAAATTGAAAAAAAAAATCAAAAACAAAACCAAGTATTTTGTGATTTTCAAATATTTCACTGTTAACACTGATTTTGTTTTTCATTTTGTTTTTTATATTTTAAAAATAAAATGAAAAACAATTAACAAACGCAAATTTGAAATTGTTTTTGGAAAACAAAAACGAAAACGAGCTAAAAAACAGTTGCAGAACGAGATCTTAGTTACCGAGAGACCAATTGGGTCACTTTTATGAAAATGAAGAAAAAAAAAATCAAAACTAATTTGGTAATTGCCAAAGTTTCAATGAATTTTTATTTTTTTTAAACAACAATAAACAAATTAGAAAGAATCTCCACTGTTTTTTAAATTATATATATATATATATATATATATATATCCTTTAAAAATTTCTTTCAGTCTTTCAAGTCTTAAAAGAGTTCGTGATTAGGGTTTTCTTGAATCACATCCTTTAATGGTCAGAAGAATTCAAATCCTTCCTGATTGGTTTTCTGGACTAATAAAATAGGTTTATCTAGACAAGAAAAAACAAGTAAAGAGAGGACAGAAGTAACTATATTTCTTCTGATGCATACTAAAAATAGTTCGATAAAATTATAGGTCAATAATATCATATTCTACTACGTGACAAATAAAGAAGAATAAAAATAGAAAAACAAAGTAATATGAGACTGAAAAATCTAAATTTATGATTCTACTCTATAGATCTAACTCCTGAGATGATGATAACTCTTTCATCGTAGTGATTGCAAAGTCCAATTTTGAACTCAAGCGAGTCCTTGTGAGTTGATTTTGTGTTAAACGCTCCACCTGAGACTGACCGTAGTGGACAAGGGATGCCGGACGAATGAGCGTAAGTGATTTATCTAGGCATGTATAAGAAAACGAGAATCATCGGAACATTCGGAAAACTCTAGAGGCATGAAACATGACACATTGAGTTCAGGTGATAATAATGGTATGTACTACGTAATTATAACAACATCTATATCAAATTCAATAATGGTATGTACTACGTAATTATAACAACATCTATATCAAATTCAACTCCCAACCGTGACAATTTTAATCAAAGATTTTTATGAGGCGTAGACATTGAATCAAAGATCACCATTAACTAAATTATAATTATATATGAACAAGCTAAAAAGGGTAACAAAATTAAATAACATATATAATAACAAAATAGAGAGATTACAGCAGACTAATGATAATGCATATCGAAGAGGCTTGCTCTGCGTTTTTTGTTATCGGGTGAATCCAGTCGGAGAAAAAACTTATGTGCATGACTAACAACCTGGCTTGGGCTTCTGGGTTTCACAAAATTCATTGAAATTCCTTTCCAATTACCTTTGCCAAGTGAGAAACATCGCAAGCACTTGATTTTGTGAAAACCAACAGGCAACAGCCCAAGTCAGAAGTTTTTTCTCAGACAGGCTTCGCCAAATAACAGGAAACGTGAGGGATCGAGGGGAAGCCCACAGGGATTGCGTTGTTGTTCTTTGTTTTCATGAGAGAGGAATCCATGATTAAGGAGTGGTTGGCGGGGAAGAAAACCGAAACCAGAGAAAAAAAAACTTGAACCGAAGATCGTGAATTTCTTGTCTTGAGTTTTTAGTAAAGAAAATAAATCTGTGTTATTTATATGATACTCCAAATTCCAAAATCACACGAATTATGTACGTAAAAGAAGTCCTCCCTAGCCAAGGATGCGCTGTGAGTGTAGGATTTCAAATAGCATTAAGAAGTACTTCGATCAGATTAAGGAAAAAATATATTTCAAATCAAAATCTACTAAATTCGTAAAACATATTAGAGTTTGTATTACCTTATTTGGGAGATACTCCAGATATCCTTTCCAAAAAAAATATTCTAAATAAGTCTATCAAATTACTCTATACATATATGAGTTGGCATGCGTACCTATATCAATTTAGGGCCGTTCGATTTTGAGTAAAACCGAATTAAACGTAAAATATTGGACTTTCATTTTTCTAAACATATTTGAATCTATTAATTAATATGGTGAACCGATCTAATTAATTATGGACGTATTTACTATTCAAGAATCCTAATAAGAGAAGAGAAATTTAATTCGTGATTCGTGATTACTGTGTTTATTAAAATTAAATAGGAATTAAATTATTGGATCCCACACATAAATTAGGAATTAAATTATGTAGGGGGGAACTCGATTCCTCTCTCTCTTACGTAGGAATACCTTTCCTAATTATTTTCCATAAAATTACTTCATTTTTATTTCATTCTCGATTGATAATTGTCGCATAGGTTTAAATCAATTACGATGGAATTTTGAATTTTTTACATATTATTTTAATTCTATGGACCGTAGGGGCATATGGGCCTACTAATTTGTGATTTCTCCATGAAATGTTTTTTTTTATGCCTTCTAGTCATAAGAAAATCTAAAATACTTTTAGTTCTAAGCTAGTAGGCATGATAGGCATGACATCCCGTTAGTTTAAAATTTCAGTAGTTAAAGAATTTGAAGCGAAATTATAAATAAATAAATAATATTGTACATATTTTTTTATAAATTTTATGTAAATAATAAATAATTTAATTTCACATTTTTTTTTTTTCATATTAATTTCACATTCCATATGTAAAGAGGTTTAAAAAAATGTGGGGGATCGAGGGGAAGCCAAAAGGGCGGCGCATCGCCCATTTTCCTGTAAAATATTTTTTGTCCTCTTTTAATAATTATATAATTAAGATCAATTCTTCTAGCTTTTTCATTTTAGCTCCTCTTTTTTTAATATATATATATCCTTGAGATCTCATGTATTGTGAATTTGTGTTGCTTAAATTTGTAACGTTCTCTTTTACTCAATATTAAAATTAATTAGGAATTAAATTACTGGATCCCATACACATATTAGGAATTAAATCATGTAGGTGAGGGAACTTGATCCTCTCTCTCTTTCTTAGAAACACCTTTCCTGATTTTTTTCTATAAAACTTTTAGTTGATTCACAATTAATAAATGATTCATAGGTTTAAATCAATTACTATGAATTTCTGAATTTTTTACATATTATTTTAACTTTATGTACCATATGGGCATATAGGCCTACTAATTTGTGATTTCTCCATGAAATGTTTTTTTAAGCCTTCTAGTCATAAGAAAATCTAAAATACTTTTAGTTCTAAGCTAAGAGGCATGATACGCATGACATCCCGTTAGTTTAAACTTTGAGTAGTTAAAGAATTTGAAGCGAAATTATATATAAATAAATAATATTGTACATATTTTTGATAATTTTTATGTAAATAATAAATAATTTAATTTCACATTCTTTTTTTTTCATATAAATTTCACATTAATCCATATGTAAAGAGGTTTAAAAAATGTGGGGGATAGAGGGAAGCACGCAGGGCTCATGGCCAATTTTCCTGTAAAATATTTTTTGTCCTCTTTTAATAATTATATAATTAAGATCAATTCCTCTAGGTTTTTCATTTTAGCCCAAATTTGTGTTGCTTAAATTTGTAACGTTCATTTTTACTCAATATTTTCTAAATTAAATGAAACATAATCTAGAAATAAAATTTTAAGTCGCTTCTCAATTGTTTTACTCCAAATTTAATGAAAAAATAAAATAAATAACATTCGGCCTCGACATACAGCTGTTTTTTAATTCGTTTTCGTTTTTGTTTTTCAAAAATAATTTGAATTTGCGTTTGTTAACTGTTTTTCATTTTGTTTTTTAATTTAAAAAAAAATGAAAAAATGAAAAAACAAAATGAAAAACAAAAACAGTGTTACCAGTGAAATATTTGAAAAACACAAAATACTTGGTTTTATTTTTTATTTTATTTTTCAATTTTGTAATGTGATTTTTTTTATCCCTTCTTCTTCACATCTTTTCGACTGTTCTTCTTCATCTTCTTACTCCTCTCCCTCATCGATCGGCCTACCGATATGCTCTTTTCATCTTCCTCGACGACACCCTCCTCCTCCTCCTATTTTTGTTTTTTTTACAATTATAAAACTTCAGATGATCTGGTTGTATTTTTGTTTACAATTATAAAACTTCAGAGCTCTGCTTATTTTTTATTTTTCTTTGTTGTAATTTTAAAATAAAATGTAAAAATGAGATTATTTTTCGAAATATCGAAAATATTTTTCAAACGATCGAGAATATTTTTCAGAAGATCGAGAATATTTTCCAAATGATCGAGATTATTTTCAAAAGATCTAGAATATTTTTCAAACGATCGAGATTATTTTCAAACGATCGAGAATATTATCAAAGGATCAAGAATATATTTCATAGAACTGAGTTTTTTCCAGTGTACTTATGTATTGTTTCTGTGACATTACATATGAGGAGCAGGTTGAAGGATTTCCTTAAAACTCCAGAAGGAGATTGGTTCAAGGGAAAATTGACTCAACACGACCATTTTGAAGCCCTTACCCGTATAGACGATGCATTCAACCGGGCCCCAGATAATTTTACGCTTGAGGATCGACGTCGGTTCATGGCGTCCTGTTTTGGACATTTCATGTCGAAGCACTAGGAGATGAAGTTTTCTGGTGGTGTTATCCATCGGCTGCTGTTACGGGAGTTAGACCATGAAGGGCCAATAGATGAGATGCGGTTCCTGTTAGGGAACCATGTGGTGAGGTTTTCGAAGGTTAATTTTTGCCTCATCACCGGATTACATTTTAGAGTTGTACCGGACACTGGTCTGTATGCTGCAGTGGAGAATGACATACATCAGCGGTACTTTCCTAGAGCCGATGAGGTATCGTTGGAGTTGAGAGTTGTTCTTACCCTTAGAGAGTTTCAGGAGGCGTACAATGTTATGAAACTGTGCCTCATATACATGTTGAACTGGATATTGATGGGGGTGGATGAGAGATTCAAGATTCTAGTTTGTAGTTTCGGTTGGTGGAGGACCTCACTGCCTTCGATGCTTTCCCATAGGGTGCTCACGTATATAGGCATTCTATTTTGTCATTCAAGCATGTGTTACCCCGACGTCGTGAGGAGAGAGGCCAACTGTCACAAGGCAATGTTGTACATACCGTTGAAGGGTATAACATTTACAGTTTGTCGCATGCCCTCTCAGTAAGAACTTTGAATTACAAAATGGACTTTATATTTCATTCCTATATTTTTTGGATTCTAACTGTACTTATCTTTGATGCAGATATTTCCTTTCGAGGTGATCCCCCAGTTGAGCATCAATTTCGACGCCCAAACGGTTACGGAGCTTTCTCCTCGTATGTTGAAGTGGGAGTTGGAAAAAAACCTAGAGGGAAGAAGCTAGCCAAGATTCTCAGTGCTAGGGTATGTATTTAATTTGACAATCATTATATTAGTTACCATGTTTACAATGACATTCCTCTAACTAAGTTTTCAGATGTTTGTGAGGGAGAAAATTGTGCCCACAACAGCTAGAGAGTGAGCACCGTACTTTACAGGCCTAAGCGATGGGGGAGTCTGTATGTAGAGAAGGATAGGGTTCACCTTCCGTCTGTCCCTAATCAGACTATCACTGGCGGGAGCCATGGAGATGGTTCAGAGGAAGAGGGTGGGGGAGGGAGGCACAGTGATACGGAGACTTCTGACCCATCGGGCTCGAGTTTCAGTGTCATGGACACTGACGGATCTGAGTCGTCTCCTCGGCGAGTGAGGCATAGAAGGGTTCAGTCTACCAACCCCGGACATGGTGCATCTAAAGGGGATTCACGTGCAGACATTGGACGTGATGTGGAGGTAAGTTGAGATGATAGTTTCGCTTTTATTAACGCGACCTGTAGAGTGTTTTAGTCCTAACAATGTTGACATTAATTCATGCCCCATGGGAACATCACTTCGAAAGAGTGAGGATGATCGACAGTTGCAGCACAAGGAGTTGCTAGATATGATCCGGATGAGCGAAGAGAATCGACAGGAGCAACATCGGGAGTTGCTCGCATTGATCGGGAGGCTTCAGGGCATCATCACACATACGTACCATGATGGTCCACCTGGTCCTGATCCTGACTTTACTCCCGGAGATAAGACAAATGGATATACCGGGGGTGACAGACAGCACTAGTGGTCGTCGGGAGGATCCACATACCGGAGTGGCAGTTCCTGAGATTGAGGCTCACCAGCGTACCGGAGATACAGGGTCTGTTACACGTATTGCAGTAGGCTCATTGGTCGAGTGTCAGTCGACCCCTCTGATCGAGCAAAAGACTCCCCCTTCCACCTCCCTCATCGGTAGAGCAGCAACCTTTCCCTCCACCGCCCCCAGCGATCGATCAACAGCTGCCCCCTCCACCCCCTACATCTATCCAACCTTAAGGGGAACAGACCTCCTCATCGCACCGCACCACACCCCAGCAGGGGGATTTGGACTGGAGAAGCCAGTACTGAAGCGCTGTTGAAAGTTACTCAGCCCCGTACATAAATCCCTGCCGACCGAAGAGGGTGAGGGTAATACTTCAGCCATCGGACCATGTTTTTGATCCCCACAGACTGGTGAACGATAACCAGATGAAGACTTACCGAGCCTTCAAGAAGAACAAAAATGGGGAAATGTAAGTAATCTTTTTTCTATTGAGGTGGCAGGTTTTCTTCTGTTCAATTAAATATTTGCGTTGCTAATGGGAAATTAATGCAGACATGATGTGGACGTGCTGGAGCCAGTTGATGTTGCATGGTTCCATCGGATGCAGACCAACTTCATGGAGTTGGAGGACGAGGTACGATGAACTGGACATTTTATATATAATGTTTGTTTTATATATGATACACTCATAACACTTTATTACGTGTATATACTCACAGCATATGGACGCGTACCTCCATATTCTTCGGAAGCGTCAGCGAGCATTCCCGACTGCGTACAACCAGATGATCAATATATTGGATACATAATTTTTTGTAAGTATTCCACAAAAGTCATGATTACGTATGCTTTTAAATTAGTTTGTAAAACATTATTATTTTTTATCTATGAAATGTTTGTACAGTCATATCTGGAGGTCTAATACAGGAGAATGATGCCTCATGATGCTCGAGGGGAGATTACCACGGCGCGGTGGAATGTGTTGAGGTCCTGGTGGACCAATGAGGACCTTACGACGGTGCGTGGTGGTGCCCCAATTGGAAGCCGTCTGTGGCAAGAGGTTGGCGTGGTAAGTGTTACTTGTTTTGTAATTTTTTGTTATAAATGGATTTGTACATCCTAACACCTTCTTTTTACGTTTACAGGTCCTGATACCGTGCAACATTGGGCGCCAACATTGGTTATTGGTGACTGTCGACCTCACCTGCGTTACGATATTCATTGATGACCCTAGGAGACCGGATGTCGCAGTGAATATCTGGAAGCAGCAGGTAGCTCCCTTACGTTGGATTTTACCCTCGATGTTGTATCATACCGGTTTTCATACTGCACGATCGCTTGACCGTGAGAAGTTCCCTATGAAGAATAAGCCTTTCTCAGTCTGCGTGGTGTCCGCAACCAGTGTCCCTCAGCGGAAGAAATCGTAAGATAATTTATTTTCATTTTCTTTGAGATTGAGTTATTAAAAGGTTAGTGTTTTATTAACACATGTAAATGTATCCAACTGTAGGGGTAACTGTGGTCCCCACACGTTGAGATTGATAGAGTACATTCTGGCGAACAGGAAAGATTTCGATTGATCGGACGATATGGAGATCATTCGAGAGAATATGGCAGTTAAGATTTTTTCAAACTCCCGACCTGTTTAGTTTTATGTAGTAATTCTTCTGTATATGTACCATTTTTTGTATAAAATTGTTTATATTGAAATAAAATTTTATTTTAATTTTGTTTCATTTTCAACTATCATAAATCACAAGTGCAACACTAATTGGAAATCCTATTTAATTAAAATTGAAATTCAGTTATTGAACAAGTCATACGAGTACAAAATTTCACAATGTTATCATCATAACGTCTAAAATCATTCCACGGTGGAGTCTCGGTAGGGCACGTCTATCTATTATGGCTAACTGTATGGCAGATGCTACACTTGCTTCTGTATTCCTCAGGAACAACTCTGCTCGGACTTTCATTAATCAAAGCTGGGTTAGAACATATCATGGAATTATGCCCTGGTTGTCCACATCTTCTACAGTTTTGTATAGTTGTCCTCTCCGAAGACGATATATGTAGACCCGCCATCGGGCAGCCTGCTTGTCTCCTGGAGATTGGATTCAAAACCACTATCTCAGCGATGTCATATGGAACAACCCAAGTGGAAAGATGTCTAACCGGCATAATAAGAATCGAGTACGAGTCAATAAGTGTGTCTCTTGTAGAAGTCTGTACACAGGGATGTGAAATCCATGTTTCAGTCTCTATAAAAATATTGAAAACAATGAGATTCACGTTGCAGTAATATTAACCATATACTAAAACGTATGATGTACCTTGCGGCAGTGAGCGCGTAAGAACATGGAAGCTGGTCCATTTGGAATTTGTTGCATGTGTAGGTCTTTTGGGCTAAGTCAACGGTCCACTGTTTTCCAGACCGCTTCACAGAGAATATGTTCCAGTCAATTGGATTTACGGTTATAAAAGTACACTTATCCATGCATTTTAGGATTACAAGATGTGTTACGTCGGCCAACTGATGACGCATGGACTGTGCAGCTCTATGATGATCGTGAAACCAACGTTGTAGCATATTTCTAATGAACTCTGCCAGAGTCAACATAAGCAGTTATCGTGCAAATTTTAGGCATGAGTTTATGCATCCTGCAGCATTTGTTGTCATCGCCTTGTACCTCCTGTTGGGGCAGTGTACACGGGACCACTTGTATGGACCGGCATCAATTACATAATCATATGCATTCGGGTGCAAGTTTCGTAACTCTTCCATATACCGGTAATATTCCAATTCGGTGTACGCTCGGGCTGCTTTTTCCATTATTACGGCAACATCCTTTATGTGATATCGCTTTTTAATATTTTTAGAAAAGTGCCAACAACATATGGTATGGGTGGCATAAGAAAACACTTTAGAAATTCTTGCTTCAATGCTTGCATGACGATCAGAAATGAATACCAAATCATCTATATGGCCAAGGGCACTTTTCAAGCAATCCAAAAACCACTCATATGATAGGTTGTTCTCTGAGTCACCGTAGCCAAAAGCAATGGGATAAACTTGTTCATTCCCATCTTGTGCAGTTGCAACAAACATTGTACCCCCGAATCTTCACTTTAAATGGGTATCATCAACAGCAATAATTGGACGCGGACACCTCCAGAATCCTTTAAGTGAGGCTCCTAACAACATGAAAAAGTAAAGAAATTTACCATCTTTGTCGCATTGTAAGTCAGTGATTGTTCCTGGATTTTTTTCTTAGAACACGTAACCGAATGATGACAGTAGTTGGAAGGTTTCCTCATACGTTCCATAGGTCAGTGACAACGCATAATCGAGAGCTTGATATGCCTTACTGTACATGATTTGAATGCCATACATTGTTTTCATGTCGACGATTATGTCCTTCGGACACATTAGTCGACCATCATGTTGTTGCAATATAGGTGCAACCACTTTTCCAATTATGACTGCACTAGCTTGTCGATGGCGGCGATGAATCTCCTCTAACGGACAAGTGTGTTCGTTGACAAAACTTCTTACTTCGAAGTATGTGGCTTCATCTCTTCTCACCGCTCTTAACTTTCACGTACAATTGTCCATCAAACAAACCAGATGTAACGTTGCCTTGTTCGACCTTTTCACCTTCCACTCGAAGTTGTATCGCATTGCAAAATGCCCAACCAATCTCTTCAAATCCTTTTTACTAGGAAAAAATTGCCATTTTGCTCCTGGAATTACCCACGTTATGGCATTGTTAGAATCAGCTTCAGTTACATTAGGCCGGACCTCAGAGGTCCCAGCTATATCTACTGCACTAGAATTACATATGTGTACACGTATTGCACGTCTTTCTGTTTGGACAGGTTCTTCATCTTCCTCATTGTTCGCTACATTATTTACCGAATGTAAATTTACCTCATTAGCCACTTCATGAATTGGCCCAAAATTCAATTCATTGTTCTGCTCATTATTCATGTCATTGTATATCTCATTGTATTGGTGGTTGTACTGCCTAACATTCATTTCAATTTGACAACCAAAGAACTCGTCCAATTGAGGTCCAGCTATATAACCATGGTCGGCTACTTCCGGTGGGACACCACACATATTTTGCTGCTCTTCGTTTCCACTTTTTTCTGTGAACAATTGGTTGCTTCCGCCCGGCGATCGAAATTGTTGGGTGTTTCCACGATTAGGGGTATCTTCAGCTATCACAATTGTTGTTGCCCTCTCAATTAGACTAACACATACTTGAGGGATCACCCTATCTTCCCTTATCATAAACAAAACATCATCGTTATTTCTTATAAATGTGCGACATGTTGTCCCGGGAACGATTGATATAGATTGTAGATCAACAATGTATTTATTCACATCGTACGTCACAATGGTTTGCACGATCGAGACCAGCTCTTTTTAAGTCATATTCTTTGACACATACATTCCTTAGTTATCGGAACCGAAAAACCTCTGACTTCCATCAGGTAATTGCTCCCATCGACCATTGTAAGATATGACTATTCTCACATGATCCATTGTCCTGTGAAAATCATCATCACAAATAATTATTAACAAATTAAAAAATTAAATTAAGTTTATAGTTATTAAGAATTAAAATTATTTATCAAGTGTAAGGGATCGAGAACATTATCAAAGGGATCGAGCTTTTTGGAAATGGAACGATAACTTATTGTAAGGGATCGAGCTTTTTCCAAATGGATCGAGAACTTTTTCAAGGGATCGATAACTTTTTCAATGGATCGAGACCTTTTTCAAAGGATCAAGAATTTTTTAAAGGGATCGATAACTTTTTCAAGGGATCGATAACTTTTTCAAGGGATCGAGATCTTTTTCGATGGATCGAGAATATTCTTCAAATTATCAAGTATTTTTTAGAAATAATCGAGAATTTTTTCTACATAATCGAGTTTTTTTCAAAATTTATAAAACCTCGGTCCAATAACAAATATGCTCGATTCTTCTTTAAATATTCTTGGTCACACATGAAAAATACTCGGATCTATTAAATGTTCATACATGTTCTTACAACATAGAAATGCATGCAAAAAATCGAAAATGTATGAAAACAGAAAAGATAATACACGAGATCATAAATATTAGTTACATTCTTGTACAGATTCTGGAATGAGACAACTTTTTTGGAGAGAGATACAAGTTTTCAGACAACTTTTTTGGAGAGATACATAGGAGTTCTGAAACTTGCCTTTAACAAATAAAAGTTTAGGGGCCACTTCGGTAGTTGACCATAATATGTGTCTTTTAAACATAATTTATCAAACTTGTGACATCATCACAAAAGACAATAAAAAAGGTGACATATCTCACAATTTCCACATATACAATATATATGTTATGATTCGATTTTCATTTATATTTAAGATACATAGAAAGAAATACTATAAATAATATTTTTAAGTGATTTGATGGAAAAATATTAGATGTCTTGACTATGGGAAAACAAAATTAAAAATAAAAATAAAATAGGGAGAAAAACATAAAAACCTAAAAATTACAGGTATTATAAAAATTAAAGTAGAGACACTTGTAAATTTTCAAAACTTTAGGTGGGGTAGTGGCTCCCTCTCGTCCTATGCTGCATCCATCCATGGAAGAAACATCTCATCGATATAATGAGAATAGCTATTCAAAGTGCGGATAGTTTTAATCCTAGTAAAACAAACAACTTTTTAAAATCAAAATGGTACAGCTATAATTCTAGAAATGAGCAGAATCCTAGATTAGAGATTAGATTAGATATCATTTAAAAAAAAAAAGTATTTCTATATTGGCAAACTTGATTGGACCACATTTTAATCCAAAATCCTCCTATCTCCATCTTGATAACAACATACAGTATATGCATATAAAGAACCAATCAAAAACTTGTAATCTACTGAAAAAAAAAAAAGATAAGCTTAGATAAATGTAAAAAAACACAAATAAATAAATAAACAATTATATACTTTTATACCTTTATATATATATATATATATATATATATATATATATATATAGTGGTTTTCTAGTGTGTATTGATTATGAAGAAGTTTTGATAAGTACATACACTTTGAGTCAAAGTATGTAGATCTAATGGTCCACATCTAATGCACTGACGAATTTATATCAATACGTATTGATTTAAATTTTTTTATATATATATAACATCTCCACCATCTATGTGCTCTCAATTTAGGAATTGTAAATACATTCAAAACTGAACCCTTGGATTAAGAGAACATAAATGATTGAAATATTGAATTCCAAATTTCAAGTAACAAATTTAAATTGATTTAGCTCGATCATATATATATATATATATATATATATATATATATATATATATATATATATATATATATATATATATATACTAACTTTTGAAGTTGTCTGCAATATCATTATTATATATATACTCTTGAAGTTGTACACAATATCATTATTGTTATTATTTATTATTATCATTATTATTATATATATATTATAAATTTATTATTATGAAACCGTTCAAATGTTTTTTTTTTTTGAAACTGTAACAATTTATTAAAGTCCACAACGGACAGCCAAAAACTGGCAACAACACAAACAAAAGACACAGCCAACAAGTGACCATGGAAAACGCACCAACAGGCAAAGCTACAAAACAACCCAACCAAAAAACGAGAACTGAACCATAAAAAGACAATAGAAGAGACTTAAGAAAAAGAGCAAGAATTATCGATGTTGGACTGAGAAGCAGAGCACACAATGAACAACACTTGACAAGCTACCCAAGCTCATCAACTCAAACCAAGAGAAAGAGGGAGCAAAGAAAAACACAAAGTCAGCAGACCCCACCACTTCAACAAAACCATCACGGTTGAGCTACAAAAAAACTCCCAAGACAAACTATAAGAACACCAAAGAGAAAAAGGTGAAGAGCAAAAACATCAATGTGGATATAATCCAAACATCCAAGTCACTGGAAGTTCTCCGATACCACCAGCACAGAGAAAGTAGCCCCAACAGCCTCAGAACAGATAAACAATAACTGAAAGAAAAACCAAGAACATCCAACTCAAAACGCAACTGCCGCAGCTACTCAAAAAGCTCCCAACTGAAATTTATCACCCAACCTACTGGAACCCAAATTCGCAAGATCATCCGTAAAAGAATTCCCACACCTAGGCATAAACTTGATGGAGACGCCTTCCCTCCAAGTGACAAATCAAATATCTCCCCATTCGCCAAAATCTCCTGATAAGCTTGAACCCCTTTTCGCCAAACTATCCGCGAATGAATTAAAGGCTCTAGACTCAAAAACAACTTCAATGCCACCAGCAAATCGTAGAGTGTTTACGGTTGGTTCTTTTCGAAAAGCCTTGGAGGAGTAAGAAATGCCTATGGAATCAGTCCCCGATATCATTTGGCAGGGACAATGCCGTCCAAAAATTGAGATCTTTCTTTGGCAATTATGGATAGGTAGGGTGTTAGTGAAAGATTTGCTCAATAGATATGGTATGAGTCATATGGTGGATTTAAATTGTCCTTTTTGAAATTCTGATAAAGAAACGATAGATCATTTTTTCCTAAACTGTACGTGGTCGAAAGCTCTATGGTTGATGTGCATGTCTTGGTGGGGGGTCACTTGTGTCTTCAATGAAACGATTAAAAGGTTGGATGGACAGTTGGAAGGGGCTTTGCCCGACTTCAAAACATGATAGGGCGTGGTCCTCCCTTTTTGGCGCAGTTGTATGGACCATATGGGAAAATAGGAATCAAGTTGTTTTTTAAGGAAAAAAAACTGTGTGGAGGAGGCAGAGATCTGGCTAAATTTCGGCTTGTGTGGTGGTTCAAACATCATGGGAAAGGTTCAACGTATTCAGTGGATTCTCTTCTTAGAAATGTGTTTGAGCGATGTGTGGAGCCTAAAGTCAAAGTTCAGCCAAAAATTGCAGATTGGATCCCACCAATGGCTGATATCCTCAAGTTTAATGTTGACGGATCGGTTAAAGGAAAATCAGGGCCAGCAGGCATAGGTGGTGTGCTGAGGGATTGTAACGGCAAGATTCTTTGCCTTTTCTCCTTTTACTCGGGAATCATGGATTCGAACGCAGCTGAAATTTGGGCGATCGATAGAGCGATTGCACTTTGTCAATCAAAGCCTAACATGCGAGGGCGGAACATTTTGGTGGTTAGCGACTCAAAAGTGGCTGTTTCGTGGGTCAATAAGGGTGACTTTGGAAATTTCAGCCATGTCAACATTAAAATATATATTTTTGAATAATCTATTAAAATAATAAAGTCTACTTCAGTAATACTGAAAAAAATGTTAAGAGAATATGAACATATAAAATGGGTAGAATTAAGTCAGCAAAATGTGTAGGTGGCCATTAAGTAAATGAGAATCAGAAGATCAATAATTGAGATTGTTAATTAAAAAAAGTATACAAAATACAATGACTTTGGGAATAGTTGCAATTTCCACTACTTGGCACGGCACACTTGACTTTCCACACACGAGTCCAATTCCAAGGAGGGTATATAATATTATAATATAACCCATTGTTTGGCTTGGGCTAGGATTTTTTTAATTATAATTTATTTTCGCCGACTATGTATTAATGAAATTTTTTAATAAATATTACAATAAATTTTGACACCGAATAGAGTGTATTGAATTGAAATTTCAAAAAGACTTATCTTTATGGAATTTAAAAATTTAGGTGCATTCAGTATAGACTTTTAAAAATTTATTAATAGTTATGGAGTATTTGGTCAGATTTTAGTATACTTTTAAAAAGTTATTAAAAGTCATTATATACTCGATACAAACTTTTAATGATTTTTAGAAAAATCATAGGGTATTCAACAAAGACTTTTTAAAAGTATATGAAAGTTATGAAGTATTCAAAATATCAATAAATTTTAGTGACTTCAAAATATCAATGACTTTTAGTTATATCAATCTTACAAATTGTATTTTATTTATATCAAATATTTTTAATGACTTCTTTTTTCATTTGAATCACTGTAGGAAAAATATGTAAAACTCTTTAAAAACACCGACCGTCAAGTATATGTTATATTTTCAAATAAGAGCATACTCATTCTTAACAAATTTCACAAATTAAATAAAATGATTTTTTTTAAAGAATAAATATTATCATTAAAAAAACATACAAACATTAACGATCTATAATAAAAAAAAATATTAACAAACAATATAAAACAACTCTTCAATGGATATGTAATTAAAGACGAGAGATTTTTATTTTTTTCCCTCTATTTTCAAAATAACTAAACGAAACAAATTAAATAAATCATTTATGTTAATTAAAAATAATAAAATATTAAAACCACTGCTCGACCATGACAATATGTCATGATCAAAGTCGCGTATGACCTTAGCTCCATATAATTATGATTAGTATCAAACTACTTATTTTAGACATGAGTCTTGTTCAATAATTATGTACGGTTTTTATGTTTTATCTTTAGAAATTTGAATTAATTTTGTGTTGATTTTTTATACTGATTGTCATACTTTCATGGAGATATGTAAAGGTTGATATTATTGTCAGTTTGCTACAATAGAAAATTTAATCACGTATATAGGTATGAATATTTTTATCAAGTTTAATTAACGATGATTTTGTTTTATATTCTTATGGATTTATTTATTTTTTACATTATAGATATGTATAATTTTTAAAACAAAAAACATAATATTTTAAAAGTCAATGAGAGTCTATAAAAATCTATAAAAATCTTTTAAAATAAAAATCTATGAATGTCTTTTGAAATGAAAGTGTATGAGAGTTTTTGAAATGAAAGTTTATAACAGTTTTTCATAATTCTTCAAAGTCTATAGAAGTTCATAAAAATACATAAAATCTATAAAAGTTATCCACTTCAAAAGGTCTTTAAAAGTCTTTTGAAATTCTAATCGAATACACATCCCTAAATGATCAGGTTAGAGGTTTAACGAGATCACTTTTATAACCGGAGTTACGGGAGATATTTACTCCCACTACAACACCAGACATAAAATTAATCACACTATCAAATATGTTAGTAAAATATAATAAATAGGTATTACATGTGGTAAGAGGTGATATATTGTAGCAATGAGTTGTCATTAAATATCACTAAGGCTAAAATATAATATTTGGAAAGATAAGAAATTGTATATGTAAACACAACATAATTTTAACATAGAAAAGTATTCAGAAATGCATGATAAATAAATTTTACTAAAATTGAAGAAATCAAGATATGGTGGGTCATAATCTGTACTAATTTGACACCAACAAAGGTTTGTCCATTGTTGATCACTTTTGACACGATTCATTAGGAGACAGGAGATAGTGGAAACATTCAAATCATTGAAATGTTTCCTGTTCCATTATAATCATGATCAAATTACTCACTTTAATATAGATATTCATCTGTTTCCAAAATACAAAATTCAACATGGAGACCATTGTCAATATGAAAATCAAAATTTCTACTGACCTTCCATTTATAATCAAAGTTAATTTAACACGAGTACAATTGGTATACATGTTAGTGATGGTGGGCTCAAATCTCATTATGGATATTTTACAAATATATCATACGTAATAAATTTTATTCAGAGTGATGATATCTATTGATTATATGCCAGTGTTGTGCTACCACATATTTGGTGTGAAATTTTTTTTTTTAAAAAAAAAACAGCAGTCAAAAATCAGAATACTGAATATCAAACTGTGGTGGATAAGATTTCATTGACTTTTTAAATTGTCACATCTCAAATGTAACAAGATTTAGTAAACAAAATATAGTTAGAATCGATTAATTGTAAAAATCTATCTAAAATTCTTTAATCAAATAATAATTATAGGCCATGATAAATACTACACTTCCCAAACAAATATTTTTGAATTTCATAATCAAAGACATAACTCTTGATTTGTAACAATCATATATTACGTTTATAATAAAATTAAAAACCATATTTGGACTAAATCAATAAAAGTTGATGAGTTGAACTTGGTATGATAGTAAATCCTTCATTTGGATGGTGGGGGACTCTTGCTTTGTAACAATCATATATTACGTTTATATTAAAATTTAAAACCATATTTTGACTAAATCAATAAAAGTATACGATATGAAGATGGTATTATGGTATTATGGTAAATCCTTCATATATGCATAGAGGTGAAGGTCGGGGGGAGGGCACGGGGGCCATGTCCCCGTCTAATAATTTGTTTTTCTATTTTATCATATTATACATAAAATGTGATATATATATATAATAATATTATCTTGTCCTTTTATTATTTTAATAGTATAAATCAACTAATAATTGTTGTTTCCATAATTTTATTGACCATGAAAATAGAAAACAAAATCGATCTATTTAATATTTTAATTTCCTATTATTTCATACGTTATTACCTAATTCAGTATGCATTTTTTTTTTAGATTTCACTAAGACAAACTAAGTAAATATTGAACTCTTATATTGATTACCTATATTATTTATTTTGTTAGGTTAATTATTAATATGATTTTGATAAATTTATTTTATTAGTTTATTACTTAAATTTTGATGGTATAATGACATTTTAATTAAGTTATTGAAATTTATATTTTACGAGCCAGAAACTATTTTTTTTTTAGTTATGCATACCGTTAAGAATAGATCTAGGTTTTGCAACAAAATAAAATATATATTTTTTCATACACTTTTTAATTATATAATTGAAATGAAAATTACGAAGAAAATTATATCGATTTGGTTATAAATAATTTTCTAGTTATAAAATAGACGTTTTACATTTTAATTAGTTAATGCCTATTTTATTTTTTTATTTATATAATTACTTTTAATACTAAACGTTATCACATTTTATTGAAAAGTATCAGATGTGAGATTCCACATTTTTTCTTATGCGGGATTCCTACTGATATTATTTAAAGATTGAGTGACCTATAATATTTATTTTTTTCATGGTCCCTCAAAACAAAATTATGGCTTCGCCCCTATATATGCATCATGAAGTTGGGAATTAGAGTATTTTCATCTCTCTAAAAATTTTCGGATTTATGTATCAGTGTAATACTTCTAAAAAAACAATGAAAATAATACTAAAAAAATTGGGTTAATTATTAAATTTCAACTTCACAATCTAGCAAACAAAAATATCAACCTCGTTAAATATATATATTTCTTAATCTATCAGTATATACAGATGAAATTATATAAAGATATTAAATGTGAGTCACTTATTTATAAAATAGTTTTGACAAGTGTATACATATTAAGAAAAAATATGTAAAATAAATTACTCATATTTAATATTCTTATATAATTTTATTATTGTGCACTGATTTAAAAAATTGAGTATATATATAACCACCGGTAGTACTCTAAAGTGTAGTAGAAAACAAAGCAGAGGATTAAAGAAGAAGTGGAATTTTGAGCAGCTTATGTTTATTGTAAACAAAAATAAAAAATAAAAAATAAAAAATGGATTGGTCATGAGTTTACTGGCGGCTACTCTCATGATTTTTCAGTAAACTTCCAGCAAACTTCCTTGGTCATTTTGAGATAATTATCCAAAACAAACATTTTCTAATTAATATTATTTTTTACCTCAATAAATAATATTATTTTACCTCAATAATCTTGACTAGATTTTCTAATTGTGTAACTATTTTTGTCTTTTATCTTAGGTGGCAATAATATTATATATTATCCGTGGACACAATGTTAGTATGAATTGAATTTCGTTTAATTTCTTATAAATTATTATAAATTTAGAAATTGAAAAGTCGGCTTGAATCGTAATCTTAATAATATAAGTTATATCAAAATTTAGAATTATAAGTTTGTGATGATTTTGCACTATGTTTATGAATATAACACAAACATGAAATGAATTTAAGTGACTAGATTTGTATATTATAATAGAATTAATTAAATAGATTGTATTTAATTAGAATGATATTACCGTAACAAAAATTGTCACTATAATTACTTTTAAAAAAAGTACAATCTTTTTGTCCAATATTTCCACCAATATTCTCATTCACAGAAACTAGTCTCTTCATGTCACTATAGAGATAAAATAATACCAACAAAAAAAAAACCAACATTTTTTAAACGAAAATCACAGGGCCCTTCATAGTTTGACAAGTGGGTTTTCTTATTTTTATTTTTATTAATTTTTAATTTCCAATTACACTTTATATATCAAATTTAGTTTGCAGTTGAGAGAGATCACATAAGCATATCCTTCTAGGTTCTTGACGATCTCTCTCTTTATCTATCTCTGATTTCTTTCCAGTAATGGTGGTTTGATACTTTGATCACCTTGAATATTCCTCTACTTCGCTCTCTTTTTATTCCTTTTCTGGGTATCTTTTTTCTTTTTTGATATATCTGTTCCAGATTTTTGCATGATTGATATGATTCCAGTTTTATCATTTCGTTTATATTTTTAGAATATATAAAAGGAAAAAAAAAACGTCATGAGTAACACAATGAGACCTAGAGTCAAGTTCATGTTTTTCATGGTTTATGATAGAGGTTGATTTATTTATTCACTTATTTATTTATAGTTTTCATTAACTTCTTCATAATTCAAAGGTGTTGTGTGTGATTTTTGAAACCCTCCAACATCTATAAAATATATTTTCACCTTTTTATATAAATAATCATTATTATGGATTTACGTAAGGGATCAAAATCAAAGAAAGGGAACAATTTGATCATCAAGACATGGCAGCGATGCAAATCCATCGGCCGCAGCGGCAACCGTGTGCAGCCGCCGCGGGCCCTGACGACGAAGAGCAAGTCCTGGCCGCACATGGTGTTTTCTCCGGATGAGGAGGAGGAGGAGAAGCCGGCGAGGAAGCAGCGCGTGGCGCCGGAGGGGTGCTTTTCAGTGTACGTGGGACCCCAGAAGCAGAGGTTTGTGATCAAGACGGAGTACGTGAACCACCCTCTCTTCAAGTTGCTGCTGGAAGAAGCCGAGTCTGAGTACGGCTTCAACAGCGAGGGTCCTCTGGTTCTTCCATGCAAAGTCGATGTGTTTTACAAGGTTTTGACGGCCATGGAATCCGACAAGGACATGGATAACGATACCCATCAAGGTTGCGGGTTCGCGAAGAAGGGTCACGGGTCATATCGTCTTCTCAGCCCGTCTCGAAACATCGCCGTAAACCAGTTCTGAGCTAGTTCAAAGTAAATATCTGTTTCTATGAATATATTGATAAAAGTATTGAAAATATCGTCAGAATTTGATGTTTTGACGATATTTTATGAATATTAACAGTATTTACTTCCTTACTTAATCGTCCTGTTGTTTTCCGTGTTTGAGTAGTCAATTAATAATGGTAATATTGTACATAGTAGGATCAAGAGGATCGGGAATGTACGTATTAGCAGGATATATATACATATCCAAGCTATGTTTTGTTTATCTAAGATTGTAATCACTACCGTTTTCTTGAAGGTTTAATTGAAGTACTTATGTTTTAGAGTGATTTTGTTATGTTGTGACCTTTTCCTAATATTTTTATAATATATTGACACCTAATTAGATCAAAAGACGATTTTAAGTAGTTTTGTTTTACGTGTTTTGATTGTGTCAAAAATATTGTTTTAATTTTATATTGAAACCTAAGTGAGGTAGTTGTTATGTCTTTTTTTTTCTTCTTTTAAGCATTACATAAGTTCAAGGATTTTCAGAGACGATGGATTTGAAGCCACGAATCTTATGAAGGTATACCATCAGACCAACCATATATCGTGTCGGTGGTTAGTACAGTAAATCCTTGATTTGGAATATGATATATAATTAAAATTCTCATGAGATATGAACACAGTTGAAATTTGATATCCGGATAGTATAATTTTTTGAAATACGGTATATGATTTTGTTTATCGAATTAGAGAAAATTAGAAGTGGTCCTTTTAGTGTTGTTGCTTGTGTGAAATCATTTGAAGATGATGGAGACTAAAAGAAGCAACACATACAAAGTTATATGTGCAGATAATAACATCATGTCGATACCTTTCGAAGCCTATTGGGTAGGAATCTTACATCATATTGATCTGAAGCACATATAATAAGATAAGATCCACGAACAAGTGTATATAAAAGATGGCATGCTACTGGTTGGTTAGACTTGTTTTATTTATTTATTTATTCTATTTGTATCGTATAATTTTTAAAAGTTTTTTATAATTGGTAGGATTCAAACAACTGATTTAAGAGTCATTTATTCAAACCCTAAGCTCGTTTCTATCGGTGGAGCTACACCCTTAAAGATAGTTAGAATCTATTAACTCACAATTATTTTCAATTAATTATATATATAATTATAATTATTTAGTCTGGTCGGTTGGTTATATATATATTTTTTCGTATGGGTTTACTAATAATTAACACATGATAATTAGTGAACCTATATGAAAAAAAAACTAGGACCAATCTAACTGGAAAAAAACTCCATATATATCTTTTTGTTGTCGGTTCAAAATATCAATTCCTTATATGTGGATAATTAGTGGGTTTATTGTTTCTATCAAAATATTCACTATTTGGATAAAATTGCCTTTCTTTATAAAAAAAAATCTCTATTTTCTTCTTCTTCTTCTTCTTCTTCCCAGGCCTCTAGTATTCTTCTTATTCTTTCTGGATGTGTTTAATTGTGTTAGACTTGGTGTGTTTAATTTGGTGTTGCCCTGTGTTTAATTGGTTTATCCTGGTGTGTTTAATTGAGTTGTCGTTGTGTGTTTAATTGGTACCCTGGTGTGTTTAAAGTAATTTGGGAAATTTTCCAAATTTGAATAGATTTGGAAATTTTTTAGATTTCCTCATACCAAAAAAAAAATTAAAAAAACTTTGAAACAATAGATTTATCGTAAATGTTATTTTGTTAGGGAGACATTTTTTGTTTAGAAAAAAAACATAATTTGGAAAAAAATTAACAAACATAATCTGAATTATTTTCAAAATAAAAAAAAACCTATAATTTTTCTTTAAGCAAAATCAATTATGGAAAAAAAAATTAACAAACATAATCTGGATTTTTAAAAAAATCTGGAAAATTTTCAAAATAAAAATGGAATTTTTATGAATCTGGAAAAAAAATTAAACAAAACGAAATCTGATTTTTTTAATTTTTTTTTAAACAAAGCGAAATTTTTAATTTTTTTTAAACAAACAACACCCAAACTTAAACACAACCAAAACCACCTTTAAAATCAACAACTAACATTCAAATATGAACCACCATTTCGACATCCGAATACAATCCAGATTTGCAGACAAAGGAGAGAGAAGAGGAATCAAAAAATGCTTTGATTAAAGAGGAGAGAGGTGTGAGAGAGGAGATCGGAAGCCAAGATCGGGTTGTAAAAAAATTTGTGGTCGAGAGAGGAGAGATGGTGTGAGAGAAAGAGAGAGAGAGAGATAGGAGATTAAAAGAGAAAGAAGGAAGAGAGAAAGAAAAGAAAAAAATGATTTTGACCAAAGGAGAGAGAAGAGATCAAGAAAATAATGAGGGGTATTTAGATTTTCACAAGCAATTATTTGATAGAAACAGTAAAAATATCAATGTTGGAAAAAAAAAACTTTTTTATTTTTTTAACTAAAAAGGGGTATTACTGTATATATAAAAAGAATTATATAAATACGTACTAATAGAATTATATAAGGACATTAAATGTGAGTTACTAATTTTACATTCTTTGATTTGGTATGTATGCACTTATCAAAACTCTTTTATAAATAATTAACTCATATTCAATGTCTTTATATAATTTCATCGGTATGCACCGATAAAAAAATGACTATATATATATTATGGTTTTTTTTTTTAAGAATCTAAACGAATAGAGTGAACAATTAATTTTAACCTTGAGCGAAAAGACACAAATATCTTTGGATTTTTTTTTTAATAACCATTACTCTGTATATTTGATGTGGTTGTTGTGAGTGTATTATAATTATTGGACCATATCAACTTGCACTGAAATAATAAAAAAGATTTTTTAAGACTAGAGAGCCATTTTGCCTTGTAGAGGTTTATATTTGTTTTTAATGGAAATTTCGCCAAAGTCATCACTACTCATGTATGCTGCTGCTAAGCAAAGTTGACTTTTAATTTATTTAATCAAATTTTAGTACTAATTTGTTGGACGACTAATTAGTAGCTAGTTATTCTTAATTTTCTAACTTAAAAATATATAAATAAATCAATCTATCGTTTTCCACAACCTTATCAATTAGTTGATGCTCTGTTTCTTGGATCACCATTGGATCTGTTGCTCTAATTACATTGACATGTTAATTGTCAGTTATTATATATTATTAAAAAAAACACATTTATGAACAAGTTTATATGCCGGGCAGCCCTGCGGTGGATAGAAAAATACTTACTTACTGACTGATCAGTATCCAAGATACTAACTCTTCTAATGGGGTGTTGTCACGTGATATTCTTTTTTAATTTTTTTAAATTATCTAATAAAATAGATCACGTGTCATCACCTCATTGGTGGAATCAGTACATTGAATACTGACTGATCAGTATCCAAATATTGTTCGAGTGGGTAAAGGGGGCGCTCGCCCTGATCACCTCATGTCTAGGTATCCAAAATATATGATATGGGTTTGTGATATAGGTTATGTTGTAAAACAAAAAACAAAAAACAAAAAACAAAAAAAACTCAAATGATATTTAAAATAAATAGAACCTAACCCAATTTGTTTTATTATACTAAAACCTTTTTTAAAAAAAAGTTTCATATTTTCCTATCACCTCTTATCTATATATTTTTTTTTATTTTTTTCACCCATCAAAGATAAAATAAAAAACAACATATATAAAAGTCATGAATTTTTAAATTTTTATTTTTATTTTGGGATGAAGTGGGGATAAATTTGTTAATATATGGCCCATATTTTAGTTTTCGCTCAAAGACTTCGAAATATCAACACTATTTATATGATTATTTGGGTGTAATGTTAGACTAGAGTTTTGTTTGAGATCAAACACTACACTACATGCCTTATAACATCAACCCACGCGCCCACACGGCCAAACGACCACACATACTTGTAATTTGTAAAGTAGGTGTATGAGATACATACTTGTAATTTGTAAAGTAGTGTATGAGATACATACTATACATTACTAACATAAAAAGGAAGTGCACGCCATTCGAGTCAAAATATTATAATATTATAATATTTAATATAATTTTCAATAAATTTTATTTAAAAAAGAAAGTCAACATATTTTATTAAATTATGGGTATAAAATTATGAACTAAGGTATGTTTGACAGGGAGGAAATAAAATAGGAAGGATAAAAATATATGAAGATATTAACTGAAAATTTGTTCTTGATGAGAAATTCTAGTTAACACCCTCGAGACCACTACCACGAAAGTGGTGGCCGGGGGTTGATACCTTAAGTACCAAGATTAATTGTGCAATGGTAAGGTATTTAACATAGGGGTCAATGTGATGAGAATAAGATTAATGTGACTTTATTATAAAACATATATGTCATATATAAGCTCTCGAACACTCTCAATCTCGCTAAGATACAGTAGGATGACAACCTCGTGCCAATCGAATAGTAGAATACAACGACGGCCGTGTTCTCCTCACTCCCTTCTTGACCTATTTATACACAATCCTAATATGTTAAGTTTGTGACTTTCTTACCGTCATTTTCTGAATCCAATCCCCCCCTTATCAGGCGGGATCCATTATTTTGAATGTTGTTGACTTTGATTTAATGACGGAGTTGAGAATATATTTTAGAGAAGTTTGATTCCTCTTTGAACTCAAATACTTGTCATGCATGTACACGGTGTTTCAACGCTCGATGGAGTGTAGATATGATCATATGTGTCTTCATGGCGTGATTTCTCATGGAGGTCATCACGTATAAGTGTTAACTGTTTCATAGAGTGTGGCAGGTCCATGCCCCGATCTTGGTTTTAGGAGCTTGGTCGGACCCCTCTAGGTCTCTTGGAATTGATGATGGCTTCGTGGGCATCCTTTGGTGGGCTTCTTTCTTCCTGTTCGGAAGGGTTCGAAACTACCTTTAGCGAGGTGGAGCAACTCTACAGTGCGAGCTTGGTGATTAATGGATCTATTTCTGTGTTCGGAGAGAACGACGAGCTTCCAAGAAGGTTGCGGGGTGATCCCAAGCTCGGAGAGCCTGGTTCGTCATGCGTCGGGCTTTATCTGAATTCTCTTTTTGGTGTAAGGAGCTTGATCCGATCGTGTCAGGATCCACCACGTATGCTTCCCAAGCTCGATGACTTTTCCTCGCTTTTACGGGACAACTCCATGGCTCGACCCCAAGATCTAGGGTTCAAAGATGGGTAATCTCAGGCCTGGACCCAGGTTAGGAGAGTGTAAAATTTCTCTTTGGTCCCTAGCCAAATTTGGCTATTAACAGAAAGAATAGAAAAGATAAGGGAAAAAAGGGAAAATAATTTTCTCTTGAACTGTTTGGTAAACAGGAAGGAAAAAAGATTGGATGAAAATTCTTTTGTATCAATTGTACTATTTTATCCTTATATTATAGTTTATATATTATATATTTTTATATTTAATATATCAATGTAATTTAAACAATATTGAATCCAACTTTTATTTTAGCAAAATGACTTTAAACTTTGTAACCTATTATATATATATATATATTAATACATTATGTTTTGTAAAGTTATTTTAAAAAATAGATTTTAAGCAAATTAAAAAATGGATAAATTTATAACTTCATTTAAACCAAAAGCCAATATCTATTTTCTCTCCACTTTTCCTCCCACTTTTGGGGGGATTAAAATGTGTAGGAACCAACAATCAATTTATCCTTTCACTTTTCCATTCCCTCCATTTTTCTCCCCATACCAAACACACACTTCTCTAAAAAAAAAATTAATCCTTTTTCCCTCCACCTTTTTCTTTCCTCTCATTTTTCCTTCCTACCAGACATACCTAACTAAGAATTCTTATAGTTGTGTGATATATATTATATCATTACTTGTGGTGGCGACTGGATTAGGACATTGAGAAAGTGAGGTTACATAAGACATTTATGGATCAAATATCACTCTCATTTAGATTTAAGGTGGATTTGATTTAATTGAATAAGTAACATAAACATTTATTTCATTTAATATAAATAATAAATAAGTAAAACTGATCGGTTTCATTTCATTTTTTTTTTTAATAAAATAAAATAAATTGAAGATTTTTTTTTGTTTATGATAAGAATTGAAGCTTTGATGGAATTGAATTAAATCTTACTTCAATTAACTATTGATCCACAGTCCGATAATTTTGACTAAGACAAGGAAAAAATTCATATTTCTTCAATTCTTCCAAGCATTGCATAGCGGAGGTTTTTCTTTATCACAACAATTAATTTGATATTTGTTTATGGGATATTATTAATTTCCCCTCTAACGTTTCAGTCAACATCATTTTACCCCCTCGATTTTCAGAAACCCCCATTCCCCTCGTGCCATCTATTAGATGTTAAAAATGTGCAATGGAGGTTACTTTTGAAAGGCAATTTAGTACTTGAATAACATGTTCTATAAAAAATCAAAAAACCAAAAAACAAATAAAATATCTCACTAATAAGAAAAATTGATATTAAAAATAATCAAATTTAAATAAAAAAATAAAAAAATCAAATTAAAAGTAATAATTAAAAATAATCAAATTAAAAACCAAAACCCTAGTAACCATTCCATTTTCATCATCATCACCCATCACCTCCAGCATTGACCATCACCAGCATCATTTTCATCATCAACCCATAATCATCAGAAACAAACTAAAGCTCAACAACCCTTAACCACCACCAAAACGAACCTAGAATTCCTCATCGCCGATGAACCTACCAACCATCGTTGTTGCCGACGAACCCAGCAGTCGCCGTCGAACACAAACCCAATCGTCGTTGACGAACCCAACAGTTGTTGCCGATGACGAATACGAACTTAACATACACCACCGCCGAAGAACTCGAACCCAGCAGCTGCCACTGACGAACAAGAATGTATAAACCCCGAAAATCCAACCCATAAACACCTTAATCAAACCAAACAAATAAAATAAAAACTCTCCCACCACCAACCCCAGAAATCTGTCATACACCCAAACCCTCGACGATTCTGAACGATCACCAATCCCACCCAGAAAACCACTATAAGCCCGCCATCAATCACCCAAAAGCCTTTCTGAAACCGTCACCAAATACCACCTTTCTAAATTTTAATTTTTTTTTAAAAAAATTTGTTTGTCATTTTAACATTTTAAAAATATTTAGTAAATTTTAGATTTTTAATGATAAGGGTATTTCTGTATCTTCATTCATTGTGTATGTCGGCCACTAACTTATTTAACGATTTATAGAAGGTAGGGGAGGAAATGGGGATTTCTAAAAACCGAGGGGGTAAAATGATGTTAATTGAAACGTGAGGGTGAAAATTTATAATATCCCTTTATTTATACAACGATCCTGATTTCATAGATTGGACATAATAGTTGCAACCATTCACAAAGCAAGATTCCAAAATCAAATTGACACATTCCCTTTAAACATTAAAAAATTTGACATAACATTTTTTTTTTATTGAGTGCAACTATGTTGACTAATAAAAAGATGCTTTTTATTGTTGTCACCAGACTAGCGAAATTTCTTATTCATCATTTCATCCACTGATTCATTGGAAAGTGGAGCAAAAAAGACTCAAAAATGAAAATCGATTAAATTAAGTGAATTAGTCACATGGAGTGAGCCAAATAATTAATTAATTAATTTTTTTTATGTCCTTTTATCTTGTATTTTCATGTTCATCATTATATCAAAGTAACGATATATATATATATAAAACCTAAAAAACTAACCTAAAAATCTACATAAATAACGTGACAAAGTGATTAAGTTTTATCATACAAATTATGAGAGGATATGATAAATAATACAATAAAGACAAATCACTACTATATCATTTAAGTTAAATTTTAAACTATTTTTTTAATTAAATAGCTTTAATTAGCTCAAATAATATGACATGATTTATTCTTAACCTACTTGCTGGCATGAAGTTATCAATTTTACGACCTTAATAAAATCTTTAAAGTGACGATATTTACATCTCTCAAAAACTGTATGTATATTCTAAATTAGTATGTTTTTAAAAATCTAATAATACCTTTGAGTAAAATTACTAAGAATACTAAGTACTCGTTTGGTTGAGCTTTCTACTGCATTAAAAGGTCTACAAATATCTAATTGTTTTTTTAGAGTTGTTTGGTTGAGTTTTTGAGATTGTCTATTTTAAATTGGGTAGAGTAAACCTCTACTAGGAAAAAACCCATGAGGAGATACTTCTCCAAATAGATATTTTTTTTTAAAAAAAAACACTCTATTTGCAATAGATATAGTACAAGTAGTTCTTTTACCAATAGATGTTTTTCAAAAGCCTAACCAACCAAGCTGTAAATAGTTTGTAAGTATACTTACTAATAATTATTAATTAGTTTTCCATTTTATTCTTTTGTAAAAAAAAATCTATAAATTATTAGATATTAACATATATCATTAAAAACCCTTTCCATTTTCTTAAACACTATATTCTCTTTTAAATACTAATTTCAGATATATTTGTAATTTCTTTTAAATAAATAAAAATTGATTGCTAAGTATGGAGAATGAATCAAAATCATCCAAAATTGGTTGTGAATGTTTTAAATTAATTATTATTAGTTTCATAATAAAAATCTCTTTAGTTTTTTTTTATCAATATCATTTTTTTTAAAAGAAGTTATCAATATCCGTTGTTCTTTAATTTCATCAAAAAAAATTATATTTTCAAATCAGATAGAATATGACACAAACCTTGCATCTATACAATTTTGTAAACATAAAATGGATCTCTAATCGGGACATAAAACAATCAATAAGAAATGTAAAGAGTTGCCTGGCATGACAAGAGAGAAAGAAAAACAAGAAAAATAGAGTATGATTTTATGGAATGAAAACATAGAAGAGAAAAAGTGAAGGAAGTGAAATAACAGTCATAGAATTAAAGATAATTTTAAATAATAATAAAATTGAGTAAATAATATAATAATAGGTGTACTCGTATGTATTTTAAAAAATATATTACATTATAATTTAAAAAAAAGAAGATATTTTTGATATTAAGTAAGGTTTATTTATAAATTATAAAAATTTTAAATTATCTTAATAGGTGTGATTATAAAACGGATGATCATATAATTTTTAAACGGTATCATTACTCATTATCGTTGTTCAATTCTTAATATAAGATTTATTTGGAGTTCAATTGGGCCTATTGGCCAATATTGGGTTCGGCCCATGGTATGTTAGTTTGGCTATTATTATTATTTTTTGTTTTTTAATCACGACTCAGAATAAAAATAACATAAGTTATATTTTTATTTTTATTTTTTAAATCAACCTATGAGAGAAACCAGAAGCACAAAGCAAGACAAGTTTGAATTTTTGTTTGATTGCTGTAAAAAAAAAAATTGTTTGGTTGCTATGAGAAAAAAAAAGAGACAAAAAATGGATCTGATTGAAAAAGAGATTTAGAGATGTATTTAGGAAAAAAAAAAGTTACTGTAGGCAAGTTTTCAGTAACTTTTTTTTTTAAATTCCTCTTATGTCCTTAAAATCGTGACATCAAAATATTTACCACAGATCATGCTTAAATATAAACTAATTGAAGATAAAATATCTCACAACCTTATAATTAATTAAAGAGAGAAAATAAAAAATAGCCATGAGAAACATTAAACTTTCGTTTGTAACCACTTTTGAAATTTTATTTGTTAATAACCATTTTTTTTTAAATTCAGTATATGTCCATAAATTATAAAAATACTAATGGATTTGATTTTTATTTAAAACTGAAAGCAAACTTAATATTATGACTAAAATCTGGAACAAAACTTGAAATCACTACTAGAAACTTGAAACTTGAAATCTTGTTTTAAAAAATGAAATTTTGAAACTTGAAATCTTACTTAAATTGAAATGTTGAAACTTGAAATCTTGACTAAATTGAAATGTTAAAACTTGAAATCTTATCTATATTGAAATATTGAAACTTAAAATCTTGACTAAATTAAAATGTTCTGGGTTTTTAGTATTTCGTTTTTTTTTTCAGCAGATCTAATCATCGGCGAAGGGGGAGTTTGACGGCGTTGCTGGACGGTCGTGAAACCAAGACGACAGCACTCCGGCAAGCCGTTGATGACGTGTGAGAGAGAAAGGAAAGGAGAGAGAAAGAGAGGTGAGTGAAAGAGAGAGAGAAAGAAGAGAGCGAGCTGCCGGGAGAGAGAAAAAGAGGTTTAGTGTGAGGGAAAGGAGGGCGACGACGGTTCGCCGTCACACCGCAGACGGGAGAGAGAGATCAGGGAGAGAGAGGAAAAAAAGAGAGAAGAGAGAGAAAATGTTCGGGGATGGTTTTCATATGAGGGCATTTAAGTAATTTTTTTAAAAAATGGCTATTAACGAATAAATTTTCGTATATGATTAAAAACAAAATTTTTATAATAATTGTAGTTATTTTTAATATTTTCCACCTAATTAAAGGTCAAGGTTCAATAAAAATTTCAAATTTAACACAAATATTTACCGACAAACTAAATTAAACAAGTAATTTGAGTTGCTTCGGTTTAGCTGAGGTTTCCGGATGATTTCCAATTAGAGCAAGTAATTGGGGTTTTCTCTTTCAATTGTATTCTATGATTTCATAAAGGGCAATTAGGTCATTTACGTGTACTTTTGCTAATCTGTTTCAGACGACTGTACATTTTCAATTCGATCCCTCTAATAAATAAATTTTACTAAAATAATATATATATATATATTTTGTATTCCTATCCTAAAAATTTGATCCTCAGAGCGAAAACGGTGCGTTTTGTCTTGTATTTTGTCCCTGTCCTAAATTTTTTAAAAAGCCGGGTCGCTACACGAAGTCTAAATTTCCAGTACAGAGACTAGAGAGAGAGAGATGGAGAAGAAGAACTTGAGCAGCAGCAGCTCAACCATGATACTCCACCACGCCGTGATCGTCACTATGGACTCCGAGAACCGACTGTTTCGAAACGGAGCCGTCTTCATCGACCACGATCGAATCAGAGCCGTCGGTCAGTCCGCCGATATCCTTCAACATTTCTCGCCTCTCACCGATCAAATCCTCGACCTCCAAGGCCAAATTATACTTCCAGGTAAAATCTCTCAGCTCTTCGTTTTTGTTTTTGATTTTGAAAGCAAGTAAAGTGTTTCCAAAACTTACTCTGATTGATTTTGAATAGGATTCGTGAACACGCACGTGCACACATCTCAGCAGCTCGCGAGAGGGATAGCCGACGACGTCGATTTGCTGACATGGCTTCACGACCGAATTTGGCCTTACGAATCCAACATGACGGAGGAGGATTCTTACATTTCCACCTTACTCTGCGGAATCGAACTCATTCACTCCGGTGTAAGAAAATTAAAAACTCACACACACGAAACCATACTCGATTTGAAATCTAATTTAGAAAGTTGATTTATGATTTTATTTACTGATCAGTTGTGGTTTTTGAATTTTGGGAAATTAGGTGACATGTTTTGCTGAGGCTGGAGGGCAACATGTGACTGGAATGGCTAGAGCAGTTGAGTTACTGGGTCTACGCGCGTGTTTGGTCGAGTCAATAATGGATTCTGGTGAGGGTTTACCGGCTTCTTGGGCTATTCGTACTACTGATGATTGTATTCAGGTTGCTTCATATTTTGATTTTATTTTTTCTAGAATTGCCGAGTAATTTTTGTATAATTGAGTTATTGTATATTTGTATGAAAATGTGTGTTTTTATGTTTAATTGATTAAACTCGAGGTTTATGGTTAATGGTCTAAATTAGTGGTCATCGTCCATTTTGTGATTAGAATTGGTTATTCACTTATTCATGTCACATGGCATGGTATTATTGGATATGGTGCATATATCACGATGATTAAAGATTTTGTAGGAAAGGAAACAAAAAGAATGTATAGGACTGGTAGCTATTTGTTGGACCAAAATCAACCATGTTTTTAGTACTTTGGTTCTGTTACTTCTGTACAAGAGATTCATGCTTTGGAATCTCAGGAAGGGTAGTTCAGTTGTGGTTGGATACTTAGATTATAGCATATGGTTATATTTTCCACTGTTAATTTTATCCAACTTGCTAAAACGTCATTTCTCATAATTGCTTTCTTTTCTTCGTTTAGCGAGTATCATTCCAATTTGATTGAATCATTATCTCTAGATTTCAACCAGTCCTTGATTTAAGCTTTTTTTTTTTCCCAATGCAATGGTACAGTCTCAGAAGGAGCTTTATGAGAAGCACCATAAAACAGCTGATGGTCGCATTAGAGTATGGTTTGGGATAAGGCAAACTATGAATTCAACTGAGCGGTTACTTCTCGAAACAAGAGATGTAGCTAGAGAGTTGAATACTGGAATCAACATGGTACTGAACTCTACCTCTCTTTTCTTTGGTTGCAAGTGAAGTTAGTAAATGTTTCTGATGATATATTATCTACTGGTTAACTTATCTGATTCATGCTATAGTCTTCATGTCGGAGTAGAAAATTGTATAAACATTGCTGTCCCTTCATTGCTTGGGGCCTGCACATGGACTGTCAATGAGCTTGGTACTGAATATTTAGCTAATTACTTTGTCTATTATCCCTTCTCTGTAAATTTATTTTGTTTAATTTTTGTAAATAATAAAGATGTGGAGACATCTTGAGATTTTCAACATACGGTGAGGCTCCAATCTGGTATTGAAGTAGTATTATATTGCAATTATATAATTATATGTTATCTAAAGCCACAGGGAAGCGTTAGGTATAAATATGTTAGAAGTGACTTGGAGAATAATACATTGATTTGTTAGGGTAAACTTTCTTTTAAGTGGAAAATAACTAAGGAAATAAATTATTATTTTCTTCATATTGATTACTTTGCCAATGTTCAGCATACTGCGGAGATATCCTACGAGAATCAATTTGTGATGAATACTCGAAACGTTGATCACGGAACAGTTACATACTTGGAAAAATTAGGATTCCTGCGAAACAACTTGCTTTCAGCTCATACAGTTTGGGTCAACAACTCTGAGGTAATTGTTTCTCCTACTTTGTGTTACACTTTTGGAATTTAATCAATCCGTGTAAATTTTCATCAATGTACAAACTTAAACATAAAATCAGAGATAGATTTCAGTTATTGAGTGACCGTGAGATTGTTATAGATTTATAATGGAAAGTTTGAACATTTGTTTTGGTGGGGGATGGAGGCAACAATATTAGTATTGTTCGTTTTGATGAACCATGAAGTAACATTACCACATGTCATCTTCAGATTGGGTTTCTCTCTAGGGCTGGGGTCAAAGTATCACACTGTCCTGCAGCTGCAATGCGCATGCTTGGTTTTGCACCTATAAAGGAGATGCTTGATGCAGGCATCTGTGTATCCTTGGGGACGGATGGGGCACCATCAAATAATAGAATGAGTATTGGTTCGTTTGACTTATGAACCCTTGCTTTCTCTTCCTTACGTAACATCATGACTAGGCTTTTCATTCTTTGCACATAATATATTTTGTTGAAACAGTTTCTTTCTAGAGAATCCTGAACACACCTTGTAGCTCACACGTCAAAATTGTTCAAGGATTATCTATGGATATACCCTTTTGCAGTTGACGAGATGTACCTAGCTTCCTTGATAAACAAAGGACGTGAAGTGTTTGTAAAAGGAACAACGGATCCTACAGCTCTCCCTGCTGAAACTGTTCTCGGAATGGCCACCGTAAATGGTGCCAAAACATTACTGTGGGACGATGAAATAGGGTCGCTTGAGGTTGGGAAAAAGGTTAGATCTATGGATTACATTAGTTACCCTTTTTTTGTTTCTAATATGCTGAATAAAGTAATGTAGTGTTTAATTCTCAATTAAAGGTATAGTTTTTGAGTTTGGCCTCCTTAATTTTCGATTTTACATTGCCTCTTAAGAATATTTTCTTGAAAATGATTTCACTACAAACATTTTTAACTTGTAAAAGGAATTGGTGGAATTATGTCAATATACCATTGAAGCTGGACTACCTGATGCAGGATAGTGCTTCGAAATTTCGTTTCATTTAAACGCAACAATAATATTTCACCAACTAGGAAATCAATTGAAAGAAGCTTGTGAGAAGTCACAAATATTTAATATATTCTATGGATGACTGGATGAAACAAGAAGTTCTGAATAAAATTTATGGAACTCACGAATGGAAAAGTATAGAAAAGAAAAGAAAAAGTTAAAGAAGCATCTGAATGATCCGCCTCTTTTTCTCAAGAGCCTACTACTTGCCTTCTCATGTACACATTTTCATCACTGAACTATGTTTAAATGTGAATCCTATGTCTTTGGTTCTTCTGCATGCTTTTTAAGACTAATAAGACTGACTGATCTTTACGTTCATGATCTGCTAGGCTGACATGGTTGTGGTCGATGCTTTCTCTTGGTCTATGATTCCTATTCATGACTGGTATGTAATAATGTAATGATTAACAATCACTGAAAAAACATTTTCTCTGTAATTTTCTGCTATTCATAGGATCTATTAATGCTTATTATCTTGGTGAGGACTCACATTTTGGTTTTTCTAATTGCAGCATCGCCAACCTTGTATATTGCTTGCGAACCGAAAATGTTGTCTCTGTAATGTGCAATGGCAAGTGGATTATGAAGGATAAGAAAATATTGAATGTGGATGAGGTATTGTCCACTTTTTTTTTCCCCTTCTCATCTCGTCTTTGAAATTTTTTACTGCTTACTCAGATGATGATCTTTAATGCGACAGAGAGCGATTATTTCAGCAGCCAAACACGCGTCTCAAGAACTTTTGAAAAGGGCGGGGATTAAAATACCCAACAGAATGAATGTACTCTGACTGTAATTAGCTGTTTCAAATTCTAACAGTTCGATCAAGAACAAGTGCTTGTTCTGATGGAAATTGTTGTTCATATTGGAAAAGCTTTTGTATTTATTTGAACGTAAATGGCTTTGATCACTTGTGCTTCTCAGTTAAGTTTATCGAAATGAATTTGGTTTCAATGTTTATAAGTTTGAAACTATCAAATATTAAATGTTTGAGAAAGAATCAAAGTTATAAATAGCTATATAACTCACTAGATAATTAAATTTTACTGTTTTGTATTACAATAAAAATTGATCATCTAACCACATTCTATATAATGTAATTTCTGATTAATTGGATTGAATTCCGACTATTTTTAAATGGAGTAGTGCAAGGTATCTCGAGTCTCAACTCATTTAACAATTTAATTTTCGGTGAGGTTCGGCTCTACCCTGTCCAGACTCCAGAGCGGGTTTGTCCACACAAGCTTGGCAGCCTGCCTGTCTTTAGGTTGTTTTGTGTGTAATACTATTAAGACCTGCCTTGGACGTGAACTAAGTCCGACCCTACCCTCAAGTCGTGTCCTCCAGGTTTATGGGCTTTGATAGTCAAGTCCGGTCTTGGGGATTAGAGATCTGAGCTAATCCCTCAATTTGATCCCACCCGGCCCATTTGACATCTTACCAAACACCTCTGATAGCAAAAAAAAAAATCTTGAAGCTACGTCGTATCGTATCAAGACGAAGTCCACGTGTGACACAAAATCGTTAAAAACAAAACTGCGCGGCCCTACTCCCGCGCTAAAAATTAAAAGAAGAATCTCCAGTGATCTAGAACTTGAAAGAAGACCAAAACAATATATCGTCCCGGAAACTTCTGGAACTTTCCAGCGCCAACAGAAGAAATCAAAATCAAAATCCAAATCCTAATCAATCCCTCTCTATAAATCTCTCCAACACCAACCACTCTGTTTCATCAAAATCGAAAAAACACACAAAATCACAAAAAGTCAAATCAATTTCACAAAACTCTTTTCGAATTCGCCGTCTTTGTATTTGCGAAGAGACATGATGGATAGCCCGTTCTACAGAGCCTACAAGGACTTGCCGTCTCGTCCTCGCGCTCGCCAAGCGCCGACCGTGAAGGAGATTCCGGTCCACTTTGTTGCGTCGGATAGGCGAGAGATCCGGTCGGAGAATCGGTCCGAATCGGCCGTGAAGATCCAGAGAGTGTTCCGTGGGTTCCTGGTGAGGAAGAGCGTGAAGAAGATTGCGGAGATTAGAGCGGAAGTGGAGGAGATCGAGAGGAGGATCTCTGAGAAGGAGACGATTGAGTTGATCGGAAGAGACTCGAAAGTGAGATTGGGAGTCAACGAGAAGCTGATGAGTCTGCTCTTCAAGTTGGACTCTGTTAGAGGCGTGGATTCTGGAGTTAGGGATTGCAGAAAAGCTGTTATCAAGAAAACCATAGCGTTGCAAGAGATCCTGGACTCCATAGTTGTTCACAACAGCAACAACAACAACAATCTTGATCGGACGGTAGTGGATGATGTTGTTGTTGATCAGACGGCAGTAGAGGAGGAGAAGTGTACGGAAGAAGATGGTGAGAAAACTGAGAATCATGATAGTGAAGAAATGTCTCCTAATTGTGATGCTATGCCGTCGTTGGTGAGTGATTGTCGTCCGGAAGAGAGTGTAGAGACTGGTGAGTCCGGTTCTTCCTCTGTGAATCCTGAGAGTTTGGTCGAAGCGTGTGGAGAGAATGTAAAGGAAAGCAAGGAGGAGGAAGAGGCGGAGAGTGTGAGGAGGAATAACAGAGAGGTGTTGTTTGAGAGGATAGTGGAGGATAATGAGAAGATGATGGGTTTGATGGCGCAGTTGTTCGAGAAGAACGAGATTCAGACGAGGTTGTTGAGCTCGTTATCGCAGAGAGTTGAGCAGCTGGAGAGAGCCTTTTTGTGTGACAGGTTGAGGAGGAGGAAGAAGAGGCAAGCCGCGGTGGGTGCCACTGTTGATGGTTGTGATTCGTCTCCCAATGTCAAGAAATGCGGGAAGAGATAGTGAGTTTAAGATTGATTGATTGATGCAATTCGTTCATTAAAAAAAAAATGACTAGTGAGTTTAGGATCACTTGCTAGATTTACTTTTTATGTTTTTTGTTCAATAAGAATTTGATGTTTGTAAAGCCCAATCCAAGTTGTTGATTGATGCAATGCAAGGTTTTCCCTTTGTTAAAATCGGCGTGTGCCATTGTTACGCTTACCTTTCCATTGCTTGTTATGTTAACGAAGTTCTATTCTTTTGATACTCCGTTGGGATACATAGACTAAGCTTTTTATTGCTTGTATTGTACAGTCTACTTGTGTGAATGGCCTATTCTTCAATTGGAATGCAGAATTGGTACCCCTGAGCTCATATGTCTATTATATACCACTTAGCCATACGGACGATCCATCCTATATACATATTATCATGTATTCACATTAGTAATATATGAAAACATATTTAAAATACAAATAAAATATGTTATATAAATCATAATATAAACACAATCCATTGATAAATGATATCGGTCAAAGCTTTTTTGGTTTTTGAAGTCGGTTCCTCTTCTTCCTCCTCTTCTCCTGTCATTTTTTTTTTCTTTTCGCGTTTCAAATGTGGCAAGTTTTAAAATTGAAAATGAGCCCTAAATCCCTAATATGATATATTTCCTTATAAATTTCAATTTGACCCCTACATTTTTTGAAATTATAATTTGACCCTACTTTCTATTAAAATAATTATAATATTGTTCCAAACATATACCAGCCTGTATCTTACCGTATCTTAAGGTCAGACTTATAAAAAAGTCAATGAATACGCTATTTGGCCTGGTCTGTCGGATAAATATCATAGAGTATTCGAGGAGCATCCGAACCGGATATTAGTCGGATATGAGTTACCTCCACCAAATGGAGTATCAGTGCTTCGCAGGTATTTATAAAAGTAATATACAGCCGTATGAAAATCATATCTATATTCAGAATAGGTAAAGACATATTCAGAATGGGTAAAGACAGTCGATATTTTTGGTGCTGCAAAATGTTAGGTGGTCCATTTGAATTTGGGCTTATATTGGCCCTTAAATGAACTTCGAGTCGTCGCTGTAAGGCCCATGAAAGTGAGGCGGTTCGGTCCGGCCCATTCTAAATTACAGAGATTTGTACGGCAGGGACATGATGACGATTTTCTCTGCATCTGAGATCTAAAACCATCAACTCAAAACACACGATATGATGGGATTCTGATTTTATACTATTTCTAATGCAAATAAATACAAGTCCAATGATCATTTTATTGAAAAAAAAAATGTTTCATCTTATTTAAATCCAATCATTTGCAGAATTGTCGAGTTACAGTGTCATATTAAACAAACATAAATTATATCTTATCCTAATTCAAAATTCCATTTTTAAATTACTTCTATTTACATTATTGGTGAGACTTGAGAGTTCAAGTCTTAAATCTTAATCATACACCTTGTAAGTTTTATATTATTGAGAGTTGGGATTTTTTTTTTATTCTATCAATAAATGAATATAAATTTATCGTATGTTATAGTTCATTTATCACTCAACCGAGTGGATATACATGTATAATGTTAACCAAATTATTTTAATTTTAATAAAATACAAATAATAATTATATTATAATAAGCAAAGCTATCTGCGAAAAAAGAAAAAGAAAAAAAGTAATAATAAATGCATATAACTTGATTAGTTTTGATGTCGCTGTTCTGACCACCCAAACCCTCTTTACTCTTTTCTTCTTCTCTCTCTCTCGTTTGCACACAACACAACAACTTCTCTCAGACGTTTCGAAACGCCGGGATCTCCGAAACTCCCCGAAAACCGAAAAAAACGAATACAAAACATACAAAAAAAAGCTTTAAAACAACAAGCGTCTATCGAAACAAGTCTCTCTCTCTCTCTCTCTCTCTCTGTGGTTCACTTGTTTCGTCGTTGTTACTAGAAAATCACTGTGGTGTTCTTCGTTCTCGATCCTCTCTCTTTCTCTTTCTTTAATCTTATCTCTTCTAGCTTCGTCGCTTCTCCGCCGTCCGATGGCTCAAGGCAAGCTCGATCTACCAGACGATCTCCTCTCCTCCAAGCCGTCCGATCATCCCTGGACCCCCAAAGGTATCTATTTTTTATTTATTCGATTCTTTTGATGTTATATGGAGTTAATGTGAGGTTTGTGTTCATTGATCTGAACTCGGTTAGCTATCTTTTATCTTCTGGTGCAAAACGCGAGCTTTGACTATTAGGGTTCTTATATTCGTTTGATGGATTGATTCAATTTTTTTTTTATTTTGTGCTGGATTGCAATTCATTTATTGATTCCCCCCCAAATGTGTTGATAGATAGTTCAATTGAGCATTGAGGACTTCAGTATTCACATTTTAGTCAAGTGAATCTGTAATATTTTTATTTGACGTTTATCACTGCTAGATATGTTTATTTATTTATTTTTGTGTATTTTAGCTTTCAATTTACGGTCTTTGTGATATATCAGGAGATGCTTCGGGAGGAAATGAGGATAAGGGCCTAATGGGGTTACTTGATGACTCGAAAGGTAGGAGAATTTGGATTTTAAATTATGATGTAGTTTCGTTTTTTTTTTTTCTCTCGTTTTAGTGCTTTCTGATTCTACTGAGCTGATACTGCTGATTGGTTAATGAATGCAGATCAAGGTGCATCGGAAAGCAGCATACCGTTGTCTCCCCAGTGGCTTTATGCCAAACCGAGTGAGGCTAAGGTGGTACTTTTTATTTGTTGGTTTAGTTGCTTGCGTTTTTTGATATTGTCGCTTTACAATTACTGCTGCATTAATCACGTCTTTTACGGTTGGCATATTGGCACCTTTGAGGCACAGCATATCGCAATTGTTTTATTGTTTCCTCATTCACTTTCTCTTTTTGACTAGTGTATCATTTAGTGTGCTCTTCCGTGTACTGTTTTGACATTCTACGAAAAAATTGCAATTTGATTGGTGTTTGTGCATGTGCTTTAAGATCATCGGTAAATTCAAGATTCTTTCTTTACATCAGGGATTAATTCATGTCTGCAGGCTGTTGCTTTGATATCTGATTTTGTAGAGTGTTATTATGTAGATGCAACTTTAGTCTATAGATATGATTTTTGTGTTCCAAAATTGCTGCTTAGCTGACTTCACCTGGCACCCAAATTGATCATATTGTGATTGCATATTTCTTTTCAAGAATTCTTTGGAGTTAAAAATGCATTTACATCCATGTACTTATGCTGAACTAGATGGAAAGTAGAGGCTTGCACTTGGTTTTCCTAGTGTATTTTTTACCTTAAGATCTCTTTTTATACTTGAAATAATCTCCTATGCACCGGTTCTTCTTAGCTGATAGCTGCTCTTGTCACTGAAACTTGGATAATAAGAGTAGCTGTTGATTTCTGCCACTTTTATTTTGTTTCATTAACAATTTATTTTTTTGAGATGGTTGTGGGGGTTGGTTGATGGTAAGTAGGTGAAACATTTAAAATTTACAAGAGACTTAAGGCTTTTGTACTGGTAAATTTGAGTAAGCTTCTTTTTTTAATCTTTAGAGAACAGACTCATTTGCAGTTGCAAGCAGTGTAAACTAGTTAACTAGGGAGTAGGCTATGTTTGTTTCCTTTTTTTTTTTTTCTCTTTTTCAAAATGGATTTTTCTTTGAATTGGTAAACTACCAAGGGTGTTAGGCTCTAACTCTACCTTTCTGCTCATAGAATTACTTGATGGAACTCCTACAAAGGAGGGCATTATATTCCACTAACCTCAAGACTATCTTTGAAAAGCTTTTTCCTTATAGTTCTGTTACTGTGTGTGGACCATGTCAGTCAACTTTCTGAAGTTTTAATTTGATAAAAATATGTAGTTTAATTGATGTTGGGAGATACTATTTCTCAATGGAACTGTTTTGGATGTATTTTCATGTAATACAGGATATGCGTGCTCCAACTTCTGTCTCTCTTGGAAGCTCTTCTGATCTCAATCAGAAGGAGAGTTGGCGTTTGGAAGGATCTGAGGACAAAAAAGATTGGAGGAGAAATGCAACTGACAGTGACACTAGCCGCCGCTGGCGTGAAGAGGAAAGAGAAACTGGCTTACTTGGTGGTAGGAGAGATCGCAGGAAAGCAGACCGTCGCATTGACAATGTTTCGACTAGAGAAACTAGTGACAATAGAGCTTTACCTTCTGATCGGTGGCATGATTCTAATGCACGGCGTGATAGCAAATGGTCATCAAGGTGGGGTCCTGAAGACAAAGAGAAGGAATCCCGAACTGAAAAGAAGACAGATGTGGAGAAGGAGAAGGAGAAGGAAGATGCTCACAATGACAACCAACCTTTTGTAAGTAGTAACAGGTTAGTTCCTGAGCGTGACTCAGATTCTCGTGATAAATGGAGGCCACGCCATAGAATAATGGAGTTTCATTCGAGTGGTTCAAGTTCCTATCGTGCTGCACCTGGATTTGGACTTGAGAAAGGACGGGTGGAAGGTTCAAACACGGGATTTAGTAATGGACGAGGAAGGTCAAATGCTATTGGGAGGTCCTCATCTGTGGGCATCGGTGCTGTTCAGTCATACCAAAATGAAAGTGTCCCAGGGAAACCTCACCTCTCAGCTGATACATTTCGCTATCCAAGAGGAAAGCTTCTTGATATATACCGCAGACAAAAGAGTAGTCCATCTATGGCCACCATACCTGATGAGATGGATGAACTATCCCCTATAACTCAAGCAGGCTTTATCGAACCATTGGCTTTTGTTTCCCCTGATCCTGAAGAGGAGGTAAAATTTGAGATTCATGCAATTAATTTACTTGTATGTCGATGTTGTTTGTTAATTGACAAAATGGTCGTTGGATGCTAACAGGCTGTCCTTAGCGACATATGGAGGGGAAAAATAACCAGTAGTGGGGTGGTATACAACACATTCAAACAGGGGAAATCAACTGAATATGTTACAGGTGCCCTGTGCAAAATTTTGAGCTCATTTACTCTAGCCCTCTTTTCCGTTACTACCTTTCTGATTGTGCTTACAAGTTTGTTCCTTGTGTAGGTGCTGAAGACTTGGAATCCATCGAGGGAAAACAGGGTGTCCTCCCCTCAGTTCTTCTTGACGAGACCTTGGAAGAAGCTGAAAACAGAATTGCACATCAATTTAATGATGATGGTACCTTGAGAAACTATGGTTCACATATGAATGTGGAGGACGGTGAGTGGCACTTTGCTTTAGCTCTTTCACACTAAGTTCTAACTATCAAATTTGGAGTGTGATTACAGCACCTGTTGTATGTCTGAAAGAACTTGAATATTTATTGTTTCAGAAAGAGAGGCTAATTTTGAAGAACGAATGGCTACCACAAGAAAAAATCTTGGATTGGACACAGATAGTGCTTTTCCTAAAAGCAATGGTGTCAGCAATGCAGTAGATATTAGTTCTGCTGATCAAAACAGTAGTGAAAATTGGCAAAGGATAGATTCTGCTTTTAACAGACATCCTCAGTTGGATAACATTGAGACTGCTTCTTCTTATGACATAATATCCAAGCTTCCTGATGATCCAAGCTCTCTGTTGGCTGCAGCCTCTGCTGAGAAAAAGCAGGGTAGAAATACACAGCGCCTGGTGAGCAATGGTGCAGTGAAAGAGTTACAGAGGGATACGCCACCTGAGCAACTAATTTTGTGCTACATTGATCCTCAAGGAGGACTTCAGGGACCATTTCTTGGCGCTGACATCATTTCATGGTTTGAACAAGGGTTTTTTGGGACAGACTTGCCTGTCCGCATGGCAGATGCACCTGAAGGAACACCTTTTCATGAATTGGGTGAGGTCATGCCACATCTGAAAGCTAAAGACATGAATGCCAATACTAACGAATCAAATTCTGAGCTGGATCATTTTGGTGTTTTGGAAGGAAATATGGAAACTGCTGATCCATCCCTGGTAAATAACATGCGGCGGGCATTATCTGAGTTTGATGACCTCTCAATTCGGCATCTTCAATCAAGATTGTCAGAACCCAGAGATCCTTTGCCACTGTCTCATTCTGAGGGTCAAAGTATACATGATTTTGTTCCCCAAGATGAAGGTTGGTTTTTTTCTATTATAGCTCATTGATCGTTCAAGTCATTTTTTCTATAACCCTCGCTAATGGTTGGTTGTTTTTGTCCAGAAATGTTGTTTCCAGGAAGACCTGGAAATACTGGCCATCCTCTTGTAAAATCTTTGGGGGGCATTCATGATCCTGTGGAAAATTCTATTATCCAGCCCTCTCATACTGACCTGACAGAGTCTGGCATGCCTAGTAACAATGAAAAGAAGTCGCATCCTTTTAGCTTGCTGTGGTCTGAGCTTGAAGGAACTCATACAAGACCTACTAACATGCCTTCTAGCATGGAACGGGCATCCCCGTTCAATTCCATGGCTGATCCAGCTCTTGCTGCAGAGACATGGCCGGATAGTCATAGGAAAAACTCTTTTTCTGAATCCAGTGTGTATCAAGATGCCATGGCTGCTCACCACATGAGACGCATGGAACAGGATTCCAATCATTTTGATCTAGCAAAGCAACTTTTTTCAAAACAATTGCAGCAACAGCAGCTCCAACAGCGGAATATGTTTTCTCCTCATGCATGCCTTAATGACTCAATTGTAGAGCAAGTACCAAACCAGAACCTTTTTCACCACCAGCAGTTGGCAAACCATCCACCAGACCTGGAGCATATTTTGACCCTTCATCTGCAACAGCAACAGCAACAGCAACAGCAACAGCAACAGCAACAGCAACAGCAGCGGCAGCTTCAGCTCCAGCAGCAACAATTGCAGCAACAACAGCAGTTTCATCAACAACAGAAGCTTTTTCAGGAGAGACAGCAAACTCAAGCTCGGCAGGTGCTTCTTGAGCAGTTGCTGCATAATCAAATGACTGATCCTGGCCTAGGGCAATCACATATTGATCCTATCAGAGCAAACAATGTTCTTGATCAAGCTTTATTAGAACAACGCCTTCTACATGAGCTGCAACAGCGATCTCCTCATCCTCAAAAGCATTTTGTCCCATCTTTAGATCAAATTATTCAAATGAAATTAGGTCAGGCACCGCAACAAGAGCATCAAAGAGATTTATTTGAGCTAATGTCACGTTCACAACATGGACAAATGCAAGCTTTGGAGCATCAGATTCTTCTTCAAGAGCAGATGCGGGCTAGACAATTATCAATGGGATTAAGGCCGCGAAGCAATGTGCCGGAAGAGAGGCATATTGATTCTCTTTGGTCAGCTGATGAACCCAATCAGTTTCTCAGGACTCTTGCTGGTCCTCACTCTTCAGGGTTTAGCCCGCTAGATATTTACCAGCAGCAACAGAGGCCACCGCATGAGGAGCAACTGGGTCACCTCGAACGAAATCTTTCATTACAAGAACAACTCCGGCAAGGGCTTTTTGAGCCTGGCTCACTGCCATTTGAGCGGTCCATGTCTTTGCCTGTCGGTGCTCCAGGGATGAATCTGGATGCGGTTAATGCTATGGCTCATTCTCATGGTCTGGATGTACAGGAGTTGAGCACGTGGATGCAACTTGGTGGTCAAGTGGGGTCATTTTCTTCTGGTACCCACTCCCATAATCTTCATCACCCTTTGGTTCCTAACCAGTTCAATGTTTCACATTCGGATGCAATAGAGGGTCGCTGGTCTGAAGGCAATGGGGAGCTGGAAAATGAGTGGGTGGAATCCCGAATTCAGCAGTTGCATATTAATGCTGAGCAGCAGAGAAGGGAGCCAGAAGTTAAAATGACTTCTGATGATCCAAGTTTATGGATGTCAGATGGATCCCATGATGACAAATCAAGACGATTGTTTATGGAATTGCTCCATCAGAAATCAGGTCATCACCCTTCTGAGTCATTGGACATGAATGTGAATGGTGTATCCTTTGGAAGGAGGTCACCATCTGGAATCTACTCTGGGTCAAACACTTCTGATCACCCATTTAGTATTCCAGACCGAGAAGCAGGTCTAACAAACTCATTTACGGTAGGATCTTATGGTTCTAACTCATCTGAACCGCCACAGTTTTATGTGGCTGACAAACAGGCCAGCAGCTTAGAAAGCAATGAAAAGTTCCGGTTAAGATCTGAAACTGGGTCAATGCATGAGGGAGAGCTGTTCTTGTCAGGCATCCATGACAGCGCTCGAACTATTTACACAGATTCGAACATGATTGGTCAATCATATCTGACTAAAGAGTTCTTGGAGATGGAGGGAAGAAAACATGGGTCTAAAAGCGAAGATATGACAAAAGGTTCGGTTTTTGAGGTTCAAGATGGCACAGCCAAGCAAGCACGGTTGTCTACACTTGATCGGGTGGAGATTCCAAGTAATGCTCTTAGAGGAAGACATACTTCACAAGTTGCAAGTAAGTTTCTCATTGTTTTCATTTGGAAGTTTTGCACTTTGGTAAGTGATTGATTTATTTTATATCTTTTTACAGGTGTTGAAGCAGGTTTTTATGATTCATTTGTAGAAGATATTGCCAAGGATCAGTAAGTGTCTATTCTTTGGATTGCCTAAACCTAGATATCCCATTTTTTTTCAGGAGTTGTCAACAACATGAATGGGCCATTGGAAAAAAAAATACAAATTAGCTTTCCCTTAAACGGTTGTCTTGGATAAAGTGTGGTTTAAGGGCGTTTTTGAGTTAGCAAATTTGTGTTAATACAAGATATGTTTCATGTATCTGCTTATCTGTATGTCTGATTTCATTTTCTTAAAAGGAAAGGACGCATGTGGAAGTTTTTACATTTCATTATACAATTGCTATTGCTTCGTTGTATGATGAACAGACTGTTCTTTATATTAACACCGATTGATAGTTGAACATGAACCATGAACCATGAGCCACATATGCCATAACAATGGTGATTAAATCTACCCATTGTGTTTGGCAGTCTCTCTCATGTAAATTATTTTTCAATATCGTCAATTATAAGGATGTTAGTAAACAAATGCGTAATTTTCCTATCATGGTTTTTTCTTGGTATCATCCAATAGCCTACACATGCTTCATATCATTTGATATTGTTATCGGTTTCTTATCATGATCTTCTTTTAACAGTGTGTCGGTGGCATCTAGAATGCCAGACAATATTTTGTTAAGACGCCCACCAGTCTCACGTGCTTCATCTTCCCAGGAAGGATTGTCTGACCTCAACTCCAATCCTGTTATCAGAGGGAAGATTTCGTCTAGTACTGCTGATGGTATTGATATCTCTCTAAAACCCAGCATTTATTTTTTCATTTTCCTGAGGTGCAGAGTATAGAGCATGATTGATTAGCATCCACTGTTGATCTAGCAAATAATTTTACATTTGTGAAATCTTCAGGAAGGCAAGACCCAGGGGGAAATCCCGTAAGCCCAGTAGGTTCAGACATGACGGCAGCTGGGAAGAAAGAGATGCGTTTCCGACGTGCTGCATCTTGCAGTGACACGGACGTGTCAGAGCCATCATTTATTGACATGTTGAAGAGTAATACCAAGAAGACCGTTGGTCCAGAGGCGTACAATCCCACAGGGATCCCAGATTCATCAGACGGAACACAAGGACGGAGCGGGAAAAAGAAAGGGAAAAGAGGGAGGCAAATTGACCCGGCTCTCCTTGGTTTTAAAGTCACAAGCAATCGCATAATGATGGGTGAAATCCAACACATAGAGGATTAGGCACAGCAGTTGATTTTTCATTTTTGTAATTCCATTTTGTTATTCGGTTGTATAGGTTCAGTTGAATTTTTTTTTTTTCCTTTCATTTCAGGTTGGTCTTTTTATACATCTTTAGCTATACAGGAAGAATTCCTGGTTTAGGAATCTTTACATTGATAGGGTGTAGAATCTTGTATAGACTAACAAGTTTTACAAAGCAAGATCATTGCTTCACAGATCATGTAGAGAATGTTATTCTTTTTCGTTTATATAATTTTTTTTCTTCACGATTCGAATCCTTACAAGTTTTTCGAGCTACAATTGGCATTTGCATAATCCCTCCTGGGTTATTAGATTGAAGAAACAGTTTGGAAATTGGTCGATAAATTACTTTGCATAGGTATAGTGTTTCTTGTGTAATAAATATTTGAGAGAGCCCCAGAAAATTTATAAGAAAACAAATTTTGACTATCTGGAAGTGACAAGGATGATTTTTGCTCAAGGAAGCCATTGATTTTTGAAGAGTTGCTTGATAGTTCCGCCCATGATCAAGTCCAGCTCAGAAGGTGACAAAGCTGCTTCATTTGCAATGACAGTCGCAGCTTCTCTTGCTTCTTTGTAACCACATTCCGCAACAATGAATGGGAAATCACTGCAATGCATATAAATCATGTATCGTAATCTTTGGATCGTAGAATATAGTTTTTCATTCAAAACCTTAGAAGGAAACAGCAAGTGATACCTGCCCCACATGACACGGTTTGCACCAAAGCTGGAGACAACTTGGGAGAGAAGCGGGGATAGGTCCTGGTATGGGAATGCTGTTCTTGACAACCTAAACAAAGCGCTGAATTTTACGTATACCTATAAAGTAAGAAGTTTTAAGAATTTTAGATACTGCCTTAGAAGACGATATTACGATAACAATACTATTGACAGTAAATTGGTCCCAGGACCTTGAAAAATGCCAACATAGATATTAAAAGAATGATGTTCTCTACCAAAAGAACTTGTATTACAAAGCAAGCATTGAAGCTACACTTGGTCAAAGTACCTGTGGGAATCTGGATAGCTTAAGAAACCTAGAGAAGGCAAGAGTTTCCTCGTCATTTCTGCAAGTCGACACACACATGAGCAAGCTAGTGTTTTCTTGCTTTTGCATGGATAAATACGTATCCGAAGACTTCTCTAACAAAGTCAAATTACAAGAGCGACTCACGTTGGCGGTTTGCAGAAAGCCAAATGATCAAGTAATACAGGCGTTGAAGGATATTCCGTGCATAGTTCCTCAATTTCTGAAATGTGTAGACTGGGACCCTGAAAATAAGTCCACCATATGATTATAATAGCACCCCAACCAATCTTGTTTAGACCTATAGTTGGCATAAAATACAAATGGAGATCAAATATGAAGTTTTGCTTGAATAGCTAATTAGCTCCACATAAAGATCAAAATTTAGTGATCGAGTTAAGAGATTCATGTTAGCTTGTTCTTTGTTGGTTTAAGTGGAGTTGAAAACGAACTGTAATACCTTCATACACATGATACCTACTGGAACTCCAAGTTCTCCTGCTCTAGAAAACATTGCCTTCCCAACTTTGTTTGTCATCTACATAGATTAACACAGAAAACTGACATAAACACCATCATCGTCGTTTAATCGAAATCTCAAAAAAAATGTTAATAACGAGATTAAAGACTTCGTAAATGTACAAAGTTTAAGAGTACAACTTGATGAAACAAAATTGAGGATAAATTATCAAGGCATGATAACTGTCAGTGAGTTTTTACACTGAGATTAGTACCTTTTGACCAGATGGCCACAAATATGGATTAAAACGAACAGCACGATAACCGTCCTAGCATGAAAAAGAGATTGTCATAATGGTTTTTCCAAGAGAATAGTAAGGTTGTGAGATAATGAAAGGTGATCCAAGACCTTCAAAAGGAGCTTTTCGAGCTGCTTAATCCCACTGCCATCTTCTGCAGGATTTGTGAGGCAACAACCAACAAATTTGGTTGGGTACTTCTTTAGGACACTGTGCAATGATAAAATTCGCATTATATAATACCATAGCAAAGGACAATTAAGAAAAGCAAATAGAAAGGAAAAACTATTATCGTAAGCTTCTTTCCGACCAGCAATTCATGTCTATACAGAATGATCTATCAATGTGTTGAAGTGTAGAAGCCAGAAAACATAATAACAACTTCCTATATTCCTGATTGTTAACTTTTTCTTCGGTCTAGAGGAGTTAGAAGAATCCAAGTCTAACGGGAGTGAAAAGATTCAGATTTGAGTATGACCAATGACCTATAAGCCACTTCCTATGCGTGTTGAATCGTCTATAAGCCGCACCGATATTAACTCACCTGAATAATGTACATTGTGTACTACAATTTTTTATGTGGCTTTGCAGCTATGTGAAATGTTAATTATAAAGGAGGAGAAAAAATAAAAATTGTTACAGCATAATCACAACAGACCTTGTCACAAAAGAATGATCAAACTTATGATTGATGGGCTGCACGATGAGTGCGCCATCCACGCTTGCGTCTTCCATGCACTGCAGGGCAAAGAAAAAAGGGAAAGGGAAATAACTATAAGAATTATCTATATATCTTGTATCATTATTACGAATGAACTTAATAATTTGAGTAGATATCTGTCCTCATATGCATTATAACAAGAGTTTCATGATCCTTCAAGATCAGAATCGATCCTAACTAAACACACTGATAAAGTGCACAAATTCTACATATAAACAAGATCTTACATTCTAAAAGAGTGATCAAAATCTAACAAATCACGACAATAGGCCAAGTATTGCAAAGGTCCATTATCTTCCATAGTTTAACAACTAAACAGAACTACTAGACAACACAATGGAGCAGAAAGTTGCAGCCAATCTTCAAGCATAAACAAACTAGATATCAAACACTACAATGCAAACAACCATTAAAACAATATAGCCAGCAAGCAAGCCCATTGACTAAAATTTTAGGGTGCATAGAAGGGCAATAAACAATCATGCAAATTCAATTCAGTGTTAACCCACATAAGATTGAAAACCAACCAACACAACAGTAGAATCTTTGTGCTGATAAGAGAGGTCTACCTACCTGGAGCAATAAATCGACATGTCCAGGCAAAGTGGGTTCTTGGCCAGGAAAGTAGGGATATTTATCAGCAGCCTTCACAAAATTTTCAAGATTCATAAGCATTTTGGAAGCACTAAAGAGCAAAATTACTATTAATATATCATACCTCTTCAGGAGATGCCCAGACATGAAGATGAGAATCAATGGTTTTGGTTGTTTTATTGGCATCACTCTCAGTTTCAGTATAGCTCATTTTCGTAGCAGAGACTTTGAATGGTAATTTCAGTTTATTATTAATAGTATTCGAGAATATCACTGAGTGAGAATATTTAGGGAGGACTGAAGCTGAAATCAGTGGCTTCAAGTTCAACACTGCTGCCATTACCATTTTGAGATAATAATAATAATAATGATAAAGTTGAGACCTTTTTGTGTAAATACTCAGCAAATGAGAGGGATTTTATCATTTTACTATAGTTATCATAAGGGTTTTTATAAAAACTACCCTAATTTAGGGACCAAATTGCAAATCTACCCTAAAACCCAAAACAATTGCAAAAATGCCCTGAAATGACATTTCTACCCTTGTCAACAACTGAAATCAATTTCATTCAGTTTGCCCTAAATTCCCAATTCCTCAGGCCACCCATCCCGATCAAACCCATCGCCGACACAAGCCGCCATCGCCAACTTCCATTACAGCTGAACTGGAACTTCGTCGTCGTGATTTCGACGCCGTCGACGATATCCATCCACCGTCGACGACATCCGACGTCTTCAACTTGCAAGCTGACATCGAGTTTTCTCGCACATCAACTCATCTTCAGTCGCCGACCGAACTCATCTTCCGTCGCCGACACAAGCCGCCCTCACCGACGTCCATTACAGCCCAACTGCAACTACGCCGTCATGATTTCGACGTCGTAACGATATCCAGCCACCGTCGACGACATCTAATGTCTTCAACTTGCAAGTCAACGTCGAGTTTTCTCGCAACAGCCGTCTTCTGGTTCTGAATCAGCCTCCACGATCTGAAGCGGCAATATTTCTACCATTTGGGTCCAATTTCAGGTATTTCGATTTTAGAACCCTAACATTTAGGTTTATGTTTTGACATTGAAATTGATTTTAGGGTTTTCATTTGTTGAGTTAGACCGATTTGATTTAGGGATTGATTTTAGGGATTTCAATTTCATGTATTTGGCAACCTCACATTTACTGATTTTGGATTGAGTGCTTTTTCGAATTCCCTCAACTTCATGTTATTCCAATCTGTTGTTGATTTTGATGATTTTTGATTTAGTGCTATGTTTCTGTGTCGATTTTTAGGATATTTCGGTTGGAAATGGTTCAAGTGTGTATTAAAAGAGAACACTGACAACATGTTGTGGTAACTTGTTTGAAATTGAAATTTTCTCTGGGGGCGCTGCCCCCCGACCCCCGAGTTTGTTACTGTAGCGCAACTAAAGATTTCCCGTAATATTCTCTATTAGGTCCACTTCTTTGTTTATTGTGTTGCAATATTGTTACTTTTGTTTGCATATAATGCATGCAGTCCGTGTATATCACTCTTTATTGTATTTACTTTTACTTTCTCTTCAAGTGTTTGTATTCGTTAGTTCGTATCTGAATGTAATTTGGAATGTTTCTAGGTTGATAATCATGAGTGGAGACAAATTACTTGAATCACTCAAGATTAATGAATGTGATCGTTTTCCTTCTCGAGTTACTGGCCATTGTAATTGGGAGAGTATAAGGCTTATTAAGTCGCATCTCACAGAAAAACAACTCAAGTTGTTTAGAGTGACATGTTTCGGTCATTTTTTAGATGTAAGCGATATGGTGTTGTCTGGGCATTTTTGCCATCACATATTGCTTAGGGAGTGTCATGTCAAAAACACCGATTATAATGCATCTTCTTTGTGGTACCATGTTGGCAACGGGTTGATACGGTTTTCCCCAGTAGAATTTTTTTTGGTTAGTGGGCTAGCTTTTGGATAATATTCTGAATCCAATCTGGAGCTTTTCAAAAGAAAGAATAGTCGACTCCGTCGAATCTATTTCCAATCTAGTAAAGTCAAGGTTAAAATGATTGTTGATTGGTTTAGGAATTTAGGTCATAATAATAAGATTAGTGATGATGAGGATGTTGTGAAGTTGGCGTTAATACTTTTTTTGGAGATGACGTTGGTTGGGAAGGACGATAGGACTAGCATTCTATATTGGGCATTAGAATTAGTTGATGACTTAGATGCTTTTAATAACTTTCCGTGGGGGACATTCATATACTCGAGGACATTTAACTCCCTATCTACTTGTCTACTTGGCCGTGATGATAAATTCAAGAATAAGTTCACTGATGAAAAGTTGGAGGAGAATGTCGATGCTCCAGTTAAACGAAAAACGGAGAGGTACAACGTTTATGGGTTTGTGACGGCCTTTAAGGTGATATGTGTTAAATGATGAAGTTTAATAAGATACATTTTAGGCAATATGCATATTTTGATACAGCAACTTAACTATCATTTTCTTTGTTTGTTTTTCTTTGTTTTTGTTTTCAGGTGTGGGCGATTGAAGCAATACCAAAATGGGTCACACTTGGATATGCCACTAGGGTGAACAATGTCACCCCTAGAATTTTGAATTGGCAATGCACGGGAATTCCTACGTATTCAGACATTCAAAAAACCATATTTAAGTTCAAGAGCGTAAGTATTGAATATGGTTAGTTCAAATAAAATTATTTTTGATTTGCTATATTTTAGGTATTACACTGTAATGTTAATTTTTGAACAAAAATATTTAGATTACCATATACGGAACTCTTGGCCCAAACTGATGAAGAAGCAAGGCAACCGTTTTGGACAAGTATGGATAAACTAAAATATGTATTACCAGATGTGGATAGTTGTGTTGGTAAGGATGATGTTAAGGATGATGTTGAGGATGATGCTGAGGATGATGTTCAGGATGACGTTGATGATGCCATGAATGATGATATTGATGGAGATCATCCAACCAGAACACTTAAAAAAGTTGAATTCAGAGGAAAGAAGAATAGACCGATTACACTTGAGCAAGTCAACAAAAGATTGGATGTTATGCAAGCACAACAAAATGAAATGCAAGCACAACAAAAAGCTATACAAGATCAGATGACTTCCATGCAAAATACAATAATTGATGAGATGCGAATGGGATTTCTTCGCTTGACAGAGCTTATATGTTTGAACAAAGTGGCTGAAAAGGTACTTGTCGTTTTAAATTGTGAATTCATCAAATTAGTAATTGGTTCTAACAAGGTTCTAACAAATGTGATTTCTATTTCATGTAGTTCAATGAACATAATACCACCGATTTCAGCCACGATGACAACAACCAAGACTATCAAAATTCGGTTTCGAAAGGTGTTAAGTCTCCTGAATTTCTCATTTTGTCTGAGACAAATGAAGATGTTAAGCAGTTCACAAGACCACCGAAGCTGACCATAAGATTACCGAGAGATCGTAAACGGTCAGCCTTAACTGTGAGCCCGTACATTGATCCCACGGCGAAGAGGCCTCGAAAACCAAAAATGCCCGAATTCGGATGTGATAGCAAAGTGGAAGATGAAAATGTAGGTTCAATGCAAGCATGGATAAGTGACAACAAGAACACTTGGTAAGTTAAATAATGTATTATTATTGTATTTCTATTTCGATATCTTCAACAAGTGTTTAATTGTTGAACCTCTACAGCATGAACACGGGTTTGGTCGAAGCAAAGCCTGCATGGTTTGAACTGTTGCTATCTCCAAATGGGTGGTTAGAAGGAGACGTAAGTTTTACACCTTATATTACAATTATTTACTCTACTTTATGCATTTTTTAGTAACACGTTTGTATCATGACAGCATATAGAGACATATTGCCGTTTGATGCGGCGTCGAGCATGTTACTATCATCAGATATACAAGCAGAATATTGTGTTATTGGATTACTCATTCATGGTATGTACAAATTCTTCTCCATAACAACCCTTATCATTTCTTTTGTGGGTGTAACTTATAATATTTTTTGTAGGATAAAATTCACGAAAGGTGGACAACTGTGACTAAAGGCAAAAAACAATTCAAGCATGAAACCTACCAATGGGACAATACAATGATAGACTACGTGATTGGAAAATCCCCTATGCATGCTTCAGTACATTGGCGGACAATCAACAGTGGAAGTAATTTTCAAATTAATATGTTGTTAATTAAGATGTTATTCAACCTTTAATATACATTCATCTGACTGTCTCATGATGAAACAGATTTTGTTTCCTGCGAATGTGAATGGAAATCATTGGGTCGCGGTAGAGGTGGACTTAAATGAGCGGGTTATCAAAGTATATGACTCAAAGCCAGATGCATATAACGTTGATCAAATACTAAAGTGGGCAACTTGTCTTAGAAAGATGGTGCCATCTTTATTGGTGCATGCAATGCCAGATACTTATACTGATCCATCGTCATTTACGGTCGAGAGACCCAAAGAGGGTGTACTATGTCAAGGAAATCAGTATGTCTTTGTTTATTTCTTCATGGTTATTGTTTGTCTTACGTGGTGGTTGTTATTAATGATTTTTTTTTTTACATAGGTCCGATTGTGAGGTTTTCACTCTCAAATTCTTGGAGTACCTATGGGCAAGAAAAGAATTCGACTTTGATGAAAATGACGGACAACCCTTTAGAGTTAAGATAGCAACAGAAATATTCCAAAATTCAAAAGAAATACCTTGTGTAAATAATGAACCTTTATGTGTAAATAATACAACTTGATGTGATTTGTGTGAACGGTGTAGAGATTGTTGTGATTTGTGATTGTGATCTGTACATAGAAGTGATTTGTGTGAACGGTGTAGAGATTGTTGTGTGACGATTAGAAGTGTTATATTTGCAGGGACTGTATAAAAGATATGGAATTGTTGCAATTTCAAATGAAACACTGTCAAAATTTCGTAAATAATATACTAAGGAATACCATATTTTTACCATTACTATCCCACATCGGTAGTCATGTAATTACTAGCGGTTACTTATCAGAATATGACTGACTAACTTCATAATACATGTTCATAACACATGTTCATAACACATGTTTAAATAAAAGATAACTCAAGTACATTGCTTATTCAACAACATCATGTGATCTACTTGCCTCACCAATTTCACTAATACTTCTCATACCACTTGATGGTCTACTTGCCTTCGGGTAGGTGCAAGTATGGCTATTGTGACTAACACGATGACAAATGGTGCAACTCCTTTGAGTTACTTCCTAGCCAAATGACGGAATACGATTCTTTTTAGGTCTTCCAGGACCACGACGACCTACTGGTGGGTGAACAATTTTTGATACAATATCCTCAGGAACCAACCATTCACTGGGTTGTCCAACGAGATGTATTTCTCCACTGTATGCTGCAACCAGAAACACACTAGAATAATAAGGAGAACAATAATCAACAAATGAAAATCCCCGTAACCTAATGCAACCTAATGCATGTGAACATGGAATTTGGTTGACATCAAATTCTTTACAGGTACATGTTTTTGCAATCAAATCCACATGTCCATCTAAACCCCCATCTTTAACAAGGAATGTGTCAAATGTGATAGGGTAGATCCGCATATATCGTGCTTTGTCATCCTTGACACCGATGGCTACATCTGCGGCTGTTGTCAATTGAGTTGTAAGTTTATGTGCAGCTGTTCGTCGATCATGGAACCAATGCTGCAGAACCCCTCTGATGTAATCAATCACTCCAGTAATAGGCAATTCCTTGCATTCTTTAATTGCATTATTCATGGCCTTTGTAATGTTGGTTGACATTATGTTGTACCTTTTTCTTGGACTGTGTGCTCGTGTCCAACGCTCAATACCAATATTTTTGACATACTGAGCTGCTTCGGGATTAATATTTGCTAGTTGTTCCATATGTTGTATGAATTGACTCTCTCGATAGACCCTGGCTGCTCGTCGAAAGTACTGTTTCAGTGCCTTATTCCTACCATAGTGACCAACCATGTTCCGTTCTAAATGTACTGCACATGCACCGTGGAAGGAATTGGGAAACACTTTTTCTACACCGGTTGTGATACTGCCTTTTCTGTCTGAAACAATAACCAAATCATCAACTTTGCCCACGGCTTTATGTAACCTAGTAAAAAACCATTCCCAAGCTTCATTTGTCTCTGAATCACCAACACCAAAAGCTAGAGGAAATATTTGATCATTGTCATCCATACACACAACAACAAATAAGACCCCTCTATGAGGACCTTTCAAAAGCGTCCCGTCAATAGCAATAACTGGTCTAATCGAAGACAAAAAACCATCTATACACGCTTTAAAGCAAAAGAACATATACATGAACCTGTTAGACGAATCAGTGTGGAGGTTTGTAAGAGTCCCGGGATTTGTTTGCTCTAACATGTATAAGTATGATGGTAAATTACTGTATGACTCAACCGGTGTTCCTTGAACCTCTTCTAAGGCAATATGTCTAGCTCGGTACCCTTTGTGGTAGTTACAGGAGATGCCAAACTCCCTTTGCATGTCATGTATAATTTCCTTGGGCTTGTATAAACGATGATCACGAAAATTCTCCTGTATGTGTTCCCCTATAACTCGTGCACTTGCTTGCCTTTGATGCAGAAATCGTGCTTCTGTAGAGCATGTGTGTTGATTGTCAAATTTTCTAATATGGAAATAATCTGAATTATGAACCTTAGCTGCACGTAATCGCCAATTGCAATCCTCAACAATGCACCGAACTTGATATCGTGTTGTATCGGACTTGAACACCCTAGTTTGGAACCGGTTGGTAAAGGCATAACTACGTATTTGTGATTGTAGTTGTCTCTTGCTTGGAAACAATTCACCTACTTCAAGACGCATAGTAACAGGTCTGGGTGCAACTTCACCCGAATTAATAGAATAAAATGCACATGGAGGTGGAACAAGCCTCTGGACATTGGCAAACTGCTCATCATACTGATTGGGAACTCCCTCACGACTGAAATTAAACTGTGGTTCTATTTCATCATGCTCAGGAATCTGTTGGTTACCCGTCGTATCTTGAAAACTAAAATGATGAGGAGGAGATTGTAATCCCTCTCGAATATCATCCAAATGGGCAGCCATGTTAGGTACATCCAACCTTCGAAACTCATCCATATTGACATGGTGTAGGTTGTGAGAGGACTCTGGTGGGTTATGTTTCATTTCTGGAGATTGATGGCCGATTTCCTCAACACTAATGCAAACTAATGGGTCAACATTCTCTTGACTAAGCAACAACTGAACGCCCTCATCATCAACAATCTCAATGGGCATGCTAGGACGAAAATTCTGTGGAAGAGTCGTCATACTTACCTGATAATGATCTTTATCAATTTCGGTGACATTGTATACCTTATCTAACAATTGATCATAGTTTGAATCCCTTGAAAAAGCAAAGGCCTTCGCTCTTCGGCCTTCATACCAATACTCACCATGATGACTTTTCCATTCTCCACCCCAATTCAAAACCAAATGCACATTTTTCATCTTTAATCCTGAAAAAAATAATTCAACATATATTATCCATAATTAAAAAATTCATTATTTGAAAGAACATAACATAACAAAAAACCACATGAAAAAAAAAACAGACCCATTAAAAAAATCATCGGGTTGGGTGACCCGACACCGGGTCAGCTAACCCGATATTTTTTTCCATCGGGTTAGACTGACCCGACGTCGGGTCAGCCTGACCCGACAGAATTTCTCATGAAAAAAAACCATGAAAATTCTATCGGGTCAGGGTGACCTGATGTCGGGTCACCCCAACCCGATGAAAAATTTCATCGGGTTGGGGTGACCCGACGTCGGGTCAGCCAACCAGATGAAAAATTTCATCGGATTGGGCTGACCCGACATCGGGTCACCCTGACCCTATGGAATCTTTCATGGTTTTTTTTCATGCAAAATTCTGTCGGGTCAGCAAACCCGATGAAATTTTGCATGACAAAAAACAATGAAAATTCCATTGGGTCAGGGTGACCCGATGGAATTTTTCATGGTTTTTTTTTAAAAAACTTAAGATTAGGAGGTAAATACCAGATTAGGAAGTTGCAATGTTGTTCGGTGGATGGCTTTGTGAGTATGTTAGTAATTGTTTGTTGCAAATTGGTAAATATAGTTAATAAATTGGGTGATGTTATGAATAAGGGCAATTTGGGAATTTTATGGCACTTTTGCAATTGTTTTGGATTTTAGGGTAGATTTGCAATTTGGTCCCTAAATTAGGGTAGTTTTGCTAAAAACCCTTATCATAAATTGTAGGGATTATAATAAAGATATTCGATAGAAATATACCATATTTTCGTCGAAAACCCCCCACCAAACCCACAGTCCCACACAGAAACTCTTATCAGAATTCAGCGACGAAGAGAGAAGAGAACGCAACTTCCATCAATGGCGTCTCAGTTGACAACCCCTGTACTGCTACTATCACTTTCAAGTTTCAACCTTCCTTTTTAATTATTATTAATTTTTTTTTATCATTTGTGCTAATCTGATTCTGCTGACAGTTTAATGTGGGCTCAGTGTCGGGTCCACGAAGAAGAAGCGAGTCCCAGAAGAAATTTCTGAGTCCCGCGTGTAATGCAATCAGGATTCCGAGAAAAATTGCGTTTTCATTGAATGCTTTGTCCTTTTCGAGCTTCTTCTCCTCCGGTTCGCTGCTTCCGGTCCCTCTGACTTCAACTTCTCCGAGGAAAACCAGTCTTCGTGTCCGGGCTAGTGCTGAGGTGGGTTTCTTATGGTTTTTTCTTATTTATTTATTTATTTATCTGTGTTTTTTTATAATTATTGTTATTAGACATGATAATTGCAAATAACAAAGTTCTGTTTCTGGGTTATCAAAGTGTTAACATGAAGAGAAATTGGAGCTCTAATAACAATTTCCTAATGTGTAAAGTCTTTTGTGGGATGGTAGAAACCCTAGATGGAAGTCACTAAGTCAATGAATTTGGGACTCGGGTTTATAGGGATTTTTTTATTTTTTTTTGTAATCAGAACTGCTGTGAATGACTAGCCCCATTTTTGGTTCTCTGGAGCAAAAAACTGTTCTTTAGAGTTTTGAATAAGTGTGTATTTGATTTGGTTTCAGGTGGATTTACAATCGAAAGTTACCCACAAAGTGTATTTTGATATTAGCATTGGGAATCCAGTGGGGAAGCTTGCTGGAAGAATTGTGATTGGATTGTATGGTGACGATGTGCCTCAAACGGCAGAGAACTTCCGTGCTCTATGCACAGGTTGTGTGTAATTTTTATTTTAGTATTAGACTCCTAGTGCTGGTTCAATTTTCTTGTATTTGTTCTGTGTTTGATTTGTCTAGTTTTGGAGCCTGTTATAATTTGATTTCGATTGTGCATTTGATCAGGAGAGAAGGGCTTTGGCTACAAAAATTCCACATTTCATCGTGTCATCAAAGATTTCATGATTCAAGGAGGGGACTTTGATAAAGGAAATGTGAGTGTTATCTCACATTTTTAGATTCTACAACTTCTAATGTTTTATTTGTGCAACTACTGTCTTCATATACCTTCTTTGAATGTATATTTTGTTAATCAGTTGTTGGAAATTGTTACGGAAAACTATGCTTTCCGATATTACTAGTTGTGCGTCCGTGTGTGACGCCCCAAATAGTGTCCACCCCAATGAGGGGCTATTGGTGGCCCAAATATTCAAGGGACATGTCACATGTTGTTGGTAATTTTGACGGTTTAATAACCCCAAACCATTTGTTATAAAAACAAAACCTGGTCTTGCATTTATGTGTTGTGCTCACTTGTGCGGCAGGAGAAAGAAAAAAGAGTGTTAGCGAAAACTTGGGTGTGCCTTTTTTCCGTTGTTTCGCCTTCGTTTTCTTTCTTTATTTCCCTTTTTTTTATCTCTTGGCCACACAACACATAAAAGCAAAACATGGTCTTGCTTTTATAGCAAATGGTTTCGGGTTATTAAACCTCAAAATTAGCAACCTCATTGGCCTGGACACTATTTGGGCCTTCTAGCCAAATAGAAATAGATTCCCCAACTTTTCCATTTAGGTTACCGCTTTAACCTATCAATCAGTATGTAGTAAGAATGGCTTTTCAGCAATGTAAAAAGGCATCTTAGTTTTTCCTTTTATGAATTTAAAAAAAATCTAAACTGATAAGACTTGAGAGACCAAAAATCCTGTTTTGAATGACTAAAATTTTAAATAAGGATAGTTGTTTCACTTGTTTGTCAGTTACAGACTAACAGCTTGAATGATCTCCTATCTAATGAAATTCAAGTTTCTGATCTCATTAATCTTTTATGTTACCGATTATATCTCCTTGTGAAGATTAAAATCAATGTAGGATACTATGATTATGGCCTGATATTCTGTACACTTTTTTTAAAGAGCATTTGGTAGCTATTGTGTTTAGCACGTGGAGGCAGTTAATATTATTGCTAAACTTTATTTGATATCTCTTTTACCTAGTTGGTGAATATGGTTTTCCTGGATTACTAATACTTGGAGAAGATATTTGGTTGTCGTTATTATAACTATATTTTTCGATATGTGACTATTGGGTTTTAGATCAAGGCAATTTTCCATTGATTTCTTAGACACTTAAACTTGTCACAGTAAAAGATTTAGCCTTAGAACTCCTGTTCATTTAGGAGTTGGTAAAATTTGTATTACTGGATGTTCACTGGCAGCAAGCAGGGTTTTGCTCAAAATTATGATCGAAGGGGATGTTTGATTTTAAATTCTTTGTGAAGTCTATGGTCATCCGAAAGTCACACGAGTCATTAGAAGGTGAGCATGGGTATTGTAACTGTTCTATTGAGTTGCAAGCTAATGTTGCAACCTCCCCCAAAATGTAAACAAGCATGCTGATTTTTTATTTTTATTTTATTTTAAAAAATCTTTCTGGAGTGTCATTTCAGTAACCTTGTTGTACCAACACCAAAAAAAAAGAAAATAGAAAAAGGAAAATTATCCCTCTAGTTCCTTGTATGCCTTTGAATAATCTTCAAATAATGTTTAAAATACTAAAAATTTTAGTTTGAAGCTCATCTTTTGAGTTTTTCTTACATTTCTCTTTCATTTCCCCTGCTTTATGACAGGCATTGCATGTAATACTATTGGCCTGCTTATTTATTACATTTTTTATTAACCTACTGGAGTCCATCTGATTTGCATGCAATTTTTCATTTTCATACTATATTAGAGTAGAGTTGAGTATTGCTTGATTTGGGATAGTGTGTTAAGCACTTATACTCGCTCTGTTATTTTTCGGAAAATGAAAAGGTGTGAAAATTACGATCTTCTTTTCTGCTGATTATTCACGCTTGACTTTTCAAGTTACGTTTAGCTATGCAATGCTTTTAACTAGGTATGTGAACTAATCGTCTGAAAGCTGAAATTTACTTGCAGGGAACTGGAGGTAAAAGTATATATGGCCGTACATTTAAGGATGAGAATTTCAAGTGTAAGTTGATCCTGACTTCTCATGCTGCTCTTGTGACTATTTCTAGAACCCACACCTCAATATACCACACGTAGGATACAACCTTGCCTTGAGATGAAATAAAAGAGAATGATGAGGAGTCTGATTTTATTATTGTACCTTTGCATTCTGTTAAAAATTATGCCATGTAGCGTAATTAATTAAACAACTATATATGTGTGTGTGTGTGTGTGTGTGTGTGTGTGTGTGTGTGTGTGTGTGTGACTGGTTTTATATTGAATATCTTTCGATGCATTATTATTACTGAACTTGCGAGGTGTGTAACTTGTTGCAGTGGTACATACTGGACCTGGAATAGTTAGTATGGCAAATGCAGGGCCCAACACCAACGGGAGCCAATTTTTCATTTGCACTGTCAAGGTATGTGATGGCTTGTCGCATGAAAGAACATGCATGATTAAGATTTTGCTGAGAATAATTCAAATACAAGGTTAATATTTTTTTTAAGTGGACCAGAATGATTGTTGACAGATTATAGTGTAGCTGAATGTATTTGACTGTCTAACCTGCATTTTGGAATAATCTTTTTGATCTCCCTCCAATTGCTTGTCAGACCTCTGATGTTGAAAATGATGTCATTATGTATCTCGAGGGTCGTCTATTGTTTAAATAAAGAAATGTTCTGGGGGTCTTCATCTGTTAACAAATGCAAATAGATGTTGACTATAAAGAACACCGCGTCGTTTGTGATTAATGTCAATATTCACTACAGAGAATAGCTTGATGATTGTAATTGATGTGAATGCCATCTGTACTTAAAATGAATGAATGACTTTAAATTTAATAAATGCCATCCGATAAAACTCTATATGAACTACTAATATGCATTTGCCCTTGCTTGTACAATATTTTTGAAGTTTCCACCACCTAAGATTATTATATTAAAGTAACTTTATAATTGCCTTTCATTTTATGTCGCCTTCATATAATCTGTGTAGTTGACACTTTAAATTTGAAAATGAGTCATTGGATTATGGTAGTGGAGAAATTTTTCTGAAAGAGACTTCATTTAGCTGGATGGTTTGTGCAAATTTTCATTGTATCCTTGTTAAGTTTTAGCAATTAAGCAGTATATGAGGTATTTTTCATTGCAGTTATTTGATTGGCCACATGTTGATATGTTTGTCTGATTTTGGAAAATGGCAGACACCATGGCTAGATCAGAGGCACGTTGTGTTTGGCCAAGTTTTGGAAGGCATGGATATCGTTAAGCTAGTTGAATCACAAGAGACTGACAGAGGAGACCGTCCCACAAAGAAGGTGGTCATTAGTGACTGTGGTGAGCTTCCGGTCACTGAAGTATGATCTGATCTGATTAATCCCAGTTATTTTCCGACTTCTTTGAAATTTTGGACTGATTTCCCAGTTTAATGGTCTTTTATGAATCAGTTTTATTTGGAGCCCTTTCTAAAAGTTCCTCTGGTACTCTGTACTCGGTAGAGAAACCAAGTACCGTGAGTTATGGTGGTGAGACTGGAAAATTATTTACCAGTCAAATGTTGTGATGTAAAGTAACCTTTACCGTAATGGAGCCTTCCAGTACTGTTAATCACATTGTAAAACGAATTCTTACGTGTTGTGTGAGTTCGAAAAGAAGCATGAACTAAACATCCTCAATTTCTTGCATCATTATGATTATTTTCATAGCATTCTGCGGTGAGATATTATCAATATTTACTTCCTCGATTGCAAATTCTCATTTTCGTTCGGTCGATATTCCTTCTTTTCTTGCTAGGGCCCAAAAGTGCAACCTTGTATATGGTAATAGGCCTGAACTGGTCAGGTTTTCAAAGCTCACCAAAAACAAATATAGTGTGGTCTTGATGAAGTCGTGCAAAATCACATCCCACTTTTTCAACAAAACCCAAAAAAAAATAATAATAATACAAAATTGTGGACATGAATTGTAGCATCATCACATCCCAAGTTGAGTTGGATTTTGAACACCAAGTGGATGCATCATCTCTCAACTTGCTTGGCAATTTGAAGTCTCCCCCATCAAATTCCATCCTCAGTGTCTCACTATCTTTGTCATACTCCATAATAAACTGTCATCTACAATCATTCTTCATAAATCACAATTAGCCCCCCCAAATCCTGTTGTGAGTGAGATTCAAGATCGAAAAAATCTGCTAGCATCCGGTACCATATAAATCTAATCAGATCCGAGGGTGACGTGAAAGCTCGGTGAGGGGTGGTTTGAAACATCCTTATCTCGTTACGAATATAAAAGTAGGGTTACCGTTTGCAAGTCGTAGAGGATGTTGTGTACGCGGTGGCCAACTTGGTTCGGGAAAGTGCCACCATCACATGACACTTCACTATTCAATAAATCAGGTGCAATTAAAACGTATCAAGGTGGTCCATGTTGACAAAGATACAGTCTTCAAACTAATGCCAACATATACACACATGACATGACACATCACTCTCTCTGGAATGACTCATAGTCTGATAGTCATGGACCATGGTGGTGGGATATCAAGACCATTCAATTCACTTTTCAATTATCCTATATTGATGATCTTGTGTGTATAAATTGGAAAACGTTTTCTTGAGTACAGACCTAGGAAGAAAACATAAATAAACAAATAAGTAAGCCAACTAGCTAATAGGGTATTTTTTTTTTGTTGATTAGATTAATATAGACTAATTTGACAACTAAAATGAAAAATATGATGAAGACACAGAAAATTATTGAATTATATGTTGAACAAAAATAATGGAATGATGATCTTGCAACCAAAAATAATAGAATCACTTTTGTGATTACATAATTCAAATTATATTACATGGAATTAAAGTTAACTTCACATATTTCAACTCTTGACTCTATTAAAATCTTAATTTAGTGATGATTGAGAACTGTTATCATGAAAGTCTAAATAGACTAATTTTGATAATAAAAGAAGGGTAGTGTTAACACGTGACTTTAACAACTAATTTATTTATTTAGAATACAGGGTAACAACTAATTTATTTATATTTTAAAAAATAAAAGCACTGTATTTATTGTAATAAAACAACAATAAATGTACCGGTTGATTTGTGCTTTTATTTCCCTAAATAGAAATAAAGTTATCGTTAACCCGTAACTTAACACACCCAGAAAAATATAATAAACAAATGAAGAAAATTATTGGTTTATAAATTATAAGTAGAACAAATTTACTGATTAATTAATTAGATATTACTTAGATTAATGAGGTCTTGTTGTCACAATCTCATAACTACAAATAGTAGTATAGTTTAAAAAAAAAAAAAACTAATTATAGTATTATAAGTTTAATGATTATTTATCTCTTTACTAATTTTATGTTTTTTGAATTATAAGTTGAACAAACATCACCAATTAATTTAATTACATTACCTAGATGTGTGTGGGGGTGTAACAAAAATAATAGAATTACTTGTGATTACATAATTCAAATTATATTATATGAACATACAGTTAAATTTACAAATTTTAACCCTTAACTCTTTTAAAGCCCTAAATTAATGATAATGAGAATTGTTATCGCGAAAGTCTATATAAACTAATTTAGATAATTATAATAAACAAATGAGCAAATTATTGGTTTATAATTAGAACAAATCGTACCAAATAATTAATTATGTGTTACTTAGATTATTGAGGTTTTGTTTCATAATCTCATGACTACAAATAATAGTATAGGTTTCATGATTATTTCAACTTCACTTATTTTGATAATCACTCATTACTAATTTTAAGTTGACGTAAATATCAATCATTGACCCTAACAAAAGCTTAATTATAGAATAATTAGTAAGGACAGTACGAAAAGTATGTAACATAGTCAAATTATTGATAATTAGAAATAGAAATATAATAAACAAATGGAGAAAATTATTGGTTTATAATTTGAACAAACTTTATTTATTCTTTTGATTTATCAATGTATAATTATATATATATCATGAGTGTAATTTGTCATTGTTAAATAATTTATTGGGTTTTAAAAATAAATAATATTAATATAATTTATATATATTTTAATAATATTTATATATATATATATATATTTTCTATTATCCGTGTATTAATTTTTTTCTTTCTTTTTAAATTTTTTTTATAAAAATTAGATGGACAATGAAACAAACTAATTGATAAATAGTGAAAAATATAAAGTTAAAATAAACAATAAATTGAAAATATGATTAAAATAAATTTTATCTCGATTTGTATCAATTAATAATAAAGTTATTTTTAAATGTAAAATATCAAACCTTAAGGAGATCGAGTGTAATTTGCTCGTGTGTGTATATATATATATATATATATATAAAATAACACTTAAAGAATAAAAAAGTATATATATATTCTTTACTGTACTTTTTCAATTATCCTTGACATACGTGTAATAAATTTGCTGATAAAACCGGTTACATTGGACTTTGGTCTGGTCTCGTCTGAGAAAAAACATTTCCACGTCCGCACGTGCCTCGATGAGGATCCGATACGATCCTGACCACGTGAAGTTGCAGTGGGACCATCAAAATGGAGTGGGCCACCTACCTGTACTCGACGGCTTTATTTGTTGTGTGATCCCTGTTGCGCCACGTGTTCGGATGAGTTGGCTGACGTCGTAAAACGACAACGGAAGTGGAAAGGGACAAGTCGTTTTGAGGAGGAGTGGGGGCGTGCAGCTGCTTGACAAGACGAAGTGGGACCCACTTTTTTAATATATATATATATATATATATATAAATTGTTATTTGGGCTTCGTTTTGAGATTCTGTCGGTGGACTAAACTTTTATTTATTTATTTGTTCAGGTTTTTGGATTCATTTTTTCCATCAAAAAAGTTGTGATTACAACATCATTAATGATTTTATTTTTGCTATCATCATTACCCTTTAATTACTCCTTAGTTACGTGTTATGATTTTGTCTTTGATTCCGTCTTTTGTCACTTTGTGTTTTAACGTCCTAGAGTACCAATAATATCATTCACACTGCACGTGTATATATCTACGTGTGTTTCAAATATTTAATCTCCGAAATAGAAAACCGATCATATATATTTATAAAATGAATAAAATAAAACTCAAATGCGGGGAAATGATCCCTTAAAATCGAAATTAAATAAGACTAACTATAAAACTTACTAACCAACCGTTATCTATTTTTAAGGAGTAATGTTACTTTATTTAAATGATTTGGTAATACTTTAATTTATTTATTTAAATCATATAAATTTAATTTAATTTAAATGAATGGATTAAAGTATTGTTACATTATTTAGTTTCAAATTTGGATACCAAATTTAGATACAATAACATTACTCTTTATTAAATTATTATAATTATGATATTTTTGAAGAGGCTATTAAATAAATTATATTTAATGTTAGAATGTCATGTGTAAATAAATAAGGACAATGTTAATCGTATAGGTTAAGACACTGTAAAAAGAAAGATTAACGTTGTATTTTTTTTTAATCTTTAATCACAATAAATACATAAACAAGATAGTAAATATGCTTTGACTTACCTTTTATAATACGCTAATTTATGTCTTAAGAACATATATTAACACTACCCAACGATATACATTCTATACGGTAAGATGTCAAAAGTGAAAAGCAATACCCTTTCTTCTTGTTAGGATATGATACATAGTTAATCTGTGTAATTTTAATTAATACTTTCTTCGGTAACTATTGGGACAGACAGATTGTCTTTAATTAGCTAACAAGATAGATACAAAAAACTTTTAAGAATGATTAAACAAAAGATTAATATTAATTAATTGAAAAGATTAAAAGATCTGTTGGTTTCCACGTTTTTCATGTATGTCTGTTTGTGTGTGTTGTGTAGCACTCACCTTTACCTACTCATAGCACTAGTTGCTTGCCACCACTTCAATTTCCATACCTGAAAATCCTGAAAAATGTGAATGCCTTTTTTGCAAAATTGGATCTTATCAACAAAAAATTACATACCTAAGTCAACTGTTCCTCATCACAAACGTCAATCTTGGTGTCTCGGTTGTATATTCTGATAGGGCTTGATATCATTTTTAACAAGTCATTCTTTAATAGGATTTGATATGTATTTTGATAAACCATTCTTTAACGTGGATGTCTAGATAGATTTAATTATGTGTGTAACAAATTTGTTGACACCCTTAATGAATAATCGTATTTAGTATTTGCCATTAAAGAATCTCTATCAATTGAACTGATTATTGATAGTTAGTTTCGATCCGTTTTATCAAATTTTTCTTTATCATTTTTTAGGACAGACATCTAAACAAATGAGTACATATTCAAATAAATATTCAAATTCGTTATTCTATATTAACGAATCTTTATCAATCTTGTTTCGGATGAACATTCAAATCCGTTATTCGGTAACTAAGAATCCTGATCAATCGAGCCGATTTCTAATAGTTAGCCTACCTTTTTAATTTTTCTTTGGAGGAAAAAGACAATGTCTGGCAGGAAGCCAAAAAATTCTAAGTATTTGATGACTGAAGCAATTGTGCAAGCAGAGATCATTCATCACCATGTCTACCAGTCCAATTTGAACTGAAACATCAAACTGTGACAAGTTCGTTTGACCTTGTCTGGGGAAGACAACCATTATTGTCTATCTAGCTTCGCTGTTTGAAATTGCCCCCACAAAAGATTTGCTTTGAAAAATCTTATCAAATATACCATTTTTTGTGGGGGCTGAGGTCAACAACAACACAGCTGATTTTACAGGGAAAATGGAATCTTAGACAAATATAGTATCATTTGCCGTAACCTTGTCGAACACAAACTTTTCCCTTCTTGAAATGGTGACAAAATACAGCATTGTTAAAGATTGCTATCAACAACAGTACTAAAATGAAATTTCTGACACTTTCACAACATCATTTTCATAGATTGAAATTTCTCTCTTTTTGTACCCCATGAACAAACAAACACATTATCAGTGACATTAGAGAACTTGAAAAGCTACAAGAATTTGGAAATTTGGATTCTGGAGTAATCTATGTATTCACAATATCCTTCCAAGATTGAGAGATGCAAATGCCACGTCGGAAACACAACGTATTTACATGAAGAAAGCTCTACAAATTTGGAAATGAAGTTTGAGGCCGGACCCTAAGATCAACTAAGGATTGACCTATAAAAGCTGTGCATTGTAGTCCTGAGGCAAGCGGTCTAGCAAGATCCTACAACTAAAGGCGTCGAACTAAACCAAGCATATACAGGTTCTGAGCAGATGATGAAGATTTAGTTTTTATCCAGTGAACCAACTACGAGCATGATTTTATCAAACCCAAGTTGTAGAGGAACTTCTCTGATCTAGTTCTGAAGAGATTACCTAAGGAGAATTTTCCACTCACTTGGGGAGGAGATTTCGAGTAAGCTTCGTCCTTCACACGAAGTATAGTTAGGCCAATCTCTTTTCGAACTGCTTCGATTGTTTCACTCTTCACCGGATTTCCTGATGAATCGATGACATAGAAAACGTTTGCAGCTTGAGAACCCCTGGTGGTAACCTCAGCTCGGGTGACTGAAAGACCGTTTTCTCTAAATATGCGAGTTGCATCAGACAGTAGGCCAACCCGGTCTTCACAACAGAGTTCTAGACTCATACCCTGTATCCCAAATAATGCATGACATCAGACATGAACCAGATGGACAAGAAATGGAATCCGACATCTAAATTAAGCTTTTCACAAGTCCTTACCTCAGACGTTCGCCTCTTAATAGCAGCCTCCAAGCAATTAATTACCCGTTGTCTCTCTGCTTCCGAACTAATAGGGTTCCCATCCATATGCCTCATATAATATTCCTGAAAGTAGGTAGTAAATCATCAGTCACTTGCTACAGACGAACTTTGAGAAACACAGCAAAAGTTTCTATTCAAATTAAACGTAAACATACTCAACAAGAATCTAAAATGTGACTTCAAAGTATTTAAGAGTACCTGATAAGCCTCTGGACTTTCAGCTATGACAGTGGCGTGGTATACCACGTACTGCATATCAGTCAATGTGCACACAGTATCAAAGAGTAGTTTGGGGCGATCCGGGCATCTCAAGTTCACAACAGTGTATCCCTTATCTGAACAGTTGTCAACAGTTACGAGGGGTTTGCACCGATCACTTGACCCACTTTCTGTATCATTCATATCGTAATCGCGATCAGCATACATCATTTGATGCAGCCTCCTCTCCTTATGAGTGGAACCAACTGATACAGCAGTATTGGCACCTTGTTTATCTCTATTGCCTTTTAGAACATACAAAAGAAGCTTCTTGATCTTAGCAAGTGTATCAGGATCATCAATCGGCAACCCAGTAGCTTCACTCGTAATATAAACAACCGACGCCATTCTTGAATTATGGGTCCAGACTTCAGCGGCTACCACATTGCATTTGAGGTCAGTGAGAACAGCAAAAACCTCCGAAAGCAAACCTGGTCTGTCTCTTCCAGTCAACTCAATGGTTGTGTGTTCAGGAGCAGCTTGGACACCCACAGACCTTCTCAAGGACCGGAAGCTACGGCCCCTTGGTCCCAGCGACTGTAACAGGTAAACATATATATCATCATTAACAAAACAATTTGGAACTCACATGGCTCCACAGTCCATATGGAGTGTAGATAATAAACCATCAACATGTAAACACAGCAACCAATGATTCTCCCTAGTCTGGTCCTCTTTACATATTCAATCGAGCAAGGTGACTGAAATTAGCAAGACATTGGAGTATAGTACAAAAATAAGTACAATTTGACCAACTTATTAAGATCCAACAAAGACTCTATGAACTGTGCTCTCTCTTGGAGCTATAACAATTATAATAGGTTTCTAGTCTGGAAATGTTTTACTCTAATGTGTGTCTATTAATGGAAGTACAATACAAATTCCAATTTCAATTTTACCTCTCAATTGGATCTCTATACAATTACTTTCCAAAAAAACTAGTTATTTAAGATCTACCTGTTGAATTCTTTCGGAGACACCGTCCTCTGACAACTTATTCCCATGTTGGTCCGTGACATGAAACACTGAAAAAGAAACAAGAAAATCAATCAATTACAAACACATAGAACATAATTTATAAAGCTAACAACTTTGTCAAGAATCAAAAAGCTAACCATCCATGAACCACTCCCCATCTGAAGAAATGTAAGCTCGACGAATTATAAGATCCATATCAGTCAAAACCTGAACCACCTCTAACAAACTCCCTCTCTTATTAGCACTGTCCACCTGAAAACATTATATTCCAAAAACAAAACATCACACACAAACTCTTCAAGGAATTGCCATTAATGTAACCCAAGAAATCCATACAATTCAATCAAACTATCAAATTATCAAATACCTTGATCAAAGTAGCAGTCCTGCTTGAGGTGTTATCAACAGTGACCCTGCAAATCCACAACACAAAACGAAATCAAGCCAGAACCTTTAAAGGTCCACCATTTCAACTACAAGAAGAAAAAAAAAACATGAACTTTGAAGAAAAACAAAAAGACCCCACTTTGATTCCACAAAATTATAGCCCAAATACAACATTAAACAAGAAAAAAAGAACAAACACACAAGAATCAAGTGAGTACCTTGGAGGGTTCATTCTGATAACAAGCTTCTCAAATTCATCATCCATCGTAACAGAAGAATACCAGTGATCCATTTCAGAGAGAACAAGATGTTATGAAAACAGAGAATTGTAGAAATGGGGTTGGCTGTTTTCTCTCTACCAGTCTCAAGCAAATTCTACGAGGGTCTCTCTGAATTCGGTTGTGTCATGCGTGTGTTGATCAGCGTTTGTTGTGTGTTTTGTTTGGTGGCGGTGGTGGCGGTGGTGGTGGTGATGGTTGTGGCTCTTGAGTTGGACGAAGAGTTTTGGAGGGACATAAAAAACACATTCAACAAACAAATTGTTAGCAAAAATCACTACTCATCTTCTACACACGCAGACTAGGAATATAAAAATAAGAGAAAGTTAGAGATAGAGAGAGAAAAGAGAGGGTACGAGAGATGTGGGCCCCATGGTCCGGGTTTGTCACTGCTCGTTTTGTGGGTCCCCCACCAAACTCTTTCGACGACCCCTCCAGCAAGGCCTACCACTTGGTCCTCCTTCTTTGGGGTGTTGTGTTCAGTGTTCACAAGGCGGCTGCTCTCTGTGACTGTATGTGTTTGTGTTTGTTTTCTTTGTTGTGTTGCTTTGCTTTGTGTTTCCTCACTACTACTAGCTCTGTTTTTTTAGATTTTCAGGGTGTGCCCAGGTCCCCTTTTACAGAGCCTAGCTCATTGTTTTTATAAAAAAGGTTTTCGAAAACCTAATCCATATTTCCATCGAAATATTTCCGATATTTTTCAGTTTTTTTTCTATTATGTATTCACATATTTACTTCATTTCAAGTCTACAATAAATTATTAGAAAATTTTAAAATATCAATAGTATTTATGGTATTTCTACCGAAAATTTAGATCTCAGAATTTTGATTCGATATTTACTTCATTTCATGTGCGTGTTAAGTTTTATTAGATATTTTAAAAATATCGATGGTTTTTATACACAAAATTTAGGTTTTGATATTTTCACCGAATTCGATAATTCAGGATAAGTTTTATTAGAAATGATAGTTAATATTTTTTTTTGCACATTTATTGTATTTTTCTTCTTCTTCTGGTTATAGAAATACGTGGTTGGTTACAGATATTTGATATACAGATGTTGTATCTTTGACAGCTTTATACAAGCTGGAATTTGTTTTTTACTTTTATTATGAAATTCTAGAAAATTCTTGTGAATTTGACGACTCATTATAAATCAAAGTGCCAAATTTCAAATCTCTGTGACTCGCCAACAGTATTATTACTAATAGTTAACATTTATCTCTCTATCACTAAAAATAATTCATATTTATAAGTGTCATTTAATAACTATATATCGTATTTGTAGCAAATATTGTCCAATATGATAGTGGTATAATAACTTATTCAGCGCAATAATATCCACAGTAAAGAAAATGAAAAACAAAAAAAAAAAACCCAACATTCTTCAAGTCTATCATGTTGAGTTGCCAATGTCACCATTAGAATAACAAATAGACAATCTGGCAAGATTTTGCTGTGCTTTAGGGAACCCCTCATCACATTTAAAATAAAAGGAAGTAAGGAACCCTTATCTACCATTAAAGATTGAAATCTAATTGGATTTTGTTTATTTTTTGGGGGGTTTAGGGTACCCTTCTCTTTAGGGTTTGAAGAAATGTGAGGATCACATCCATTTTCTTCCCATATCTAGTAAGATTCTGCTAAGCTGGAATGGGATCCTTGTGTCTCTCCCTGTGTTTGACTCTCTTCTCTTATTTATTTCAAGATCTAATCTTGTTTGCTTACTTTAGGAATAGAATCACCCAATACCTATGCCATCACTTTTATCAATCAAACCTATTTTTTCTCCTTTTTTTTTAAGAAAAATAATAATTATTATATAATTATTCTTCATATTTGTTAATTAAATTTTATAAGCAAGTCTACCACCAATAAGGTATATTCTCTACAAAAATATTTAAATTAAAATGAATAATACTACACATCTTACTTATAATCTTATCATTTTCATTCCAACACACGTGACATCTGAGGTGTCACTTGATGAGTAGACATATATTAATTGATACTTATCTCTCTTATCAATGTATTCACTTATCGATTAATGTTTATTCACTCATCGAGTGGCACTCCAACTGTCACGTGTATTAAAATAGAAATGATTAGATTGTAGGTGGAATATATAGAAATATTGAATTGAAATTGAAGAGTATCTTTATAATTCCCCATTTTATTTTTTTAAAGGCTCACTGTTGATTTGGAGAATAATGTTTTTTTTTTTTAAGTGTTGGAAATTCAATCGGTTTAATACTTAAAGAAAGTTGTAATTAATTTTTTTTCAAGGTATTATTAAAATAATGGTTTTTAAAGTTTGGCAGAGCGTGATAGCCGTTGGATACTTGGATGAAGCAAAAGAAAAAAAAAATGATGAATGCATGGATGCAAGTTTGACCAGTAAAAATAAAAAAATAATGAGAGAATGATGATTTGATGAACAAAGAGAAGTGCAGGTGAACAGTGAAGCAGGCAATTAATGCTCTCTCTGCCATTAACAGCATTTGTCCTGTCACATGAGACGCACATGGGGATAGACTGACTAATAGAGCTCTGCTCTCCTGCTCTTGTCCCCTTCTTTGATTTTTAAGGCTGCATTTACCATGTGCAATACCGACCAATTATCATCACTCACGCAAATAAAATAACATATTATTATTTAATATATACAAATTTAATTTTAAGAAAATGTTTAGATACCGACTGTTAGTACCAAGACCCAATTAATGTGGTTAATATCTTGGATATTGACTCTTAATTTTATATATAATTTATCAAAATATTAATAACAGTAAAAATGATAAATATTCATCATACAAAAAATAAATTAATTAAGTGGTTTAGTAGTAAACCCATTGTAAATAAAATGACTTAGCGTGGGGTTGACTTATTATGGTTCAAGTCTTTTTCTTTTGCTAATTTCGAATTATTAAAACATCCGTAAAACCAACCCCGTCTTTTGTCAAATTCGAAAAACATTAGAAAATATTACTGGCTTCAACAGGTCAAATGTCAATAACACATTAACACTCAAACTTGCCGTTTGCTATAAAAGTGTAAAACAAAGTAAAATTTTATAATAATAATGGAAAAAAGGTAATTAAAAAAAATACAAGAGATTGACAAAAGGTATCCATACCACGAATTGAAGGTATAATAGTAATCAGTAAAAGACTAAAGGCACATCCACTAAAGGAGGTGAGTCATGTGATTCTATCTTCTTTACGGACTATAAAATTTAAATCATCCATGTATCGGATGTATCGATTAAATGGTCCATCAAACCTGTTATTAAAATTTAAATCAATGATGCATCGGGTGTACAAGTTGAATTGTCCATCAAACCTATTGAAAATTAAAAAATGTAGCACGGGACATGTTATTTCTTCTACTATGGTTTATTTTAATATTAATTTAAATATAATATTTCGTATGTCAATTTTTTAGTTTATATGATTAGTGATTTAGTGCATCGGTGTTCCAAAGAGTTTTTCATCATTCTGCATGTTATGTACAGCAACCCCTGCATGGGATTATTTATTCTTTACTTTCTATCCATCGGTTGGTAATTTTTTTTTTCCTCTCTCTATTTTTATGGTAGCGTTAGTCTTGTGTTGTTTCGGCACAAGTTAACAACTATGAAAATCGATATTTGATACAATAAATGTATCATGTGTAATATCATTTATTACCGGAATGGCTTAACAAATCATGGTGTAAAGTGGGATTCATTTTCCAACATCAACATTAAACATTTTTCAAATATCAATAAGAATATCATCGACCAATGTGACTTAATCGGAAAAAAAAAAAAAACCTTTATTTATACACGGAATCAGCGAGTCGCTGCCACATTAATTGGGCAATGTCCAACATGTTTTCCAAGGTTTGAGAAACAAATCCTGGTTTATTTATATGGGAATCTAACAAGTCTGAAAACAAAAACGTATATGGATGGATTCATCGGAAGTTAACGAAAAATGTGATTGAATATCCAGTTCATGGTCATGGTCTTCGAAATATTGGTGTGGTCCAGATCAAACTCAAGCAGTACTCCAAGTTATTTCACACTTGGCCGGACCACCAAACCAACCAACATGAAATTACATGGCCCCTTATGACCATGGAATTTCGTCCCCACTTGTTGCCCCAATATACGTGTAGATTCCACTTACTTCAACATTCAAAAATTCTTCTCCAACCAACCCTAGTGAAGAATTTTTTAAAAAGATAGGCCTCCACCACTGTGCCCATCTGTTGCCATGATTTTATTATGTGCTTCATTCTGGGAGCAGGGAGGGTCTTCTAACTTCTAAGTAATGAATCACAGCTTGTCACTCGGGTCCCCTTGGAGTTAACTTTACAGTACGATAATGTAACCGAAATACGCACGATCGCTAATCTAATAGTCTCTAGTATCTACTGTTTGGATGGTTTTGATAAAGTGATAGTAATATCGACACCTGGCACTTGGCCCGGCCCATTTCACAACAAAGAGTGCTACGTTTGTGTACATGGCCATGCAAGTAGGTTGGTTTTGGTCTTAAAATATTGGAGTATAATAGCTTTAATGGGTGTGGGCCATTTTTTGGGTTTAAAGATTCAACCCAGTTGATTGACACGAGTCCAAGCCCAAGCATATCATAGTCAGGCTAATGGGTGTTACTCTGCTTTGCCGGAACATGATAAGATTAAGATTAAGATTAATTGTTACGTCATATGATATAACTAATATGTATAGACATTGGTTTCTTTTGTAATGTCAGCATTTGTTAACTTACATATATGATATATCTTAGAGTTTTTGGACCAGAGTTGTCTAGTTTGAGGTTTCTAGGTTAGAGAGCATCTTGTATGGTGAAACACTCTATAAGTAAAAGATTTTTCCAAATATTGCACCTTGGCAGGAATACTAAAAGCTAGCGACCTCCCCAAGAGATAATACTTAGTGTAACAAAATGCACGTACATATATCTACCGTTGTGATCTTCATCTTTTGATCGATTCCCTTCCCGGGAGCGTCAAGCATGGTAGGAGGAAGGTAATTAAAACTTTGGCCTATTCAATCAAGATATCAACATTATTTGGTAAAAATCAAACTTCACTTCCTACAACTACAATCACTAAATCAAAGTTCATCTTTGAGAATCAAATCACTAAATATGCATAGACAATATAAGAATATAACAATAAACAACACACCTCATATTTTCTAGCAAACAAAAATCAAATCCAGCTTCAAAGCCATTGTTGTCTCGATCATTCATCATCATGTGTTCTCTCTCCATCATTATGATGAACTTTCTCATAAATCAGTACAACAAATTTAACAAACTTTTTTTGTTCTTCTTATAAGATCCAATCATGAGAAGAATTCTTCAAGTCTCAACTTGAATTTCTTGAAGACTTATCAGCTTCTGAGCTATTTTACTTACTCACATCTGATCTGACCAAAATTTTCCCACTAGCAACTCTTCATTTTCAATCCAAATTACTGTCTTGATCCATCAGAATCCTCCTTATCTGGAGACTCTTGCTGCTGCTGCTGCTGCTGCTCCTGCTGATGATGATGATGCTGTTGATGTTGATGATGATTCAAAGATCCGACACCGTTTCGATGGATCCCCATCTGCTGATAAAACTGACCAACACCAGCATCCTGTGAGAGTCCAAGCTCCAACCCCGGAACTTGCTGCTGGTTACCATTACCACCACCACCAACACCACTCAACATGGATTGAAAACTCATCAAACCCATATTCATATTTGGAAATTCAATCCCATGGAACCCAAATTTAGACATATTGTTGCTGCTGTTGTTGTTGTTGTTGTTGGTGTTGGTGTTCATGTTTTCGCTCCCAAAATTCGAAGAATTCTGCACAAACCCTGATCCGATCCCATTATTTAAACAACCTGGTGGCCACAACCCATTTGCACTCATCATAGTCCAATTTGCTGCTCTATTTATAGACCCAATTCCAGGTCCCATCCCCATCATCATCCCTTCAATCTTTGTCTGCAAACCTGAAGAAACAGAGATCCCCTGTTCAGAAACAGAGGACTCTGTAATTGCAAGCATGGAAGCAGGAATGGTTCCTGTACCAGTAGCTGCAATTATAGATGGTTCAGATTGTTGTAACAGCCATTGAATTGTCTCTCCATCAGATTTGTGGCCCAATTCTCTTGTCAGTTGAAAAATCCTAGCTGCACATAGAGCTGGCATCCTGATTCTTCTTCCTCTGCCATCAACTTTTTTGTGTCTGTCTTTGTTTGAGCTTCTTTTTGGTGCCAGTAGCTTTGCTTTGTTATCACTATCACCATGATCACCATCTTTGTCTGACACCTTGATGATTTGGAAATCTTTGATCTCCCCAGTCTTCTTGTTGTTGTTGTTCTCTGCCATGTTTTGCTTTCTGTGGAAAGTGGGGTTCCTTCTCTTAGAGATGGTGGTGGAGATTCATGGACTTTGGTTTCAAATGGAAACAGAGGAAAAAAAATAAGGACGTTTTGTTTTGATTGAAAAAGGTGACCTCGAAAAGACCTTTTTTTTTTTTTTCCTGAACTTTCAGTGAAAAGTATCAACTTATCTGCTTAATATTCAAACTTTGGTACCACAAAGTTTCAATTTAAAGTTACTACTACAGTTCGTCAATAATTTAACTTAAATTGACATCTCTTTGATCATTAAATTTGAAACATTTATGTTTTTTATTTTTACTTTTAGTAGATGTTGAAATACTAAATTAACCGTAAAAGAAATGAAAAAACAAATTAAAAACTAAATCTTATGTGTTATAATTATGTAAAACAACAACGTTCGTTCATATAACGAATCTCACAGTATCAAAATTTGAGACATTTAATTGAAGGTTTTTGTTTGGCAATGTTTAGTGCCCACTTTGCCGCAAATTTTGGTCAGGTGATTTGGTGATTGAAATATGGGGATGTCTCCATGAATGAGGCACTTGGGATTGTAACTATTTTGTACAAAGAAATGATGAAGATAATGAATCTGATGGGGTATGAGATGTATATATATATATATATATATATGAAGTCATGGATGGCCAGGTAGGGAGTTTTGTTGTAGATAACAAGTGGGTCCTTGAACAGAGACAGACTATATTTATATAAGTTGAACCAAATCATGAAACATGGGTCTCACACTCTCACAGACCCACTCATCTTCTTGATATTAGCATATATATGATAAATTGAATATGTTATATAATAACTGTTGCAGAGAGGGAAAATGAATGCAAACTTCTGACAGCATATTTTTCATCTTCTCCGCTTTCCAAATTCACAACAACTTAAACTTAAACCGATACATAAGTTAAATAGTGTATAAAGTGAGAAAAGGGATATCTATCACTTATACCATATCAGTAATATTTTTACGAAATCTCTTATAGTTTAATAGAGTTTAGACTTTAGAGTGAATTAGGTTGAATTAAATATGTACATAAGATGAGTATAACTTTCTTAAATCTCTCATTTAAGTCATTGAACTTGCAAGCTGATGTGATCATAATTCATAATAATGGGTTGGTGTGAAGCAATAGGTTTGATCTTTGACAAGCTTTTAAAATTGTTGCTCTGCTTGGGGACAATTGAGGGACCCTTTAAAAGTTTGCTATTGACATATCACCCAACTTCAATTGAATTTGAGGCCTTTTTTTCAAGTTTTTTCTCATGGAAAATAAATAAAGTTGTTTACTTTATTAGGTTGGTTGGAAGGACTTGATATTTCACAATCTAGAATATTAAAAGAAAATTCTTCTTTTTCTAAGATGGTGAATACTTTTGATTGGTTGGAGTTTGATGATGATTGATGATGCTAATCAATCAAATACCGCCATTAACTCAACACCAATCAAATTTGTTGTCATTTTTCCACCGCCTCCACAAAATATTCTTCCTCAAGCTTTGATGATGGCAAGATACTTCTGGTCAACATTTGCTTGCTGTAATTAATAGCTGATCGCCTGATCCTACAATCGCAATTCACAAGACACACCTTTTCTCTTATATATGCATGTCAGTTTTATAAATTAATTGATTTAATGGTAAAAACAATAGTTGCAATGTTCAATATTTCAAGTATGAGTTACTGTAGATATTATAAATATAAAACATATATGTATCATGTTTCCGAGTACACTGTTAATTTTTCACGATTAAAAATGGGTTGTCTTTATGTTGTTTTTGGCACAAAAGTACACAAGTTTGATCAAAGCTAGGTAGATTAAGATAGCAAACAAGCAAATGGATGATCAATCAGTGCAACTGCTTATATGTTACGTTCCTCTACAGTTATGGGACCGGACAAAATAAAAAGAAAAATAATGCTAGGATTTGAGAATATGAACATAACAAAATCCTTAATTTATAACATCAAAATTGGGTATCATGTCTCACTTTGTCGGCAATTCCTTTGCTGTTTATTTTTTACTTTTTGATTGAGGCCTCGTAGTTTTGCTACATTCTTTCAAACACTTGTTAAGTTGTTCTTGAGAGAAAATTATTTGATTGATTTGTGATAGTTGTTGGTCTTGAATCTTGCTCTTATAATGAGATATGAATTCATGTAGAATTCACTTTTTGCTTCTTCTTTTTAACAACAATTTGATAAGTATAGTAATATTTATTCAAATTAATTTTATTGATTATGAATTAAATAAATATAAGAAAATAACCGTTTCTAATTTGAAACCTCAATAAGTTTTAAGTTTTGAACGGAGAAAGAATAAACAGACAAACCCAATTTATCACATTAAAGATCTATATGATTATAGTTACGTTGATATATGATATCCTAAACATATCACGATTCACGAATTAACTTAAAACCTTACTAAAATTATTAATTTTATGTACATGTTCGTCCTTGTTTGATGTATCCTCATTTATGAAATACTTAGCATAACTTCTTTTTTTCCTTCCATTTTTTCCCTTGAACATTCATTTTCTTTGAATTGTTGATAATTAAATCTACGAAAGTTCTATGAATTGTTGATAATTAAATCTATGAAAGCTCTAACTTCTATCTCTTTCTTTCTCTCCTCTCTCTCTCTCTCTCTCTCTCTCTCTCTCTCTCTATATATATATATATATATATGGTGATTATGATATTATTGTTACAATATCAGTCATGACTGAAATTCTACAACAGGTTTTAAACTTTGTTCTCATATCTTTGAACCACTGAGTTAAATCTTTGGAATTACTATGCTATTTCTAACAAAATTCTCTCTTTCCCACTTGGGATTGGTCTGTTTTATTCCCCGCCCCCCTTTTTTTTTTTTAACGTTATGGTTTAAATTTTTTATTTGCAAAGTGATTCTTAATGTTAAATTGGATAAACAATATATTCATCGTATGTATATCTACATGTTAACATGAATAGGACAATTCAATATGATTAAAAAAATCAAAAAAGATTTTGGACAATTCACTAATATCAAAAAAATAAATAAAAAGATTTTGATTAAAGTTCAATGAGATTTCAAACAATTGTAATCCAATCGAGTAAAATAATAAGCTCATGTCAACTCCTTTCATTTAACCTAAACCAACATATACTTAATTTCTTTTGGCCATGTTTATTACCATATATTGTATTGTATTAAGTAATTCAAATGTACTAAAATAGTATAGTAGTGTTTGAAAATGTACTAAAATAATACAATACAGTATTTGATACTAACACTGTACTGTATTATTTTAATATATTTTAATTGTCTAATATATCAAACACCATATTAGTTAATACATAATATTTGATGATATTAGATTGTTTTATATTAGAAAAAAACACTTTTTTATTCAACAAATATAGAATATTGATGAAATATATGTTATGATGCTAATATATTTTTTAAATTTCAAAATTATATAAGAAATATTTATTTTATTTATAAAAATATTATTTATTTAATTTTCTTATGTCAATTAAAATAAATATTTATTGACTTTTAATATATAAATATTTATTATTTATTCATTAACTATTTTTAAAAATATATTATATTTTTATAATATAATAAAATACAGTAAAGTCATATAAGAATAACTTCATACGATATAATACAGATTTGTATTAATGATAATAGTAGTATAATATAGTTCAATACAATCCAGTCAATACGATGTGCCAAACGAGAATAAATATTTAGATAGATACAATCATCTCTCAAAACTCATTCTTAGGTTCTCTTCCATCATCTATGGGAAATTTGTCAATTATGTTTGCATTGGATCTTCTAACTTGATTAATGGGCAAATACCGAAAATGTTCGATTGATCAATTTATAAAGTTATCGAGATTGAATTTCTATAACAATTCATGAAACTACTTTATCACTGAATATTTATCTAAGTGCACGGTTTTTGTCCATTCAAGACACCTTCAAACATCTGAATCTCTTTTCAACAATGGTTAAGCAACTATGTCTCTCTTTTCGTGTTCTTCTTTAGAGGAAGAAGGACTGAAATGAGAATCATTGGTTGACGATAGTGGTTTTTAGGTATGTGAGACAAAAATAAGACATAGAAAAACATATGAATTAGATAGTGAATTAAATTCAAATATAAGAACAAGTGCCTCTGGATTTTTCTAGAGATGAATGGTGTTCATTGTATTTAATATTTGAATCTAATAGATTGAAAGCCGTTGATTTTGAGTTGCACGGTTTCATTTTGCACAAACCTACCCTTATTCCAATCCTTCTTCTGAAGAAGAAGAACACGAAAAGAGAGACAAAATTGTTTAACCATTGTTGTAATTGGTCGACGAGAGATGATTAAAGAAACCTAATTTATTTTTCTCCTCATTGTTGTCTTTTACCACAACACCGATATTGTTGTCGCCGCCAACAATATCATTGTCGCCATTGCTAGAGTAATTGGATTCCGTTGTGGCCCAACGCTAAGGATATCAACATACCCTAACTTAAAAAAAAAAATGTATGTGCACAATGCTACGGGGTCTACGGTGCCCTCAACGATTAGCTTCATTGTGTCTGCTGGTATATATAAGTCACGTCACCTGTAACATTCCAAAAATGTTAAAACCTGTAACATTCCAAAAATGTTAACGTTTAATATTGATTTAAAAAAGAAAACACAACATCAGAACCGTTGCAATGATAATACATATATGACATAGACAATGACCTCACGTAATATTTATTTGGTGAAATCATTTCGATTATGAATTTGATTTATAGTAATTAGAGCTAATAATACTACAAATAATATTCATCAAAACCACTGTTTTTTTTACTGTTTTAACAATGTTGATGATTTCATCTTATATTTTTGCAACTGAAAAAGTATACAATGGTTTTTTGCAAAAACAATTAATCATCTCAAAAATAAGAAAATGGGTGGCTCTATTTCCATCCAAAAAGTTTCAGTCACACCCATATTTTAATAAAATATTTTTTTAGTCAAAATAATCATATATTAAATTACCTAATATGACAACAATGTAATTACATAACAAAATAACTCTCTAAAGCCACATGATATACACCCAAAAAATCACAAACCCTAATATTTGTTTCATTAAATTTCATAAAAAAATAATCGAGAATTTGAAATCATTTTCACAAAACCAACAAAATGGAAAATTTTACGCATTATTGCAATGAAAATATAATTGCATCAACTATTTAGATCAATACAATTATATTATCCCAAAACTCATTCTTGGGTCCCCTTCAATCATCAATATGAAATTTGTCAATTGTGTTTGCATTTGATCTATCTTCTAACTTTATTAATGGGCAAATACTGAAAATGGACAGTTGGTCAATTTACAAAGTTATCGAGATTGGATTTCTATAACAATTTATGGAACAACTTCATCACTGAATATGTATCTAACTGTACAGTTTTCCCCATTAAAGACACCTTCAAACATTTGAATCTCTTCTCAACAATGGTTAAGCAACCATGTCTCTCTTTTCGTATTCTTCTTAATAAGAAGAATGACTGAAATGAGAATTCTCGGTTCATGAGGGTGATTTTTAGGGTTAAGCACTCCTCTAATAGTGGTTGCATGGAAAAAGCTCACAAGGAGATGGCAGTGAAATTCAAAGGTACGTGAGACAAAAATAAGATATAGAAAAACAGATGAATTAGATAGTGAATTAAATTTAAATATAAGAACCAATACCTCTCCATTTTTTCTAGAACATGATGAATGGTGTTTGTTGTATTTAATATATAAATCTAATAGATTCAAAGCCAATGATTTTGAGTTACACGATTTTGCACGATTTGCACGGTTTCATATGGTCTCATTTTGCACAAACTTACCCTCATTCCAATCCATCTATATGAAATTTGTCAATTCTGTTTGCATTGGATCTATCTTCTAACTTTATTAATGGGCAAATATCGGAAATGTACAGTTGGTCAATTTACAAAGTTATCAAGATTGATTTCTATAATAATTCATTGAACAACTTCATCACCGAATATGTATCTAAGTGCAGGGTTTTTCTCCATTAAAGACACCTTCAAACATTTGAATCTCTTCTTAACAATGGTTAAGCAACTTTGTCTCTCTTTTCGTGTTCTTCTTTAGAAGAAGAAGGACTAAAATGAGAATTCTCGGTTGACGATGGTGATTTTTAGGGTTAAGCTCTCCTCCAATAATGGTTGCATTGAAAAAGCTCATAAGGAGATGATGGTGAAATTCAAAGATACGTGAGACAAAAATAAGACATAGAAAAACAGATGAATTAGATAGTGAATTAAATTTAAATATAAGAACCAATACCTCTCGATTTTTCTAGAACATGATGAATGGTGTTTGATGTATTTAATATATAAATCTAATAGATTGAAATCCAATGATTATGGGTTACACGATTTTGCATGGTTTTGCACGGTTTCATACGGTCTTAATTTGCATAGACTTACCCTTATTCTAGTTCGTCTATACGAAATTTGTCAATTCTGTTTGCATTGGATCTATCTTCTAACTTTATTAATGGGCAAATACCGAAAATGTAATGTTGGTCAATTTACAAAGTTATTGAGATTGGATTTCTATAACAATTCATGAAACAACTTTATCACTGAATATGTATCTAAGTGACGGTTTTTCTCCATTAAAGACACCTTCAAACATTTGAATATCTTCTCAACAATGGTTAAGCAACTTTGTCTCTCTTTTCGTGTTCTTCTTTAGAAGAAGAAGAACTGGAATGAGAATTCTCGGTTGACGAGGGTGATTTTTAGGGTTAAGCTCTCCTCTAATAATGGTTGCATGGAAAAAGCTCACAAGGAGATGATGGTGAAATAAAAAGGTATGTGAGACAAAAATAAGACATAGAAAAACTGATGAATTAGATAGTGAATTAAATTTAAATATACGAACCAATACCTCTCCATTTTTCTAGAACATGATGAATGATGTTTGTTGTATTTAATATATAAATCTAATAGATTGAAAGCCAATGATTTTGAGTTGCACGGTTTTGCACGGTTTCATACGGTCTCATTTTCACAAACTTACCCTCATTCCGGTCTTTCTTTTTCTGAAGAATACGAAAAGAGAGATAGTTGTTTTACCATTGTTGTAATTGATCGACAGGTGAATGAGTAAATGAGAAATGAGTTTTAGACTTTTAGAAAGAGAGAAAGTGAAAGTGAAACCTATTTTTTTTTATTAGGATAAAACCCTTATTTATTTTTCTGCTCACCATCACCATTAGAGTCACCGCCATCGCCACAGTCGACGCCAACTTTTCCTTACTATTCTTTCTCCTCATTGTTTTCTCTACTATTGACAATATTTTTATCGCCACCAACGCTATCACTATCACTATTGCCAGAGTAATTGGATTCCGTTGTCGGCCTTACGCTAAGTATCTTAATATTCCCTAACTTTAAAAAAAAAAAATGTATGCACAACACTACGGGGTCTACGGTGCCCTTGAAGGTTAGCTTCATTTTGCCCACTAATATATAAGTCGCGTCACTTGTTACGTTCCAAAAATATTAACAACGTTTAATAGTGACTTAAAAAAAAGTACTATGAATTTGGTGAAATCATTTCAATTATAAATTTGATTTACAGTAATTAGAGCTAATAATACTACTAATAATATCATCAAAACCTTTACCGTTTTAACAATGTTGATGATTTCATCTTATATTTTACAATTGAAAAAATATACAAACCAATCATGTGTTGGTGTGAGTGGTTCGGCACTCTCATCACTTAAGCAAGGTTGTGGGTTCAAACCCCCTTGTGAGCGGAATTACACATATTGGGGGCATTTTGAACGGAATTACACATATTGGGGGCATTTTACCCCTTAGTGAGCCGATCCGGTGCGAGTCTGGATTAGTCGGGGTGTGGTCAGAGCACCGTATGGTGGATCCGTTCCACCTGGAAACCGTTTGGTTTAAACCAAAAATATATATATATACAATGGTTTTTGCCAACATCGATTAATCATCTCATAAATAAGAAAACATGTGGCTCTATTGCCACCCACAAAAATTCCCTCAACAGCCATATTTATCAAAGTAATCGTATTACACATTACCTAGTAGGACAACAATGTAATTACAGGGTAAAATTACTCTCTAAACCCACATGATATACAGCCTGCTTATCACAAACCCTAATATTTGTTCAAAGCCAAAACCCAAAATCCTCATTAAATTTTCATGACAAAAATATCGACAGGTTGAAATCATTTTCACAAAACCAACTAAACTTTTGGGCAAAATGAAACCGTACAAAACCGTGCACTTCATTGTCCCACTCCCACCGCCCTTAGCTTTATCCCTACCATCATCCTTACCATCACTGCCACCGCCTTTCTTCTTATTTTTGTCTCCACCATCGTCATTATTGTCGCCTCCAATGTTATCGCAATTGCCAAAGTAATTGGATTTGGTTTTCTCTACCCTAATGATTTCAACATACCCTATCTTTTTTCTTATATGCTTGACCAACACTACGGGGTCTTCAGTGCCCTCGATGGTTTTTTTTCTCTTTTTGTGTTCTTCAGAAGATGATCAAAATAATAAGGGAGAGAAGAAGAAATGGAAGAAGGACGAGAATGTTCCGTTGAAGAGGATGATTTTGAAGGAGGTCATGGTTAATTTCAAAGGTGAGACATATGATTGCAACCATGGTGTCACGTTTTATTTTTTATGTCACAAATAAACATTGTCATTTTTCGAACGTAACAGGGATCATTGATATGTCAGTGGACATGAAAAAAGAATTGGTAACTATTAAGGGCACCGTAGCGCTGGTCAACCATTTAAGAAAAAAAGTAGGGTATGTTGAAATCATTAAGGTAGACAAAATGTAATCCAATTACTTTGGCAACAATGACGATAGTGAAGACGGGTGGTGATGATAATGGTAATGGCGATGGTAGGAATAAAGCCGATGGCGGTGGCGGTGGGAAAATGAATTACATGGATCAGTCCATGTTTGGTAACAATTACGGGGTATCATGCTGGAAATGAGAACGTTTACCCGGTTGGACAGTTACATGCACATCCGATATGTTATCGCGAGAACCTAAATGACTATTATTATACGTCTCATTTTGTGTTTATTATATTATGTGTCTATCATGCTATGCATGTATGTCATGTAAGGGTTCCATAATGTAATGCTAAAATCATAATACAGCTTATATAGTTATATATACCCTCCGACCTCCTCTTCCATCACTTTCTTTATCCGAAATTGACTCGTCAGAATATTGTTTCTTAAGTAAAGGAAAGTTAATCCTGAAAAGTTAATTTTGAGTGATAGCACCTATCCAATTCCCATGAATTCAAGTACAGGTTCAAAGTAAATAACCCAGAAAGGTGTCCAATATCTTCAGGGTGAAAGATAGATCAAGGTTGCTCAAAAGCAACAAATTTCCTAATCTTGGAAGTGAGCCTAAGATCAGACGCGGCTCGCATCAATTCTAGTTGTGTAATAATGCATGTTTTTGTTTTCGAATTTCGATTATTCAAAGTCAAGCTGATCCAATGATCCATATTTACAAGTCGATCTAGACTCTAACCAAAATTTTGGAAACTTGAGGCAAAAACGTGTTCCTATTTCCTACATATCCTGATCCAATATATTTACAGAATATTTTGTCTAATGTAAAAACCACAGCCCAATATCTCTAATCTTTCACCCCCGTTAGAGATAGCAACCCAAACCGACGGAGATCCAATCCATATAAAGTGGGTTTAAAGCATTTAAAATGAAATTCATATCGAATATGACTCAGGAGTCGAATGTTGTAGACCCAATTTATAACCGGACCGGTATGGGTCAAACCGGTGTGTCTCTGCCTCAATATTTATATAACTATTTTTTCAACCCTGCCAATTTGACAGTATTTCTCCACATAGTTGACCGTTTGATAAGTCAAGAAATGACATTTCTCATTTCACCAATGTTTGGCGGAATGCTGCTATTTAGAAGGTACCTACAGAGATCCGGGTTTTCCAATATTGACATTTTGTTGCCAAAGTCGATAGGAATTGGTCGGTAAGTAAATTGTTTCTCGATGAAAGAGTTGTCACATTTGAACGAAGTGTTAGGGAACCCTCCAAACGGTTGAATCCCAATTCCTCATCCCCATTTCAATAAAATTTGGGGGGAAATGGGATTGGTCTTTCAATTTGGGGATAAAACTTGGCAGATAAACTAGTCAATTCCAATTCATAGTATTAAAAGAAGGATAAAACACGTATTCGATGTCTGCTCGAGATTTTGACATTATTGCCTTCCAACTTTTGGGGAAAAAAAAATTGAGACTACATTAGCTGATCAAAACATGAAAAATAAAAATGAAAGCCACAGAAAACAAAGGACCCTGTTGTTCCTTGATGGCCTCTACCTTGCTTTACATGCCCTGCTGCTCCTATCAATCATGGACTTAACATGGATAATAATATATAATACTTGATGCATCCTCAGCTTCTATTCTCCTAGACTCGCTAGGATGTTGGCTACTGCTCTAGACTGATGTCACCCCACCGGACATTGTATCTGGCCGCAAGGTAGTGAGCCCCAACGGGGCCCCGGCTTCCATAAGGATAGTACTCGGGGATAATCTTTTTCTCTTCTAACTCTTTCAAAAGAGGAGTGAAAAGAGACCAAGCAGCATCTAATTCGTCGCTCCGGATAAACAGCCTCCTTTCCCCTTCAACAGCATCTAGAAGAAGCCTCTCATATGCATCAGGAATCTCCTTCGAGTATCTATAAAGAACATGTCGTCAATTAGTTCAGTATAAATCAAATGCAAGCGTTTAATGCTGTCAATGTTGTTGAAAAGAAACCAACAGACAATCCTAGATGCCTTGCCACTTTCATTTTCAACAATAACATACATAGGTAAATTTGAAAATGTTTTTTAGTCAGGCGAAATTAACCATAGTAAGTAGATCATCTAATAACTAAGAAGATTTACAGGCAAAATGTATCACATTTCATGTATCAAAAAGGACTGTTGGAAGTTTTACCTTGCTGCATAGTGAAGGTTTAGATTACTACGGTCCAATCTCATTCCAAGACCAGGGACCTTATTATTGATTTTCAAATAAATAGCTTCGTCAGGCTGTACTCGGATGACAAGTTCATTAGTAGCACGATCAAGATCCGTTCCAAAGTTACGGTTATATAAATTGCCAGGCACGTGCCTGAACTGCACCCTTATCTCTGCGCTGTAAATAGAAAAAAGAAAATTAAGCCAATGACAAAGCAGGTATTGGATGGTATAAGTCCCAAGTCATGAGAATATAAAATTAAGATATCTAATTCCACATACCTTTTCGTATGTAATGCTTTCCCAGCTTTCATTAGAAAAGGCACTCCATCCCATCTTGCATTGTCTATAAAGAGAGCAGCAGCGGCAAATGTTGGTGTTAAGCTGCCTTTTGGCACAGTCTTGTCATCAGTGTATGCCGGGTAAGTAACTCCTCCTTTTGTGTGGCTCTTGTACTGCCCTACAACCACATCTTCAAGTTGCAACGGCCTCATAGACCGTAAAACTTTGACCTGACACCCAGAAAGCAATCATAACTTTATGAAGAAAAGAAATCCCCATTACAAGTTTAATATACACCACTTCTATATTTCAACAGAAACCTTTTCATTTCTGATATCTTCTGCATCTAAACTGACAGGGGTTTCCATAGCAAATAAGGCGAGAATTTGAAGCAGATGGTTCTGCATTATATCTCTTATTATCCCATAATTGTCAAAGTACCTAGGTTTGAAAAATGAAAACAAGATGAAAATCAGAAACTCTAAAAGGCATATTGGAAACTAAGATGCCTAGATTAGAAAGAAACATACCCTCCGCGTCCTTCAGTGCCGAAATCTTCAGAGAATATAAACTGTACATTCCGAATATACTGCCTTGACCACAATGGTTCAAAAATGAGGTTGGAGAACCGGAGAACAGATAGGTTTTCCACTAGCTCCTTTCCGAGATAGTGATCTATCCTGTAGAAGAATATCAGCAATCCAATCAGATTATAGTCCAATCAATTCCTTCCTTAATAAGAACCAAACAAAACTACAAAAACTCCACCTAAAAATTTGCTCTTCTGCAAGATACTGCTTGAGGGATTTTGTCAAAGCAGCAGAAGATTCTGAATCTCGGCCAAAGGGTTTCTCAACAATGACCCTTGTCCATCCATTACCAGATGAGGCCGACATGCTTGCACATTTGACTGCATCTATAAATATATTTGGAGGGATGGACAGATAAAAGAGCCGATTAGAAACCCTCCCACCCTGCACAAGTGATTTATCATCATCAAACAAAATTGACTCTTGACACGGAAAGAATAATTGATTCACGTTAAACAAATTGTGCCTGAACAACTATCTTTTCTATCTTGAAATTAAAGAAGAAACATGGCTCACTGACAAGTGAATACTACCATAACTCAACCCACAAGCTTAAGTAGATGCATTTGGTGGTTTCTATCACAGTATGAGATTACCACCAACCACCACAGTATGAGATTACCACCAGGTGCCCCAATATAACAATGCATCCAATTCCAACGTGCAAGAATCACCAATTAACAAACTACGTGTAAAGTGAAATGTGCAATGCAATCACATCACTATGCTCACCCACGCCCTAATTACCTCATGTTGTTTCAGCTTCTTGTCAAGGTCCGCAAAATTGTCCTCAGAATCATACTGACCGGAATGGTAGAAACATCTTTTAAGAAATTGTTCCATCTTTTCTTCACAGTTTTCCCTGAAAACAAAAGAAAATACCACATATCATGTCTAAATGAACCTGAGAATTCGCAAGTGCACTTCATTAGCGACACTAAGACTGCCCACTTCCTCAACGGAACTAAAAACATATCTGCTAAGTAAACTTAAGATAACAAGCAAAAGAAAAGGGCAGACTCACCTCTTATCAATTCTGCAAGTGAGAGTCCTGCTAACCATGTTTCGGAGTTCTGCGTCAGTCATCTTACTCCGAGCATAACCGTAAATAGTAAAATGCTGCAACCAGATAAATCCACACATTATACAAAATCGGATAACAACATAGATTATGACACCACTGTTAAGCTGATCCTACCTATCGGAGGGGGATTAAAATGAATGAGAAAAAAGTACCAACCTCAGGGAGACAGCCCTCATAATATAGAGCGAAAAGTGCTGGAAATATCTTCTTCTTAGCAAGGTCCCCTGATGCTCCAACCACTGTAATACTGACAGTGGACGCACTTTCATTGATATCAAAACCAGCCGCATCCTTACATTCCTCCGATGATGTACCCAACAACAATCCATCTTTCAATTTCTTGAAAGGGGTTTCATTTCCAACTGGGGTTGCTGTTGTGGCCACTGCACCTACACACAATAAGAATCCATAAAACTTAGTAACTACTGAAGGGAAGGTCTAATCAATGCAACATCTCAGCACAAAGAAGCATTGACAATAAACTAGATAACCCAATTCTCTTTGTGTTACATATTTCTTATGTTTTTCAATAAAATGTATTACTCTGATTAACCAAAACAGAGTAAATCTGAGAGTAAGAACTTTACATTGTTTAACTAATTACTAAATTATCTCATGTAAATAACTCAAAGCATATACATGCATTGGAATCTATCAATCGATTTATACTCATTCATTGTCTCACTCGTATATAACCAGCAAAGCAAGCCAACCAATCAACTAAAAGCAAAAAGCAAAAACAATTGAAAAAAACACATAAACATGAACAAATTAAGAGAGAACAAAGAAAAAAAAAAAGAAGAAAGAGACACCGACCATCTTGCATGAGATGGACATTTTGATTGGAATTTCTGACAGATTGAAGAGAAACCTTAGCTGGGAGAAACCGCTGTTGAAAAGAAAAAGAGGAAGAGAATCCTATCCGTTTATGATGCCCATCTGAAGACGACGACGATGATAGAGAGGAGCGAGAATATGCAATGGAACCGTATTGGGTTGAGGAAGACAAAGTCGCCATCTGTGTCTGTTTTTGAATCAAAAGACAAACAAATTTGAGGCGAAGTGAAACTTTTTAGTTGAGGACAAATTTGATGATGGGTTTGTTTTATGAAGATAATATTAGAGTGGTTTTTTGAAGAGAAGGAGAGGGTAGGAACTTCTTCGGAGACATCGAGGGGTTAGGCTCTTGAGATCTCCAAAGGCTGCTTTTGTCTGCTTCGAGAGAGAAGACGGATTGCAATTGGTGTTCCATTCCAATTTTTTAATTAATTATGTCTTCAAAACAAAATTTAACTAATTAGATGTTTATTTATCTATACGTTCTACGTGTCCTTAAATAATTCACATGTATTCTTTTAATTCATTTGTAAATATAGCCCTCATTTTTTTACTCCTTTTTTTTTCTTTCCAATTTTTAACTTATTTCTCTTAACATCAAAATCTTCCGCAATCATTTTTATTATTACTATTATATACAGTATATCACTTCAAGTATGGCCGGTCATTGAATTGTAGGGATTTTCAGCGGATCGTATTCAATAGATTTATCATGATCTAAGAACTGATTCGATCCAATCCGATCGATAAAATTGTAATCCAATCCGATCCGGTTACTATTTAATCTAACTCGATCCAATTATAAAATATTTCAATCTGATCTGATACGGTATGATGGATTGAATTGATATAAAGTCATTCTTAATATATAAAAGTTATAATCTGAAATAAATAACATCAAATGAATTATTTAAACATTACTAACTAATTCAAATAAAATTAACATTAAAAAATATCTATCGTATCGTAACTTGTAACAGGTGCAGATCCAGAAAATATTTGTAGACCGGACTAAATTATATATTCAAATATATTTTTTTCTCAGTACACATGAGTATAGTCAATTTATTAGCTTTCGATTATAGGATTTATCTAATTTTTTTAGTCAATATATTCTAATACTTAATTAGTGACTCAAAAACTCACATTGATTTGTTTAGTCAATATATTTAAATGCTTAATAAATGACTCACAGACCCTTAGATCGATTTGTTTGTTAATATATATCTTGTTTGTTTGTAATTTTTATTATTGTCTTTTGATTTTAAGTTATGATAAATAAATGAAATAAATTATACTAATGGTAGGGGATGTTAGTACAATTATAAACAAAAATTGTATATAAATATAATTAGACATAATATTAGAGGTGTTTGTACAATTAAACATAATAAATATAATTATTATTTTTTTGAAAGTACGGCCGGACAACCCTCCCATTGGTACGCCACCGACTTGTAACTTTATATAATTCAAAATGTTTATAAACATTAAACATCAGTTCCAAATATAAACTTAATAAGTCATGATGTTGATGAAAAAGAACTGAAGAAAAGAAAATGATAGATTGTTGGCCATAGAGAAATTGAGAAAGAAAACCCAGAAGGCCAAAATAGTAATATTATAAATTGTATTTGAGTTGAGTCTTTACACATATTCACATAATCAGATTGTAGTTGGATTGGACCTTCAAATTAAAAAGTAGTGGATAAAATAAATCGTCCAATATAAAAATAAGACTTAAATATTTTAGATGGGTTTGTGAATTTGGCGGATTTCCAAATGGAAATCCAAGATCCAATCCGATCCAATGGATTTGATTGGATCTTACACACCCCTATTGAATTGAATAAAATCAACTTAAATGGGAATTATTCTATAAAGTATCATTAAAAAAAATACATTGTGTAAATTGTGATACTATGATACTATAAGGGTTGTTATATATATATATTTATTTATTTATTTATTCAAATAATAACTCCTGATATGGTATAACGAGTTAACTACCGGATATTATGAAGTTGGACGAATGCTCTTTTATCCTTAAAAGAGTATATATGCAACAATTATAATCAGGAGTATATATGCAATAATTAGATGTTTAATCCTTCTGTTTTTATTTTTATTTTAGAAAACAACTAGTTGTTTATTAGGCTAAGAAGAATTGGACCAAAACCTGAACTAATAAAATGATGCCATCCTAGCCTTTGGGCAATACTCTCGAGCCGAGATGATTCGTAAAATTATTATATATTCTTCTATTCATAATTTCATTGATATGTCCATTCTTAACAAAAGTTGTCACAAAAAAATCATAATATCTGGATTTGGGTTTTTGACTCAGATTCATACCCGACTTGAATCTGAATCGGATCTGTTATTTTAGACTTAACCCGACCCGCTATCCAAATGTGAGGACACAGATCTAATTCATACTGTTCGAGTTCGATTCAGTACTCACGGATCCGGATATAATTGTCATATCTAATTGTACCTCTCATAATTAATGAATTAGAAAATGTATAGAATCAGATTCTGATATATTCCAACGGATCCTTTTCCGGTTCAGTGACAAATTTGAAAAATATTTACTAGTGCTAAATTAGTATGGATTGAGATAGTTCTAATTTCTATACCGTTAGATTTTATTTTAATTTAAAAAAGAAAAAAGAAAAATAACAATAATAGGTAGCATGATTCATGAACAGGCAAAGTCAATTACGTTAATGTTTTGTTGAAGCTTTATTTCGGTGGACATGCACGAATTACATATTCATTAAAAAAAAAAATATATTTGATATGAAAATGTGGGGATTTCTTAACAAATTGGGCCGGTGTGTTTGGTAAAACCGATTTGTTTTTGAGTGACGATATTTATACCTTTTATAAACTGTATGTACACCCCTAAATTAATATGTTTTAAAAGATCCAATAATACCCTTAAATAAAATTACTAAGAAGATTAATTTTTTATTAGTACACCCATCAATAATTATTAAATCGTTTTATATTATAATCTTTTGTACTTTTTTTTTCTATTAATGGCTTGATATTAATATATATCATAAAAACTATTTCCATTTTAATAAACCCAAGATTCCCTTTTAAATATATTCTCATCCTTTTTTTAAGCAAATATTAATTTATTGTTAAGTATGAAAAATAAATCAAAATCATGATACAATTTTGATTGTGAAAAATGTAAGTTTTAAATTAATTTTTATTATTTGTTGGAAGAGTAAAAAATTATTCTTGTTAGAAGAATAAAATCATTATATATATATATATATCAAAATAATTGTTATTTCTTTTAAAAACACTTTAGACTTTTTTTATTATCAATATTATATACTTTCTTGTCAAAAATATATATCAGATGTTCTTAAGTTTCATCGAACACATTTTTTTTTTTTGATATATCATTTAACACATATTTACTTCCACATCAATTGAGACATATCACAGATTTTGTATCCTAACAACTCTCTCGAACAGAACATGATTTTCTAATATATATACAAATCTTAAAATGGATTTTTAACAAAAAATAGAGTTTGATTTTTAAAAAACCGAGAAGAGAAAAGAAGCATGGAATATAAAGAATAGTAAGAGAATTAAAGGTAAAGATAAAATTTAATATACTAATAAAGTTAATTAAATAACATAATGATAGGGGTATAGATACAATTTTTGAGGGTTGTCATTATCGCCGCTCTTGTTTCCTATCATAAATTCATAACCCATAAATAGGAGGCCTGGAGCTTCATGTACTTAAGCGTGTTCCTTAAAAAATGTTAGTCATAAAACATAAATATTGATTTTTCTTTTTTCAGTCTCCTGACTATTATTTTTATATTATTGAATGGTCTTTATGCATATTCATGACAGTGTAAAAAAAAAACATTTATAAACTATATATATATATATATATATATATTCCTTTTTAAGTCACAAAATTAACAATTCACTTATGTGAAGATTAATTAATCTAATGTATACCCAGACCCACCCTATAATTATTTTCTACCCCTAATAAAAACTCATCACATTAAAATTTGTCAATTGTGATATGCTTGACAGAAGAAACTAATCTAGTAGCTTCAAGCCACCTTTGCTTATTGACTCTTGCAATGAAATCTTCGACTCTCTTGGTCAGCTCCTCTGCAGGCAATCCAGCCTCTTCTTCTTCGTCTTCTTTTTCATGATCAGCATCTACATAATCATCTTTCTTCACTTGATCATCATTAACAACTTCTTTGTGATCTTCTTCTTCTTCTTTGATGATCATCAGTTCTTTAATAACTTCATGATCAGTAGTTGTAGTACTACTCATCAAACCCATCTCAGTGATATTGGGGACTGATGATGATGAGGCAGAATTAGAAGATGATGATATTGCTGATCTGGCTCTCCGGCTTCTCGCCACGTATTCATCATAGTATTGAGTAGCTGGATTATTGGATGATGATGATGATGACTTTGACGATGATTTAGATTCTCCAATAATAATGAAGACAATAATGAAATTGGCAACTATAAACAGACCCTTTGCTGTAAACAAACAAGAACAAAAATATGGCAACTGTTGAATCAAACTACACACACAAGAAAACCAATAAGGATAGTAACAAAACAAACTACAAGCCAATGCTGTGACAGAGTAGAGAATCAACTCATGAACAAGCCAACTCTTTTTCTGGTTTTTCATGATCATGGCTAGCTTATAATTCTCTCTCTTAACATAACCCATCTTTTTTTTTTCTGGGAAAATTTGGGAACCTTCCTAGAAAATTAAGGATGTATATATTTATAGATGTTTTAGAGAGAGGATTCACATTGGACTGAACGTATAAGTGGAAGCAATGAAGGGTTTATATAGTGAAAAAGAAGAAAAAGAAGAAGGGTGTTAGATATTTTTTACGTGGGATTCAAGAACGTGCTCTACTTTTTAATGACTTATTGTTTACTTTATTAAAAAGGAAAATGGACACATCCAACCTCACTAAAGTGGTCTTTCATACATGTGATCATAAGAGTTCGTATTTACTCATTAAAATGAAAAAAGTGAAGGGGGAGATCAATCTCTTATAGTGGATTAGTCAGAGTTGCATTTCGGGTTGTGTTTATAGACAGACTTCTGACTTGATCGGTGTGAAATTTGATAAAGAAATTAAGGCATGGCAGGATGGAGAACGTGTGTAAACTGCCATACTGGTGCTTTTGTTTACAGCCCCCAATTCTGCTTTCAAAGTGTTGTTGCTATTGATGGTTTTGAATTTTCCATTTCAGAATATTCGTGGGGAGAATTTTAATTATTTAATTTACATTATATGAAATTTAATCTGTTTTATACTGAAGAAATTGAATCAAGTTCATGAACATTATTACCTTACTACATGCATCGAATATCTTATTAATTGTTTTTTAACATAATTTTAATCAGCAGTTGATTCTAAACATGCTAATTAGCTTAAAATTTAAAATTTAGACATACACTAATTTCAATATTTATTACATTTTTTTTTCATATACATATTTAAATACAAGAAAAAGTAATCTAAGAAAGAAGATATTTAGAGCACCATTCACTCTTGTGATAGAAAATTTAACATATTTTATTGAAAATGCATTTGCTTTTGCTGTTAATATTAAATTTCATTGTTAACGTAAAATAAAATAAATTAATAAAACAGCAGTACTTTGATTTGCTTTTAAAGGGTGCCCATCGAAAAAAATGGTTGTTATGGTAGAAATGTGTCAATTGGGATTTGTTTTGCTTTTTCCCTCCATAATTGAAGCATCAAGTAAAGCATGCACGTTTGTTGAAATTCACAGATACTAAAGTTGCTTATTATAAAGTAGATGCAACATTTCATGAATCTTGAAATTACTTGATCACTATTGAATAATTCACGAGCCAGCCACTACAGGGTGTTATCCACTTTGACTAATCGGGGCTTACGGTTTTATCTTAAAAAAAACTCTTATGGGGTTGAAATTACTTTTTATTTATTCATATCATAAAATAGTTTTGACTTCAATCGATGTAAGAGAAAACCCCCTCTAACAACCGAAAACTTTTCATTTTTTTCTTCAAGTAAAAGGCGTAATTTACTGGTGGTTTTGAAAAAACATGAAAATGAAAATGAGTGTTCAATTCAATGAACAGAAAAGGCATATTCACTTACTTTTTAAGCTAAAAATGTTGAAGGAATTTTTAGATTCTCTTTCGATTTGATCGATATAAAAAATAAAAAAGAGATCCTTTACTTAGTGCAAGAGAGAAAGAGGAGGGAGTATATGTGTTTGGAGGTGAAATGAAGCTTCCTAAAAGGTCCTTTAAAGGAAATTAGGAAAGTGAGTGTTACATAACAAAAAGTTAATGCTTTTGTTAATTTATATGGGTGGTTAAAAAAGCGAATTAATCAATAAAGAATCTTGATATTTGTTAAGTGTGCTATTACCTTTTTTTTATAATAATTACCATTTTTTACTTTTATTATCGGCCATTGGCAATTGACCACTCACACCAAAGCGATTATCAGGGTTATAATACAAAATCTATGAGAAAATTTCACATATATGTATTTATTGAATACGTATAATGATACCTGAACTCTTAAAAATTTCAAACATGCATTTATAAGACACGGATAATATGACTCGAACCCTTTACTAGTGATTTGGAATGAACGTAACACCTGTTCTATGATTCTATGAACATGCTTGAAAGTTTAGAAGGGGGTGAATTACAAGATAAAGTTTCGTTAAAAACTCAAATAAGAAAAAAAAACATTTTAATGAATAAAAACCCATTAAATCTTTCTAAAATTAACTTCCATGATTTCTTGAATGACGTTAAAAAAAACATTTTATGCGTCTTCTTCAGCCTCAAAAAATGATGTGATTTTTTTTTTATTATTATTCCTTCTACACTGCGTGTTACAAGTTACAACAATTAAGAAACCGGTACATATTCTTCTTCACATTTCATCGGAAAAGGACGATTATAAAAATATGTGTGTTCAACTAAACATTTGCTCGGAAAATTTGCCGAAGAAATGAAGTCGAGAGCCTAAAGATACAACAGAACAGTGCTATTTCCAGGATTTGTATCAAAATAGCACCCGGACAATACAAGCAATCCTTAGGGAACTAAAAAAACGCAGCAAAAAGAAGAGCCGGCAAAGAAAAAAAAAATGAAGAGAACGCTACAAAATACTACATGTTCGCTCAAGTGCAGGCACGAAACCTACTAGTTAGAGTCAAAGAGGACCAACTCTTAAAAAAAAAAAAAAATAGAAATGAACTCTAGGCAATGAAATTCTCCTTATGACCCAGAAATGAATCAGGAGAACTAGACTGCAATGAAATTCTCCTCGTGACCCAGAAGAATCGGGAGAACTAGACTGCACGCCATGGGGGGTGAAAAAGAAGAAAGAATATTATAGCTACCTCTACCCAAACTCCCAGCCACAAAACTTTGGGACGAATGTCCTCAGAGTACCAAAGCAACCTTCTCATGAGAGACAATTGAAGAAGGATGAGCTATCAAAGGCTCGTAGTGATCAGCTCCGGCACCACACCATCCTGTAAGCAAGAAAGAATTTCCGATTGTTTCAGATACCAGTAATTGCGTAATAAGGGGGAGGGAAATGAAGGTAGGTTGTGATTTAGAAGAAAACATAAGAAAAAAAATTACCCGTTCCTTTCATGAATAGGAAAAATGGAGGTTCACAAATTTCACTCCTTGGATGATGTGGGAGAAAGAAAACACAATTTTCTTCATCAACCATTGCGTCGGATCCATGTGCTTGCACCTGGAGATCGCACAAGTAAAAAGAAGAAAAATTGATTATCAATAACTTCTCTAATTACCCAGCTCAACAAAAGCAGATAAGTAGAAGAAACACTCATTATCTGTGTGACGAAAGTAGAAGAAAAGAGGATAAACAAATGCACAAAATACATTTGAGTCTTCAAGTACAACAAATGTATCAAAGAGGCAACTACAGCGAACAATTCATTCACATTTTCAAATGAGAATATACATGGATTTCTCTTCGTGCCTGAAGGCAAGGGATCCATACAGTTTTTGCAAGTCTATGCATGGTGCAAAGATTGGTTAGAGATATCCAGGTATGAGATCAGAAAACCTAGAACCTGAATAAGAAGAAATCGATGAAGTAAAAACAACAAACACGATATGACCCAAATCTCAAAGTAATTCATCAAGGAAGAGATCAGATTTACAAAGTAAAATCACAATATCAGAATCCCATTTGACTTTGCATGCATTCTGTATATAAGTTTGAATCTAATCCCCCAAAAAGGTATGAGATCAGAAAACCTAGAACCTGAATATGAAGAAATCGACGAAGTAAAAACAACAAACACGATATGACCCAAATCTCAAAGTAATTCATCAAGGAAGAGATCAGATTTACAAAGTAAAATCACAATATCAGAATCCCATTTGACTTTGCATGCATTCTGTATATAAATTTGAATCTAATCCCCAAACAGGTATGAGATCAGAAAACCTAGAACCTGAATATGAAGAAATCGATGAAGTAAAAGCAACAAACATGATATGAACCAAATCTCAAAGTAATTCATCAAGGAAGATATCAGATGTACTAAGTAAAATCACAATATTGGAATCCCATTTGACTTGGCATGCATTCTGTATATAAATTTGAATCTAATCCCCCAAACAGTATCGTATATCACAGGAAAACACTCTAGCAGCAGATACAGTCGTACACAATAAGGCACTAAAGAACAACAATGAAACCAAAAGATGAACCCTGTCGTGAAAAACAATATTAGAAAGACATTTCAATCTAAGCAACAAATTACACACCACAAATATCTCTCGCTTGAACTCAGTTGCAAGACATTCGATGGCAATATCATCTCCGAAAGCTGCAGCATGACCTTCTCTGTTCTCGTCTACAGATAATAAACCATCCTCGGTATACTGCAAAGTGATGATATCATATTCATCATCAGGTGAACCAGAGATCAACATGTATTTAGCCCAACTCGGGCCATCATTCACCGGAATACATCTCTCTTTGTATATAGATTCTGCCGCCATTTCTCTTCAATAAGAAAAGAAATAATAATAATAAAAAACTGGACAAACCAATAATACAATCTGAATAATCACAAGTTCAATGGTATATGTTTATTGAATTTTAGAATTTTTTTCCCCCTCATTAACGCGCACGTCAATTCATAAATCGATACAATTTGACAGTAATAAGAAAATCTAAAATTTAAAAAAATGTAAATTAATTTCTACATTTTCTCACCAACCAAACAGACAACAAAAGCATGAAATCTAACTGAAACAGATCCACGCACAAATAAGAAAATACATAATCTTTTTTAAAAAAAAGATACCTTTGCATCCCGAGCTGGACCAACTCATCGATAGCGGAGTCTAACCCGACCCGATCTTCTTTTTTGGCCAACATTTTGACTTCTTGAACGACGTGGATCCCCCACCCGCTCTTCAGATCCGGCGAGTACATGTGCCGAATCGCGTCGTTTATCACCTCCTTCCCCACCTGGCTCACAGATCCGAGGTCCTCCAGGAACCTCCAAACGGTCCGCCGCCGTAGCTCACGAGCGTCAACCTCACGCGCCATGGCCTTCTGCGACGCGGTGAACAGGCAGTTCCCGTCCGACGACACCTCTCCTCCGTGAGAGAGCTTGAACACCACCGAGCGGGACTGGTCCTCTGGATGCTTCCACAGGACTCCTTTCGTGTGGAGCCTCTGCAGATGCCTCCTCTGCTGATCCTCGAGACCGATTACCTCGTCCCACGCCGCCGCCGCAGCAGCCGTCGTGATCGTGACGGCGCTCGACTGGTCGACGAGATCCACCGCCGACTTCGGCTCTCTCCAATGCCCGGTCGGCGACGACGCGGCCTGAAACGTCTCTGCGACAGCTGTCGTTGAATCACATAACAGCTTTCCCATTTTAATTCCTCACCTTCTATTTTCTAAACTTTTTTCAATTATCTAATATTATCTTTGAAGATCTTCCAAGAAAAAAAAAATCTCTGCTCTTCTTCAAATTCAATCAAAGAATTGCAGAGAGAAGAGCGAGAGAGAGCCAGAAACAGACAGACAGCCAGAGAGAGAAAGAAAGAGAGAGATTAGGGTTAACGGATAGATGTACGACGCGGGAGAGTTATATGACACATGTCAATATCTGGGCTGCTTATGGTCTTAATAAGCAGTGTCTCTGACCAAGTGAGAGATTCTAACGTACGCCGGTGGACCACGATCAGCAAAAATGAGCCAGATATATTTATTAATAAAATAAAATTTATTTATTTTATTATTGTTAATTGGCAATTTGGCATGTGCTCTCTGGTAAGTGAACAATGTTGTGTCCAGTTATGCGTGCTGCTGCCCAATGAAATGTCGACAAATCAGCATATGTGGGACCGAAGATTTTGAATTGTCCAATGAAATTGTAGCAATCCACGTGTAAGTGCTCCCGTTGCTTTGAGTTTGACCAAGACCGCATGCGTGCGGGTGTGGGTGCGGCTTCTCGGCCGGCGCGGCGCTAAGTAACGGTAAAAAAATGACGTGGCTCGTTTCTGTCCGATGTACTATCCGCTGTAACGGTCGTTAAAATTTGGAAAATTTATTGAAATTAACACTCAACTGGAATTAGTAAATACTAATCTCTCAACGGATATATTGATTAGTGGGATTTAATATTATTTTTGGTAATTTATGGGTTTAAATTGGTAGTTAAATTAGTGGTTCTTGAATGAATGGAAAGAAATCTTGGAACTTCGTTATACAAAATCAACATCAACAATTAACAAAGAGATTGTGCACTCTATAATACTGATGCCTCTCACACTTGTCTTAAGGAATTGTGGATCTGAGATTTCGAGTCTTTTTCGGTTTCACTTCTATCAAATGAGTTTCAATCTCAAATATAATGAGAGTTGTATTTTTGACCCAACAAACTCCAACTCAGTCAACGTCATTTTTTTTTTCCTTAAATGAAATTATTTAAATTATAAGTATGCATGTCATACAAAATAAAAAATTATCTTATGCAACTCGTGTCAGAATGTTGAAGGTTTTAATGAATTTAAAAGACTTCTATGACGTTTGCGAATCGATGATCTCGTCATGATGGGAAATATCAACTTCACATAATAGAGCTTTACAATTTTAAGATTACAATTCTTAGGAGGGAGAGGAAGACCTACAAAATTATGAAATTTGCTTGGTTTAAAAATTTCATACATTTCATCTGTATTTTTACCTGGTCTACTCTACTAGCCCACACAAACTTCGATTACACGTATTTCATTCGGGCAACATTTGGTTGGAATTTGCTTTCAAGAATTTGAAATTTTGACTTGAATTTATAATTAAATCAACCAATTTATGTATTTATCCATAATTAGACAGTTACAATCTATTTTTGATTCATTTGTTTTTATTTTTCTCACCATTAGATTGAAAGATGATAGATTAATATTAGGTTTTTGACTCGTATTCTCAAGTGGACTCAAAGTTAACCAAACAATACTCAATTGATGTGGTACTTCTTGGAGACGTGGGATAACGTTTGGAAGTTGAATATAGTGTTTTAGGGATGTTTGAAGACAAAGAAGAATTGAAGAAATGAAGTCTGGTGGGTTCCGCAGCATAGACAGCGGTGCAGACAAGCGCCTAGACCGCGGCACAGAGAGCGGTCATGTCCAGGCGATCAAGCGCGCCGTGGACTGCGGCGGAGGTAATGGCATGGACCGCGACACAGAGAGCGGTATTTGACAGTGGCTTTTCGGGGTATAGGTCGCGGGGTGCACCCCGCGACCTATACCGCGGGAACAACTTGTTTTGCTCAAATAGGAATGTTGCGCGTGGAAATAGGAAATTGTTTTCTTCTGGAAGTTCTTGTCCTAATCAGAAAATAAAAGAGTTTGTCTTCATGAATAATAGGAAAGTCATGTAACAAGAAGACTTGTCATAAATAGGAAATAGTATTTATGTGGAACAAGTAAGTCTTGTACGTGTAGGAGTAGGATTTTCTTTTATATTAAACTCCCTGCAATTAGTATAAATAGACCTTGTATCTAGGTTATTTTGTGTGGAGAAAAAAGAACACCATGTAACATCAAAAAGTAGTGGAGAGATCGGGGTGAGAGACCCGTGGGAATATCCGGAGAGGGATCTAAGGGAATATCAGTGGATCAAGTAAGAGATCTGTGGGTGATATTCATGGGAGACCTAGGGGATATTGTGGGGTTCTTGGTAAGGATCTTGTGAGCGTGGTTTGGGGTTTGGGGTTTGGGGTTTGGGTGTGAGAGAGAATCCTGGAATATATGGTTGTAACAATTTGTTATATAGTGGAGTTTTCTCTATCGTCCTGACGGCCCGTGGTTTTTTACCCGATTTGGGTTTTCCACGTAAATCTTGTGTTGTGATTGATTTATTTTCTCTCATATATTTTTCTGTTATTGACGTCATTAATTGCTATGAGTTATGTGCATATATTAGGCATGATTATTCAACGATCATCGGTTCCGAGAAATTCTCCAACAATTGGTATCAGAGCCTTGGTTGATGATGGCGATTTCAAGTCTTTATGGTATGTCGTATGGAGGACTTGGTAGCTTGGTTCGGCGATGGCGTTTTTTACAAGTCTTTACGGGAGATCGTATAGAGAACTTTATGGTATTTGGATGATGATTATGATGGTTGTCTATTATGGTTTAGCAAAGGAGATACGTATTGAAAGCGGTTTCGAACTCAGTGGGTTTGATGAAAAGAAAAAATAGAGATGAAGAAGAACTTTTTTTTTTGGCTTGTGGTGACAGGTACAAGTCATGGAGATCCAATCTGGGTTACACAAGGCACTAATTGAATATAAAAAAATAAATTGAACACTCGAAGTCTCTGGTGATGGTGTGGGGCTTATCCGGTAAAGTGCTCCCCGTTCTAGTATCAAGTCTTTCACCAGGTATGTGATGCAAGGACGGAAGGTCTTTCACAGGTTTGGGTAATGTAAGGTAGGTTTATTTTTTTGGTAGTTTTCTCCACTGGCCATGGAAGTGAATATGTTGCTGCTAGTGGTCCATAATTGTGCATAAAGCATTGGTCAGAAAGTGATGCATGGTTTGTGGTGGACAAGGATATCGATGGCTGACGAACTCCCTAGTAATCTGACGTGAGGAATTGCACCACATTTTTCAACAGGTTATTTTCAACAGGTTATTTTCAACATGGTGCCGGAACAACGAACACAAAGCAAAAGAAAAAAAAAATCTTAGGATGGTTCGTTTCTAAGTGGTTATATCTTGTGGTGGGGTATGTTGATTCTTGGTGATGAGAATCGTGGTTGTGGACAAAGGTCTTGAGAATTAAAGTCAAAGGGGAGAATTGTTAGGTTTTGACTCGTATTCTCAAGTGGACCCAATGTTAACCAAATAAGACTCAATTGACGTGGTACTTCCTAGAGACGTGGGATAACGTTTGAAAGTTGAAGATGGTGTTTGAGGGATGTTTGAAGACAAAGAAGAACTGAAGAAATGAAGTCTTGTGGGTTCCGCGGCGTAGACCGCGGTGCAGACAAGCGTCTAGACCGCGGCACGGAGAGCGGTCATGTCTAGGCGATCAAGCGCGCCGTGGACCGCAGCGGAGGTAATGGCATGGACCGCGGCACAGAGAGCGGTAGTTGACAGTGGCTTTTCACGGTATAGGAAGCGGGGTGCACACCGCAACTTAGACCGCGGGAACAACGTGTTTTGCTCAAGTAGGAATGTTGCGCGTGGAAATAGGAAAGTGTTTTCTTCTGGAAGTTCTTGTGCTAATCAGAAAAGGAAATAGTTTGTCTTCGTGAAGAATAGGAAAGTCCTGTAACAAAAGACTTGTCATAAATAGGAAATAGTATTTATGTGGAACAAGTAAGTCTTGTACATTTAGGAGTAAGATTTCCTTTTATATTAAACTCCCTGTAATTAATATAAATAGACATTGTATCTAGGTTATTTTGTGTGGAGAAAAAAGAACACCATATAACATCAGAGAGTAGTGGAGAGATCGGTGTGAAAGACCCGTGAGAATATCCGGAGAGGGATCTAAGGGAATATCAATGGATCAAGTAAGAGGTATGTGGGTGATATTCAGGTGAGACCTAGGGGATATTGTGGGGTTCTTGGTAAGGATTTTGTGAGCGTGGCTTGGGGTTTGGGTGTGTGAGAGAATCCTGGAATATATGGTTGTAACAATTTGTCATATAGTGGAGTTTTCTCTGTCGTCATGACGGCCCGTGATTTTTTACCCGATTTGGGTTTTTCACCTAAATCTTGTGTTGTGATTGATTTATTTTCTCTCATCTATTTTTCTGCTATTGACGTTATTAATTGCTATGAGTTATGGGCATATATTAGGAACGACTATTCCACAATCATCGGTTCAGAGAAATTCTCCAACAATTAATAGATATTAAAGTTACGATAATTAAATGAAAAGTTTCTGTTAATATATATAGGTTGATGCACTCAATTAAAGATTAATAGAATAAATACTTACATATGAAGATAAAATCAATCAATTGTGAGATCATATGAATAAATCTATAAATTGAACTCTTTCCATTCATTGCAATACTTGCCATGTATATGGTAGATACTCAATGCCCAACATGTAATTTATTTATAATGTAAAGTCATAAATTATCCTTTATCGGCACATTCTCTCTTAGTATAGATGATGATATACCTCTCTCGTTGAAAGTTAATGGTATAAAGTTTGAGTTCCACGATATATATTTTATGTGTTATGAATACTTGATTGTATAAGTATATGTCTAAACTACGCATATAGTGTTTTATCTTATATATTTGATAAAAATGTAATCCATTTGAATTGATTTTGAAAAACAAATTACCCATTTTTTTTTCAAATATATTGCATATCATAAAATTTTACATTATGGAACAAGAATTTATATTTTCGTCACTAAAGATTAGACAATCACAAACATTTTGCAAATGTGGGGGAGGATAATAGACCACACACTTTTCTTCTCTATCCCTCCGGAATTCTATGCTTCTTTCTTTCTTGACTTGTTCTTCTTTCACAATCTCTGCATGCTTTCCCAATCTTTTTCCAATGGTTTCAACAAGTTTTGGTGGATCAAATACTCCTTTCACTGTCACTTGAGAGTTACCCATATCTGGTTCTACACTAAAAACCCCTGAAAACATCATAATAATCAACAAAATTAAGTAGGTCAGTAATAAAAAATTAAAAAATATTTTTAAAATTAAAAGGGTTACATGATTCATTAAAAAAATTAAAAGGGTTACATGATTCATTAAAAAAAAGTGAAATTTTGTCGAATACCGTAATTCATGATAAAGTGTCACGAGTATATCTCAATTCAAATATCTATTAACTAGTGTTACAGTTTGTATATAATAAAAAGAAAGTTGATCATACTCTTCAAACAATAATAATATTCAAATTCGATTATAATTACCTTCCATTCTTACTATATTTTTCTTAATATCTCGAGCACAACCTTCACAATGCATGTACATTTTGAGAACGAGAACCTTTACTTTATGTTCAGGCTACATAAAGTAAATAACAAAATTGCAATAAGAGATAATATTACCAAATATCAAAATCAAAATAAATGAAATGAAAAAAAAAAATCACTTGAGACTGACTTCTTTCTTTTCTGGTTCTTGTTTCTTTTCACCATCAGGTTTTGGTTTTGGCTGAAGAAGTTCAACATTTCTACTGTATTTCTTTTGAACTCTTTCGAAAACCTTGATCGGATCAACTTTTTCCCCTTTCACAACCACTTCACAGTTTGCTCTGTCCAACTTTATTTCTTCAACACCTATAAATGAATAATTATAACAATAATTTTTTTATTTAATGTATTAAAAGAAAATAATAATTAATTTCTCCAATACCTATAAATGAATAATTATAACAATAAGACTTTTATTTAACGTATCAAAAGAAAATAATAGTACGGTCAAGAATGACTGACGTATCAACTTTTTTTTTAATATATAATTGACACTAATAGAAAAAAAAAATTCTTACCATCAAAACCTCGAAGACAATCGAAAACTTTATTAGAACATCCTTCACAATGCATGTAAACTTTCATTATAATTTCTTTGCAATTTTCTACCTTCTGACCTTCATCGTCTTGATTTTGTAATGTCGTTTGTTCGTTTATTTTGTTCTTCTGATGATCCACATATAAATAACTTAATTTTATCAAATATTTTGAAAACAAGTGACAACATATAGCATATAAAAAGACCATGAACTTTCAATACAATTTCTTTGTTATTTTTGTTACCTTCACATATTTGCCGCATTGATTTTGTGTCTTCTTGTTCTGAAGATATAAAAAATATATAAATTTATTAATGTCAAATATTATGAAAAATAAGTGACACATGTAACATAGATAAAATATGGCGGCTTACCTTTGCCATTTTTTTTTCTTCTCTTGAATGGATTTGAGTGGAGATGTTGTGAATCAAGCTATATATATATAATACTGTTTAATGCATATTTAAGTTTTTGTTATAAAAAATTATAGAGTTTCTAAACATGAATTATCCACATACGTTAACTTCTCAACACAATCTTGAATTTATTAGAATAAACATAAAATTAATTAATTACAATTGATATGGTGTAAAAACAGATTTAGTTATAGTCATTAATTTAACTACGTGTAGGAAAATGATTATATCCCTTCTAATTATTTGAAATGGATGGTAGAGATTGAATCTGGAGATGAACCGATAGTGATGAGTTTTTACTTTTTAATTCTGATTTTTATTTTAAAAAATCAATGTTATTATTAAGGGGTAAAAATATACTTTCTCCATTACTTTCATAGTCAAACCGCTATTTAATGGAAATCCTAACGGTAAGGGGTAAATTTTCAAATAATTTAGTTCTTAAGGGGGAAGACCAACCATTTTTTAAACTAGAAAGGGCAAATTTATGAATATGGAAGACCCCATGGGAGGAAATGATAATATCCCTTGATTTTAAGATTTTGGTCGATAATCCACCATTACAAATATGTATTCATGAAGGTAGTCTAATACAACTCTCATTGCAAGTTGTTGCTTGAAACTTGTAAGTTGTAATATAAGTTGTAGAACTATATGTTATGAAGTTTTGATTTGCATTTTATATGGGTTTGTTAAAGTCTTTATTAATTCTTATTTTTCAGACTTGAATTAAGAAATCTCTAATTAAGACATGCATATGAGTTTGTCATATGAATTATTTGGTTGATGGGTTTGGTTTTGGATTTGAGAGGGTTGGTGATTGAGAATTTGAGATGGATGGTGGTGAGTTTTGTTGTTGATTTGGAAACTGAAATGTTCACAAGGCATGTGAAGTAGTCACTCACTCACTTGTTACATATAAATTTGGAAATTGGAATCTGACCTTCAAGCTTGTTTGCTCCCACTCTCCCTCACACACACAAAGCTGATTATGAAGATCACCAAAAAAAAAAAAAAACAATTATACACGCTAATAATTGTTATTTTTATTTTGGCTTTTGGATTATAATGCTAGCAAAAATTAGCATATATAATCCAAATTTTAGAATAAACATGTAAAAAAAATTGATTTTTTTTAGAGGGACCTCTATTGGTTGAGGTATGGCGACCTCCATTGTCTGTTGGAAAATCTATTAAGTGTATTTTTAACTAAAAAGTAAAAAAAATAAAATAAAATAAAATGACTAAAGCTATACAACTTTCGGAAATGGATAAATTTGTAATTCATATATTTTATGGAATATACTTGTTTCGGTGTACTTGTTGAAATGTCGAATATCTATCCAAAATGTTTCTCCCTTGTTTTTTTCTTGAAATATTACAATAATATACTTATATTGTGCAAAAATGATGAGAGAGTAAATATATATTAATTTTATTTGGAAATGATGATATGTTTTTCAATATATATGTATATATATACACCAAATTACGCTGAAAAAAAAAAAAAAAAAGAGTAGCAAAATGAAAAAAAAATCAAAGAAATCAGCCGTAACCATTTAACTATTTCGAAAGTCATTTTCAATTGACTTACTTCTTTAGGTGTATTTTTTTTTTATCAATTAATAAAATTTCAATGTCTCGAAATTTAAGGAAATTTATTATAGTCCACCCTAACGTTCAATCATAATTAGGTAATTGTGTATTAGAATAACTATTTTTTTTTTCAATTAATAAAATTTCAATGTGTCGAAATTTAAGGAAATTTATTATAATCCACCTAAACGTTCGATCATAGTTACGTCACTATGTATTATAACTATTTTTTATAATATTATTATTAATAAGTATAATTAAACCTTAATTCTATTTTAAGTGTCAAAAATATCTCATTATCATATAAAAAGTAATGGAAAAGGTGTTTATGGGCCTCGATAATAGATCTTGAGTGGTCCCCCTTGGTATTGCTAATTTGCTATCGTTGTCAAAACTGTACCAAATGCTGTTTCATACTATTCTTCAAAGATCCATTTTGTCTTGTTCAAGCTCAAGCAATTTATGGGCGTCGATGTATTAATGTGGGCTTAAACCACTTGTAGGTTTGTTGGATACTCAGGCAGAGCATTTTCAGAGACCATTTGAGCCCAGTGTTTCTCCAAATAATACCCTTTTTCATTTACTATTTGGGCCTTGAGAGAACAAAGATGCATTTGTAGTGTATTATATAGTATTTAGCTAGTAGCTACTGTGTAGGAAGAAAAAAAAAATCTAGACTACCAATGCGGTTATGTTGGACAGGCACGACACATTTTCTTGTGGCCCATGTGGGCAATGGACCTCGAGCCAACCCACGGTCCAATTTTTAGAAACAAAGCTCACCGCTACTAGTGATATGGATGGGATCAGGATTCTCTCATATCATTTTGTTTTCTTAGCTTTTAGAATGTTTTTGGTAGTGATAAAAATTAAAACCTATGAATTTGGTCCGGTAGGACCAAAACCGAAAAAATAATATCGAATCGAACAGATTCAATTCGGTTGATTTTTAATCGGTTAACATTTGTAAATTTCATTGAATCGGTTCGTATTTTTAGAAACCAAACTTTATCGGTTTTATTAAAAATTGAATCGATCCATTAAACGTCCATCTCTAGTCAATTGATACATATAAATTTGAAAATTGGAATCTGACCTTCAAGCTAGTTTGCTCCCACTCTCCCTCACACACAAAGCTGATGAATACAACAACCAAATAATTCATATGACAAACTCATATGTAATGGTAAAAAGATCACCACAAAAAATTATACAACAAAAAAAATTATACACGCTAATAATTTTTATTTTTATTTTGGCTTTTGGATTATAATGCTAAAAAAAATAGCGTATATAATCCAAAATTTAGATTAAACATGTAAAAAAAAAATTGAATTTTTTTAGAGGGGCCTCTATTAGTTGAGGTGTGCAGACCTCCATTGGAGAAGAGAGGTCTCTTGGAAAATCCATTAAGCTCATTAAGAATTCTAGATGTATATGTACTAACAAAAATTTGAGTAGTGATATAGTTTCTCTTATAAAATTAAACTAGCAAAAGGTCACATAACACATAACTGCATCCAAATTCTTAGAATTCTTATATTTATAATAGAAATTTTATAACTTATTTGAAATTATTATGTTGTACACTTGTACATTCATTTTTCATGTAGAAGTCATGTCTAAAGATGAAAAAGTTATTTCTATTTTATTTTTCGGTTCCTTAATGAGTGTTTTAAGTATACAAGTTAAAAATTGAATTAAAAATAATTTTATTTATTCTTTGAAGATATTAAACAACATTTTCCATTGCCGATCAAGACATCAGTATACATTCATCAATATCTTCAAAGAATAAATATTTTTTTTTATCCGTTTTTCCAATTTTTTCAATGTGTCATTGTATCCTCTGATTTTTATTTTCATTTTCTTTAACATAAAAGTGTACTTTGTGTCTTGTCACAGGTATCAACTCTATTGGGCTACCCATATCCATGGAGCCCATTTTACCTAATAATTTTACAAGCTCAATATTGACAAAGAAATATGATAAATATTAGTATTTTTTTTTAATGCAATGATTGTACACTGGCATAAAGAAAAATCATGCAATTTGTGTGCGACAACATGAACATTGTGTGATTAATTTTTCTCATGATAATATTGCGAGATTAACATATATAAATATAGATTTACTGTTTGGCAACACTTTAATTTATAGAACAAAAACTCCATTTTGCATCAAAATCCAGCACTGAATCCTGATAAATCTCTAATATCTAATTCGTAGTTCATAAATCACACAAATATTCTACGAGTTCTCTCCGGTTTGTAAATATATCACGTTGCTACCCAAATAAGTGAGTGGTACCCATTTCTTGTTATTAGATGTATCTTAATAGTGGCAGAGTACTAGTAGAGTAAGTCTTTAATTCCATGCAAAACATATTTGTCCCAATTTTGATTATCTACCGATCAAAGGAGTGTTTGATTCAACAAAACTTGCTGATATTATTACCAAAAGAATTGGAAAACATGTAGAGATTGTGAAAGAAGTAGTAATCAAGAAAGATGAAAATAAAGAAAATAAAAAAGACAAGAAAGATGAAAATAAAGAAAATAAAAGAGACAAGGAAGAAAATAATTGCGTGGTGATCAATTATCCTCCTCCTCATATCTACAGCAATTGCAGAATGATGATTATGATCATCATTGTCAAATCTCTAGTGATGAAAACGTTAATTCATGTTTCAAATCTAAAATTAATTCCATAGATCGGTTAATTTAGGGTTTCAGAGATGGTAGACGGACATGTACGATTTGAATCCACAATTTCAATGGTCTAAGGGTGAAAGACATCAACAACACGGGTAACAAAAAATACCATATCCATCGGAAATCGTCTCCGTCTCATTGTCATCTATATTTACTAGATCTAGAATACTACCCTACAATAAAGTAGACAAATTTCAGTTTTTTAGTAATAATATTAACAAATTTATTTTGGAAATTTGAATTAGCTAGCTGTGATGTAATGTAATATACTCTCATGGAAAAGGAAACCAATTTGTGAAGACTATCCGGGAAAGTTAAAAATTAATGACTCAGACTCTTACTAAATCTGTTTTGACATCATGTTGTTCAAACAAAGGATCCAAGAATATTGCAAGTTAATCAAAGATAAGGTTTTCCATAGCAACTGCTTTTGGATAATTCAATACATCCAACATACAAGTGATTGCTTTTGGATAATTCAATACATACAACATACAACTAATCACTCTTACTCTTTTTAGTTAGCTAAAAAAATAACTGGCCTTCCATTTATTTCTCTTTTTATGTTTTTACCTCAACTAGAGCATCCGCAACAATAAGCGTTCAAGATTTGCTTGCATCCGCAACCAGAGCTTCGAGTTATTGTCCCAGTAAATCAAGAATATCAGAAATCTTACCTGTATAATAATCTGGTTGGATGTTGTTTGAGGGGTCTTGAAGAGTAGATTGAGTTGTCACACCTAAAGTTACAAGCTTTTAGCATCAGAAATTGAAAATTTGTATTTCACGAAAAGAAAAAAAAATTGAAATTGAAGATAACATATTTTAGTTAGCTATTATAATACCTGAAAGAACAAGGAGAGTTTTGCAGCCAGCATTATGTCCAAATAAAATATCAGTATCCAGTCTATCACCCACCATACACATTTTGGAGGTATCAATCTGAAATCTGCAAGTACGAATCCAGTAACTACATATGATACGATAATAGAATTCCAGCATTTAAAACAAACAATGCTTTATCTTACTTCTTTAATAAAAATTCCATCATGAATGTTGAAGGTTTTCCAACGACAATAGGCTCTTTCTCAGTTGACCCACACATGGCACCAACCATACACCCTGCACCTGAAATCCAGAACAAAAACTGTAATGAAACAAAATTGTCTAGATTGTATTATGTATACTACATACGAGTTTACTTTCTTACCAGGCCACTCTTGTAAATCAGTCATATGTCCCACTGCATCACGATTGGTAGCAATAAATAGGCAGCCAGGATTCTCACGAATACAAAGGGTTCCATACCTGACAGAAATCCTAATTGTCTCAAAAGCAGCAGCCAACAGAAAATCTCAAGCATAATTATACAAACTTATTGAAGTTTATACGAAACTTCTATAGATAGATTAGACTTTTAAGTATATCTTTTACAAAATTTTCATTCTTACAATGTTCCCATCCACCCAAATTTACACCAAACCTGAGCCACAATCCAGGAGGCAGGGATCTTTCACAGGTCAACAAAGCCCGTAGGCAACTAAGAAACCCAAGAATTTGGATGAAGTTCTTTGTTAAGTGACCTTCGCTGATTTCATTTTATAAGAGAAACTATGTCACTACTCTAATCTTTGCTAGTATATGTATATGAGTATATCGAGAATTCTTAATGAGAATTTAAGGATGCTAAATGGGATTATGGGAGCCCTTGAGTACATAGGTGACTGTAGTAAATCTGGCAGGCAATGGCATGATAAGTTTCAAATGGACATTATGAAGATTAGTACAGAATATAGTAAGCTTATAATTCTCTTAAGGCTCTATCTTGACTATTCTTATTGAGTAGGAAAAAAAATCGTCAGTTAACTTGCTAAGCAACTGACATGGGAAAAACTTTATAGAAACAATGAAATTCCAACACTAGCCAGCACTTTAAAACAACATTTGTTACTTAAAAACCTGATGTAGAATTAGTTCAAAACTTAAAGGGAGTAAGGGACAACAAATTTGATAGAATACAGGTCTAAATCCCACAATGTAATATCATACACACAAAATATAACATCTTAAATAAGTTTACTCAAGATTTTTAATAGTCACATGATCACAACTTAAAAAGTTGCAAATTATCAAAACCATAAAAGTAAATAAACAGTACATTTAACATGGACAAAGGAGAATAAGTAATATAGACTTCTTACTGAAGCTTGTAATAGTTAATATCTGGGTCTAGTCCAACCACAACAGCTCCAACCTGGGAAATGCTGCAACATATTAATTTTAAAGAGCAAAAGAAGTAAATAAATAAAAAAGGGTTTCTCCAACAAAAGTAAGCAAGATGATACATTACAGTCTTATCGTGTTCAAACAGGAAGTTTGATTTCAGTTGTACCCGTTTTTCACCATCTTCCTACAGTAAGACATAAAACACAAGGCAAAGAGAGTTCTACCATTATAAGTTGAGGCAATGAAAAGACCAAAAAGCAGGACAACATCCCCAATAACAAACTTAGGAGAAGCACCACCTAATTAAAGATCATAGCCAACGCTTCAAAAGCCAAGATAAGAGGTTAATGTCTACAGTTAAGAGAAACTATACTTATTACTACGAAGGAAGACAAACCAGCTATCTATGTTATATGGGCGATAGCATATCAATTTTGCTACTTCTTGAAGAAACTAAAGTTTCACTTTCTTGGAAGTGAGCGCACTTCCAAAACTTGAAACTGCTTGTAGCTTCTGCACATCCTTTAAGTAAGATGACTTATATTTGTTGAATGTTGCAATTTGAAAAATCAATCATAGATTGAAATACGAAAGGAAAAAGAAACAGTCAGTCAAAACACTTGATGATGTGTAAATTTAATGATGATAACCACGCATCTCACCCAAAGGCAAGCGACCAAGCGTCAGAGTCATCTTTACAACAACCTAAGTATCACACTAAACAAAGGCATTTATCTTAGTCTTCCAAAACTTTTAGGTTGCATAAAATAAGAGCCTAGGTAAGAAATATACAAAAGATCTTAACCTTTCTGATCTCTAAAGAGAGACCAGAAAAAGTTGACTACAAATCTGGCTCTACTAACTCAGGAAGCAAGGCACTCGGGTGTGATTACCTAATTGCTTCTTTAATTTGTTCAATTGAATGAGAAAGACCCCAAACATGTCAATGGAACTTCTTATAGGTCAGTTTTAAAAATCTAACAGATACATTGGAATCATAGACAAATTTAACAAATATTAAAAACTTACTGGTCCACCAAGACCTGTATATCCAGCTAGCTGCAGTTCTTCTATTATACCTTCACCGCCAATTACATAAACCTGCAAAAAGGAGTAGAAGCGACACTCAAAAACAAATACCGTCTACAGAAATGTGTTATTCAATTATCGATCAGTAAAGTCATCTTCCAAATACATGCGCTGAAATCAAGGTTTTCAACTTTGTGAACCAACATATGAAGTTAACCAAGCTCGGTTCCTGATTGGATTCCCTCCCCCGCAACCAAAGTTATTTATTTCATTAACATCTAAATTCATATGGATTAAACATTTTGAATTTTGACAAAAAAGTATCGAATGAATTATTACTCCAAAAATTAAAATTGAATATATAATATACAAGTATCTCAGTATGTCAAACTTTACTGTTCATGAGAAAGGCAATTCCAACAAAGTTGGATTCACTTATAATAAGAAAATTCTATCCAACAACATAACAATTTGAAATCAATCAATCACAGTTGCTACTGCTAATGCATGAATCATGATATTTAACTCAACAAATCCCAATTTGTTACCTTGTTTTGTTGAGGGAAATTATTGACTTTCAAGTACATGGCAGCAGCAAAAGATGAAGAAAAGATCTCATCCTACATACATAAATTATAAATAATTAAAATTTTAGATAAATAGATAGATTATCAGAAATGCTGAATGATAACTTGTTATGGGAAATTTTAGGGAAATGAAAAACCTCGGTAACAGAGAGTCCAAGAGATTGGAACTTAATAGCATATTGCCTTCTTGATTTAGTGGAATTGTTGGTGACAAAAACCAGCTTCTTTCCCTTAGATCGAAGCAAATCCAGTGTTTGTGGAACGCCATGGATGAGTTTATCACCCTTCCAGATCACACCTGATTGAAGAAGAAGAAGAAGAAGAAGTAAGAAAATAAAAGCAAATCAGGAAATGAAGAACACAGAAGAAATACATTATACAACATACCATCGCAATCGAAGAGAAAAGCTTCGAGTGAATCGAACAGAGGTCTGGTGTTGTGAGCAGAGAGTAGCTGAGCCAATCTCTTTGGACTGCTCATTGTCATGACTAATGATTAATGAAATTCGGTTTTTTAAGTTTGAGAAATACGTACCCTTAATTTATGTGTATGACAAATACGTTTTCTCATTTGCTTTGTATAATGAAACTCGTTCGAGCATCTTTCAAGTATATTTCACCCGTAGTCCGTCAGTCTAAATCACCCATTCATCTTTTGTTGAAGGATTCTGGCAGTCTGCCACTATACATATATTGCACTGGATTGGTAAATAGATATTAATTGGGACATATTGTGACAAATATTCGTAAGGATGGCAATGAGACGGGTTCGGGACAGGGTGACCTTCACAACACCCCACACTATTTATTTTTTGAAAATCCATCCCCTAATAAACCCCACCTTATATGGAGCGGGTTGGGGCGGGGCGGGTTATAACGGGGAATGCTTTTTTCATCCCCACCCATTTATAATTTATTTATTTATTAAAATTACAAATATAAACCACTGAATATGATAAAATATATAAAGTAGTAAATAATTCATTGAAACTATTAAAAAAACATCTCGTAAACTTAATTCTCCCAAGTAAATTCTATCATTCTCAAACAAAAACATAAAGTATGAAGTCAAAATGTTCGAAAATCATAACGTTAATCATCTAATAGTTGTATCTATTTCTCTTGTTCTCTCTTCGTAATATCAACTTCATCTGGCATCTCCTCCAGATGTTGACACTCACTCACATGGTTTCTGTAGCATTCAAACCAACAAAAAAATATATATTCAATCTGATTTGAATAACAATAATTTAATTTGATTTAATATGCATGATTTATTTTGCTTCATTAAAATCTGGTTATTCAAGACATGTTGAATGCTCAGTTGTAATAGAAGAACATGAAGTTAATCATAAGATAAAAAACTTACTGTATTTGAGGTTGAAGCTTAAATGGTGAACTTTGAGTTGTTTGTGGAATAAAGACTTACAATTGTAGTTAGCGGTTAGGGTTTTTTTAATTGTATTTTATATTGTCACTTTATGTTAAATAACGGCAAATAAATGTAAAGTTAGAGTTAATATATTTACATATATTTCATTTTTTTAGATATATATATTGAAACTACGTAGTTTAACTAAGGCTGGCAATTCGGGTTCATGGGTCGGGTTGACATCAACCCGATACGACCCAAATAGAATTAACCCTTAACCCGACACGACCCGTTTAATTAAACAGGTTAACCTTTTAAAACCCAACACGACACGAATAAATACACGGGTTAAACGGGTTGACCCGTAACACGTTTAATAATCTAATCGGGTCATACCGGGTCATACCGGGTCATGTTTGACCCGTGTGACCCGTTTAACCGAACCCATTTAACACATTTGCCTAACATTTTCTTAAAAAAAATCATATTAATCTACCACAAATACATCCAACCTTATAGAGTAATAATTTTTAATAATCCAATACAATACAATTTAATACCATTAAATAATGCAACAAATATAAAATTAAATATAGTCATCCCCGAAAAGTAAATATAGTTATCCATAGTCCATACAAAGTTAAATACAATTAAATCCATACAGTCATCCATAATCACAAATTGGTCCAAATTGTTGTCCAAAGAAATTGATGGATATATATTTAATAGCCTTGAATTGAACTTTACTCGTGCATTGTTTGAGTACCGGCAGAAGTACCGTCATTCTCCATTTCTCACAAACCTTTAATAATTTCTTCACATTTCAAAAATGCACTCTCTACAATAATGATTAAGTGATATAAAATTAGACACAAATATCAATTATTAAAAATGAAATCAACAATACAGTTATCAAAGTCACGGTAAAATCATTAGGTGCTTTATTAGGTATTGAAATCAACAATACAAGCTAGTCAATCTCAGAACAAAACCGTCAATACATGAATGAATAATTTGTAAAAAAAATGGTAACAAAATTATCTACCAGGTGCTTTAACATGTCAGAGTTCATATCACACAAGCCAAAGCTAATCTTTCTCGGAAACCAACTGTCAATGCATGAAAGGATTAAATAGAAAATAATGCATTTAGATAATTCTCGGCAATTATCTCAAGATAAAAACTGACCAAAAACCGTCAGTTAAAATGCCGGTTTTATATTAAAAAAAAAAACACCAAAACCATCCCAAAACCGACTAAAACCGAACCCAAACCGTGTATGGCAGTTTCGGTTACGGTTTCCCCTCTCCACAGAGCTGGAACCGATAGTTTCAAACCGAAATCTGTTTTGACACCATGTTGTTCAAACAAAGGATCCAAGAATATTGCAAGTTAATCAAAGATAAACCTGATGTGTAAACTTAATGATGATAACCACACATCTCACCCAAAGGCAAGCGACCAAGCGTCAGAGCCATCTTTACAGCAACCTAAAGTATCACACTAAACAAAGGCATTTATCTTAGTCTTCCAAAACTTTCAGGTTGCATAAAATAAGAGCCTAGGTAAGAAATATACAAAAGATCTTAACCTTTCTGATCTCTAAAGAGAGACCAGAAAAAGTTGACTACAAATCTGGCTCTACTAACTCAGGAAGCAAGGCACTCGGGTGTGATTACCTAATTGCTTCTTTAATTGTTCAACTGAATGAGAAAGACAGCAACCATGTCAATGGAACTTCTTATTGGTCAGTTTTAAAAATCTAACAGATACATTGGAATCATAGACAAATTTAACAAATATTAAAAACTTACTGGTCCACCAAGACCTGTATATCCAGCTAGCTGCAGTTCTTCTATTATACCTTCACCGCCAATTACATAAACCTGCAAAAAGGAGTAGAAGCTACACTCAAAAACAAATAACGTCTACAGAAATGTGGTATTCAATTATTGATCAGTAAAGTCATCTTCCAAATACATGCGCTGAAATCAAGGTTTTCAACCTTGTGACCCAACATATGAAGTTAACCAAGCTCGGTTCCTGATTGGATTCCCTCCCCCGCAACCAAAGTTATTTATTTCATTAACATCTAAATTCATATGGATTAAACATTTTGAATTTTGACAAAAAAGTATTGAATGAATTATTACTCCAAAAATTAAAATTGAATATATAATATACAAGTATCTCAGTATGTCAAACTTTACTGTTCATGAGAAAGGCAATTCCAACAAAGTTGGATTCACTTATAATAAGAAAATTCTATCCAACAACATAACAATTTGAAATCAATCAATCACAGTTGCTACTGCTAATGCATGAATCATGATATTTAACTCAACAAATCCCAATTTGTTACCTTGTTTTGTTGAGGGAAATTATTGACTTTCAAGCACATGGCGGCAGCAAAAAATGAAGAAAAGATCTCATCCTACATACATAGATTATAAATAATTAAATTTTTAGATAAATAGAATTAGATTATCTGAATGATAATATGTTAGGGAAAATGAAAAACCTCGGTAACAGAGAGTCCAAGAGATTGGAACTTAATAGCATATTGCCTGCTTGATTTAGTGGAATTGTTGGTGACAAAAACCAGCTTCTTTCCCTTAGATCGAAGCAAATCCAGTGTTTGTGGAACGCCATGGATGAGTTTATCACCCTTCCAGATCACACCTGATTGAAGAAGAAGAAGTAAGAAAATAAAAGCAAATCAGGAAATGAAGAACACAGAAGAAATACATTATACAACATACCATCGCAATCGAAGAGAAAAGCTTCGAGTGAATCGAACAGAGGTCCGGTGTTGTGAGCAGAGAGAAGCTGAGCCAATCTATTTGGACTGCTCATTGTCAATTATCATGACTCACTCTCCGGTGAGAGTTTGCGTGATGAAATTTGGTTTTTAAAGTTTGCGAAATTATTACGAGCCACGTACCATTAATTTATGTGTATGACAAATACGTATTCTTCTTCCTCGTACATTTGCTTTGTATACATATACCTTAATAACCTTTTCATTTTTCATCTATATTATATAACCCTTTTTATTTTCAAACCCTAATTTCTCCTTTTAAGTACAAATTTCAAATATAAATTGGAATCACCGTCGGTTGTAGCATCGATTGGATGAAAAATCACGAATTTGGAAAATCACTTCGGTTTACAATACATAAAGAGGAGAGAAAAATTCTATATTCATTTTTCTATAATCTATCCCCCCCTTGTTGTTATTATTATTATTTTTCTGTATCTTTGTCACTCACGTGCAACACATATAAAGCACAAAACATGGATTATTATTTTTTTGGTTGCTTTTTCTATGTGTATTGCCTTTTGCAATGATTTTCTGGGTCTTCGACTTACTGCAAGTCTGCAATCAATCTATACAAAGGCAATTGCCTTGGATATTATTGATTTAGTAACAATACTTTTTTAAATTATCTATTTTTTATTTACTTATCCATTTTAAATTGGAATGATTCAAATATTTTAAAAAACCACTCAATTTCGTCATTTTATGAGTCAACCATTAGTCAAATTAAACGGTTCTAAGGATATTTTTATCTTAAAACAATGATATGTCATGTGTCAACACACAAATAAATAGAAATTATATATAATAAAAATTAAATTAATATAAATACAAATTAAAAAATGATAAACAAAAGAACATTTAAAAAATTATATTAAAAAAAGAAAAAGAAAATATTTCTTTCTTCTTCACTTGAGTATTCAAAGCAAAGAAGATTGTTATCATTAAACTATATATTTCGTCTACAATTGCATTGCAAGTTCATGAACAAAAAAGATTATCATCATTAAACTATAAAAATACTCAAATTGAGATAGTAATACACATATATCACAATATATGCCAATGAACAAAGATTTGGTCAACTGGGTACGTACCATTTGATGCTAACAACTAGTAGATAAAATCAGGAACATAAAAAATTGAAGAAAAAAACCAAGTGTAAAAAAACAAAACAAATGATAGTGCATTAAGAAATAACAGACATTACAGAAAATGATAAGCATACAGAGAAGAGCAACAGAGTGACTAGAACCAGCATAGATGAGAAGAGCATGATGAAAGAGAGCAATGACATCAGTGGCAGTGGCAGTCACAGTTAACTCTTGTCGTATGTGAATTTTACCAAGCACACATGTCATCGATATGAAGGAGAAAATTGCCAGTGGACACCCAAATAAGCACTCAAGAAATATCCTACGAGGCGTCATTAAAGAGAAAAAAACCCGAGTAAACCAGTAGCATGGCAAAACCTACTCGGGATCAACTAAATTACTCTAAATCAATTAAAAGTACTCGGGGTAGACAAGAAAGCATCTTCTACTCGGGCTCAAACAGCGCCACTCGAGACCGACAAGTTTTATTCTTACTCGGGATAAATGAGAAAACCGAATAATAAAACTTAGTGCTTAGTTTATAAGGATTAAGTCATTAAATACACGAAGATAGTCATCATGAAGGAATCCCAAAGAGAACAGAATACTGAGCTAGAAGAATCCTCAATCAGGAAACAAATTGATTTCACTACAAAGACTACACTCTTATAAGGAAACAAGTCCAAATAAAACTGCACCACTAGAATCTCACTCGATTTCCATAAGAGACTTCGAAACAGGAAAGAAGACAAATCAACCTCAAGCAAGTAACCGAATCACAATTAAATGTAAAGATCTTGTATTACTTGTACAAAGCAGATTAAGGTTCTATAAACATATAAATAGACCCATAATCTCGTCCCAAAAAGAGATATAGGCAATATAACATACACAACAAGCAACAAAAAAATACAGAGAGGAGAAAGAGAGATCGAGAGCTTGTAAACATCATATTTTCATAGTGGATTTTGGCTTGGTTGATCCTTCAACCACCCGTGGACGTTTCTCCGGCCATCGGAGTTTTACCACATAAAACTTGTCTTCGTTACTCTCTCTGAATCTCTTTCTCTTTGAATTAATAGCCGAAATCCTATCCTTGTTGGCTTTTCTGATACAATCCAGAAATCGACGTCAACAATTGGCGCTAAAAGAAGGGGCTGAACCTTCAAACTTGTTAAAAGCGATGACAAGAAGTAGAAGCAGTTCAGGGAATGGCCAAAAATCACCAGACGATTTCCATGTTGGCAACACGTCACAAGATCCTGCAGCAAACACATAAAACCAGCCTGCACACCTGGCAGGGATCCAGCAAGTTCCTCCAACCAACAGAGATCTTACGCTACGTTTCCAAGAGGCTTTGCAGCAATTGGTGACAGACGCAGTAAGGGAATGGATTGATCTACTGGCTGAAGGAGCACATACTCCCAATCCTCCACCCGTAAGGCTCCGTTCGGTGGTGGTTGGGCTAGGAATAACTATGCCAGAAACTAGAAGGAACTCTTTCCCAAATAAACTCGGCTGGACAGGAAACACTTGAAGAGGAACAACATCACCAGAGGCTGGACCACAATCAAACAGTACGCACTAGACACCGTAAATATGACAGGCACAGGGATCGGTCGTCATCAGAAGATAACGATCGACCTCATCGCAAACATCATTACGGAGTCATGTGAGAATCTCGGCATCAAAGTGAAGAGCCATAAATAATGACAATTACCCAACGGTTCAACCGTCGAGGAAGCCCGGTGGGGGATAGAGATATCATGATCCAGAGCCTAACTCAAGAAGTCGAGAACAATAGGCATCATATGGATGCATTGGTCAGACGTTATGGTTATAACGATTTATCTAACGACGACTCAGACAACCCATTTACCAAGGAAATCTTGCGGACCCTTTTCCCAGAAAGGTTCAAGATGCCGCACGTTGAGTAGTTTAAGAAAGACACGGACCCGAAAGAGCACGTGAGACGCTATAAAAGCGCCATGGCCCAGTATGCCCACATTGATCCCTTATTATGTCTCAACTTCCCACAAACTCTGGGAGACATGGGTCGAGGTGGTTCGGAAGGTTACCTTCAGCAAGCATCAAGAGTTTCAGTGAACTAAGCAGGAGCTTCTCAAGGCAATTCCTGAGTAACGTTCACAGAAAAAAGTCAGTGGCTCACCTTGCTCAAATAAAACAAGGGAAAGATGAGTCACTGAAGAAATATCTAGGGAGATTCGGCCAAGGGGTATCAGAGATTGGAAGTGCAAACGATGAAGCCATAATCGCTGCATTCATCAATAATTTACAGAATGAACGGCTATCCTTTGATTTGAGAAGAGCACGACTGACTAGGTATGCTGACATAATGGATATGGCAGAAGGATACGCACTGGCCGAAGAAGAATAATTAGCTACAGGGGGGAGCTATATGCAAGGAGAAAAGCCCGAACAGAAGGATGCTGAAACCAAAGGGCAGGATCAAAAGGGAAAGCTAAAAGGGAACGGCAAGGAGAAAAACAAGGATGAGGGTAATGGGCTCAATGCCGAACGGTCCACAGAGAAATACCGAGGCAGATATACCAATTACACCCCTCTTCAAAAAAAACAAGAAAAAAATTTAGCCATATTGGAAGAGAAGAATATGGTGCAAGAACCGCAGCGACAATCTCAGTTCGCCCAGAGAGATACAACCAAGTATTACAGATTTCACAAGGAAACCGGGCACGAGACTTCAAAGTGTTTCCAGCTTAGAGATTACATAGAGACTCTTATTCGGGAAGGGCACTTGCGGGATGTAATCTTAAAAAAAGATGAGAAATCAAAAACTAAGAAAGAAGTTAATGCAGATTACTCTGGACGAAATCAATGGCCTAGTCCCGAGGCTAATCAGGTAATACATACGATTTACGGAGGACCCTCTACTGGGAAAAGCAACCGAGAACGAACTCAGAAAATCAGAGAAGCAATAGAAGGAAAGAATAACTTTGACGTAAACTCGGTTGAGCCAGACCCGAAAAGGGTAAAGGAAGGATGGGACCCAATAGTCTTTACAGAGGCAGATTCCCATGGCGTCGATGTTCGGCCTAATGACGCCTTGGTTATAAGTGCCCGGATTGGCCATCGGAAAGTTCAGAGAATTTTAATAGATAATGGGAGTTCAGCAGACATCCTCAATGTGGCCGTCTATAACCAGTTAAGGCTAGAACGAAAAGATTTACAGCCTTTCCATACTCTATTAAGGGGGTTTGAAGGGATAGAAGTCAGATCACTCGGGACGGTAAAACTGCCCGTGAAGATTGGAACAACACCTTGCCAAAGGGCTGTCCTGCTCGACTTCGTGGTAGTTGACTTAGACAATTGGCCGTATAATGCATTATTGAGTCGGCCATTCCTGAATAAAACAAGGGCTGTAACCGCCATTTATGCATTAATGATCAAGTTCCCGACAGAACAAGGGGTCGATATAGTCAAGGGATTCCAAGAGATGGCCAGAAGAGCAAACCTGTCAGTATACAAAGGCAAGAATGAAGTTGAACAGGTGTGCACCATAATGCAGCCAAATCAGTGTAAAGAGTCCTTGTCATTCGAACTGGATCCGAGGGAGAACTCGAATGAGCCCAAAACAGAACTGGTTGAAGTAGTACTTAAAGAAGACGAACCGGATAGGAAAATCAAGATCGGAGTCACGAAGATATGGTGGGAATAGATGCCCGAGTAATATCCCACCACCTCGCAGTTGACCCGAATGCAAAACCAGTAATACAAAAGAGAAGATCGTTCAATCCTGAAAGAAGTCAAGCAATCAAACAAGAGGTGGAAAAGTTACTGGCAACTGGATCAATCAAAGAAGTCAGCTACCCTCGGTGGGTCGCCAATGTAGTCCTCGTCCAAAAGAAAAATGGACAATGGAGGATGTGCGTAGATTTCACGGTTCTAAACAAGGCATGCCCAAAGGATAGTTTCCCACTTCCAATGATAGTTTCCCACTTCTAAGGATAGACCAACTGGTGGATACCACAACGGGACACGAATTGCTCAGCTTCATGGACACTTACTCTGGATACAATCAGATCCGGATGAGCAAAGCTGATGAAGAAAAAATAGCTTTCACAACGGATCAGGGTCTATGTTGCTACACAGTAATGCCCTTCGGTTTAAAAAATGCAGGTGCTACATATCAAAGGTTGGTCAACAAAATCTTCACTCGGTAAATAGGAAGGAACATGGAAGTGTACATTGATGACATGTTGACTAAAAGCGTCTCGGCAGATAAGCATGCCTAGGACCTCCGAGAGACATTTGATGTTCTGAGAAGATACCAGATGAAATTAAACTTGAACAAATGTTTATTCGGAGTCCATTCGGGGAGATTCTTGGGTTTTTAAGTCCACCAAAGAGGAATCAAAGTTAATCCCGAGAAGATCCAGGCTTTGTAAGAAATGACCTCACCTAAAACATTGAAAGAAGTACAGCGCTTAACAGGGTGTTTAGCTTCCTTGGGAAGATTCATCTCGAGGGCTATAGACAGGTGCGCACCCTTTTTCAAGATAATCAAAAAAGGGAAAGGACTCGAGTGGAATAAAGAGTGCGAGCAGGCATTCTTAAAAATAAAAGAGTATCTGGGACAAGCACCAATCCTCTCAAAACCGTAAAAAGGGGAAGTGCTTCAGTTATATTTGTCAGTCACCGAGCTTGCAGCAAGTTCAGTCCTAGTCCGAACAGAAGGTGAAGTGCAGAAACCAGTGTACTATACCAGTAAAGCACTCTTACCGGTTGAGACCAGGTACTCACAGGCAGAGAAGATGGCCTTAGCATTGGTTTCAACAGCAAAAAAGCTGAGACCATATTTTCAGGCCCATACAATCCAGGTTCTCACCAATTGCCCATTAAGATAAATTTTACAAAAACCAGAAATATCAGAAAGACTTACCAAATGGGAAATCGAGCTAAGTGAATTCGATATTCATTATGTCCCCAGAACCTCCCTCAAAGGACAAGCTGTGGCAGACTTCATAGCCGAGTTCACAGAACCAAACCTGGAAGCAAAAAGACTCTTGGATAAGAGTTTCCCATGGAAACTATATGTTGATGGCTCTTCAAATACTCATGGCAACCGGGCAGGGATCGTAGTTCGCACCCCAGAAGGAGATGATGTTGAATGTGCCATGAGATTTGATTTCAAAGCAACCAATAATCATGCCGAGTACGAGGCATTGTTAGCTGGAATCAAAGTCTGCATAGCTCTCGGGGCAGATGAGGTTGAGATATTCAACGATTCAAAGGTAGTTGTCAACCAGGTTATGGAAGAGTACCAGGCCAAAGATGAAGGTATGATAGCCTACCGTGACATCGCGAAACAACTCCTCCAAAAATTTAAAGAATTCAAGATCGCTCAGATCCCTAGGGAAGAAAATGAAAAGCCTGGCGCATTGTCTAAATTAGCGTCAGCAACAACCACAATCAGACCAAATACCATTCCGGTTGCACACCTCCTTAAATCGAGTACAGCTGAACCTAAGCATTTGGAAATTTTAGAAATCCGAACACAGCAAGACGGTTGGATGGTCCAGCTGAGAAGGTTCCTGGAAGAAGGCGTGCTCCCGGAAGATCCGGTACTAGCAAAACGCATCAGGTATCGATCGGCTAGGTATACCATGATCGGGGGAGAATTATACAGAAGAGGGTTTTTCCGAGCTCTCCAGAGATGTGTACCGGAAGAAGATGCACATTGAATGCTTCAAGAGATCCACTGAGGAGTTTGCGGAAACCACTCTGGGGGTAGAAGTCTGGCGAATAAGGTACTCAGGCAAGGCTATTACTGGCCTACGTTTTTCTCAAATGCACAACAATGGTCAAAAAGTTGCAATACATGTCAAAAGATTGCTAACGATATCCGACAACCCCCAGAAAAGCTCAGAAACCTCACCGCCCCATGGCCATTCACCATGTGGGGCCTAGACCTGATCGGCCCAATGCTAGCTGGGACAGGGGTGGAGCAAAGCACGCCATAGTCGCTATCGATTATTTCACAAAATGGGCAGAAGCTGAAGCGCTGGTGCATATCACAGAAGCTAACACCACAAATTTTGTAAATAAAAACATACTTTATAGGTTTGGAGTTTCGGACACTATAATCACTGACAATGGCACCCAGTTTGATAACCTAAAGTTCAGACAGTTGTGCGAGAAGTACCCGATTGCTAATTACTATGCCACACCAGCCCACCCTCAAACAAATGGGCAGGTAGAAGCAGTAAATAAAATTATCAAGCACACCATCAAAGCAAAGTTGGATGCCAAAAAAGGAAGCTGGGTTGAAAATCTTCCCGAAGTATTATGGGCATACCAGACGGCAGCGAGGACTTCAACAGGAGAGACTCTGTAAACTTTAGCATTTGGAACAGAAACTGTTATCCCCATAGAAACATCGTATGCGTCACCACGGGTCAGGCTATACGATGAAGAACAGAATGTTGATATGCTACTACAAAGTTTGGATGAGCTAGAAGAAAAAAGGGAAAAGTCCCGAATAAGAAATACAGCATATCAACAAAGAGTGGCTCGCCACTACAACTCTCGTGTTCGGATCAGGAAATTCTAGCTAGGAGACCTGGTGCTTAGGAAGGTGTCATTGAACACAAAAAATAAAGTCGCAGGATCCCTGGCTGATAAATGGGAAGGTCCATACAAGATCGAGGGGATAGCTGGCCATGAAGCTTATTGGATTGCTCGACCCAATGGAGGAGTTTTACCCCGACCATGCAATGCCCAATATCTGAAGATTTTCTATCCTTAAAATTACATATATATGTTCTTTTTTTCTAGTCAAGACAATATTAGTCAGGATAAAAATTAAACTGTAATTTGAATCTTTGTTGATTTTTTACAGTAATAAATAAAACTACTCGGAATTTCCGAAAGGAAAGCATCTAGCTCGGGATTTCCAAAAGAAAGCATATGATAATAAGAACATATGGAAGAAGAGCATGATAATAAGAATATGCAAATAGAATTCTCGGGACCATCAATTCCCGAATGGGCGGAGAAGCTCGTAAGAGCATGCCAGCTGAGCAGGGTCAAAATGACCTTCGCAAAAAGGCAAACCCGATGCACTAGACTCTGGAAAAATGCTCGGGACGCTATCGGGAGAAATTTCGGTGAAATGCATGACCTTGTTGAAGCAAATTTTTTTTAAAAAGAGCTCAACGATTCGGCAAACCCTTACGCATAAAAACTGGGGATATGTCTTTGGTATTGCGTAAGGACTCGAACATATGATCATGGTGAGCCTTGATGTAATATTCGGGTAGCAACCGGGTATGAAACACAAGTGTAAATTTACCTGTTTCAAGATGACTCGGTTAATAATAAATAGCCAGTTTAATAAGATACTTGACAATTGAAGTCATTCGGGTAACAACCGGTTTAATAAGATACTCGGTTAAGTTACCCGAACATCGAAGAAGTCAGTTTAATAAGATACTTGGCAATTAAAGTCATTCGGGTAACAACCGGTTTAATAAGATACTCGGTTAAGTTACCCTAACATCGAAGAAGCCAGATTAATAAGATATTTGGAAATTGAAGTCATTCAGGTAACAACCGGTTTAATAAGACACTCGGTTAAGTTACCCGAACCTCGAAGAAGCCAGTTTAATAAGACACTTGGCAATTGAAGTTATTCGGGTAATAACCGATTTAATAAGATACTCGGTTAAGTTACCCAAACATCAGCCAGTTTAATACAGCACTCGACAACAATCAACAATAAACAGATCAAGACCATTCAATTCAAAATAAAATAAAATTTTATTGCTCCTAAAAGAATGGTTACAGATCAAAGAGTGGTTATTTACAAGTAAAAAATAAATCAGAAGTTTCTACAGTTCTACAAAATTAAGGTTGCGAGGATTTCGAGCCTTTGCCAATACTCGGATCTGGCACCATCTCGTACTCACGAAGCAGACTCTCATTAGACGGCCAAGCGATATTGTCGACAATATCATCCCTCCATTGGCTGTAATCTTCACCCGGGACTGGTCCGACATCTGGGACTACACCCTCAACCGACTCTTGACTTGTATAAAAGGTAGAGAGAGAATGCTCGGACGGAATCTCTAAATGCATGGGATGAGGCTCTTTGCCTTGACTACGACAGTAGGCTCTCCATTCCTTCATCTGAATCCGAAGAGACTCCAAGGACAAGTCCACGTGATGTTTGATTGACAGCTCCCAATTAGCTCGAGCTTTCTCGGTCGTCCTATTCTTAACTTTGAAGAACTCGCCAGCCAAAACTAACCCCCGTTGAAACTCCCGAAGAAGTAGGGCATCGTAAGCAGGGGATCTTTTAAAACGATCAACCCCTTGGACTTCAAGTTCCAACCTGACCTCTCGGGATAGGGATTCAACTGTCAACTGTCAACATTTGACGCTCTAGATCTTCGATTTTTTGGTCATATACCGACCTTGACTGCTCCGCCTCCTACTTGAACTTAAGCACGGATTCTTCAGCAGAAGATAGGAGATGTTGAAGTGATGCAACCTTCTCCTCTACCAAATATGCCTTCTCCTCGGCTTCAACTTGCTTCGCCAGACAATGGTCGGCGAATATCTGTATAGAACCGACCTCCTGCTGATAAGCTTCTTTAGCTCGAACACGACCTTCCTCACTCGCCTTCAACTGAGCCTCCGGACACCTTATTCGATCAGCTTGATGTTGCTGCGTCTGAACTAACTCAACGAATTAGGCCACCATCTGCAAAGAGATATATTCAGAAATCTGACAGAAGATACACCGTTGAAAACATTTTGAAGACGTTCGGTCAAGGAACCATCTCGAAAGCCGCTCCAGCAGTCTTCCCCGATAAAAGCCCCGACCGGAGGACATCTCCAGTAGCATATCCTGGGGAGAAAGGAATAAAGGAACCCCCGAGGGTTCAGCTCCCAGATTTCCAAACTCGGGGGTGGGAGAAGCCCTGTTCGGTTCTAAGGATGGAGAAGGAACCCCCGAAGGTTCAGCCCCTATATCTCTAACCTCAGGGGTAGAAGAAGCCTTACTCGGTTCTGAAGCGGCCGCATCTACTGATGCACCAGCGCCAACACTCGGGGCAATCTCATTCGTAACATCTTCATCACTGGAGTCGATAAATGAGACTACCCGATGAATTTTGAGAGGGAGAGACAGTGAACTAACTGCCTTTCGCTTCTCACCCCGAGAACGGTGGAAGTTAAGGTCAGCAGCAGGATCTTCTTGTGGATCGTCTCGGAAAGACTCAAAGAATTCGGCACCTGCAGACACTTGATCCGTCAAGACGTTACCACCATCGCCGGCTACAAACAGTCCAACGGGCTCTTCACCCGGGCCTTCACATTGCCTATCCCTATTATCAGGAAGCTGGGTGTCAGTTGGCTCACTTTGGCTACTTGGACCAACAAAATCCTGAGTAGAATACTGAGCACCTTGATGAACGTACTCGGGGATCTGTTCCTCAGCAGTGTCGGTTTCCTCATCAGGCTCGGGTGGAGCAATACCCTCATCGCCCTGACGGGAAGCTTCTTTTCTACTCGCCTACAGAATCAACTTCATCTGGCGAGCCTGAAGAACTCTGACAACTTTCGTATCGAACACTTAAAAAGAAAAAAAAAGATGTCAGAAGATGAAAAGCAGAAAAATACAATGAAAAGGGCACCATGTTACTTACATCATCTGCGATGGCCCGAAATCTGTCTGAAGAAGCCGAACTTTATCAAATCCTCATCTTTAAAAAGGTAGCTCTTGCTCCTCTTCTCCAGAGTACGAACAGTTGCCCGAGTCAGCCTCTTCAGCTCAGAATCACTATAATCGATTATTTTCTTGTTCCACACTTCGGGGGAACAGAAGAAACGGGGAACACTCAACACCTTTCGGGAATCCTCAGATCCAACAGTAACATTGAGCTTGAGAGCCCCTCCAGTAAAAAACCAACTGTTCTTCCAGAACTTGTTGGATGTAGGGAATCCCCATACAAAACCCTTCTTTTTTGGGTCATCAAAAGCGTCGACCTCCCGATTCACCTTTGATTCTTTGGGGACCCAACCGTCCGATGGAGTAAATGTAAGAAAATAGGTCCCCGTCTTGCTAACCTGCCTCAGCGTAAAGAAATGCCTAATTTCATTTGGGGAAGGCGGTGAAAGGTTCATTCTACTGAACATATGCCACATGCACATCAAGACTTTATAATTATTCGGGGCCAACTGAGTTGGGGTTATCCCTGCTTCAGCCAAAAACCAGGCAATAAATGGTTGAAAGGGAAGTGTGACACCACAGCATAACATTGATCCATAAACCGCGACCATACCCTCAGGAGGATTCCATACGGCTCTATCCCCCACAGGATTCAAAGTGACCGAACCAGGCAAGTCGAATCGGGAGCGGTATTTTTATATTTCAGCTGGCCCGACCACATTCGGCTCAATATCGAAGCCACTCAGGCGAGTATCAGAAAACAAAAGACGAGACACCCTGTACACCTCATCAACATCACCCTCGTTAACAGTCTGTTCCCTGATCTGAACGCTGCTCGAGCCGTGCTTGTATACCTTACTTCTGCTCTGATGTTTACCCATCCTTCGAAAAGATACCCTGTGATCAGAAATATCAGAATCAGAACTAGATGGAGAACTCGATACATGGCTGAAAGTAACGTCAGAGTTGAAGCCCAGAAACATCAACCTCTAAGAATGAAGGCTCATCTATTGGCATATCCCTCAGTAATCGTTTAATGCAAGAAACTAACTGAAAATCCCCACGTTCTAATGCATCAAAAGCGATTTTAAAGAGACGATGGCGGGAAGATGACCCCATTAAAACTAATCTTGAATTGAGATTGATGCAAGATCTTCAAACGAAGAATCGCGAACTTCTGGATAAAGAAATCTGGGTTTAAAGAAATTTCTGCTAAAAATTGTTGAGAATAAACCAACGATGTCTCTCAGCGAAGAATTTAAAAAGGAGACGGCACGAAACCCTAGGATTTTAAGAAAAAAAAACATATGATGAAACTCGATGACGTAGGCGGCGTTTGAGGAGACACAAAAATTATTTCTCAGAAATGATATTGAAAAACGAAGAGACGAGGGACACGTGTCAAAACAGGAAGTAGCCCTCGACCGTCAGAACTTCAAAACGTCGCCATCATTTAAGATCTCGCATGATAAAGCGAATCAAAATTACAGGGTCACCATTAAGACACGCCATTATGACAAGACGACTATTCTGACGAGTAAAAATTAAGATGATTAAAATACTCTTGCCCGAAATGAAATTTACTCGGTAAAAATATTTTAAGGGAGTATTGTCGTATGTGAATTTTACCAAGCACACATGTCATCGACAGGAAGGAGAAAATTGCCAGGTGGACACCCAAATAGGCACTCAGGAAATATCCTACGAGGCGTCATTAAAGAGAAGAAAACCCGAGTAAACCAGTAGTATGGCAAGACCTACTCGGGATCAACTAAATTACTCAAAATCAATTAAAAGTACTCGGGGTAGACAAGAAAGCATCTTCTACTCGGGCTCAAACAACGATAACGTCTTTAGCAGGATTTTCAAAATCAAGATTCCTTACCGAGGGAATTGTGCTAGCATGAGAGTTTCTGGATGAGGAAGCAGTGTTGGTGGAATCATTAAGCAGAGGTGTGGAATGAGATGACAAATTTAGAGGTGGAGACAATAAATGATGTGTTGTTGGGGCATGTAATGGAGGACTGGGCACATGTGTGGGAATATTATAAGTGAATCCCGGAGTTGTAGAGAAATGAGGCAATGTGTGGGATATATTGTGGGATGTAAGTTTAGAGTTAATTGGCCGATGAGAGGGAGTTACTGCTGACCATTTTGAAATGGTAAAATCATTTACTTTGTCATTACTGGTGATGTTGGAGAGAGATGGAAAATGATCTTCAACAAAATGTACATGCCTAGAAAATAAAATTTAAGATTGATTGGTTCAAAAAAATAAATATAAGCATGATGAATATTTGAGTGACCTAAAAAAAGACATGGCTTGGAACAACGTTCCAGTTTGTGTTTAGTGTATGGGCGAAGCCAAAGGTAGCAAAGAAACTCGAAACACCGTAATTTTGAATAATTTGGAAGATCTTTGAACAAGCATTCAAATTGGGATTTATTCCCAAGAATCGATGTAGGTAATCGATTAATGAGATAAACCGCCGCATTAAAAGCATAGGACCATAAAGAGAGTGGAAGAGAGGCACGATGTAAAAGGGTGAGTCCTGTTTCGACAATATGTTTGTGGCAACGTTCAATAGAAGTAATGTGTTGTGGTGTGTAAGGTGGTGAGACCAAATGTTGAATTCCTACATTTTCAAACATTGTTTTTAAAGCTTGGTATTCCCTCTCACCATCTGAATAAATTGTTTTTATGGGAGTGTTAAAGAATTTTTCAACCATGGTTTTAAATTTTGGAAATAAAGAAAAAATATCAGATTTATAAGCCATAGAAAATAACTAAGAATATTGTGTATAATGGTTGACAAAAATTACATAATAAGAATAACTGTCTATTGATCAGATGGGAGACGGGCCCCATACATCAGTATACAATAATTTTAAAGGACAATGACTTTCTAAACTGGATTCACCAGATGACAACTTGTGACTTTTGTTACTACAACAAGAATCACAAAATGACGATATTTTTGACTGACTCGAATGCATTTGCATAGGAAGTTTTTTGAATGACACGATATGATTAAGAACGTTGGAGGATAGGTGGCCAAGACGATCATGCCAACGATCAAGAGCGCCAACGATCAAGAGACGTCTTGACATCGGAACATGCACTTCAGTGTTGAACGGATCTCCCTTGTGCTTGACCATTCATAGACATTATTCTTGCTCCTTCCTTGAGCGAGAGGTGCTCCCGTGGTAAGATCCTTAACACAAAATGAAGATGGGTAAAATTCCATTGAAGTATTATTACTTTTACAAAGTTGAGATACAAATATTAGATTTTGCTTCATGGATGACACACATAAGACATTTGTAAGGGAAAAAGATTTTGTAGGAGATGAGAGAATTGAATTTCCACTGTGAGTGATATTCAAACATGTACTGTTAGTAATAATAATATCATCCGGTCCTTCGTAAAATTGTTGAGTCGTGAGATTGTTAAAGTTGGACGTGACATGATGAGAGGCCCCGGTATCAATTTCTTAGAATCACTTTTATTCATAAAATCAATTTCTTTCCTAATAGGTTGTGTTTGATTTGAAGAATTTGTAAGTTCACTTTGTAGAAATTTTATTTGATCATGGATACGTGGATTTTTAAATTTTGTTGAAAATGGTTCTAAGATATAGGTTTTATTGAATCTGTTTGGGATTCCACTGCAAGATTCAATATTTAACAATTTTTTTTACTTGTTGCGAACAATGAAGAATTTGAGAAATAAAAAAGACAAATGAAGAAAATGACCATCTTACCCTTCAGACATTTAACTCTAGAGTCAATGCAACGGTCAAGGATAGTTTACTGTATTTTGTTGCACTTGGTCAATGGAGCATTTCCTTTGAACTATCACCGACTGTTGTATGCTTCTCTGGCTCTCCCAAGAGGCCAAGACCCAGCACTGAAATAGAAAAGCTCTTTAGTTTGAGTAACATAACAATTAACAACTTTTAGAAATTAGAACTCTTTGAACTGACTAATTGAACATTTTGATCAACTCTGAATAAAATCATCAAAGAAAGAAAAGTACAACCATCTCCTCCTCCTCCACGAAACCAAAGCACGTCTCATTCAAAGTCTCATTCTCTCTGAACCCATCAACCAACACTCAAAATGAACCTCCACAACCCACTACACCAGACTCACCACCACCAGAAGCCACTCTAGACCCGGTCAAACTCGCCTTTGAAAAACCCAAGGCCTACAAGAAGAAGTCCATCCAATCGGCCACGGTTTAGAAATTTGCTGGGATTGGTAATAATGGTGATAAGACAGTGCAGGCTTCGGCTAAATCTGCAATGGAGAAGAAGACAAAAGAGTAAAACGACAACAACAACAACAAAAGGGACTGTTGAAACTGGAACAAGTTCTGGTATTGCAATAATATAGAAGGTAAAGTGTGAGACTTGGTTTTTGATTGCCAAGAAAAATGAGTAAATGAGAGAGTTTATATTTTTTTTTTAAGACTCTTAAAAGGGTGAATATTTTGTTTTTTTTAGAGCTCCTAGAGGATGAATATTTCTGCTTTTTACACTCGTTGGATGGTGAATTAACAAAAATTTGAAATCTTGGACTTAATTTTCTTTCTTTGAGTTGTTTTAGCTACCCGTCTGATCATGTGATTATGATATTTTTCGTTGATTGATGAAAGATTACACATTTTGAAATGCAATTGTGACTTTGATTATTAGGCTTGAAGGAAGAAGATAAGAGCAAAATGCTGTCTGTGGAGAAAGAGGTTGGTAAGAAGGAAAAACTGAGGATTTCGAATATTGATTTTATTTGTCTAATCTTTGCGGATAAGAAGACAGGCAGAGGAGTGCCGGCTGGATTGGTTCCAGTACAGTCAGACCCTTTTCCTGAAGGTGACAGTCCTGAGGTGGAGATTATTGTTCGCCTGTTGGGGACACCTGCAAGTTTGAAGTTTGAAGAAGCAACGGTGTCGAAGCCGTTGCATACTCAACAAGAAGATAAGTCGGATTTTTACAGGCCGAAGGTTTCTACATGGGGAGTGTTTCCTAAACTTGAAAATATTTCCAAGACGGTATTGAATTCTTATGCTTCGAATCTCTGTCATTTTTGGGAGTCTCTTTTTACACTAAGCCTTATCTGATATGCCTTTTCATGTTTTTTCATTTTAAGTTTGGTGATGAGAGAACAATTCGCCCTGGAGATGTGATTGAAACAGCAGAAGATAGAGCTGCCAAAGAAGAACACACGAAATAGCTAATTGCTGCCTACAATAAAAGGGTTGGATTAAGTGTTGATCCTATGCTAAAATCTGAGTGTGAGAAGGTACTTCTCAAACATAAATTCCACTTTCAATTTAAAATTCATGGAGAAATAATATAACTGAGTCTTTGTTAAAATTTTTAATTCTCATTATATATACGGACTGATTAAAAATTCGTTTGAAGCAATCTAATGTGTTATTTCATTAGTATGCGACTCTATAACCAAACTCTAGCATGTGTTAACATACATGCTTAACTTCAAGGATGTGGAAATAGTTAGCAGTGGCAGATAAACATTTGTGTGTCTGAGTGATGGATAACTTAATCAATAAAGTTTTAATAATTGCTGGTTATGTTGATTTGCAAAAGATATATAAATAACTCTTTTCTTAACTTAACTTTTCGTAAATATAGGCAATGAAGGATGGCGACGCCTTGATGGATTCAGGGACGCCTTACCTTATTACGAAAAAGTTATAAATAAAATGGCATTTAAGGTAAGTGTTCTTCAATATGTGAACTGTAGTAGTATCTCTTTTAGGAAGAATTGGCTCCTTGTATTCATGGTCTTATCAGCAAGACCTCAGTTAAGAGAATCGAATTCATAGTTTCATCCGCTGCCTCTTTCTTTAGCTTCGAGTATAAATATTTATGTGATCTTTACCATTAACATGTAATCTTTACTCCTCGTACTATATTTTTTAATTTTGTATTTTTATGTATGCAGAATGAACTTTTATGGATTAGTTGCTTAGTAGTGGTCGGTTTGTCAGGATTCTCTTCATATTAAACAAATTGACAAGAATATAACAATCTTGTAGTTGGGTTTGATTAATCTTTGATGTTGTGGTTGAGATTTTTAGATTGCAACCGAATTTTGCTGGTCGAAAATTGAACTGGAGTTGAGTTGGCCAGTTGGGAATCCACTTTGGATCTAGATTTAGGTGGCGTATGTTCCAACTAATTACTAAACTTATAGATACTCTGATATGTTGAATGTTCCCAAGTTTATAGTATCGTCTCCAATGCCATTTGTTGTGTTTCGGTTTGTTCGTTGTAAACTAAAGGATAAGGTTCTTGTGGCTGTTGAGCATGTAATAATTGGTGTGGGATTTTAATGTTTCATTCAATTCTTGCTGTCTATTTCTTAGATACACCAGGAAATTGACATGGCTCTATCGTAACCGGTAGAAGAAAACATTTTCGGTTACACAGAAGCAAGCTAGAATGTTTCGGAGTTTTTACTAATCCCCTACAGAGTTTTGATTGTCTACACTCTACCTACTTCAAATACAAGTCACTTAACTTAGATACAAAACTTGATCTTTTAGGTTTCTTAATCAATATTAGTAACCAAATTCACTCTATTTTAAACACGATTTCTCATAATTAGGATTTTTTTTTTTTGCTTGTTTAAAGGCTATTTGAAAGGGAAACTTGGTTCGAGAGTTTTTGAGCTTGAAATTGTAGTAGAATATTCTGACCATCTTATGAACTCTTCCATATGTGATATCTCTTCTTCCAACTATTGTATTTAAATCTTTCCATGGGACTTCAAAGTAGTTTTAAAACCTTTGAAGTATGTTTTTGTTGTATGATATAATTTGCTGTTATTAGTTAGCTGCTGTTATAGGTAATGTCGATGATATCATAATGCCTTTTTCTAATTAATGCTAGGTTGTTTTTTGTTCTGTCATTGCATCTATGATGTTAATGTTGTCTTTTACAACGTTATATTGGTTGATGACAATAATACCTTCATATATGGCTTAAATGGAATCAATATTTAGGAAAACGCAGCCTCTGCAAGATTTGATTTCTCCCCTCTTTTCCCCAATTTTTCTGCTAACTTTAATGTTCTATACATCTTTGTAGTTTATATTTTAGATAGTTATGACTATTTGTTTTGTCCTCAGATTAGTAGGGAAAGTGACATTAGTCACAGGTGGAGCAACTGGGATCAGAGAGTGCATTGTTCTTCTATTATACAAGCACGGTCCAAAAGTTTTCATAGTGGATGTGTAGGTGTGTGAGTCCCTCGGTGGTGACTCAAACACTTGTTTTTTCCATTGTTATATCTCGAAGGAGTAGGATGATGTTCGCTCTGCTGTTGACTCCACTGTTAATAAATTTGGCACATGATACCATAGTTGGTTTCTGTGATTTTGTTGGGAGAAATGCTAACTTGCTGGGAGTATGGTTGACAGTTGATGATGTGGCTAATGCTGTTCTCTTCCTAGCGAGCAGTGAGGCGAGTAACAAGTGTAAATCATTCTCTTCGAGTTTTCGATGTTCACAGCCTCACCAGGTATTTTTTATCGTAAATTAGTAGGGGGTGACATTCATACATGATTGATAATTATACTCCATCCCATTAACAGATTTAAGATCTTGATTCTTGAATATCATCTACTGTTAAACTTTAATATAGTTGGACATTTTGATCAAATATGAATAAAAAAACCATCAAAGATAGAAAAGTACACATTTGACTTGACTTTTCGTTTAATGCCTGAAAACCGGCCTCTTCTTCGTATTCATTATCAGTACCATAGATAAGCCAGGTGCAGGAAGGAACTTGCACAGCTATGGAAGCTGTGTTCGGCCAATAGATGGCGGTGGTGATCATACTAGCAGTGGTGGTTTACATTTGCTGCAACAGTGGTGACTGGCAGTGATTATGCATGTGTGAGGATGTTGGTGGTCAATTGGGCGGTGAATTGAGTGCTGGTGGGAGTAGTAGTAGTACTGTAGTAGTATTACTTTTGTTTAATGTTCAGGTGACATATTTACGTAGACCCATGTTTGTTGAACATAATCTACGTCTGGGATCAAATCCTGATGATCATTTTAATTAACGTCCCAGAGGTACTTCTGCACCAGAGAATTTTTTTTATTCAATTTTTAGGTTTGACATTAAGAGGAACCAATGACAAAAAGTATAGAAACAACTTTCCTTATGAAAAAAAATGTAGCATAATAATTTTAATTAAGATAGCAAATTTCAATTATAAATCAATGGTCCATGTCCAAGCATGACACGGGCATCCATAGCTCCAACTCTTTTTAAAGATAAAATGTTCAAAGAATAAATAACTTGATAATTTTTGTCATAATAAAACATCAAAACCTAGTCATTATTATTATTTTGATGAACTAATATTTCTATTCTTGCTCTAAACTTCCATATATTTTCATCGTAGTCGTCATTGTCATTACAACCCTCACTACAATGTATATTCAAATGAGGAACGACGTGTATCCGGATTACCTGAACTTACAATTAGAACAAATATTCCAGCATCCCACAGTCATTTCCTTTTTGTAGCTTCTTCTCATCAAAGTTGCCCTGTCAAAAAGATATATATTATCACATAGACTTCCTGTTCTTGAGAGAAATAAAAATAAAATTTTACTAATATACCTTTCCACTTGGTAATGAATTTCTTGACAAACCTTGCACAGCCTTCATGCTTTCCGATTAAATTGAAGTTATGTAACGTTATAAACCGTTTTTATGATGTTATGAAACCAAACGTCTAGTTTTATAACGTTATGGATCTTGTTAGTCTTGATGATTTTTTTTTCCATGACTGATAATCCTCTCTTTATATATATATATATATATATATATATATATATATGTAATCACCAACCGGCTCTCTTAAGTCTTCAGGCGCAATATCATGTTCCTTGAATGAAATACAATTGCTCACCCAGTTTCCCATTGTTTTTTTTTGGGGGGGGTTGTCCCGGTAATAATTAAGTGACCTGTTATGATCAATCTTATGAAAAAACCAAAGTGAAACTCAAAAGTACTTGATGTTTGAAAAAAGCACTTACCTGGAGCAAAAAATATCGTAAGTAACTTCGGTCCTGAAGTTGTTTTTCGGTATGAATTTGCAAGTACAGGATTGCTTATACTGAATATTTATAGGAAAAAACCTCTACATGATCATGATTTATTTGGGTTTGTTAAAACGATATTAATTCTTATTTCAGACTTGAATTAAGAAATCTCTAATTAGAAATAGAGATTTTCCAAGAAACCAATGTGATGCGGAAGATATTATTAAAGATCTTATTGAAGATTTTAGAATTTAAAAATGTTATTATTTTATTTCTATTTATTATATATTTAATTAGATTTATAAGTCGTTTGTTTTTTTGTCTGAAGACTGAATAGATTTTATTGTCAACGCATTTGTTTTTTAAAAGTAAAATTGTTTAAAAATAAGTAATTTTACATTTATACCTATGTTAAACAATTATACATATAATATAGAATAAAAATAATCCAAAAACAATAATTATATATGAACACATATGATCATGATTTTCTTCTTCGATTACAAATAAACTTCATTTTTATTAAGAAAAAAAAATGTTTTTTTTTCTTTCAAAAAATGAGAGAGGTAGCATTAAAAACTAACACAAAACACTCTTATATATATACATCACCGTAACATCAAGTATTGATATTAAACACCAATATGAGAAATGATTAAAGTTTTTTTTTATTTTTAAAGCTATTTAAAATAAGCAATATATTAAAATAAAAGATTTATATACCATATATAATTATGATGAAATTGGAAACATGTTATATATAAGGGATAATATCGGAAGAAAAGATTTTGGATTGAATTTAATACGATTCAGTGATTTACAATTATGATTTTTCACTTTTTATTTTAAGTTGTTTTTTAAGATTTTTAAGTTGTTTGGCGACTTAGAAAAACAAACAAAACAACTTAATAATTATGGTTCAGACTTATTAAGTTTTAAGTGAAAAAACAAACGACCCCTTAAACTTAATTTTTTATTTATGATTTCGGTATTTATTTAAAATTGTTTAAAATCAAGTTACATGTAACTCAAACACAAATCAAATAATTAATTTAATGTAGAAACTGAATTTAATTCCTTTATCCGTTAACCTACTCCCACGTAAGGAATTAATTTATCTCTCCTGAATGGCTTGGTTACCTGGAGTTTAGTTGTGTCATTATGGAAATTCTGTATAAATGGCTCGTGTCACACAGATTATGGTGATCAACACTATGGCGTGTTTATAGGAATTCAATATAGAAAACAGAATTAAATTCCTCATTTATGAATTCCGCTATTTACTAAATTTTTAGAGAATTAAACTTTGTATACCACATTCACAAATAAATAATTAAGTTCTCAATGGCAATGAAACTTGATTTCTCCAATCCTCCTACCCACCTTGTAAATCAAGTTCTCTTTCACGATTGAAAAAGGAAATCATGATATTTTTACTAAAATATTCTCACTTTAAAAAAACAATTGTCTTCTTCATTGTTATTGACTTTTATTTTTAATTTATATAAATTATATTTGTTTACTTTTTTTTAATCATAATGGTTTATATAATGAATCATTTGTATTATTCTAATCATGTGATTTATAATTTTTACACATATTACAATATCATTAATGAACTAAATTTTTTAAAATTATTTAGTATTTTTTTCCTTTATGAAATTACTTAAAGATACATACAAATCTTATTAAAAAAATATTATATAAAGTAAAACTAAAAAACTCTACTTTCTTTATTTCAAAACCTTAATGATATAGATTATTTCAAATCACTGAATGTTTAGTTTATATTTTCTTTATAATCTCGATATCATGTTTCCTATGTTTAGTATTTATTGATTTATTACTATTTTTATTTATATTTTCTTTTAGATCTTGATCTCATGTTTACCATATTTAGTATTTATTGATTTATTACTATTTTTATTTTTATTTTATTTTAGATCTTGATCTCATGTTTTCCATATTTAGTATTTATTGATTTTATTGTTTTATGTACATGTTTGTTTTATTTTTCTTTACAAATTTTAGATCAATATTTACTACTTTTTTTTATCTCTATTTATTTTCTTTCATATCTTTTAGGTATACTATAATTTATATCAATTCATTTACTGATATTATATTGGATCTTCCAAAGTTCCTATAATGTTATTTACAAAAAAAAAACATGAAATCGTACAAAGAATCGCAACAAAAAAAAACTTAATCTCTAACAAAACGAAATCACACCAAAACTCTAACTCAATCGTTAAAAAAAAATCAGACGATTAATATCACATTAACAATCCAATCGATTGCAGAAAAAAAAATCACATTTAATAAAAATGATTTTACCATGAAATAAGAAGAAAAAACAAGTTCTGCGAATGGATTTGAGAAAACTATATATATAAAACATGTATAGTAAGTAAATCACACAACTGTTTCACTAAATATTTTATTTTATTATTCTTCTATTGGTTTATCAATTCAATCCATTATGTGTTGGTGATTCTTAGACTTAGCCATTAATGTTTAATCCGACCCAAAAGTCAATTGTTTCTTAAATAAGATCGTAAAGACAAAAAAAAAATCAATTGTATTTAATAATAAAAAATATATATATACAAGTTAATTTGTATCTAAATGTATAGTCTAAAATAATTAGTCTTATTTAGGGAGGCAAATGTAAATGATATAACAATACTATTAATTTGGAATGAACTTGTGCATGGCTTGCTTACTTCGTAAATAATCTTAGTCATAAATAATTACAATATGATTACAGTAATAGGATTAAGTTATGGTTTGCATGGGTGATTATGCAAAGAGAGGTTTATATCTATTAATTATTTTTTTCAAAAAAATCTTTGATTTTTATAGATTTTTGGATTGAAATCATTTGTTTAAGTTTATTATTGTCCAATATGACTGTGGGAAATACGTTCAATTAACCTCACAATATCTCAATTTGTAGTTGTTATACGTAAGAGTGGTATTAAAAAAAACAAAAACAATAACAGCACATAAGTGTATTCAAGGCTAAACTGAAATCAAATTCAATATCACAATTCATTGATATTGCAATAACATATAATTCCCCAAAACAATTTTTTTTTTTAGAAAATGAATTAAAATAAAAGCTTAAAATCTAGCCCAACATCTTATTTTAAAGACACTACTTTTAAATCAAATTTTCACATTCCTATTTTTGTTAGAGTTGTACAAATTTTCAGATCTCCTTTTAAATCCGTCAAAATATAAAACCTAAGTATTATGTTTTGTCAATTTCTTCTTCTAATCTCTCAATATCATCATGAGATTAAATTAATCACACAATGTTCAAGTTTTCACATGCACACATAAACTGCATTATTTTTTTGTATTATAGTGTAGGCTATTAAAAATTGGAAAAACCGATAAAAATATTCTTTCAAAATATTAATAAGTAAATATATTAATGCTGTTTCGAGACATTTGAAAATGTATTTTAAATTTTAATGTCGTTCGAAAATAAATATATATTTTTATTCAATTTTTAAGTGTTTATCTTGTTCACACATTTAGAGGAACCGATAAAAAAAAATAGAAACATCCTTTTTTTTTTTACGGCAGACTTCCAAATGAAAAATAAGATATAACATAATAATTTAATTCAGAATGCAAATTTCAATTATAAATCAATGATTGACTCATAAAATGTTCAAAGACTAAATAACTTAGTAATTTTTTGACATAATAAAACACCTAAACCTAACCCTTCTTATTATTTTCCGTTGATGAACTAATATTATTTCTATCCTTACTCTAATCTCTTATTTTTAATTTTATCGCCATTGTTATTGTTATCGTCATTGCCACCGCCACCACCGACATTATCATGTATGTCTTCTCCGATAGGAAGAATGTTATCATTGGTATCCGGGTTATTAGAGCTTGAGCTCTCAATTTCTACTCGCTTATTTTTTTTTGTCCACAGGCAATCGACTAGCTTCTGCACATCGAAGTTTCCCTGTACAGTGACCAATGCATTCGTCTCGAGCTCTTTCATATCTTCTATATTTACGCTCGTAACTCCTGAAATGCATGCTCACACGAAGCTCAAAAGTTCAATTTTATTAAACATCCGAGCCATCCAAAGTTAGAAAAACATATTATCACATAGACTTCCGGATATTGAGAGATAAAAAATCTATTTTACTATTATACCTTTCCATTTGGTGATGAATTTCTTGACTTCCCTTGGACAGCCTTCTTTACAGTGCATAGGACACCGAAGTACCGCAGTCTGAAACAAAGAATTTGTCATGGCAAGATAAATAATCAAACAATACTTTTCGAAGTTTTGATAAATAATCAATCTCCAATTTTTGAATAAAATAATAATAATAATAATAATAATAATAATTCCTGATATTTTTTTTCAAAATCGAAGTTAAGTAACATTATGGAATCGTTTTCACGATATTTCATCTTATGAAACTAAACATCTAATTTCATAACTTAATGGACTTTTTTGGTTATAATGAATTTTTTTTCCAGGACCGATAATTTCCTCCCCTCCACGAACGATAATTCTCTCCCACACACACACACAATATATATATATATATAATCAAATTACCAACCTGCTCTTTTAAGAGTACTTCAGGCTCATTTTCATCTTCCTTCAATAACATTTGAAATTTCTTCTTCAAGTAGTTTGCCATTGTTTGTATTTTGGGATTTGTAGAGAATTGCTTATACTAAATATTTATAGGAGAAAAACTCTCCAATTTAAGTGATGATCAAGATCATGATCATGATTTATTTGGGTTCGTTAAAGCCTTATTAATTATTATTTCCAGACTGGAATTAAGAAATCTCTAATTACAAATAGAGATTTTCCAAAAAAAAAAACACCATCTTTTTCTTCTTTAATTTTAGATAATGTCTCTAATGTTTTCAAATTAGAAAGATTTTTTTTTTAAAAAAAAAACTGTATTTATTTAAGGCCCCATCATGCTGTTGTTTTTCGTCTCGTTTTCGTTTTTGTTCGTCTTTTTTTTTCAAAAATGATTTCGAATTTGCGTTGGTTAACTGTTTTTCATTTTATTTAAAAAACGAAAAACAAAATCAATATTAACAGTGAAATATTTGAAAAACACAAAATACATGTTTTCTTTGTTTTTGTTTTTCAAAAAAATTAACAATAAAATTATTATTATTTTTACTTTTTTTCTTCTTCTTCGCTGGATGTTCTTCTTCTTCTTTCTTCCACGATTCCATGGACGAAAGGAGTAGCCGATTTGCTCCTCCAATACCGGAGGTCACCTCGGTGACACCGATCTAACCATGAAAATCTCTTCTTTCTTTTCTTCTTCTTATGATTTAAACACAAACCATGAAAAATTAATTGTTCTTTTTTAAACATTGATCATAAAAATTTCTTTCTTTTTTTATCCAATTTAAAAAAAAACCCAGATTAGGAAAACAAATATGTTCTTCTCCTTCAAACACAAACCAGGTGAAAAAAAAAATCCTATAAAAAAAAACAAACGAACAAAGAAAGAAAAACAAATGTGTTCTTCTTCAAAGACCCATATAAAGAAAAAAAATCTATATGTACGTAGTCATAAGCAAATGACATTATATTTTATCTTATTTTTTATTATAGATTTTATCTTACATTTTATATTATTTTAAATCTTATCTTAACATTAATAATTAATGTTAACGTATACCAGGGAAATGCATTTTTTTCAACTGTTTTTTATATTTAATGAAATTAATATCTATTTATAAATTATGAATTAGTGTCGAATGTTTTATTAGTCAATTATTATTTATGATTTTTATTGATCCATTTTTGTTTTTTTCTTTAAATTTACAAATTACAATAGAAAAATCACATTGATCAATTATGTAACCAATTTATTCTAAAATTTTATGTTATAATGTCAAACAAAATGTCAATTTGATTTTACAATTTTTTTTATACTTTTAGTTAATTTACCGGACGTGTTTTTACCATTTTTATTTTCAGAATATAGGTTTCAGCACATGCTACAAGACGCGTTTTTAAATTTCGAAACTAAAACAAAAAATACTGTTTTCATTTTTCATTTTTCATTTTGAAAAACAGTCAACAAAAAACGTTTACAGGACGGTCCCTGCAATTCTTAATTGAGGAGCATACAATTGAGATTATTAAAATTAAAAAAAAATTGTATTTAATCATCGGCAAAATCTCTGATAATTGTTATAGTACATTTAAGGTTATTAACATTGTATACGATTATTTTTGTAATGTTATTGTATTAATTAATATTGTAATCACCATGTAATGATTTACAATTAAGATTATTTATGAAATAAGCAAACCACCATAGCCAGGTTAATGCAAAATTAATAGTATCGTTATCATATACATTTATCTCCCGATTAAGGGAACAATTACTAATTGAGAATATTAATGAAGGAAATTAAACTTAATTTTACATTTGTGATTTCGGTATTTATTTAAAATTATCGGAAATCAAATTATGTGGCCCTTATATACAAATCAAATAATTAATTTCTTGTGGAAAGACAACTTAATTCCCTTAACCGTTAACCCAGTCCCACGTAATGGTCGGGTCACCTGAAATTTAGGTGTGTCACTATGGAAATTCTAATAAATAGATCATGCCACCCGGATTATGGTGAACACTATGTGATTATAGCCACTCCATTGATTTTAATTGTATATGGAATTATATGTTATGAATTGTGATATTGAATTCGTTTTGAGATATTGTTTATGGATACCAAATGTATACAATTTATAATTCTGAACATTATATATAATCGTGATTCTAAACATTGTTACAACTGTTTACTTATAAGTATTATACGATACTTATTGGATATTTCATATTTATAGTATGAGAATTATATTTTATTGAAAAGTGCATTGTTACAATTTTGAAAGTAAAAATATACAAAAGTTGCTGCATTCATTTCATATTAATATTAGATAGAAATCATTTCATTTCTCAAGTGTTCTTATCAAGTCACATACATTAAGATGAAATCTTAATAGTTATATCATTCACATACACACATGCCACAACAGAGACAGAAAATTAAAGTGTTGTTGGCCAAGCAACTGCTGATAGCATGATATCGATAATTAATTATAAGACATAATTGTAATTTATATTATATATAGAATTTAATAGCACCGTTTGATTAAATATTCTCCCATGCCAGATTAATTTATTAATCAACTAAGCAATATTATCCTCCGATCAATAACACACAACATGACTCGAAAGATTAGCTAATCTTAAAATCATATTTATTCAATGTGAAAAGCGATTTGTTGTTACAATGTAATTTAAAAGATGATACAGGTGAATGATATTAGGTTAATAATTTAGGTTGTATACTACAAAAGAAATATAATTTTACTAAAAAGTGTTGATCAAATGAAAATGAGATATAATTTTTTTAATAAATATATAAAAATTTGACACTTTTAAGGGTGTGTCGGAATTTGACGAGATCAACCATTAGAGTCCAAATTACAACTACAGATGAAGAGTTTCCTCACATTTTACGATTTAATGAGAAAAAGTCTGAAACCCTATCATCTAATCAAGATAAATATTATTTTATAGTAAGAGATTTATTTTTTTCTCTAGTTTAGAATTGGACCGTGTAAGGATTAGACCTACATGTACTTTTATACACGTGGATTGGCCCAAACTGGAATTGTCCAGCCCACAATCACGAGACGACTTGTCAGACATTCTACTGGAATTGGACCATAAAATAGAGAAGTAGAGATTGATGCCTAGTACTGGATTCTTATTTTCAGACTTGAATAAAGAAATATCTAATTAGGAATAGAGATTTTCCAAGAAACCATCCTTTTCTTCTTTAATGTCTCTAATGTTTTTAAACTATAAAGAATATTTTTTATATAAAAAAAACTGTTTTTATTTTAAATTATTAATTGAGAAGCATACAATTGACATTATTAGATATTTTTGTTATAAAAAAATGTATTTAATCATCGGAAAAACCTTTAATAATTGTATAATACAGTTAAGATCATTAACATTGTATACGATTATTTTGTAATGTTATTGTATTAATTAACATTCTAGTCACCTTGTAATGATTTCCAATTAAGATTATCTATGAAATAAGCAAGCCACCATAGCCAAGTTAATACAAAATTAATAGTATTGTTATCATATAAATTTATCCTCTCAGTTTAGGGAAACTATTTTTTGAGTTTTTTTTTTTTTAATGGGAAACTAAAAAAAACTAACTGACTAAATTAACTGGAATATCAAGTTAATTTTTTATTTGTGATTTTGGTTTATTTAAAATTGTTAGAAATCAAGTTATGTGAACTTAACATACAAATTAAATAATTAATTTCATGTGGAAAGGGAACTTAATTCCCGTAATCAGTAATTGTTAGAGTAAAACCGGCCCATAGGGACAGCAAACCCAATATTTTATTGGGACCCCCAAATGGTCCAATCTTTTTCTTCTTTTTTTGTGGTCTCAATTTCAATTTAATTTAGTATAAGAAGTGTCTAATTTAAAACATTACTTTGTTTTTTTAATAAGGTGCAATTATCCATATCTAATTCAATTTAATAAAAATAAACATCAAAGCCCAATTGATTCTAACATATTATAATTAGTTTTACATCATTTGAGAGTCCAATTGAATTCTTTTTATTTTTATTTAAAGAGAGTTCAATTGAATTACTAACATTTCTTTGTTAACCTAGTCAAAATTGTCATCCATTCTCTCTGTGACTCCGTCGAAGTCCACTTTATTTACTAACCTTTCTTTGCTAACATAGTCCAATTGAATTGCTAACATTTCTTTAATGATAATAGTTTTTAGAATAATACTCGGGTACTGACCAGTCAATATCCAAAATACTGACCTTATCAACAAATGAGTAGCACGTGACCCAATTTGCGAGATAAATGTAAAAAGATTAAGAAAAAAGGTCACATGCAATACTCCCATTAATGGGTCAGTATTTTGGATACTGACTGATCAGTATTCAAGCATTGTTTAAATTTTTATATGAGGTCCCGGTTTTTGTTAATATCATTAAATGCCTCGGGCCTCAAAATGTCTGGAGACGACCCTGCGTTAGAGTAATACTAGAAGTTCCAATTTTTTTTCTCAAATTCAATCTCAAAATGACATGGCATGTAAGATATCAACATCTTATAAATCATGAGATTATGTGGTAACTGATGTGATGTTGACGCCTTACATGCCACATCATTTAGGATAGAATTGGAAAAAATAATTGGGATGTCTAACATTACCATAACCGTTAACCTACACCCACACAAGGAATTAAGTTATATATCACTCAAATTATGGTGCCACTCATTTGTATTAATATTGTAATCACGTTGTAATTATTTCCGATTAAAATTATTTATAAAATAAACACGTTACTATAGATCAATGTTGCAAAAGTCGCTAGGCGACAGTCGTCCGGCGACCCGCCGCTTAGCGCCTAGGGGGGACAAGATGGGGACTAGACAGATAGTCGGAAGTCGGTCGTCGGCCGATTGATTGGAAGCCAGTGGCTGATCGGAAATATATATTTTTATATTATTTTTTATATTGAATTGTAATTGAGTAAATGTCATTCTATTTCATATATTTTTATCTGATGAAAAATTGAAATATAATAGTACATTACACACCACCACTTGTATAATTATATATAAATTATAAAGTATAAACAAAGCATAATTAAAAAGAAAAATAAAAGTTGTAACATATTATTGTATTAGTGTATTACACATTAACACTAAAACTAATAAATAATTACACGTGTGACTCACTGACACCACAACTTTCACAACTCACATACACCTTTCATCATCAACCAAAACTAAATTAGTCTTCAACCATACACCACACACCAGTACACACACCACACAACACAGTACACCACACACCAGTACACACACCACACAAACACAGTATGCACACCACACAACACAACACTGGTTTTGCCAACGAGAACCGAAGAAGTGAAGGCCAGCAATGATCGTCGACAGGCTATTACGACGACAGGCTACGACGACATCGACAACGACGGGGGACGACGATCTACAACAAACCGTGAAGGATTGAAGCGACGATCGATGACAAGAGAAGAGAGTGGACAATTTTGGTGCCTAGAGGTCCGACTATATCCGAGTTTGACCGACTTTGATTGAGGCCACCTTACGACCTCGACTACCCTCAAATCGTAACGATAGCTCACCGTCGAGCGACTAGTCGGCCCTAGTCGTCGACATCCGCAACACTGCTATAGATTAGTTAATAAATTAATAGTATCATTTACATTTACCCTCCTAAATATTTTGGACGACACGCATCGACTTGCATTTTTTTTAAATACAGGTTTTATTATTATTATTATTAGTGAAAATTGTAAAAAATAATCAAACCATAGAATGAATTATTTTTTCTAGCCAAATTATATTTTTTTATTGTTTGTAACCAATCATCATAATACATTTTTTTTTTTAGTCAATAAATTACAAAACTACCATTTTATTCTCTTTTTCCCTTTATTTTTTTTCTCTCCATTACTTATCTCTCTCTATCACTCATATCTATCAGCCATCTTTTTATCACTCTTATCTTTATCAAATCTTAATTGTCAATGAAATTTTATCAAGAAATTAAAGTTATTTTGAAAGGAAATCGCAAAGAAACCAAGATTTGGAAAGAGTTTTTTGAAAATTTTGAGTTTGTGATTGAATCTCTCCTCAAAACTTCAAAGTTTATAAATCTTCAATTTCAATGGTATTGTTGTGTTTCTTAGATGATGTTGTTGATGGGTCCCTGTTATTTCGTTTTAATTTTGAAGTTTTTGTAGTGACAATAGAAGAAATTTCGATTTCGGTTTCAAATTATATTTCAAGCAATGTGTCACGGTAAAAGTGATATAAGTTGGTTATTTCATGTTTAACGTGACACATCAGTTAATATCTTACAGTCATGTATTTTTTAGATACATGAGATATTTCATGCCCTACATGATATACATGAGATATTTCATATCCAACATGATATATATAAGATATTTCATGCATAACACGATATACATATGATATTTCATACCTTATATGAAATACTGATTTTATACCTAACATGATATACATAGGATATTTATTGCTCAACATGACATACATAAGATATTTCATGCACAATATGATATACATGAGATATTTCATGTCTTGTATGAAATACTGCATAAAGAGGATGTTTCATACCCAACATGACATACATAGGATATTGCATACTCAACATGATATACATGAGATATTTCATGCACAACATGATATATATGAGATATTTCATTCTTTATATGAGATATTTCATTCTTTATATGAAATACTGCATAAAGAGGCTGTTTCATACCCAACATGACATACATATGATATTTCATACTCAACATGACATACATGAGATATTTCATGCACAACATGATATACATGAGATATTTCATGCCTTATATGAAATACCGTATAAATAGGATATTTCATATTCAACATGACATATATAGGATGTTTCATACCCAACATGACATATATGAGATATTTCATGTCTTATATGAAATACTGTATAAATAGGATATTTCATACATAGCATGACATACATAGGATATTTCATGCCCAACATGACATACATGAGATATTTTATACACAACATGATATACATGAGATATTGCATGTCTTATATGAAATACTGTATAAATAGGATATTTCATACCTAACATGACATACATAGGATATTTCATGTCCAATATGACATATATGAGATATTTCATACACAACATGATATACATGAGATATTGCATGTCTTATATGAAATACTGTATAAATAGGATATTTCATACCCTATATGACATACATAGGATATTTCATGTCTAACATGACATACATAAGATATTGCATACCCAACATGACATACATTGAATATTTCATACACAAAAATGGTTTTTTATTTTAAGAAGAAAGTATTTTAGACTTTACAACTTACATTCGGTTAAAAATAATAATTTATTTTATTTGATTAAAAACAATAATTTATTTCTTAATTTGACTACTTTTATAAATCCATCTTATTATTATTATCTTTATTTACTTGTTTAAGAAACTATAACTTTGGACCGGATTATACATTAACGTAACGAGTAATGACCAGAAATCAACAACGTCCACGTCATAGTGAATTGAATTGATAAGATGATTACGTTAAAAACAACACTCTTTAAATCGATCATATAATACGAATATATGATCTATCGAGTGCCGTCATTCGAATAAAATAGAAGTCAAACGGTGTTTCATTCAAGATTTTCTCAAAGAATAAACTATGCATGCCATGTGAAATTTGTAACTACATGCCAGAATTAATCTTGCCAACTAAGCTTTCAAAAATAATTCTTCATAAAAGTAAAATAAAAACATTATCGTAAACCAAACTAAATTATAAAATTATAAAATATTTTTAATCCCAATATTATTATTTCATTAATTAATCTATTCGGCAGGTGGCCCGGGCAAGGCGAGCGTAGGAAGTGCGACTGATCTAAGTCGGCGTAAGTCACAGTTGTTGGTGGCAAAGCACGGATCTTCTCAAAGGAAAATGTGTACTGGAGCGCCAAGATAATGCAAAATTAATACTATCTTTGTCTTATACATTTATGGGATATTATCATTTATCACCCTATAGTTTGATATATTAGTAACTTTATCCTTGTTATCCATTTGCCCCTTACCGTCAAGAATTCCGTTAAATCCTCCGTTGACCGTTAAACTGGAAAGATAATATGTTAAAAGGTAAATCAAAATTAATGGAAAATTATCATTTACCCCCTGAGGTTTGTCATATTAGATAAAATAGTCTCTCTAGTTTCAATATTAGCCGGTCAACCATCTGAAATCCAAACTATTAGTCATTTTGCCCCTTCTGTCAAGTTTTCCTTCCAAATTCCATTTGACCTTAATTAAATAAAAAAAAAACGTTTCCATTAGTAATTGAACATTGGACCTTGAGGTTAATAGTTGTAAGCCCTAAAATAATTTAAATATGTTTATATAATTTAAAATAAACTCATATTAAACAGATTTATAAAAAAGAAAAAGAAAATAAGAAAACAAATGGAAACCCAGAAAATTCAGAAGTTCAAAGCCCGTAATTTTATTTTTTTTTGAATTTTTTCCTTTTCAAAAAATGCATTATTTCAATTTGATAAAAAAAACATAGAAAATCAGAACTCATACAATGAAAGGGGGAAAAAATTCAAAAAGAAAGAAAGAAAGAATAATAAAAGTATTTTTTTTTAAATTGTTTTCCTTTTTTTTTATTTTCATTTTCATTTTCATTTTCATAAATCTATTTTTATATATTATTATTAAATATGTGTTTTTCTTAAATTATATATAAGTTTATTTTAAATTATATAAACATATTTAAATTATTTTAAACAAATTATATAAATATGTATACATTTAAATCAACAAACCTCCAACAATGAGTTGTAGTAGCTTAGCTGGTTAGAGCGCAATTAACCTTAAGGTCCAAGGATCATTTCTTGATGACGTTTTTATTTATTAATTAACGGTCAAACAAATTTTGGTTGAAAAAGTTGACAGAATGGGTAAAATGGCCAATAGTTTGGGTTTGAGGAGGTTGATCGACTATTATTGAGACTAGAGAGACTAATTTTTCTAATATGACAAACCTTAGGGGGGAAATGATAATTCCCTTTTTTAATTATGAGTTGATGGCAAAATTGTCTTTTGGCTGTGTTTTGACTTAAGAATCAACTTTTTTAATGGAAATCCTGACGAAAAGTATACAATTTTGAATATTTTGATTTTCAAAAGAAGATCAATCATTTTTAGAACTAAAAATAATAAAGTTACCGATAGAAGTTGGGGGAAATAATAATATCTCTACATTTATCCTATCAATTAAGTGAGCGTCTACCTACCGAGAATTTTAAGGAAGGAAAGGAATTTATTTTTTATTTTTTATTTTTTATGATTTCAATATTTATTTTGTGAAATTCATGTATTATATCTCTGCATTCTATTATAACAAGACCGTAATTAATATAGACAAGGGCATATATATATATATATATATATATATATAGACAAGGCCGTAATTAAATTAAAACTGTGCAAAATTAAGATTAATAATATCGTATCAAATTGAATTGTAATGTTATTGTATTAATTTCGTAATCACATTGTGGTTTTTTCCAATTAAGATTATTAATTTATGAAGTAAGCAAGCCACCATAGATAAGTTAATGCAAAAATACAAAATGGATTCTGTGTTGTCCCCTCCTTTTGCGATTTGGAGGTCTAGCCAAGTGCTCATTTCTGACATCCTCTTTCTCCATTGTCTGGGCGCGACTTCGTCAAAATTGAACCAGGGACCGTTGGTAGGTTTTGGGGCAGGAGTATGTGTTTGTGCTCTGTCTCTTTGATCGGGCGGTTCGTCAGCCATTGTTGGAGGTGCTCCAGTAGTTTCTACTGAGGACTCTGATGCCGTGTCCATGTGCTGTGTTGATGGCTGTGGATCGGCCCTTGTGGCTAGGTAGATTTGTGTGGGGTCATCTGGATCAGAGTAGTTTGAAGAATCTGGTGTTTGGCTAGAATGATAGGTTTCCCATGATGAAGTGGAGGTAGGTTCTGTCGTCTCTGTTTCTGATGAGGAGGTATTTGAAGAGTAAGGTTGGCGGGAAGATGTGTAGAAGGCATGTTTCTGGTGGCTTGATGGTGAGTGTTTGTGGGAGGTATGTGTCTTCTTTTTATGCGGGGCTTTCTTGTCTTTACTTGTTGATGGCCTTTCAGTGGGTAAAGGTGGGTATTTCCGGAAGAGATCTCCGGTTGACTTGAAAAACTGAGAATGGTCTGGAGGCCTTAGGGGGGTGGTGGTGACTGGGTTGGGAATATCAAAGACGGGGAATAAGGATGGGGGCTCGGAAGGTAGGGTGCACTGGTAAAGTGGTCCCTTGTTATTTGGTCTAACTGGTCATTGAGACGTCTGATTTCCCTTTCCTTGTTATCAAAATCAGGGCCAAAGTAACCCTAGCTGATATACTGATGCAAGTCAACATCCAACCTAGAAACTCTTGCTTGTAGGTCTGTGTACATGTTTCGCAACGTGGAATCAAGATGTTGCAACTGGTTGTCCTGTCGAGAGACGTGATGGGAGACCTTATCAATTTTTTGGTCGATAGAGTGCAGGACTCTATTTTGGACGGTTGCATTCCGGGTGTGCCAGTTGAGGACCTGTTCAGCCTGGGAAGGCTGTTTGTGGGATCCATCCGGTAAGACTTCTGTTGACTGGATGAATGGTCTGGAGAAAAGGTTCCTCTCAGGATTCGACGAGGAATCTAAGGGAGGGAAGTCTTTATCGTAACTAGAGGCCATGAAGCATGGGATAGGAGCAGGGACAGTTGGCAGCAATCCTGGAGAGTTATCCAGAAGTAGACCTTCCTCTCTTAGAATTTGGAGAGCCCTATCATAGATGGGGAGAGGTCTGTTCTTTATTGGTCGTAGACCAATCCAGGGGCTGTGAGGGTCTTCAGGCTTTTTGGAAGAGGAAACAGTCTTGCAAGATGTTCTAGGTTTGTAACAAGCCCTGCATTCGCAGTTTGCGTCACACATATCTGGGTCCACGTCCCAGATGAAGTGTCCGTTGACCTTGTCTGTGTAGACTGGAGTTCCATCAATCTCAAAATGATGGATGGGAATTTCTTGCTCGGTTGTGACAGGTCGGATTGTTAGGATTTGAAAAACAGGGGGAGCACTAGGTGCTACGTCAGGGGCAGGGGTGTTTATTTCTGAAGTGCCAATACGTTCATACGTAGTCTGGATGGAACCATCTGCTAGCTTTGTGAACTTGGTTTCAGCTGCCACAACAGGCGTGACATTTTGAAAGGCCTTCTCATAGTTGGTGATCCAGTTCAGGGGCATGATCTCTGTAAGTTTTTCTCTGGGAAGCTGTTTGGGAATCTGGATGATAGTAGGGACCTCGTCTTCTCTCTCGGCTTTGATGAAGATGGTATCTCCAGAATGTCCAGGGATGGGGAGATCAAGAGCATGATCTTGGAGTCTGTACGCAATTTGGTGATGGAGGGTCGCCATATAGGAGTTTGGCATCATAGGGGCACCTATGATCTGAAGCTGGATTTTGAGACAGTTGTGCAGATTCAGGTCTCTGAGAGGGATGTTGAAGTTTGGGTAATAGGTGAGCGAGATACTTCCTGCATGTAAAGTAGAGAGGCACGTGCCAATGACTGCGTGTTCATATTGCTTGTAAATTGTATTGAGGAGGGCAATCCGGGCTGTGACTGGTAATCCTTTTCTACCATGCAAGGTGAGGATTATTCTGATAGCACCGATATGCAGGTGGGAGTATCCTTCTCGGATCCACTGTTCAATAAGTGGTTGGCCAATCTCCAGAGATCAACATACTGTTCAGTAGTCGAAGCAGGAATCAGGCAATTGTCTAAAGCAGTAGATTGGACGTACTCCTTGATCGGAGGAGAGCGGTGTTGGACCAAGGCCGTAACTCGTCTGGAGAGTGATCAGTTGCGTTTGAAGATGGTGTAGGGATTTAACAGAGAAAGAGCTGTTTCAGTAATTTGGGCAGATTCTGGGATGTGGGTATATTCAACAAGGTGTTGGATTTTGTTTGCTTGAGTTTGTCTAATAGAAACGGTAGAAGAAAGCCTGGAAGGAGTGTTTTCAGTGTTAATGTTTGACATAGTTTGAGAGTTCCTTTTCTTCTTCTAACTTGTGTCTAATTTTACAATTCTTCACGTTTGAAAAAAAATAATTAAAAAATAAAACAAAATTATTAAATTAAATAAAAATCTTAAATAAAAAACTGATCTCTCTCCCACCATCCATCGTTCTCTCTCCCTCTCTCTCTCTCAAACATCAATCTAAATTCAGAAACACCAACAGAACCAACAAAACAACTCTCTTTATCTCAAACATCGATATCTATCTTTCTCTCATTCAATCTAATCTCTCTCAAACAATCGGTCATTTTCGACAAACCCAGATGTTGTGTTTGGAGGTAAAGGTTGGGTGATGTGGCTGTTAATGAGGATTGATGGTGTTGGGTTTAGTCTGGTGTGAATCGCGGTGGTGGAGGAGATCGATTCGGGTCTGGTTGTGCAAGATCGACGGGGGCTGAGATTGATTCATGACGGTGTCTGGGATTGGGTCTGATTGATGTGTTTGGTGTGAATCGCGGTGGCGGGGGAGATCGATTCGAGAAGATGGACGGCGGCTGATATTGATTCGCAATTGTGTCTGATTGATTCTGTTTTTAGGTTTGATTTTGTTGATTTTTCTGGGTTTGATTGAGATGTGGTGGTGGTGCAAGATCGACGATGGCTGAGATTGTTTTATGAGTTAGTGTTTGGGTGTTGGCCGCCGACGGTGGTTAATTGTGGGGGTTGTGTTTTGGTTTGGGTTTTGTTTGGCGGCAACAATGGGTAATTGGATTGGGGTTTTAAGACTTTTTTGATTGAGATTAATGGTTGTATTTGTGAGCTAGGGTTGAATTGATGGTTGAATTGAGCAAGGGAGAGGGGTAAAGTCGGTGGTGAGTGGTGGTGATGGTTATTGGGTGGAGATGAAGGTGGGACGATTATTGAATGTGTGAGAGAGAGGGGTTGTTCTGGGTTTATATGACGGGTTTGTATGAATGTATGATGGTGTATGAATCCATCAATCTTTTTTTGTTTTGTTTTTTAATTATTTTTAATTTTTTATATTATTAAATACCGTGTTTACCCTTGTTCCAGACAAGGTTCTAGAATCATTAATTGAATTTCCCATAATATCTCTTTGGCCAAACGGAAGTCAACGAAAAATAAACGAAATTGGACGGAAAGGATTTGATTATGTATTGTTAGAGAACCAGTGGACTGAATTAAGTAATTCTAAAAATTAGTGGATTCAATCCAGATAAACGCAAACTAGGGTGACTAAAATCTTAATATCCATTTTTTATTTTTATTTATCATTATGTTCTTGTTTACGAAACCATGATTCATGATCCGGTTTAACCATTAACAGTCAGTCCAACAATGGTATATATATGTATATTATTTTATGATGGAGGAGCAAACAGTGAGGGTGTACAGGATCCAATACGATCCATTGGATCCGATCCAATCCAATAATTTGATCGGATCCAGGAAGGTGATTGGATCGGATTGGATCCTAATTTCTAAAATCCATTGAATCGGATCAGATCTTTGATTTCAGTTGGAAATCCATAGAATTCGTCTAAAATATTAAACCTTATTTTTATATTACGTAATTTATTTTATCCATTACTTTCTAACGTAAATGTCCAATCCAAATACAATTTAATTCTATAAATATCTGTAAATGCTCAACACAAATACAATTTATAATGTTACTATTTTAGGTTTTCTTTCTCAATTTTTCAACGGCCAACAATCCATCATCTTCTATTCTTTTTCATCAACATATCAAGGCTTTTTTTTTTGAACTATTACAATAGACCTATCGGGACCTGCCGAGATCAAACAATACATGTGTGGCTCTGATATCTATTCCCATAACGGGAGATAACTACTTCCCACAATCTGGAAAGAAAACTCTCCACACATGCTTGTAAAATGCGTATGGTGGGATTTGAACCCTTTATCACATATGTGGAAGGGAGTTACACTACCAGCTTTACTAAGAGGTGATGTGCAACATCAAGGCTTATAAACATGTTACAATTATGATTTGTATTTTATGTTGAACATTTGGATGATTTTATTAAGTTTACATTTGAAGTTGATGTTTAATGCTTATAAACTTTTTGAACTGTATAAAGTTTACAAGTTATGTATGTATTTTTTAATGTTAATGTTATCTGAATTAATTAGTAATGTTTGAATAATTTATTTGATTTTATTTATTTCATATTATAATTTTTATATATTAAGAACGACTTTATAATAATTCAATCCATCAGATCATAATTTATCGGATTGAAGCATTTTACAATTGGATCGGATCGGATCGGATCGAATATAATAGTAATTGCATCGGATCGGATCGGATCGGATCCCGCAATAAAATTAGATCGGATCGGACTATAATTTATTCGATCCAATCGGATCTTGGATCATAATAAATTCATTAGATATGATCCGCCTTACACCCCTAACAAACAGTATGATTTAATAGAGAGAGGCATAGTTGCAGCCTGCAGTGTTCGTCTGCATAATTGCATGATCCTTACAAGAGATGGTTTTTTTTTTTTTTTGTAATTTTCCATTCCTTGAATTTTGCAGACATTAATCAGTGTCTAATAATTAATCTATAACTATAAAAAAACTGTATAGTAACTAAATTCATATTAATTGTCATTCGTTTTAAATAGAATTATTAAAATAAGACTTTTTAAGTTTCAACCAGGGTTTTCTCATTCAATAATATCTAGGGGTGGACATTAAGTTCCAAATCGAACCGAACTAAAAAAAAAAGTGTTCTGTTCGGTTCGGTTCATCAAATGAATTCGGTTTAAACCAGCTTAAAAATTAAAAACCGATTTTTTTTTGGTTCAAACCGGTTTGGTTTTCTAAAAACCGATTTGAACCGATTAAATCACCTATATAAGTATAACTACAAACTTCTTTAGCTTTTCTTTCATTATTATTAGTTAGATTTGATTTGTTTTTTATTTTGGACATGGGGCTTGGGCTATTAAAAATATTAAAATTCTGGCCTAAAATTAGAATCCAACAATCCATCAAATTTAAAAACATATTAAAAAGAACTTATTAAGCCCATCAAATCAGTAAGGCCCATTATGTCCAAAACCGAAATGAACCGAACCGAACCGATTAAAATCAAATCAGTTTAGTTCAGTTACCATTTCTTATTCGGTTTAAACCGGTTCAATTTTAGATGAACCGAAATATTTTCGGTTCAGTTCGATTTTACCCAAAACCGAACCGAACCGTGCCCACCTCTAGTAATATCTGGTTCAAGTTCGTCGTCACACAAAAATTATAACTCCGTGTCTTTTAATCTTGCCAACTGAACATCCAAAATAATTCTTCATAAAATAAAATATATATTTTTCTTAATAAACAAATTAAAATATAACCAGTATTATTGTTTTAAACTAATAACTCTTTTAACAATAAAAAAAAAAAGAATTATAAAGTATTTTAAACCTTTATTGCCAATATTATCCTATTAATATTCTTCCCAGTTTATTCTTCATATTAGTCTTACTCTCTCAAGTCTCAAGTCTCAACCAGCCAGTAACTCACACAGGTGTAACAGCTAGAGGTACCAAACTCTCTGCTGAGGCGATTAAAGAGCATCGTATAAGTTTCAACGTCCGAATCAAACCTGCCCTGCACTGTGACCGTTTGTTACTCCTTGTCCATTGTTATAACTGAATCACAAACACAGGAGGAGGAAGAAAATAATTAATTCAAATAAATTAAATCCGTATCATCTTGTAATTTACATGAAGGATATATGTATATTACTTACATGATATATGTGAAGCGAAACCCGAGTTCTGTGTATTGTACGACTTCCTTCATGTCCACTTCCTTGTCTTCGTTGAAGCTCAAAACATTGGTTGAGAATCTACTATAGGAGCTCTTTGTATTCCCCATCAATGTTTCTAGTTGATCTGTGGTGTCCTCAATGAAATTAGTCTATGAAACACATAAACATATATATATATATATCTTTTTCTATTGGTACGCGTTGATGAAATTATGTAAGGACATTAAATATGAGTCACTCATTTATAAAAGAGTTCTGGCAAGTACATACATATCAAGTTAAAGTATGTAAAATGAGTAGCTCACATTCAATATCTTTATATAATTCCATCGTACTTATGTGAATTTTTTTGTATATATATAGGCATTTAAGGAGGATAACATTGATATAATTCGAAGACATAATTGTTGGATTATATAGAATTTGATAGCACAACCATCTTATTAACCATTTAATTAAATATTCTCCCATGCCACATTATTTTTTTTAATAAACTATGCAAATACCATTTAATTAACTACATCCTAATGTGGCTTGATGGTATAAGTGTTCGTTTAACTTAAAAAATTTCCAGGTTCAAGGTTCGAGCCTCTGTCATCCTAAATGTTATATATATATATATATATATCAAGCTAAATCAACTTAAATTTATAATTTAAAAATTTGACTTCAACATTTCAATCAATCATTCATGTGCTTTTAATCCAATGGTTGATATTTGAATATATTTACAACTCTTAGATTAAGAGTACATGTGTGGTTAAGATGTTGAAGTCAAATTATCAAGTCATAAATTTAAGTTGGTTTACCCTGACCCATATATATATATATATATATATCAGTCATACCTATCATTGCGCACTGATATAATTATATAAAAACATTGAATGTGAACCACATATTTATAAAAGAGTTTTGATAAGTGTATACATGCCAAATCCAAATATGTAAAATGAGTGATTCACATTCAATGTCTTTATATAGTTCCATTAGTACACACTTAGATGAATTTTTTTGATATATATTAAACGTTCAAAAATTAACCTAATAAATGTATCAAGTGATGCACTTCACCTCTTAACATAGTAGGTGGTGCACCTTCAATTTTACGTCAGTGGTAGAGATCGAGTTTCACCGTGCACGTTTTACAAGTATGTATAGATGGTTTTTTCTCATTATTACGGTAGTAGATAATTGGACCACATTTATACCGTTTGATCTCGGCATTAACCGGTAGATTACTGACAATACTATTTGGTGTTATAATTTAGTGTAATACTTGGAAAAAAAAACATAGCATGTGAATTTTCATTATTTTTGTATAGTTTTGAATTGGGTCGGGTATGGGTTGGGCCTAGGCCTGTTATTACACTCCTAGACTGGCCCAAACTAGACTTGTCCGGTCTACAATAATAAGACGTGGAAATTGTGAGAAATGCCATTTTTTTATGAGTTGTAGTGATGTCACCGGTTTAATAAGTTAAGTTTAAAAGACACATATTATGGTGAACTACCCATATTGCCCTTAAATACTCAATTTTTAATTCTCTTTGTACTTCCATCTCCACACTTTGATCACTGAAAGTAGTAACTTCTCTCTCTCTCAAAAACTTATCTAAAAATCAATCTACAATCTGTCTGAACATGATCCAGTTTTTTTGATTAGTTTACGAGCTATTGTATATTTTTGTTACATTGGTTCGAGCTTTTTTTGATATGTTTACGAGCTATTTTATAATTGGTCTAAGTATTTTTTTAAATTTGTCTAAACTTTTTTATATTGGTACAAACATTTTTAAACTGCTGCAAACAAGTCATAATCTTGAACAAAAAAACTCAAACCTCTAAGAAAAAAGCTCGAGCTCTTAATAAAAAAACTTGATCCCTTTAAAAAAAAGTTCGACCTCTTAAAAAAAACTCGATCATGTTTAAAAAGAAGCTCGATCCTTAACAAAAAAAATCCGATCCCTTACAAAAAAAAACTCGATTATGTACAAAAAAAGCTCGATCATGTACAAAAAAACTCGATCTCTTAAAAAAAAAAAAGCTCGATCATGTAAAAAAAAGCTCGATTCTTAACAAAAAAAACTCGAACTCTTACAAAAAAGCTCGATCATATACAAAAAAACTCGATCACTTATAAAAAAAGCTCGTTATGTAAAAAAAAGAAGCTCGATCCTTAACAAAAAAAACTAGATCCCTTAAAAAAAAAGCTCGGTCATGTATAAAAAAAACTCGATCATGTACTAAAAAATTCGATCCCTTATAAAAAAAGCTCGGTCATGTATAAAAAAAGCTCGATCATGTACTAAAAAGCTCGATCCCTCATAAAAAAATCTCGAAAATGTTTCAAAAGTCTTAAAAACCAAGATATTCATTTTCGTTAACACAAAACAGATCAAATAAAAAAAAGTCGCCGTTCAAATGATTGTCTACGTAGCGTCTGCGTAGCGTCACTCCGTCGCCGTTCAAATGATTGTCTAGGTTTCAATGAGACTTTCTCTCTCTACTTCACAACTCTTTCACTGTAAAATGAATGAAATAAATCTGATATTGAACAACTATTTGGGGTATTTTCGTCCGTTCACCATAATTGATGCATTTTAAACATAAGTTATTAAAACAGTGACAGTGTTGAAATAGCACCATTAAAAAGTGTAATTTTTTTTTTAACCCATAATAAAACAACGTGTTGAACATCCATTGGTGGTACAACTACTCGTGCAAAGCAACAACGTTCATGGAGGACAGATAGAATCGAAACGGCAACAAGGATAAACACCACTACTTAAAAAAAAATTGTTAAATTTGCAATTACTGTGCATGTAATTATTTCCAATTAAGATTTTTATGAAATAAGCAAGTCACCGTATCCAAATTAATTCAAAAATAATAGTATTGTTGTTATATATATTTATCTTATCAATTGAGGCTCAATTAAGGGAGTGTTTACTAATTGAGAATCTTAATAAAGGAAATGAACTTACTTTTTTTTTTAATTTCAATATTTTTTTTGTGAAATTCGTGTATTATAGCTCTGCTTTCTATTATAAAAAAAAAAAAATAGGCAAGGTATTGAAATTAATACCGTACAATTAAGATTAATAATAATGTATCAAATTGAATTGTAATGCTGTTGTGTTAATATTGTAATCACATTGTGGTTATACCCAATTAAGATTATTTATGAAGTAAGCAAGCAACCTCATATAAGATTTTTTTCTTTTAATAGTATGATCATTTAGGATTTGGGAAAGAATATAAACATATTCGAACCACAACCTCACGATGTATGTGTGGTGTGGAGGGTAAACCCACTAAACCAACTGCATCTCACTCTCCCACGATAGACAACTTAATGCAAAATAATAATATTGTTATATTATTTATATTGACAATATGAGGTTGGTTTAGTGGTAAACTCCTCGCACTTACACAACTGTATCACGGGGTTGTGGGTTCGAGTCCTTCCCCTCGTAAAAAAAAATCTTGTATTTAGAAAATCTTTAATTTATAAATAAACACCACTTATTATCAAAAATATATATTGTATTTTTCAAGTCTATATATATATATATATAGATTGACATTGTTGACTTTCTCATTCAGGTCTTCTCTGGTAAGAGATGAGTTCAAGCCCAAGAGACATCAAAATGATTTTGCAAAAGTTCCCAGAACATCAGTTTTCCAAGCTTAAAAGTCTTGCTGTCTTTAATGATGAATCAACGGTTTTCCCATTTGGAATGATTCAACGATTTTATAATCTGAAGAAGCTTGAATTAACAGATAGTTAGTTCATACAAAGATATATTTATATGTGAAGAGGTAGTTCATACAAAGATATATTTATATGTGAAGAGTTCGAGAAACACATGGAGACACTTGCACAATTAAAGAGTTTAGATCTCAAGTGAACTTGACAATCTTGAACAAATGTGGAAACAAGACTCCAAACTGGACCTAATTCTTCATAATCTTGAAACTCTAAGAGTATAGAATTGCAACAGCTTGATTACTCTAATGCCAGCTTCAGCATCTTTCCAAAATCTAAAACGTCTAGAAGTATTGGGGTGCAATGGATTAATAAGCTTACTATATCATCTTCAACTGCCAAGAGTTTAAGAAAATCCTCTATGCTTACACTAGTATGTTGCAGAAACTGTTGCAAATATATCAATTTATACTTTTGTATAGGTTTTAATTCTTCTTTGCCATGGTGGAGTGGACCAATAGAGATCATCTTTGGAGTGTAGAGAGTTTCATTTAAAGTTCTAATTTTTGGAGGAACTCGATAAATGCAGCAATCTTTGGACAAGAAAGACAATGTTTCAAACTTACCTCTCAAAGAATCCGCTAACTTGTTAAAATCAATAGACACTTGATTCATTTGTGGCTTGCTTGATTGCTAGCTGCACAACAAAAGAAATATGAGGAACATTTCATGTTAAAAAAAAAAAAAAAAACAACAAGTGTATAATTAAGAAACTTACATTGCTATGTTTTCTAGGTATCTTGCGTGAATTTGGTTGGATGTGGGTAGTGGGTGGGTTTGGTTGGATTTGAGCCAGAGGAGGGTGTGGTTGATGGGTTTGGTTTTGGATTTGAGGGTTTGGGTTTAGTGATTGAGAATTTGAGATGGATGGCGGTGGGTTTTGATTTTGGAGATGGTGCTGGAATAATTGTACACTGAAATACAGAAAAATCTTGCAATTTATGTGTGTGACAACACGAACATTGTGCAATTAATTTACTAATTCTCTTATGGCTCGAACTTGGAGTATTTTTACTGAATGTGAGGCAGTGGTGGGTGTGTTTGGTTGGATTTGAGCGAGAGGAGGGTGTGGTTGATGGGTTTGGTTTTGGAAGGGTTAGGGCTTGGTGGTAGATAATTTGAGATGGATGATGGTGGGTTTTGAAATTGGAAATGGTGCTGAAATAATTGTACGCCGGAATACAGAACAACCGAGCAATCATGCAATTTATGTTTGTGACAACTTGAAAACAGAGAGGGAGAGGTATTGCAATTTGCAAATACTTCCCGGCTCATATTTTAAAAGAAATTTTTAATAGTAAAAAGAACCATAGAAATAGCTGTACATAAAATTGTGTATTGAATTCTCGTGGAGATTGGTTAAAGGTTGGTGTGAATCTTGTCAGATAGTTTTTAATACATTAGAGAAGGTTTGAACATTGTTCTTGTTAGATACTACTTTTTAATATATAAGAGAAGGTTTAAATATTGGTCAAAGATTGATGTGTATCTTGTCGGATGCTTTTTAATACATTGGAGAATGTTTGAACATTGATCAAAGATTTGTACGATCTTGTCGAATATTACTTTTTAGTACATTGGAGAAGATTTGAACATTAGTCAAAGATTAGTACTGATCTTGTCAGATACTATTTAGTTAATTGAAAAAGATTTAAACATCGGTCAAAGATTGATATGGATTTTGTTTTGTCTACCCATTTATCATCATTTTCTTGTTTTCTATCCATAATCACATACTTAACCCATAACTCTTCTTTTTCTTCTAAAAAATAATTGGGAGAAAACTTTTAAAAAGATGAAATTCAAAAGTGTTATCCTTTTGTCATAAGTTATGTGTTTTGGGGTGTTTGTTTTTTTGGATCCGAAGTCTTAAAAGGGTTATTTCAAACCCATTTAACACATCTTATTTACTTTTTTTTGAAGACATGAAATCTGAAAAATGCAACAAATAAAAAACGTATGAAATGGAAAAGCCACTAATTGTAGCTGAAATCTTAAGATAAATGGGTCTGAAATTATTTTAAATATTTATATCCAAAATATCCTTTCACAAATCACATTTTCCCAATTATACCACCCCATAAACAACTGTGAAGTTTGTCGAAATGATGCCTGTGCACTCTTGTTTATATTAGTTTTTTTTTTTAAAAAAAAACTTACTAGAGAATGGACATTTCATTATATATATATATATATATGGAGCATATTAGGCATTGCAATTTGCAAAAGCTTTGCCACTCATATTCTAAAAGTCACTCATATTCTAAAAGTAAATTTAAAAACGTAAAAAGTAATATGTTTTCAAAAAGAGCATAACATAGGCAGTTAGGTCCCGTTTGGTGCGCGATATTAGATTGGACTATTTCATGAGATTGAATTGGATTGAGATGAGACTGAGATTGTATGAGATTGGATTGGATTGAGATGAGACTGAGATTAGATGAGATTGGACTAGACTAAATTAATACTATACCGTGTTTGGAAAAACATGGGATTGAACTAAATTAATATTACGTTTTGTTTGGTGAAATACATGATTAGACTAAATATAATAATATTTTAATTTGATAATATTTTTAATTTAAATAATAAAATATTAAAATATGTATTTGAAGAATAAATATTTTAATTTATATATTATTAAAGTAACAATATCCAAAAGTATTTTTAATATATATATATATATATATATATATATTATTTTTAACTATAATAATTTTAAAGATATCAACCATAGGTTAGAAGGTAAAAAAGTTTTACCTAAAAAGACCAAATAGCCATAGAAAATTAGAAACTAAAATAAAACATGAAATAAATAAAGATAAAAGTAAATGAGAAATCAAATAAATGGGTGGAGACCACATATAAAATAGTCATAGGATAAATAAAGATGGGGTCGGAGGTGAGTTTATTTAATCCCACAAACATGCGACTATTTTTCTTTTGGGACTAATTATCTCATGTTTTAAAACATGACCAAACATTAGATAAAGACTAAAATAGTCCAATCTCAAACCAATCCTATATGTCAAACATTGCCTTAATGTATAAAATTGTGCATTGAATTCTAGTCGACATTGTATACTTTTTATTATATAGGATGAGATTTAAACATTAGTCAAATATCGGTGTGGATGTTGTGTACTTTTTAGTAAATTTGTCAAAGATTGGTATAGATGTTGTCAAATACTTTTTATTACATTTGAGAATGTTTGACCTCATTAATCAAAGATTTGTATGGATTTTATTTTATCTACTCACCTATCACCATTTTCTTGTTTATTATCTATTCTCACATGCTTTACTCTTAACTCTTCTTCTTCTAACAAAAAAGAATTGAGAGAAATTTTTTCAAAAGATGAAATTAAAAAGTGTGATCCTTATGTTAAAAATTGTGTTCATAAGACAACTTTTATCGGTATTTGGTATTTACAATATATTTTAACCGATTCTTAATACATGTTCACTCTTGTTTATATTGGTTTTTTAAAAAACTTGCTATAGAATGTACATTTCATTTTCTTATATATATATATGGAGCATATTAGGTACGAGTTCAAGAAATAATTAAAAAAAAAAAATCTCACAGGTAGCATTAAACCAAACGTGAAATAGACATCCAATTATTATTTGTAAATTAGCTTGGAAGCATCTTTAATCTAAAAGGATACACTAGAATTTTTATTTATTTTTTATCCCTTCACAGGGAAACTTCATCACCAAGTGACTTAAATTCAATTTTCTTCCAGGATCCTGAAAAAGGTTAATTACTTATTACTTATTAGATAGATTATATTAAAGCTAAAGTAAAAATCACTTGACACAGAGAAAGAAAAATGAGCCTTTTTGGGTTACGATCCAGTACAAAATTAGTAACCCAAATCTGTCTGTTAAAAATTTTGTACAAAAATCAAGCCCACCTCAGCAGCAGCCTTATGCACTCCACACATTTGTTAAATACACCTCCACCTTTCAAAAGAAATGCCAAATTGCCATTGTTATCAGTTGGGACTATGCTTGATCATTAGATATCAATCGGGACAAATATGTTATGCATTGAATTAAAGATATACTCTACTAGTACTCTACCATTTTTAAAATACATCTATTAATGAGAAATGGGTACCAATCACTTATTTGGATATTGACCACGTACATGATATATTTACAAGTCGAAAAGAACTCGATTCAATAGAAGATACGTGTGATTCATGAACGACGATTTAAAGATTAGAGATTAGAAAGGTGTGGCTCAGATAATCACGGAGCATAAGTGAGTTCAACTTGGTCAAACATGGTCAAGTGACCATCTTGACTAATATGGTTGATGTGGTAAAACAGTCAGCAAGTTATCATGCGACCAGTTATGGTATGTTAGTTCTTTAAGTACAATTATGATTGTTCATTAGTAAACTCTAAACAATTTTATTTTTGTTGTATATAATATATTATTGAGTGTTGCTATTGGCACACCCACCCTTAAACTGTATCAGTTGTGATATTTGATATAGCTCATAGCTGTACATATTAATTGTTAGCTATATTTTAAGAATTAACTGACTGTATCTCTTGTATATATTCTGCAGTGTGAATAATAATATCAAATATTTTAATTATTGTTTTAAATGAATAAATTCATGTTCTTTTACAATGTATCAATCTAGAATTTTCAAGCTTGGAATTTTATAATAATCTTTAGGGCCTTTTAGGCTTATGGTGATCTGTTATAAAGTTTTTATTTTATGCTATTTCACGGGTTGTTATGTGTTGCAATATTAGAGGTTTTTTACTTTAAATACATTTTTTTTTATTCTTTCAAGTTTGAAGACATCTATTAACCAAATAAAAAGCATGAGTTGTCGGTTATAATTATAGCCACCATTTTATTTTCTTTGAATTTCCTTGAATGTAAAATTAATGTTATAACCTTTTATGTTTATATAATTTTCGTTCTTTTATATCTTCGAATGTAGAATTAAGGATATAAAACTTAAAGTTTATATAATTTATTAGTAGACGGGTCTTAATAAGATTTGAATTATCACATCCCTTATATTTGTGTTGAACGTCGAATGACAAATACGATCATTCGAATTTGTATAATAGTTTAATAGATAGGTCTTAGTAATAATAACACAACATGGACTATAATTCAAAATTAGAACACAATAGATTTTCAGAATAAAAAAATAAGGATAAATTTATCTATTTTATATTAACTATATAAAAAGAGGGAGTTGGTCGGTGAATCATAGCATCCCATTTTTTGTTTGAAAATAAAATTACAGATACGACCCTTAAAGTTTATATAATCAATTGAATAATCATAATAGAAACTGTTTATAAATTTACCATTTACTTTATAATTAATTAAAATTTAAAAGGTGAATTGAAAATAAAATTACAACGTCTTTTTTTTCTTTTAATTTCTTTGACTCTTTTTCTATTAACCATATATATATTTAGAAGTAAAATTATAAATACAATCCTTAAAATTTACATAATTACTTAATAGATAGGTTTTAGTACGATTTTAATTATAGCATCCATTAGATTTTCTTTGAAAGTCAAATGACAAATACAAGCCTTCGAGTTTGTAGAATTACTTAATCGACATATTTTAATAATAGTAACACAACATGGTTTGTATAGTAATTTCAAAATTTATTTTAATTTAACATTCTAAATAAGTTAGATCATGGTTAAATAGTGTACCCCAAATATTATGAATTTTGATGGAAATTATTTGCTAAAAGGCTAGAGGTAATGATATGGACTGAACGCAAATCAATAGATATTTGGATTGATAATTATTTTATATTATAAACTGAGATAGAGGATATTATTTCGATGCATTTCATGACTTAAAAAAGAATAAGAAATAATATAGGAGTATAAATGTAATTTGGCATGCAACTTGTGACTTAAATATACATGTGACGGCTGTAAAGTAAAGGAGATTTAAAAAAAATACAGATTTACATGTGACGGCTGTAAAGTAAAGGAGATTTAAAAAAAAATGCAGATATACATGTGACGTCTGTAAAGTAAATGAGAGAAAACTATTGAAAAAAGTGATTTGAGTGCAAGCGATGGAGTAATCTGGTAAGGAAGAAGAATAAAAAATAAAATTAGAAAAACAGTGGAGATACAATCATGCAATAAAGAGAGAAAAAAAGACAACATAAGTTTACCAAACAACACCCGATTTCGTTTCGGCTTTTACAGGTGAGTTTTTATATATAGATTAATATTTGCTAAATTTTAGGTCGTGAGAGTGAAATAGTTTTGCTTTCTACGATTTTTTAAATACCGAATTGCTTCATTGTAATATTGACAATTAAATTGTTGGTCAAATACATGAATTGTGTTGCTGAAGAGTTGAGGAAAATGATTTAAATTTATAAGTCTCTCAATGAATAAGCTTTACAATTTTGTGTCAATTAATAATGTAAAACTCAACTATATTAACATACTTGTATTTTTATTATTTTCAAACTCAACTATATTAACATATTTATATTTTTGTTGTTATCTTGTTTTACAACGATTCAAGTATTGATACAAGCACATGCCTTGCATGTGCTCCAAAACCTAGTTATCTAAAAACAAAGAAAAAGATGGTTCCTTGGAAAATCTACTATATTTCTTAATTCAGGTCTGAAAAATAAGAATTAATAGGGCTTTAACAAACCCAAATAAATCATGCATGATCATGATGATCTTGGTCTTGATCTTGATCTTGATCATCACCTATAAATAAAATTCCAACAATAAGTCAATATCGAAAGAATAAATATTTAGTATAATCTAATTTGTGGCTCGTGGTAAGTGCTGTTGTTCAACAATAAGTCAGTAAGTACTCGTGAGTTTCAGTTTAGATTTTTCATATGAGTAATAACAGGCCGGTCACTTAACTATAAAAGACCAAACAATGGCAAAGTTGTTGAAGAAATTTCAAAAGTTATTAAAGGAACATGATAATGAGCCTGAAGTCTTAAAAGAATAGGTTGGTAATTATATATATATATATATATATATATATATATATATATATATATATATATATATATAGAGAGAGAGAGAGAGAGAGAGAGAGAGAGAGAGAGAGAGGATCTGTTCTAAAAAAAAATAGGACCAGGGTTACATCCATAATAATATAATATTATGAAACTAGATGTTCAATTTTGTAACATTGTTAAACCGATTCTATAACGTTACATAACTTCGATTCTCAAAGGTGTTATTCAGACATTTCGATCTATTTAACGATATTAACAAAAATCGATGCCCCATAAAAAAATTATTATCATTAACATAAAAAAATTATTAAATGATAATAATTTTTGTGGAAATGGTGAGAAATTTCATCTTTTTTTTTGTGAGTTGTAGCGATGTCACCGGTTTAATAAGTTAAGTTTAAAAGACACCTATTATGGTAAGCTACCCATATTGCCCTCAAATAATCAATTTTTAATTCTCTTTATACTTTCATTTCCACACTTTGATAATTAAAAGTAGTAACTCATCTATCTCTCTCTATAAAAAACTTATCTGAAAATCGATCTACAATTTGTCTGAACATGATCCAGTTTTTTTGATAAGAGTACGAGCTGTTGTATGTGTCAGAGATTTTGTTACATTGGTTCGAGATTTTTTTGATATATTTACGAGCTATTTTGTAATTGGTCTGGGTATTTTTTTTTTAAAATTTGTTTGAGTTTTTTTATATTGGTACAAACATTTTTAAGCTGCTGCAAACAAGGTTATAATATTGAACAAAAAATCTCAAACCCTTAAGAAAAAAGCTCGAGCTCTTAAGAAAAAAAATAGATCCCTTAAAAAAAAAGCTCGATCCCTTATAAAAAAAGCTCAATCATGTAAAAAAAAAAGGTCGATAATAACAAAAAAACTCGATCATGTATAAAAAAAGTTCGATCATATACAAAAAAGCTCGATCCCTTTAAAAAAAAGTTCAATCCCTCACAAAAAAGCTCGATCCTTCACAAAATAAGCTCGATCATGTAAAAAAAAAAGCTCGATCCCTTATAAAAAAAAAAGCTCGATCATGTATAAAAAAACTCGATCCCTTTAAAAAAAAATTGGATCCCTCACAAAAAAAGTACTCGATCCCTATAAAAAAAGTTCGGAAATGTTTCAAAAACTCTCAAAAACCAAAATATTCATCTTCGTCAACACACAACAGATCAAATAATAAAAAAAAGCTCTGGGGGCACTGCCCCTGCCCCCTCGTGAGCTGACTGGGCAGCTCAACCACCGCGAGCTCGGCGTGAAACTCGAACCCCCAAATGCGTCTACGAAGGGCCACTCCGCCACCATTCAAATAATTGTCTGGGTTTCAACGAGACTTTCTCTCTCTATTTCACAATTATGTTACTGTAGAATGAATGAGGATGTGGAACAACTATTGAGGGTAGGTATTTTTATCCGTTCACTATAATTGATGCCTTTTAAACATAAGTTATTAAAGCAGTGACAGTGTTGAAATGTCACCACTAAAAAGTGTTATTTATTTTTTGAACCCAATAATTTTTATGGAGGACTCCGGCAGCAGAGGAGGAGCTGGCTCCTCCGGCGATGAATCGATTCTCCTCCAACATCGATTTCTAGCGGTGGCCATTGTTATCCCATCGATGAAACTGTTATTTTTTTAGTTTTTAGTTTTATTAAATGCATGGGTAATATTGTCTTTTGTTAAAATAGTGAGGATATTTTGGATATTTCTGAAACAAAAATTCAGTTTCTACTTCCAAAAGCAGTCTCCATCCAACTTTTTAAAAACCAATTATTAGAGGAGTAAATTGTAAAATAAGTTATTTTTTAAAAATTTACCAATAACCATTTGTTCAAAACTTAAAAAATAAGTTATTATTTCTCAAGTAAAAACAACCCTAAACATAGCCTAAATCTGTTTTGACACCACGTTGTTCAAACAAAGGATCCAAGAATATTGCAAGTTAATTATTCAAAGATAAGGTTTCCATTACAACTGCTTTTGGAATAATCAATACATGATACATGATATAACATAATACTAACCACTCTCTTACTTTTTTTAGTTAGCGAAAACAGCTGGTCTTCCATTTATTTCTCTTTTTATGTTATTACGTCAACAAAATCCTCCCGCAATAATAAAAGTTTAAGGTTTGCTTGCAATATCCGTAACTAGAGCTTCAAGTTTTTGTCCCAGTAATTCAATAATATCAGAAACCTTACTCTTATAATAAATAATAATATGGTTGGATGTTGTACCATTTAGGGATCTTGAAGAGTTGAATGAGTTGTCACTATACAGTAGTACTATTCAATTTTCAGATGAAAAATCAAATACAATCTTACTCTTTTTAGTTATCGAAAAGAATTGGTCTTCCATTTATTTCTCTTTTTATGTTTTTACCTCAACTAGAGCATCCGTAACCATAAAAGTTCATGAGTTGCTTGCCTCCACATCTAGAGCTTCTAGTTATTGTCCCAGTAATTCAAGAATATCAGAAATCTTAATAATTATCTGGTTGGATGTTGTTTGAGGGGTCGATCTTGAAGAGTAGATTGATTTGTCCCACCTACAATTACAAGTTTTTAGCATCAGAAATTGTGAAAATTAGTATTTCACACACACACAAAAATTTGAAATTGAAGATATCATATTTTAGTTAACTATTATAATATCTGAAAGAACAAGGAGAGTTTTGCAGCCAGCATTATGTCCAAATAAAATATCAGTATATAGTCTTAATACATTAACAATTATGAGAGGTTGTTCAGAAGATTAAATACAATTGTTTTTTTAATAATCTTAATTGTATGCTCCTCAATTAAGAATTTTAAAAAAATACAGTTTTTTTTTTAATTCTTTCTAGTTAAAAAACACATAAGACATTATCTAAAATTAAATAAGAAAAAGATGATTTCTTGGAAAATCTCTATATCTAATTAGAGATTTCTTAATTCAAGTCTGGAAATAAGAATAATTAAGGCTTTAACAAACCCAAATAAACCATTATCATGATCTTGATCATCACTTACAAATTGGAGAGGTTTTTTTTTTTTTTTTCAATAAATATTTAGTATAACCAAATCCTCTACAACTCCCTATCCAAAAAAGATTCCAGCGCCGAAATTACTTATATTTCTACTCCAACTAATTTGTGGCTCCAGGTAATGAAGTGCTTTGTTCAATAATAAGTTCTCTTGAGTTTCACTTAGGTTTTCATATGATTGATAACATATCACTTAATTATTACCAGGAGGGCAACCAAAAAAAAACAAACAATGGAAAATTTGGTGAAGAAATCTCAAAAGTTATTCAAGGAATATCAAATCTTTAAAGAACAGATTGGTATTTTTTTTAAATATTTATACAGAGGATTATCGGTCCTATAGAAAAAAAATATTCATCAGGAACAAAAAAAAATCCACAACGTTCAGATAAGTAAAATTTTCATTTTCTCAAGATCAGGAAGTCTATGTGATAATCTTTGTCTAACTTTGGATGGCTCAAATGTTTAATAAAATTTAAATTTTGAGGTGCGCATGTGCACATTTCAAGAATTACGAGTGTTAATATAGACTAACATAATGCACTGGCCACTGTACATGGCAACTTCGATGAGCAAAAGCTAGTTAAAAGCCTGTGGACAAATGCCAGAACGCATGTAAAAATTGTAAAAATTGTAAAAATTGAGAGTTTATATAACCCAACAATGATAACGTTCCCCTCAACGACAGTATACATGATAGTGATAAATTGATAATGATAAAGACGATGAATGAGAGATTAGAGTACAGAAAAGATAATAGTTAAATTGGTGAAAAATAATAAAAATGATAAGGTTTTGGTGTTTGATTATGATTTATGACAAAAATACTTTACCAAGTTATTTCTTCCTTGAACATAATATGGATTCTTATATTATGTTTGGAAATTGGACCTCAACCATTGATTAATAATTAAAATTTTCTATATTAATTAAAATTATTATGCTATAGTGCTAAACATTCATTTTTCATGTTGAAGTCTGTCTAAAAATGAAAAGTTGTTTCGATTTTATTTTTTATTTGGTCCGCTTAACAGTATTTTAAGTGGTTACGTTAAAAGCTAAAAAAATTGAATAAAAAATTATATGTATTCTTTAATCGCAAGGACATTGAAGTATTAAACATGATTTAAAATCCTAAAACTGAATAAAAATTTATATTTATTTTTCGAAGACATTAAACTACAATTTCCAATGTCCATTAATACATCAATTCACTCTTACCAATATCTTGAAATAATAAATATAATTTTTTTATCCCTTTTTTTTTTTTCCATTTATCCTCTAATGTTATTTCAATTCTCTTAAACACACTTTGTGTCTAAACAAATTAATGTTTACATAGCAAACATTATTAAATTTAAGTTACTATCAATACTAATGGAATTCAAGAGAAAATTAAATTAATGTTTACAACTTTACTTAATGAATCACAAAGCATCCAAATTGATTATTTTATAAACATGATCATAAAAACCTATTGATTGCATTTTCGTAGGAAAATTAACATAAAAAAGGAACATACAACCAATAATAGGTACATATATCATTAATCCTTTTGTCAAATAATACCAATTCAAAACAAAATCTACACTACTCCAACGATAGAACAAACAGCATGAATGAAAGTTAGTATAAGCATGATAATAACTCCAATGACAGAGATGGAGGCCCATGGATTGCTGAAATAGTTTTGCTTCAAATTTACCTTCCACTCGTGGAGTCGAGATTCGCAATAGCCTGAAGATCCTTAGCGAGCGAGACTCTAATAGTAGAAATCAATACCTACTCTAGTATATCTATGAAGTTCCTGAAAAACTGTTTACACCCTTTCATTATCCAAAATCCGATTCTCTATTACTCACATCTCAGTTAATAACTCAACATCTTTTAGAGTGCTTAAAAGCTGATGGAGGATCACACCATAATCATTCATATACTTACCAAAAATAGCGAAATTACGATAATTGTGGAATTAAATGATACTATGACCCTAAACAAGCCAGAATTGACGGCATACGATTCCGACTTATCAAAGTTAACTTATGATTTAAAAGGAAACTTTCATAAAATGACAAAAACTATAATTACCGGACCTAAACGATGGAATTTGGCCGAAAAAGGGTGTGCCTCACCGCCGTAGGCAATGATTTGAAAACATCTCGTCGATTAGTTTCAGGTGAAGTCACTTAGCCTTGAATTTAGGATGGTCCCTCAAAGTCATGTAGGAATCAGCTACTTGTTCTACATTACTTAGAAAGAACTCAATACCGAGTTAGGCTTAGGTAGAGAGACTCTTCCGTATGATACTGGAACAAGTCTGCAACATTGAAAGTCTTGGAAATACCCATGGTGTCAGGTAGGTTGACCACATATGCATTATCATTGATCTTTTTCAGAATCTGGTATGAACCATATTTCTTGGGCTTCAGTTTGTTGTAAGTACCAACTGGGAACCTCTCTTTACGTAAGAAAACCATCATTGAATCTCCCTCCTAAAACACATTCTGATGTCTATGCTTGTCTACAGCTGCCTTGTATTTAGCATTAGTTTCTTCAAGTTTCTGTCTCACCTCCGTTTGCACCGCTTGAGCCTGAGTAGCCATGTTTTCTGCAACAACACTAACTCCCGGACCCTTTGGTAAACTAATTAAATCCAAAATGTGCCTTGGTGGCGACACATATGTCACAACAAAAAGAGATTTTCCCGTGGCACTATACACAACACTGTTGTAGGCAAACTGAACTTAAGGTAATGCATGATCCCACTATTTTAGCTTACCTCCACAAACTCAACGAACCAAATTTCCCAAGGTCCTGTTCGTCACTACTATTTGCCCATCAGTTTGTGGGTGTGCAGTAGTACTACGTTTCAGAGAGGTATTAAACATATTCCACAAGGTCACCCAAAAATGGCTAAGGAATTTTGTGTCATGATCAGAAGTAATTGATTGCGGCATACCATGTAGTCGAACCATCTCTCTGAAGAATAGTCGGGCTATGTGTGAAGCATCGGAGGTCTTCCGGTAAAGAATGAAGTGAGCCATTTTTTAGAATCTATTAACCACCACAAAAACTGATTCTACTCATCGCCGGGTACGAGGTAGTCACAACACAAAATCCATAGACAAATCCTCCTAAATATTGTTAGGCACATACACTGTTTTGTCTTGATCCAAGTGTCCACTCAATCCACCTCCGTGCAAGTCACGGATTAACTTCTCTCACAGAGAGGTCCTAGGAATACACAAACGGTTCCCACGAAACAGATACTCATCACTCTCATGAAGATCACTGACAGACTGCTTCTCAATATACTTTAACCAGATTTATTTAAAATCTTCATCCTCCCATATAATTCCTTCAAACAGTCAAACCCCACAAATTCATGAGCCAGGGTCACGAGCAGGGTGGCACGATGGCTCAACGTATCAGCAACTCGATTCAAAACCCTTGACTTGTGCTTAATAACAAAAGGAAATTTCTGAAGGAAAGTGGCCCACCTGATATGCATATTGTTCAAGTGCTTCTGACTGTTAATAAACTTCAAAGTTTGATGATCGGTGTACAAGACAAACTCTCTCTGTACTAAGTGGTGTTGTTCCTAGTGCTTTAAGACTCGGACCACTGTGTAGAACTCTTGATCATAAGTACTCCACTTCTGGCGAACTTCACTTAATTTCTCACTAAAGAAAGCTATTGGTCCTTTTTCTTGGGACAACAAGGCCCCAATTCCTACGCCACTAGCATCATCTTCTCAAAACTAGACAGAGTCAGTACCGGCGCAATACATAATTTCTACTTGACTAATGCGAAACTAGTCTCTGTCTCTTCTCCCCACTGGAACCGACATTTCCTCATGCATTCTGTTATTGGTGCCATGACAGTGCTAAAATTCTGAATAAAGGTTTTTGACGCCGATCATTCTTGAATAGCTCGGACCTTCTCTTCATCCATCTGAATTTCCTCCGAACTCACCACATAACCAAAAACAACAAGTTACTTGTCATAAAACTGCATTTATTGAGATTGAGAAACAGTTGATTCTCCTACAAAACCTTTAACACCTCTCGCAACTGCTCCACATGCTCTTCTTTAGTCCTACTGTAGATAAAGATGTTGTCAAAATAAATAACAACAAATTTGCCCATAAAAGACCTCAATACCTGATTTATCACCCGCGTGAAAGTACTGGGTGCATTTGATAGACTGAATGGCATGACCAGTCACTCATACAAACCATCATTGCTCTTGAACACTGTCTTCCATTCATCCCCAAGCCTGACTTGAATTTGGTGATACCCACTGCGTAGATCAATCTTCAAAAATAGCTTCGAACCCTCCAGTTGATCCAACATGTCATCTAGGCAGGGAATCAAAAATCGGTACTTGACGATTATCTTGTTGATAGCTCGACTGTCCACACACATACGTCAACTTTCATCATTCTTTGGTGTCAACAATGCAAGAACTACACACAGACTCATGCTCTCACGTATGAAACCCATCTGTAACAATTCTTCTATTCTCTCTCATAGAATTTCATTATTCTTTGGACTCATCTGGTAATGTGCCAGATTGGGCAAACTCGCCCAAGGTATAAGGTCTAAATGGTGCTGAATGTCTCTCAAGGGAGGTAAATTGTTGGGCAAATCCTCTTAAGTAATGTCTCTGAATTGTTCTAGTAGCGGCTTTATTTTCTCAGGAACAATTACCGTTGGTGTTTCTTTCCCCTATACCACAAGAGCTTTAACCATCAAAGCATAAACCTCTTGTGTACTCTTAACATCTGTCACAAATTCTATGTTGGATCTGGTCAAGGTTAGAAAGGATTGCGTCTCCATTTCAGAAGGCTTGTTATTCATTGTCTAACGCTTGGAAGGAGTCATAGCAATTTTGTGTGACCCCCAGGTAAACAAATTAGTGTTATCCTGAACCTTATAGGTGATGTCAACATCGTACTGCCATGGTTGACCCAACAACACATGACTAGCATCCATATCAATTAAATCACAAATTACCTCCTCCTTATATATTCTACCAACAATAATAGGAACACGACAAATCTCAGTTACCTTTACTGTTGGTCCCTTCTTGATCTAGTCAATAGTATACGGATTGTGATGCTTCTCGATTGGCAATTTCAGGTGTTCCACTAACCTCTTTGCAATAAAGTTCTCACAACTTCCACTGTTCACGATCAGGTCACATACTTTCTGATTGATTATGCAGCAAGATCGAAATATATTATTACGTTGACCGGAGTCCTCTTGCTTTGGCACGTACAACACCCGTTGCACCACACAATTAACCAGCTCTCCATCTTTTTCAGCGAATTATGCTCTCTCATACAAGTCACATTCTCCTTCTTCATTCTCAAGAACATCTGGGTTTTCTTCAACTTCTTCCACCCAATTTACTAGCCTAGAGCAATCAGGACATACATTTGAATGATGACCAAGTTTCCTGCATCTGTAACAAATCCCTGGTGTAGGTCTAGAATAGGGATTTGGATTTGATTTTCTGGGTACGTTCCTGTTGGCTAGGGTTATTGTTTGGTTGCTACTAATACCCTCTTCTCCACTAACTTCTTTAGGTTGGCTCGATGGACCCAATTATTGAACCCCCTTTTCTATGTTAGAAAATAGCGAATTATGAGTGTTTCTTCGAAATCTAGGGATTCCACCCCTGCGTTCCTGTAACTCGACCTTTAACGCCATGTTATGAGCTTCATCCACAGTCCATAACACTTGCAATCCTATTTTATCTCGAAGCGACGACTTCAGCCCATTGAGATATCTGGCTAAGCGTTGCCCCTCTGTTTCACTCAAATTATTTCGCTCTGAAAGCCTAAAAAATCCTGTCGTGTAATCAAACATTGATTTGTCCCCTACGAACAATTCTGAAGCAACTGGAATAAATATTGCTCATGGTTCGGTGGCAGAAACATACCCATCATAAGCTGCTTGATCCTATGTCAGGTCCTCACATGCTTCTTTCCATGTCGCTGACGGTTCTTCTACAACTGATCTCACCAGACTGCAGCTCCTCCTTTCAATCTGAAGGCGACAAACCTCACCATCTTTTTTTTCGAAATCTCTATCATCTTAAAGAATCACTATACTTCTGTGATCCAATCAAGAAAATCCTTTATACATAGATTCCCATTAAAACTTGGAAGATTCGCCCTCAATCGGTAGTCATCATGATCTCTCTGTCTTCTTGCGGGTTGAACTACTCCATACCCCTCATCAACTTCATCTTCTAAATCATCCTCGCTATCAGGTTGACAATGAGGAAGACGTCTTCTATCAGCAGGTTGGCCTCAGACAAATCCTTCAGCGCGTGTCCTGTCAACTGGTGGCCTGTTGTTAGCGTTGAGATTTAACCAGATATGCAGCTCACGAATCTCCGCCATCTGTTGTCGTTGCTCCTCCACCGCCGCCCATAAGGCCTCTACCCCATGATCACTGCCAATAGGGTTTCCATTTCCTGCTTAGTTAGTTGTTATCGAAATCGATAAATCTGTGTTTTGATACCAATTGACGCAACAGAAAACATAAAGGAATAAAACCGAAGTTTATATTCCGTATTATCCTGGAATCCACCAGAAATATAGAGAAATAAACTCTGGAATTTTATTCAATCAAAATATAATGAGTCTTTCGGCTTACTGATCGATCATTATTTGTATATGTTTTTAATCCCCTTTCCTTCAATCAATTGCTTGTTTCTTGAGAATTTTTAGGTATTTAATTTGTGTGATTGAGCATGTTTTAGGATATTGGACTTTAATGTTGTGTTTGGAAGATTTGAAGCAAAAAAGAACAATTTAGTAAATTACCGCTGCGAAGGTCGCTTCCCAAGCAATGCCTCCACCGAGGCCTAAAGAGCGGAGAATCACAGCTGTGTCATCTTCAATAACCGCCGTCTGTACCGCTATCAAGGTCGTGCCTCCAGAGCAATCTCCACCGTGGAACATCACAGAAAACACTTCGCTTTATCCACCGCGGTCTAGGCAAGTTGTTCTTGCCGCGGTCTAGGCAAGTTGTTCTTACCGCGGTCTAGGGAGCGGTAAGAACAACTTGCCTAGACCTATTTTCCTTGTTATCTTGGTAATTCTGAACCTATTTTAAAGAGAACATATATATATATACATAGTTATCGATTTTTTAAGAGAGCCATCGAATTTCACCTCTCAATATCTTTCAAAACACATAACAATTCTTTCATTCATCGTTACGCATTCGAAGATTCGAAGCCGAAAAAGAATTCATCATTGAAGATTTGAAGAATCTGTTTGAGTCCTCGATGGGTTTTATGTTTTCTTTCTATTTTTATGATGTGTAACTAATTCCATAACTAGAGAATCAATGTGAACCTTTTGTGAATGCTCATGTTTGGATTAATAATATTATTTCATCAACTCGATTCTTGATTTGTTCATTGCTCTTAATTGCTTGACTCTAATTAGTTTTAATATTTATTCACACCATAGACTAAGGGTGGATAATTATTTGGCATTATTTTAGGGTTAAGATTATCTGAGAATTAGGGTTAGAGTATAGACCAAACATAACCTTAATGAATGCTCTTTTGAATGAATGAAGTTTATCTTTAGCATAGACAAACAAAGAGTAGAATTTGGTTCTTATTTCTTACACTTAACGGGTTTTCGATCATTGTTCACACCATAGACCAAGGGTGAATAGTGGTCAGGAATACTTGACTCATCCCGCGATCATACGGTAATAGCCATATTAAAGATAAAGAATGAACCCTTGAATTGATTGAATTTTGTTTACAAATTAATCCATGCATTGAGTGTTCATAATTGGGGATCATTGATGACCTATTGTTTTCTCACTCTTGACCACAACTCAATCTTTTCAATTGCTTTCTTAGTTTTAATTTAAAATAGTTTTAGCTTTAAATCAAACTCAACAATCTTTTTGGTTACTCTTAATTTAGCTTTAATTATAATTAGATTTAATCGGTAAATCTCTAGTCCTCGTGGGAACGATCCTTACTTACCGATGTACTTATCTTCACGATTCATGCACTTGCGAGTATTGTTTTTATAAAACACGAATTTACAACAATCACTTACAAGTCTATTTAAAGTGATTAAACCCCAACCCGAATCCTTGTTGGTCAAGAATTAAGATTACCTAGTAAAAGTTACAAAAAATAGCAAAATTTACCAAAAATAGTAAAATTACGATAATTACGAAATTAAATGATACTAACGACCCTAAACAAGCCAAAATTGACGGCAAATGATTCCGACTTGTCAAAGTCAACTTATGACTTAAAAGGAAACTTCCTAAAATGGTAAAAACTGTAATTACGGGGCCTAAACGATATAATTTGGCTAAAAAAGAGTGTGCCTCACCGTCGTAGGCTGTAAATTGAAAAGATCTCGTCGATTAGCTTCAAGTGAAGTCACTTAACCTTGAATTTAGAATGGTCCATCAAAACCATATAGGAATCAGCTACTTGTTCTACATCACCCGAAGTCAAAATCCTGACTTCCTCTGGTGGGTTATAGCTGATGAGGGCGGTGGCGACAATGAGGGTGGGAAAATGAAGAACTTGAAAATGAATTACATGGGTCAACCCAACAGGTTTGATTACGGATACATGAATCATCAGGTTGGATATTTGATTTGCTGTCATGAGAACCCAACAGATGATTCTTCTATCATGTGATTAGGTATTGTGTGCTTGTTTAAGTAATTATGAATATGATTATCATAAGTGGTATCTAATTGACAGATGTACATATTTTATTAACATGGACACAATTTTAGACCCAATTAAAAATAAATTTAGGGTCGGACTGATTTTTCGTGACAGTAAGGGGATCAACCATGAGAATGGTTTCGCTTATATTTCATACATAGACATGTAAACTGGGTCGGGCTAGCCAGGCACCGCTCGATTCTGTACAAGCCCAGCAAGGCACGGTACGGCACTATAATTATTTGGCTGTGTTTTGGTCTCCAAGAGTCAAAATCCTAGCTTCCCCCTAGTGATGGTAGTGGGGATAAAGCTGAGAAGGGTAGTGGTGGCAGTGGTGATGGCGGTGGGAAAATGACGAACTTGAAAATGAATTACATATGTCAACCCAACAGGTTTGATTATAGATACAGGAATCATCAGATTGGATAGCTGAGGTGTTGTGTAAGAACCTGCTAGATGATTCTTCTATCATGCGATCAGGTATTGTGTGTTAGTTTAAGTAATTATGAATATGATTATCAAAAGTGGTATATAATTGAAAGCTGGACATATTTTCTTAACGTGGATGTAGTTTTGGACCCAAGTAAGAATAAATTTGGGGTTGATTTTTAGTGACAAAAGGAACAACCATGAGATTGGTTCCACTTATATACCATACCTAGACATGTAAACTGGGTTAGGCCGCCTAAACACAACATGATTCTGTACAAGCCAAACACAGCACAGCACAGCATGACACAATAATTTTTTGGTCATGTTTTGGCAAAACCTAACAATGTAGCGTGATAGGCTAAGTTTTATGGCATGTTGGGCCACCACATCACGTAAAAAGCATGACCCGAATATGGAAAACATCATTTTGTTATCCACACATGGACGAGAAAAGTAAGTGTAATAGTCGGATAGCCTAGAAGAATACTCACAAAAACCTTGAGAAGATATGGCACCACCAACTTCCAATAATGTCACCTTGCTTTCAAGATTTAACCCACTTAAGTGTTTTGTCATGCCATAATTTGAAATATCTATTTTCATCTTCTACTCTTGGAAGCTTTGTGAAGGTTCAAGACATAGACATAGGTGATTGCAAGGTATTGGAAGCAATTATAAGAATTGATGAATTGGGAAATAATGTTGAACATCCATCATGCTAGAGATAAATGCATGCTCTTATCATCTTCAATGATAAGGTATGAAGATTATTTTAATCTTCTCTTTGTTTATACTTTTTTTTTCATACTTTTCACCGTTTCCGATTTTAATAGCTTTGACAACTTTTATGTTGCAATTTATGGTCTTCCGCTTACATCTTATTTATAATCAGCTTCTTTTACTTTCAGTTTTGTATTTGTATTTTATAGTTTATTATTTTCAAATAGAATTGAAAACAATTTGTATACTGCATGTTTCATTCCCTAACTTGGAGGAAATCCTAATTTCCAATATGAAAAACTTGGAGATGATATGGCGCAACCAACTCACTAAGGATTCGATGAAAGCTCAACACTGTCAAAAGTTATGCAAAGTGAACATCAATAGTTCTAAAAGTCTGAAAAAGCTATCCACCCTCCATTGCAAGGAATCTTTTTCAACTTAAAGATCTTTATGTGAAAAGATGTGGAATAGAGGAGATTGTTGCAAAAGAAGGAGTAGAAGATACAACTGCTAAGACTTTTGTCTTTCCACATCTAACCTGTTTGAAACTGCATGACCTACAAGAGCTTAAATGTTTCCATCCTGGTATACATAATATCAAATGGCTTGTGTTAAAAGAGTCGAAACTTATTGGTTGTGATAAATGGATCACTTATTTGCTTTGGAGTTATTTACCTTTGATCAGCTTGATATCCTGGTACAGCCTCTTTCCTTGGTCAAAAAGGTAAGACACGCATCACAATTCTTCTTTTTAAATTGTGAATTCATGCCGATGAATTGAATCGACTAATTTATATTTTCATTGTTAAAACATTATCTAAAATTATGGTCAATTACGAACATAATTTGTTAAGGGCATCTCCAACCCAGCTCCAATTCGGAGCAAAAAGAGATCTTCAACCCAACGCCCAACATGGCATAACACGATAATTGTTTGGCCGTGTTTTGGTACAACCCAACAATGTAACATGATAGGCTAAGTTTTGTGGCATGTTGGGCCATCACAACACGCAAAAAGCGACCCGAATATGGAAAACATGATTTTGTTATCAATACATGGACGAGAAAAGTAAGTGTAATGGTCGAATAGCCTAGAAGAATACTCACAAAAACCTTGTAAAACAACTTTCACAATTCTTCTAAATTTTTCACCACTACTCCTACCACCATTTCAACAAAACCGACCTTGTACAGGCAGCTCCAAGTTCTCTAAAGCCAAGCTATCAAGGGAAGCTTGCTCATTATTATTATTATTATTATTATTATTATTATTATTATTATTATAGACTCATTTTCCAACCTTGAAGCATCATCTCGATGCACAATATATATGAATATGATCCTTCTTACACTTGGACACATATAACCAACCTCTGATCTATAAACGTTTCCTTCGAGACTCCTCTTGTAGATCCACTGAATCAACGGGTAGAACTTGACATAGTCAACTTTTAGCTTATTTGGGAGGTTCACGCAACTACGGTGTAAATCCCACCTTTCCTCTTTGCAGTGGTACACGAAACCTCTCACCGGCATCCTGTTCCTGTCGCATCGTCTCTTGTGTTGTCCTGGTGGCCGGAAGAGGAACTTGATGGCGAATTTTAGGAAGAAGTCATGGTGGGTGGTGGATTTGTAGAACATGTAGTTTGTGGAGATCGTACTCACAGTCCTTACACTGACATCATGACCCATTCCTTGGCTCATTGTAGTCGTCACATGTGTAGGGTTTTTTTGTAATTTTTTCAACACTAGCTTGTGGTCGGGTGACCAGCATGAATCTCTCCCATAGTGTCTAATCTCGATTGGTTTTGACAGAAGCTGACCTATTTGGTGCTAGAAAAATTATATTATAGTAATCAATTAGTAATCAAAATCTATGAAATATAGGGTTTAGCTACCCATTACTATCCAGAAACATGATTGTTGTATTAGTTTTGAGTAAATCGTATTTTAGTCCCTATAGTTTGTCTTAATCTGCGTTTAGTCAACGGTTTTTTAGAATTGAAACTTTTAGTCTATCATTATTCTGACAATATGGATTGTAGTCCCTACCGTCCAATTCTGTTAGGGTTCTGTCAAAACGGGGGTAAAAAGGTAAAATAACTTTAGATCTTTTAGAATCTTATATAATCGAAGGGTATAATAGTAATTTATAAATTAATTAAAAATAATTATTATATTAAAAAATAAAACAAAAAAAAATCAATAAAAAAATATAAAACAAAATCAATAAATAATAATAAAAAATTCTAATAAAAAATAAAAAATAATAACAAATTAAATTTAAAATAAAAATATATAAAAAAAAACATATTAAATTTTCACCGACCATCAACATTCAACCCTTAACCCTCCATCATCATCATCATCGATGACCTTCAATCCACAAAAACTTCAACCTAGAAAAAGAAAAGAAAAATTAAAAAACTCATCGACATCATCATCTATCATCACCATCATCGATCATTTTAAAAAAAAAAGATCTGGATTTTTTTTAAACAATGTTCACATTCTCTTTCTCTCAACCGTTATCTTCTGAGTTTCTCACCATGGTCAACCGTCGCTTAGCCGCAACCGAGGAGCGGCAATGAGATTCTTGTCTCTCTCTCTCTCTCTCTCTCTCTCTCTCTCTCTCTCTCTCTCTCTCTCTTCTTCAATCTGCTCGATTTGAGCCGATTTGGTGGTTTCGGTGAGGATTCGAGGTGGGTTGGTGGCTAGGGTTCAGAGGCAGCGAGTGTGACTGGTTTTCGATTCGACGGTGGGGTTTGCATGGTTTGATTTCGTGGTGGTTGATTTTCGGTGGTGAGAGGTAGAGGTTGGGTTTAGTTTTGGGGTTGTGGTGGTGGTTGGATGTGAGGCAACGGTGGGTGTGGTTTTGGTAAATGGTATATGGTGTTGGATATTTTTTTTATTATTATTTGGTGTTTGGTAGATGGTTTTTATTGTTGGAATTTGTTTTGCTCTGGTGTTTGAGACGATGATCTTGTGTGGTTTTGGTAGATGGTTTCTAGTGTCTATCTGGATTTGTTTTTTATTATATGGTGTTGATCTGGTGATTGAGATATGATTTGGTTCTTGGTTTGAGAGAGATTGGGTTTTTATTTGGCTTCTTTTTTCTCCATTCTTGTTTTATCATGTTGATGACGTTCGTTTGATGCATTTGATGAAATTCTAATTGATTTTTGTATCTGGGGTCTTATCAAACTATGGATTGCTTTATCATATACATTTATCTATGTGAATCTCTTAGAATCTATTGTTGAAAAGTGTTTGTACACGGTTTTGATTCTAGAAACTTGTTTTTTGTTTTGATTGATTTCATTTTTCTTAGATTTTTTTTTGTTAAGATATTTTTAATTTCTGTTTTAAAAAATATATATTTTTTAGTTTTTTAAATATATTTTTTATTTAATATCTTATAGGGTAAAATTGTAATTTCAACAATTTAATCTAAGGGTAAAACAGTCTTTTCAATGGGATCAACAGACATCAGGGCTATTTACTTCATTTAACATGCCTGATGTGTCAAAATCCGTCATTTTAACGGATTCTGTCACAGAATGACTAAAAGTTACAATTCCAAAAAACCATTGACTAAACACAGATTAAGACAAACTACAGGGACTAAAATACGATTTACCCATTAGTTTTTAATCATTATATTTCAATTCAATGATCTATAAAAATTAAACTTTGGAAATAAAATGAGCGTAAGTACACTAACCTCCCTTAAAGTTTAACATAAATACAGTAGAGAGTAAATATGTATTTTTCTATTCAAACTCCATTTACTTTTAAAGTTGAACTAATAAAAAGATCAAATTGTTCTAACTATAAAATTTAAAATGAAGGTATTCTTTTTTATAAAAAAACAATTAAATTAAATTAATTAAAGATATTCCTTTTAATGGAATACAAATTTAAAAATAATTTCAAATAGAAAAATCAAAAATTGTTTTTAAAATTTTAAATTATCTTTATTTTTAATATAAAAAATTTTTAAAATTTTTTTAAAATTAATTCCATTTTTAAATTAATTTTTTAAATTTTTCTTAAATTAAAAATTTATAAAAATGAATTGTTTCTAAATTTTAAATTATTTGCAGTAGCTTTTACTTTTTTATATAAAAAAATTATATTCATTTAAAATTTTAATAACTAAGGGCAATTTAGTATTTTTATTAATTGAATTATGAGTAGGGGATGAATGAGTAGATAAATGTATACTTACTCTCTAATTGCATTTTTTTTTTCAAATTTCAGAGGAGGTCAGTGTACATAACCCATAAAATAATTCTCTCTCGTTACAACCCAACGATCAACGTATAGTATAATTTGAGAAACAATTGACTTTTGGATCGGGATAAACATCAATGGCTCTATCTAAGAATCACCAAAACTCAAGGGATTGAATTGATAAACCAACAGAATAATAATATGATACAAATTTTTGATGAAACGGTGGTGGAATTTAGTTACTATACAAGACTAGGCTCAGTTTGACATTACTTCCCCAACTGTTTTTGGGGTCAAAAGTGATTCCGGACCAAATACAAGGTGTTTGGTAAAATCGTTGAGAAGTGCTTTTGGTCACGTTTGGTCACTTTTGGTTTCTCCCAACTGAGTTTTTGAAAAGCTACAAATACATGTTTTTGGATTTTAGCTTCTGCTTTTAGAAAACGCGTTACAGTGATATTAAATGAAAATTTACCAACTTTCCAACTTTCCAACTTTGTCCTTGCCTTTAACGAAATTTACCAAAAGTACGAAAAAACTCATGTAATATATTTCATAGTGTTATGTTTGATAGTTTTCGTTTATATAATATATCCTTTTGGGTTTGCATAATTTATTTAAATTTTTCAATGATATTTGTTTGGGATATTGTACAAAATTATACCATAATTGTACCATAATTATACCATATAAAATTATATCATAACTGTATAAAATTGTCTGGCCTTACATTGCTATACAAAAAAATTGTTGGCGTAATTGTACAAAAAAAAGACTAATTAATGTAATAAAGTAGTATAAAAAAATAAAGTAGAATAAATAAATAAATGAGGCTAATTAATTTAATAAAGTAGATTAAAAAATGAGGTTAATTAATTTAATAAAGTATCATAATTATATAACACTTAACACTAAGTACAAATAAATAAATAAATGTAAATTATAGCACCATTTAAATGTCTATATCATTTTTGTAATTTTACACACTCACAACACTTTTTACTTCAGTTTATCAAACACATTGAAATTGCTTTTAGTTCTCACAATATTTTTGAAAATCAGTTTACCAAACACTCAGCTGATCCTTCCCACAGCAATTCCCCCCATAATAATTGTAAAAGCACTTCTCTCCACAGCATAGGAATGCCAAACTGGGTCTTACATGGCTACATATTTGTTGGGCACGATGTAATATATAGTTTTTATATATATATATATAATAATAATAATTTGATTTCTTGATTTTTATAGAACATTAAATTGAAATCAAATAACTAACAACTAACATGTAATTATAAATATATTAGCTACACCCATTATCTTGTATTAATTGTTATTTTTTATTAATAGAATTCTCGAGATAAGACCGTCCCAGTTATTATCATTTGGTCTATCAATATTTAGGTTGGAGTCGGAGACAAAGGAAATTCAAACTCTTTGCCATTTAGTCTTTGCCAACTAAGTATTCAAAAAATATATTTGTAAAATTAAATTAAATTTTGTAATAATAAACAATTTAATTAAATAATCTCCCATGCCTACTTAATTACTTAATAAACTAAACATTGTAAAATCTGAATTCCATATGAAATAATCCGTGAGATTGCTTACATTTAATTTTCGTATATATATATATATATATATATGTATGTGTGTGCACAAATCAATTATTTCCATTAGGTTAGATATATAAGAAAATTGGAAAAATAATAAGTAAAACCTTTTAAATTATTATTTTTGGGATCCATTTTGAGTATTAATTTAGAGGAATTATTAATTTGAAGGGTTTTATTGTTATTTTATCTCATAAAACGTGCGGAATTTAGTTTTTTTTTGTTTAGGAAATGTTCATTAACGAGATTCCTTGTTTAGTCGATTTTTTTTCTTTAGTAAAAGTTTTTTTTTTTTGCAGGATTCCTTATTTGGGAAATCTTTTTTATGAAAATTTCCAATTTCTCTTGGAGAATGTTGTAATGCTAAATTTAGTATTTTTGAAGTAGTTTTCTAGTTCTTGGATATTATATAATATATTTTGTATCTTTAATAACTTTTAAGAAATTATTAATTTATACGGTAGTATGGACCGTAATTTTACACTATGATTTTTTTTAAAATTATTAATTATTAATTATTATGATAGAGGGATTTTTTTAAAAAAAATTACTTTGGCCCGGATCAGGACCAAGACTTTTTTATTAATTTAGAGATGATATTAATTTAAAAAATAATAATTTTTAAGGGGTTTTAGTTTTGAATTGGTTCAGGTTTGGTTGGGTGTGAAATAGTTTTCTAGTTGTTGAATATTATATAATATATTTTGTACCTTTAATAACTTTTAAGAAATTATTAATTTATACGGTAGTCTGGACCGTAATTTTCACTAGGATTTTAAAAAAATTATTTATTACGATAGAGGGATATTTTTTAATATTTTACTCTGACCCGAATCGGGATCAAGACTTTTTTTATTAATTTAGATATATTAATTTAAACGAGATTAACTTTTAATGGGTTTTAGTTTTGAATTGGTTCAGGTTTGGTTGGGCCTAGGCCTGCTATTAGCACATAACACTCCTGGACTAGCCCAAACTAGAATTGCACTGGCCTCGGCCTGCTATTAATATTGTATCAAATTGAATTGTAATGCTATTGTATTAATATTGTGATCACATTGTGGTTATTTCCAATTTCGATTATTTATGAAGTAAGCAAGCCACCTTAGACAAGTTAATGCAAAATAATAGTATCGTTTTATCATTTAACACTTGAGGTTTGGTTAAGTTGTTGTTAGCAACAATGTTACCGAGTTATTTTTCAGTTTTTAGATTTTAATATAATGATGTATAAACATTAAAGATTTAAAAAAAAATAAAAAAAAATAAACCAACTATCTCACATAATTGTCCAGTAACATGGTTGTTAATAGCAGCTTAATCAAACTCACTTAACTTGTATCTTTATTATTATTATTAAATACAATTTTTATTTTTTATTTATAATTATGTTCTTTTTTAAGAAACCATGACTCTTTAAAAAAAAATTTGAGTCAAGGACATGGTTAAACATTAATTGTACGATCAGTAACTATATAGAAAAATATTTGGTGGAACAACACTACAACAGTATGATTTAACTACAATTGAGAACCTCTGTAATTGTACGATCAGTAACTATATAGAAACTGCGGTGTATAGTAAGTAGTAGCTAAACTCGTTATCTTGTATTAATTGTCATTTTTTTAAATAGAATTCAGTCTAGCGGGTCAAGATTTGAGTTTACTGTAACACCAAAATTATAACTCCGTGTCATTTTATATTGCCAACTAAGTATTCAAAATAATTCTTCATAATATATATGTATTTCATAATAATCAAACTAAAATACAACCAATCTCATATATTGTTTTAAACGATAAAATTAATATATTAAAGATTAAAAATATAAAGAATTATAAAATAATTTAAACTTTTATTCCCAATATTATTCTATGAATACTCTTGTGACCTTGTCTCCAGCAGTTTATTCTTCAATTCATCTTACTCTCTCAATCAGTCAGTCACTCATCTCATATCAACTGTGCCTTCAAACTCTGTGGCAAGGCGATCAACGAGCCGTTCGTAATCAAACTTGCCTTTCACTGTGACCGTTTGTTTATCCTCGTCTGTTGTTATACCTGAATCACAAACACAAGAGTAGGAAAATAATTAATTCAAATAAACTAAGTCCGTTATCAGTATCATTTCGTAATTTATATGATAGTATGACGGTAATTAATATCTCTAAAAAATATTTAGACCTATATATATATATAGTATTACTTACTAGATATATGCAAAACTAAATCCGAGTTTCTGATGTATTCTTCGACTTTCTCCATGTTCACTTTCTCCTTGAAGATGAAAGTTTTCTCAGTGCTTAAAGTTCCGGTTGAGAGTCTACTATTGGAGCTCTTTGTATTCCCCATTAATGTTTCTAGATGATTTGTGGTGCCCTTCAATGAAATTAGTCTCTGAAACACACAAACAAATATATATATATATATATATATATATATATAGAGAGAGAGAGAGAGAGAGAGAGAAGCGTTTAAGGAGGTAATTAATTAGCTAGCATGCATACCAACATTGATGTATAATTAGGAGACATTGTCAGATTATATAGAATTTAATAGCACAATCATCTTATTAACCATTTAATTAAATATTCTGCCATGCCACATTAAATTTTTAATAAACTAATTAGCAAATACCATATAACCACTTCCTAACATGACTTGGTCTTAGGAGCATTCATTTCAGTATAACAATTTCTCAATATTAAGGTTCGAGTCGAGTCGTTGTAACTTACAACCACAAGTGATATGTATAAAAAAAATAAAAACATTATAATATCCAATAAATCAAATCAATAACACACGTGATATGTTGAATATGAAAGAAGAAGAATGATACACATTTAATTTTTTTAAAAAAAAAAAGTTCAAAAGTTAACCTAGTATCTGTGGTAGATAATGCACATCACCCCTTAACATGGTAGTAGAATGTGCATCTTTCATACTACGTACGTGGTGGGAATAAATTTTACTGTATATATTTTATAAAAGTAGATATCAAGATCGCACTTATAATGTTTGATCTCAATAAATCTGAATAAATCACTTATCTTGCTGTTTGGTCTTATAATACTTTAAAATAAAATAAAAACATAGTGGGTAATTTTTCTTTCTTTTAATTTTGCCTAGTTTAGAATTGGTTGGGTATGGGTTGGGCCTACTATTACACTCCTTGACTGACCCAAACTAGAATTGCCTAGTCAATAATCATTAGATGACGTGTTTCGGTGGTGCAAATACTCGTTCGCAACACCATTGTTCACGGACAACAGATACTAAAACCGGCAACAAGCCAATGTGTGAATCTTAAGAAACCGCCGGACCACGTGTCATATATACAAGACTACACGTGTAAATTTGCCTTGGGAACCATGATCGTGTTGGTGAAATGGTATTGTTGAGGTCATTTGTGGTGCACCTCTAAGAGAGAATTCTGAACACAAACATAATGAAAGGAAAATCTTTTCTATTTATCTCTTTAGATTTCTTACACCACTCCACACATTTACAACACAAACTTCATCCCTTTATATAGAAAAATGAGATGATAAAAAAAATAAAAAACAATAAAAGCAAAACAGCCGGTTGATGGTAGTTGGGGGTTGGTTTGTTGAAAATTTTGGATGGTGGTAGGAGTTATGTGATGGTCGGTTTCTAGAAAGGTGGTGGGAAGTCAAAGTTTAATTTTCAACACCCCCCCTTAAACTTGACTTTTCGTGCTTCGTCATTCAAAGCATTGTCTTTAGTCTTGAAAACACATCATGTTTAAGTGGCTTGGTGAAAATATCAGCAACTTGATCATATGTCCTTCAAGAGACTAGTTTCACCTCCTTATTCTTCGCATGCTCTCTAATGAAATGATACCGCGTATCAATATGTTTCTTCTTTCATGGAATACTGGATTCTTTGCTAGCACAATCGCTGATCGATTGTCGATGTAGACCTCTATAGGATTATCTTGTGGAAATCCCAAGTACTGCAACACATTCCTGATCCAGATACCATGACAAACAGCTGAACATGCAGCAACGTACTCAGTTTCACATGATGATAGTGTCACAATGGCTTGCTTTTTGGATGACCATGTGAACGATGTACCTCCCATAAAAAATGTAAAGTCTGTCGTGCTTTTGTGTTCATCCAGATCTCTTCCCCAATCAGTGTCTGAATAGCCAATCAACCTTCAATCTTCACATTTGGTATAAAATATATCATCATCAATTGTACCTTTTATGTAGCGAAGTATCCTCTCTGTAGCATTTAGGTGAGACTAGTCAGAAGTTTCCATGTATTTGCTGACTAGTCCAACTCCATAAAGTATATCTAGTCTGGTACACGTCAAGTATCTCAGGCTTCCAACCAAGCTCTTGAAATAGGTTGGATCAACATCTCTTCTTTCATTCTTTCGTAACTCCAATCCTGTTTCTACTGGAGTTGTGACATGATTGCATTTTTTCATACCAAATCTCTTTAGAATTTCTTTTGCATAGATACTCTGGGAGATGAAGATACCTTTTTCGCTTTGTACAACTTCAATACCAAGAAAATGAGCCATTAGACCAATGTCAATCATCTCAAATTCTTTCACCATTCTCCGTTTGAAATCTTCAAACATGGCTGGATTATTGCCGGTGAAGATCAAGTCATCAACATATAGGCATGCATATAACAGGCTTACATCAGTCTCCTTCCTCAAATATAGTGCATGCTCATACAGACATTTCTCGAATCCGTTCTCTTGAAAGTAATCATCAATCATCACGTTCCATGCACGAGGTACTTGCTTCAAACCATATAAAGCTTTCTTCGGTCTGCATACTTTATCTTCATTGCCTTTCTGCATATATCCAGGTGGTTGTTCCACATAGATTTCTTCTTTAAGAAAGCCATTTAGGAATTTCTGGGCTGCTAATGATATTAGCAATCTGATGGTCTCTAGTTTGGCAACTGAGGCAAAGACTTCTCCGTAATCAACTCATTAGTTCTGTTTGTAGCCTTTTGCTACAAGTCTTGCCTTCTATCTCTAGACTTCTCCTTTAAAATTTCTTTTGGTCTTGTAGACCCATTTCACTCCGATGGTTTTTCGGCCTTTTGGGAGATTAGTCAACTCCCATGTCTTGTTCTTTTCAATGGATCGAATCTCTTCATCCATTACACTTCTCTATTTTCTTTCTTGGTTAGCCTTTTCAAAACTAACTGGATCACTACTCATCAGCAGACAATACAAAGTAATGTCTTCTTCTACCTGTTCTGTATTTTCATATAGATCTTCTAAGCTACGTGTCCTTCTAGGCATCATATCTGAAAAATCACGTTCAATTGATGATGGAGAATCATACCTTTATGGTGAAAGGGGAACCACGTTGAGGAGTCTGCTGATTTCTAGGTATTTGTGGCTCTATAGCCACTTCTCTTGTCTCTTATTCAGATATCAACTCTGCACTTCTGGAAGCTTTGTTCTGATCCCAATTCCAGGATTCATTTTCTTCAAAAATGACATCTCTGCTGAAGATCACTTTCTTGGTGATGGGATTGTATAGCCAGTAACCCATAGTTCTATCACCGTATCCAACCAGGATACGCTTTTCTCATTCATCTTCAAGCTTCGTTCTTCTTGCTTCAGGTACCTTGATGTAGGCAATGGAGCCAAAAACTCTAAGGTGACTCACACTTGGTTTGTGAGTGCTCCGTGCTTCTTGTGGTGTCTTTGTATCAAGACTCTTCGTAAGACATCTGTTTTGTAGATATACTGCACACAAGACTGCTTCAACCCAAAAACTCTTAGGCATGTTTTTATCCTTTAACATGTTTCTGACCATGTTAAGGATTGTTCGATTCTTCCTTTCAGCTACACCGTTTAACTGAGGAGTATAAGCTGGTGTAAACTGATGTCTGATTCCTTGTTGCTTAAGAAATTCCTGGAAAGCACATGCAGTGTATTATCCACCTTGATCTGATCTCAGTGTTTTGATGTAGTAGCCACTTTGCTTCTCCACAAGAGTTTTGAACTCTTTAAAGTAATCAAATACTTCAGACTTCCTTTTCAGGAAATAAACCCAAGTCTTTCTGCTGTAGTCGTCAATGAAGGTGAGAAAGTATTGATTCTGTCCATTTGATATTGGTGTCAATGGACCACACACATATGTGTGAACGAGCTCAAGTGACACGGTTGCTTTCTAATTTGCCTCCTTTTCGAAGCTATTTCTGTGTTGTTTACTGAGAACACAGCTTTCACACATCTCATTTGGGTGATGGATGTTTGGCAATCATTTCACCATCTTCTTACTTTCCAGTTGCTTTAAACTTTCAAAATTGAGATGTACATACCTTAGATGCAACAACCAGTCTTTGTCATCGATGATGGTTGTCAAACACCTTGGTGTATCATGATGAATTGTGAGAGGGAACATCCTATTCTTCATCATCTGGACTCAGGAAACCAGCTTTTCTCGAGCATCTGTAATGGTGAGTTGCATATTTTAAAGGCTAATGTGGTAGCCTTTCTCTAACAATTGTCCGAGACTTAGGATGTTTGTCTTCATATCCGGAACATAATAGACATTTGAGATGAAAGCATGATCTCCATTCTTCTGCTTGATCATGACATCTCCTCTTCCTTGGACAAGGATTTTAGAGAGGTCGCCAAATGAGATTTCTCCGTGAACTTTCTCATCAAGTTCAGTGAATAAGTCTTTTCTGCCAGTCATATGGTTGTTGGCTCCAGAATCAAGACACCAAACATTTTGGTTTTGATATGTTGAGTTATGTGTCATCAACATCAATGATTCTCCTTCAACTTGCTCTTTCTCTGCAGAGTTAGAATTTTCATTTACCTCATTTGGCGGGCTTCTGCACTCGTTGCTATAGTGGCCATATTTGTGACAGTTATAGCATTGAACATTTCTTTTGTCAATGTTCGGACGGTTGTTGTACCCGCCTTTTCTTCATCGCCATCCTTCTCGTGGGACATAGTTTTGTTGTCCACGTCCTCCTCTGTTTACGTCTCTTCCTCCTCTGCCTCTACTCTTGGTTTCAGCATTTTCTGAACCTCTTCCACGAGATCCTCTCCTCGTTCTCTTCCTTTTTGTGAGGTCCCCCGTTGCTTATATCTTTTTTCATTGAGAGAGAGCTTTGACTGGAGAGCTTGCTCTAATGCTCTGTCGTCACTTCTTCTTGTGACTTTCTGCTCATGGGCTTGCAATGATCCCACAAGTTCTTCGATAGACATCGTCTCCAGATCTTTTATCTCTTCCAGAGCCACAACTATGAAGTCAAACTTTGGTTCTAATGATCGTAAAATTTTCTCTGAAATTCTCATGTCTATGAGAGTTTCTCCATTTCTTCTTAGCTGATTCGCAACGACCATAACTCGTGTATAGAACTCAACAATATATTCATTAGATTTCATTCGTAGGGATTCGAACTCACCTCATAGAGTTTGAAGACAGATCATTTTCACTTTGTCAGCACCTTTGTAGGTTTTAAGAAGGGTATCCCAGACTTCTTTTGACGATTTACCGGATGTTATGATCTCGAACGTTGCTTCGTCTAGCCCTTGATAGATTATGGACTTTGCTTTTAAATCCCTATTTCGATCGGCATTGAGAGTTGATATTTGAGCATCTGTCATGGTTCCTTCAGCTTATTTGGATTCAGCTTCTGTATATCCATCTTCCACATTATCCATAACATCTTGAGAGCCTGGTAGAGCTCTCATTTGTATGCACCAATTGTCATAGTTGTCTTTGGTGAGCTGCGGGATGACAACATGTACGTTACTGTTTGCCATCAAGACTTGAAGTGCTTAGATCGCTAATCTGGAGTCTGAATTTGTAAAATCAGAGTCCATGATTGTGTCTGGAATGGTCCAAAACCTTGGAAACCAGACCGAGTTTGTCAAAAACCGAGGTCGAAAGTGTCCGAAACGAGCGGTCAAACTTTTTGAAAAAGTCAACCAAAGATAACGGAATTTTCCCTTCGACTGACGGAATATTCTAGCCGTTATAACGGCGTTAGTGACATCAGCACCATGAAAAGTAACGGGTCTTCGGGTCGGATTCCGGGTCGGGTCGGGTCGAGTCAGGTCAGGCGATCGGATGTCGATTCTGATCTGGTACCGGGTTGACGGATCAGACTTCGGGTCGGATTCTGTAAATGGGCGAGGAACATGATCGTTGGAGACGCGCCGGGCACAAAGCTGCGCATGGATGGCTCGTGGGTTCACGCTCCAACTTCAGACGGCGCGTACGGATTCTCTAGTGCTCCAATTTGAGCGGCGTTTTCACCGTTGAACTCTTGACGATGAGTAGAACACTCTGGTGTGATCAAAATTGGATTTTGAGCACTTTGAATTCTGGGCCAATTCGACTTTGGCCTCTGTTCTTCGAGTTTTTAGTTCTTCTGAGCTCTGATACCATTGTTGGTAGAATGGTATTGTTGAGGTCATTTGTGGTGCACCTATGAGAGAGAATTTCGAGCACAAACACAATGAAAGGAGAAGCTTTTTTATTTATCTCTCTAGATTTCTTACACCACTCCACGCATTTACAACACAAACTTCATCTCTTTATATAGGAAAATGAGATGAAAAAAAAAACAATAAACAATAAAAGCAAAACAGCCAGTTGATGGTAGTTGGGGGTTGGTTTGTTGAAAATTTTGGATGGTGGTTGGAGCCATGTGATGGTCGGTTTCTAGAAGGGTGGTGGGAAGTCAAAGTTTAATTTTCAACAGGTCGATCACTCTCTTCTCTGATCGCTATTTATTTATTTATTTATTTTTAAAAACACTATATGACTAGTCCTTGTATCCTAAAAAATCATTTTAACATCAACACAGACTTCTTTTATTTGCTTCTATGGCCGAGGAAAAGATATTATTTCTTGACTGTCTTGTGACCAATTCGTTTTGTAGAGGAAACTAGTATATAAATAAAAAACGAACTTCAAACTGCAAGTATATATATATATATTCTGAAATTTCTCTTATAAATATTTTTTTAATCTATTTTTTATACCACCTTAATTTTTTAGGATTCAATTTGAATGATGATGATTCTTTTTTCCGATGTATTACGCTATTACATAAATTTGAGGTTTTTTTTAGAGGATTCGAAACTTAAAACTTCTTCATGTTGGTGTGAGTGGTTTTACCGTCGGACCAACCTCATATCGTCTCTAATACTGATGATTTAGAACAAGAAAAATAAATATTAAATTGATAAGAGATTAGAGATATCAGATTATATATATATATATATATATATATATATATATATATATATATATATATATATAATTTTATATACGGTTCTCTCATGAGAGATTCCTCAACTATAGAATTCTAAGGACCGTATTATTTGATGTTGGATATATCTAATAGTTATAAAATAATTGAAAGGATAATGGTAAACATCCAACAATTTTATCCATCATTTACATCTAACTTGATGTGACAGTTTACATGGCACATCCTTGTCAACTTCTAAAGCTTCCTACAAAGACTTATTTATTTTTTGTTATATAAAATTAGCTCCAATGTTACCCTTGTGAATTGATTAGATAGTACAGTATGTTCATACCTCATGACAGTTTTTATTTGCTTTTTTTTCCTGTGAAATAAATGACACTTCCATGATAATCAGTCATGTTGGTGCAGTTGAGGACACTTTCATGGCAATCGGTCACGTTGGTTTAGTTGAGGACGAGCCATTAAATTTTTTAATGTCAACTAACAACATTCAAGTGCATCATTCGTGTATGTTCACAAGCCAAAAGTTGGCCAAGAATTTGTATCATTAGATGATGTGTATGACTTTTCCAATAAATATGCAAAGGAGGTCGAATTCAGTGTCAAGATTAGTTAGAGTAAGAAGAATAAGAATGACGAAATTACTAGGAAAGAGTATTGTTGTTTCAAAGAAGGAACATCATGCAAAGAATACCTTATGAAAATAAGAGGCGTCAAGGAATAATTCAGGTGGATTGTAATGCAAAACTAGATGTGGTGAAGATAATATCAAGTAATTTTGATATCGAATTATTTGTAGAAGAGCACAACCATTCATTGGTATCCGCTCGAAGAGTTCATTTGTTAAAATCTCATTGTAAGGCGACAAAAGTCCAAAAGTCCAAAAGTCATTAACCCAACATTTTTTTGCTGCGAATATTCATATTCATCAACAAATTAGTTTTTTCAAATCTCAAGCTAGAGGCATACACAATATTGGATGTACAGAGAAAGATATCTATAACTATGAGAGAGACTGTTGGGAATTTGAATTGATGAACTCGGAAATGACATTCCTAATATTCGTCAACAACTCATAGCAATTAATAACGTCTATAGTAGAAAAATAGATGAGAAAAAATAAATCAACCATAACACAAGATATACATGGAAAACCTAAATCGGATAAAAAAATCATGGGCAGTCATGACGACAGAGAGAGTTCCACTATATGATAAATTGTAACAACCATATACTCCAGGGTTCTCTCTCTCACAACCTAAACCCCAAACTACTGAGCCTTACCAAACCCCTAAGCTTATAATCGAGCTTTACATCATGACTCTCAGCTAATAACACTCACAAGATCCGCATAAAGAACCCCCAATATCGCTTAGATCTCCCCTGGCTGTTACCCACGAATCTCTAACTTGATTCACTGATATTCCCTTAGATCCCTCCCCAGATATTCCTTAGGTCTCTCACCCAGATATCACTACTTGTTGATGTTAAATGGAGTTTATTAACTCCACACCAAATAACCTAGATACAAGATTCTGTTTATACTAGTAATATAGAGTTTAAGATAAAAGTAAATCATACTCTTAAACGTACAAGAGTTTCTTGTTCCACAAAAGATTATTTCCTTTTATGTATGAATCTTCTTATTCCACGCAAAAAGTATTCTTTTTCCTTCAAGCACAGGAACTTTCAGAAAAATATCTTTTTTTTTTCCGTGTAACATTCATGATCTCAGCGAAATACGTCGTTTCCACTGTTAAAGTCGCGGTGTGCACCCCGTTTCCTACACCGCGGAATAATTTTGGAAATGACCGTTAAATAAATTACGGTCTACGCCTCTTGCCTATGCTGTGGTCTACACCACGCTTGATCTCCTGGAATTGAACGCTCGTTGTGCTACGATCCATACGACTTGTCTGTACCATGGTCCATGCCTCAGGTACTTTTGAAATCCGTTTATTCAGTTCTTCTTTGATTTTCAAACTTTCCTCAAACACCATCTTCAACTTCCAAACGTTATCCCGCATCTCCAAGAAGTTTTATATCAGTTATGTCTCGTTTGGTTCAATTGGTTCCATTCGAGAATACGAGCCAAAATGTAACAGAGACATGCGAAAGGAAATGAATGGGCATGATGCAATGATGTTGATTGAGATTTTGAATCAGAGCAAGGGGAAAATTATGCATTTACTTACCATTAATACAGGAAATGAAGATCAAATTACTCACTGTTTTTAGGCTAATGCAATTTCCAGGGTGGCTTATGAGATTTATGGTGATTTGATTGTATTATATACAACCTAGAACACTAACTGATATAGCATGGTGTTTGCTCCACTGATAGGAGTTAACAATCATGGTCAAACAATAGTCTTTGCTTGTGTATTCGTAAGTGACGAGACAACAGATTTTTTTATTTGGCTTTTTGAGCAATTCAAGAAGGCCATGCATGGTAGTGCCCCCAAAATGATTATTACTGATCAGGATTTGGCAATGATGAAATCCATATCAGAATTTTTTCCTGATTCTTTTCACAGGTACTGCAGTTGTCATATACCTAACAAATTTTCTAAAACAATAAATCCAACTACATATTGAGAATACTATAATGACTTTCAAAAGTGCATTTGGCAGTCATATACGCGTGAAGAATTTGACTCCAAGTGGATTGAGATTGTTGAAAAAAGTAATTTAAATGATAATGGATGGCTTCGGTCTATGTATGAATTGTGATCAAAATGGGTGTCGGTATATGTCAATCATGTTTTCTCTACTGGAATATCAAGTACCAACGAGCAAAAATTTCTCATGCCTTTTTCAAGAGGTACGTGTGTAAAATAAATTATTTATTTGATTAACATTTCAAGAGGTAGATATTCTATTAACAATCATGAATATTCAAGATTGTCTAATATTGATGCAGATAATTCTTCCTCGACCTAGAGCGGTAATGTTTACTTTTATACATATATTTTTGTAATTGTAGATATTTTGTGAATTGAATAAAAATACATGATGGTTTAGATTATTTTTCCCAGGTTGAAACTTCAAGGTAGAGAAATATGTGAACATCTTCTTGATGCTCTAGAAATAAATGTGATTATTCTAGTCATATCATCGTGATCACTTTGAGCAAAAGTTATTTTTATGTTTGTTTCTTTCGGTATTTGAACTTGTAAGCCACTTCGAGCAAAAATGTTATTTAGTGACTCAGCAATTCTAGATGGCATGTTACTACTAGTGCAAGTTGTATTTCTGATATGTTCAGTAGCTGAGGTGATGTCACAATGTGATTGGTTCTTAGCATAATAGATTCTAGAACTTTGTATTAGCGGTACTCAATGTAATATATCAGGTATTGTGAGTAGTGGGCGTGTAGCGTGTGAGAGTGTGAAAATACAGTGAGGTCACATTGCATGTAAGTGTGAGCTGGAGTTGTGTTATGTTCTTGAGAGTATTTTCTGAGAAAAGAAGCAGAGGATGTAATTCTCTAAAATATTCACTGTAATTCATCCTTTTCATAGTGGATCGATCATCACTGGTGGTTGGATTTAGGTTCACATTTTGTGGACTGAACCAGGATAAAATCTGTCTTTTATGATTTCTTCTTTGCTGGTTTACTGTACGATTGCTTTTGTTCTTGTTTGATCATTATTTTCTCATCATCTGCTCGCCACTGCACAACAAAATTGGTATCAGAGCATGGTTTTGTTCTAAGAACCTGGGGATTTGGTCGACGATCTTGGTGTGAGTTCTAGAGTCTACCAAGTGTTCTTTTAAAATCCTGAAATGGCTACTTCAACAACTAAACACGAGGTTGAAAAGTTTGATGGCTCCAATGATTTTGTTGTGTGGAAAATGAAAATGCAAGCTCTTCTTAGCAATCTGGGGTTGGATGAAGCTCTGGAAGGTGAGAGCAAAATGCCTTCTACTTATTCAGTGGAAAAGAAGAAGGATATCATGAAGAGGGCCTACAATACTTTGATTCTCAGCCTAAGTGACAAGGTGCTACGAGAGGTTTCTAAAATGAAATCCGCTTCTGAGGTATGGCTTAAACTTGAGAGTTTGTATATGACCAAGTCATTGTCTAGTCGATTGTATCTTAAGGGAAGGTTCTTTACGTTTAAGATGCAAGATGGGAAGAATATGCAAGAGCATATTGATGAATTCAATAAGTTGTGTCTTGATTTAGAAAGCATCAAAATTGAATACGAGGATGAAGATAAAGCTTTAGTACTGTTGCATTCTCTTCCGAAGTCTTATGAAAATTTTGTTGATATTCAAAAACATGGTAGATAAACTCTTTCCATTGATGATGTTGTTAATACCTTGAACTCAACAGATTTTCAAAGGAAGTGTGAAATGAAAGAGCAACCTGGAGAGAGCTTGGTAGTGAGAGGAAGAACTGAAAAACGAGATAAAAAGTCGAGAGGGAAGTCTAGATCTAAATCTAGAGGAGCGCATAAAATCAGGTGTTACTACTGTTATGAAGCGGAACACATTAGAAAACATTGTCCACTGAGGAAACAGAAGAATAAAGAAAAAGAAGCTGAATGTGGTGATGCTGCTGTTGCAGAAGAGGGCTATGAAAGCGCTGATGTACTTGTAGTTTCTGTTCATAATAGTGACAAAGATTGGATCCTTGACTCAGGATGCTTATTTCACTTGACACCTAATAAGGATTGGTTTGAAAGCTACAAATTTATTGATGATGGTCAAGTACTACTTGGGAACAACAAATCATGCAAGGTTAGTGGTATTGGTACAGTCAGGCTGAAGACTCATGATGGTATTGAGAGGTTGCTGCAGGATGTCAGGTATGTACCTGAGCTAAAGAGGAATTTGATTTCTCTAGGTATGTTGGATCAACAGGGTTACTCTTCCAAAGCTGAAGCAGGTGTTCTCAAGATTATGAGAGGGTTTCTAGTAATCATGAAAGGTGTCAGAAACAACAGCTTGTATACTTTGTTAGCTAGTACTGTGACTGGTGTTGTTGCAGTAAGTTCTACTACTGATATGGAGAAATCTAAGATGTGGCATATGAGAATGGCACATGTACCTGAGAGAAGGCTTCAGGAACTTCAAAAACAAGGACTGTTATGTGGTGACAAGTTGGTAAAACTTGAGTTTTGTGAGCATTGTATCTATGGTAAATCATGCAGAGTTAAATTCAGCAAGTCAGTGCACAAAACTAAAGAAGTTTTGAGCTATATTCATTCTGACCTTTGGGGCCCTTCAAGAACTTTGACTATAGGTGGAGCTAAATACTTTATTACCTTTATAGATGATTATTCTAGGAAGGTATGATTGTATCTCTTGAAAACTAAAGATAAAGCTCAACAAAAGTTCAAAGATTGGAATAAGATGATTGAGGTTCAATCTAGTAAGAAGATCAAGAAGTTGATAACTGACAATGGACTTGAGTATTGTAGTGGTGAATTTCAGAAACTCTGTAATGATCAAGACATAGTAAGACATAAAATAGTAGTCAAGACTCCTTAGCAAAATGACTTAGCTGAGAGGATGAATAGAACTTTACTAGAAAGGGTTAGATGTATGTTGTCATATGCTAACCTACCAAATAAGTTCTAGGGTGAGGATGTTAACACTGTTACTTACTTGATTAACAGAAGTCCATATGTTGTTATAGGCTTCAAAACTCCTAAAGAAATGTGTGGCCATGCTCCTCGATGCAACCAATTAAAGGTGTTTGGTTGTGTTGTTCATACTCACATCAGACAGGACAAAGTTGAACCAAGAACTATAACTTACATCAGTACGGTACATGTGAACCACTGATTATGGAGAAGTTTTGATAAATACATACACTGAGTTAAAATATGTAAATCTAATGGTTCATATCCAACACACTGATGAATTTATATCAGTATGCATTGACTTGAAAATTTATATATATATAAATTATTCCTATTTGGTTAACTATATGAGAAAATTAGAAAAATAATAGTAGTTTAGATGGATCGGGTTTGGCTGGGTCTAGGCCTGCTATCACACTCATAGACTGGCCTAAATCAGAATTGCTCAATACACAATCACGAGATGACGTGTTGAACATCTCCCAGCGGTGCAAGTACTCGGTTTTTTGCACACCCTTTGACATTCGTTAAACTGGACTTTTTAAACTGCTATGAGAATTAAGAGCACTGTATACGTGTTTAGTAAGTTATATCATCAAACAGTTGTGTATAATGACTAAAATAAATATGATATTAAAATACTTTCAATTTGATCAAATTGTACTGAACTTTCTAACCTCCTTTTAACCAAAATTAATTAAACTTTATGGTTGATCAAATTTGACCATAAAAAAACTAAATTATTTTTAATCCCTGAGTTAGATTTATAAATAAAAACATTAAAAAAAAAATCCCCACCATCCATCTTAAACTTGGGTGGTGGAGATCAAATATAAGTATCTAAAATTCAAAAAAACAAAAAATAAAAAACAAGGCAAATTAAATAAAACAAAAAAGGAAGTTAAAAACTCCTTCGTTGAATTCAGGATTCGTGATTTCACACAGAGCAAAAGGAAGCCAGTTTGTTCTTCTTCTTTTGATTCTTCACAGTCTTCGTCTTCTGTTGAATCAACCTTTCTGTGACAAGGGTTCGTCTTTCGATCCTCAACTTTTCATGGCTTTTTCTCCGATGCTCGCTCCTTTGGTGGGTATGCCAGGGCTGCTACAGACAAGTCTATACATTACTTCTCTGTTCACGATTCTCTATGGATCTCCATTCTCCACCACCCTCTTCTTTTTGATTTTTTGTATTTTGTATTTTGTTTGCCTTTACACAAAATCGACGGTGGAGATTCATTTTTGTTCTTTTTAATAAATTGTTTTTTTTTTGTCCGATTGATTTTATTATGGAACATTATGGATTTTTCTCAACACATCACCATACATGTGGAGGCATGCATGGAGAACACTTGGAGACAAATTAAACATTGACTTATCATTTTGATGACAAATGGCAAGCTTGTTGTCTTTGCCTAATTGGGTGTTCAACATTATAAATAGGCTCTCATATTTTGTTATTTGGATATAATCCATGAAAGTCTTTCTTTGTTTTATCTACACAATAAATCAAAGTAAAAATGAGAGGCAATTTCTCCCTCTATTTCTTGTCTCATTTATTTTGTTAATGTTTAATGTTTTATATGTTATTTCAATTTAATTTATAACACGTTATCAGCACGATTTTAGAGCCTGAAGTTTCTGAATTTTATTTCCATTGGAACCTGAAGTTCCTAAATTTATTTGCAGAACCTGAAGTTTCTGGATTTTATTTCCGTTGGAACCTAAAGTTCCTAAATTTATTTTCAGAACTCAAAGCTTCTGAATTTATTATTACTTGAACATGAAGCTTCTAGATTTTTATTTATCAATATCATAACCTGTAGTTCTGGATTTCGTTTCTCGCATTTGATTTACTTTTATGTCATTTTTATTTAAACAGTTTGGTCACTTATCCAAAAACTTGAAGTTTATGGATTTATTTATCATCACTGGAACATGAAACTCTTGGATTTATTTACTCATAAATATTCCTCTATATATCTGAAAATTTACAAAAGCTTGTCAGCTCCAGTCAAAGTAAATTTTAGAAATAAAAAGTAATTTGTTTTTGAAAAGTTGGTGTACGAGGGAAGTAAGTGTATATAAATTGTGCATGGAATTCTAGTGACCATTGGTTAAAGATCAATGTGGATATTGTAAGATACTGTTTATACATTGGATAATGTTTGAATATAAGTAAAAAAATTATCAAAATTTGATATGGATATTATATGTTTTTTAGTACACCGAAGAAGGTTTAAACATTAGTCAAAGATTGATGTAAATCTTATCGGATACTTTAGTATATTAGAGAATGTTTGAACATAGGTCAAAATTTTGTATGGATTTTTTTTTTGTTTACTCACTGATCACCATTTTTATGATTTTTTTCGATTGTCACATGTTTCACTCTTAACTCTTCTTATTTTAATAAAAAAGAATTGGGAGAAATTTTTTAAAAAGATGAAATTCAAAAGTGTGATCCTTTTTGTCAAAAGTGATGTGTTAGGTGTTCGTAAGACAATTTTTATCGATATTTAGTATTTACAATATCCTCTCTTTCTGATTTTGGAGTGCTATTTTAAATAATACATGATGTATACTTTTGTTTATATTAGTTTTTTTTTAAAAAAAAAAAACTTGCTAAGGAATGGACATTTCATTTTCTTTTATGTATATATATATATATATATATATCATATTAAGTATGAGTTGAAGAAATAATTAAATGAATATATTCTTACAGGTAACATTAAACCAAAAGTGAAATAGACATCCAATGATTATTTATATATTAACTTGGAAGTACCTTTAATCTGAAGGATACTCTAGATGTTTTTTTTTTCCTTTTATCTGGAATCTTCATCACCAAGTGACTTTAATTCAATTGTCTTCTACGATCCTGAAAAAATTTAATTAGTTACAGTATTACTTTTTAGATAGATTATACTAAAGCTAAAGTTAAAAATCACTTGACACAAAGAAAGAAAAATGGGCCTTTTGGTTTAGAATCCAGTGCAAAACCAGTAGCCCAAATCTGGCTGTTAAAAATTTTGGTAAAAAAATCAAGCCCATCTCAACAGAGACCTTATGCAGTCCACTCAGTTGCTAAATATACCCCACCCTTTAAAGGAAACTCCAAACTACCATTGCTATCAATTGGGACAGATATGTTTTGTATTGAATTAAAGATATATCCTAGTACTCTACCGATCACTTATTTGGGTACGTAATTGATACGTTTACAAGTCGGAGAGAACTCGGTTTAGTAGATGATACGAGTGATTCATGAACTGCGAATCAGAGATCGATGAAAAGTGTTCCAATTAATTTTACAGCAAAACGAAAATCAATCTAGTAAGAGAGGAAAGAGAGGGGGTATATCTAACTTGTATTTTCTTGTCACCTACCAAGAAGCTACCTGTTTTCAACACCGGATGATATGATACAACTGCAATCAGGTGTGGCTCAGATAAACATGGTCAAGTGACCATCTTTACTTACAAGGTTGATGTGGCAAAACAGTCAACAAGGTTGATGTGCTGTCATGAGAACCCATACAGCTCTTCTATCATAAGGGCAGTTATGGTATGTTAGTTCTTTAAGTACAATTACGATTATTCATTAGTAAACTACTAAACTCTAGATCTAAACAATTTTAATTTTGTTGTATATAATGTGGTATTTGATATAGCTGTACATATTAATTATTAGCTAATTTTAAGGAATTGACCGGTTATAGTCAGAATTTGTATGAAATACGGAAAGTCTGTCTTTCTTGTATATATATATATATATATATATATATATATATATATAATTTAAATAATTAATTCAAATTTAAATACAAATTATATAACAAGTGAGTTACTGGTACTGTATATAATATGAGCTGATATGGTTAATAAAAAAATTGTTTACCGTGACATTTGAAATCGAAATTTAGATTAAATTTATAGGTAGTCTAACATTAAGTGTGAGTAATAATACCAAATATTTTAATTCTTGTTTTAAATGAATGAAATCATGTTCTTTTACGATGTATCAATCTAGAATTTTCAAGCTTGAAATTTTATAATAATATTTAGGGCCTATTACAGCATCCACAATGGTGAAGACCCAAACACAAGATCATTTGTGACACATCATTAAATATTGGTATTCTTTTTAAAAAATGGATATTTCCATTTGGATCCTATTAAATTTGGATCTCTTTTCTCCACAACGTGGCTAATTTGAAAAAGTGAAAGTGAATCACTTTTTAAACTTTTTTCCAAAACAATCATTACTCTTCTTTAAAATATTATATATACAAAGACAAAGCCACGATTTTATATATACAAAGACAGACACGATTTTAGATTTGTATAATCAATACAAAAACAAATATTTATGTAACATACAAAAAATACTAATATTTAAAAATAAAATGTAATATTATTTAAAGGGTGACGTAGATGAACCAATATTTTATTTCTTTTACAAAATCTGTTAATCGGTGATACTTTTCTCATATAAATTCAAAAAAATATGTAATACATTTTAATTTTGTTTTAATACTATATATTGCAATTATCATATGTGGAATTTCATACGATTTTTTTGTTCGAGATCCCTAACTTAATAATTCATATATATATACATAAAATTTCAAGTTAGTGCGTACTGATATAAATTCATTTGTACGTTAGATGTGAACCATTAGATTTATATAATTTGACTCAAAGTGTATGCATTTGTCAAAACTTATTTATAATCAATGATCCACATGCAACATACTGATATAATTTATATCAATACGTACTGATAAAAAAACAAATATATATATATATAGTTCATGATTTATTGGAAACCAAATCTTAAAAATAATCGATTTTTGCTTCTACGTTAAGTGCCGATTTACTAATTAGGAATCCTAACGAGGGAAAATAAACTTAATTTTTTAGTTATAATTACTGTATTTATTATATCAGTTGGGAATCAAATTATATAGGTCACATACACAAATGTGAAAATATAAATAAATATATATATATATAATTAGTGATGTCAGGATATTTCATCTGTTTTTTGTTAATAACATCCACCCCTCCATATATATATATATATATATATATATATATATATATATATATCAAGGGTGACCCTGAGTTGGGTCGGGGTATCCGTCCGGGCCCCTCTAGGGGTCTTAAATATATGATGTGAGTTTTTATTTTGGGTTAAATTGTAATATATATATCCAAAAAAAGCTCAAATAAAAATTATAACCTGCCTCAATTCATTTTATTTTAATATAAAACCCAATTTTTTTTAAGTTTTATGCTTTCCTATCATCTATTACCTATATATTCTTCATTTCTTCTCCACTCACCAAAGACAAAAAAAAAAACGGTAACTAGAGATATAAAAGTCATAGAATTTTTAATTTTTAATTTTATTTTGGAATGAAGTGAGGATGATTTTGTTAGTATGTGACCCTTTTTTAGATTTCGCTCAGAGGCTTCGGAATAGGTATGACCGACACTGATATATTAATAAATAAATAATATAATACATTTAAAATATTAACACTATCAATAACTATTTAACAAATTATAATTAATTTTAAATAAAACAATATATTTATTTAAAATTAGCACAACCGAATTACATCAACAAAAATAAATATTTAAAACAAAACAGTGTCTATGATTGACTACCACTACAGCTACCACCGCCATTTTTTCTATTTACATCATTTTGTTGTTGTATTAGCCAAATTCTTAATTCTGGTGAGGGCAACGAGTTTGTATCGCAAAATATAATTTTTTATATATTTTTTCATATATTATTCGATGTTTTTCCCCCTCTACAATGTCTTTTGCTGTAAATTCTAATTTTTTTCTTCCATCTCACGAACATTTTTTTTTCTTTCTTCTACGACTTCCTTCAACGCTACAATAAAGTTTATAATTATTTGTTTTCGATCAAATTTTTTTAATCTCATTAAATTAAAGTTTTATAATTGAAATTAATTTTTTAAATATTTTTTTCATTATATATATAATTATTGAAATTAATAATAATATATTAAATTATAATAATTTAAATTTATTTATATTAAATTTATTCATATTTTTTCATTGCATATATAATTATTGAAATTAATAATTATATATTTAAATTAAAATAACTGATATATATATATATTAAATTTATTTATATTTTTTCATTATATATAAAATTATTGAAATTAATAATAATAATTATTATCATTATTATATATATATATATATATATATATATATTGGAACCCAACTTTACCATTGGACAAGACCCAAATAGAGTTCTATATTTGGAATCCAAATTGGGTCTAGTGTGATTAGGGATGACAACGGGTCGGGGTTGGGGTCGGGTTCGGGTGAGTTTTATAAAATCCAAACCCTCACCCTAACCCTAACCCTAACCCTAACCCGTGAAAATTTTCTTCACCCACGCTCGTCCTCGAACCCGTATAGTTAAGCGGGTTCGCCGGCGGGTTTGAACCCGTGGGTTATAGCTGCACACATACCCTCACTCGTGAACCGCAAAACAATACGGGTTTACGGGTGAATGCTTCACCCGCAGGATACCCATAAACCCACAACTCACAAACCCACGATTTGTCATTTGTAATTTTCCACATGTAATCACCTATTTGATACTTAATTGAATTATATTTCCACTTCTAATTCTCTACTTGATACATTACAACACAATAAAAATAATTCAGATGTCTATGTATGTTTATATTTATACGGGTTCACAGATCTAACCCGCGGGTTCGTTTTTTCAACCCGTATCCGTCCACGAACCCATCGGCTTTTTCATTAAACAGGTTCATGGGTCTAGAGGTCGTAAATTAACCATCCACACCCGACCCACACGAGGGTGCGGGTCAAATCGCCATCCCTAAGTGTGATGGAGTCCACATTTAAGGCTTATTTTTTGGATCTCTTTTTGCACAATTGTGGATGCCACAAGACCCAAATAAAAATGGATCTACCCTATAGCGAGTAATGCAAAATTAATAGTATTGTTGACATATACATTATTCTATAATCAAGGGAGCGTCTATTAATTGGGAAACTTAATGAGGAAAAGTAAACTTAATATTACTTTTTTTATTTTACGCGCGATTTCAATATTTATTTTGTACGTGAAATTCATTTCTCAAGTGTTCTTATCAAGTCACATACATGAATTCTTACATACACACAACAGAGAGACAGAAAAATCGAGTGTTGTTGGCCAACAGGCCAAGCAACTGCTGTTATCCTGATATCGTCTTGATAAGGACAATGCATGATAACATTGATATAATTAATAATTAATTAGGAGACGTAATTGTCATTTATATTAGATATAGAATTTAATAGCACAATCACCTTATAAAACTGTTTAATTAAATATTCTCCCATGCCAGATTAATTATATAATCAACTAAGCAATACTATCCTCCAATAACACACCACGTAGCTCAAAAAAGTAACTAGTCTTAAAATCAATATTTAATCGTTTATTCGATGTAAAATGTGATTTATCATTACTGTATAAATTAAAAAGATGTACCGAATGATATTGGGTTAATACTTTTGGTTGCATAATGTAAAAGAAATATAATTTTACTAAAAAGTGTTGATTAAGTGAATGAAATATGACTTTTTAAAAATAAATAAATACAAATTGACATCTTTTTGATGTGCCGTCATTTGTCGAGATCGATCAACCATTATAAATAAGGAGACTTCTCACATTTTGCAATTTAACGGAAAAAGTGAGATTTAAAGTTTTGAACCCTATCACATAAGTGAATAGGGAAATGATCAACCATTTTATTAAAAGTAGTCTAGAAAATAGAGATATAGTTAGTAGTAATCGGAAACAATTGTTGCATGCAAGGTAAATATAATCCAATTGATCGATTTTATTAATTTGGATGAGAAAATAAAAATCAATATATAGGTTTACCGTTTATGAACTAATCTGATATAAATATTATTCCGTAGAAACGGATTTTTTTTTCTCTAGTTTGGAATTGGGCTGGGTACAGGGTTGGGACTATGTATTCTTTTATACACATGGATTGGCCCAAACCGGAATTGCCCAATCCCCAATCACGAGACCACGTGTCAGACATTCTACCGAAATTGGACCACAAATAAATAGAGATCGATGCCCTAGTTCTAGATTCTTATTTCCAGACTTGACTCACTTGAATAAACAATTGTGGGAATAGAAGAATAGAGATTTTCCAATAAACCATCTCTTTTCTTCTTTAACGTGTCTAATGTTTTTAAACTATCAAGTTTTTTTTTTTTTTCCAAGAAACCATCTTTTTCTTCTTTAATGTCTCAAATGTTTTAAACTATACAGTTTTTTTTTTATATAAAAAAAAAACTGTATTTATTTAAAATTATTAATTGAGAAGCATACAATTGAGATTATTAGAATTATTTTTATAAAAAAAATTGTATCTAATCGCCGGAAAAATCTATAATAATTAATTGTTATAGTACAGTTTAGATTCTTAACATTGAATATGATTATTTTGTAATGTTATTGTATCAATTAAATTTGTAATCACTTTGTAATGATTTCCAATTAAGATTATTTATGAAATAAGCAAGCCACTATGGCCAAGTTAATAGAAAATTAATATTATTGTTATCATATACATTTATCCTCCCAGTTAAGGGAACAATATATTACTAATTGACCGAGAATCTCAACGATGGAAAATAAATTAAATTTTTATTTATGATTTTGGTATTTAATAAAAATCTTTAAAAATCAACGTAGACCTCACATACGAATTAAATAATTAATTTCGTTTGAAAAGAGTTGACAAGCCACTTGATCCTTAAGCATGAGTTTGGTACGTAGATCAAGATAAAACAATATGAGATATTTTGTTCTTATTTCACGGTTGACACACCTTTAACATAGGATATGATGGGATAAGTTGAGATAAAAATCATAAAAAATTATCTCATTTAAGACCCTATAACAACTTGTCTCATGATATGGGACAAGTGTCAAAAATACCAACTTACTTTTTAAATTTTTAAACAATTATAATCATACCCATATTATATATGTAATGATATTTAATATTATATATAATATTATAATATATGTTGTTATATATATATATATATATATGAGAGGGTTACTCTGGTCATTTGAACCTCTTGTTCCGTCCTGTTTCAGCCATACCAAACGCATAGCAGTTATGTCTCATGTCTTCTAAACACAATATAGAACAACATATTCTATCTCGTCCCGTTCAATCCCGTCTTATCTTATTTTATCTCCGTGTCAAACGCACCCTAAATGTTGTAATGATGAGTGCCAATTACTTTTTGAAGTAGTGAATAGAACAGTTAGGGGTTTGTCTGTCTTTTGGGAACGATAACTCATACCGGTAACCTTTATGGATGTATAGTAATGTTACTGTATTAATATTGTAACCACCTTGTATTTATTTCCAATCAAGATTATTTATGAAATAAGGATGTCACATGGATAAGTTAATGCAAATTTAATAATATCATTTACATTTACCCTCCCAATTATTTTAGACGATATATTTAGACACATTAACTTGATTTTTTTTTAAATTACATAAAGTTTTTTTATTTTATTTTCTTTATGTTTTTGTTTAAGAATCTATGAGAATGTGGACGAGTTTGTGACTTGAGTAAATGACTCCCGGATTAACGGTTCGAATCCTATCAATGACGAAAGCTTTCAAAAAAATACAAAATAATAGATATTATCAAAAATTGTTTAAGAATCTATGATTTCATTTACATTTACCCTCCCAATTATTTTAGACGATATATTTAGACACATTAACTTGACTTTTTTAAAATTAAATACAGTTTTATTATTATTATTATTATTTCTTTATGTTCTTGTTTAAGAATATAAGAGTGGATGAACGAGTTTGGAGCTTGAGCAAACGACTCTCGGGTCATAAAAAATATATATGGTTTCGAATTAATAAATATTATCAAAAATTGTTTAAGAATCAATGATTTTGGACCGAGTTATACATCAATGTAATAGTCAAAAATTAGCAACATTCATATTGTAGTGAATTGAATTGATAAGATAACTGGATTTAAAAAACACACTTTCTAAATCGATCATATAATAAGATAATTGTCGATATTCGAATATAATAGAAGTCTTACACCCTTGAATAGACTATGCATGCCATGTGGAAATTGTAACTACATGCCAGAATTAATCTGGCCAACTGAGCTTTCAAAAATAATTCTTTATGAAATTAAATAAAAACATTATCATAATAACCAAACCAAAATAGAAAATTCTGAAATATTTGAAACTTTTATTCCCAATATTATTATTCCATTAATTAATCAAATCCATGTCTTTACGATCACAACTTCAAAAGAGCATTTGAATTTTTCGTGGAGGTGAGTAACAAAGTCCGTGACATCAAAATATCCCACCACGGTGACCATTTGTTTTTGCTGGTCTATTGTTATATCTGAAATCACAAACAGGAGCAGAAAATTAGATAATGATTCCCCGACTGGGTCGCCAAGAGCAGAGCGAGAACTTTAAGTTTGAGAAATCATTATAATAATAATAATAAGTGGGGCAAAGTGAAAAAGTGTTTACAGTTTATTAACAAATTTGTAATTTTTTTAAAAATTAATTTTAAATTTTTTGAGGGCAGAGGGACTTGACCCCGACAGCTCCTTTTTATTATTTACATTTTTTTGTTCTTAAAATTTTAATAAGTTTTCAAATTGACCCCAAAATCTTGGAACTAGCTTTGTTCGTGTGTTAGATAAGATATACTTACTTACAACTAAAACCAAGTTTCTGACGTAGCTTTCGACTTTCATCATGTTGATCTCTTCCTTGTCATTTTCGAAGAATATGATTAAAAGTTGCTTAGGACTAATCTGATCAATAGGGGTTATTCTCTTTGAGCTCTTTGCACTCCTCATTATTGTTTCTAGTTAGACCCGTGTGATCCTTCGTTGGAAGTCTCTAATTAAAAAACCAAAAAAAATTATATTTATAGGTGTTCAAGTATGTAATTAGCGTGCATGAATGCATGCCAATATCGATATAATTAATAATTAATTATTAATTAGGAGACATAATTGTAATTATACTATATAGAATTTAACAGCACAATCACATTATAAAACCATTTAATTAAATATTCTCCCATGCCTGAATAATTATTTAACCACCTAAGCAATACAGTTCTCCAATAACATACAACATAACTAAAATAAATAAATAGCTAGTCTTAAAATCAACGTCTATTAGATGTGGAAAGTGATTTGCAGTTACGAATAAATTAAAAGATAATGTGGTGAATAATGTTACTGGTTGGATTAATAATTTAGGTTGCGTGGTAAAAAATAAATATAATTTTACCCAAAAAGTGTTGACTAAGTGAAAATGAGATATAGTTTTATTTTAAAAATTAAATAATGAATTTGACACATCTTGTGTCGGGATCTGATAAAATCAATCACTACAAGCACGATCCGGAGTCCAGAATGCAACTCACACTATAGATGGGGCGTCTTCTCACACTATACGATTTAATTGACAAAGATGATACTAGGGGTCTTGATCCCCTATCACATAAGTGAATTGAGAAATATTCAATCACTTTTCTAAAAGTGGTCGAGAAAAGAGAAATATAGTTAGGAGTAATTGAGAATAACTGTTGTATTCTAAGTAAATATATAAACGTGAAAATTGTTGTGTTGGTTTTTAATCATTATGTTTCAATTCAAGGATCTATTAAAATTAAAATTTGAAACTAAAACAAAAATAAAATAAAGGCTAAATTAAATTAATTAATTATAGTACTTTCAATAGAATATAAATTTTAAATAATTTTAAATGAAAAAATCAAAAACTATTTTAAATTTTTTAAATTATCGGTATTTGGGGTTGTATTGATTTTTTGTGACATGAAGAGGATCCACCATGAGATGGGTTCCGCTTATATACCATACATAGACATGCAAACTAGGTTGGGTCGACTAGACACAAACGATTACACGTCATGATAAAAACAATAAACACTAGCTTATCTTTATTTTTAATATAAATAAGAAAGGATTTTTTATTTTTTAAATTATTTCCATTTTTAATTTAATATTTTATTTTTTCTTAAATTAAAAATTATAAAAATGAATTGTTTTTAAATTTAAAATTATTTGTACTAGCTTTTACTTTTTTTTTAAAAAAAAAAATTATTTTCATTCATAAATTTTAATAACTACGAGCAATTTGATATTTTTATTAGTTCAATTTAAGAGTACATGATGTATGAGTAGATAAATGCATACATGCTCTCTAACTACAATTATGTCAAATTATAGGGGATGCCAATGTGTTTAGCCCATAATATAATTCTCTCTCATAACAACCGATCAATCAATGTAAGAAAATTGAACTGATTTGGCAATACAAATATAGACAAAACTTTGATGATAATATTATAATATGTACCTTAAAAGTTGGAGGAAGCAAAGAAGCAAATAAATTATCCATTTTGACAAGCGAATGTGGCAAAGATAGAAATTTATAGGTGATTTGAATGTGACAAGTGATGATTCCGTTTATATGTCATACCTAGACAATGTAAACTGGGTTGGGCCGGCCAGACAACAACCTATTCTGTACAAGCCGAAGACAGCACATTATGATAATAGTTTGACCGTGTTTTTAAACAACCCAACAATGCAGTGTTTGCTAATATCCTTAATTTTAATTTTACTTTTAATCTTCGAAACTCGAAAAGAGAAAATGGTCAAGGTTGTTATTTCTGTTGCTACTGAAGAAACTGTCCAATCTTTGGTTGATTCCATAGCAACTCAACTCGGTTACATCTGGAACTACAAGAACAACTTCAATTTGCATAATTTGCATTCTTTAGCCTTTGAAGTGGCCAAAAGATGTGGAGGTTTGCCTAATGCTATTGCTACAATAGCAAAGGCATTAAAAGACAAACAAGAACATGAATGGAAAAATGCATTGCGAGAACTAAAGCGTCTTTCCTCAGAAAGCTTGGTGGGATTGGTGACATCGGAAGCATATTCATGCATACGGCTGAGTTGTAATCAATTAAATTCCGACGAACTCAAGTTAACATTTTTTTTTATATAGAAAAAGGGGTTCTATACGCTAGCTCGTGTATCACTACCTTACTAGTCATGTATAGAGGACATTTTAACTATGGTGCTCCTAGATGTGAGGTGAGAAATGACTTCAGGGAAAATTTATTTCCATCTTCATAGACAATTTGAACACTATGGTGGATTCCATTTTGACAAGCAAAAGTGGCAAAGATATAAATTTATAGATGATTTGAATGTGACAAGCGAATAATTCCGTTTATATATCATACCTAGACATGTAAACTGGGTTGGGCCAGCCAGAGACCACCCTATTCTGTAAAAGCCCAACACAACACGACACGATAATAGTTTTGTCGTGCTTTTAAACAACCCAATAATGCAGCGTTTGCTAATATCCTTAATTTTAATTTTACTTTTAATCTTCGAAACGCAAAAAGAGAAAATTTTTGAGGCTGTTATTTCTGTTACTACTGAAGAAACTGTCCAACCTTTGGTTGATTCCATAGCAACTCAACTCGGTTACATCTGGAACTACAAGAACAACTTCAATAATCTCAAGAAACAAGCCCGGAAGCTCCAGGACAGAAGAGTCGCATCGGAACATTCAATTAGTGAAGCTAGAAATCAAGGGGAAGAGATTGAACAACATATTCTGATTTGGCTGGATAATGTGGAATAGATCAATGAGGAGACGATCGAGATTATTGATGATTATTATCGAGCAAACATGCTATTTTTCAAGAATATGTTTCCTGATCTGAAGAAGCGCTATCAACACAGCAAGAAAGCATCCGTCAAGGCAATGGAAGTTTCTGAACTCGAGAAAGAAGGCAAGTTTGATAAAATTTAATTATGTACTCCTCCAAAGGAGACCTGACATCCGTCTAGCAAGCCTTTTGAGGACTTCGAATCAAGAAGGTCCACTGTTGAGAATATAATAAATGAATTGTGTATCCTAATGTCATCATGGTTGGGGTGTATGGCATTGGTGGCATCTGTAAGACAACACTGGTAAAAGAGGTTGGTAAACAAGCTGAAGAACAAAGGATATTTAATGTAGAAGTTTTTGTGGAGGTTTTTAAGAAACCATATATAATGAAGATTCAATAAGCAATTGCAGATAAGTTGGGTTTGGAATTTCACGAGAAGAGTGAATCTGGGAGAGTAATGGCATTATGTGAACAAATGAAGAAAGATAGCCAGATTAGAGGTGTCCACGGTTCGGTTTCGATTCCGTAAAATGACCTAACCATAACCGTAACTGTAACCAGAGTGAGACGGTTTGGTTCGGTTGTCATTTTTTTTTCTTGATTTTTACAGACAATTGATTTGAAAGCCAATGACTTAACAATTGACGTGTAATTGTAATATAGTAGCTAAACACGTTATCCTGTACTAATTATCATTTTTTTTAAATATAATTCTCGAAATAAGGCCGTACCAAGGTATTATGTTTGGTCTATCAATGATCACGTTGTAGTTGCCGGCAAAAGGAAATTATAACCTTGCCAATTAATTTATGCCAACTGAGCATTCAAAATAATTCTTCATAAAATAAAATAAAATTTTGTAACAACGATCAAGCTAAATTATAACCATTCTTCATTGTTTTAAACGATAAGATAAAGCTTTTAAAGGTTAATATATATATATAAAACTCTTATTTGTTGAAGCGGAGCATAGTGCGCTTTAGGCGTTGAGCGAGAAACGTCTCTTCTTTCGTTTCGGTTTATTCACTGATCTGAAACTTAGCACTTGTTTTGACCAACGGATCCTCGAACCAACCTGTCCTCCTCGCAAAACTAGTGAGAGAGATGCAAATTCTGAATCGCCCTTACCACTCTCCTATAAGGAATGCTCTGCCGAGTGCCATTTATTTCGATTTGGTTCATATAGGCATCCAAGGTCCGTTCAGTGAGAGCGACCGCTCTAGTGGGATGATTCAATATAATCCCTCGTATTTTAGACCTGTTTTCTAGAATACGATGGGGATTATATATATAAACTATTTGAAACTTTTATTCCCAATATTATTCTACTACTCTTCTCCAGCATGTTATTCTTCATCTTCCTACTTTGTCGTACAAATTTAACAGATTTAAATTTTTGGCTAAGGATATCAATAAGATCTGTCGTATCGATAATCCTGCCTTTCACTCTGGTCGTTCGTTCCGGTTGATCTATTGTTAGACCTGAATCAACAAACGTAAGAGGAGGAAAATAATTAATTCAAAGAAAATCAATATTATCTCATGATTTAAATAACTATACACGACAGAATTAATATCTCAAAAAATTATTCGGATATATTGTGTTACTTACTCAATAAATACGGATCGCATATCCTCCTAATGTATTGTTCGACTTCATTCATATTCACTCCCTCAACGAATCTCAAATCTATGATTTTCACAGGAACCGAATGGTTACCAATAGCGGAGCTCTTTGTATTCCCCATTGTTTCTAGTTGTTGATTTGTGTCCTTCAATTAAACTCTACTAAACACACAAGATTATATATATATATATATATATATATATATATATATAGGCTTTTAAGGAGGCAATTAGCTACCATGCGAGCCGTGCATTTAATGAGATTATACAGAATTAGCACAATCACCTTATAAAACCATTTAATTAAATAATCTCCCATGCCTAATTAATTATTTAATAAACTAAGCAATATTGTGAAATCGGAATTCCATACAAAATAATCCGTGATATTCCATACATTTAATTTTTATATATATATTTACACAAATCAATTATTCCCCTCTAAATTAATATTTTGAGACTATTGAGTATTAATTTAGTTGGGTTATTTATTATAAAGTGTTGTTTTCGGTTTTCTTGTTTAGAAAATGTTCATTTTCGGAATTCCTTGTTTAGTCGGTTTTATTATTCAGGAATTTTTTTTTTCATGGTTCCTTATTTAAGAAATATGTGTTAAGGAAATTTCCAACTCCTTTTGGAAATGCATTTTTTTTAAAAGATCCTTTTAGGAATGTTGAAATGCTAAATTTAGTTGAAACATTTTGGCTACAACAAAAAAGTGATTATAATAACAAGATGAAAGATGAAGTCAAAAATATCAAAGTGGCCTTATAGCATCCTGAAGTATTTTTCTTGTTCTTGAATATTATGTAATATATTTTATATTTTTAAGAAATCATTAATTTATACGGCAATCGTTATTGAGATTTTACACTATATTTCAAAAAGGAAATTATTAATTACTACAATAAGTGGGTTTATTAATTTTTTTTTACGTTGACCAAATCGGAACCGAGATTTTTTTTATTAATTTAGAGAGGTTATTAATTGAAACAAGATTAAATTTACAGGGATTTTAGTTTAGAGTTGGGTCGGGTTTGGTTAGGCCGAGGCCTGCTATTAGTCTATTATATTCCTGGACTGGCCACAAACTAGAATTACCTAGTCCAGAATCACGGGACAAGTAAAGACAATAACAACCCAATCACTATCAACTTCTGAAAGATAACAAAGTTCAAATTAATATACTAGCTCTAAAACACCCCTAAAAAAACTAATGTTTAATTTGTTTTTTCAAAAAATCTAATTACAATTTAATATATATAAATTCACAATCAATATTCAGTGATTATATATTATAGTGAAATTTAAAGTAAAGTCAATAAAGAACTATTTAGTTTAAAATTGTTAACTTGAATTAAATAACTAAACATGTTTTAATAGGACATCTTTGCATTCACCATTCTTTCTTTCCTCTTTTTTTGACAAACATTCCCCATTGTTTCTAAGCTATTGATTTGTGTCCTTCAATGAAACTCTCCCAAACACAGAAGATTATATATATAGGCTTTTAAAGAGGCAATCAGCTAAGGAGCGTGCGTGCGTGCAATTAATTAGATTATACATAATTAATTACCTTTATAAAACCATTTAATTGAATAATCTCCAGTGTCTAATTAATTATTTAATAAACTAAACAACATTGTGAAATCGGAATTCTGTACGAAATAATCCGTGTGATCATATACATTTAATATATAAATATGTTTACATAAATCAATTGTTCTCGTTATGTTAGTTATATAAGAAAATTAGAAAAATCTCTAAATTAATATTGTTGGAACCCACCTTAATAATTAACTTACAAGGTTTATTAATTTAAAGAGTTTTACCTTATAAAGTGTTATTTTATCTTATAAAATATATAAAAAATCGGTTCTTTTGTTTAGGTAAGGTTTCTTTTCGAGATTTCTTGTTTAGTTGGGTTCTTTTTTCAAGATTTCTTATTTAAGAACGATTTGTTAAAATAAATTCAATTCCTTTTGAAAATGTTAAAACGTCAAATTTGGTTGAAACCTTCTGACAATAATTTAAAAGATGAAAATGAATGTCAAAAATATTAAATATAGTAGCTTTATGCAAACTCGAATTGTGAAGTAATTTTCCAGTTCTTATATATTATATAATATATTTATACTTTCAAGAAATTATTAATTTATACGACCAAAAGGAAAGTATTAAATATTGCGATTGAGTGGTTTATTAATTTTATATACGGATCCAGTTTAGGATTGGGTCGGGGCATAGTTGGGCCGAGGCCTGCTATCAGTCTATTATATTCCTCCCAAACTAGAATTTACCTAGTCCAGAATATGGGATGACGTGTCGAACATCCATTAGTGGTGCAAGTACTCGGTGCATAACATCAAACATCTTGGTTCACGGAGAACAGATAGACTCGAATCGGTAAAAAGAGTGGACTTAAGCCATGTGTGAATCTGAAAAATCCGCCACGTGGTTATAAAACCACGTGTCATACATAAAAGACTACACGTGCAAAATCTGCCTTGGAAATCTTGATCGATCACTCTCTCTGCTAATTTTTTTTTTATAAAAAAAACACTATATGACCAGCCACTGTATTCGGAGAGACTTGACTCTGTCTTCAAATGTGAAATCATTTGCAATAATATTTACACGCAATTCAAGTGAGATCTCTTCTTCCTCTGTTTTCTCTGTTTTCTTCATCAGAATTTTTGCATGCAAAAACCTTTAATCTTTCTGGGTATATATATAGATGATATTGGTATCAATTTTTTGTTTAAACTGAGCTTGTGTTTTGCTCTTCAGATATCCATAACAAGAAAAAGTTACCACTTTTATAATTTCAAGCTAGACTGAATCATATTTATATTTATATATATACCAGAAAAAATGTCTGGTGTGACACTCGCGGTGGCTCCAAGAGAAGAGCAAGACAAGACGACGACGACGGCGACACTCCCGGGACAAAAAACCCAACAAAAGCAGCACCAGCACCAGCAAGACCAGACGGTCGTCGGCGGCGTTATGGGATCTTTACGCGTTATAGAGCTCCAGCTTGTAGCTTTCATCATGGTTTTCTCTGCAAGCGGTATTGTTCCGCTTCTCGATTTGGTGTTTCCGGCCTTCGCGTCGGCGTATCTCCTAATCCTGTCGAGGCTGGCGTTTCCGTCGCACGGCAGCGTCTCCTCCGCCGGGTCGACGGAGATTATCCAAGGAAGCAAGTTATTTAGGCTGTACGTGGTGGTTGGGACGGCGGTGGGGCTGTTCCTGCCGCTAGCGTACGTGTTGGGTGGCTTCGCGAGAGGAGACGACAACGCAGTCCGATCAGCGACGCCACACTTGTTCTTGCTTTCGTTTCAAATCCTGACGGAGAATATTATAAGTGGGTTATCGTTGTTTTCGCCACCGGTCAGAGCCCTGGTGCCATTGCTCTACACTGTGAGGAGAGTCTTCGTCATCCTCGATTGGGTTAACGATGTCTGGTTCAACAAAACTCTGCCTGCAAATGCACAATTCAAGGTACTTTAATAAATTTACGAGATTATCAATTTAGCCCTGATTTTTGTCTAAATATCAATATTTGTAAAGTTTTTTTTTTTAGCGCTTGTGCTCCTTTGCCTTGCAGGAAAAAAAAAACAGAGGATCAAATTCAAAACCCAGATAGATTAATTAACATTTGATCACATATTTGTAAAATTGTTGCAGGACATTGCATGGTTTTGGTTTGGGAGGAGTTTAGCAGTGGCAAATCTAGTGTACTTCTCAGTCAATCTCTTTGGTTTCTTGATTCCACGGTTTCTTCCAATGGCATTTGAGAGATATTTCAAGGAAAGAGACGAGATTCGAGGAAAATTTGCAGAGGATAAACTCTCTGCGGCTACAAGCAAGCCCCCACCACAAGAAGCAGATAAGAAATCCGATTGATTTTCGTCACAACACATGGGAACTAGTTTTGTTGTTGAAAAAGTACATTTTTTTTTTCTGTTTTGAAAGTTGTTTATGGTTTTGATTTTGTATAGATCCTCATGATTCTGTGTTGACTGTGAGAGACATTTATATTGCATGGTTTTCTTAATAGCCTAAAAGTGTCGAGCAGTATATTCCATCTTCTTGATTGTTGAGTTTGAGACTAGTAGAGTTCCATTAATTATGAAGTTCACGTTTATTGGTTATCTGATGTTATTATCATGGTGGGTGATAGTGGGAGAGAGAATTAAATAAACCCATTTGTTAATCATAACAGTAACTTAATGAATATGATTGTTAATAATGAGGAATTATTGTTTGATGTTTTCCTCACTACGATAGTACCATCAACATATTATGTACGTTCATTAGCTTTTTGCCCTTTTTGGGTTTACGGCTCGCAGATCTACCCATGCATAAGAGAAGAAAATTTTCATTCTAATACCGTGTATAGTGGGATTTGACTTAAAAAGTGTTGGAGCGGGAGTACACACCATTGTACACATACTTGTGTAGTGGGACTGTACAAGATTTTATTATTTTATTATTTTAAAAAAATATCATCTATTTAAATAATGTTATTATATTAACAATTTAAGTTTTTTATTTTTTAAAAATACATCAATTTAATCCATTTAATTAAGTATATATATATATATATATATATATATATATATATATATAAATATAATTTTATCATATATATAAGTATAATTTTACTCTTATTAAAATGACTTATTGATTTATAAAAATATATAATAATAAAATAATTTATAAAAACAAATAAAAAAAAATATATATATTATAAAGAAACTAATCAATTATGAAAAATATAACGTTAAAATAAATAGTAAATTGAAAGTATTTTAAAAAATATTTTTAAAAATAATAAGAAAGTTTTTTTAAAGTAAATGGATGTTCACCGTTGGATCTGGATCGATCCAATAGTAGAAATTTATTTATTTATTATTATTATTTTAAATATTTTTATTTTTAAAACATTTAAAAAAATTATGAAAATATTTTTAATTTATTATTCCTTTTTAATTTTATATTTTCTATAATTCATTAGTTTTATAAAATTATTATTATTTTTTTAAAAATTGATGTTTATTTATTTTTAAAACCATTTTAGTATTATTTATGTTTGATGTGAATCATTTTGATAAGAGTAATATATATATTGAGTTTATCATTAATATTCTGATCAAATTGACTAAAGTGTATTTTGAAAAAAAGGAAGCACTTATGTTAATATAACAAATTTTACAACTTTTATATATAAAAGTTGTTATATTAACAACTTAAAACTTTTTTTTTTTAAAAGTACATCACTTTAGTCAATTTGATCACTATATATATATATATATATATATAGTTTACCATTAATATTTTGGTCAATTAGATTACAGTGATGTATTTTAAAAAAATAATAATAATTAAGTCGTTAATATAACAAATAAGTTTAAATAAATGATATTTCACCAACAAAATTAAAGTAGGGATTTAAAACCTCCTAATGAGCAAGGGTACACCACATACTTGTATAGTATGATTAAAAGCTCTTAACGACTAAAAGGTACATGTTATAGTAAATAAAATTGGACATTTTATGTGTATAATGAGACTTAAAATCATTAAAGGAGCATGCCATCGGAAAACTTTTGATATTGTGTAGGTTGGGATTTGAAACGACCAAACACGGAAAAAGTGAAATGTCTGAGCTTTTCTCCTTTGCCTTTACTAAAATGAAGTGAAACCTAAACCTATGTGATGTGGATTTTGAACCTGCCTGGAAAGCAAAATTCTGTATAAAAAAAATAAAATTGTGTAGGAACATGGAGGTCACATATAATAAACCTAATAGGCAGAGAAGTCAAAACAAAGGCCCTTGCATATTTTTTGAGCTCACCGCCTACTTTTTATGCCTTAAAATTTACCACGCCGTTCTTGGTACTTTGGTCGGTTGTCCTTATCTACATTTTGACGAAAAGACTTTCATGCCCTCCTGTATTTAGATGGCTTGATATGGAAAAAGTGCCGAAAGTGATTGGCTGTCCGATGGTTAAAAAGGTAAAAACATGACCTGTGCGTGTGTTTGTGTGCGGTGAGGAACAAGTAGCGTAGCGTCGCGTCGTAGACCACCAACCCACAACGGTCATGGTCACTTATTGCCTGAACAGTGTCAGTTGCACGCGCGGACAAGTGCGTGCTTCTAGACGGAAGAGCTTTCGGCAAAGAAAAGTGCTTTTGAACTTGGTTTTGATTAGGTTTTCAAAAAACAAAAAAACAAGTTAATTTTGATCAATTGAAGAACTACTTGTTTTATTTATGGAGGCAGTCAATCTACGGTTGATAAATGAAGTAACAAATTAGTAATTAGTTTTTTTTTAAAAATAAAAAATTATAATAATGATTGAGTGAAGAGTCTACCAAACCTGGCAATGCAAATATAACTTCTGTAATAAAAATTCACTCACTTTACTCAGGTTGGAGTACCAAGTACCAACAAATTAGTTTACAGAAATTGACTCATTTTAATCATACTTTATGTGGCACAAAATCACAAATTAGTGCAGTATCTTATGCAAAAGTAATAAATGTTGACTATGACATTTCTTTCTTTCTTTTTTCCATACAATTAATCCAATATATATATATATATATATATATATATATATATATATATATATATATATATATATATATTATAATTTAGATAAACCTCAAGACTATTACTGCTACACTTTTATGAATGAAATTGCTCAGTAAAGAATGGTTTTAAAAATAATTTTAAAATAGTCCAACAATTTTTTTTTGTTTTGTTTAAGAAAATTTCTTTTTTTTTTTTTTTTGATATATTAGATTCCAAAGTGGGTTTAAACATTAAGTAGTACTTTTTGGAGGTGTCATTTCAATATTGTCACTACTTTAATAACTTATATTTAAAAGGCACATATTATAGTGAACGGATAAAAATACCATCAATAGTTGTTCCATCAGATTTCTTTTATTAAATTTTTTACAGTAAAAGTTGTGAAATAAAGCGAAAAAGTTCCATTGAAACTCAGGTGCTACGCAAACGCATTCGGGAGTCGAGCTCCCCACCGATCTCGCGGGGATCGAGCTGCTCGATTAGCTCGCGGGGGGCAAGGACAGCGCCCCTCGAGCTTTATTTTTTTCTAGTCAGTACTTAAAAAGCTCGAAACCTTTACTAAAAAGCTCACTCAATTTAACTATACTAATTTTTGATATGTCGTATGTTGATAAAAGCTCGAATTCTTTCCAAAAAGCTGGAAAATAGTCAAAAAATTAAAAGCTCGAACCAATAGAAAAAAAGCTCGAACCAATAGAAAAAAAGCTCGGACCAATACAAAAAAAACTCTGATTAATAGAAAAAAGCTCGGATTAATACAAAAAAAGCTTGGACCAATACAAAAAAAGCTCGGACCAATGCAAAAAAAGCTCGGACCAATACAAAAAAAAACTCGAACCAATACAAAAAAAAACTCGAACTAATGAAAAAAAAACTTTGGCCAATACAAAAAAAGGTCGAATCAATACAAAAAAAGCTCGAACTAATGGAAAAAAAGCTCGAACCAATACAAAAAACTCGAATTCTTTCCAAAAAAATAAAGAAATAGTAAAAAAAAAAAAATCTCGAACCAATAAAAAAAAAGCTTGAATTATTTCCAAAAAAACTCGAAAATAATCAAAAAAATAACAGCTCGGACCAATAGAAAAAAGTTCGAACTAATAGAAAAAAAGTTTGAATCAATACAAAAAAAGTTCGAACCAATACAAAAAAAACTCGAATTCTTTCCAAAAAAGCTCGAAAATAATCTAAAAAATAAAAGTTCAGACCAATAAAAAAAAACTCGAACTATTAGAAAAAAAGCTTGAACCAATTAAAAAAAAACTCGAAAAAAAAATGAAAAAAAAAGTCGGAAAAGAATAAAAAAAAGCTCGTATAAATTCTGGAAACTACACGTTCATGTACGGATTGATACATTGTTAAACCAGTCACAAATGCATGAAAGAAAAGAAGGTGAGCGATTTTCAAATAACGTTTTTAGAAAGAGAATGTAACTTTTATTTTTTAAAGTGTAGATAGAAGCACAAAAACAAATTTTAAGAGCAATTTAGGTAGTTCATCGTAATATGTGCTTTTTAAACATAAGTTATTGAACTTATGATATCATTACAATACAATAAAAAAATGTGACATTCCTCGCTATTTCAACTTCCAAAGTTTACTATAGACCTGTAGTTTCACGTTATTAAACAGTATTTAGTGAATTAACATAAAAAATAATATAAGTAATATTTAGTGAATTGAAAAATCTTTATCATTTCTCATCTTTTCGAATTTTAATTTTTTCAAAAATAAATTCAATGGATGTTAGCTATGGTTCTAGTGAATGACAATGAAGGTATACTATAATAGGATAACTTTAGATAATAAAAAAATTAAATAATAAACGATCAATAATGTAAAGTACGAGAGAATAAATAGTGGGGCACACGCGCCCACAAGAGAAGGTAAAGTAGCAGTACCAACCTGAAAAAACAAGGAACGGTGACCTCTCTCCTCTACTCTGCGCTCTTGAGTCTTTCCTAGGAGAAGACGTACCCTTCCCCTGCCTTGTTTTTCAAGTAATTTAACTAATTTAATTAATTTAAATAAATCCAAAATTCAAAAAAAAAAAAAAAAAAACCCTACTCTGTGAGCCTGTGTAGTGTGTACCGCGCGCCTCTCTATTTTTCTCACTTTTTGCAAGTAACGCCAAAAGTATTCACAACCCAATAGAAAAGAAAAAGGATAAGCAAAAGTTAAGTTGAAGAACCCCCATTTTTTTTCTCATCATCAACATCAACAACAACAACAACAAAAAATCAAACAAGAAAAAGAATCGATGAAGATAAAAAACAAAGGTAAAGTATACCCATCTCCATCTCCATCTCCATCTTTGTTTTCTTCATCGTCATCGGTATGTTCAAACGCCGCCGGTGGAGGTGGAGGAGGAGGATTGGACTACCTGTCTGTGTTGAAGCTCCTCCCAGCAGCCATTATCGCTCTAGCTTCCGTCCTCCCTCTCCAAGACCGTGAAGTCCTTGCTTATCTCATCATGCGCTCCATGAAAACCACCGTCTCCTCCTCCTTCTCCGCCGCCGCTGTTGCCACCAACCCACCTTCTTTTCCCCAGAAGAAACCGTCCAAGAAATCAACCCCAAACAACAGTGGTAGTAGCGGTAGTCAACACAAGGCTCCTGGTCTCTACTGCGACTGCTTTGACTGCTACACCAGCTTCTGGTTCAGATGGGACTCGTCGTCTAACCGTGAACTCATCCACCTAGCTATCGAAGCTTTTGAAGACCACTTGACCAGCGGCGAGAGCGAGAAGTCCAAGAAGAACGGCAAAGGCAAGAGAAGGGACAAAACGGCACGCCGTTTCCCTGCTGATAATAACAACACCACCACCACCAACAACAAAAAACTGGTCAATGTTATTCCGGGTCCGGGACAACTCGAATCTTCAGTTATCAAAAAACAAGTCGAAATGACAGAGGAGTCTTCAGGAAGCACGGTTTTTGTCGCTGCTGCTGAAGTGTCGCCGATGAGTTCGCCGGAGAGAGAATCCGGTTCGGCTGAGAACAATGAAGCGGCGGATATCACCATCGGGTCTTCCCCGACCGAGGAAGAGTTGACGGAGGTTGTACGGCCGTCAACGGCGACCAGCTGCATCACCCACCACAAGGGTTTGGCTAGAAAAGTCTTGCCGGACGTGTTAGGGTTGTTCAATTCTCGTTTGTGGTCTCTTTGGAGTCCGAATGTTTAGTTAGGTCCAACAACAAAAGAAAATTGCAATTTTCTTTTTTTTTTTCCTCTCGTTCGTTGTATTTTCGAGCCCAAAAAAAAAATTTGAGAGGAATTTTTATTTTTATTTTAATATTTTTGATGCTAAGAAAATGAAATATTCGCTTCTCGAATGTTAATTATTGGTCCCTCTTTTGAAATTGAAACCATTTCTTTTTAATTTTTCTCTATTTGTGGATTTAATTGGCTGAATTGGAAGCTTTTGTACTTTTAGGGATATTAAGATTTTATTCCCTCTAGTTAGTGTTAATCTGGTTTTGGTCCACTGGTTTTTTGAAGTACTAACTTTAGTTCTTCTGTCACAGTTTCCGTTTATTAACAACGTTAGAGGACAAAATGACTATACTGCCCCTGTTAGCTGTAAAAAGACCTTCATGCCCTTCATGCCCTTCATGCCCTTCATGAAGTGGGTTGTTGGGCTTGCTAAACGCACCCCGGCCCAGAACTAAATGCACCATGAAACAAGTCATATTGGGCCACTGAGTGCACATTAGAAATTGCTGAGTATACCCCCTTGTATCAGCTTGATGTCAGCGTTATGTCATATCGTCTTCCTCAACCAGCGACCCGTTGACGGTCCGACCCGGACTTGGTTCTTGACCCGGTTGACCCGACGTGAAACCCGATTGTTCTACACAGTTTCCGACTGTTTTCTACCCAGATTGATGGTCGACAGTTTTCCGGTTCGTTTCCCTCCCATTCCAGCCTCTCACGACACGTTTTTCATGAAATCACCAAATCTAGAGAGAGAAATTAGAGTGATTGAGAAAGAGAGAGAGAGAGAGAACGAGAAATATGAGATTTGGAGAGAGGGATTGGTGGTGGCGGTGCTTCGGATCGTTTGGCTTTTAGTGGTGGCGGTGGTGGTGGTGATGGTGGTGAACGAGGGAGAGAGACTGTGAGGGATATGAAGAGATATGAAGAGTGAGGAAGAGATTGGAGTCAATTTCTTAATTCCTAAAATCTGGGGGTTATTGTTTAATTATTATTTGTGTAGATATATAATTATATAAATTTATCAAGTGTAATTATATGTATTTATGAAGGGTATTTGTGCATTTTTTAGGGTCAATTTCTTAATTCCTAAAGTTTGGGGGTTATTGTATATTTATTATTTGGGTATATATATAATTATATAAATTTATCAAGTGTAATTATATGTATTTTTAAGGGTATTTGTGTCTTTTTTGGGGTCAATTTTTTAATTCCTAAAGTTTTGGGGTTATTGTTTAATTATTATTTGGGTAGATATATAATTATGTAAATTTATCAAGTGTAATTATATGTATTTTTGAAGGGTATTTGTGTCTTTTTGGGGTCAATTTCTTAATTCCTAAAGTTTTGGGGTTATAGTTTAATTATCATTTAGGTAGATATATAATTATATAAATTTATCAAGTGTAATTATATGTATTTATGAAGGGTATTTGTGTCTTTTTCTAAAAAATAATTTATATTTTTAATTTTTAATATTAATTATTTGAATATATATATATATGTACTTTAAAATTTTTAAATGAAATACTATTTTTACCCTTATTAATGGAAAGCTTCTAGAAGCTTTTATCAAAATTTCCATAATACCTTTGTTGACCTAACGGAAGTCAACGGAAAACTAACAGAATTGGACAGTAGGGACTGGATTCGATATTGTCAGAGAACTGATGGACTAAAGTTAGTAATTAAAAAAACTAATGGACTAAACCTAGATAAACGTAAAATAGAGGGACTAAAATCTTAATATCCTTTATTTTTAATTCAACACTAAATAGTACCGGAATCTAAGAAGATCGATCTTTAAAAGCATGGATTAAATTATTCATAACTCGAATAACTATCTTATTAGCAATTAGCCGCCACGAGGTCACTTGAAAAAGTCTTGAATAATCAAAACTATTTTAGGTGATTACTTATTTATTTATTTATTACTTAGCAACTAAGTATTTGATTAGGTGAAGATAGTTTGGGAGGTAGGCCAATCATATTATAGTATTGCTGGTTAGTGGGATACAATCATATAAATAAAATTGCATTATGGTCTTTATTATTTTATATGGTAAATAATTAAACTGGGATATTATCATAATATATTTATAATTATTTTATATATCTGCCAAATAATTGGTTCAATTATTATTATTATTATTTTCGATTTTCCATGATTCCTTATTGGGTTCTGGGTCTCTTTTCAAGTAATAAATATTTTGTCTTTAATTTAACATTTTCTCTAAGACCACTAACTTGGGTTAGGAGTCCAGTGTCCTATGTTTCATACATCATCAAGCTAGGGAGGTCTGACAAAATTTGATTACCCTAAAATGAAGGGACAAGTGTGAAAACTCAAAACTGGCATTTGATTTCACAATGTCAAGCTACATTTCTTATACGGACAATAATGTTCTCTGTGAGTTTTTGCATTTATGAGTGCGACAATTAATGATTATGATGTGGTCCTTGTAAGTTCTAACATAGTTTGAGATTTGTTGTTTTGAGATTTGGTATTTTCATGGGAGGATATATTAGCCGAATGGAGAGTAATTATTAATTTAAGAATAATTTGTTATGTTGAGTGTACACAGTAGATTTGGTCAGGAGGGCAATTATGGTAATTTGAATGTCCTAAATTCTGAAAAATTGGAAAGCCCCCATTGGACACAATTGGCAAACAAGAATGTTATTTGATTTTGATACTATTTTTGAGAATCGGCAAAAAGGGCAAATTATTAGTACATACACAGATAGATAGTGAAGGCTTCTTACATATAAATCCTCATGGATATAAAATTATGTTTAAACCATAAGAGTAACATTATATATGTTACAGAGTGATTTTTACACTCGCTCAAATATCAGAACAATTATATAGATAGATTATTGCGACTTTGAAAGTTGTTTCCAATTTTTTTATGAAATAGAGATTAAACATCAAAGTTCAATTTATATTTTAGAGATTCGAAGAGAGATAAAGTACGAATAGTAAGAAAGGTTGATAACAAATGTTAGAATCTGTCTGTAATATAATCCAACGAAACAATATAGGAAAATGAAGGGCATGTAGTGGGCACTTTGATGGGATGGTGAATTGATGGTAATGGCGTGTGTGCATGCAATGCAAAGGCTAGCAAACAAGCAAGGACAGTTGAGGGGATTGAAAAAGCCTTATCGCAATATATTGGCATGTGAGTTGCAGGGCAATCTAAATAGGCAAACAAAGGCAACAATTTAATTCATTATTGTCTCTTTCTCTTTTGTTTGCTTTTTCACTTACAAAAACTTTGACATCAATTCTGAACACAAACCCCATCATAATGTCAGCACTCACCACCACCACTTCAATGTCATTTGCTTTTATTGTATAGGAGCTTTGTAAGGTTTCATGAGTTGTTAGCTTATCCATTGTTATAATATTATCAATCTACAAGCGCAATTGATGTTCGGTGTCCGGAATTTGATTGAATATACCGTGTTTAATCTCAATAGGTTCCGACTGACCCCTAACCTGATTAGATATTTGATGGATTTAGGAATCGAAATAGTTTAATCCAATTCAGTAGAATCTTAAGATAACCATAGTAGTTCGGACTTTTTAGGGTATGACTTATTCTTGATAAAGAAATTGAAAAGAGTTTATGCAAGTCAATCAAAGGCATTAAACAAGCCAATCCCTAACGTAATGTAGAAAGATGCATATAATGTATACTTACAAGTAAAGATAAGTATGACAATTAGAATGAGCATCTACTATGTTAGTAATTGAAAGCAATTAAAGGACTCAAGATTCCTAGTCTTTTCAAGTCAAATCATTTTGGGGTCAATTTTTATTATTCTTTTTTTTTGTCATTGTCAATTCTATAGTCCCACAACAATTTTTTTGCTCTTCATTATCATCATCATAAACTTATAATTGGACCTCTTTCAAAAAAAAAAAAACCAATTCTGGATTGGGTTTGGGCCTATCAAGAATTTAACTTGTTCTAGGCTATTAATTAGATTTATGGCCCACTCAAATTAAAATCGGTTGGAAATAAATATAGATGATAATTGAATAAAATTAACTAGGCTTATCGACAACAAAATGAATTGAAAGAAGGGTAGACCAACAAAAGAGAATAAATGTCCACAGTTAAATTCAATTAATGGCAGAAAATCTAAAGTTAAATGTTGCTAAAATTCAGATGTTTACATTTGAAAGTTTTCTTTTTTCTTTTTTTAAGAGAAAAGAGATATCAATAATCAAATAAGATTACAAAATAGCTGGACGATCACCCAGAATAATCGGAGGAACCGACTCATGGGCCTCCTCTATCCAAAACACTTAAAAGGGTGGTAAATTAAAACTACGAGAGCTGCTCCAATTATCATGCATTATAATATCAATTTATCAATGTTGATGATCAAAAGGATAACAAATTTATAGCAGATTTTTTTTTTTTGAGGAATCAAACTACCTAAAAGTAGTCACTTAGAAAATGTTCAAGCCTTGGAACCAAACAAAAAGATCAAACCTAAAACACATATCATATGATCATGATCAAAATGATCTTGACATTTTGGGACCCATGAAGCTTGACTCTGAGATTGAATTATGAAGATTATTAAGAAAAAAAATATACCTCAAGATAACGAGAAAATGGCAACCTATACATATATAAATAAAGACTCGTCATCATGATTCATGAGAGATACTTGCTACCTAGCTAGCAACCCTAGTGATATTGCTTACAATAATAATCCTTATTTTTAGAAATTCAAAAGTAGGAAAAGTCATTGAATAATTATTATTATTATTATTATTATTATTTATTATTATTATTATATATTCCATATTCCATAATTTCTTTTATGGAAATTGCTAAAAATGATCACAACTATTAGAGAAAATTCGTTTTTAACAACATATGAAAATTTATTCGTTAATAACAACATTTTAAAAAAATTACTTGAATGCCTCGTATAAAAACCATCTCTAAACACTTTCCTTCTCTTTTCTCTTTTTTCTCTCTCCTTTCCTTTCTCTCTCCCGATCTCTCTCTCACATCGGCGGTGTGCCGACGAACCATCGACGGCCTCCTCTCTCTCACCGAACCTCTCTTTCTCTCTCCCCACACCTTTTTCTCTCTTCTCTCTCTCTCTCTCTTTCACTCTCCTTTCCTTTCTCTCTCACACGACGTCGAAGACTTGCTGGAATACCGGTGTGCCGTCGCCTGGGCTTCATGACCGTCCAGCAACGCCGTCGAGCTCCCCCTCCGCCGGTGATTAGATCTGCAGAAAAGAAGAAGAAGAAGAAGAAAACGAAATACCTATAAACCCAGAACATTTTAAGTTTCAATATTTCAATTTAATCAAAATTTCAAGTTTCAAAATTTGAAAACGAAAAACTTAAAAATCCAGAACATTTCAAGTTTCAACATTTCAATTTAAGCAAGATTTCAAGTTTCAAGTTTCAAGTTTCAAGTTTCAAGTTTCAAGTTTCAAGTTTCCAGTTCTAGTTTCTAGTTTTTAGTCGTGATTTCAAGTTTGGTTCCAGATTTTAGTCATGATTTCAAGTTTGTTTTCAGTTTTAAAGAAAAAATCAAATTCAGAGGTATTTTTATAATTTATAGATATCCACTTTTTTTTTTAAAAAAGTAGCTATTAACGAATAAAATTTCGAAAGTGGTTACAAACAAAAGTTTAGTGTTTCCCATGACTATTTTTTGTTTTCTCTCTTTTGTTTTTGGTAGTATCAAAAGGGTTCTAATAAATTATAAATCATTTTCTTTGTCGTATTTATGTGAAATTGATAAAAATGTTTTGTATTTCAATATAGGGAAATTTCATTATCCTGATTGATTTAAGGATTTATCGAAAATATCTTTGAAATGCTGACGATTTTGATCAATATTTTTTTTATATAAAAAAAATCTATTCTACAAGAAAGGTTTTAATTTATTTATAGTTAAACCAAATCTTAGAAGACATAAATGAAATCTATGGAATGAAAAACACCATTTTATTTTAATATATATATTTTTAATCAAAAACTTTTTAATGAACTTAACAATAAATTAACAATAACATTAAAAAAGGTGGAGCACATTGATAAATACTTGTCTATACCAAATAAACAGCAAGGCCCCGATATTGAAGAAATTGAATTGCTTTTCAAAAATTGAGATTCAACTATTTAGCTCATTTTGATTATTGACTGATTCTTTACTCATCGTATGTAACTTATAAATTCTTTTAATATGAATATCTACTAATTATTTGTTAAGAAGATTTGTAACACATTTTTGTTCTTTTCTGGTCACAGTATAATTATTAGCCATACTTATTTGTGAAGTCGATTAGATGTGAGATTTTAAAAATATCTTGACATTGATTTACGTACATTAAACATGTAAAAGCAAACTTTAAGCAACCTTGGGTGATCATTTGAGTTTTGAAATGTTCAATGACAGATTGATAGGTTCAAATCATGTTGGATACCAAAAAAAATTCATCAAATGACTCCTTCCAAAATTGTCTAACAGTGAAATTCAATATAATTTACAAATACTTATATATATATATAAAGAATTGTCTTACAGTGAAATTCGGTATAATTTAATTATCTACGTACTCTTATAATAAGTATGAAAAGAGTTGTTGTCTAGTCAAATGCAAATTCATTTTGATGAAAAAAAAAATGTACACATGATTATGTTTTTACATTTGAACTGGGTCTCATTACATGTTGTAATGTCATGTTGCATATATTATCGTTTCGTGTAAAGTTCCGTGATTCACATTTTAACAAAATTCTTGGATTTCAAGATGAAATGTCTTGTTGTGTATATGTTTAAGAATGATCATCATCTCTAATTGTACGGTTGATCTTTTGATTTTGGACGACTCTTGTAAGTTATAAGATATAAGATGTGATTTCTTATTATGTACATGTTTAAAAATAATCATCATCTTTGATTGTCAAATTGATCTTTTGATTTTGGACCACCCCTATATGTTATAAGATATAAGATCTGATATCTTGTTATGTACATGTTTAAGAATGATCATCATCTCTAATTTTAAAATTGATTTTTTAATTTTGGATGACCCTTATATGTTATAATATACACAGTTACATTATTATTGTTGCATAAAGTCGAATTACATGTTATTACAATCATATGATTCATATTTTAACAAAAGTCGAAAACAATAGATATTGATTAAACTGTTTTTAAATATATTAAGATATAATACTTTACGAGCATGTTTAAAGGTGATATATATATATATTTGTTGATCTCTGATTTCGACTTTTGAACCGTCAGATTATACATGCACACATGAGATCGGAAAATAAAAAAGAGTAGGATTTAGGGATGTATAGCAATCACTTTCGATTTACAACATATTAGACCCACATAATATCCATGTCAATTGTTTAATTTGTGGTGGCATTGGCAATGTCTGAGTCTGCTATAGTTTCCGATCTGGTACACAAAAACTGTACTATACCTCTGGCAGTTGGTAATATCAATCAACAATCATAGAATTATCGGATCATCACGTCCCACAAAACATGAAAGAAGAAAATTAAGATGATGATCATCCATCATATGGGGGGGCCATGACACGAACGTCCCGTCCGACGGTGATTATTGCCATTGTGGATGTGGATGTTTGTGGGAACCGTACATCTTGATGCAGGGGAATATTGATGTGGAGAGAGAGTAGACAAATGAGCAGACCCCAAACATTTGATAGTCTTGTTCTTGTTCTTGTTCTCTTTATTACACTCCTCTTATGCTTACAATACAATTTAGAGCCACCCAATTTGATCTTTTACATATTATTATTATTTAAACCTCTATCCATGGTAAGAGGAAATAATTTATACACCTAGCTAGTCGGTGAAACAGATTAGGTCGGCTGTATCTCTTGATAGTCAGATTAAAAATCGTTGAGTATTATAAAATTAATTGTAAATTATACTATTCATTCAATCTTTTGGGATTAATTTCCCATATCTAACATTAATTTTTACCGTTCAAGTTTTATGCAATCAAACAACTTTTGAGTGTTAATTTGGTGGTGAGCATCACTCATTTAACCTTACATCAAAATTTAACTTTTTTCTCTTAAATATAACTATTGAGTTGCATTTTTATACATCAATACAGTGAATAGTGCAAAATAAACTAAATATTGTATTGTATTATTATTTTAAATTCCTAATATAAATATAGTCCGTAGCACCAAGCGAACCCTTAGGGTACGTTTGGTGCGCTTGTTTGGATTGGATATGATTGAACTATTTTTATGGGATTGGATTGGATTGGGCTGGACTGGATTTGACTGTATTAAATTAGTACTGAGACATATTTGGTGCAGTATGGATTGAACTAAAATAATACCGTCTCTTGTTTAGTGTAGTATAGGATTGGATAAAAAATAATTGAATTTTTTTTTTTTGTGAGAGGTAAGTATAAAATTATATTAAAGAAATAAAGTAGTTTTAATAAATTCAAAAAAATAAAAATAAAGCTATTTTAAATTAAATTTGGTTTAAAAAAATTATTAAATTATTATCTTGAATAAAATAAATTATTTAAAAAATTAATATAATTAATTTGAAATAAAATAACATTAAATTTTAATTAATTAAAAATGTTTTAAAAAAATATTATAATAAAAATAACATATGTTAATTTAATTTTAAATCAGATTGAATAAATTTAATATTTTAAATATAAATAATATAATTTTTTTAGAAAATAAAGAATAAAAGTCTAGGACTAAAATAGTCCCAGCCAAAAAAGTGAAAAAGAAAAGTTTTATAAAAAAAATAACTGAAAAAAACAATAAAATAAAAGAGAAATTAAAAAGAAAAAAAAAATTAAGAGTGAGGCTAAAAATATTCCCAACCATCTGTAGTGGGACTAAATAATCTCACTACAATAGGATAACATATGGGCCCCATTGAGGGAGAGGTTTATACATAGTCCCTCCATACATTCAACAAACATAGGGAAAGGACTAGTAATAGTCCAATCCTGTCTAATACTTTGTAACAAACGCAACCTTAGTGAATTGTGATCGATGATCTAATCTGTAATAAGAATGGACAACTCTGATATGATCATGATGATCAATATGGTCTTATAACTAGGGATGTCAATGGTACGATCGAGGATGGGTTTTCAATTACCATCCCTAATACCAATTTGTATGAGAAAATACCATCCCGATGAATAGCCAACTTAAAATAAATGGTGCAGGTACGAGTATTCCCCATTAGGGGTTTACCCATACCATCCTCATCTCATTAATATATTTTTTTATGACTTTTATAAAATCATATAAATATTATTGAATAATAATATGAAACTAATAATGTATGAGGTATATTATATGTTGTATGTAAATTTTACCAAGCATACACGTCACTGACAGGAATGAAAAAATAGCCAGATGTATGCTTAGATGGACATCCGGAAAATATCCTACAAGGCATCATTAAAAAGGAGCAAACCCGAGTAAACATATACTGAATAAAGACCTACTCGGGATCAGTTAACAACACTCGGGACTGGCTAAAACAACGCATTCACTCGGGCTTAACGGCACTACTCGGGACCATCAGGTATCAGTCTTACTCGGGAGTAAATACAACCCGAATAAGAACTTATCGTACGGGTTAAGTCATTAAATACGCAAAGATATTCTTCATGAAGAAATCCCAGATAAAGGACCTTTAAGTTAGAAGAGTCCCTCAATCAGGAAACAACTTGATTCCTTTTCGAAGACTACATTCTTATAAGGAAACAAGTCAAATTGAACTACGCTACTAGAATCCCACTCAATTTCCATAAGAGACTCCGAAACAGGAAAGAAGACAAATCAACCTTAAGCAAGTAACCAAGTCACCATTAAATACAAATATCTAGTATTACTTGTACAAAGCAGATTAGGGTTCTATAAGCATATAAATAGACCCATAATCTGGCTTGAAAAGATATAGACAATATAGCATACAGTAATCACAAATAATACAGAGAGAAAAAGGGAGATCGAGAGCTTGTAAAAACATCTTATTCTCTTAGTGGATTTTGGCTTGGTTGATCTTTCAACCACCCGTGGATGTTTCTCCGACCATCGGAGTTTTACCACGTAAACCTTGTTTTTTTTACTCTCTCTGCATCTCTTTCTCTTTGAATCAATAGCCAAAATCCAGTCCTTGTTGGCTTTTCTGGCATAATCCAGAAAACGACGCCAAAGATCACCAGGCGATTTTCATACTGGCAATACGTCACAAAATCCTGCATCAAACACAGAAAACCAACCTGCACACCTGGCAGGGATCCAGCAAGTTCCTCCATTCAGTAGAGATCTTACGCCGCGTTTCCAAGAGTCCCTGCAGCAATTAGTGATGGACGCAGCAAAGGAAAGGATTGACCTAATGGCCGCAGGAGCGCATACTCTCAATCCTCCACCCTCAAGGCTCCGTTCAATGGTGGTAGGACCAGGAATAACTATGTCAAAAACCAGAAGGAACTCTTCCCCTATCAATCCGGTCGAACAGAAAACACTAGAGGAGGAGAATCACCAAAAGCTGGATCGCAATCAAACAGTACGTGCCAGACATCGTAAATACGATCGGCGCAGAGGACGATCATCATCAGAAGACAGTGATCAACACCATCGTAAACGTCATCATGGAGTCACACGAGGGTTTCGGCATCAGAGTGAAGAATCTGAGGAAAGAATGACAGTCACCCAACGGTTCAACCGTCAGAGAAGCCCGGTAAGGGACAGAGATATTACAATCCATAGCCTGACTCGAGAAGTAGAGAATAATAGGCGACAGATGGAGGCACTTGTCAGACGTTACGGTTACAACGATCTATCCGACGACGACTCCGACAGTCCATTTACCAGGGAAATTTTACGGACCCCTTTCCCATAAAGATTCAGGATGCCACATGTGGAACAATTCAAAAAAGATACAGATCCAAAGGAGCACGTTAGGCGCTACAAAAGTGTCATGGCTCAATATGCCCGCAGTGACCCCCTGTTGTGTCTCAACTTTCCACAAACACTTGGGGACACAGGCTCAAGATGGTTCGGAAGACTACCTCCGACAAGCATCGGAAATTTCAGCGAGTTGAGCAGGAGCTTCTCAAGGCAATTCATGAGCAACGTTCACAGAAAGAAGTCGGTGGCCTACCTCTCTCAAATAAAACAGAGGAAGGACGAGTCATTAAAAAAATTCTTGGGCCGGTTTGGCCAAACAGTATCAGAGATTGGCAGCGCTAATGATGAAGCCATTATTGCTGCCTTCACCAATAACTTGCAGAATGGACGATTATCCTTCGATTTGAAAAGAGCACGGCTGACAAGGTATGCCGACATGATGGATATGGCGGGAGGATACGTTCTGGCTGAGGAAGAAGAGTTAGCTACAGGAGGAAGCTATATGCATGGAGGAAAGCCCGAACAGAGAAATACCGAATCCAAGGGGCAGAATCAAAAAGAAAAACAGAAAGGGAACAACAAGGAGAAAAATAAGGATGGGGGTAATGGGCGCAACGCCGAACGGTCCACAGAGAAATACAGCGGCAGATATACCAATTACACCCCTCTTCGGAAGAAACAAGAAGAAATTCTAGCCATCATGGAAGAAAAGAATATGGTACAAGAACCGCGGCGACAGGCACAGTTAGCATGGAGAGATACAACCAAGTATTGCAGGTTTCATAAAGAGACCGAGCATGAAACTTCGAAGTGTTTTCAGCTTAGAGATTACATAGAAACCCTTATTTGGGAAGGGCACCTGCGGGACGTAGTCTTAAAAAAAAGACGAGAGATCGGAAGTCAAGAAAGCCAAGGCTGATCACAACCCTGGTCAAAACCTAAGAGCCAGCCCCGAAGCCAATGAAGTAATACATACAATCTTCGGAGGACCTTCTGGGAGGAGCAACAGAGAACAGACTCAGGAAGTCCGAGAAGCAGTAGAAGCCAGGAATAACTTCGACGTGAATTCGGTTGAACCAGACCCGAAGAGGGTAAAGGAAGGATGGGACCCGATAGTCTTCACAGAGGCAGATTCCCACGGCGTCGATGTTCGATCCAATGACGCTTTGGTTATAAGTGCCCGGATTGGCCATAGGGAAGTCCGAAAAATTTTAATAGATAATGGGAGTTCAGCAGACATCTTAAGTGTGGCCGTATACGACCAGCTAAGATTGGACCGAAAAGATTTACAGTCTTTCCATACTCCATTAAGAAGATTTGGGGAAATAGTGGTCAGGTCACTTGGGACAGTCAAATTACCTGTGAAGATCGGAACGGCACCATGCCAGATGACTGTCCTGCTCGACTTCGTGGTAGTTGATTTGGATAATTGGCCGTATAATACGTTATTGGGTCGGTCATTCCTAAATAAAACAAGAGCCGTGACTGCCACTTACGCATTAATGATCAAATTCCCAACAGAACAAGGGGTTGGGATAGTCAAGGGATCCCAAGAGATAGCCCGAAGAGCAAACCTGTCGGTATATAGAGACAAGCATGATGCCGAACAAGTGTGCACCATAATGCAGCCAAATGAGAATGAAGAATCCTTGTCATTCGAACTAGATCCAAGGGAGGGCTCGAATGAATACAAGACAGAAGTGGCCGAAATACTACTCGAAGAAGACAAACCAGACAGGAAAGTGAAGATCTGGGCAAACTTGGAAGAAAAAATCAAGCGAGAATTGACCAATTTGCTCAGAGAATACAAAGATGTATTCGCCTAGAGTCATGAAGATATGATCGGAATAGATGTCCGAATAATATCCCATCACCTCGCAGTAAGCCCGAATGCCAAACCGGTAGTACAAAAGAAAAGATCGTTCAATCCTGAAAGAAGTCAAGCAATCAAACAGGAGGTCGAAAAGTTACTAGCGACGGGATCAATCAGAGAAGTCAGCTACCCCCAATGGGTCGCTAACGTAGTCCTCGTCCAGAAGAAAAATGGACAATGGAGGATGTGCGTAGATTTCAAGGATCTAAACAAGGCGTGTCCGAAGGACAGCTTCCCACTCCCAAGAATAGACCAGCTGGTGGATGCCACAGCAGGTCATGAACTGCTCAGCTTCATGGATGCTTACTCAGTATACAATCAGATCCGGATGAACAAAGCTGACGAAGAAAAAACAGCTTTCACAACGGATCAGGGTTTATATTGCTACACAGTGATGCCTTTCGGTTTAAAAAATGCATGAGCCACGAACCAAAGGTTGGTCAACACGATCTTCACTCGGCAAATAGGAAGGAACATGGAAGTCTACATTGATGACATGTTGACTAAAAGCGTCTCAGCAGATGACCATGCCCGCGACCTCCGAGAGACCTTTGATGTATTAAGAAGGTATCAGATGAAATTAAACCCAAACAAATGTTTATTCGGAGTCCACTCAGGAAGATTTTTGGGTTTTCAAGTCCATCAAAGAGGAATCGAAGTTAATCCAGAGAAGATCCAGGCTTTGCAGCAAATGACTTCACCTAAAACATTGAAAGAGGTGCAGCGCTTAACAGGGTGTTTAGCCTCCTTGGGAAGATTCATCTCAAAGGCTACAGACAGGTGCTCGCCTTTCTTCAAAGTGATCAAAAGAGGAAAAGGCCTGGAGTGGAATAAAGAGTGCGAGCAGGCATTCTTAAAGATAAAAGAATACTTGGGGCAAGCTCCCATCCTCTCAAAACCGTAAAAAGGGGAAATATTTCAGCTGTATCTATCAATAACCGAGCTTGCAGCAAGTTCAGTCCTAGTCAGGACAGAAGATGGAGTACAAAAACCAGTGTATTATACAAGCAAGGCACTCCTACCGGCCGAGACCAGATACTCACAGGCAGAGAAAATGGCCTTAGCATTGGTTTCAGCTGTAAAAAATCTGAGACCATACTTTCAGGCTCATACGATCCAGGTTCTCACCAATTGCCCATTAAGACAAATCTTATAAAAACCAGAGATATCAGGAAGACTTACTAAATGGGCAATCGAGTTGAGTGAATTCGATATATATTATGTCCCCATAACTTCCCTCAAAGGACAAGCAGTGGCAGACTTCATAGCCGAGTTCACAGAACCGAACCTGGAAGCAAACAAAATTGTTGAATAGAAGTTTCCAATGGAAATTATATGTTGATGGTTCTTCGAATACTCATGGCAGCGGGGCAGGGATCGTAGTTCGCACCCCAGAAGGAGATGATGTTGAATGTGCCATGAGATTTGATTTCAAAGCAACCAATAATCAGGCTGAATACGAGGCATTGTTAGCTGGACTCAGAGTCTGCATAGCTCTTGGGGCAGACGAAGTGGAGATATTTAGCGATTCACAGGTAGTTGTCAACCAGGTTATGGATGAATAACAGGCTAAAAATGAAGGAATGGTTGCCTACCGTGACATTGCAAAATAGTTCCTCCAAAAATTTAAAGAATACAAGATCGCTCAGATCCTCAGAGAAGAAAATGAAAAGGCAGACGCTTTATCTAAATTAGCGTCAGCAACAACCTCGATCAGACCAAAAACCATTCCAGTTGCACACCTCCTTAAACCTAGTACGGCTGAACTTAAGCATTTGGAAATTTCAGAAATCTGAACACCGCAAGACGGTTGGATGTTCCAGCTAAGAAGGTTCCTGGAAGAAGGCATACTTCCGGAAGATCCGATATTAACAAAGCGCATCAGGTATCGATCGGCTAGGTACACCATGATCGGAGGAGAATTATACAGAAGAGGGTTTTCTCGAGCTCTCCAGAGATGTATACCAGAAAAAGATGCACATCGAGTACTTCAAGAGATCCACGGAGGAGTTTGCGGGAACCACACTGGGGGTAGGATTCTGGCGCATAAGGTACTCAGGCAAGGCTATTATTGGCCTACACTTTTCTTAAATGCACAGCAATGGTCGGAAAGTTGCAATACCTGTCAAAGAATTGCCAACGATATCCGACAACCCCCAGAAAAGCTCAGAAATCTCGCTGCCCCGTGGCCATTAGCCATGTGGGGCCTAGACCTGATCGGGCCAATGCCAGCTGGAACAGGGGGTGGAGCGAAGCACGTCATAATAGCTGTCGATTATTTCACAAAATGGGTCGAAGCTGAAGCGTTGGTGCATATCACGGAAGCCAACACCACGAATTTTGTAAAGAAAAACATACTTTACAGGTTTGGAATTCCGGACACTATAATCACCTACAATGGCACTCAGTTCGATAACCAAAGGTTCAGACAATTGTGCGAGAAGTATCATATTGCCAACTACTATGCAACACCAGCTCATCCACAAACAAATGGGCAAGTAGAAGCAGTAAATAAAATTATCAAGCACACAATCAAAGCAAAATTAGATGACAAAAAAGGAAGCTGGGTTGAAATGCTTCCTGAAGTATTGTGGGCATATCGGACGACAGCAAGGACTTCAACAGGAGAAACTCCGTTCAGTCTAGCATTCGGAACAGAAGCTGTCATCCCCATAGAAACATCGTATGCGTCCCCCTAGGTCAGGCTGTACGATGAAGGAAAAAACATTGATACACTGCTACAAAGTTTGGATGAGCTAGAAGAAAAAAGGGAAAATTCCCGAATAAGAAATGCAGCTTATCAACAAAGAGTGGCGCGCCACTACAACTCTCGTGTCCGGATCAGGAAATTTCAGTTATGAGACCTGGTGCTCAGAAAGGTGTCACTAAACATAAAGAATAGAGCTGCGGGATCCCTGGCTAACAAATGGGAAAATCCATACAAGATCGAGGGGATAGCTGGCCATGGAGCTTATTGGATTGCTCAACCCAATGGAGGGGGTGTTACCCTGATCGTGCAATGCCCAATATCTGAAGATTTTATATCCTTAAAATATATATTTATATTAAACATTCTATTCTTTTTCTAGTCAGGACAATATTATTCAGAATAAATACTAAAACTGTAATATTAATCTTTGTTGATTTTTCGCAGTAATAAAAAAAATTAAGAATTTCCAAAAGGAAAGCACCTAGCTCGAGATCTCCAAAAAGCATACGACAGTATGAAATAGAAGAGCATGATAATAAGAACATGCAAATAGAATTCTCGGGACCATCAAATCCCGAAAGGGCGGAGAAGCTCGTAGGAGCATGCCAGCCGAGCAGGGTCAAAATGATCTTCGTAAAAAGGCAAACCCGGTGCACCAAACTGGAAAAATGCTCGGGACGCTATCGGGAGAAATTCCGGTGAAATGCGTAGCTGTGTTGAAACAACTTTTAAAAAAAGAGCTCAACGATTCGGCAAACCCTGGCGCATAAAAACTAGGGAGACGTCATTGGTATTGCGTAAGGACTCGAACGCATAATCATGGTGAGCCTTGATATAACGTTCGGGTAGCAACCGGGTATGAAACATAAGTGCAAACTTCCCTGTTTTAAGATGACTCGGTTAATAATAAAGAAGTCAGTTTAATGAGATACTTGGCAATTGAAGTCATTCGAGTAACAATCGGTTTAATAAGATACTCGGTTAAGTTACCCGACCACCAGCCAGTTTAATGAGATACTTGGCAATGTAAGTCATTCGAGTAACAACCGGTTTAATAAGATACTCGGTTAAATTACCCGACCACCAGCCAGTTTAATAAGATACTTGGCAATTGAAGTTATTCGGGTAACAACCGGTTTAATAAGATACTCGGTTAAGTTACCCGACCACCAGCCAGTTTAATAAGATACTTGGCAATTGAAGTTATTCGGGTAACAACCAGTTTAATAAGATACTCGGTTAAGTTACTCGACCACCAGCCAGTTTAATAAGACACTTGGCAATTGAAGTTATTTGGATAACCGGTTATATAAGATACTCGGTTATGATTCCGACCACCAGCCAATTTAATGAGATACTTGGCAATTGAAGTCATTCGGGTAACAACCGGTTTAATAAGATACTCGGTTAAGTTACCCGACCATCAGCCAGTTTAATAAGATACTTGGCAATTGAAGTTATTCGGGTAACAACCGGTTTAATAAGATACTCGGTTAAGTTACCCGACCACCAGCCAGTTTAATAAGACACTTGTCAATTGAAGTTATTTGGATAACCGGTTAAATAAGATACTCGGTTATGATTCCGACCATCAGCCAGTTTAATATAACCTCCGGCAACAAAAATAAAGACAAACCATTCAAACTCAGAAAATCGTATTCTATTGCTCTTAAAAAGGATGGTTACAATTCAAAGAAATGATTCTTTACACAAGCAAAAAATAAAGAATCTATCAGAATCTCCTACAAATTTACAAAATCAAGGTTGCTAGGATTTCGAACCTTTGCCAATACTCGGGTCTGGCACCATCTCGTATTCACGATGCAGGCTGTCATTAGACGGCCAAGTGAAGTCATCAACAATGTCGTCCCTCCACTGGCTATAATCTTTTAAAACGATCCACCCCTTGAACCTCCAGCTCCAGCCTGGCCTCTTGGGAAAGGGACTCAACTGTCAGCACTTGGCGCTCCAAATCTTCGATTTTTTGGACATACGCAGACTTCGCCTGCTCGGCCTTGGGCATAGACTATTCAGTAGAAGAAAGAAGGTTTTGAAGCGAAGCAACCTTCTCCTCTGCCAAAGATGCCTTGTCTTCAGCTTCAACCTGCTTTGCCAGGCAATTGTCGGCAAATATCTACGCCGAACCAACCTCTTGCTGGTAAGCCTGCTCAGCTCGAGCACGACCCTCCTCACTCGCCTTTAGCTGAGCCTCCAGACGCTTTATCCGATCAGCCTGACATTGCTGCGTCTGAACAAGCTCAGCAAATTCGGCCACCATCTGTAAAATATATATATATATATACTTAGAAATTCAATGAAGGTAAAACAGTAAAGGAGTCAGAATTAGCTACTTACATAAGATGCGCCGTTGAAAATATTTTGGAGAAGTTCGGGCAGTGAACCATCTCTAAAACCGCTCCAGCGGTCTTCCCCGATATATGCCAGACCAGAGGACATCTCCTGGAGCATATCTTTCAGAGAAAGGGATAAGGGAACCCCTGAGGGTTGAGTTCCCAGATTTCCAGACTCGGGGACAGGAGAAGCTCTATTTGGCTCTAGGGATGGAGAGGAAACCCCGAAGGTTCAGCCCCCATATCTCCAACATCGGGGGTAAAGAAAGTCCTACTTGGACCTGAAGTGACATCTGCCGATACTCCGGCACCTTCACCCGGGGGAATCTCATCCTCCACATCTTCGTCGCTGGAGTCGATGAATGTGACTACCCGAGGAACTTTGAGAAGACGATGAGGCGAACTAACTGCCTTTCGCTTCTCACCCCGAGAACGGTGGAAGAGATCAACAGCAGGATCTTCCAGCAAATCATCCTGAAAAGACTCAAAAAGCTCGGCAATGACAGGCATTAGATCCGACAAGACGCTACCACTATCGCCAGCTTCAGACAGTCCAACAGGCTCTCCACTTGGACTCTCCCACTGCCTCTCCCTATTTTCAGGTAGTTGTGTCACGGTCGGCTCGCCTTGGAGACTTGAACCAGTGAGATCCTAAGCAGAAGAATGAGCACCCCGATCAACGCAGTCGGGAATTTGCTCAGCAGTATCAATTTTCTCATCAGGCTCGGGTGGAATAATACCCTCATCGCCCTGACGGGAAGCCTCCTTCCTGTTCTCTTGAAGAATTGCCTTAACCTGACGAGCCTGAAAATCGCAGACAACGTCCGTATCGAACACTAAAAAAAAAAAAAAAAAAAAGTAATAAGAGGGTTAGAAGAGGAAATGGAAAAATAGAGAAACACAGCAGAAAGGGCGCTGGGTTACTTACAACACCTGCGATGACTCGAAACCTGTTCAAAGAAACCGAGTTTGATCAAGTCGTCATCTTTGAAAAGATAGTTCTTGCTTCTCTTTTCCAGAGTACGGATGGCAGCTCGGGCTAGCCTCTTCAACTCTGAATTGTTATAATCAATTGTTTTCTTATTCCACGCCTCAGGGGAACAGAAGAAGCGGGGAACATTCAGCACCATTCGGGAATCCCTAAATCGAACAGTGACGTCCAACCCGAGAGCCCTTCCAGTAAAAAACCAACTGTTCTTCCAGAACTTGTTGGATGTGGGGAATCCCCATATAAAGCCCTTCTTTTTCGGGTCATCAGAAGCCTCGACCCCCCGATTCGCCTTCACTTCTTTAGGGATCCAACTGTCCGAAGGAGTAGACGCAAGAAAGTAGGTCTCCGTCTTACTAACCTGCCTCAGCGTAAAGAAATGTCTGATTTCATTCGGGTAAGGCAGCGAAAGGTTCATCCGGCTGAACGTGTGCCACATGCACATCAAGACTTTATAACTATTCGGGGCCAACTGAGCTGAGGCTATCCCTGCTTCAGCTAAAAACCGGGCAATAAAAGGCTGAAGGGGAAGTGTGATGCCACAGCAAAGCATCGATCCATAAATCGCGATCATTCCCTCAGGAGGATTCCATACGGCTCTATTCCCCGCAGGAACCAAAGTGACTGAGTCGGGCAAATCGAATCGGGATCGGTATTTCTCTATCTCAGCTGGCCCGACTACATTAGGTTCAATATCAAAGCCACTCGGGCGAGTGTCAGAAAACGAAAGGCGAGACGCCCTGTGTACATCATCGTCCCCCTCATTAACAGCTTGCTCCCCAGTCTGAACACTGCTCGAGCCATGCCTGTATACCTTGCTTGTGCTTTGATGTTTACCCATCTTTCGAGAATATACCCTGTGATCAGAAATATCAGAACCAGAACTAGATGGAGAACTCGATACGGGGCTGAAAGTGACGTCAGGGTGAAGCCCAGAAACATCAACCTCTAAAAAATGGGGTTCATCTATTGGGATATCCCCCAGTAATCGTCTAATGCAAGATACTAACTGGAAATCCCCACACTCTAATGCATCAAAAGCAATTTTAAAGAGACGATGGCGGGAAGATGGCCTCATTAAAACTAACCTTGAATTGAGACTGACGCAAGATCTTCAAAGCGGAGAATCACGAACTTCTGGATGAAGAAATTTGAGTTTAAAGAGATTTCTGCTGGATTTTTCAGAATAAACCAATAATCTCTCAACGAAGGATTTAAAGGCGAGGCGGCACGAAACCCTAGGGTTTCAAAGAATGAAAAGGTTTTATGACGAAACCAGATGACGTGGGCGGCGTTTGGATAAACGCAAAAGTCACTTCTCATAAACGATATTGAAAAACGAAGAGACAAGGGACACGTGTCAAGACAAGAAGTAGCCCTCAACCGTCAAAACTTTGAAACATCGCTGTCATTTAAGATCTTGCGTGACAAAGCAAATCGAAATTACAGAGTCACCATTAAAATACATCATTATGGCAAGACGGTTTTTCTGACGAAAGAAATTCAAAACGATTAAAATATTCTTGCCCGGAATAAAGTCTTCTCGGCAAAAATATTTTAAGGGGGTATTGTTGTATATAAATTTTACCAAGCATACACGTCACTGACATGAAGGAAAAAATAGCCAGGTGTATGCTTAGATGGACATCCGGGAAATATCCTACAAGGCATCATTAAAAAGGAGCAAGTCCGAGTAAACATATACTGAATAAAGACCTACTCGGGATCAGTTAACAACACTCGAGACTGGCTAAGACAACGCATTCACTCGGGCTCAACGGCACTACTCGAGACCATCAGGTATCAGTCTTACTCGGGAGTAAATACAACCCGATTAAGAACTTATCGTACGGGTTAAGTCATTAAATACGCAAAGATATTCTTCATGAAGAAATCCCAGATAAAGGACCTTTAAGTTAGAAGAGTCCCTCAATCAGGAAACAACTTGACTCCTTTTCGAAGACTACATTCTTATAAGGAAACAAGTCAAATTGAACTACGCTACTAGAATCCCATTCAATTTCCATAAGAGACTCCGAAACAGGAAAGAAGACAAATCAACCTCAAGCAAGTAACCAAGTCACCATTAAATACAAATATCTAGTATTACTTGTACAAAGCAGATTAGGGTTCTATAAGTATATAAATAGACCCATAATCTGGCTCGAAAAGATATAGACAATATAGCATACAGTAATCACAAATAATACAGAGAGAAAAGGGGAGATCGAGAGCTTGTAAAAACATCTTATTCTCTTAGTGGATTTTGGCTTGATTGATCTTTCAACCACCCGTGGATGTTTCTCCAACCATCGGAGTTTTACCACGTAAACCTTGTCTTTTTTACTCTCTCTGCATCTCTTTCTCTTTGAATCAATAGCCAAAATCCAGTCCTTGTTGGCTTTTCTGGCATAATCCAGAAAACGACGTCAACATTATATATAATTATTTGGAATATAGTAGTTTTTCAATAGAGGGAAAAAATGGGAAAAAAAAGAGGAAAAATTATATTAGTGGGAGGGGAAAATATGTTTCTATATGTGTATATATACATATATATTGATAACGGGTACGGGGACGGTGCGGGACGAGGACTTGAAATCCCATAACCATACTGAAATTTAGTCGGGGATCGAAATAAATACCGACCCCATACCACAATGTAAATGGTACGATTAAAACCATCCCTAATAAATCAAGTTCCCACGGGTCACTAGATCAACAAGTAATTTTGACATCCCTACTTATAAAATCCAAAATGAGAGTTCGTTTTATCAATCTAATTTTTGTTCTTTTTACACTCCTTTTCTAAAGACATTTCATTCTTAAAATTTAAAATTTTAAAAAAGTCTAAAGAAATTTTCTTTTATTCTAAGTTTATTCTTATTATCTTTTTACATTCCAAATCTTAAGACACTCAATTTTATTTTAATAAAAGTTACGACGAACTATCATAGTTTTTTGATTCATCCGATGGGTAATCTTTTTTATTAAAAATAAATAAATTAGAGTGAAATGTTTTTAGAATATTTTTTTTTCTTAATTAGTAATTTTAGTTCAAATAAAAATTGTGTATAAATAGATAATTTATGGATTGTTAGGGAATATATTATTAAAAATAACAAAATAGAAAAAAGGTAAGGATACATCATACATGCACGTGTTGTCCGAAAAAGTGTCCACGGGATCTGATAATTTATGGTTGATATGCAAGCCAACCATGCCCATCAATTTCTATCCACACTAATTTATTCATCTAAGATCTAGTGGTCTTACAACTTACAACGTTTAATTAATTTGATCATGATCAATATCGTTGTCGATCATCGTCTTCTACGTTAACATGCAAGATGCAACAACAAAAATGTTTAATTGAGTTATCTCCATCTGTTTGCCTGATATATATATTCTTCACTGTGCTTGGCTTCAAAATCTCGATATATAACAAACAAAGAGAAAGAAAAAAAAAAGATTGACCAGGACCCCACCTCCATATTAAATTCTCTTAACGAAAATGAGAGTTGTTGAATACACAAAAGTTCTTTATCAAGCCAAAACTTGAAGAAACCTAATTTTGTATGGCTACGGTTGGAAATTTTTTGTGATAAACTCTCATTTTGAGAGTACAATTTGAGTATGATAAATTCCATAGAAATGGAAGATTAAAGTGGATTAGAATTCTCCTTCGTGAGAACTTCGAAATGATATACTCAAATTCACAAAATGGTTAATGGGTGAATGAGAAATTAAATCTCAAAGTGGATCCATTGTGTAGGGATTAAAATGAATCCCACATTGCTTAGGGAAATCACTTATATGAAGTTTATAAATGAATGTGTGATATGAGCTATCCACATGTATGGCATAGAGGCTCTCTCTTGCGCGCTCAGGGGGTGGGGGTGCAAATCATAGACCCCGAACCTTTGAATGTATGACTTGTGTGTGGGCGCGACCTGCGGACCGTGAGAGTCCAGTTGACCTTTTGTCACTTTCCTAAGTCAACGTTTTTTATTGTGATGAATAAGGAAAGTTTTAATTGTTTAGATTCTGATTTCAACGTTTTTTATTGTGATGAATAAGGAAAGTTTTAATTGTTTAGATTCTGATTTCTTACTTGATCACAAAGAATACAGAATCATGTTTTAATTAGAAATAAATCTCTTTGGAGAATATTATCTAATTAGATTATTTCCTTATTAAATCAAAAACAAATTTTCCAAAAATAACCACGAATTAATCCCAAAACCCTAGTGTTTCGGTTTGGATATTTAATACCTTAAAAATTCTGTTAATCTATAGAAAAATACTAATTCAAGTTTTCTTTTGAGCAGCCAAATTCTTTTCTTCTCTGGTTTTCTTGGTAAGTTCAGAACTCGGTTTAAGTTCAGAACTTGGTTTGAGTTCACTGGTAGTGGATAGTGCTTAGGCCTACCACTGTTGAACCGTTGTATCTTGGGAGACAATCGCCTAATACACATACGGTGTTGCCCGGCGAAATTGTCTTAAGGACACCGAGTGAAACACAGGTCTCGGATCAAACTCTGTTTTTTAACGTTACTTTCTGTTTTCCTTGATACCAGTTAGGTTTGATTGCAAATTACAATTTACAGCTACAAATATTGATTTTTCAGGTTTATGATCCCACAGGTTTTGTAAGCGGATTCGATCATCTAACATTATAAAATCATTAGAAGGTAAAAAAACAAATGGTTCACTAACGTTAGAAACTGAAGCTATGTTAGTGAGTGAGGGGCAGCTCCACATTTTATTTTTTATTATTTACATTTTATTCTAATTTCGTTTTTTTATTTATATATATATTTTTAAAATTAATAGTTTTTCAAATCGACCCCTAAGCTGTCTTCGTCTCTCGTTAGAGAACCGGATCTACACTTGAGAAAAATTAAAGATATAAAATGAAATTAATGGTAGGTGATCATGGAAAAGCTAGGGCAGGTGGGGATGAATATGTTTCCTTGGAGAGAGTTTTCCCTCATGTTTGTGGCTTGGAAACTGCCCAACACTCTTCGTTTTCTAGTTTCATGTTTGCTACCCAATAAAGAGAGGTCGTCGTCCTATAGCATGGAAAATTCACCTGATCCTACAATTATAGACTATAAGTAAAGGATTGTTTTTTTTTTCTTTTTTCTAACACATGCTTGGATGTCCAACACACATGTATATATGTTTTGGTTTGGTTTCTGTCATAGAAGTGACTTATTTGCCTTTTCATTTCTAGAGTATTTTGCTTCGTCGGCTTCACCATGTGATATTGTTATATATATTCTTCGTCACATTGTCCCACAACACTAGAATTGAGAGATATGTGAAAGAAAAAAATCTATTATCTGGTGTGTGCGTCAATATTATGCACAGATTTTATTTTCATTCGAATTCTTTATATAAATTAAGAATTTATAACCTTGAGTGCACAAGATAATTGGAATGCAAGAAGAACAATCAATAAATTGCTAGCGTTACTATGAATAAGTTGTGCTTGAAAAGGTTTTTCATATATAACCAAAATGATGAAACTTATTAGTTATGATGACCAATTGATCATAATATTCATAGAGATATTAATATATGGTACATGATCACAAAATGTAACATTATATTTTCGAGTTTGGTTTTATTGTTACATTCACATAGATAGGACAAGATTTACAATTATAATATATATATGCACTTATATAAATTCAGCAGTGTATTAGATATAAACCATTAGATTTATATACATTGACTCAAAGTGTATGCATTTATCAAAGTTTCTCTATAATCAGTGGTCCACATACAACGTACTGATACAGGCTATATCAGTATGTACCGAGAAGGAAATGAATATATATATATATATTAATACAATGTTAAAGGTATGCTGACCTGAAATGTCTAGCATTGGTGGAAATAAAACAAATTGCCATCAAACCGTAGAGACCATAGACCATATATACGCATAAAATGACAGATCTTTCTTTAATAGCAAATAATACCTATACATTTCAGGTCAGCGTACCTTTAATATTATATTTATATATATATTTATATATATATATTGACGTGATCGTTTATTTCCAAGTACCTTTTCAATAATATTATAATGTCCCTTTGTGCATATGGACAAAGTATTAATAATAATAAATAATGAGCATATGGAATTATATTTGTTGTCATGAAGAATATATGGCTCTATTGCCATTTTTGTCTGCAAGTTACTAACACGTTTCTCAAATTCCAGCCAACTCTTGATCAAAAAGTTTTCTTCGTGGGGGTGCCACGTTCAGTTTTTCAAAGCCAACAACGGCCTCTAGTTTTTCATTTTTTGCAGAGATGAGAAACATATTTCTGACTGAAATTAATAATTCTCATCATACGACAAAAAAGTAAAAATGAACATGACAGCCTATATATAACAACGATCGATCCAAGACTGATCGTACACTGCAACAACTAGATAGTTCTTGCTAGCAGCAGGACAGATCAAAATAGTTTGTGAAGGAAAGCTGGTCGACAAACCTTTACTTGACTTGACCCAACTGAGTTTTTATCTAAACATGTTTACAATAAGTCGATTATCATGGAGCGCATCAACACTCGTCGATTATCATATCAGTGTTTACAATGACAAACCAAAAATTTTATATTTAGACTCTATAATTTTTTCTCTCGCACTCGAACTCTGAGAGTACAACAGTTTAAATAATGAAACTTTGGGGTAAAACTGTTACTTCTCAATAAAATAACAAACGTTAGTGATTTATCAAGTAACACAACATTATTGATTCGGATTTCACAGCCCAACACATTCATTCCAAATAATAATGTTGATGTGTAATGCATGTAATCTTTAAAAATTTATATATTTCTAATAGTAATTAAAGAGATCAAATAATTTGCAGTGATCATTCAGTCTAATAATATATTATGTTCGTATCCTTACACCGTTAGCGAAATAATATATATACACATAAATGGTAGATGAAATCGATCCCATCAGAGCTCGCGTCTTCCAAATTAAAATGGTTCAACAAGTGTTTGCAAATTGTTGCATGCCTCCAAAGCAATAAGTGCTAACATCATGATAATATATACATTGAATATGTACTGTGCATATATACATATAACATTTTACAGAGAAATGAATGAATTACATATAATTTATCAGGTCTTGCTTAAGAAAATAATATAGAATATGCCCCACAGAAAGTGTTGTGGAGCTACCAAAAAGAACATGATATTCTAACTTTTTGTATCCCTAATGACAAAAGATCTTCTTCTGTCATTTTATATGCAAACCTATTAGTCTCCTGCTATATATTCTCTCTACTGCCCTAACTGTTACATGTGGTGACTTCCCTGCCTAGTATATAGTCAGTAAACTATAGTTTTACTAATTAATATACAGTTTGGTATTTTTATTTTTAATTTTAGAAAAGTTTTGTATTGTTTTTAAAAAATTAAAATCAAATTATTTTATAATTTTGATATAAATTAATGTTTGATAAATTTTCTAAAAGTGATTAATTGATAATTTGACAAGTTTTGATAGCGGTTTTGAAAAGTAGATGAGGGTTACTTTATAAAAATGATTATGAATTAACATATCTCAACATTTAATGAGTATTTTAAAATATCTTCATTATCCTTACGAAATAAAGTTAAAATCATTTATAAACTGTATTTCATCACAAAATTAAATATTCTATTAAAATATTGATTTGATTTATAAAATCTTTTAAATATATTTTTATTGTTCTTATGACTTTTTTTCTAATTTAAATATTCTATTTAAATATTGATTTAATATATATAATTAAAGAAAAAAAATGAAATATGAACCTAAAATCATGTATATTTTAATCATTGTAAAAGCATCTCCAATATAATAATGGATTGTGAAAATAATAGATGTCACGTATGATTAATAGACATCCTGTTAATAAATCTTTCTCTAATACAGTCGTATATATTCAACATCAAGCTGACGTGACAAAAAATATATATTAGATATTGTCAACATGATCGTCTATTTTCAGAATGTCTATTTTACAACTTTTTTTTTTTGTTGACTCATCAAATATTTAAAGTTGTCATTAATTCTTCATCTATTTTTGGTAAGAAAATAAAATAAATAAGGAAAAAAGAAAAAAAAATAGACACATCATTAAAAAAATATCGTGTTTTGGACAAAATCATAGGTGACCAAATTTTGAGTTGCTTGTCTATCAAACCTATTTTTATGTTATATAAAAAACAAGTCTCTTAATATTGTTGTTATGCCAACGATTATTGGTATGCAATGGAGATACTCTAACTAATCTCAGCACCGTTACAATAAAATTACCAAAACAAATGTATACTACTTTTGAGCTATACGGTAGTTTTAAAAATACTATTAAATCAAACATCTATTGATTAACTTCACACATTACTGGCCTTATATATCATAACAATTTAATCATATATTATATCATACCTATGCAGAAATGTGTGAGGAGGTTGGTTTCGAGTGCGAGATTCCATATTTTAATGTTATAGAGCTCACTCTGTAACATTACATAATCGAGATTCCGTAAGTTTTTTTGTATGGTGTTTGATTTTGTAATGTTACATAGTGAATTCTGTAACGTTACATGTATAGTTGAGATTCTAATGTTGGAACGTTATATAATTGAATTATTGTATAGAAAAAACGTACAGAATCTCAAACTTGATGATTTTATATTTACAATATTATTTAATTAGCAACCGTGGTGGCTACTAAAATATTGCAGGACCCAGTTTCCATTAGGGCACATGATCTGATACTGACAATGAAATAAATAGCCAACCTAAATTCTTGGAACTATCTCTGTGTTTCTCTCCTCCCACCTTTATCTGATGATCAGTCGATCATCGACCATCTTACTTCTACACATTACAAGGGCTTCGGTACTCAACTATATTATCTCACTCATAAACACAGTCCTCTACCTATCCCTTTTCCTACCACCATTTCCACCAAGCAACTATTCTAACCAAACTCCACATCCATCACACTGAGTAGTTCCATCGATCATCTTTCAAGTTGAGCTAGAGAACCAAAACTATGAAGGTAATCAACAACAAGACTATATATATTTTTCATGCATCTATATATATATATATATATGTATAGGAGAAAAAATTTATAATCACCTTATATATAATTTGATTTCGTTGTAGTTACTGGGTTGGATGCACCGCAAGTTTCGGCAAAATAGCAGTGAACCTTTCAAGGATTTTGCAATTGGTAAGTCTTGTTCTGCCTTAAAATTACATGCATATATATAAATGTTAAACTAAAATGATATCAAATTTTGCTTAAAAGGGTATGTGTATATAAAATAAAACGTTCAATGGATCATGATCATCTTTTGTACGTATAGGTACATTCATATAATAGAATTGGCGTGTAACAAAATACTGACACGGTGTACATATGATATGTTGCACAAAATTATAGTTAATGGTTGAATCCTTTTCTAGCACTTGTTAACATATTCTGTGTCAGGGAATGCTTGTACTTGTCTTACAGGAGGAGGGCAGACATCACTGGATGATCAACAATGCTACCAAAAACCAAGCTATGGCTACAAGCAATTCAAGCAAGGCCAGAGAGACCACCAGATGAGAAATTCTTTTGCGGGTTTAGAAGCCGCGAGAGTTGTTGATCAAGAAGATGACTATGAAGATGATCATCAATCATCAGCTGCAATATCTGAGCTATTCCATGGCTTTCTTGCAATTGGAACACTTGGTTCATCAGACCCTAATAATAACAATGTCCCCGACCCTTCGACGCCAACATTTGGCATCTCATCCCTTGAGAACATAACTGAGAAGGAAACTGAAGTTACAGAGAATGAATTGAAGCTGATTAATGATGAGTTGGAGAAGGTTCTGGGAGCTGAAGCTAATAGAGAAGATGGTTGCTGCAACGACTCTTCCGGAAGGAACAGCTATGTGAGCCTTGGAAGGAGCAGTCATGGAAGCAGCATTACTCTCAGTGGAAAGCCATTAATGGAAGGTCATCAAGACACAGTGTGCCCACTTCAGGAGTACCTTTTCGGGTCAGCTATCGAATTGTCTGAGACCACAACGACAGTGGCGAATAATAACAAGACGATCAAGGAGCACAGGACATCACTTGGAGAGCTGTTTCAGAGAACTAAATTGGTGGCAGAGGAGAATTATTCACCTAATCAGGAGAAAAGAACTGACAAGGAAGCTGATAAATCTGCTGTGCATATCATGAAAAAGTTGTTGAAGAAGAAAATGCTTCATGCATCTAGGAGCTCTGGTGGAAGTGCTGTTGATTCTGCTTCATCAGCTGAAACAAAACTGCACAAGGTAAATATATATATCCTAATTCATGATCATTTACGTTTTTCTGAATTTTAAAACATCTCCTGCTCTTAGAGTATTTAAATACTATTGTTGGACAATTTACTATCGTCTAAAACTTTTAGATCCGGTTATTAACATAGTATTAAAGACTTGGTTGTCCTAGGAATCTTTAGTTCAAATCCCCCACATTCATTAGTTAGTGTTTAAATACTATTATCGGACTCTCTTTCCTATCAGCTTGACCTTTTAGGTTAGATGGTTACTAACGATCAACGTTACATTTCGTTTCAAATCTATATTTGTGGTTCTATAATTCTATACAAATAATGTGTGGTTTTGTTTGTAGATCCTGCACATGTTCCACAGGAAAGTCCATCCTGAGAGCTCAGCAGCCACGAAAAAGAACGATAAGATCCTGAAGAAGGAGAACAGCATCAAGAAGACTATGATCTACTCTTACGAGGACGATGGAGGTCATCAGATGGTCCCAGAAGATCAGGACATCATGATATTCCCTCAGAGAAGCCTCTCGAAAGAGAAGATAAGACGCTACAAGAGCCAGTCCAACCTTTCCCAGTTCAGCTTTGCCGGCAGCGACTCAAATGGCAACAGAGAGTACTGGATTAAAACAGATGCAGATTGTAAGTACGCTTGTTTCTTGTTTCCAACATGTCGACCCTATTATTGGACGACATTTTTTCTCCAATCTCCTCTCCTAGCTAGAAGTATGACCTACTTACAGCTAACTCGTTGTTTCTACCACAAGAAGAGGTTTCTGATAAATTTCAGGAGCAACTTGCGATTATGAACAGTCATGCTTCTTTACTATTAGATCTCAAAGAGGAAAATATTATTTAATTTCTGATTTTTGATTCCACTGTATACTAAAATTTGTTAGGAAATACGTGGATCTTTACACAAATCAGGAATTAAGTTCTTAAAGGACACTGAACTTAATTCCCACCTCCCATCTAGGGAATTAAGTTATGTTTCCCGATTCCTTTTGATTTTCATTACCGATTAATAAATGCACATGTGATACTAAATTATAAGTGATTGTCTTGATCCAATTATTTTTTGATTTTTGCAATGTAGACTTGGTGTTGGAGCTCTAAGAGGAAGAAGAAGAAGCAGTCAACTAGTCAAGTGTGATCCATTAAAAATTAAAAAGTAAGATGCCAGCATTAATATTGTGCTTTTGTAATACCCTTAATAGGTTATTGGTTGTTGCCAATAACTTTATAAGTATTGAGTGATGATTATTTATATATGTTTTGAAGAGCTTGAATGGAACATAAAAATAAAGGAGGGATACAGGAAGTAGTACTCCTAGAATCCTCCTTGTGGTCCATATAAATGTAATGTAAGATGTATATGTATGTTTTTTGATGTCATAAACCAATATTTATAGAAAATCAAATTGGAATATTCATATTTGTCACTAGTAAAATTATATCATTTAACAAAGATGAGAATAACATTTCATCAATCATCATCCGAGGCTAGCTAAGAGAGTGGAGGTCATTAGACTAGTAATGCTTATAAAAAACATTGTTGGAAAATTGTGCACACATTTTGAGGCGTAAATATAACAAACATACACAGAAATATACACCCACTAAATGTTGAGAACTTGCTACCAAAACGAAGGGACAAATGGCAAGGTGTAAAAGTCTTCTATAATTATCCACAAAATGATAATAGTTTAGTTCTACATAGTTCTACATTTAGGTCTGCAATAATGAGCACAAACATTTTAAACAGCTTAGACTCGTTTAGACATTGAATCTTCCAAACCTGAATTTTCGATTTCAAGGCGATTGTGTGCGAAATGAAGAACATTAATCGGGTGTAACTTTATTGCAAGTTTAACCTAGCGCATTAGTTTGATACAAAATCAGAATAATAATACATAGTTTTGACACACATCAGGATACCGCATAGTTTTAATAAAATTTGGAACGATAATGATAGAGTTGTGTGTCAACAAATCAAGAATGACTTAACATGTACCATCCATGTAATTTACCAACAATTCCTGAACCATGCCTCTATCTGGCATCTTCCCAGCAGCACCGTATATAGGAGCTAGGCCACCTTTAATTGGACCTGGATTTACTTTCACCTGAAACAATAAAAGATGGAATTGAGTGTATATATATTAGGGCATTGCGGTACATCGAGCGAGCAGCACCCTGAAACCACCAAATATCATCTCCCCAAATATTCATTCGTGAAAAACAACTTACAGTTTCCACAGATTCCTTCAAATCTCGGAGGAAGTCATCAACAACTGGTACGTGTTGAAGGGTAACACAGATATGAAGGCTGAATTCATCACAAACCAAACAAAGATTTGAGTCTCTAGAATATGAAATGTTAGCATGCTTATAGGAATAACTATGCTGCATAGTCATGTTTATTGGTGCTTTAAAAAGGTCACCTGTTAGGTCTCTGCAATGCATTCAAATGCCAGCCCTTGGAAGACATTATATCATTGACTTCAAAAATATCGAAAACATCGGATCCAAATGCCACGATTGTCATGTCCGGTCTTCCGATGATAAATAACTCAGGAATCTCTTTTATTCTGTATATACACTTGCTTTATAAGTAGTGGAAAATTAGTATAGGGGAGGGAAGATTTGAAAACACCACTGACCCCTTTTGTAGGCTCTTTGACACTTCCATGATAGCTTTAGTGTACTCCAAGTACCCTACAGTTTATAGTGAAAACAGAATCAGCATAAAAGCCAAACATTTTTTACATTGCAAAAAAAAAAAATTCGGATTAGCAAAACACAAAATAATCACTTCATTGCTTCAAATTTCAGAGATTAAGAAGTCTATCCTGTCACCTTCTTGCCCGAGAGACATCATTGCTGCCCAAGCACCAGCAATCAGACCTCCAGGCCTGCTTCCAGCTATTGTTGGAGACACATATAGCCCCCCTGACCACTCGGTAACTGCAAAATAAGCATTAGTTTTAGAACCATGGCTCATAGTAGCAGAAATTGCTTTCACATTACCAGACATGAAAAGTGAGATATCTACTAGACCAGTCTGTGTATCCACATAAAAATGCAATACCAAAGCAAGAGAATTAATGAATTCATTACAATTGCTATCATGAGTTGTACTTCTTGTTTGTTTTATTTTGTAATTTTAATTGGGAAGGGGAATTGGGGGATTACTTACCAGCAACAAATTGATGCTGTTGGCAAACAGGAAGCCAGGAACCCAGGACATATAATTAGTATCCCACCAAGCAAGATGCCATAACAAGAAAAGCATATTAGAATAATTTTTGGGAGAAAACATTAACTAATCAATTAAAAACATAGTTTAACATGATATTTACGACTTGGCACAAATTTTAAAAAATTTAGAGTTTAAAATTTACCTTTCTAATGTCATGATTTCTGTACAAAACTACACTAGTTCCTTTTGGCGCTAATCCATATTTATGCACATCCACTGATATTGAGGTTACTCCTAGTACGCAAAAATCAAATGGTGGAATTGGGTACCTGAGAAGAGAAAAAGAATGCCAATAATGACCAAACAAGAATACAGTGCAGACTGGAGAATATTGTGAAAACTTGTCCTCCATATAGTTCATCATCCAATTGCACATGAAAAAATACCCATTCAACGAGTGTGGATATTAACATCTCATTCCACATAGTAAACACATTCAACAAGTGTGATAATGTGTGATGAGAGCACGAGAAAGAGACAGAGAGAGACAACATGTTATAGCATTTGATATAAATTAGCTTGCAACACATAAGAAAGGTGCATGTTGATCTAAATCTATTTAATGTATTATCATATACAAGATAAAATCCAACAGCTTCCAATAAATATAGATCAAAGGTCATTCATTACTGATTACCCACAGCCATAACTAAAATTCAACCAAAAATCAGAGAAGTTCTGGGGTGGGGGGGGGGGGGGGGGGGGGGGGGGGGTGGCGGAACTATTAAATTTGAGAAATGAGGCAATTAACATAAGCAAAAACAGAGAAACTTATGCCGTCTGAAAATAATTAAGTGCAGTTGCAAAAACATATCAGAATATCCAGCAACCATAATTTAGGGTATCTGATTATAAGGAACTCGTCCAGACATACCCAAGTGTTCGAGCAAAAGGCAACACAAAGCCACCAAGACAAAGATCAACATGGAGACATACTCCATAGCTAAGAGCCAGTTCTCCAAGCTCCTACAAAATATAGTTCCATATTTACTCAAATTCAATTAGAAACTAAAACAAATTGCATAAGAATTTCATGTTTCACATGCATATGACTCATCAGTAGCAAAAAAGATAAAACTGTAGCACACCTCAATGGGGTCAATGATGCCATGAGGAAACCCAGGTGCAGATCCAACGATCTGTATATTATGAAATTTAAGTTAGGTCCAGATGCCGATGAGACAAACCAAAATTACAATGAAACATTTACATGAAAATACTAAATATAACCATATGAGAGACTAAAGATATAAGTTTGTCTCATCGCAAGATCTAAAAACATATACCAAAATGGTGTTTCTGTTAATATGTCGCCTTATTGCTTTGACATCAGCTAGATAATCTTTGTTAACAGGAACACGCCAGAGCTTGATGTTAAAATATTGTGATGCTTTGTCATATGCTGAGTGGGCGGATACAGGTATGATCCTGTCCTCAAGAAGAAAAACATCACAGTTGTAACTGTCCGATCAAGAAAACAGTAGCATAAAGTTGTAAGTGAGATATTGGAAATAATATACATTTCAGGCTTGGTAATTCCCTTCTTATATCTCATATAGTCACGAGATGATTTCATAGCCAATAGTATACTTTCAGTTCCTCCTGATGTCATGTTTCCACATACTTGTCCTCCAGAAGCCTTTTCTTTATTGCCAAGTAGAGCAGCAGTCATTGCAACAACTTCTGCCTCAAATCGTGCTACACTCTGGAATACATCCAAATGCAATGGATTGGTATGCGCAAACCTGAAAAGGGGTTCAGAGAAAGGTTGGATGATGTAACAAAAGGATGTCGACATAGGGATAGGTGAACTGATCTGATGGGTAAATCATATGACTATCCTATCTGGGAAGATGACAAAAGCACCATAAAGACACTTTTTAAGGAAATTCATAACCATGACAGAATCAACAAATGCTACAATCCTTATTTGAATTGCAGTATCTGAAAGGATAAATTTTTGCAACATCTACAAGTTGAAAACTTTGTTTTTATAAAGGATTGATTTATAAAAGAAGTGCATCAGCAGTCCACTAAAGGAATGGTGAATGAAAATCATAACTTGACCATATCTTACTAACATTGAACATGCCTCATTTATCAAAGCAAAATGACCTTCAGACTCCTTTCCTCCAATGTAACTGCAAGAAAATAATAAAACAGAGCACATCAAACTCAAGCGTAATTGAAAATCGAAATATAACCTAATATTCAGTTTTTAATAATTACATACACTGTACCCGAACATTTTCCTTGCCAGAGAGCATCTTTTCTTTTTTCCTCTTTCATATTTTCTATGACTTCTGCTCCTAAACCCACCCGAGGCAACTCTGTTCTCCAACTCTCTCTTTTAGATTCACCACCAGACTGCATCTGATCCACCACCTGACCAACACGTTCACCAATATAACACAAAAGCCAATCTCAGAGATAAACCGATTAATCGATTAAAATGAGAAATATAAAACACTTTAAGCAATTTGGAATGACTAAGTTTTTAATCTATATGACAATATTACATTAAAATAAAAAATAAAAAAATGCTACACACTAACCTACAAATAACACTAAACAAGAACCCGAACATGCACCATACATATAGGCCAACAACGACAGGCATAACCCAACTTTGATGTTAGCATAAGGCAGTATGCAATTTTTGACTTGCACAATCCTTATAATTCAGGCAAAAGAACATAACACAAGACAAAGAATTTTAATATATATTTGCATCTATAGAGCATGATAAGCCATCCACTCTAACCAGCAAATAAAGGCATTACTCACTATACAAAGTACTTACAGAAGCGAGTTAAAGAAGATTTTAGCAGCAGCATCCTACCCATAATAACACATTACATGTTTGATGTATCCTAATCAAACATTAGCTAGCCATAAACAGCAGGCCCAGAGTTATAACTATGATCAAGGTTTTTTATGGTTGAGAGCAATAAAGGTTAAGGATTATGTTAAGAAAGGATATCTAAAACGTTCCAAAACGGATAAGAACAAAATTGCAGTCTCTCAGGTCTTGGGGAAAAAAAATATGATTTTAACTGATTTGAAATACTAGATATCTCCTTAACATGTGTCCTCGTAACCCTAAAGTTAATTAAAGCTTCTGGCTCAACATTGGCCTTGTTATACACCTAAAACAAGATGCAAAAGGAGCAGGCAGACACTCCTCAGTCTAAATAACTATAAGGCCAGTTAATCAAAACCCAACGAAATTAACCAGAGAAATTCCACATGCAATGGTATCAAAAACTACCTATAGGCATATTCAATGACGATGGTGTTCATCAATCCAAAAATCAAATCAAATCACACCAATTCGTTTAAAATAAGAAGAAGAAAAAAAAAAACACATGCCAAAAAATTTATGAACTGCACATCTCTACCAATAAAATAGACTAAACAGAGACTGTCGAAAACTCATTAAATGCTACTAAAACCCACCCCATTTATTGCTTGACGAAACAAATTCGATATAATATTTCACATTAGCAAGAAATGAACCCCACGAATCAGACAATACGAGAATATAAAATTAAATAACAAGACATCGATTTGTTCAAAAATAGAACTAAACTAAAATCAAATCAAATCCAATCAAATATATCTGACCTTCTGTTTCTCCGCATCAATGTAACTCTTAACACCAGGAACCAACCTGCCATACTCAAATTAAATTTAAAAAAAAAAAAAAAAAAATTGTTGAGAATCAGACAATAAGATTATTAATTACTTGATTGAGCTCATGAAAAACCCTATCAAGGTCTGTTTGAGTCCTTTCTCTTGAACGGCATAGAGAGACGATTGCAGCACATGCGCGACGAAGAGAGTGAGGAGAGGGACCAGAAGCAGAACGAGAGGCTCGTACTGTGACAAGAACGAATTCGCAGAAGCTCGAAAATCAATCAAGAACGACTTCGCAGTCGCACACGAAAAATCCATTAAAAAAAAAAAGAGCTGATGAGAGATTATAGATGAGACGATTACTCTCAACTTTTCGCGTCACCGAAACGTCAATCCGTTTTTGTTTTTGGCGGGGATGCGTCTTCTTGAGATTTTAGTCATTACTCATTAGATAAGAACAAAAAAAATTTTTATCCAAATAATTATATTTATGGTGATGTAATAATTATGTTAATTTTTAAAAAAATTATTTGTGAAAAATAATATATATATATATATTGAAATTGTTTGTCTCCTAAATTCCTAATCAGTGATGGCATGATTTGTATTTTTTTTTTACGAATTTTAATCTGAAAATAGAAATATAATATATTTAATATTTAGGTTCTTAAATTGCATACAAATTTGTTGAAATGATAAGGCAAGTTTAGTTGTATTAAGTTATTAAAATAATATGGAAAGTTAGATTTGTATCAACTATATTGATTTTTTATATATAACTAACGCTAATACAGTATCAGCATATGTGGCAACTAACCTAGCATAGCTTAGGTTCAGTTTAGCATTGTTATCCCAGCTGTTTTTAGGGTCAAAGGTGATTCTGGATCTCAGATAGGGTGTTTGGTAAAATTATGGGGAAGTGCTTTTGGTCACTTTTAGCTTCTCCCAACTGAGTTTTTGAGAAGCTACAAATAGATGCTTTTGGATTTTGACTTCTGCTTTTAAAACACGCGCTACAGTGATATTAAATGAAATTTTACTAACTTTCCAACTTTATCCTTGCCTTTAACTAAATTTAACAAAAAAAATTGGGCTTATATTTTTGTACAAAAAAATGTTTCCATAATTAATTCAATAAAGTAAAATAAAAATTAAATAAAAAATAAAGTATAATAAAATGAAATAAAGAAATAGGACTAATTAATTAAATAAACTAGAATAAAAAATAGAGATAATTAATTCAATAAATAACCATAATTATATAACACTTAACACTAAATACAAATAAACAAAAAAAATATATAGCAAATTAGTATCATTTAGATGTCTTTATCCTTTTAGTAATTTTACACTCACAACACTTTTTATATCAATTTACCAAACACATTGAAATTGATTTTAGTTCTCACAGCATTTTTGAAAATCAGTTTACCAAACACTCAGCTGATTCTTCCCACAGCAATTCCAAAAGCAATTCCCCTCACAGCAATTCCAGAAACACTTCTTCCCACAGCACAACAATGTCAAACTGAGCCTTAATCTCTTTATTAAAACTAATGTTAAAACTTAAAATTAGATCGGCATAAGTTATATCCTACTCATCAAACCTACTAAAATTAAACAATACTAGAACATAATACATAATTATTCTAATGACATAAGAGAGATTGTCTTATACAGTAGATTCTCTCTAAATTAATATTCATGGGACTCGACCTTAAATATTAATTAAGAAAAATTATTAATTTGAAGGGTTTTACCTTATAAAGTGTTGTTTTATATTAAAATAATATATAATATATAGTATATTTTCTAGTTCTAAAATAATATATGATATATTTTATATTTTTATAGAATTATTAATTTGTACAATGGTCAGGATTGAAATTTTACGTTAACTTAAAAAGACATTATTAATCATTATATTAGAGGATTTATTAATTTTTTTTTATTAATATTGAGAAGATATTAGTTTATACGAGGGATCTAATGTATTTAATATAATAACGTGGTCATCTCACACGTGCATTTGTATTAGTATAAATTATATTAAAATGAATAAATATTATGTTAATTTGACCTTCTAAATGTGTACATTTAATATGGATTTTGTAGGGGCTTAAAACACTTTTTTATTATTAGAAATTGTCTTGATAGAGGTTTTTTTTTTTTTTGGTAAAATAAAAAAATGCTTTTTTTAATATAAAAAAATTATAGCAAATTGCACTAACTTATCATGATTATATACATAATTGTATTAAAACCAGTAATCTTTACATAATAACACAAGCACCTTTTATCCGTTGACTAATGATTGATCACCGTTAGTCAACCATAAAAAAAATGTCAGTTTTGCCATTTCACATGCCCTTGGATTTATAAGGGCAAATTACACTCATTTAGCTCGAGTATATGTATAATTATACTGAAACCCGTAAAAATATCAAAATAACACAAACATACCCTCAGATCATTTGATTGATGTTGACCACCGTCAATTAGTCACAGATGAGAAGAATTGTTGTTTTTGCCCTAATAGAAATAATACTTAATTATATAAATTCAGTTAATTAATTAAAAATAAAACACATTATAAAATATAATATATAAAAAGGGTATTGATGTGGATGTTTAGGAGGATGATGATATTAATTACTAATATTATTTATTTATTTTTGATGATGGTGATGATAATTTTTAAATTAATATTTATTTTCCTTTAATTAGTTGTTTAAATTTAAATTTTAATTAATATAAATTCTTGAAGCAATCATGCATGCTTTAAATATTAAAAGCAGTCATGCATGCTTTTAATTAATATTATTACACAAACTTTTAATTATTTATTTAGTTTTAAATTTTGTAGTGGACAAAAATTGGGTCACTAACCCAACTTGAAAGCTCGTTTTCCAATATATTGGTTTATAAGAAACCCGTCTGGTGATATAAAAAATATTGGGCCAAAACCCCAAAAAATGGTCTAGAAAGCCATCAAGACACGTCAACGCACATGGTCAAATCACGTCAAATCAGACAGTTGTGATTTGACATTTCATAATATTCAATTGACAGATTTAAACAAATCAAAACAGTCAATTGAATACTTCAAAATCCGTGCCTCGCGTGAATGACATTGACGTTGAGAGGCTCTTGGTCCTCACACTATATATGAGACTCATTCCCAAAGATGGGTCTCTGGATTTTTCCTTAACAATACTCTGGCGAAAGCTCTCCCTTTTATTCTTCTTCTTCATAATCTTACCCATCATTTGTTGCGGCCCCCCGCATTCATTGCTAGTCGCCGTCTTATGTCAGGTTGACTACGCAGTTCACTAATCCACAATTGACTCGACTATCGGCGATTATTGAGTTAAGCCATATATCCAAGCCAGACTTCGATCTTACGAGTCCACCTACGAGCGATATCGACAAAATCCCAGTCCAAGGAACGACCAAAACGATAAATCATCCTAGTCGACCCAAATACATCGACAATTTGCTCGATTCCACATATCGAACAAACTGGTTTGTTTTTCTTACGAGTCTTAGTTACACTACAATATCAAACAAACACTGACTTGAGCGTTGGAGAGTCCCCAACTGTGAAAAAACCCCCTTTGTGACTCGACACACTCTTTTTTTTTCATCTTATGTCACAGGTTGTCAGTGCCCACATCGACGAATCAAAATAGTTGTATATCTGATCGACTACAGTTTGGTGCCCACCATGTGCCCCTGACAATCTTTTGATCGTAACACAAGGTAAATCGAATCAACGATGACTGACTCTGGAGATATCGAGGCGAGATTGTCTTCCCTGGCAGCTAAAATGGCAGAAAACGCGACTCGGATGCACACTCTTGAAAAAGAAAATGAAGAAGTTCGAGCAAAGAGTCAGGAGTTGCAAGCGAAGCTCAATCAGATGCACCCAATTCATTATTATAACAAAATCCAGGTGACTGTCAGATGACATTACCAAATGAGGATCAAGAGACCAGTATGAGAAGACACTAAAACTGGTCAGCGAGAATATCGATCAATCCACCTATAGCGGATCTCAACGAGCCAATTTTAACAGTAAATGCGAATATCAACCAAGTGATCCCCTCTACCTAGTTTGGAACGCATCAAAAATCGAACCAGCAGCCCCAAACGAATGCCGACATAGAAAAAATTAACCCTTTCTCTGACCGTAAAATTGCTCGCAGGGTCATAGAGATGGAGGCCATGATCCATATGATCCCAGGAGTGCCCGTTCTGATTAAACGTAGTGCAGCGAACAGTTTCGTTGATTTGCCTTTTGTAGATGAGATTGCGCTCATGGAGATGCCAAAAAGGTTCAGTTTCCTAAACATGAAGCAATATGATGGGACAACAGATCTAGACGACCATATCGTGCAGTACAAACAACGGATGTTTACAGCAGCAATCCTTAGAGACTAGAGAAAGGCTTATATGTGTAAAGGGTTGGGATCAAGTCTGACAGGTCTCGCACTCCAGTGGTACACACATTTGGCCAATGATTCGATTGCTTCATTCGCTTAGTTTATAGATACATTTGTCATGCAATTTGCAAACAACAGAAAGCTTGAGAAGCAATCAGACTATCTCTACACCATAACCCAGAGACGAGGGGAAAGGTTGCAAGACTTTGTTGTTCGATTCAACAAAGAAAATGTATCAATTCCTAACTGTAATCCTGCCACTGCCATTTCTAATTTCAGGAAAGGTCTATGGTAAGACTCAGACCTGTACAAGGAGTTGACAAAGTACCCTGGTTGAATGATGGATGACGAACTGGTCAAAGTATTGGCATAAATAAAATGAGAAGAAGAAGAAGCCAATCATCGATCGGCTATGCAACCAAGAGAAAACAAGGGCGACCAACGCATTGACAGAAGGTTAAATGATCGATGAAACAAGGGCAAAAGGGGGTTATCGGATGAAAGAAGACGACCCTTTGGCAGATCAACTCGAAGCGATGGCAGACAGAGGACGCGAGTGTCAGAGTACACCATGAGCATCGAACCATCGGATGTGGTAAACGTCCTACAAGGTATGGGTAGCACGGTGAGGTGGCCACCCAAAATGACCTTACCACCAGAGCATCGAGATTCGAATAAATGGTGTGAATTCCATGGGGATCACGCGCCTCGCACAGAGGACTACATCACACTAAAACTTGAAGTCATCGAATTACTCAATCAAGGGCAACTGAAGGAGTTCCTTACATATAAAGGAATGACGACCCAGGCACAGAGAGACGAGCGTTTGAAGGCTAAAAAGAAAGATTCACCACTATGACCTTCACGTACCGAACGGAAAGTTAACTTCGTATCGGGTGGATCTGAGGTAAGTGAAATTTCCCACTCCGCTGCTAAAAGACACACTCGACAAGTGTCTCACTCGGAGGTAAGGACTTTCAATCGAAATGACCCCGAGGTCGACCAGGTAATTTCGTTCCTCATTTATGATAGTTTGAGTTTGTTTTCTCTGCATCACAATACGCTTGTCATTTCGGATTTTATAGCCAATTGTCTGATCAAACGATGCTTGGTCGACAACGGCAGCTCCACTAATATTCTTTTCTTGAGTGCATTGAGAGAAATACAGATCGAAGAATTGGGTATCACTCACCGTGACTATATTAGTTGGGTTCAGCGGTAAAGCCAAAAGTATGATTGGAGAGATTATCCTTACTGTTTACTTGGAAGAATTGAATATACATACCAAATTTCCGGTGATCAATCGTCATTTGACTTACAATATCATTCTAGGTTGACCATGGATTCATAAATTTCGAGCGGTACCATCTACTCTTCATCAAACCATATAGTTCCTAACCAAGTTGAGTGTTCACAAAATCAAAGGGAAGAAAAAAACATCGGGGGAATGCTACCAGGCCTGTTTGAAGGACAAGAAGCATGATTTATAGCAATTATAGGAACCGGGGCATGAACTAGACCCTGATAGGCCAAAGATAAAGAAGATCGATAAAGTACAGATACATCCAGATATTCCTAAGCATAAGGTCCAAATTGGATCAAGGCTCTACCTATAGATTAGAGAGAAATCGATCGACTTCCTGAAAATGCACCACAACTCGTTTGCTTGGACCCATGTCGATATGGTAGGGATCGACCCCGAAGTGATGGTACATCAACTCCAAGTTGACCCAAACCATTGACCAGTAAAGTAAAAGAGGGGGAAGTTTACTCTAGAGCAAAACAAAGTGATTAACGATGAGGTATATAAATTGATCGACATCATATCAATACGAGAAATCAACTCCCCGACTGGCTGGGCAATGCCGTTATGGTAAAAAGAATAATGGTAAATGGAGAGTATGCATCGATTTCACCGATTTAAACAAATGATGCCCGAATAACTCTTTTCCACTCCTCCACATCAACATGCTAGTCGATAAAACAGCAGGACATGACCTTTTGAGTTTCATAGATGTTTTTTCAGGTTATAATCAAGTCTTGATGCATCCAGACTATCAGGAAAAATATAACTTTCATAACAGAGCGAGGTATTTTTCTGTTACAAGGTAATGCTTTTTGGACTTAAAAATGCAGGAGCAACATACCGGTGCTTGTTGAACAAATTTTCACGGAAACGCTCGGGAACACGATGGAGGTCTACATCGATGGCATGTTGGTTAAGTAACTGGTAGCAGAATAACATCTGGAGCACCTTAAATAGTCGTTTGAAGAACTCGACAGATATCACATAAACCCAACTAAATATGCATTTGGCGTTTCCTCAGGGAAGTTTTGTAGGTATCTCGTCACCCATAGAGGGATCGAAGCAAACCCCCAACAGATCCAGTCGATCTTAGGAATCGAGTCCCCGAAATGTGTCAAATATGTACAAAAATTGACCGACCGCGTCGTTGCGCGTCGATTTATTTCTCGATCTTCGGAAATATGTCATGGATTCTTCGATACGCTAAAGAAAAACAAATGTTTGAGTGGACTAAGGAATGCAAGATGGCCCTGAAGAATCTGAAAGACTATCTCTCGAAACCACCTTTGCTCTCAAAGACGGTCGATGGGGAATCGTTATATGTGTACTTAGTAGTGTCGACAACGACGGTAAGTTTCGTTTTGGTAAGGGAAGAAGGTTCGAAGCAATGTTCTGTCTTTTATGTGAGTTGGTCCCTACTCGATGCGTAAACCCGATACACTCAGATGGAGAAGCTGGAGCTCACGCTCATTGTCACGACTAGGAAACTTCTACTGTATTTTCAATGCCACATAATAGTCATCATGAAAGCGTACTCGTTGAAGACCATTCTCCATAAACCTGAACTATCCGGTCGCTCGACCAAATGAGCAGTGGAACTCAGTGAGCATGACATCACCTATCGACCAATGATTGTTATCAAAGCCTAGGTATTAGCCAATTCCGTAAATGATTTCTCCTCTAACTTGTCTGAACAGGTCAAGAAATAAGCGATCTTTACTATTGGCGGTCCGTTCTCGAGACTGTGAACGCTATCTGTTGACGGATCGAGCAATGCCAGAGGAAGTGGACTTGGAATCGTTCTCAAATCTCCAGAAGAGATACTAATCGAATAGGTTGTCAGTTGCAGTTTCAAGGCAACGAACAACGAAGCCAAATACGAGGCACATCGCGAAAATGTCCCTAGCCATAAGTCTGGTTGTGAAAAGAATAAAAGTCAGTTGTGATTGACAGGACCCACCCCGACTCCTCTCTTGAGTTCGAGGGAGGCCCTGTGGGCTGTACTTTTTACTAACATAATAAAAGAATTTCAATTAAAATTCCATATAAAATACTTGCTTTTAAACATATAGAATATAAGGAAAATATTGAAAATATTGGAGAGTACAAAAAGTACATAACTGCAAGTCCTTTATTGTCATTTTCGTTCATTACAAAAAAATTGTCAACAAAAATAATAATAATAACCGATTGGACAAAAAACCGATCACTTTTAAAAACTAACCAGTCAAAATCCCGACCATAAAATCGACCACGGCCGAGCAAGAAAGCAACTACGCCCGAGCAAGAAATTCTAACACGGCCAACTAGTAAGCCGAGTAGGCTGAGTAGGTCGAGTAGGCTGAGTAGGTCGAGTAGGCCGAGTAGGTCGAGTAGGCCGAATATGCAAAATAGGCCGAGTAGGCCGACCACCCCTCAAATTATGTACATGACAATTTAATTGCATGACTCTTGCACTTCATGATGTCATCGAGTGGCCCACCTCAAAACTGAAGAGTCCGCACAACCGAGCAGCTACCTGGAAAAATATTTTTAAAGAAAAATGATGAGTGCTAACGCCCAACGAGTGAATGGAAACTTTTAAAAACATTTATGAACAACTTTTCAATATGCATCCAGTAATACATAGTAAAAGATAATATATCTACTTTCGTACTTAATTAACTGAATACATCTCTTTGCTGAACAATAATAAGATAATTTATAAAATCTTAATCTGCACAAAATTAGTACCCAGTGATATCTTCAATACGTAAGCCGGATTTCTTAATGCAAACGTAGAGTCGGGAATAACTTCTAGTCATACACGTGCAGAGCGACTCAATACTCTTTTACATCTGGTCATACACGTGCAGAGCGACTCATCTGACATACACATGTGTAGAACTGCCCCAAAAGCCAACAATATTCATACATGGGGAAGGGTACAGACATGGTGCTTTTGTAAAAATCATAGTCTCTTATTGATATTTATAAAAGTAATAGCTAATATTTTTGAGTGCTAATATAAGCATAAAACATGTTCAGTTCTCTGTATAATCGTCATAAATCATTAAAAGAAATAAAACGCTTAAATGATTTGCAGCAATTAATCTTAAGCATAAAACTGGAAACTTTTGAGTTAAAAACAAAACTGAAAACTTAATGCACTTACAACTTAGACGTCAAGATTAATTCGGACCAAGTATGCTAAGTTCCCCTACTTCGTCTTCTTTCCCTAACCATCACACAAAATCCAATTAGAAGCTGGAAATCAAAGAAGAATCAACCGAAAATCTATAATATCACAAGAGAGCTCCACTGACTTCTCTTTCTTTTTCTTCCTTCTCTTTCCTTTCTTCCGTTCGATTCCACTGCTTGTAACTGATCATGTTTATCCTCCTATATATATATATATATATATATATATATATATATATATATAGGTATGGATATATACAACTGAAGTTGTGAGTCAGTTAACTAAACTCACAGCTGTCTGTCAACTATACAGACAACCAACGCTTACTCACCAATTCACTTTTCATTTCAAGTCTATCCTCTTTTTTTCTTTCTAATTAGGCCTTTATTGGGTCTAAATGACATGAACCTTATAGTGATTCCTAATTGCTTGTGTGACAGGTATAAGGAACATACGAAGCAAAATATCCTAAAATAACAACTTATCTCGCCTTGGTACGAGAAATGAAGTCAACCTTCGAAGAATTTGAGATCGTGCAAATTTCTCGATCGTAAAATTATTGAGCAGATTTCTTGGCCAATCTCGGCTCAGCAATCCAAACGACGTCCAACAAACTGATTCCAGTTATATATCTACAATGGCCTGCAATCTGGAATGACAAGTCAACGATGGAGGTTTCGAATGTTGACAATGAACCTAGCTGGATGACACCGATAATCGACTACCTCGAACATGACAAGCTCCCTACGGATAAGAACGAAGCAAGGAAGGCTCGAGCAAAAGCAGCCAAATTCAGCATCATTGCATGTAAACTTTATAAACGATCTTTTTCAGATCCCTACCTCTTGTGTGTGAGACCCTCAGAGGCTCAATTAGTACTTGAAGAGCTACATGCGAAAAATATATGGGAATCATTCTGGTTCGAGGAGCCTGACACATCGTGCAATTACTGTCGGTTATTACTGATTGACAATTAGATCAGATTCACTCGAGTTCGTTAGAAGGTGCGATAAGTGTCAGCAACACGTACAAGTGTCTCATTGGCACCCTGAAAAACTAAGTTCGATATTATCCCTTTGGCCTTTCATGCAATGAGGGGATGGACATCGTCGGTAAATTAACAACTTCGAACAAATGAGGCAAGGTTTATGTACTCGTAATGACAGACTACTTCACAAAATGGGTCGAGGCAGAGTTGTACAAAAATATCAAAGACATTGAGGTAAAAGGTTTTCTATGGAAAAACAGTATCTACATGTTCAGAGTGCCTAAGGGGATCGTCACAAATAACGGTTGCCAGTTTATTTCATTCGATTTCCAAGACTTTTGTGAAGAATGGGGAATAAAGATACATTTTTCGACCCTAAGATATCCCCAGTCAAATGGCCAGGGCGAGTCAACGAACAAAACCATAATAGGGACATTGAAGAAAAAGCTCAAATCAATAAAGGTCCATGGGCCAAAAAGCTACAAGAGAAACTCTTTTGGGAGAAAAGATCTTTTTGAGCCTTTTTTTTTTTTAAGATAAATAGTCTCAACTACCCTTCATAAACTCTAAATGTTCAACACTATACATTTATATTACAAATACTTTGTTAGTGTTCATTTTTATAATTTTTAACAACAAAAGTTTTTTTTAAAGATATTTGACAAATGATTTATTAACTTTAAAACATTTTTTTTAAGTGAATATCAAATAATATAAGACTTTTTGTTAAAATATCTACTCAATAGAATCTCTACTTATAAAAGATCTACTTAAGAAGCGATCACAAACACACCATAAATGTACATTTGAATGCAATTTCTGAAGATAGAGCATGATCGGTAATATTTTTTGCATTCGGTTTTATTTCCCACGATCTCAATGAAAAAGTGAAAATTAATCGGACTTTGAATTAAATAAGGGTATTCTTAGTAAGAAATAATGGGCTCTATTTGTGGATATGGTTATGGATACCGAGTGAGCCCAAATCCAGCAACTGTATACAATTAAAATGGTCTGAAATGTGATTAAAGCATTGACTGTATTCAATTAAAGTGCCCTCACTCTCGCATATGATTATTTATTTATTTTTCATTTTCTTAAGTGAAAGTTACGAGATATGTCATTATAAACACAGTCCGAAAAACGGCTCTACTACAATGTGAATGAAGTCACTTAATTGTGTACAATTAAATGGTCTAAAATGTAAATTTTGATCATCCGTTGTTCTGAGCTTCTTTTGAATTTTCAAATTATAGACAAATATTTTAATATATTTCTAGTCTAAAAACAAGATCGTCTATTATTTAGTCGGGAAACATTTGAATTAAGTACATTTTTACTTTACACGTTTTACATGGTTTTAATAGTCAGGTGGCACTGTATCTTTAAAATATCAAAAAAAAAAAACTCAAGGATCCGAGTCTCTAAAATAAGGTCCTCGGTCCTTAGTCCTCAGGTATTATGAGAGTTTCATCTTACAAGGAACTGTTGGTCTAAATTTCAGTCAATAAAAACACTATTTGGGGATTGTTCATTATTTGGCATTTTGGGATTCATGTGGTCAGGTTGATTGATATAAAATTCCAGCTCTTACCCGATCAATTGAGGTTAGCATATTCTGTGATTGCCATTGATCCATTTTATTTTTCACACCACACAATTTAGTTTTTAGTTTCTATATGTTAAATTACTTCCAGGACAAGTTTCTAGATGTCATTTTAGTCTCATCTCCATCTCTTCTGTTTCATTTTCCACACGTCTTCTCAGATCAGTGACAGTGGAATATACATAGCAACAACAACAACAACAACAAACCCAAAAATCAAAATCATGATCTGTAAATGAACATTCAATTGCACTATCTTTGAAACATTTATGGGGAGAAACAAAATATTCAACATAGTCAAAGTAGACCAATTCAGGCATTGTCAAACAATTAGGTGCATGCAGACTGTGGAATTTTATTTTTTTATTTTTTTTATTTTTTAGATTTCTTATAATTATATTGGGATGTCGATGCAAGATCGAATTTTTCTCATATCAGGATATCGGAAAGTTTGATTTTTCGAATCTGTATTGAATTACAGAAACTAAGATGAAATTAAATGACGCCATGTAGATATTCAAATCTTGATCACCAACCATCAATATTTGTTGTGGTCTAATGTATTGTATTAATTGCATTAATATTTTCGTTTGACTGCCTGGACTTAATTTATTCTAATACATTTGATTTTTCCAACTTTCAAAAATACACATTTTCGTCAAGTAGTAGCTTAATGACCCTCTAATGTGAACGTCAAATTTTATATGTACTTTTTGTTTGAATGAAAACGATTTATCAGAATATGTTATACATAAGTTTTTTGAAATTTGGTTTAGAATATCATCGATATCTTTAAAATATTAGATATATTAAAATATAAAAAATATCTAAATATTTTAATTAAAGTATTGGTATATATTTCCTTTATATATATATATTTCCGAAACTTCAGCAAATTTCAACATAAATAAAGAACCCATTAGTGTATCTGGTATTATATGGTCATATAGAGATATCGGTTTGTGATCCCGCATTTCACGTTAAATTACTTCTATTTTTTGTTTTTAATTTTGCAAATGGAACATACGTTAAACTTCACAAACCATAAATTAACTATAAATACTTGGATTGCATATATAAAAAAGTTTTTTCTCCTCAGTACGTATTAATATAATTTACATCAACGTTGCATATAGATCACTGATTATAGAGAAACTTTAATATGTGCATACATTTGAGTCAAAATATGTAAATTTAATGGTTCATACCCAATATACTTATGAAGTTATATCAATATGTACTAATTTAAAAATCTCTTATATATATACATAAATTTTCAAATCAGTGCGCACTGATATAAATTCGTCAGTGCATTGGATGTAAACCATTAGATTTACATACTTTGACTCAAAGTGTATGCACTTATCAAAATTTCTCCATAATCAATGGTTCACATGTAACGCGCTAATATAATTTATATTAGTGCGTACTGACTGAAAAACCATTATATATATAAAGGCTTAACTTTCAACTACACTAGCATAAATTCTAACTATATCATAGATATATTACTGGTCCCCCAACAATAGGGTTCAAAAAATAAATAGCATTTTTTTGAGGTGACGTTTCAACACTGTTACTGCTTTAATAACTTATGTTTAAAATGCACCTATTATGGTCAACGGATAAAAATGCCTCAAATAGGTGTTCCATCAGAATATTTCATTCATTTTTTTACAATGAGAGTTATGAAATAGAGAGAGAAAGTTTCGTTGAAAGTTGAAACTCATGCGCTACGCAGACGCATTCGGGGTTGAACTCCTCGCCAAGCTCGCGGTGGGGAGCTTTTTTTTTCTGGTCGGTACTTCAAAAAAAATATTCTCGATCCTTTGAAAAATATGCTTGACTCTTTGAAAAAAAATATCATTGATTCTTTTTAATATATGCTCGAATTCGCTATAAATATACTTGATTTAACTAAATATAATTTTCTAAAAAAAATCTTGATCATTTGAAAAAAATATCGTTCATTTGGAAAAAAATCTCGATCATTTTAAAAAAGTCTCGATTCTTTGAAAAATATTTCCGATCATTTGAAAAATATTATCGATCCTTTGAAAAAAACCTCGATCATTTGACAAAAATTATCGATCTTTTAAAAAAAAATCTCGATCCTTTGAATAATATTCTCGATCCTTTGAAAAAATCTCGATCTTTTGAAAAAACTTTTCGATCATTTGACAAAAAAATTCGATCATTTGAAAAACAATCTCGGTCATTTGAAAAAAATTCTCGATCATTTGAAAAAAATCTCGATCCTTTGAAAATCTTCTCGATTATTTGACAAACTCGATCATTTGAAAAATATTCTCGATTCGATCCTTTGAAAAATATTCTCGATTCGATCATTTGAAAAAAATTCTCGATTTGATCATTTGAAAAAAAATCTTGATCCTTTGTAAATTTATTGATCCTTTGACAAATACTCGATTCTTTCAAAAATAAGCTCGATCATATTAAAAAAAAGCTCGACTTGGCTACAAATATGCTCGATTTAACTAAACATTATTTTCAAAAATAAAATGGTCGAACCTTTGAAAAATAAAATGTTCATATAAAAACTGGATAACAAATCATAATGAATGGATCACAAATATATAAACGAATATCACAAATATAGGTTATTTTCTTGTGTATAATCTGGATAGAGACAAGTTTTTTTGAAGAGAGATAGGAGTTATCGTTTTTAAAGTGTAGATGGAAACATAATGAGATTAAAAAATAGATTATTTAATGGCAATTTGAGTAGTTCACCATAATAAGTGAATTTTAAAATTAAGTTATTAAAGCGGTGACATTACTACAAAGCACATTAAAAAAAAAGGTGACATATCTTAACATTTCCACCCCAACAATAATGTAATAAGTGGTAAGAACCTGAAACTCGAAATAAAAACTCGAACGAAACAGATGTATTATATTAGTCCAATTCGATCGTTTTTTTTAGATTATATCTATTTTTTAAATTATATAATATAATTAGATTAAACGAGTAGATAACGGGAAAAAACCGTTTCATTTGAGATATTTTTATCGGTGGTTATAGATCTATAATCTATTATAGCTAGCTAGCTAGCCTCCACATTCAAACTTACAACAGGGATACATCTAATCAATAATGAGTTAATTTGAATTTCGTGTAGTGAAAGCATTTGATGAATTAGTAGATGGGAAGCCAATTATATATGAACCGATTGAAGAAAAATGTTTGGGTCACGTTAGCATCAAATGGCGTCATTTACTACGTAAAATATGCTTTAAATGATAAAAGTTGATATATCGATAATATTAAATAATTTAAAATTTTAGTTCAAATTTTAATTTAAGTAATTTGATAAATAGTTTTTTCATTAACCACATCATCTCATAGTATGTAGAGTGATGATAATTCACTTATCACATATTTTATATTAAAATTTTGAGTTATCTAGCATTACTAGCTGATATGATATATATTCAAATCAGTGCACACTGATATATATTCAAATCAGTGCACACTGATATAAATTCATTATTGCGTTGAATATGTACCATTAAATTTACATACTTTAGCTTAAAATATATACACCTGTCAAAACTTTTTCATAATCAATGGTCAAACATATAACGCATTAATGTATGTAAAATAAGAATATATATACGGAAAATTTCAAAACCTAACCAACGAAAATGCTTTTTTACCATGTTCCATTTATATATTTTTACATCAACGAAACCTAATTTTTCAAAATTCCCAATCAACTGACAAATACTTGTTTGTTTTTCTTCCGATGTGTTTTAGCTTAAAATATATACACTTGTCAAAACTTTTTCATAATCAATGGTCAAACATACAACGCATCAATGTATGTAAAATAAAAATCTATATACGGAAAATTTCAAAACCTAACCAACGAAAATGTTTTTTTACCATATTCCATTTATACATTTCCACATCAACGAAACCTAATTTTTCAAAATTCCCAATCAACTGACAAATACTTGTTTGTTTTTCTTCCAATATGTTCCATCGTCCAATATGTTTCACACGGTTTAAAATCAGGAAAATCCAGCAGTTTCAAAAAATCATATAGATATAATCATCACAATTAGATTTAAGATAGAATATATACAGGATTTTCCTTCTAGTGCATGTAAACACTCACATTTTACTTCTAGTTTGATCGTCTTGATCCCTAAATCTCGAATTAATTATAATAATTTTAAAAGAAAAGTCAAGAATTTGCAATCTCCATTCAAACTTTATATATGTTATCGCATCATGTAAAATTTGACTTGGATAGAATTATTAAATAGTTTTCTTCTTTCCGCCAAGGATACATTCATATTTTACTTCTACCTAGTCCCGTCTCTTGGATCCCTAAATTATGAATTACTTGTAACAATTAAAAAGAAAAGTCAGGAAATTGAAATCTCCGTTGAAACTTTGTATATATTCTTCATCATTTTAAATTTGACTAGGGTACAATTATTAAACAACTTTCGTTGTTTCCACGAAGGATATAATTGAGCAGCCATGTGACATTATCTTTAGACAAAAAAAGCACATTTTTGAAACAATTAAATACACATTTTTGTTGATTACAAACAAAAGATCATTGCAGAAGAAAAACGAGAAAAAAGGAGTAGCTTTTGAATTGAATGCTCTTTTGTCATTTATTGTACGTAGCACCCAGCAGAGCTATTCCTTTCAAAGTAGATTGGAAAAAAATGGCTTTGCATTGCATTTACAGATAATTATAATTTCGTCAATTCAAAGAAGAAGAAAGTATGATATCGAATACAGACCGCTTGTTATATTATTCCCGGTTCACGAGAAACAAAGTGTTGACCAACTTGTACCAGACACACCGACATATATATATATATATATATAAAAGTATCGGCAATGTCACATGAAGCCATGCACAAAGTTAAGGGTTGGGTAAAACTCTTAAAAATCTTACGACAATTTTAACGATTGAATATAAATATTAAATGTGTTGACAAACGAGGTTAATTCGGTAATATATTTTTCGTATTTACACCTTAAGTTTATGGGTTCGAACATCTCATCTTTATTAAAATCTTAAATTATTGTAATGTTCTATAACCTTTAAATATGATAAGACAAATCAAAATATATATCGGATGATCACAAAATGAATCTCAATCACAAATAATTACGTTCAATACCATTTGTAGCCGGTGAGACAGTAACTCCATCATCATAAATGTTACGAGGGAGTTACTTTTAAAATCTATCATTATTATACTTTTCCTGCTCTCCATTTCTGCGTACTGGTTTATGATAATTCATGTAATTATCATCTAAATAATAGGTTAAAACAAATCGTGAGTTCGTGACAGTGATGAGAGATTAATTTAATAGTAAATCTCTCAAGTATGCATTATAAGAAGATGTTGGTTCGAATCATCTTGTAAAAAAATATTGAATTTATATATTATTTAAATAAAATAAAATAAAAACTAATGGAGGCTGCGCCGCTGTGAGGACCATCCACCAACCAACCAAGATTCAAAACATGGCATGAGAATACGATAACGATGATGATGAGTTTGATGACTTTTGAGTTTTTAACATCCAAACCCACGTGTCCATTAATACCGACTAGTCAAACACCCTGGACTACCAATAGTGTTACACATTTTTTCTTTTTTTGTAGCTCTCTATGGTCTATACTACTTTTCCACATCCATTGAATTGGATCCCCTTATTAAAATAATCTGATTAGTTACTTTTTTTTGTTGAATAAATCTGATTGATTACTTGCCCATATAGAGTTTGGCAGATTATTTGTAATTAACTCAATTAATTTATTGATGAGGTTTCTTAATTAATTAACACCACCCTATATAAACAACTCCGTCATTAATGTTATACCTTCTAGAAAAAATTACAGTTTGTGTAGACAGATAGAGATATAAAACTTAATTAGACAATGTCTTGTTAGTTAGATTTTAGTATTACGAGTACTGTAGATATTTTGGGCGCCTTATTTTGTGTCAAATTATTTGATTTTATTTATAAAAAGAAATAAAATTTAGCAGATATGACATTAATTATATATGTTGTAGTATACGTTGCATTGAACAGTTCATGCTTTCACATTGACCGAGTTGTGAACAAGGGTGTAATATTACCAGTCTTAATATCAATGTTATATATATATATTCAAATTAATAATACTTTCTTTTGTGTGAGAAAAATGTTTTGAATATTGATATATATATTTTAAGGGATCGGTTGTTAAGAGAGTTAAGATAAGGTTTGATAATAGTTAATGTCATCACACACTTCAAGATTTTTAGTTTATTTTATATTTATTTGTTAAAATATAGATAGATGTTCTATATATAAAAAAGTAAGGATACATTAATGAATTTATCGGAGATTAAATTAAAGAAGTCATATAAACATCCTTTTGGTCAATAATTAACAACGAACTATATATGACTAAACTTTATGTTTAATGTTTTGATTCCAACATACGAAAAATGAAATGCAATCAAGATAGTTTGAATACCTTCATAAAAATAAATTGATCTAATAATCTATTGAAACTGAAAATCTATTGAAATCAAATACGGTTAATCTTTTCATATAATTACCCGACAAATGGGCCATAGCACACGGTGGAGATAGTCCTAACAAAAAATAATAATCACTCTATCAAAACTACAAAGCACCAGACTAACTTTAAATAAATATTTTTATCACATCTAATAGTGTAAATAAGAATAATCTCATCTCATGCGTGTCGTGGAGCACCCATTACACAACAATTAAACCCTTTTTACTTTATCAAAATATATTATTTTAAAACATTTCCTCCAAAAATATATTATTATTATTATTATTATTTTCTAAGAAAGTACTCTTGTACGAAACCAAAGATTGGTCAAACAAAACCAACCCACCAACACCAACAAAATAAATACAAATAGTTTTAAAATTTTAAACTTTTATAATATGATCATATTTTAACCTTTAATTATTTAATTTAACCACTCAATTTTTTTTAATTCTTTAAATAAATGTTACAACTTTATTTATTTTTGCTGTGTATAGTATTTACGTGCCGTCTACGACTCCCAACACAAATATATGGGATAAAACAAAGAAGTTGCTAGGTACTAGCCCATCAAGCCGCCTTCTCGTTTTTAATTTTCAACTAAAATCATACCTTTAAATTCACTTTTATTTTTAATATATATATATATATATATACAAATTATCAAATCTCAATAACATATTCTTCTTCTTCTCTAATCTGGTCATAGTAGTCTCTTTTTTCCTCTCTCTCTCTCTCTGAAATGGAGAACTACCAAACTCTTTTTCCTGCGTCTTCTTCATCAACTATGGTGATCAACAACAACTACAACAATGGAAACAATATTGGGTTCTTGGGGTTGATGTCTGAGATGGAGATTAATAATAATCCAGGTGGTGGTTTGAGTTTCATGAACAACAACAACAGCAGCAGCAGTAACATGATGTCTCTGAGCAACAAAGGTGATAACAATGGCTTTGTCGAGTCTGATAATAAGAAGATCAAGGGGTCATCGGAGAAGAAGAAGATGAAGAACCCTAAATATGCTTTTCAAACCAGAAGCCAAGTTGATATTCTTGATGATGGTTATAGATGGAGAAAATATGGCCAAAAAGCTGTCAAAAACAACAAGTTTCCAAGGTAATTAATTATTATTAATCACTCGATGATCATTGATCACTGTCTTAATTTCCCCTTTTTATTTTTATTTTCGTTTATAATTACTTCTTGTTGATGCAGTACTTATTATTTCTTGACATCCAGTGAAATATATATTAGATATACAGATATACTCATGCTATAATTAATTTTATTAACCCAATATTTTCATTTTTTTCACCAATCTGCATATAATAGGGAAATAAAGCATAAACATATCAACAAAGTGAAAAAAAAGGTATTAATTTAGTTTGTTTTGGGAATAACGTGTCGTATATGTATGTATATATGTATTATGATGATGGAGAGTTAGTACCGGAGTTTCAAGAACAGCACTATAAATGTTCATGCAGACATGACAACATATATAGCATTAACTCTTAATAATTGATCAAAGAGGGGTGTGTAACAGACGTTAATGGACATTTATCTAATGTTATATCACATATGTTAAGCTTTTGGGTTGAGAGGTTAAATTGACATTAGATGAGACAAGGCAACTCCTGACTCTTATATTAATTAACTTAATTACACAATTGCATGTGCTCACTTTGAAGCTCAACGAAAAACCAGATGTGATGATATATACTCTCTGTAGTATGTATTGTCACAACTCACAATTCATTTTACTCCCTTTTGTTTTCAACATTTTAAGTTATACTTACTATTCAATCGTTTACTCATTGAAGCTTGACAATCAAACATAGATTTCACTTTCTTTTATTAGCTTTTAACTACTAATATGCCATAGTTATTTACACTAACAAAACGAGTTATATATATTCTTTTTCAATTTTGATCATCTCCTCACCTCACATTTTCCTCACCTAAATCAATAGTCTAGATTGATTTTATCGTTTGGTAGAGTAAAACATAAAAATTAATTGAAATAATCTAAACCATTGATTTGTTATATTAAACACGTGTCAATCGATTATAAAGTTGAAAATAAGGTGAGGAGAGAAAATGTGAGGTCGTGAGGAGATGATCCATATTAAAAAAATGTACCTTTGTTATGCTTCTTATCGAGTCAAGGAGTAGGAAGAACATTTATAACGTGCATAGTCTCATTGTGTCATCCAACACGGATTACTTAGTCATGATTGATGATTCTAGCCAAATTGTGGAAAAGTTAATTGATCATATATTTGAATTGATGTAGTTTAATTACTTACTTCTAAGTTCTAGCTAATTAATAAATAATTAATTAGGGACGAGAGAGACATATTTTCGATCTACATCACAACCAGTTACTTGAGATCCAAGTTTTTGAAATTTAATTACTAGGTTAGGTTGAGTTTATTATCATATGTTAATAGAAACAAATTGACTTACTGGTTTATTTTTCTTTTGTGTTCATAGAAGCTACTATCGATGTACACATCAAGGATGCAATGTGAAAAAACAAGTTCAACGATTGACAAAAGATGAAGGAATTGTGGTGACAACTTATGAAGGGATGCATTCACATTCGATCGAGAAGACGACCGATAACTTTGAACACATCTTGAGCCAAATGCAAATCTACACTTCCTATTAGATTCTGCACCTACAAATTTCTCTCTATATATCTCATCGGACGGCAATATAAGCTAGCTAGATCATATATACTTTAATTTGTACATTAGACATATCTTCTATTGAAATGGAAACCCTCACAATAACGTTGTATGCATTCCTAGGAAATATAATTTATGCCCCTTTGATAATCAATTGCATCCTTGATTTGCAAAACAATTTAATGGATACGTTTCTTGGAAAATCGGACAAATATAAGCTCTAAAACTGGGAAATTTTCCCAATATATCTCCAATATTGTGGATGATTCGCATTTTTATCAATTTCGACTATGTTTTCAGTGTTTCCTCTTCTGGGTACACATATTAACATAATCCACAAGCACAAGCAAATTTAAGAAATTTAAAAAAGTTATAATCAAACGGCTAGATTTTCTTCTTCTGTACTCATGGATTTGTTTTTCATGTAGTTGGACCTACCTCTCTGGTTAGGGTTAAAATATATTTTAGTTTACAACATTGTATATGGGTTGATTTTTACCAATTCATTTGGGCCTCAACAAGGTTTAGCCCAATGGATAGACTCACACGAGTCGGGCGGCCCCAACTTGTGTATTATGTATTTATTATTGGGTTTGAGTGCCGTATGTTGTCGGAGCACATATAAATAGTGTCATTGCTCTACGTGGCTCAATGGTAAGAATACATATTCAATCGGATAATATCCGGATTTCGAATCACATTATTGAGTTATTAGTAGTTGATGAAAATATTAGACCAAATAAAACTAAGACAGATTGACGAAAAACTTTTTCAATTGTAAACGAAATTACAACATGCCCCATAAGTACAAAGGGGTTCCATCCCTATTTCGTCATTTTTATCAATTTCCAACTATTCAAAGGATTTAACGCTTAAAATAAAATATTTAAGAAACAAATTACAACTTCATATACAATTCAATTCAGGTCAACCTCGAATTAATTTAAAACTAATTGGGTACGCCCCAAATGAATAAGGAGTAAAAGGACCACCTTTTTGTGGGCCAGATTGCGCGGTCGAAATTTTCTTCTTGCCTGCTTCACGTGTCGCATTTGCTCCCTCAGGACCCAGCCACCCACCTTTAATTGTCACGAATTTGGCATTTTGACTTAAATAGCTAGACATTGCACAAAAATTAGAATGCAGCGGAATTGCATGATACATCATGCATCTTTCACTGCAATGTTACCATGTAGCAACTCCATCGCCCGTGGGGCGTGGGGATGCAATTGTAGTCATGAATTGTGCGTTTAATATGTAACAAGAATTCGATTTTTATTCAAAAGTTTATCGGTGTATTCCAATCATATTTTTGTATTTTATCACAATGAGATCATCTAAGTGGATAACCAAAAAAAAGGGTTTGTGTTAAGTATTGCTCTTTGTATTTATACGAAGTTTTAAGAAGAAGAATTGATACATCTATTATAAATGTATAATCAATACATGTTAAAATGTAACAAGTACTAGATATATATACTACATAAGAAAACAAAAATATTTCTTTTAAGTCCTAACTAGATTAATTCACTGTTTAACAATTAAAGTTACTCATTATTGTTCATTAAGATGAGCAGATTAAAAACAAGGTGTTAATGTCCAATAATTTCCATTTTATTTATTAGAATTATTTGCCAATCAAAAATTTAAAATGAATATACTATTTTATTATTGAAACATGTTTATTAATGGATAATGAAAATGAATTGCACTATTTTAGTAGAGTTGTTTATGCACCTCTCTTCCACACTAGTGATTTGGGATTCAAATATAAACATGCATATTTTATAAGTATGTAGGAGGAGTTTTCTTCCCGAAATTATAGAAGTAGTTATCTCCTGTCATGATAGTATATATCCGGACCACAATAAATTATATTTTATTTAATTAAATTAAATTATTGTTAGCAATCTGTAAATACATTTATCCCGGTTGTGAATTTAAGTCATATCGAGATTAAAATTTTGAATTGTTTGTTTTGTTAATCAAATGAAAAGAAAATTTTAAAATCAAGATTTTTTACAACGGGATGTTAGTTCAAGTCGTATTGAGAGATTAAAAATTTGAATTGTTTTATTCTTAAAAAAAAAATCAAAATAAAATAAAGTTTTTTTTTAGTGTCTCTGGTCCTTCTCAAAACAAGAAACAAAAACAGTTGTGTAATTCCAAAATTCCACCAAATCGAGAGAGAATAAAAAAAAAAAGGAAAAAAAAAAGAAAAAAAAATGGAGAGAGAATATTCGTCATCATCGACATAGCTTTAGGTCTCAACTCGTAAATTAACCGGAAAGCGAAGGTCCTTTCTACAAGCAAAGAGCAAATAGGGTTGTTGTTCTTGTTGTGGTCAGCAGCTAGAGCTCTCGAAGCCCACCCACACAGTCTCTTCACTAACAGCGAGCGACCCACAGAGCCAGATAATCAAAAACTAGAAAGAGTGCTCTTTCTTGCTCAACATTTTTTTTTTCTCGTCGATTTCTCATGTCTTGCAGTGGCTCGTTGCGGTAGCTATATATACATACGCACAAGTTGATACGTACAGGCTACAACAAGTAGTATTGTTGTTCTTCGGTCATGGCTCTTGCTCTCGGAAAGTTGACCCTCCTCGTCGGTGCAGGTCTGTACAAATCGGTTTATGTTTCATCTAATTGGTTTAATTACATGTTCGTTTGTATTCAATTGTTTTACTTTACGTCGTCAATCTTGTGCCAATCGATTGTCGTTATGTTAGTGGAATTTGAAGCTAGGGTTTTCGATAAACCTAAACCCCTAGATCCTTAGCTGAAATTACTAATTGTGCGCGGTCAAGTTATTGTTGTGAAGGAATTGATTCTTGCAATGGCCTCTCTCAATTGAAATTTTCTCTAGACGGAGGACTGACTTAAAAGCCAAGTTGAACCTCTAAACATAGGATATACATATCATAATGCTCATGTTGGATTGTCTTGCTTGTTAATATATTATGCATTTTCAATTCATCTTTTGCTTGTTCCTGTTTGTATATTTAAATGAGAAACTGACGGGCAAGTGGGATGGTAATCATACTAAGTGACATAGTGTTGTTTTCCTTTGTATATCTTCTTTGATCATTACTAAATTAGTTGTGCTGTGTCTATTAGGTCTTGTTGGCTCTGTTCTTGCTGCCAAAGAAGGGGGATTGTCAACTGTTTCTGATCTCGTTTCAGGCGCTTTCAAGGTACTTTATGAGTACAAACTAGAGTTTAATTTTGCCTTGATTTTTATCTTCCTCATCTGCCCTTATAGTTGTAATGTACATCCATTGGATGGGTTTTGTTTTCTTTTGGTGGGAGTAGTGAAGTTACCCTGAGATGATTGATTTTGCAAACTTATCATTTATAGTAAGATTTGTTGTTTTACTGTGTTGTGTTAAGAGCACTGTTTTCTGTTTCTGGTATTAGTTTCGATTTTATTCTTTTAATGAGATCTCATAATCTTAGAACTTATAAAATTCTTGCTAAACTTATTTTACTTGTAGTTTTGCGTGATTCCAAAACAGGTGTTCAATTCTTGATCACTACAACTGTAGCTCATACTGATAACCTATGTTTCAATATGACCTGTCTTGTGTCACAGATTGTCTTCAAGCAAATTAAACAAGATGATTCTAGCAAATCAGTTAGCAAGCCACTCAATGACACTTTGTTGGCTCAGGTTTGCATTTGACCTTTCATTTTCATATTTGATGCTCACACACAAACACGCACCTATGGCGAGGGTTGGTTTGGCTATGTAGTTGTGCTTGAGAATTGAGATATGCCTTGGAATTTAGAGGAGTATTTAGATCAATTTCAGATTTTCTGTCAGTAAGTGTCCACAGCTGTTCTTTTGACATTGACGATCACCTACAGTTAGAATTTCATTGATTTTCCATTCTTTCAATTTTATTGGGTAAAGAGTATTGATACAATTTTGATATTTTCTGGGTGTGAGTTGTAGTCGTGGTCTTGTATACGTGTGAACAAGTGTACTTACATTGACAAGTCTTTAATGATTTTATGGTTGGGTTTGGTGATAAAAGATTAAATAATTTGGTTTCCAGTTTCATGGTTTCATCAGAGTAATAGGATCACCCAACCCAAATAGATACATTGTATACTTCATTGATTGTTAGAGTTGAATTATAATATTTATATCCACTCTTAAAGGATTGGACTTTCCTTGACATATTGCACTTCTGCTCTACTTTCTTCACTTGCTGATTGTGCATTGAATTATACATTCTACTATGGTTTTTTTTCCACTTAAGAAACTCATTTTCCACACGTTGAAGCTCACATTTTTTTTTTCTTTGCTAAATATCCATTCCTCAACCTCCATGTTAATTTAATATGTCCTTTTTCAATCCATACATTCTTCTTAGTTCTTCCTAAGCTATGAATAGCCTAAATTCCATAATAATATATCTGAAACTTTTAGCGCATCTGGAATTTTTTTCCTTATGAGGAAAAAAAAAAGAAAAAGAAAAAAATCTTAACATCAAGCTTGACTTTATGCCAAGATATCCCGCATGATTACAATTTGTGATATTTCAATGTACTTGAGTTTGACTGTTTCGCATATATCGTTCTCACTTTGTTTTTCAAATGAGCTATTTATGTTAGGAAAAGGGTCTGACTTCTTTTCATGATTCTAGAGTGCATGTTAGAGTATGCAAGATTTTTATAAAGGTTGTCCCTTTTACAGGTTAACAGTCTACGGCAGGAGCTGCAAATTTTGACATCAAACAGACCAATTACTATTGTTACTGGGACTGGATCAGGTTCTAGTTTTATTTGATCTTATCCATGAAAGGACATATTTGCCATTTACTGTCTTGTTTTAGACTGTAACCTAGAATTTTAGGATGGAACTCTTGCTATTGACATTTCTTATATGATTTTTGTCAAGCAATATGCAAACACTATTAGATACACAAATAAATAAGCATGGATGTTTATTTATTTTCCTTGTTTACCGAGTTCTCTTAAAATTTGAATTTTTAGAAATGTTACGGAGTAATAGTTGCTTTGTTGCATTTAAATAATGTTCATTGCTTCTTTTTGACCATCATTATCAATCTTCTTTGTTGTGTTTTGAGTTTCCATGTTTTTGCTATGCTTTTAGTGTATGACATGTTGACAAATCTTGGTTTTTCATGCCATTGATTCCATACCCGTGACACTCAAGAACTCATATAGGTGGTAGACCCCAATTCTCAAAGTTGGTTGATGTGTACCTGTGGTGGTAGTGATGTGTTTTTATTATTGCATCCTGAAGAAAACTTGCTAATGCATGTGTCTGCTAAACTAAATTGATAACAAGCATATAATGAAGCAAAAGATAGAATTCAAAACACCAAATATGAATGGAATTCTATATAAAATTCTGACAAATTAAATTTTATATAGAATTCCATTCATATTTGATGTTTTGATTTCTCTCTCTTTTGCTTCATTATATGCTTGTTATTAATTTAGTTTCGTAGATACATGCATTAACAAGTTTTCTTCAGGCTGCACTACCACCATAAGCACGCATCAATCAACTCTGAGAATTGGGGTCTACCACCTATACGAGTTTTTGCTATGCATTGTAAACTCTTTCTTGGCAGAAACTACTACCAAATCATCTTTTTTATAGTTTTTGTAGTACATTAGTTCTTCAATATTCTCTTGACTGTTTATCATCCTGTGCAGGTACCAGAAAATATGGTATGATTATTGTTGTAGCAGTAGTTGGATATGGCTATGTTTGGTGGAAGGTAATTATCTTGGAAGATGGCAAAAATTTCTTTATGCATATCATATAAAATATTTTTTGCATGATTTTTTAGGCCTTTCAGTCACCCAGATTCATACAAATAGTTATACTTTGATGTGTGTTCTTAGTTAGCCAGCATCACTGTGGTTTACTCCGATGGGAGGCTATTGCAACCATGTTCTTTGCTGACTTGAGAGTTAAATTGGGCTAGCATCTTTTGGAACTTTATTAGCATATTTACTTTTGAGATGCTGTTACAGACACTGAAGAGTTTGGATCAGTGTTTGTCATTAAACCCAGCTTTTTTAGTTCTTAGCATGACTCAGTTTACCTTAAATAGGAAAAACAGACCATCACAAATTCCAAGCAACAGAACAATGTTGTAACTAACCGCATTGTAACCAATGTATGCAGTATCTACATGAATTTCCAGTAAGATTATCACAATCTAGTAACAATGCATGTATGTACATCAGTACATGCATTTCCAGAAGTTTAGCTGCTGTCCAATAGAAAAACCCTATATTAACTTACCAAATACTCTTACAAGGAAAAATATATTTTGACTTTTAATGACCTACTTATTTTATTAATATATTGCACGAAACTTCTTATAAAATAATCGTATCAAGTCTTTCTCCAATCATCTTAGCTAAGTGACTCAAAAGCACAAAAAAATTCCAATTCCTGTTTCCATACAGTTCTTCTAGATAAAAAGTTTCATGAGATACTGCTTTTTGATCTTTCTAAGCCCTCAAATACTTGGTTTTTATCAGTATTATAATAATTGCGCATGTCAACTTCTGTTATCTTGTGTATGTTTTCTGCTTCACACCATTTTGTTAGCATTGATTCAACCTGTTTATTCCTTAAAACTTTTCAGGGTTGGAAGCTTCCTGATATGATGTTTGCTACTAAACGTAGTTTATCTGATGCTTGCAATAATGTAGCCAAACAGCTTGAGGATGTTTACTCGTCAATCTCGGTAAGTTTTTCATTTACTGATTCATGTTTGTGATTACAATATTTATTAGCTTCTATTTGTTTGGTTATAATTTATCTCGTCAATATGTTATATGTTTGGTTCCTGATTTATCCGTTACATATTTGAATAGGGCTTACCTAATTGGCATGCCATATATATATTGCATTCATTGTAGGGATTCTGTTCATTGCCCTGACAAATAGTGATACTGATATATTATAATTGATAAATAATTAAATTTCACATAAACTGAGTTACTTTGTCAAAAACAAAAACATGGGATAACGTAACAAATTAAATGGTATTCCACACGTTTGACTTTCAAATATTTTATAAATCTATTTCTTGAATTTATTCATTATTGCATGACCTGATAAGAAATAACACTGGCTATTGCGAGGTAGACTGTAGCATGCAGAAATTGAAGTGTATGTGATTTTTTTTTCTTTGGATAAGAAATTTCGCTATGCAAATTCGTTTTCAAAGTCAGCATTTTCTCCTCTAGCCCAATTTTATTTTTTAAACAGGCATTGTTGTCTAGGAAGTCTGCTGAATCTAATTTTTGTGATATATTTATATTATCATGAGTATATACTTGTAAAATCATCATTCCTTTTCTCTCGTTATTCCAGACTGCTCAACGGCAGTTATCTTCCAAAATTACCAGTGTAGATCAGGATGTGAATAAGATTGTGGATATCTCTCAGGCTACAAAAGAAGAGGTAAGTTCAATATGGAAATTAGCTAATATGAATATATTTAAAATATGATAGAGGTTTTGAGCTTATTTAGTATTTACATAAAGCTTATCATGGCATTTAGGTGACTCTACTACGAGGAAGATCAAGGTTGATTGGCGAGGAATTTGAATCTGTCCGTGATGTGGTCCAAACTCTAGTCAGTGATCTTTGAAACTAATAACTTTTTTTTTTATCTTGCTCTATCATCTTATCGTTGTAGACCCTGGATGTGGAATTAAGACTTGATACATATATTTTCTTTTTCGGGTTCTTTCAGGAAAGTAAACTTACTCAAATTGAAGGCAAGCAGGTAAATTTTGTGTTAATTGTGTAATTTACAGTGCAATGGTAAATGAATTGATTACACTGTGTTATGCTAATTGTTATGGCTGTACATTATATGTTTAGGATACCACGACCCAAGGAGTAAAGATGTTGTGTGATTGTGTCCGGAAAATTGAGAATGGTCAACCCACAGAACGTATTCAGGTATGAACCAGACTTTTTCTGCATTATTTTGTATTTTATTTATCAGTTCCATGATAAATGTAGTTTACTTGTCAAATCAGTCTACATTTTCTGGTGCTGTTGTAATTTTATTACCGAAAGTTTGAAAAATGAATTTCCCAAGTTTGACTTTTGACTTTCTTCTTAATTATAATTTTCCTATTAAGCTTGTTTTTATATTTGTTTCTCAGTTTATTTGATCTATTTACATCTCATATAACTATCTTTCTAAATCCTGTAGGCGTCACCATTCAAATCCTTAATCAAAACTCTTGAACCTTCAGCAATCACACCTTCATCAAGGGTAATTCTGTCTCTGATTTTTAAATATTCGGGGTATAATTGACTGTGAACATTATCCGTGTAAAGCTTGAAGACTGTTTATACTATAAACTGGCCTTGAAAGGCGATTAAACAGATTACATTTTTAGGGAAAAGGAAAAAGTTTTTGTTTATTACACATCTTTATACTCCAGAAAAGATATGTCCGTCGATCAACCATGAGTGAAAATTGGATCTTTACCTCCTTTATGTGCTTTACCCTTTACTTTTCTTACTAGTTTTTACCTTTGTTTTATCAGGCTGTAACTTTGCCTCCTTTACCAGTTGAACCATCACCATCTAGTTCCAAATCCAATGGATCTCAGAAGGTCTGTAGACTTTCAACTGACTTGAAAATGTTGGGTATAAAAATGTTGAATGGCTGAATGGGGGAAAGTTGTTTTCTTTTATGCTATACATATCTACACTGCTTTAGCTCAAATATGGGAAATATATTTGATGAATCATTGAGAGAATGATAAATAGTTTCCTAAGCTGTAACAAAAGGGGTTTGGATTTAATTTAACTGAAGGGGATTTTATTTTATTATCTTCATTTTGTTGAATACACCCGATGACTTTTTTTAACACGTACTGATTGCTGAGCTCTACATCTTTAAGAGACTTGTATAGTAAAAAATAAGGTAAATGAACTGTCTTCTCACCCTTAATTGTGATTCAAAGCTAACATTGGATTATTCAAATCCTTTTTCTGGTTTGACTATATGCAAGGTTGAGTGGTCCCAACAGAGTGCTGTCATCACCTTTGGTCTAAAGGTTAACCTTCAATATTTTGTACTTTGTTTATCCATTTAATTAATGTCTGTCTGGTCTGATTGGTAAGCTCTTTGTTCTCAGGAGTTCAATGGAGTTCCAGAAGCGGGCGAGTCATCGCTCAGTCCTAAGGTTTCCAATGGGATTCGCATTTCAGATGACTCTAGCAATTGGTCTTCAAGTAATGGATTTTCTGGCAGAGGAATCGGCGGTTCAGTTTTAACCCGTCCTTCAGTTTTATCAAGACAACTCAGCGCAACAAGTTCAATGGCAAGTACACAGCAATGCTGATGATAAACATTCAGCGTTGATAACTGTCGAAATCTCTATATATTAGAAATGGTTGTACGTACTCCGCTTAAAGGAGGGGCGGGGAGAAGCTTTTCGAAGTTGGGCGTGGCCTCCACATTAAATCTCTCTTCCCCTCGCTTGCAATAGGAATAGCGCCCAAGCCAAATTAATAGCAAAGTGGACTGGGTATCAGAGTTTTGTAGAGACTGTGTCAATGTTACAGGAGATAATCAAACATCATTCTTGTTAGTATTACAATGGATGGAAGCCACCTCTTATATTTTCTTTTCTATTTTTGTATGTCTATAAAATTAGGTTGTTGGAAGGGTGATAGGGCAAAAAAAGAGCAAGCGAACCAAGAGGGGGCATTGGATTAAGGTCTATTAATTTATCTGTTTTTTCCAGATTGGTTAATGGCTCCCGTGAGAATAAAGTAAATCTTCATCTTTTACAATGATTTTGGTTTTATGTGATGATGGCAGCTGCTGCCTCTCATTTTACCCTTTTTGTCGTGATTGTCTCCTTTGTTGTATATTTTTTTTATCCAAGACATAACCATTTTTTTTTTCTAAGGACTCACATGATACACAAGAAAAATAAGATATGATAGTGGGAAGCATCTAAAAGAAAATTTGGAATATATTTTTTAAACCTTCTCCTCTAAAACTATGCATAATCACAAAAATATACCACTCCTCTGTAGAAAATTTTGTTCGATGATAAATTAACATTGCAGCTCATCTTGTCGATAATGTTGAAATACATGTTTGGGTTGTACATGTAGGACTTGATCTTAGAAGGTTCGGTAAACCGTCAGGTTTAAAATAATAATAATAATAATAATAATATCGAATGGTTGCCAGTAAGAGGTCAAAATAAGTAGTATCAAGATAGATTGGTAAAAAGCCCAACGAGATTGGCCTATTGGGCCTCTCCACGGCCCAAAGTCCCATCGTTTCCCGCCATTTCACTGGTTTGCCGCGCTCATATTATAAAAAAGAAAAAGAAAAAGAAAAAGAAAAAACTCCTCTATCGTTGTTACTCAATTAGTTCCTCGGACTCAGTGATAGAGAGAGAGAGAGAGAGAGAGATTGGAGATGGAGATAGTATCACAGAGGGCGAGAATTCAAATCGATGCTGTTTCGACTCTGCCTCTTTACCGCTCTGCTCCTTCCCTTGAAGTCAGACTTGAAGATTTTGAGCTCTACGCCATGGATCGCCTCCGAGGTATCAATTTCGTATTACATTTCAAATTTCTTAGTTTCTGTGTCAATGTTTCCACCTCCCGCAAATAACGGTTAATTTCGATTTCGATTGGGTTATCGTTTTGTTACTGTGAAAATGTTGGAGAAGAAATTGATTTAGGTTTAAATTCAACATTCGATACTTAATTTATTCACAGCAAAGATTATATATGTAAATCCATAAAAAATAACGAAAATTCTCTAGTGCAGACGTTAGCAAGAAAATCTCACGAATTTTTCTATTTGCATCGCTACAAATAGTGATTTGTAGATATACATACTTACATATATATTCAAAGAATCTTTAAGAAGACAATGTAGATTAAGCATTTTGGTGATAGATATATCAAATTGAGTGAGAGATTCATTATTTTGGCAGCTAAATTACTTGGAAAACATATTTGACTAAACTTCAGTTGTACATACATAATTCAAATCATAGATTGTTGATGTTTTTGAAACTTTGGTGCAGTTCTAAAAGGAATCTCTGATGGATTATCCCGAGGAAAGAAACCAGAAGAAATGGAAAATTTGGTAAACATAACTACATATTTGGTTTTACTGTTTTGGTTATAGCAGACCGCTCGATGTTTAATTTTACAAGTTGGTTTTGGGCAGGTTCGAGATTTGTGGAAAGCTAATATGAGGCATCTTGATTCATCTGAGGTCATCAACAAAGACATAATATCCCACTTTGTTCTGCGTCTTGTGTATTGTAGAACGTAAGTTTTTTATGAAATTTTGTAGTTTTGTTTTATTTCTCCTGAATGTCTGGCTTATTGGTGTACATGCATGTGTTTAGGGAGGATTTGAGAAAGTGGTTTCTTTCCATGGAGACTGCACTCTTTCGCTATCGTTTTCGGCTTGAAAAATCTGAAGCTCAGGTAAGGTCTTTGTTTTTTTCTTCGTTTTGTGCTTAGTCATCTGTTTTAGACCTGAACTGATTGGTTGTATATTATGCTTCTGGGTTGGTAGAGAGCATTGATGGCAGAGTTTGATCTTCCATGCAAGGCAGTTAGCAGTGCAGAATTTGAGGTATTCGCATTTCATCTGTTATTACATTTGTAAACATGCATAAATACTTCACCTGATATTGCATGCAAAAGATAGATGCACATCAGTGTAAGACAATCTCAATGGGATTTCAATTTTCAATTAATACAAGTTGATGATATTTGTGGTCCATTTTTTTCTTCAGAATGTAAGTGACAAATTGAACCAAGTTGTACGTTCAATTGCTCCAATTGCTCCAACTGCTCCGCCTACACTCACTGGTGAGCAATTTTTTCTCTGACTTGGTTGCTCACTTTTCAACAAATAAGGCTCATTATGACTGAGTTTTGTTTTCATTACAAAGCTGCACACGTGAAATTTGATTATTTATGCGTCATGTTAATTGCCACTTAGTTAGAATAATATAAAACCAGGACAGTGGTAGAAACTGGCTAGAAACTTTTAAATGGAGTTCCTAGATACTATGGGACAATAACGTATGCCAAGCATGCTTCATTATTTCTTTTTCCAGGATGCACAAACTGGTTGCTATCCTTGACAAGAAAAAACGGGCTTATTCAGAAAAATGTCTCATCCCTATTTTTGAGTACACGTGGCTGGTTACAAATCTAGCGTAACACTGCTGATAATCATATTTTGTTTTGTTCATGATGTCTTGTTTATCTTCTAATCTGCTTTCTTTTTTCTCTTTCTTTCCTCTCTCTTTTTCAGGTGATGCAATATTCTACAAGGTATGCTTGCCTTATTGTGATCTTTCTTTCTTAGTTTTATTTTTCTCTTTAGTAATCTGTATAGAAATGCATGCTATTGTGAAGGAAAATGTTATCAAAGAATAGGATATGGGTAAAATCTCTTATAGTGATGTATATAGCAAACAACCGATTGTTCTGTGCAATTTTTCATCCAGTATGAGCATAATTATCCGGTCATCGATATGCTTTAGAAATGGAGTAAATATATTGTGTAGCCTTCAATTTTAATATAGGTAGTTGTATATCTTACAAGTTTGGGTTGGCTATCTCTGAGAATGAGAATCTGCCCTGTCTTTTTTGTCTTGGAATGAGAACCTATGTTATGTTTACTAGTCATAGTAACTTATTTGCATTAACCCGTCCAACCAAATGAAGGTACCATTCGAAGAAGTTCCAGAACTTATAGCTGGTCGTAGAGTATATATCCATAAGGGATACGCTTATGTCGCTATGAATCAGGTGAGTATTATTATTGCTGCCTATTAAATATGCACGTGAAGTGTTGGATGTCATCATTACTATTGATATTTATGTCTTCCTCTTCCTTATAGGTGGTTTCACTTGTAGTCACTCAATTTCGCAGTATTCTATCAAAGGCACTCATTTTGACAAACAGGTTTTTAGTTTCAAATTCTTCCTATTTATTATGTTTTGAAAACCTTTACTAGTCTTTGACAATAACAGTGTGGTAAAGCAGAAAATCACTGACATGCTGCATAGTATATAACCTACATTGATTAAAGTGATAGATTTATCATCTTTTGGTGCAACAAGTTTAGTTTTTTGGATTTGCAATATAGATTTACTCGTGGTGCACTTTCCTACTTACTATTATGTGTTGAGAGCTGTGCACTTGAATTGATCAGAGTAGCATTTCATACACTTGTTATGGGAATACATTTTATGTTGCTACCATCATTAACTGCAGCAATGATGCTATTGCCATCATCAATTTTATGATATGCATTGTTCCATGTTGTCAAGACACTGTTAATGGATGTGTTACATCTTCTAGATGTTCAAAATCTTAAACATTGAAACTTTTGCTTGCAGAAAGTGGACATCTACCATTAGAGAACAAGAGAAGGATCGGCTGACGCCTGTGAGTATTAAACTGTGAACCTTGTAAAATGAGGAGCTCAATTTTTTTGTATTAACAATTTTGTCTCTGGATACTACTTAGATTGTGGAAGCCTTGTGCACGAGCTATCTGGGTCCTGACTATTCTCAGGTGATTAATTGAATATATTAGCTGATCTATTCTCCTAGATCACAAATATTCAAGTTGGTTATTAGAAATTTGTCTTCCTCTGCAGCCAAAAGAATTCGGTGAGATATCAGTAAAAGACCTTGATCAAATATCCAAGAGTTCATTTCCTCTATGTATGCGCCACCTTTTTGACAAGGTAAGAAGTTTGGTTGTAAACTTTACTTTTCTTAAGTAATTTCCTGTATTTATTTATTGTCTTCTTACTTCCCCTCTCCCATGATTTCTACTTTCCAGTGTGGTCTCTATATTTCTTCTAATAAATTCTTATATGCACCTGTGTGCAGCTGAGAGAAGATCATCATTTGAAGCATGGAGGGAGAATGCAATTAGGTCTATTTCTCAAGGTTGTATATTGCTTCATTCCTGTGCATAAGTTTTTATTTTATATTGTGGTAAAGTTGAGAAATTTAACATGAAATATGGAACTCCTGTTTTGGCGTGTTATTTCATGTTAAATGTGAATGAATATCAAACACGTAGGTATCTTTTGTTTTGTTGCAGTTTAATTCGTTGGATTTGTTTCATTAGTCATAGAAAGTTTATTCGTGTTTATTTTATATATGCTTAAAAATGACATGGTTACAAAGATATGTAGAAATTCACACTTATGACAACACCATTAAATTCCCCCAACCTTAGTGTGAATGAGATTTGATCCCAAGACCTTTATTTAACTTTAAGAGATCCCATCAACTAAGCTAGTTGTTACCACTAAAAATTACATTCTGCATTTAAGTTAATGACAAGTAATTTGAGAACTTGAGAGATGCTTAACGATTCCCTCAATTGCTGTTTGCATTCATCATTGATGTCCATAAAAAAAATTACTATTATCTATGAGTATGGTAATTATTTTTTGCTGCAAGTTATGAATATGTTATCCTAAGACGTTTTATTTTTGTTCGTCCTTTTTTATATATATATATATATTGTGATCAGGGTGTAGGGCTGAAGCTGGAAGATGCCCTAGCATTCTGGAAAGCCGAGTTTTCCCAAAAGGTGAGCAGAGTGTATTAAATTGTTAGACAAAATACTTCAATGTTACTTTGACTAGTATTCTGTAAAAGTAACATTGAAGTATTTTGTCTAACAATTTAATTGTGCATTCCATATCTTATGTTATTTTTGTGCTTCTTATATCCGGAGGACCGGAAGGAAAAAAGACACTTGGTCTGATTACTTGTTCATCTCTGATAAATGCCACGTGCAACCAATAATGCCAGTTTCTGATTCATTTAATAGCACTAAAGCATCTTTGTTACAATTTGCCCAGCATGCACCCCTCCGCCCACCCACCAACCCCCTCTTCCCACAAAGAAAATAAATAAATAACTCGTATATGACTGTTACATGGTCTTATTATGTTGTGGTACAAAATCCCTTGGTGTCTGCTAGCTACAATGTTTATGCTTATGAAGCTTTGTGCTTAATCTTTTTTGTCACAGGTTGGTGCAGAGAGGTTTGACAAAGAATATGCATACAGCATACGGCATAATTATGGAAGAGAAGGCAAAAGAACGGTTAGATGTCAAACTTAACATGATTTGAAGAGTATGAATTTGACATGTATATCAACATCCGATTTGTCAACCAGATTTCAAACCATCGTGGGATGAAACCAGAAAAAATGGAAGTTGATGTAATCGGAATAATAATGTTTTGAACAATTGCATCATAAGACGCAATCTTTTCTCCCACTTTTACTCTCGGAACCTCTGTATGCATGTTTATATTATAACAGCATTCAATAATTGTCTGCCTATGCTACTTGCAGGATTATACACCTTATTCTTGTCAAAAGATCATCTCATTAACTCCTGGCGTGGGAGATCATCATGGTTGCCCCTATCGTCATTTCAGGTCAATTTCATGACATTTTCTTTTTTCTTGGTCATCTTTAAAGAAAAATCAGCTCACATAATGGAAAGGTGATTACCTTGACAAACTCACTTGAAATAGCTTCTTTAAATTGAATTGAGCTGTTTTGATTGTAATGGTATTCTTCTATAAACGAAAAGTTAACCCGGCACAATTTAGTAGTGCCTTTTTTTTTCCTCTGCCATTTAGCTAAATAAATCATTTTTCACTTGGCCAACGCTATAGAAAACTATAAAATTTTTCTTGTGTCAGAAATGCTAACATCGATGATTGAATCGTTGGAACCAGTTTTATCTTTAATCTGAATCACAGATGACAAATGGTTCTAGTTTAAAAATTTTATTCTTTAAATTTTCTAATTTATTTTATGTCATCTATTTTATTACTCACCATTAAATGTGAATTGTGGTGAAAATATGAATCTCCTACTAAATTATCCATTGTGTTTTATGCATGTCATATGATACTTCCTGTTGCTTGTCTTTTGTAACAGTGATGAAAACTTAAGGGCTGCACTTGATAGAATGGGAGTAGGTAGTCGTGCAGTAGAGGATGTAATGGATAAAGTGCGAAATAGACATTATCAGGTTTTATATCACCGGACATCTCTAAACCTTGATCTCCGATCCTTTTAGTTATTTATTAGCTTAAAATTGTTTATTTATGAACAATGTGGTAAAATTTTAGTTATTTTTTTGCTCAAAAATGTTTATTTGTGAACAATGTGGTAAATTTTACAGTTGGCATGTACCTTAACGTTCGAAGCTGTTCACAATTCACAATGTGATGCTGGGATTAATCATCCAAACCAATACTTCAGCGATAGCCAGAAGATCCTGCAATCTAAGGTAGATTCTGAAATTTTATATTTGATTCACTTCATTTTCATATTATGAACTTGTTTTTAGAGTCAAAGATTATTTTGGTGTGTAAAGCTGTCTCTTTGGCATTGCTAAATGTCCAAAATGCTGTATCTTTTCTGCACTTGCAAGGAACTGGGATCCCTTGTTTTAAAGGCCCACACTATATGTAGTCATTTTTGTAATTACGTGTATATTCCGGACCTAACAAAAAAAATTTGTTTGTTGACATTAGATGTATGATCCTTTTTTCCATCCAGTCTTATCGGGGAAGGTCCAGAGTATTACACAGTTGTAACTCTACTATTTCTTTTGTTCTGACAATATTGTCAAATTAGACCAGATAATTGTTCTCCCATTTAAGCTGCAGTCTTAGTGTGACACCCTTTTCATTGGAGTCAACAAGTGAACATCTTTTACTTAATTTGAATGCATTTGGATGGATTGCCTCCTTAAATTTCTGGATGAATTAGGTATTGAAAGGTTAATTTGTCTTCCATAGAGTGAATTGAAGGGAGTTTAAATCCTCTTTAAATCCTTTAGGGCTTGGACTATAGTACTCAATGACCTAGATTATCTATGTTTATCATATAGAATTGACAGAAAACATGATTGGGCCCGTCAGCTCCTTATATTCCTGAATTCACTTGTTTAACTATGGTGTTAGATTAGCAGCTTGAAAGATTATTGGTCAACCGTACTCGGTGTCAGGCTTGAGTGGATAAGTTTTTGGACGCCCTATACAACCCTCCTACATGTATGCTATAATTATGCATTCACCTTTTTCCTTTTTTATTTTTTTTCTTTTCAGAACAATGCTGCGGCATAAAGAGTCGGAATTTAGCGGGGCATTAGAGACTGTTATGCCCGTGGTCCTCACAGAGGTTTGTATATTTATTCGTTGAACCAATCCCTCTTAATAGCCTTTTGCTTTCTCTGATTTGTTTAATTAATTGTGTTAGGCAAGTTGCAGTATTTAAATATTCCTAATCTAATATATTATTATTATTATTATATATCATTTTAGACCTTTTAAACTCAAAGAACCCTATCCCATAAAGTTGTCTTCTGGCTTAAAAGTTGCAATACAGACACATATTCAGTGGTGGAACTAATTAAAGCTGGCGTCTGCCCCACCATTATAGAGGAAGAGTACGTGTCCCCCCTATTTTGCACTCTTTAATTTTAATTGGGGAGCTGTTGGGTCTGTTTAGTTTTGGAAAGGCATGGTAGATATATCTTATGCACTGAAACCAATAGGATAATTACAACACATTGGTGGTTGAACCTCTTTCATCCCCAAGAAATTTGGGTGGTTCACTTTGGTTGATGGTGAAAATGGCTTTTTTAGCCTCACCAACACCAACCTCCCCTTCCCCCTTTAGTTGTACTAGTTAGTGTAGTGAGCCTCTGATAGGGACTGACTGTCTTGTGTTCATCGGAAGGGGGTTCGGGCAACATTGTTGCCTCCTGGGACCAGCTCTTCAATTCACCGATCTTGTCTGGTGTTCAAGCTCTCTCTTTTTTTTTTAATTAAAATTCATTTTATTGGATTAGTTGGGTTCACTTATGGTTAGTTGTAAGTAGGTCTAACCAAAATAATCTCAAAATCATTCCAATCAACCCTTTTTTGGGGTTTTTTTTCTTCCTTTGAAGCTATTGTTAACTATTACTTCAAATGGAGTAGATATGTTAGACTCTCCTGCAGGATGTCTTCTTCTTTTTTTCAAAAAAGAAAAGACTTTTTTAATTATTATTAATTCGGGATTTTGGAAAGAGAGATTATTCGATTTCACAATCTCAATAATATAAGTGAGAGGGATATACTTACCGGACCAACTGATTTTACTAGTCAAAACGACATTGATTAGCTAGGTTTTTGTTGATAACTTTGCTTGTAAGTTGTAACCTAGGGTTATACGAGCGATCTTACATGTTTGAGTGTTATATACTTTTTTTGTTTATTATGATGATGAATATAAACCATGGAATAAATGGGGGGATTATTTGGAAAAAGAAGGTTTTAATTTTTAAATGTTGTTCAAATTTTAAAAGTAAAATTTAATTGAATGTGTGACAGCCATGATGATAATGTATTTATTGCTATGCAGTTGACAGCTGTTATGTGACCATAATATGTTACATTGTATAATAAGCTGGATGAAAAATAGTATTAATAATATGTAAAATTACAATTTATAATCAATTTGGTTAATCAGGCTTTCTACTTATTTCAGGTGAGAGAACCTTGGGATTTTGCAATCATTGGTATTCACATGGTAACGTTGAAAGTATGGTCAGTTGTCATTGATTGTTTATTAATTTACAGTAATTTAGTCATGTACTCAAGTAGCTTTCTGCCTTTCTTATTATAGTTATAAAACAGTTAAAATGGAAATTGATAAAACACAATTTACAGTAGTAATATATGTCTGTAAGTATTAGAAATTTTGTATGTGTTCTTGTTTGTATCGTTTAAACTCTCTGAAAATACTAACTTGTTTTTGATGATTTTTTATGGTGAAATTTCGTTAAATATCATTTTTTTAGGTTAATGACATCCACATAGAAATCTCTTTTGACAATCCTATAAAATATGTAGCCTATAACCGGAAGAAAGTACATTAATTTTGTTGTATGGTTTGTGTAATGATCCGGTTAATACAGAGAGACTGGCTCACTTCGTAGTCCGAAAAAAAAAAGATACCGATTTCCTTCTTAGTCCGAAAAAAAAAAAAAAAGATACCGACTCACTTCGCCCCACACTCGGCTTTTATAGCAGTTTGTTTTTGTAAAATTTTATGTCGAATAGTTTATATGTTCTTCAGATCTATCTATCGAAATTAAGTATAGTATATCTATTTAGAATATAATAATAATAGGAGAAAACTCTTTCGGTATACTTATGATAAATGTAAAGTGATACTCGAACTATTATGGAGAGGTACATACCTCAGTAACATTTATAACATTTTAGCATAGCTTTTTGGCTTTTATTGGATCACTGGTGTCTACAGTTAAGTAACATGCCCCCTATAATGAATGTATTACGCAAGTTTAATTGTTTATTTATTATTAACTTTCTCTCTTTTAAAGAAAAAAAATAAATTACAAGTGCACGGAATATTCCTCGAAGAAAAACAGTGAAATGAAGGGGGCACTGTAATCATTAACTTTGGTAACTTTTTAGATACATAAAATTAATCTTTATCTTTATGATGAGATATATATGGGGTGAGTGGGTGTCGTGGGAAGTGAGTCAAGTGACTGAGGAGGTAGTGTAGGAGCCTTGTTGTTGGGTCCTATTTTATTGAGTTACTTTTTAGATACTTCAAATTTATCTTTTTGATGAGATAGATTGGGTGGTTGGGTGTCGTGTGAAGCGAGTCAAGTGGACTGAGGACCGAGGAGGTAGTGTAGGAGCCTCATTGGGTCCTATTTTATTAAATTCGAGCCTCTTACGGGGCCTAAAGGGGGAAGGGAAGGGACCATTACCAATTTTGACAAGGCATATGGTATTTAATTTGAATTTCTCTCTTTTCTACTTTTCACGTGATATAATTAAATAAAGGATAATTATCAATCAGGTCATGAATTTTCTTTTTTAATTTTTAATTTATTTATGATTTTTATAAAAATGATTGAACTGGATTTTATATATTTTTTTAAATGCTAAATTAGTCTATCAACTTTTAGAAGTGACTAAATTGATCACTCTAACTTAACGATATTAAATATAACAATTGATTTTAATAATTTTAGTTAAAATATATAAATACCTTTTATTTTTTATCTTATAGTAGAATTGTTTTATTTTGTATATATTAAATTCATCATTATAATTACAAAAAGAAAAAAATTAAAAAAATGTTATTAATGAAACATCCTTTGTACTTTTATTAATTAATTTTTTTTTAAAAAGATCTAAAAATATTTTAATATTTTTAGTTGCTATTTATTCTTAATTTAGATTTTTACAATTTTTATATAATTATTATTTTTTATTAATATTATGTAAGTATTGTTGTTAAAATTATTTAAAATTTAAAATCTACAAATAAAATAAATAAAAATATACATATGTTAAAAAAAATGCACATGTTGTATTATTATATTGTTTGAGTGAAGAACACTTTTATCCTAAAAAGTTAATATTGGTTGACAAAATTTAATTAAAGGGATTAATTTGATACACAGAAAAAATGTAAGAATCAATATATTCACTTTTATAAAAGTAGTAAATAATTTGATTTTTTTTTTTTAAAAGTTCATAACCTTTTTTCGTAATTGCCCTAAAACAAATGAATGAGTATTGTCATCTTAGAATTTTGAGGTGGGGTTGTATATATTCGTTTTGTCTATCATCTATGGTAATATTAAAGTAAACAAACAGCCCATAGTAATAATTCAATTTGACAGTATCACACGTTGGATTTATCTTATTATTGGTGGTGATTTATTAATTGTATTTATTAGTCAAATCAATGGAAAGGTCTGTTATGAATCTATGATTATTATGATTTTAAGGTTTGAATGGGTTGAGATTTATGCAAGATAAATGTTTAATATGAATTATAACAGTTTTTTTTTTTTATACCTTTTTTTTCTTTTTCTTTAATGACCTTCCCAATCTTGATCATTTTTTCAAAATAACAACTCTTTTGTTGTGTACCAAAAACAACTTTAAGATTTCAAACTTCAATAATAATAAAAACAAACAAATTTTCGTCCAAATAGAAACTATGATCAAACAACATTAAATTAGAGAGAAGGAACACAAGTCCATATCCAAAGTGCCAAATCGATCATCTCCCCACATAAAAGTGAAGATATCACTAATCCAATGTGAACATGTAAGTGGTATGAGGTAGCCAAAAAAGGGCAAATGCTAAGCTGGACCACTAAACAAAGTTTCCATTTTTTAGACTCCGTAAATAGTATTATTAGTTTATTACCCATCTCCTCCTTGATTGATGTCCAACTCCAACACGCACAGCATCATTTAAAATGCATACACACATTCATTAATTATTTATTTATAGATTTGAAACCCCCAAAACAAACAAATTGTGATGGATTGATTGGTGTTTGCTCTTTTTTTTTAATCCGAATTCTAGATGGATTGGAAACTCAAACTCCCCTATCATGGGATTAGGGATCGAAGCTCCTTCTATGGTCCCCTAACTACAATCCATACATACAACCACGGACTACTATTACTCATTAGAAGAAGACAATCAATAAAAACTTTTCAACGATGATGGTGACTACTTTTGTTATATTAATTTAAGATTTACTAATTAAATCTATTTCATAACAGGATTTGATTAACATTTGAACCGTAATATTATGAATTTTATATTCGAAATGAACTATCGTATAAAATACTTTCTAACTTTAAAGCACAACATCAATTAATAATATAATTATGAAAAGAATTGTTAATATTGCTCTTCCGATCTTCACGGTGTATTGTTTATATTATATATCAAATTAATAGTATTCAACTTCACACACATCTATATATATATATATATATATATATTATACATATCAAGTTTCAACATATAATAATCACAATTCACACCATGCAAGGACTCTGTTTGAATCAAACTACATAGATTTTGTGTTCAACTAGGTAAAATCCAAAGTGGGTTGATTATCCAACCAAAAGTTGGAGAACCCAGTTAGCAACTAAAATAAAATAAAAATTAAAAATGGTGGATTTTGCCACAAAATGTCAGACAATGGGCAGGGTGGATGGAGTGGAGTGGAGGGGTTGACTTGATCTTGATATTTACATTCTTGAAACTTGTACAGTCAAAATCCAGTGGACAAGAAGCGGGGGGAGAGAGAGAGATTGAGCGATTTAATTATTTATTTTTATGGTGGGGGAGTTTGCTGGGGGAAAGAAACCCCAGAACCAGAAGAAGAAACGTCATGGATTGCGAAACACAAGAAAACTCATATTCATATATCATCAATCATCATCATCATATTCATATACCAACTTTAATTAATTTTTGTGTTTTTGTGTTTTTGTGTTTTTGTTTCTGTACTTTCTCTTATTTTATTTTTTTTCAAAAAAGGTGAAAGCAACTACACCCTGTCCCTTTCTTTGCCACTCATTTTTTTGCACTTTTTTTTATTTTCTTCACACCTCGTTTCCTTTTTCCAATTACTACATTATTTTACTTGCTCTAATTTTTTTTTAAAATTTATTTATTTATTTTTGTTTTCAATTCTCACAAGTCTCTGCTTTGAAGCCTAAAAAGGTAGGAAGACTTTGAAAGACTTACACTTCCTTACCTTTCATGGTTGTCCCCTCCCCCTCCCCCCCCCCCCCCCCCCTCTCTCTCTCTCCCTCTCAAAAAAACACACATGTCCATTGTTGAATGCTCAATAATTCTTTAGTAGCTGATAAGCCACCCTATTGTATAGCTAATAATAAGCAAGCCACCCAATTATATCTCTTGCTCTCTGTCTTGGTCCTGCTTCTGGTCTGGTTCTAGAGGCCACTAGCTAATCCACACTCCTTTTGATGACAATTTTATTGTAGTAAGTGAAAATACATTTTATGGCTGACAAGTCATGACCTTTTGTGTCTTCTTTCTCCTTCTTTTTTGTTGTTCTTCTCCTACTCTACTACATAAGCACTTTAGTATACATTTACTTTTCATTGCTTTGCTTAATCACACAACATATTTATTTAGGTATGTATCTATGTAATCACCGGACTGTGTGGAAATCACCGGCACCAAAGAAACAAAACAAATAAAAATAAAAAAGCTTGTCTCTTCTGTGTTTGATTTCTGCAACTCTCAGGTTTCCTTCAATTCTTTTTTTTCTACTGTAAATTGGAATATTTTGATGTATAATTTCTGGGTTTCTTTGGATTTGCTACAGTGCAAACAAGTTATGTCATTGTGATTAAACATGGTTTCTCGTTTTCCTACCAAAGTTTTTTTTTTCTTCTTCGAGGAAAAAATAGGCTTTTAGCTGACATTTGGTGGAATATTTTTCTCTAGTTTATCATTATTTCATACAAATTTAGAGAATACAAATTTTTCAATTCTGTTGGTGGTATCTTCTTTACCTAAATTAGCTTGTTTAACCGTATGATTTATTATTTAAAAAATAAACTATTTATTCTCTCGGAGTCTCGGTCAATATTAAAAAAAAAAGAGGAGAGAGAGATATATAATTTATATGTTGAATAGAAAATTAATTTTTGCATAGCATTTTTAGAAGAAAAAAATCTTAAATTCTCCTGGCTATCTGTGGTTGTGATTACAAGTGCTGCTGACTCCTATGATGTGACATGGATGCATACATACAGCATATGAGTTCCACTATTATACTGCAATGATTCAAAAAAGATCACCCTTTCTTGCATATTTTTCTTTTTGAACTCTGTATTCTTTGCTACAAATTTCACAGATGTTTGATGTCGGAAATATACATGGGAATTCTTTTTATTGTAATGTTAATGACTCACTGAACCAACAAAAGGACTGTATTTGATCTTTAATCTTGTTTTTATATATATACTGTTTTGACAAGTTGTGTGTTATGTTTTGATTAGGAATTTGATGTGACAAAATTTTGCTATAGGAAAAAAATGTTCTTGTAGAGAGAGAGCATTCTTCAAGTTGCCTTTTTTTCTTCTGGGTCCAGTTGCTGCTGAAGAGGAGTTCACCAGGGTATAGTTTGTGGACTAGAAAAAAAAAAAAAAAAATTCAAGTCTTTTTATTTTTTTAATGGAATCATTATCAGCATCAGCTTCTGGTTCTTCAAAGAGGGCCAGAACACCTGGCAATGGAGTCCAAGTCCCTTCTTGTTTGGTTGATGGATGCACAGCAGATCTTAGTAAATGCAGAGACTACCATAGAAGACATAAAGTGTGTGAGCTTCACTCCAAGACGCCAATTGTTACAATTCGGAGTCAAGAACAAAGATTTTGCCAGCAGTGCAGCAGGTAAATCATTAATTTGAATTTGATGTTTCTTCAAGTCAATCATTTTTGTTGCCTTTCTGTGTTGTGTTGTGTTGTTAACTTTCCAGACTATTTCTGTGGGCACACAAGAAAAAAGATAGATTCTGTATTCTAAAATTAGAATTAAATCATTGTACTCTTCTAACTCCAGATGATTGGAAGAAAATGCTTTGTGTAATATATCACCAAATCTAAATCAAGCAGGATCTTTTATTGCAATTTGATTCTCTAAAGCAATAATAATCAGCTCCAATTATATTATCTATGCTGTGGACTGTTAATTCTTTCTAAAACCAAGATTCTTGATAGATTTTTATTTATATGGATATGCTTTTTACAAGATACTAGGTTAATATTTACATGCATTGGTTGCATATTCAGTGAGTGTACTAAATTTTTACAAGTTTCCATTTCTATTGAAACTCACTTTATCATCAGGTTTCATTCATTGGTGGAGTTTGATGAGGGAAAGAGAAGCTGTAGGAAGAGACTTGATGGACACAACCGGCGTCGTAGGAAGCCTCAGCCTGATTCTCTGTGCATTAATTCTGGGAGGTTTTTTCCCAATCACCAAGGTTTGAAATCATCTTTTGTATATGTTGTGAGCTGAATCAGTGTATTTTTTTCGATCCTTGTTTAGAGTATTAACACCCCTCAGGCCCTCAGGCCCTCAGTTGGCATTATTGAGTGCAGAGCTGAATTCTGCAGCAGCTTTGATCTTGCAAGCAATGCATTAGCATAATAATCAACTGTCTTTTGATTCAATTAAGGGAAATAAAGTTGTGTGCAGGTACTAAATTTATACCGTTTGGTAGTCGTGTATTTTCTACAAGTGCAGTAACATCTGCTTGGGCTGAGGGTGTCAAAGCCAAGAGTGATGCAATGCACCAAAACCAACACCACCATTCAGAGATAGATTTCAGTAACAGGAACTTGTTTCATGGATCATCATCTCACAATTACAAAGGAGGAAAGCAGTTCCCTTTCTTAGAAGGCACCAACAATTCAACACTCCCTGAAGGTTCTGTCTGTCAAACACTCATCGCTGCTAATTCCTCATCATCATCGTGCAATGGTAGCACCAGCACCAGCACCAGCAGCCAGAAAGCATTCTCCGATATGGGGTTTCACCGAGCAATGAATTCTAGACGTGCTCTCTCTCTTCTGTCATCACCACAACTACCACAACAGCAGGTTGAGACTCGCATGGTGCAGGCTGACTCCATCCCGCGGCAACAAGCTCAGACCTTTATGATCCCAGGCCTTAACTACAGTGGTCTGGGAATGGAGGGTGAGCCAATTGGATCTTCTTTGGTCTCTTCTGGTGGAAGTGGCAATGTCAACAACAACCTCCATGGACATGATATGTTCCAGATTGGTCCTGATGGATCATCTACAAATGGAACTCACCACCAGACACTCTCCTTCTCTTGGGAGTAGTAAACTAGTAACTAGTATGTGTGTGCCATCTACAGATTTTGCTTGAGATCAAATATGTTGAAATTTTATATATGCATTCCTTCTAGTGATGTTTTATCATTGAACAGAACTTGTTCTTGTGCATCTCATTAACCACCATTAGTTGCCTGCTTGATGGTCTTGAACTTATAAGTTTCACTTCCAACTAGTGCTGCTGTGTAAGCACTTCACTACCCGGATCGTTAAATCTCTGCAGCATTGAAATTAGATATTAAATACTATGTATCAAGATTTCAATGCCAGGATTTAATAATCTTAGATGTCTCCTGATTAAATTCTTTCGAATCTTGATAAGTATCTCTCTTGATATGTCAGTGAGTGTTATGTTCTGGTTAAAAATCATTCTGTTCAAAATCATGCATTCTCATATGAAAAAACCTATCTATTAAGCTGATCAAAGTTGAATTCAATATTGAATATCTATAATGAGGGTCAAATATATCATTCATTAAGTATCTCCAATTATTCAGATCAAGAAAATTCAGATATTTTTGTACAAAAAGGCTTTGATTTTAAACACAAATACCATGCTCACCTCTTACATACTTGATAAGTGCAAGCAAGTCATATTGAGCACAGAGCACCCATGTTCATGCATCTCCATTCTCTGTTTTTTTTGCTTTCTTGTTAACAGATAAGAATCCAATTCATTTTTATCCATTGTCAAAAGTAAAATGAGAAGATCAACAGCATCCCCAATTCGTTTCATTCCTTTGTTCTTCTTTGACTCTTTTCATTAACAAAAACTAAGTGGCCAGGCTCCTGACTAATTACAAAATTACAAACCCCAATTTTCACCTCTATTTACACACCATTTCCATCATTAAATATGAGTAATCCAACACTAGATGAGTTCGTGAATGGTGTTTCCTTCTTTAATGCGGATGGACACACTTTTAATCATTCAGATGTCAAAACTCAGTCGTTAGATGGATGCATCTAATAGATATGATCAATATATATATATAAGTTTTTAACATTGAAGTTCTAATCTAGATATAGAGTTTCTAATTGTATGATCTTTTCTTCTTTCATTTTTAATGTGCAATTGAGTTCGAACATAATGAAGAAGGTTAGAATTAGGAGAAAAAGAGGTTTTTTTAGGACCAAAGGTGAAGCATTTATCTCTTATATTCTTTTTTAATGATATATATAGAATTCAATTCATTTCTATCCGTTGTCAAAAGGGAAATGAACAAGAAATCAAAAATAAAAAATCAGACCAGTATTTGTCATCTAATTATATGCTTTTATTACTAAAAATGAAGAAGAAAACAAAATCAAGACAATCAAAATTTGGTACTGGGGAGTGTAATTTACATTGGATTGCATGCTGATCTAATAGCATATTCTCTAACATCATATATATGATTTGTAGAATTGTAGTGGTAGAGAGCTCTTCATGAAGATGCCAAACACTGATGTTTTTTTCCTTGTAAACTCATTAGAACATAGAACAAACACTCACTTCTGTCATATGACCCCTTCAAGAATAAAAGCATCAAAGGACAAAGCAAATTTCAGTCTTCTTCTTTTTCTTCTTCTTATTTATATATATATATATATATATATATATATATGCTTTGCTACATAAAAGACAAAAATAGCTAATGTGCTTCGAAATAATTGTTTTTGAAATGGTTAAATACTCAAAATTGCTTTACATGCATAAATATGTAATTAGAAACGTTTGAAAGTGGTTTTGTGGTAAATAGTTTTTATTCAATCGGGCAATGTCCCATTTGATTCCGCACGGTGTGTATATATATGTAACAAGTATTTGTGGTGTTTTGTGAAAAGTACAAATGATTTTCTAGTTAAGGTGGTACCGAAAAAGAAAATTAGATTTATATAACTAAATATCTAGTTTTGTAACGTTATAAAATTGATTTTATAATATTATGTAACTTCGATCCTAAAATAAAATTTTAAAACCAATCTGACTAGAGAATAACTCGAAAAAGGGCTAACAAAGTTAGGAAAATGCTTTCCACAAAAATATAATTGAAGTGCCTCTTTGACTTTAGTGGGCATTAAAAAGAGATTAGGGAAAAGTTGATATCTTTGTTGGGATATTAATTTAAGTATTTAACATATTAATTTAACAGCAGTAACATATCATGACTGAAGAAAAGCAAAAGAAACCCGTATCTTTCTAGCTGGCTGTGAAAGTAATGGAAGTTTCTGCATAATCCATAAATCATAGAAAATTAAGAACAGTAATATAAGCTTTAAACAAGTAGCTAGGTGGGAATATTATCCGACTCATATACAATCTGAGATTAAAACGATAATTATATACATGATACTTGAGAGAGGTAAATCCAGAAAATATTTGTTGTCCGGACTAAATTATATATATATATAGTTGGCTCATTAACTATCAATAGCCAGATTTATTTACTTTTATTTAGTCAATATATTATAATGTTTAATTAATAGATCACAAACTCACATACTAAATTAATTAAATTTAGTGTGCACCGTGGATAAACTTTTGTGATTTTTCTCTTTAATACACATTGATATAAAAAAGTTAGTACAATATACGTGATTCATTGATTAAAAATAAAAAACAATTTATATAATTCTTGATGAAAGTATTTATTTAATTTTTTAATAATAAGATAACAACAATTCAATAATGGACTGTTCAAGAATATGAAAAATATTGTAAAATTTATATAAAAACAACTATTCAAACTTGTAAATGACTTAATTATATAATGTTAGAAACCAAAATATTATATACATTTTCCCAACTTACTTTGAACAACAAAACATTTATATTTTACTAAATTTAAATAAAAATATAATATTACTAAACCTCAGGGACCTTTATAAGATTAACCCATATATTACTTATTTTTTTTTCTAAAGAGCTGCCCAGCTCAAAGGTTCGTCTCTGATTCTTGATTTCTTGATAAATACCCTCATGATGTGTGGGGTCAATTAACCACGTATACTTCATATCTATCTATATCAAACTCTATCCTTCCAAAAAATAACCTTTAATCCATTCGGTGAGTGATACATCCGATCATCGTAACATTAACATATTGTAGTGTATTAGTTTTAAAAAAATAATTAGAGAAAGTCGAGAAATCTAAACAAAAAACTAACATACGCTGATGCGTCAATATTTCAATCACAATATTGATTAACACAATTAGATCCGGTCCTAGTGTGACAATTTGCCACTTAAAGGGTAAAATAGTCATTAAAGCAAGTAATTAATATGCAGATGACCTGATGGTCAGTCTCACCACCTTTACACCAACCTCTATATATAGGGACCAAAACCTGCTGTGATGGATATAACATTAGCAGTTAATTTGATCACCTAATCATCGTAACCTTTCACTTGCAGAGAAATTAAAGATTAATTGTACAACATGGATACAGGTGGGAACTACCAGAAGCAAAGAGGGTTCATGAAAAGCAAGTTAGCTAGGAATTTCTCTCGAGGGTTATTCATGAAGAGCAAGCAAGCAAGCAGCAAGATTTCTGGTGGCTCCGCTACTAATTGTGTAAGTTATAATTTAAGTGTTCATCATCATCAGGATTTGCAAAACTCTTCATCAATGCAGAAAGTGGCAGCTTTGTCAACTGCTAATAATAAGCCTAACAGCTATGGCTGTTTTGATTATGGTGGTTATGGTGGTGATGAGAACGTGGACACGAAGGCTACAGACTTCATTTTTTGTGTTCAAGAGAGGTTCAAACAAGACAGACAAGTCGACTCCTCCAATGCATTCTAAGATAGTGATCAAAATATGTAAAATAATAATAATTCATAAGCCAGAAATATATTTTGATGGTATATAATTAATTGTAGCTTAATTAATTATTAACAATCATGTATGGCTTATATAGTTATATGCTAATTATATAAGGGTACTAATTAGTAGTAGTATTACTACTTGTTCAGTTCCTTTTGGAGTTATATGTTCTAATAATTTTACCATTAATTTCTTATCATTGTTATTTTTTGATCTTGCAGCTTCTTGTTAATTACCTAGATTTTAATCAAAACCGGCCTCATCAAAATGTTGAAAACAACAAGAAAATAAAAATTATGCTTCTTTATTTATATATGTTTTCAGGTCTAACTACTGTTTTTTGAATCATTACAATTAATTTGGAATTTAAAGAATGAAGACAGACTTAAATTCACAATCTTAATACTGAAAGTACGAACGAAGAACATATCATTAATTGGACTGACCTCATCTTATCATTGATAGTTAATAATAAATCTATTCCCGCAATAATTACTAGTTATATATATATATATACTAATACATGGAGCATATTAGGTATGAGTTGCAGGAATAATTAAAGAATATATTCTAACAGCTAACATTAAAACAAAAAGTGAAATGGACATCCAATTATCATTTATAAATTAGCTAGGAAGTACCTTTCATTCTTTCATCTAGAGGACACTCTACAAATTATATGGGAAACTTCATCACCAAGTGACTTTAATTCAACTGTCTTCCAGGATCCTAAATTTTTTTAATGAGTTATTATTAGATAGATTATTAAAGCTAAAGTAAATTCGCTTGACACAGGGAGAAAAAAAAAATTGCCTTTCGTTAGGATCCAGTGCAAAATTAATAGCCCAAATGTGGGCATTAAAAATTTTCTTCACAAAACAAGCCCATCTCAGCAGCAGCCTCTTACACTCCACCCATCTCCTAAGTACACCCACCCTTTTAAAAATAAGGGATATTAAGTTTTTAATCCCTCTAATTTACGTTTATCTGGGTTTGGTCCACTAGTTTTTGGAATTACTAACTTTAGTCCATTAGTTCTCTAACAATACATAACCTAGTCCCTACCGTCCAATTCCGTTTTTTTTTCGTTGACTTCTGTTAGGTCAACAAGGGTATTATGGGAAATTTGATGAAAGCTTCTAGAAGTTTTTCATAAGCAAGGGTAAAAATGGCATTTCATAATGTAAAAATTTTAAAAAATAAAAAATATATTAAATAATTAATATTAAGTATTTAAAACATAAATTTAAAAATAAGAAGACATAAATACTCTTAACAAATTTATATAATTACCCCTGATAAATTAAACTTTAAAAACAGAAATTAAAAAAATAATAATGAAATTACAAAAAAATAAAAAATAAAAACTGAATCATCGTCATCGCTTCACCATCGTCATCAACATAACTTCTCTACACATCTTCATTGAAGGAGAACACCACCAGCCAACAAACCTAGAACCTATAACACCACCAGCCACCAACACTTCTCGAATCCCTCTCTCAATCTACAAAATAAAAAAAACATATCAAAGGTATAAACAAATAAAAAACACATAATCACTACCAAATCAAACCCAGAATCACTACCAAATCGAAGAGATTGAAGGAATAAATTAATGGGGTTGAAATTCATAATCACTACCAAATCGAAAACCCAGAATCACTACCAAATCAAACCCAAAATCACTACCAAGAATCTCTATGATCTCTCTCTTTTTCTTTTTATTTTCGTTCTTTCTCCTCTTCGATGGATGCTCTGGGTTTGTTTGAGCATGAATGATATTTGGGTTTTAGATGGATGGTGGTTGTGGATTTTGATTTTTGTTTTTTGATTTTGCAGTGGATTTTGATTTTTAAGCGGTGGAGGCAGTGGCTAGAGTTTGTGTTTGAGTGGTGGTTGATAAGATTAGAGTTTGGTGAAGATGACGACAATGGTGGTAGCGGTGTGGATTTGGTGGATTGGAGGTTTGGAGGTGGTGGTGGTGTGGGTTTAGTGGATTGGAGGTTTGTAGGTGGTGGCGGTGTGGTTTAGATAGAGGTGGTGTGTTGTGGATTTGGTGGTGGTGGTGTGGGTTCGGTGTGGACTGTGGGCTGTTTTTTTTTTTTGTGTTTGTGGCTTCTGGGATGGTGTGGACTGATTTTTTGAAGATTGAAGATAGGTGTTTGAAGATTGAAGAGATGAACGATTGAACATACATGTTTGGCTGCTTAGACTGATTTATATATATATATATTATTTTTTGTTTTTAAATAAATTTGATTTGTTATTTTTTGAGGGTATCATGGTGCAATTGGATATGGGTTGGGATGCGTTTAACAGGCCCAACAACCCACTTCATGAAGAGTATAAAGGTCTTTTCACAGGTTTTAAGGGCATCATGGTCATTTTTCCCTCTGACTTTATCATTTAACGGAAACCGTTACAGAATGACTAAAGTTAGTAATTCTAAAAACTAGTAGACCAAACCTAGATTAACGCTAACTAGAAGGACTAAAATCTTAATATCCTTAAAAATAATAATACAATATCTACATTTTTTGCTCAAGTAATGTAATGTACAACAACCCAAACCCACTACTTAAATATTATCAGTTTTGGGTTTCATACACACTTTTCTTAACCTTATGGATTTATTTTGGATGATGGGATCCACTCGTTGCTTAAAATAGACTAATCATATTGATCATAAGATGATATATTCATTTTTGTAAAGAATTCATCTTCTATACATATATTTTGATTGGATGGATCAATAGTATTTGGGATTCAGTGACAAACATTTTTTTTTTTGGCATTATATTAAGAATTATATTCTACCTCTTGTTGAGATACATCTAGGTACTACCAATAAATGATACCAATCACTCATTAAATTTCCCAATTTTTTCCTTTTGGTTTTTCACATCATGAAAATGAAAATTTGTCTCATGCTAGTAGACATTATCTATCATCATGCATGTGAAGTAGTCACTTATTACATATAAATTTGGAAAATGGAATCTGACCTTCACCTTGTTTTTTCCCACTCTCTCACACAACCGAATAATTCATATGACAAACTCATATGCCTCTCTTGTGATTGGCTCCTCTCCCGGAAGAATTCACCATTTCACTAAAATATATATATATATATATAAATCACTTTACGTTACATAAAGAAAATGATTCTTCCTTTTATTTATTATTGTGCGAGTAATATACTTACGATATAAAAATATCATCTACTGATATAGATTTTTACGATATACCATAGTTAGATATAACATATTTAGATATGTACATGATATCTTTTAAAGTTAAAAATAGAGTTCATTTTAGTGGACGATACGTGTGATTTATAAAACTAACGTTAAGAGATTAACGAAAAGTGTTGTTTTTTTTTTATTATTTATTTACAGCAAAGCAAAAGTCAATATAGTAACTAATAAGAGAGAAGGGGATGTAACTTGTCACCAACCAAGCAGCTGTTTTCAACCCCAGATAGTTCAGACAAATCTTTAAAGGTTTTACTATATCATTTGATTTTTCAATTTTGAACCAAATTGTTTAACCTTAAAGAGCTTCTAAAATATTTAAAACCTGATTAATTGTGATCTAGGTAACCATAATTTTGGAAAAATAAAATTGAAATTAATTATAAGACCCTTTTAAACTGAATAAAATGGAAACATATACACTTACTTGTTTTGTGATCTTCTCTGTAGTCTCTGTACAGTATTTCTAATGCTTATAAAAACCAGACAAGTTCAAGTCCATGTTTTTTTTTTTCTTTAACTTGTTCTCAGATATAAACATGTAAGAAGCCAATGAATAGTACTCAGCTTTCAAGGTGCGATTTGTACATGACATAGTGGGTGGGTACCTACAAAATTAATATCATGTTTAAAGTTCTGATAAACTTTGTTACTAAATTTCTAACTAAATTAAGAAATTCAAAAGTTATTTGATTGATTATATATAAAACTACATAGAGTTTGTAGCAAATTGACAAATTAACTTTAGAGAGAATTTGTAATGAATTTTAGAAATCCAACAAGGTTTAATCTAGAAATTTCATTAAAATCGATCGAATCTACTTATAATTAGATCGTACTATATATTCACTAATATATTATAAAAGTTTGTGAAATATTTTTGTCCGGATCCCACGGTAGAAATTATATAATTTAAGGAGATTTCAACGACTAACCTTCAATTTATTTATTTTTATCTAGAGGTTAAAAAGTGATCACTATTAACATTCATTTATTTTTAATATTAACATTCATTTATTTTTAATTCAATAATTAAATTAAAATTAACGAATGATTAGATATTTAAGTGACAAACTTAAGTAAGAAAAAATTATAATAATCGATTTTTTTTATGAATTTTAAAAACTGAATAATTTTTTTTTTTTATGAATTTTGAAATTGTACACCATCTGAATGGGGATATTCAACCATTGTCTAACAATTATTCTTTTACAATATCTAAGGTGAGAATATCTGATATGTGTCACTATTAACTTTCTGCTTTTTCCATGTGCGGTTGTTGAAAACAAAATATCTAAAAGCAAAAAATTATTGATGAGAAAAAAAAAAGTGAAGAAAGTTACTGTCTTCACCAAAGCACTATACCACTACTGTCTACAAATAGTCAAATAATAAATGGATTTAAAAGTAAAAAATAAAATAAAATAAAATCATTCCTATATAACATTAATTAGATTAAAAGTTTATCCGAACTTAAACATACCAACGACTATAAATATAATTGAAATAAAATTTATATAATAATAAATCGGATATTTTCTTATTTTATGATTTAATAGATAAATATAATACTTAAATTCAAATAAAGATGAAAGCGCACTCAAATTTTATTACGAGTAAAATCATAAATATGAAGGTTGAGATCATATGCTGCGATGGTGCGTTTGGCATGAAGATGGGACGGGACAGGACGGGACGGGACAGTTGTTCCGTATTGTATTTGGAATACATAGGACAGAACTGTGAATTGTATTGTCATACATTTGGTGTGACTGGGACAAGAGGTGCAAATGACCAAAGTATTCGTCATGCCCTTTCTAATGTTTATAACAAATTATTATTAAAAAAAAAAAAACTTCTCAGATTTGGATCAAATTCTAGATTCTTCAATTTTTATTCAACGAAATTAATTAAACTACAACCAAAATATGTTCTTAAATCAATTAATTCCACAAATTGATTCCACAAAACCAATTAATATTTTCTTAAATCAATTAATATGTTCTTACACAAAACCAACAAATCAATTCCATAAAATTCATCCTAATAATTAATATGTTCTTAATGAATTAAACAAAGAAAAAATATGGAAAAAAAACAGAGAAGACACCAAATCTGGAAAAATTGCTCCAATTCATACGATTTTCATTCCTCAAATTTGATTTTCAACTAATTAGAACAACATTTTCTTCAATCAAAAAAGCTTGACACAAATCAGCATCATCATCATCGACGATCAACACCAAACTAAAATTTGAAAACAAATAAAAAAAACCCCACCATTATCGTCGACACCAAACCACCGTTCGGTCTTTAAACCAGTACCATCCACCATAAAAACCACCACCGTTCACCGTCGAACCCAGCTTCAATCAAACATTCGAACCCAGAACCCAGCTTCAATCTAATCCAGAACCTACCAGATTCAACCATTGATTTCGTGGAAGGGTTTTGGGTGTTGTCTCGGTGGTAGGGATTCTCCAGTGGGAAGATCGCGGCCATGCTCGACGGTGAATATGCACGCCGGCAAACCAATCGGCGAGGAGTTGCGACGGTTTGGAGAGAAGAACATTTTATTGTATTGGAGAGAGAAGAGAAGGCGAGAGATTGAGAGAAGGCGAGAGCAAATGCGATTGAGAGAAGACTGATAGGGTTTTAAAATATACATAGTTGTAATTTTTGTAATATTTGAGGACAAAAATGTCTTTTCCAGACTTGTCCCATGCATGGGACAAGTCTGGCCGAGGGTCTAAGGTGGGACAATTTTTCATGGTTTTTGTCCCATCTTGTCCCGTCCCGTCCCACGCTAATAGCGTGCCAAACGTTGAACAAGAGAAAATTGTCTCGTCCCGTCCAGTCCCGCGTACCAAACGCACCCCGAAAGAACAATAAATAAAAATCATAGTATTTGCTATACTACGATACAACTTTTTTGCCTATATAAGTCTGATCACATTGATTATTCATTGGACAATGACTCCTAAACCAATGAAATCCAAAATAAGATGCTTCTTGCTTTTTACCATTGTGGCTTCACCACCATGCACAGCACTTCCAACCACCGCCATCCAAAGAGTAGTAGTGTAAAAAAAACGGTGCACCATTAGCATCAAAAAGAAAAGAAGATGTTAAAAAAATATATATATATATTATTTTGCATTGCAAACAAATTAGTATAAAATACCTTACACTTCAGAAATGACATTTCTCGAGATTGACTTAATGATAAATATATTTATATTAATATTAACAATTTATAAGTTTGGTTAAGTTTTTGGGCCACAGTATTATTTCGGTTTAAATTAGGGTAAATCGTATTTTAGTCCATGTAATTTGTCTTAATCTGCGATTAGTCTACGGTTTTTTGGAATTGTAACTTTTAGTCCATCATTTCTCTGACAATGCGTATTGTAGTCCCTACCGTCCAATTCTGTTATGGTTCCGTCAAGTCCACGGGGGTCAAAGTGTAAAATAACATCAGATGTTCTATAATTTTATATAACCAAAAGGTATAATAGTAATTTACAAATTAATTTAAAAAAATATATTAAATTAAATAATATTTTCTTTTCATTTCTCTGATTCTCTCTCCTCCAAACGATGACAACACAATTTTTCATCTGCCCAATTCCAGAATTCTTCATGCAACCAGAATCCCAGATCAATAAACAATTTTCAACTTCTTAATCGATCCAGATCCAAAAATACAATTTCATCTGCCCACCACTTCATGGAACCCTGATGAATCGATCATCATTATCACCAAAATCGATCATCACCAACCAAATCAACATTAAAACCACACCACCATAAACAACCCAAAAACCCAGAAAATCAAAATCACACCACCACCCCCATTCGACAGAAAACACACCATCACCCCCACCCAAAATCAAAAATCAACATTCAACAAACATCCACCCTTAAATACATCAATCCACACATCCACAAAATAAAAAGTAAAAAATAAAAACTCCAACATTCAACAACTCCAAACGCTATCTCAAACGTTTAATCTCTCAGTTACATCACCAGAAAACCTAATCTAGTGTGGATCCAGATCATGCGAATCCAAAATCTCTCTCGATCTCTATCTCGATCACATCTCTTGGGTGTTTGTGAACCAAATCTCATCTCTTTCATTGAAGACCCACAATCTGGTGCAGATTGTTTGGGTGCAGATCGATCGGTTTGTGTAGATCGATCGTTTTGTGTAGATAGAGAAAGAAAGGGTGGTGACTAGTGTGTGAGAGAGAGAAAGACAATGGTGATGACCAGTGTGAGACAGATGAGAGAGAGAGAGAGAGAAAGAGAGAATTGAAGAAAGCATAAAGAGAGAAAGAGAGCGAATATGGGTTGATAAATAAGGTTGTTGTTAATGGAGTGTTTAAAGTTGAAGGCTGATGAAGACGATGGTGGTGGTAGTAGAGAAGACGGGGATGATGATTTTTTTTTCTTTTTGTAGGTTGAAGATTGTTTGATAATGATGAAGATGGAGTGTTAATTGGTTGAAGGTTGATGGTAAATAAAGATTCAATTTGTTTATTATATATTTTTGTTTTTAATTTAAGTTGTTATTGTTTTTTTTATTTAATTAAATATAAAATTATAAAATTTAAATGAAATATGGGTTTCCATATCTGGAACCAGATTATTATTGTTTTTTTTTTAAATTATTGTTATTTGATTTGTGATTTTCTTTGGATTTTGGGATTTATTGAATGATATGAATTAATAAAGAACAAATGTGTTTTTTTTTTAATAAATTAATTTCGTTTTTTTATATAAATTCTATTTACTAAAAACAAATTAAAAAATTTTATTTTATTTAAAAATAGTAATTAGGGGCATTCTTAGAAAAGGACAAAACGAAGGGTAAAATAGTCTTTTCATTGTTGTCAGCACCCATCAGGGGTATTAAGATCATTTCACACGACTGACAAGCCAAATAGTGTATTTTTAACGGATTCCGTTACAGAAGGACTAAATGTTACAATTCCAAAAAATCGTGGACTAAACACAGGTTAATGCAAACTACATGGACTAAAATTAGGGATGACAATTTGATCCGCACCTGCGGGCACCCGCCCGAACCCGACCTTGTAGAGTCGGGTGTGGATGGTGAATTTACAACCCGCGGACCCGCGAACCCGTTTAATGAAAAACCCGGTAAGTTCGCGGGTGGGTGCGGGTTGGAAAAATGAACTCGCGGGTTGAATCCGCGAACCCGTATAAATAAAATACTTATAAATAAATATACATAGACATTTGAATTATTTTTTGTCGTTTTATTTTTATGGTTATTATTATTTTGTAATGTATCAAGTAGGGAATTAGAAATTGAATTTTAATTTAATTAAGTATCAAATAGGTGATTACATATGGAAATTTATAAATGACAAATTGTGGGTTCGCGGGTTCATGGGTTGCGGGTATCCCTTAGGTGAAACATCCACCCGTGAACCTATATTGTTTCGCGGGTTCACGGGTGAAGGTATGGGTGCAGCCATAACCCGTGGGTTAAAACCCGCTCGCGAACCCGTTTACCTACGCGAGTTAAAGTTCGAGGGCTGGCGTGGGTGAGGAAAATTTTCACAGGTGAGGGTTTGGATTTTATAAAAACCACCCGAACCCGATCCGCTGTCATCCTTAACTAAAATACGATTTACCTTTTAAATTAAGATAAATTAATTTCATTTCCATTTTTTCTATACAAAAAGAAAAAGAAAACAAATTTGGTGTAAGCATCTCTTTTCATATTTTGTTATCAGAGACTGGGTAAAGTTAGAAAATTTTGTTTGGAGAATTAAAATATAATATTTATGACGGTTTATATATATATATATATATATATATATATATATATATATATATATATATATATATATATATATATATATATATATATATATATAAAGGAATGAATATTAAATATATATTATTTAAAAGTATATATTGAAGGGAAAAAAAAATATATGTATAAAGTTATTGTCTTGCCAATCCCACTATAACTATTTCTGATTAAAGATTTAAGTGTTATCGTACATATTTAAAAAGATATATAATGAAATATCTTTTTTATCTAATATTATAAAAATTAATATCCGATGATATTATAACTTATAAATACAAATATTCGAGTCATATATATATATATATATATATATATATATATATATATATATAAAATATGATCTCGGTAAATCTTATCGGATTCTAGACTCTTGACTCTTGACCCGATCTTTTTTTTTTGTAAATAGAAATTGGAAAATACAAAAGGCAAAGAAAATTGGGGCAAGTTGTTAATTTTTTTTATGGTGTGTGATAAGGCTGAGGCTCGAGGAAAAAGCCCCAAAAGATCTGACTTCCTTAAAGAGACATACCCAATTATGGTATATCGTACAAGTGTCATTATTACGACGCTGATCGATGTCTGTCCTAAAACGGTATTAACCCTGCCATTTGATCAACCCACTCTTGGGCCCCACCCCTTTTCTTCAAACTATCACAGCCGTTCGATCCCTCCTTTCTTCCACTGGTCCCCACTGTAGTGGGTGAAAGAGAAAGAAAGATTTTTTTTAAAGAGTATGAAATTCAGCTTTCAAATAATTACAAATATAAATTATTAATTAATTTATTTATTTATTATATATATCAATATATTTAATTAAAAGTAATATTAGACATTCTAAAATTTTAATCTAAATTTCAATCTAAATAACGTGGGAAGTGAGTTGTCATCATCACACACAATATTGAATAATATGGTTAATGAAAAAATCATTTACCACATCATTTAAGTTGAAATTTAGATTAAATATATAGATTGTCTAATATTACTCTTTAATTAGTTACCACGTAAAAGAGATTATTTTTATTAAATTTTATATTATACGTTATATAACTTTATAAAATTAAGGTTATTTTTTATTTTCGAAGATCATTGTGATTAAGGAATTATTAATTATAATTGTATAGATTTACTCCAAGTATTATGCTTCTTATATTAATTTTACTGAAACAAAGACCTAATTTCCCCCCATTTCTCTTCTGTTTGTAGTTAAAGAATTAAGGTATAGTTTTTATGTTTAGGTTAATAGAGTACAAATTTTTCTGTGGCCCATATCACATTGATTGAATACACCATGCCAGCTAACTCAATATATATATATAGTCCGCAAATTATTCAATTATTACATATATTTTCCCAGAGCTCGAAAATCAAAATTTAGTTGTATTATTTCAGAAAATTTGAGAATAAGGACAAAACTCAAAGCTACAAAGTTTAGAGTATAAATTTCGAATGAATTTCATAATCGTTCAAGAACATTAATTAGAACCCGGCCTAATTTTTTCAAATCCTTCCTGAATTTTGGATATTTCCACCTAACTAGCTAGTTTTACAAACAATTTGTCAAATTGCCCAAACCGGTCCAGTCTACTAAAATTAAACGTTACAATAAAATGATAAATCTGGGTTGGCCTCAGTTTGGGTGAATTTTTTTTCTAGAAAAGAAACCAAATGAGAGGACAGATTAAACCTAGAAATGTGATTGATTATTAAATATCCAATTTATGAAAATTTTGCACAAAACACAGATGACCAAAACGACAGTTACAAAACTGTAAAGCTTGATCGAACTTATCAAATTTATGCAATATGTGAATATATAGACTTTTTTGTTGATTCCTTGTTTTCAACAAACAATAAAAATAAAAATAAACCCTTTTTGTTTAAACTTCTTTTAACATATATATGATCATCAACTGGAAACTCCATTAATGTCAAATTACAAATGTACTTTAACAAAATGAAAAAGAAAACACAGAAGCTTTGGCTCTGAGAAATTGGTTGATTTAAGGAAAATATTCCAATAGTTGACAATATTATCAGTAGTGTACTACAGTTTACAGGACAGCAACCCTCCACCATTTAGTGCCCATATATGGACCACGTACCACTTCTTTGGAGTATTTATTGTACGGACAGGTGAGACTATATGGTATAGATTTTCGTATATTTTTAATACGTATAGTATGTACAAGAGGGCGAGAGAGGGTAAGTATGTACATACATATATCATATATTTATACTATGTACATTATATATGATCTTGAGATTAAAGAGAGCTGGAGTTGTGTAAATTATATATGTATTATTATTGATGAAGGTGCCGTGTGTGCTTGTGCTTGTGTGCTGTCTTGGCCCCATGTTGATTGATGATTGAAGTTGATGTGGGAGGCCGGGTTGAATATAAAGGCATAGAGATGGGATTGGTCGGTGGTCACAATCTTGCTAAGGGAAGTGTAATTAAGTGTTGTTGGTGCATGCAAACAAATTACGTGTACATATAGATCCGGATGGTTTCAGAATTCGTTAAAATGAAGGGAAAAAAAAAACTTACAAAATTCATCGGAAATCCTTTTCTGACGTCGTTTATTTAAGTTGAATCTTAGAATCTGAACACTAAATATATATATTTTTTACACTGTAATCACTAATCGAGAGGAAAATTTGACTTCTGTCGAAGAGAGTACTTAATAATAATAACAGGTCCACCACCAGTTCTCCTAGCCAGTAAGTAGAACATAGATGAATGGACCACATTACAGTGATCGAAGCACAGCTTTCTGGGAGAAACCCATGTGGTGTTTTTGTCTCAATGCACTTAGATGTGCTTCTGGTTTATGGTTTGGTCCCCCCACCACACCATTCACCATTGTTCTAATTTTTTATCACATTTTTTTCCTTCTCATGAATAGATAGATAGATCGATCTGATGATGATATTACGTATATATGAACATTATATTATTCCACGTACCAAGCACTACACAGCCGTTTTATTTTAACTACTTCTCATCGTCCAAGTATTTTTTATGTGCCAATTTCCTTCCACCTATCATACTTTCTACAACTCACATTTAATGCGGTTCATGTGATCATGCTTTCAAATGTATGAGTACTAATACTATTCCTTTATATATATATATATATATATATATATCATCTCTATGAATCATTTATCATGCCATTTGAGATTAGTCTTTGGAGAAAAAATTCATGAAGTTGGATACCATCATCATTTATTGTAATTTTTTTGGAACGAAGCAAAAATCTCTTGTTGGGAAATTTTCTCTTGTTTGTGGGATTACATATCTGAAATGTACGTTGTGATTGTGATTATGATAATGCAAATGTGAGAAGTCTTTTCTTCATTTCTAGGAGTCAATATACACGATGCACGCACTCTCTTGATAGATGCAGTGCTTGATTGTAGGTCGTGATATGCTCATATACATAACCTTGAGTCCTTGACTCTCAACCGTTAGCCACACTACTACACAGGTTGATTTAACTGGGTTTCGGCAGAACTTTGACCTAGTGTCAACCCTAAAATATACATATATCAAAACAGGAATTATTTTGAGAATCTTCACAATCTGATTTTCTCATATTTGCCTTTTCATTTTTTTCTTCTTCTTCATGATATCTTGATATTATGCTTCCCCATTTGGCAAGATACATACTGAGGTCTGAATTCGTGTTCATCAAAGGCAGTAGAAATTGTAAAATGATCATGTATTATAATGCAAAGTCACCATCACAACTTTGATACCAAAACAAGGACATGCATGAAACATATCATCATAAATTAATACTGATATTAGTTTATATATACTAGTATACTACCACTTCAATTATGTATATATATATAATCAATCAATCAATAAAAAACAACTTCCTATATTTTAATGCAAAGCTTCCAGGTTGGAATTGGGTTTGATTGTTATTGGCTTTGCCTATTATGAGCAAAAATTCCACTTCCAAAATTAAACAAATCAAAAGTGTTGAAATCTTGATGAGCAAATTTTTGGGTAAACATACACTAGCTCTCACATTGCAATTATCATGAAAGTCTTCTCTTATGAAATCAACATTTGTCTTCTCCATCAAATTGATATAACACAAAATAACAAAATCAACCCCAATCAGTAAATTTTTTCCAATTTCCCAACTTGACATAATGATCCTTCAAATACATATATAGTACCGCTGTTAATTATTTATATTATTTTTTGAACACTTCCTATGTTGTAAAGCATGAATCACTACTATTGTTGTGTTAAGCTGAAGTAATGCAGGGGGTCGAGGTCGTGTATTCTTAGGTTTGTGTGACAGAGAGAGAATACAAATATTGAGAGTTGGATTAAAGATGGAGAGTGCTTGATCATCATTGTAAACAACGATTTGATAGTGAATGTTGTGGTGCATTCTATGGATATAGATTTACACCGAATTACGTAAAATCTCATGTCTCTCTTTATTATTATTTATTTGCTTTCACGTGTACATGATTGTTTGATTCAAAGAAGCATGGACACGGATATGGGCAAGGGCCCATTGATTTTTTGTTTTTATAGTTAACATATCTTTTAAAAAAGGTTGAAATCCATTTTCATCCCTCTAGTTTGACCTATTACACAAACCGATCCCTCTAGTTTCAGTATTGTCTTAACAGATCCTTTACGTTATCATTTTTTTTAATAGCTAATATATATAGAACAAGAGGAAACCCAACAATACAAGAACGGGCTGAGCAAAAACCTGACTCTAGCAAAAACGAAGAAACCAAGACAAAACGACCCGACAAAGAGCACACGAAACAGAAAGAAGAAACAATGCAAGAACAACAAGAAACAAACCAAAATGAAAACCAACCCGAGCACCAGCACCAGCTGAAAAGAACTTGGCCTCATAAACAAACCCCTCCCTTAAATTGATTGACATGAGTAGAAAAAGAGAGGCTCATTCAATAAAACGCTGCAACCATTAAGTAAGATTCGGAAAAAAAAAAACTCAGAAACCACCAAAAATCAGAAACTGCAGCAAGAGAAATTCAATTCCTATTTATTGGAAGCCAAACTCCTCAACAACATAAAGAGATGTTACCATGCGATAAAGGATTAACAAAATCTTGGTCAAGAAAACATCAGCTCTACAAAACAGAGCCACCCTACCCACAAAACAGAGCAAGAAGCAAACCAGAGTAAGCCAACAGAAACTAAAAATCTCTCCACTTCACAATCTCCCCAACCATTGAAGACCCTTTTTTTGCCAATTCATCGGCTATATCATTCACATCTCTTGAGCACAAAATCGTAGCATCGAACGGATATCAGCTATCATCTCCCCCAAACATAGATTATCAAAATCTTTATCATTAACCCATGAGATTGCAGTGCTGAAATCATTGCTAATGATGATTTCTTTCTTCACAAAAAAAGGTTTCGAGACACACAGGGTACAAACCTTATGAATTGCCATCAAATCCACCGTGTTGACATTCAAACAATCCACTTCAGCTGAAAAAGTGCCATTTAATTGTATTTTCATCCATACCGTTAAATTCAGTTAAGATTTTCAATAATTCCATCAAACATAAAAGGGTAAAAGGGTAAAAGATTAACTTACATGATTAATGGTATATTAATAATTGAAAAATCAAAAAACAATTGAAATTTTGATTTACTATATAAACCAGTAATAATTTTGTGATAGAAAAATAAAATAAAATAAAATATAAACAACTAAAATTGACTTACTATAAAAATCTAATATTAATAAAAAACCAGGTTTTAAAATTAAAAACCTCTCTCTCTCTCTCTGAAAGTCTTCTCTCACATATGACATCACATTAAAACTCTTTTTTTTTTCACTCACTCACAGATCTGAGATCATCTGAGATCTGATATCACAACCCCTACCATCATCGAATGACTTCTGCTTTAAGCGATTAGCTAGGGAATTTTGTTTGAACAACACAAGATCTGGAAAATTCCTCTCCCTATACACTATCTCGACACCAGATGGCCATTATCTACAACTAACATAAATCACTGCTTCAATAAAACTAAATTCGCTCCAACACCATAGACCATCATTAGAGACGAGAGAGAAAAGATAGAGAGGGGAATACGGGATAGAAGAGAGAGAGAATGAGAAATCGAGTTGAGCTGTCGTGATCGGGGAAGAGGATCATGGAGATCAGACGATGAGAACGTAGTAGATCGTGGAGATCAGATCAGACAGTGAGGACATTCGCTCCAACACCGAATGGTCGTTGTCGTCGCCGACGAATCCGTTTTCAATGCTCTCAGATTCATGATCTCTTCTTTCTCTCTCTTTGTTCTTGATCCCTCTCTTCATTCTCAATCTTTCTCTCTGATGATGGTCGATGAAGATGAAATGGGCGGCTACGTTTTGCTCTTCGTTCTCTCTATTTCTCTGATGATGGTTGGGGGTTTTGATAGAATGATAGACAAAATATCTGGGTGTTTTTTTTAATTGTGGAGACCAGATCGGATCTTCTCCCAACCCATTTTTAAAATTTAATTTTACTATATTTTAAATTTTTGTTTTTTTTTTATTTGTGGGGTAGATCCAGTGGATCTCCACCGTTCATCTCATGAAATGGACAACTGAATCTCCACGAAACCCATATTTATTTTATTTTATTTAAAAAACTAATAATTAGTGTAAGAATAAAATTAGAGGGCATCCGAGTCTTTTAACTTGTATCAGCAATAATCAGGGACAGCAGGGTTATTTGACCCTTTAGTTTCTCCCTTGAATACGGGGATACGACACGGTACAACATGAGAATACCGATTTATCCAAAAATTAGGATACATATACAACAGAGATACGTCAATTAATATAATATATATTTATATTTTCAAAAAATAATAATATATGAAAACATAATCCAATAATCCATTCAAAATATATTATCAAAATCTAAACATAACAAAATCCAAATATCTTAAAATCAATAAGTCATAAAATCCATAAGTTATAAAACACAAGTCAGAACTCATAAGTCATAACATATTACACAATCCAAATAAAACATAATAAAAAAAAAACTCATAAAACATATTCTTAAGTCTTAATTAACTTCATTCAAATTGCCGACGAATTTAAATAATTCGGCTTATAATTTTGGTTCGTCAAGAAAAATGTATGCAATTTCAAGTATCCCGGCATTCTTCACGTTTATGGAATCAACTGTCTGAAAGTCAACAAACACGGTTTTAAAGTTTCAAACACATATCCAGGAGTGTCCGGCGAGTGTCCGACCCGTGTTCGACATGGACCTCATGACAACTTTGGAGTGTTCGTGCAACCTTGGAGCCACTTCGATTGCTTTTGAGTTTGCATATTTCGTAACATACCTTATTATCATCCATTAATGTCACTGGAGAGAGGTGAAGTTTACACTTTTATGTTGGTCAAGAACATCCCAACCGCACTTATATTGAGTTTTGACCAAAAAGACAAACAAAATAAACATATGGTTCGTGACTTGTTGCAGTTGCTTGTGTGACCAAAATATATATTAATTTGATGTGAGATTTAATTAGATAGAATATGTAATCTAGCAATTTGTCATGAACATATTGTTTGTATTATATGATCATGACTCATTTTATTGTCTTTATTAGCTCTCTGATGGGTCTCTATCTCCAGAACCGTGAAGCTTTAAAAAAACTCAACACAAATTAAGTCAAGAATCATATAATTTGTAGCCACACATTAACACTTCGATTTTGGAGATAAATAGCATGCATCGTATTCAATTCAAGTTGAAAATCGCTTTTCCATAAAAGCTGCTTTTTTCTACCACATTTTTCACAATTTCTTAGAGACATCTTGCAAGTCAAAAGCAGCTTTTTTTCATAAGCCAATCTAGCTTTTTAAAATACCTCTTCAAGTTCTCATTAGAATTGTACATTTAAGGAAAGTGTTCATTTTGAAAGTTAATTGCAAATTTTCCTTATCTTAATTAACACAAAAACATTATATATTTATATATGATAATAGTGACAATTATATTCATTTCCTTTTCAAAAAACAATTATATTCACTTAATATGAGGCAACTAGGCAAGCGAACTTATTATTTAAAAAGTCAATGGTGGCAATAAAAAACATAGCTTGATCAGTTAAAATTAATGACAAATTTGTTTACATCAACATATATAGGCCATCAAATTATTACCTAGGTTTAGAAGTCTCAACTATAAGATCGAATAATACCTATATGGCTATATATATATATATATATATATATATATATATATATATATATATATTCTAATAATGCTTAAAAAGAAACAAAATATATTGCTAATTAAGCTATACTTTTGATGTCAGATAAACTAACCCATAAGTCAATAAACATATATTGAATTAGGTCGAGTTACATTTACTAGAACAATGTACATACGGTACGTTACATTATGTAATTTTATTACTAGCTAGACGAAGAAATTAAATACAACCGATCAAATTAATGAAAAGAGAAATAAAAATATTGGAGAATTAGAAACCGCATAAATAGTAGTAAAATTGAGAAATATTTGTCTCCACTGATAATTGATTGCAACTGACAATTTTTTTTTTCTCCCATTGTAGCATTGATTAAACTAAACGAAGTAATATTGAGATAGAGATGACCTAACTATGTACATTTAAACACAGTAACTTAGAAAAAACTGACAAAATGATCCTGAAACTCACCAAACTGTCTGGGCAATTGTAAGCAAAGGAAAATATGTTTGAGTTTCAGGATTATTTCCTTATCGATTCAAAAAACAGATTGGTTTTCTTTTCTTATTTGTAAAGGTTTACTGGACTTCACAAACAATATTGTGATAAATATATGCTAGCTTCTCTAATCAGTCAGTCAGGTTCTAGTCAGAATTAGGTGTTTTAAATCTATTATATATATATATATATATATGTGTGTGTGTGTGTGTTGTTGTTGTTGTATGTATGTATCTGTACTGGTATAATTAATATAGTACTGTCAACCAAAATTCATTTTGGAAAAATGAAAAATATTATATAGAATTGAATTAGGAAAACAGTTAAAAATAAAATAAAAATTGGGTATATATATATAACCCAAATTTGTGAGTTTAGTTTAGATATCTATAAAATTCCGATTAAAAATACAACTCTAGCATGAGATGATGATGTGCATTTTAATTGAAAGGCTAAATTTAGATAATTAATGATGATTTTAAGTTAATGTAATCCATCCTAAGGGTATATATATATTCATGGATGGCAAATTTGATACCAAATTATGTAGCTAGAGAACATCTAATAATAATACATACAAATAATCATATCTATTACTTTAAAATATAAAAAATATCATGTTATGACCATATCTAAAAACTGCTTTTATTTACTTTAAAACAAAAAAAAAATTAAATGAATTTGCTTTTGTATAATGTGTGGTTCAATCCGTAAGTCCCGTTATAATCTCAAAAATTCAAATCCACTCTCTTTTAAATACAACTCTCTTTTAAATACAGGTTGATAAAATTAGACTTGTCGTCGGTTCCGATTCCGATTATGGAGGAACCTGAACCGGAACCGGTTCTAGAACCGCTGGTTCCAACGGTTCGTTTTTTTTTTTTTTTGCTACAAACGGTTCAGTAATTAAAAAAAAAAAATGATTTGTTGGAACTGTAAGATTCGAACCGGACGATTCCAACAAATCAGGAACCGGAACCAAAACTGCTACAGTACACTGTTCCGGTTTTTCACCGGACCGCCGACATATCTAGATGAAATCTTAAAAACTTAATAATATAAGGTTTCCATTTCTGGTAATTACTTCTTATCTCAGTCATTAATAACGTAGAAATAAAAATTTTAAAAATTGAACCGGATGTAGGGGGGATTAGAGTAAATTCCAGTTCCCCAAAAAAATAAATAAAAACTCGATTTTCGGACAACGTGAGAAGGGTAAATCGGTAAATATAATGGAAAACATGCGAAACTCATCAGATTCTTAAGGTTAGGTCACATGATTGCCCGAACACGAAGAAACGGTCAGGTGGATTATCAGACGTCGTTCACTTCTCCTTTCGACACGTAAGCAACCCCAATCTCTTCTTCTCTGAAATCTGAATTCCACTTTTTCATTTATTACATACCGCACCTCTTTTTCTTTTTCTTCTTCTTTTTTACTTTAATAAATTAATCTCAACCGTCCGATCTTGAATCACGATCACATAGCAACACGATCAAAGAAAGGATTAGAACAGTTTGAAGTTAACCATCCATTTTATTATTCGATTTGTTTAGTGGGTTTATCAAAAGGAATAAAAGAGACTCAGTTTCTAATGAAGTCATATATATATTATTACCTCATAATAAAAATAATAATAATAATAGAGAACAGTATATATAAAAGAAAGGTGAAAGCTACACCTACAAAGGAGGTTGTGTTTCTTATATATTTATTTATATATATAAAGAGAGATGATGATATAAGGATGTGTTTTTGATAGTTGTTGTTTGAAGAAGAAAGAAAAGAAAAGAAAAAATGGGGAGAGGAAGGGTTGAGTTGAAGAGAATAGAGAACAAAATTAACAGGCAAGTGACCTTTGCAAAGAGAAGAAATGGGCTTTTGAAGAAAGCATATGAGCTCTCAGTTCTTTGTGATGCTGAGGTTGCTCTCATCATCTTCTCTAATAGAGGAAAGCTGTACGAGTTTTGCAGTAGTTCAAGGTATATCACCAAAACAACAACTTCATTCACCAAAATATTAAAGGGAAAAAAAAAACCTTCTCTCTCTCTCTCTCTCGGGGTTGTTCTCATTTCTTTTTCTGTGACTAAGAAGCTAGGGTCTAGAGATTCTTTAATTTGCTGGTTTCTTTTTTATTGTTTTTCTTTTCTTTTCCTTTTCTTTGTTTTGAATTCTGACTTTGGATCTTGATAGCCATGTGAGAGGTGATTTTTGCTGTTTTCAGTGATGGGGTGGTTTTGTGATCAGTTGATGAAATGAAAAAAAAAAAGGAAGATGAGAATTGAAAAGTTTTGTGTCTTTGGGGATTAGTTTTTTTTTTGTTGGTTGCCTATTTGGTGAATGTCTAAGCGTTTTTAGCAGGTTGAGTGTTTTTGTGTTCCTATTGATGTTAGATCTGCGACTGGAAATCCATCAAAAGAAGATACATACACATATATATATATATATATATATATATATATACATATATGCATTTATATGTATATATTTATCACTGTTATATTGAGAGTTGCGAGACTCTAATTTGGTGTCTAGTTTTCATGTTTCCCAAAGCCCTTTTGTTTTTTATTTTTATTTCTTCTTTTCCTTTTCCTTTTTTGTTTAATCTCTGAATTTTTCCCTTTTTGTTTCATTTTTATTGTGTTTAAAAGTGTTTCTGCTGATCTGCTATGTTGATTTTTCAAGCTATTAATTTGGAGTCTTCTTCTTAATTAATTAAAAGAAGGCTAGCAGATAGAGATTGATCATAAGAGTGAAAGCTTTTGTGTTTCTCTTTAGCTGTGTTAAAGCTTTTGCGGGATTTTGTTTTTCTCTTCCTTTTCCCTCATTTCCTCAATAAACCAGACTAGGTTTGATTGATATATTAAAAAGTTGGCTTCTTTTTTTTTCTTGTTCAACCTCAAACTCACTAAAACTTCGTCTATTTTTTTTTTTTTCAGTTTGAGTATAAAAACTAAAAAGACTGATTATTATTTTTTTGATTTTGTTTAAATTTAGGTTTTCACTTTGCTTAGATGAAAAACTTTCTCTCCATATTCAGTTGTGTGAGCTGGGGTTTTTATTCCTTCCTCATCTTTTTGACTCTTTTCAATTCCTACTTCTTCTTACCTACTACTTTTTTTTTTCCTTCTATTTTTATGAATTATTTTTTTTTTGCCAAGCTTAGCTTTGATTACAATTTTTTGTTTTGTTTTGATTTTTTCAGTAGATATACTACGTATAATTTAGTTGATTTCAGGCTTTCTGTTCCTATTTATGTGTTTTTTAACATCTTTCTCTGATCAAATCCAGTAAAAGGTAACATTTTTAATAATTTATGCAGCAGTTTAGATCAGTTCAGGAATCTCCCTTCTTTCCAATGGATCATAACCTTCTTCTACTACTATGATATATATTTTTGTTTTTATTTTCATTTTTGGTTAAAAAGAATCACATAATTAATGAATATGCAATTGGATTGAGACATCCCCACATCAGTTTTCAAAGCTTTTAGGGTTTCCATCTTCCCAAAGCTGCTCTCTCTCTCTCTCTCTCTCTCTCTATCTATCTATCTCTCTTCATCAGATCTGAGTTGACGATGAAATGATGTGTTTAAAAGTTGGTTTTTGTGTTCAAGACAGATTTACCTATGATCAATCATATGTCCATAGGATTTTCAAGCTCTTCTTCCTCATTAAATCCTAGTACAGTGTATATAATTAATAATGTTATTATTGGTACAATTAGGGCATCATGTGTGTTTGTGTGTTTTCTGCAATAGAAGAAATATTTTTCTTATTATTTTATAAGTTTCTTTTTTAAAAATAAATATATTTTTTAAGTTCTGGCAGCATAGATTTGCATCTCCTTTGAACTATTATTTCAATTAGAGTACCGCTTGTGAGGATTCAAGGAATATGAAAACTGTGATAATAGACCAACTTATGTGTAATTTCCCCACTATTAAATTTTGGGTGTCAGTGTTTTTTATGCTAGTTCCCTCAATGAAAAGATACATGACTAGTTTATTAGATTCATTGTAAGTGAGAGAAATAGAGAATTTAATCTCTTTTAAATATGTTTTTTTTTTCTTGTTTCATTCATGTGATCTTCTTTGTAACCTACCCAGCTGATGAAAAATCCTTGAAAGCTGGATTTTACTGTCATGTGTTTTATATAATCAGTCACATTTAAAGCTGCTTCATGTTTGACCATACCTTTGTATTTCTTAAAACTCTTTTGAATATTGATTAGACTTCTATATATCTCCCCTTTTTTAATTTTGTTTTTAATCTTTCCTCTCATTCTGATTAGAAAATTAATGCTTCAATAGCTTTCATTTTCCATGCAATCACTCATTTTGATACATGGTTTGGATTTGTTTTCTTGATTCATAATCCATTAATGATTACATATGCTGCTGTTGTATATACTAATGGACTAATGGTAGCTAATTGTCTTCTTTGATAACATCTATATAGCATGCTCAAAACTCTGGAGAGGTACCAGAAGTGCAACTATGGAGCTCCAGAACCAAATGTGTCTGCAAGGGAGGCCCTGGTAGTAGTTATTTGTACATATCCCTTGTTAATTTTGTCTGCCAAATTTTTTAGTATTATTAACTCGATCTTTGATGGAGGTCTGTGTTAAGGCTTGTACTTAATCTTGACCATATAACATTCAATACAGAATATATGTTTTTAGTAAAATTAAGATGGTTTAGGTAAGGAAAATATTTAAGTAATGATAGTTTTTAGATGAAAAGATGTAGCTAATTCAATTAATGATGTTATGATTATGTGATGCAGCTCAATTAAAGATGTTTTTTTTACACTAATTCAATTAATGATGTTATGATTATGTGATGTAGCTAATTCAATTGATGATATTAAGATTATGTGATGAAGCTAATTCAATTAATGATGTTGTGATTATGTGATATAGCAATTGATGTTATGATTATGTGATGTAGCTAATTCAATGATGTAACTTAATTATGATTGATTATATATGTTTGTTTATTGTTTTAATTGCTTGTTTTGGAACTTATAGGTTAAATTTGTGAAGACACTTGCATGTTCATAAGATTCATGAAAAAAAAAATGGTTGCTATTCTTTCTGTAACGACAATCATATTTGCACTTCAAATTCATGTCATCATCCATTAAAGCAGATGACTGTTAAAAACAGGAGGATGAAGCTGAAGCAAAAAACTAACTTAGATCCTGTATAACTAGCGGAAGCCATGAATTTGGTTTTAGGGGGCCAAGACAAAAAATTAATATTCAATGTCACGCAAAATAAATATATTAATACTTAAGAAAATAAATTGTTAATAAAAAAAATATGATACCCTTTAGTTAGTCTTAAAGGTAATGTAACAAAAAAAAAATATTAATTTTGAGAATTAAAATGTAATCGGTACTCTTTTATATTTTGAAAATCATCTAGAACCAAATTTATCTAATTTTTTCTGCAATTAACAAACAATGTAGAGTCAAACTCAAAGAATTGTCTCAAGACAAGATAAGTATAGTAAAACAAGATAGTAAGCCTTCAATATTTACTTAGTTTTTACAGTGAAAATATATGAAATAATAATTTATATTATACTAGCTAGACAATAATGTATGAAATAATAGGATTTTTTTTTTTGATTGAAAATTAAAATCATGAAAAGAAAATGATTGATTTTGTATCCTATTTTAATGGGCAATAAAATAGGAAGAACATTTATTAATTAATTTATATTATTGAAATTATAGGATAGATCAACCAAGCTAATATTATCTAGCATTACTCTACTGTTATATACATAATAGAATAACATAATTTTTGTGTAAATGAAATTTGGTGATTCTATAGTTTCATGATATATCTAGATTTGAAAATATATGAATTCACTAACCTACTTTGATGATGTGTATATGTTTAATATGTGTAATTATCAGAGTAAGCCACTAGAGAAGATTGTTTGTTTTTTTATAGGCCGGTAACCTAGATCTCTAAAATGGGGATGGGAATATGGCTAATATTGAGAACAATTCCTATGTAAGAAGTATGAGAAACTAAAAATAAAAATTACAACATTAAGATGTAAACAGGTTTGAGGATCAACATCTAGGTCTGTTCTAGTTATTGAAAGAGATGAGTTGTAGTCACTTGGTTGTGAAATTATTAAAATGTGAGCATTTATCTGCGTTTCAATGCCTGTTTTTGTAAAGCTTATTCTTCATATATATATATATATATATATATATATATATCCCATGCATGCATGCATATCACTGCTTGTATGCTTCTCAACAACATGGCTCCACAAAATTCATTTCTATGATTGTGTGCTCATCTACATTATAGAACACCAAATAACTGTATGCAATGTTTGTTCGCGTACAAAACTCATCCCATCCATCCCATTATAAGATTGAGGGTTGATGCTTAATATATAGAGGATCCTGAATTGTATATGCTATGTATATGTTGCTTTATATGTGGTTGGTCTCAATGTTGTTCATTTATATATATATATATATATATATATATATATATATATATATATATATGCTGTAAATGTGTAATGCTTTGTTTGTAGGAGCTAAGTAGCCAACAGGAATACATGAAGCTTAAAGCGCGATATGAAGCATTGCAAAGATCCCAAAGGTAAGAGCTTGATACCTATTTTTTTGAACGCACATCTAAAGATAAAGCATTAGTAAATATATAGAACATTAATTAAAAGTAAAATTTGAAATCTGAAAACAAAAATGTATACCTGTTTTTTTTTTTTTTTTATGTTCACAGAAATCTCCTTGGAGAGGAACTTGGTCCTCTGAGCAGCAAAGAGCTTGAGTCCCTTGAAAGGCAGCTTGATATGTCATTGAAGCAGATCAGATCAACAAGGGTACTTATAATAGTTTTATTAATTTCTAGTTGCAGTGTTTGAGCATGCTATAGGTGTGTATTATTATAAAGAGAGGATTTATACCAACATCTATGGATGGAAAATAACAAAAGAGAGTAATGTTTCACTGTCACAAAATCCAAACCCTAGTTAGTTACACCACTCTCTGAACCTAAAAGAAGGAACCCTATATATATGTCTCACATATTTATAAACATATGATAGCAGATTTCTATGTGAAACCTTATAGTCCTCCTTTTCTGTGTAAATATTGACCAATAAAACAAAAGCCATTAATTTCTGGAAAACATCAAAACCCATATATGCATGTACTATGATGCTTTAGATGGGTTCAAACACATTGGTTAATGCATTTTATATGTAACAACTAAGTTCATTGTGATATTTCTGAAAAAAAATTCCTTGCCTGTGCTCTGAATTTGGAAAAACTAGAAAGGTTGTGTTTATGAATTGAACATAAATATGAGAAATGCTTCCAGGGTTTGTCAACTAATCAGGAGTAGATCTCTGATGGAAATCACTGTTGTTAGATTTTTTAAAAAATTTTTGCATATAGAGATTCATGTGGATGAGTACACTTACTAATTAATTCATGGAATAGTATATATATGAAAATTTCCACCTCAGTGTGCACTACGTTACAAAATCTATAGTACACATACAATACAGTGATGTATTTTATATCGATGCACACTAAGAAGAAAATAACTATATATATATATATCCATTTCTCCTCACTGCGTGCTGATACATCAGTGTATTGTGTGTGGACTAAAGATTTATATAAATCTAATGGTCCACATCTAACGTAATAATGAATTTATATCGGTACACATTAACTTGAAATTTATATATATATATATATATTTGATAGAACTAGGCAAGGCCAATAGGCTTTCAAACTGACTTCAGCAAATGCAACCAATAAATAACTACAAAAAAAATGTTGTTTGGAAAATAACTCAACAGTACTTATGAGTTATTACATCTTACTTTCATATTATATGTTCTTTTACAGACCCAGTACATGCTGGATCAACTCACTGATCTTCAACAAAAGGTATGATATATAACAGCTTAATATATACCTTCCTTTGTAGATCTCTTGTTCAGATTCTTCATCCACTTACATCAATTTTCATTTCTTTTTCATTTTTATAAATGTAGGAACATTTGCTTAGTGAAGCAAATAACACCTTGAAACAAAGGGTGAGTCATATTTACCAACTACTACATATATATATTATGGTCCATGCATGCTTATATCAATTATTGTCTGTCAATTCTTTATATATATGTGAATATTGTCACTCTATTCTTTGAAGCTTTGGCTACCTGTGATATGATGTATAAATTCTCATGTAACACAATATTTCAACTAGTACGTATTATTAACTGTTGTTGTGCTGAAGATGATCCATGAGACATGGGGGTTTGCTGGTTTGCAGTTGATGGAAGGATACCAAGTAAGTTCACTCCAGTTGAATCCAAGTGCAGAAGATGTCGGCTACGGCCGCCAACCACCTCAACCTCACGGTGATTCCTTCTTCCATCAACTGGATTGTGAGCCCACTTTGCAAATCGGGTACGTATCATGAAAACTTACTTTAATCTCCTCTTTTGGAAAAAAGAAAAAAGAAAAAAAAAAGGAGAAATGCATGATGCATCCAATGCACCCATATTGTACCCTATGAACCAGGTATAGCGTAGAAGTTTCATAGAGTATTGGTCGGTTTACAAAGTGGCGGAGCTAGAAAAAAAAAAGAAAAAAAAAATTAAGGGCCAAAATGAAAAATTTGTAAAATATAAAGAAAATTTTATAATTTCATAAACATTTTGCATTTTATAAAATTATTGAAAGAAAATTGAGAGAAGAGAGGTCATGCATTAGAGTATTATACATATGGCCTTTCAAAGTTAGGTCTATTTTTCCTACATAGATCGCTTAAAATGGGTTCTTAAAGTAACGATCAACCATAATAGTATATTTTTCCTATATAATATGAATATATAGTATATTATACACAACAACATACAACTTTATATTTATATGGTCAGAAATATATATTATAAGTTGGTTTGAAAATTAGAAACTTTGAGGTTGTAAACTACTTATTTGAATGAAGGAGATAGATTTTTCTGATCATGTCAATCTATTGAACTGTATATGCAGATATCAGCCTGATCAGATAGCAGTTCATGGTTCGGCCGCCGGCCCGAGTGTGAACAATTACATGCCAGGTTGGTTGCCATGATGATAATAATAAGAGAGCAAGAGCAGCAGCATGCACATGCTCAGCAATGGATGCAGGCATTTCCGGTTCATAAGATGATGATCAGTAGCAAATTTTATGTCTTTGTAATTATCTTATTTGGTGAAAAATACTGAGAAGAACTACTACGTTGTTGCTGTTATTATGTTATTTTATGACTCTGCAAACTTAGAGAAGCTGCAAGTAATTGTGTTGTCTGTGTGTGTGTTTTTTTTCATATCTCTGCTTTGATGCTTCCTTGTTTTATAATTAATTAGCAGAATTCAAGGTTTTAATTGTTTGTGCGTTTGGTTTGAAAATAATCAAGTGTTGGTTTTTTTCCTTATCCTTATTTCTATATCATAAAAAGTTTGAGTTCAATCAGAAATGCTTCAATTTGTCAGATTCAACTCTAGTACGTTGTGATTTTTTATAACCATGTAATATGATTTAAGTGTTCAGATCGAGTTGAACACCCGATAATTAATGAGGTTTAAAAGGAGGATCCTAGAATCTGCTATCGTCCAATGTGATTTAATGATAAGAGTGTTTATTTTAACGTGGTTTGAGGGTAAGAGTTTTCATTTTAGAATGGTAATATATAATATTTAAGTCTTAAGTAACGTACGTGGTAGTTAAAAAAAAAAGTCTCTGAATTCAACAAAGACTTCCATTTATACCAGAGCCTAACTCAAAGGCCAACCTTATTCACTCTCTTTTTGGGATTCAATTATCACCAATTCTAGAGGATGGAGGCATAGATGGGCTATAATTGGGCCCAATACAAAGTAGGAGAATAACAATTGTAAAGAGATTTTCTCTAAATCAAGGGCTGGATTTGATTTCATAACATGTTTCCTGGACTGACGTTAGTTTTAATAATAAATATTAAATCGAATGATGGTATTTAAACCACTAATTTTTTTAATGTATAATTATATTATATAAACATATAAAATATATAATTTTTTTAGAACATACATACGATTTTAGAAGATTATAAATATCGTCAATCTAATAAATATCACTTCTATGATAATAAATAATTACACTTTACAATTTATCATTCCAAGTCCCTACAGCTTCATTTACTTACATGTGGAAAAAAAAAAACAGATGGAGTTATGACACAACTACTATGTCAATATTTCACCATCACTCATCGGATTTTTTTGTATGTATGTATTAAATGCAATTCAATGCTATACACCAATAATGAAAACGTTGAGGTTAGTTTGGTATAAACCTATGTACACCCACATCAATGAATTTCCGGATTCAAATTAGATATATTTCCAAGAGATATCTTGGATGGACCTTGACGTAGCCATCTTATCCAACGGCAGTATAGCATGTGTCATCTATAACTAGGGATGTCAATGGATCGAGTTGGGGTGGATTTTGTAAAATTCAAATCCTTATCCGTGAAAAAAAAAATCACCCACGTCTGCCCTCGAACCCCCGTAGGTAAGCGGGTTCGCGGGTGGGTTTGAACCCACGGGTTATGGCTGCACACATACCCTCACCCGTGAACCCGTGAAACAATGTGGGTTAATGTGTGGATGATTCACCTGCGGGATACCCACAAACCCACAAACCCACAAACCCACAAACCCATAAACCCGCTACCCACGAACCCGCGATTTGTCATTTGTAAATTTCCACATGTAATCATCCATTGGATACTTAATTAAATTAAATTTCCATTTCTAATTCTCTAATTGATACATTACAAAACAATAATAACCATGCAAATAAAACAACAAAAAATAAGTCAAATGTATATGTTGTTTATATATAAGTAATTTATTTATGCGGGTTCACTGGTCCAACCAGCGGGTTCGTTTTTCCAACCCGCACCCGTCCACAAACCCACCGGGTTTTTCATTAAACGAGTCCGTAGGTCCGTGGGTCATAAATTCACCATCCACACCTGACCCTACAGGGTCGGGTTCGAGCTAGTGCCCGCGAGTGCGGGTCACATTGTCATCCCTATCTATAACTAAGTAAATATGTCGTTATGCTACATGTCATGAGTTCAGTAGCTACATATATTTTCTCCCTTTACCACAAAATTAATAAATTATTCTCAAATTTTCTTTTGAAATTCAGTAACGCTACATAACTCACCTACAAGCCTATAATTTCTATCTCAACGCACGTGACAGTTAATGTGTCACTTGGTGAGTGAGTACACATTAATTAGTGAGTGAATATATAGATAAAAGAGATAAGTACCAATTAATGTGTATCCATTCATCAAGCGATGCCTCAGTTGCTATGTGTGTTGAGATGGAAATAGTGGGATTATAAGTGAGTGGGCACACATTAATTGGTGAGTGAATACATAGATAAGAGAGATAAATATTAATTAATGTGTGTCCACTCATCAAGTGACACCTCAGCTGTCACGTGTGTTGGGATAAAAATAGTGAGATTGTAGGTAGAATGTTTGGCGTTATTGTTTAGAATTATCGAATTATCGAATTACGAAAAAAAATTCACTTTGGCCTTTTTTAAATATGTTGTTTAATAGGTTTTTTTTTTTTGATAATAAGCTCTATAGAAAAAAAAAATATTAACCCTCCTACCAACAAAAAATCATGGCAAGATGACAAATATCTTATGAGGTGAGGTTAGGGATAGCAATTTGACCCACCCCCCCCCCCCCCAAACTCGACCCTATAGGGTCGGGTTTGGATGGTGAATTTACGACATGTGAATCCGTTTAATGAAAAACCCGATGGGTTCACGAGCGGGTACGGGTTGAAAAAGTATATAGACAATTGAATTATTTTTTATCGTTTTATTTGTATGGTTATTATTATTTTGTAATGTATCAATTAGGGAATTATAGATGAAAATTTAATTCAATTAAGTATCAAATAGGTGATTACATGTGGAAATTTACAAATAACAAATCGCGGGTTTATGGGTTGCGGGTTCGTGGGTATCCCGCAGGTGAAACATCCACCCGTGAACCCGTAACGGGTTCACGAGTGAGTGTATGGTTGCAGTCATAACGTGCGGGTTCACACCCGTTCGCGAACCCGTTTACCTACATGAGTTCAAGGTTGAGAGTGGATGAGGAAAATTTTCACGGGTGAGAGTTTGGATTTTACAAAGCCCACCTAAACCCGACTCGCTACCATCCCTAGGTGAGGTATTAGTTATTTGATTATTTCCATGAAGAAGGCATTTAACTCTTTTTTTTTTTCCACTAAACCAATTTTTTAAAACTGATTTATAAATTAATTGGGAAAATGTCTAGATCCCATTTAAAAGACATCGACATTATTTTTATTATATGAAAAATTAACGAATTACAGTTTGTATTTTTGTATTTTTGTATTTTTATTTTTTATATACAATATATATATACAACTATTCGAATATGAGATATTGTTAGATCGAATGAATATTCCCTACCACCGTAAAACACTGAGCTGTGGTTTATATTTGTATTTACAGTAAAGGATTATATGAAGAAAAAAAATGAGGATTTTAATTTAGGATGCAAATGTATATTAATTGCCCAGGTCGTCTTTTTTGCTTTCATTGACCAAATGAACATAAACATGAATCCAGTTCAACTAATAGGGTTGATCAAATGGTAAATATTCATAATCACGTCACGAGCTCATGAGTCACGAGTTTAAATCATCCCGTTCTAAATTTAAATAATGTTTTTTTGAAAAAGAAAAAAAAAAAGACTTATCTAACGAGATAGACACTGGGCCACTGTGCCACTCGCACTGACACTGCCAGCCCAACATTACTATTTAAAGCTCACAAAGTCATAAGTCCAGATAAATAATTAATCCAACAAAAAAAGGTCCAGATAAATAATTCGTTTTAACATATATTATTAATTATGGAATTGTTATGAATTATGATATGTTTCAATAAAAAAAAATTGTTATGATAAATTTTAAGGATATTATTGATTTAGTCCCTATATTTTTTAAAATTATCTATTTTTTACTTTTTTTTTACTAGATTGGTCCCTATATTTTAAAAAACCTCTCAATTTCGTCATTTTGTTAGTAACCGTTAGTCAAATTAAAATATCATAAATGTATTTTTATCTTTAAACAATGATATGTCACATGTCAACACACAAATTAATATAAATACATAGAATAAAAATTAAATTTTGTTGACGTCGATTACTGAATTATGTCAGAAAAGCCAACAAGGATTGGATTTCGGCTATTGATTCAAAGAGAGAGAGATTCAGAGAGAGTAACGAAGACAAGTTTTACGTGGTAAAGCTCCGATGACCGGAGAAACGTCCACGTGTGGTTGAAGGATAAACCAAGCCAAAATCCACTATGAAAATATGATGTTTACAAATTCTCGATCTCTTTTTTTCTCTTTGTATTTGCTATGATTGTTGTATGCTATATTGCCTATATCTTTTTGAACCAGATTATGAGTCTATTTATATGCTTATAGAACCCTAATCTGCTTTGTACAAGTACTACATTAAATACAAGATCCTTGTATTTAATTGTGATTCGGTTACTTGTTTGAGGTTGATTTGTCTTCTTTCCTGTTTCGGAGTCTCTTATGGAAATCGAGTGGGATTCTAGTAGTGCTGTTCAATTTGGACTTGTTTCCTTATAAGAATGTAGTCTTCGTAAAGTAATCAAGTTATTTCCTGATTGGGGACTCTTCTAACTTAATGTTCCATTTTATTAGGGATTCCTTCCTGATGGATATCATCACGTATTTAATGACTTGATCCATGTGAAATAAGCACCAAGTTCTTTACTCGAGTCGTATTTATTCCCGAGTAAGAGCAATACTTGATGGTCCCGGGTAGCGCCGTTTGAGCCTGAGTGGAAGCGTTGTTTAACCAGTCCCGAGTGTTGTTAACTGATCCCGAGTAGGTTTCATTCAATATATGCTTACTCAGGCTTTCTTCTCTTTAATGATGCCTCGTAGGATATTTCCTGAGTGCCTATTTGGGCGTCCACCTGACTATTTTCTCCTTCCTATCAATGACGTGTATGCTTGGTAAAATTCACATACGAAAATACCCCCTTAAAATATTTTTACCGAGTAAATTTCATTTCAGGCAAGAGTATTTTAATTGTCTTAATTTTTACTCGTCAGAATAACTGTCTTGTCATAAGGGCGTGTCTTAATGGTGACTCTGTAATTTCGATTCGCTTCATCACGCGAGATCTTAAATGATGGCGACGTTTTGAAGTTCTGACGGTCGAGGGCTACTTCCTGTTTTGAAACGCGTCCCTCGTCTCTTCGTTTTCAATATCATTTATGAGAAATGATTTTTGAGTTTCCCCAAACGCCGCCTACGTCATCGAGTTTCGTCATAAGTTTTATTCCGCCTTGAAATCCTCGGGTTTCGTGCCGTCTCTTCTTTAAATTCTTTGTTGAGAGACATCGTTGGTTTATTCTCAACAATTTTCAGCAGAAATTTCTTTAAACTCAGATTTCCTTATCCAGAAGTTCGTGATTCTCCGTTTGAAGATCTTGCATCAATCTCAATTCAAGATTAGTTTTAATGGGGCCATCTTCCAGTCATCGTCTCTTTAAAATCGCTTTTGATGCATTAGAACGTGGGGATTTCCCAATAGATGAACATCTATTCTTAGAGGTTGATGTTTCTGGGCTTCACCTTGATGTCACTTTCAGCCCTGTATCGAGTTCTCCATCTAGTTCTGATTCTGATATTTCTGATCATAGGGTATCTTTTCGAAGGATGGGTAAACATCAGAGCAGAAGTAAGTTATACAAGCACGGCTTGAGCAGCGTTAAGACCAGGGAACAGACTGTTAACGAGGGTGACGTTGATGAAGTGTACAGGGAGTCTCGCTTTTCGTTTTCTGATACTCGCCCGAGTGGCTTTGATACTGATCCGAATGTGGTCGGGCCAGCTGAGATAGAAAAATACCGCTCCCGATTCGACTTGCCCGACTCAGTCACTTTGGTTCCTGCGGGGGATAGAGCCGTATGGAATCCTCCTGAGGGTATGGTCACGATTTATGGATCCATGCTCTGCTGCAGCGTCACACTTCCCTTTCAACCATTTATTGCCTGGTTTTTTACTAAAGCAGGGATAGCCCCAGCTCAATTGGCCCTGAATAGTTACAAAGTCTTGATGTGCATGTGGCACATGTTCATTCGAATGAACCTTTCGTCGCCTTCCCCGAATGAAATCAGACATTTCTTTACGCCGAGACAGGTTAGCAAAACGGGGACCTATTTTCTTGCATCTACTCCATCGGACGGTTGGGTCCCCAAAGAAGCAAAGGTAAATCGGGAGGTCGATGCTTCTGATGACCTAAAAAAGAAGGGTTTTGTATGAGGATTCCCTACATCCAACAAGTTCTGGAAGAACAGTTGGTTTTTTGCTGAAGGGGCCCTCGGGCTCAACGTTACTGTTGGATCTGGGGATTCCCGAAAGGTGTTGAGTGTTCCCCGTTTCTTCTGTTCCCCCGAAGCGTGGAACAAAAAAATAATTGATTATAATGATTCTGAGCTGAAGAGGCTGACTTGGGCAACTGTTCGTACTCTGGAGAAGATGAGCAAGAGCTACCTTTTTAAAGAGGAGGATTTGATAAAGCTCGGCTTTTTCAGACAGATTTCGAGTCATCGCAGACGATGTAAGTAACCCAGCGCCCTTTCTTTTGTATTTTTCTGCTTTTCATTTTCTTTTCTAACATGATTTTTTTTTACCAGTGTTCGATACGGAAGTCTTCAGCGGTCTTCAGCGATCTTCAGGCTCGTCAGGTGAAGGCGATTCTGCAAGAGAGTATAAAGGGAAGCTTCCCGTCAGGGCGATGAATGTATTGCTCCACTCGAGCCTGATGAGGAAACTAATATTGCTGAGCAAATTCCCGAGTGCATTGACCGGGGTGTTCAGCCTTCTACTCAGGATTTTGCTGGTCCAAGTGGCCAAGGTGAGCCAATTGACACCCAACTGCCTGAAAATAAGGAGAGACAATATGAAGGTCCGGGTGAAGAGCCTGTTGGACGGTTTGAAGCTGGCGACGGTGGTAACGTCTTGATGGATCAAGTGTCCGTATATGCCGAATTCTTTAAGTTTTTCCGGGACCATCTGCAGGAAGATCCTGCTACTGACCTTAACTTCCACAGTTCTCGGGGTGAGAAGCGAAAGACAGTTAATTCGTCGTCGTCTCCTCCTCTCAAAGTTCCTCGGGTAGTCTCATTTATCAACTCCAGTGATAAAGATGTTACGGATGAGATTGCCTCGAGTGTTGGCGATGGAGCATCAGTAGATGCAGCCGCTTCAGAACCGAGTAGGGCTTCTTCTACCCCCAAAGTTGGAGATATGAGGGCTGAACCTTCGGGGGTTCCTTCTCCATCCTTAGAACCGAACAGGGCTTCTCCTGCCCCCGAGTTTGGAAATCTAGGAGCTGAACCCTCGGTGGTTCATTTATTCCTTTCTCCCTAAGATATGCTACGGGAGATGTCCTCCGGTCGGGCTTTTATCGGGGAAGACCGTTGGAGCTGCTTTCGGGATGGTTCCCTAACCGAACGTCTCAAAAATGTTTTTAACGGTGCATCTTATATAAGTTGAATCCGACTCCTTTATTGTTTTGCTTCTGCCAGATTTCTAAGTATATTCCTTTGCAGATGGTGGCCGAATTCGCTGAGCTTATTCAGACACAGTAACATCAAGCCGATCGAATAAGGCGTATAGAGGCTCAGCTAAAGGCGAGTGAGGAGGGTCGTGCTCGAGCCAAGAAAGCTTACCAGCAGAAGGTCGGTTCTGTATAAATATTTGCCGACCATTGTCTGGCGAAGCAGGTTGAATCCGAGGACAAGGCATCTCTGGTAGATGAGAAGGTTGCATCACTTCAAAATCTTCTATCTTCTGCTGAAGAATCCATGCTCAAGGCCGAGTAGGAGACGGAGCAGCTGAAGTCAGCGTATGACCAAAAAATCGAAGATCTGGAGCGCCAAGTGCTGACAGTTGAATCCCTTTCCCGAGAGGCTAGGTTGGAACTTGAAGTCCAAGGGGTGGATCGTTTTAAAAGATCCCCTGCTTACGATGCCCTACTTCTTCGGGGATTTCAACGTGGGCTAATTTCGGCCGGCTAGTTCTTCAAAGTTAAGAATAGGGCGACTAAGAAGGCCCGAGCTAATTGGGACCTGTCAATCAAACATAACGTGGACCGATCCTTGGAATCTCTTCGGATTCAGATGAAGGAATGGAAAGCCTACTGCCGTAGTCAAGGTAAAGAGCCTCATACCATGCATTTAGAGATTCCGTCCGAGCGTTCTCTCTCGACCTTTTATGCAAGTCAAGAGTCGGTAGAGGGTGTAGTCCCGGGTGAGGATTACTGCCAGTGGATGGATGATACTGTCGACGATATCACTTGGCAGTCTAATGAGAGCCTGCTTCGTGAGTACGAGATGGTGTCAGATCCGAGTATTGGCAAAGGCTCGAAATCCTCGCAACCTTAATTTTGTAGAATTGTAGAAAATTTTGATTATTTTTTACTTGTACATAACAATTCTTTGAACTGTAACCATTCTTTAAGGAGCAATAAAATTCTATTTTATTTTGAATTGAATGGTCTTGATCTGTTTATTGCTGATTGTTGTCGAGTACTGTATTAAACTGGCTGATGTTCGGGTAACTTAACCGAGTATCTTATTAAACTGGCTTCTTCGATGTTCGGGTAATTTAACCGAGTATCTTATTAAACCGATTGTTACCCGAATGACTTCAATTGCCAAGTATCTTATTAAACTAGCTTCTTCGAGGTTCGGGTAACTTAACCGAGTATCTTTTTAAACCGGATGTTACCTGAATGACTTCAATTGCCAAGTATCTTATTAAACTGGCTTCTTCAATGTTCGGGTAACTTAACCGAGTATCTTATTAAACCGGTTGTTACCCGAATGACTTCAATTGCCAAGTATCTTATTAAACTGGCTTCTTCGATGTTCGAGTAACTTAACCGAGTATCTTATTAAACCGGTTGTTACCCGAATGACTTCAATTGCCAAGTATCTTATTAAACTGGCTCTTTATTATTAACCGGGTCATCTTGAAACAGACAAGTTTACACGTGTTTCATACCTCGTTGCTACCCGAACGTTACATCAAGGCTCACAATGATCATACATTCGAGTCCTTACGTAATACCAAGGATGTCTCCCAGTTTTTATGCGCAAGGGTTTGGCGAATCGTTGAGCTATTTTTAAAAAAAATGCTTCAACACTGCTACGCATTTCACCGGAATTTCTCCTGATAGCGTCCCGAGCATTTTTCCAGAGTCTGGTGCTTCGGGTTTGCCTTTTTACCAAGGTCATTTTGACCCTGCTCGGCTGGCATGCTCCTACGAGCTTCTCCGCCCATTCGGGATTTGATGGTCCCGAGAATTCTATTTGCATGTTCTTATTATCATGCTCTGCTTCCATATGTTCTTATTATCATATGCCTTCTTTTGAAAATCCCGAGCTAGATGCTATCCTTTCAGAAATTTCGAGCAGTTTTATTTATTACTGTAAAAAATCAACAAAGATTCAAATTACAGTTTAATATTTATCCTGACTAATATTGTCCTGACTTAGAAAAAAGAATAAAATATTTAATATAAATATATATATTTTAAGGATAGAAAATCTTCAGATTTTGGGCGTTGTATGGTCGGGGTAAAACCCCTCCATTGGGTCGAGCAATCCAATAAGCTCCATGGCCGACTATTCCCAAGATCTTTTATTCTTTAAGCGGATTGGTGAGGTCTTGGTTGATTTTTCCTCCCAGTCAGCCCCGATCTTGGCCACCTTATCTGGTTCTTTTAATCACTTCAACTGGTTCTGCTTTGGATTCACTTAAGTCTTCCCTTGGATCCAACTTGAATGATAAGGATTATTTACACTGATTTGGCTGCATTATGGTGCACACCTGATCAACATCATTCTTGCATTTGTATACTGACAGGTTTGCTCTTCTGGCCATCTCTTGGGATCCCTTGACTATCCTGACCCCCTGGTCTGTCGGAAACTTGATCATTAATGCATAAATGGCGGTTATAGCCCTTGTTTTATTCAGGAATGGTTGACTCAATAATGCATTATACGGCCAATTGTCTAATTCAACTACCACGAAGTCGAGCAGGATAGTCCTCTGGCAAGGTGCTGTTCCAATCTTCACAGGCAGTTTTACAGTCCCGAGTGACCTGACTTCTATCCCTCCAAACCCCCTTAATGGAGCATGGAAAGACTGTAAATCTTTTTGTTCTAGCCTTAGTTGGTCATAGATGGCCACATTGAAAATGTCTGCTGAACTCCTATTATCTATTAAAATTCTCCGGACTTCCCGATGGCCAATCCAGGCACTTATAACCAAGGCGTCATTAGGCCGAACATCGACACCATGGGAATCTGCCTCTGTAAAAACTATCGGGTCCCATCATTCCTTCACCTTTTTCTGGTCTGGTTCAATCGAGTTTACGTCAAAGTTATTCATTGCTTCTATTGCTTCTCTGATTTCCTGAGTTCGTTCTCGGTTGCTTTTCCCGGTAGAGGGTCCTTATATCGTATGTATTACCTGATTGGCCTCGGGACTGAGCCATTGATTTCGTCCAGAGTGATCTACCTTAACTTATTTCTTATTTTCTGATTTCTCATCTTTTTTAAGATTACATCCCGCAAGTGCCCTTCCCGAATAAGAGTCTCTATGTAATCTCTGACCTGGAAACACTTTGAAGTTTCGTGTCCGGTTTCCTTGTGAAATCTACAATACTTGGTTGCATCTCTCCGGGCGAACTGAGATTGTCACCGCGGTTCTTGCACTATATTCTTTTCTTCCAAGATGGCTAAAATTTCTTCTTGTTTTTTCCGCAGATGGGTGTAATTGGTATATCTGCCTCGGTATTTCTCTGTGGACCGCTCGGCGTTGAACCCATTATCCCCATCCTTGTTTTTCTCCTTCTCGTTCCCTTTTAGCTTTCCTTTTTGATTTTGCCTCTTGGATTCAACATTCTTCTGTTCAGGTTTTCCCCCGTGCATATAGCTTCCTCCTGTAGCTAATTCTTCTTCTTCAGCCAGTGCGTATCCTCCTGCCATATCCATCATGTCAGCAAACCTAGTCAGCCGTGCTCTTCTCAAATCAAAAGATAGCCATCAATTCTGCAAATTATTGATGAATGCAGCGATTATGGCTTCATCGTTTGCACTGCCAATCTCTGATACCCCTTGGCCGAATCTCCCTAGACATTTCTTCAATGACTCGTCTTTCCCTTGTTTTATTTGAGCAAGATGAGCCACTGGCTTTTTCCTGTGAATGTTACTCAGGAATTGCCGTGAGAAGCTCCTGCTTAATTCACTGAAACTCTTGATGCTTGCTGAAGGTAACCTTCCGAACCACCTCGACCCCATGTCTCCCAGATTTTATGGGAAGTTGAGACATAATAAGGGATCGCTGTGGGAATACTGGGCCATGGCACTTTTATAGCGTCTCACGTGCTCTTTCGGGTCCGTGTCTTTCTTAAACTGCTCCACGTACGGCATCCTGAACCTTTCTGGGAAAGGGGTCTGTAAGATTTCCTTGGTAAACGGGTTGTTTGAGTCGTCGTCAGATAAATTGTTATAGCCATAACGTCTGACCAAGGCATCCATCTGAAGCCTATTGTTCTTGACTTCTTGAGTTAAGCTTTGGATCGTGACATCTCTGTCCCCCACCGGGCTTCCTCGACGGTTGAACCGTTAGGTAAATGTCATTCTTTTTGGCTCTTCACTTTGATGCCGAGTTTCTCGCATGACTCCGTAATGACGTTTGTGATGAGGCCGATCGCTATCTTCTGATGACTATAGATCCCTGTACCGGTCATATTTACGGTGTCTAGTGCGGACTGTTTAATTGTGGTCCAGCCTCTGGTGATGTTGTTCCTCTTCAATAGTTTCCTGTCCAGCTGGGGTGATTGGGGAAGAGTTTCTTCTGGTTTTTGGTATAGTTATTCCTGGCCCAACCACCAAAGAACGGAGCCTTGCGGGTGGAGGATTGGGAGTATGTACTCCTGCAGCCAGTAGATCAATCCCTTCCCTCGCTGCGTCTGTCACTAATTGCTGCAGGGCCTCTTGGAAACGCAACGTAAGATCTCTGTTGTTTAGAGGAATTTGATGGATCCCTGCCAGGTGTGCATGCTGGTTTTCTGTGTTTGCTGCAGGATCTTATGACGTGTTGCCAACATGGAAATCGTCTGGTAATTTTTGGCCATTCCCTGAACTGCTTCTACTTCCTGCCATTGCTTTTAACAAGTTCGGAGGTTCGACCCCTCCTTCTAGTGCCAATTGTTGACGTCGATTTCTGAATTATGTCAGAAAAGCCAACAAAGATTGGATTTCAGCTATTGATTCAAAGATAGAGAGATTCAGAGAGAGTAACGAAGATAATTTTTACGTGGTAAAACTCTGATGACCGGAGAAACGTCCATAAGTGGTTGAAGGATCAACCAAGCCAAAATCCACTATGAAAATATGATGTTTACAAGCTCTCGATCTCTTTTTTTTCTCTTTGTATTTGCTATGATCACTGTATGCTATATTGCCTATATCTTTTTGAGCCAGATTATGGGTCTATTTATATGCTTATTGAACCCTAATCTGCTTTGTACAAGTAATACAAGTAATACAATAAATACAAGAAATACAAGAAATACAAGAAATACAAGATCCTTGTATTTAATTGTGATTCGGTTACTTGTTTGAGGTTGATTTGTCTTCTTTCCTGTTTTGGAGTCTCTTATGGAAATCGAGTGGGATTCTAGTAGTGCTGTTGAATTTGGACTTGTTTCCTTATAAGAATGTAGTCTTCGTAAAGTAATCAAGTTATTTTCTGATTGAGGACTCTTTTAACTTAATGTTCCATTTTATTTGGGATTCCTTCCTGATGGATATCTTCGCGTATTTAATGACTTAATCCGTGTGAAATAAGCACCAAGTTCTTTACTCGAGTCGTATTTATTTCCGAGTAAGAGCAATACCTGATGGTCCCGAGTAGCGCCGTTTGAGCCCGAGTGGAAGTGTTGTTTAACCAATCCCGATTTTTGTTAACTGATCCCGAGTAGATTTCATTCAATATATGCTTACTCGGGCTTTCTTCTCTTTAATGATGCCTCGTAGGATATTTCCTGAGTGTCCATTTGGGCGTCCACCTGACTATTTTTTTCTTCCTGTCAATGACGTGTATGATTGGTAAAATTCACATACGACAAATTTAAATTATGAGATTGGAGCTCCACCGTCCATCTTATTCAAATGGACGGTGGATCTCTACCTAATAAAAAAATTAAAACAAAAAGATAATTAAATTTAAAGATTTTTTTTTAATTCCTTTTTATTTTTTTAAAAATAATTTAAATACTCCATCTTTTCAACAATCAATATAAACCCAGAATTCCAGAAACCTATCAATGACTTGAAAAAAAACCTCAGATTCATCAACACAACAAACTCTGATTCATCAACACATATCTTCCTTAGACAATGATCAATGATACAAAATTGTTAATAGCTATTTTTGACAAAGGGACGAAAGAGAAAATTTTCACCTGTTATTACCTGGTAGGATGTACCTCATGATACTGGTTAAAGTCCATCTGCTACTACCTACCTCAAGATACCAGGTCCTACGTCACCTAGGAACATCGATTATACTGTCCAGAGGAAAGTCTGCTTTCACATCCCCAGAAATTACCAAGTACTAGAACAAACTAGTATCGTAGTACCTTCTGCTTAGCACCCTGATACTAGGATGTCTACCTGGGGCCCCAGTACCTTGATGTTGTGTTGCCACCTATTATGAGTACATATCTTACCTATCAAGTAGGAATGAAGGTAACTAAAAAACTCCAACACGATCGACCAAGCGCCACGCCATCGAACCGGTACCTCGAGGTACCTCGCCATCTGTACACATAGCCAGAATTCTTCTCCAAGCAATAGAGTTGACCTTTTCACCATTAAAGTGCCATAATGAGTGAACACAGTTCAACACATTCACCATTAATTCATTATTTTAACTTAAACGGAAACATGACGTAATCAACGAAGGCGATTCCCGCTTGATTTGATTCCCTTCATCAACACCAATCACTTCCGGTAACACGACCAATCAATTGGTTTAAATTACAGGGATTTGATTGATAAATGAGGAGGAGTTAAAATGGAAAGTCATGATCCCTGAATGATAGTGGAAAATCGAAATCTGAAGTCCCGAAAGGCATACTTGAGATTTCGACAAAAATTCTCAAATATTTACCCAGAGTTGAGTGAGATTATCGCCATTACTGAGAATTTTCCACTTATCGACACATACGAGTTCACCACCTTCAATCCTTGTAAACGAGAGAATTATAAAGATTCTCATTAACACTGTTGCATAAGCCATTCAATAAAACAGTATCCCGGTTTACGTTTCTCCATATTCTCCGTTTACAAGTTATTTACATAATCATACTTATGTGACCACATAGTTACCTAGGTACGAGGTACCTACCCTGACTGCAACCTACTAGACAGGTTAGGGTAGAGGTATCCACGATTCGGTTTCGGTTTCGGTTACGAACCGTCGATTTTGGTTCCTTAAAATGGTCTAACCGTAACCGTAACCGTAACCGTAACCGTAACCGGAGGGGGACGGTTTGGTTCGGTAAGGTAACCGTCGGTTTGGCGATTACGATTGGGTTTCAGTTACGGTTTTTTTTTTTTTTTTACAAATGAATTGCCACGTGCTGTAATTCTATTGGTTAGTTTTTTTTAAATAAAATATACCAAAATCGGCAGTTAAACCTCCGGTTTTGAGACGTTTTTTGGGATTGGATACCTTAACCGAACCGTCGGGGAATTGGTTTCCAATCGGTTTTGTAACCAACGGCTACGGTTCGGTTTCGATTATGATTTTTGGAAGAAGGTTTCTGTTCTGTTTTGGTTCGGTTTCGAACGGTTTAACTGAACCGTGGACACCACTAGGTTAGGCCCTGCACCCCCAGCATCAGACAGACTAGCGACTTATCGACCTTGATAGGTAAAGTTAGATCTTGACCTCCCACTTAGGGAGCCTCGTCAACCGGTACAACCAGTAACCACCTGAAGGCAACCTCGATCTGTTGCGAGAGAAAGTATGGTGAGTGCCGAAGAGAACCCCTCTTAGGAGGAAAACCAGGATAAAGCCTCTGTAGCATCATATGAGTCTGGTAACGAATACTCCGGGTCGAATCCAAGAACACTGGGAACAAGCGCCTATTAGACCAGGTAGTTAAGATGGCAAATGAGATTAAAGAAGTAAATAAAGGAAACACTGGGAAACATGAAGGATCAGAGAGGCAGAGCTCCCCCAAAAATTCAAGATGCCTGCTGAAAAGTACTCCAGCACAGATGACCCTTTGAGCCACCTAGAAAGCTTCGTGCAATAGATGGAAATCCAAAATGCTACCTGGGGCACCATGTGTAGGATACTTCTAACCACGCTAACTGACTACGCCAATACGTGTTTTTGAAAGTTATCGGCAGGTAGTGTTGGTTCATTTACTTGTGGAAAAGAGGTGCAAGTCGAGATTAAAGAAGATGCGAAAATAAGGAATGTGAAGGGCAATGATCTAATGCAGTAGATCCAAGTCATTCATACCATCAGTGGGGGTCTTACCTTGGTAGAGACTTCCAACAATTCTAGGAAGAACCATGCCAGAAAGGTACCTCAGATTGAAGAAAAGGTGAGACGTTTTCAAGGTTATCTGGGGTCCAACAGTGACCACTCAGTCAACCCAGATCGTCTTCACTGAGGAGGATGTGTACAACACAGTGCAACCCCATGATGATCATATGGTTGTCACTACGTATATTGCTAATTTCCTAGTCTACCGTGTTCTGATAGACACCGGTAGCAACGTGGACATCCTCTTCAAAGACATCCTAAAGAGGTTCAATTTGAAGCAGTACTTCTGCAACAACTGCACCACACCGCTATATGGTTTCAGTGGGGATTCACTAATGCTAGCCGGGTCAATTTATTTACCGATGACGGTAGGAGATGTTCCATTTCAACAGAACATCATGACCAATTTCGTGGTGGTAGACACTCCTCTTGCTTTCATCGTCATCCTTGGAAGACCCTTTTTATCAGCTCTCAAATCGATATATCATAATGTTTTGAAGTTTTCGGTTAGAGACAAGGTAAGCGAGGTAACATGCAGCATGAAAGTGCTATGCAGTGTCCACCAATCCAACGGCTTTAGCCAAACAGTGTGCACAGATAGCTATTGTACAAGAACTGGAATCATCATTGAAAAACTTCAAAATTTGAGGTGCCAAAGTAGAAGTTGAAGTAGTAGAGGAAGAACTAAAGACAGAAGACTTGCTTACAGAAAAGTTAGAAAAGAAAGATAGAGGGTGGGCTAGTGGCCACCTAGTTGATGAATTGGAAGAGATACCGATCAGGGAAGATGACCACTCTAAAGTGGTCAAGGTAAGAGCTATGCTAGAGGCAAGAGTGTAGAAGGGACTGATTAAACTCCTTCGGGAATACAACGATATCTTCACATGGAGTCATATGGAGATGCTAGGGATTCCCATCTCATTGACATATCACGAACTAGCAGTTGACCCTACATTCAAGCCAGTTAAGCAAAAGCGGGGGTACTTTAACCCCGAAAGGAATGTCACAATACAGGAAGAGGTCGATAAATTCTTAAAGGCTGGATTCATCAGGGAATCCCGATACCCAAAATGGATAGCCAACGTGGTAATGGTAACCAAAGCTAATAGGAAGTGGCACATGTGCATTGACTACAGATCTCAGACGCGCCTGCCCGAATGATAGTTTCCCCTATCCAAGATTGATCGGTTGGTAGACTCCACTGCGGGAAATAAGCTCCTCAACTTCATGGATGCATTCTCAGGGTACAACCAAATTATAATGCACCCCGTTGGCTAGGATGGACCAGTTTCATTTTCAGTCAGGGCCTCTACTACTACAAGGTAATGCCTACCAGTTTCAAGAATGCCGGTGCCATATATCAACGATTGGTCAACCGGTTATTCAAGCAAGAGATAGGAAAAACGATGGAGGACAACATTGATGATGTGATCACTAGGTCCCAGGTTGCTAAACAACACCAAGACCACCTCTGTCGAACTTTACAGACAGTGAGGGAGAACTAGTTACTACTAAACCCTGTCAAGTGCACTTTCAGGGTAGCAACAGGAAAGTTCCTCGGGTTCATGGTCTATGAGAGGGACATAGAGGTAAACCCGGAGGAAATTAGAGCCATCTTGGACCTCGAATCTCCTAACTCACTTAAGTAGGTACATGTTTTCATTGGTCGGGAGCTGCTCTCAACCGTTTCATATCACGATCCACCGATAAGTGTCTCTCTTTCTTCAAGGCTATCAGGCAGGGAAGAAATAGGAAGTGGGACTAGAACAGTGAGCAGGCTTTCCAGTCCTTGAAGAAGTACCTAACCAACCCACCATTGCTAGTCAAGCCGGTACCCAGAGAAGAACTATAAATATACCTAGATGTATCGGAGACAACGGTCAGCGGGGCTTTGGTCAAAGAATATGGGGATGGGGTTCAATGACCTATCTACTATGTTAGTCGTACCTTAACCAAACCAGAGATAAACTGTATTCTTCTGAAGAAGCTTGCTTTCACCTTGATAACTTCAGCCATGAAGCTACACCCCCTACTTCCAGGCATTCACGATTGCGGTTGTCACCGATCAACCTCTTCACCTATTTTTTCAAAGGTCAGATGGGTCAGAGAGATTGATGATATGGGATCTCAAACTCACCCAGTTTGATATCAAATACAAAGCTAGGACTACAGTCAAAGCCCAAGCGTTGGCGGACTTCGTGGCCGAGTTCTCCAAAAATCCTGATCCCGGTACCCCTTCAGGTCCGAATCCAGTGTCCAAGAAGGATCAACAACTAGTAGATTGACCAGTTGACCGAGATGTTTGGATCTTATATATAGATGGGGGATCCAGCTAAGCAGGTAGCGAATTTGGAATCATCTTAACTGATCATGAAAAGGTCGAGTGCTGCCACTATTTCCGGTTTGAGTTTAACGCCACCAATAATGAAGCTGAGTACAAAGCTTTGTTTGTAGGGATGAGAGTATTAATCGAGCTCAAAACAGACTACCTCCATGTCAGGAGTTATTCACAACTGGTTGTCAACCAAGTAACCGGGCTCTATCGGGCCAAAGGTGATAACATGGCCTCTTACCTTGAACGGGTTCAATAGCTTAAGGCTCGATTCAGGGGATTCAAGATAGAGCAGATACATCGTAAGCAGAACTATCGAGCAGAGGTTCTTGCTAAGATAGTTGCTAGCGGAGGCCAAACCCTACCAAAAGGGGTACCTCTCCAGGTTATCTCCCAGTTCAGTATAACAAGTAGTAAGGAAGTCAACCCAATAGACCGACTCCTGTGTTAGATGAATCCTATGGTAGATTACCTACAGGAAGATCCCGATCAAGCTCACAAGTTTAAAAGGATTTTAGCTAGGTTATGCCTGATAGATGGGTACCTTTACTTCAAAGTTAAGTCACTCTCGGTGTCTCCACCCCGACAAAGCTGTTTGGGTGCTTCGAGAAGTTCATTCGGGGAATTGTGGTAATCACACAGAATGAGAGGCACTAGCTTACAATATTTTACGCATGGGGTACTACTGGCCAACTCTGCACCACGATGCAAGACAGTTTGTTCAATCTTACGACCTTATCAGAAGACAACCAATCTGAACCACTTGCCACCAGAGCGGCTCTATTTCATTAGCTCATTGTACCATTTTGCTATTTGGTGGGTTGACTTGATCGGGCCACTCCCTACCGCTCATAGACAGCCAAGCATGCCATAATCGCAATCGACTACCTCACCCGATGGGTAGAGGTAAAACCGCTTTCTAAAATAATAAAGGAGAATACCATCAAGTTCATCAAGAGGAATGTAGTTTTCAGTTTCGGGACCCCTATGATCATCATCACTGACCTTAGCAAACAATTCAATAACGTGATGTTTAGGGTGTTCTGTGACGATCTAAGAATCGACCTCCGCTTCGCCTCAGTAGCTCACCCTCAAACCAATGGCCTGATAAAAGCTACAAACTAAATTATCAAGAAGCTTTTTAAGAAGAATCTGCAACAGAATAAAGGTAAGTGGGCAGATGAGCTTAATGATGTGCTCTAGACCTACCACACCACTAAGAGGACCGCGACTAGAGAAAACCCCTACTCTCTAGCTTTTGAGGTAGAATCGGTCTTACCTATCGAGCCCAAGCTAACCTCTTTCAGAGTCCAACACTCCGAACTAGAAAGCAACGAGGTCAAGATGAGGGGTAAACTGGACCTTTTGAAGGAAAAGCAAGATATGGTGGCAAAAAGAGTAGCAGGCTACCAAAGCCAAATTGTGAGGTACTTCAATAAGAAAGTCAGAGCCTGCCGTTTCAAGAAGGGAAATATGGTACTCCGGAAGGTGACCCAAAACATCAGGAACTGGTCAGATGGGGTACTAGTACCGAATTGGGAAGACCCCTACTTAGTAAAGGTAGTGATGCGTAACGGAGCCTACATGTTGGACGATATGAATGGACGACCTATTGACCACACTTGAAATGCAGACCACTTGAAGAGGTTTTACCCATAGAACGATGGAGACTCCAAGACTGACCAGTACCATTCGAGATAGGTACCAGTATTTGTACCACGTAAATGTTATGTATCTCCAATTGATCATCACTAAAGATTCTCCATTTTTCTCGATCTCCATTTGTGTTATTTCATCACCAAGTTCTTCACCACGGAAGTTCTCTATAATTGCCTTGATCCAGGAAAGCTAAATGGCACCTCGATGCCTTGGCCGGATGTCACCCCCCGCCAAGAAGGGTCTGAGCGTAGGACAACCAAACGGTCATCCTAATGCCCTTGATTGGGTGGCCCCCCTAGAAAGGGTATGATCGTAAGTGCATAGTTACCAGATCATAAGACCAGGACAACCAAATGGCATTCCTGATGCCTTGGTCGAGCTACCACCGCCAAAGAAAATTTGAGTGTAAGTACATAGTTGCCTTCCATATCAAGAGACCACAACAACCAATTGACCATCCTGTTACCTTGGTCAGACTACCACCCTCAAGAGGGATCTGGATCATAAGTGCATAGTTATCTATCCAAATCATGATCACCTGGATACCGAAATTCCCAAGATAGGGATGCTTGGTACCTTGATTCTCCCAGAAAGGATAATCAGTGTTGATAATGTACATAGAGATCATTTTGTTTAAGTACCACAATGATTTGGTACTAGTCACTTATTGCGCCATTTTTTCCTTATCTGTTTCAAAGTTTTCTTTTGTTATCTAGATTCATTTGAGTCAGGCATACATAGGGGACTTGATGCATGGATGTTAGATACCTCGATTGCGGTATCATCTAAGTATCAGGGTGCCCCACACACGAGGATCCCTGATACCTAAACTCTAGCAACAAGTGTTTTTGCCAATGTAAAGAGTATCTTGATGTAGGAATGATTTGTGTCACAACCACGACACCGTCTAGGTACCAAGAAACCATGAAAATGGAAATCCAAGGTATCAAAAATCGTTGGGTTGGTTTTTAGTACCAAAGCCCTCTGGATAGGGTTGTCTGGTACCATAACTTTCCAGAAATGATGGTCGATATTAATGATAAGTTCCAGGATTTATTTTTTACGAAGTACCTCGGTAATCTGGTACCAGTTCTCTGAAGTGCTTGATTTCTTATACTTGATACATTTTAAGCATTCTTTATATTACCAAAAATTGTTAAGTCAGATGTATGCAATGGACTAATTTATAGATCAAGATTATGATAGATGTGGAGTCATACATATTCAACAAAGGAAGAGATTAGCTTAGGGGTGGTCACGGTTTGGTTAAACCGGTGGTTAAAAACTGAAATAAATTTCTAAAACCGTAACCATAACCGAAACCGAAACCGAAACTGTTGGTTTGAAAACCAGTTAGAAACGGATATTATTATTACTTTATTTTTTTTCAAACAATCAGAGGCTGCCACGTGGCAGCCTTTTTGAAAAAAATTGGTTTAAACCGAAACCGCCTAACCGGCGGTTTTAAAACCGTTTCTAACCGGTTTGAGCGGTTTCAGTTACGGTTACGGTTACTCCCCTAAACGAAATTATAACCGTTGGTTTCTAACCGAAACTGAAACCGAAACCGAAACCGAAACCAAAACCAAAACCGAAACGAATCATGGTCACCCTTAGATCAACTAGATACAAATATAAAAGAAAAGGAGAAGAAATTGTCATTAATCAACCTAGAGAGCCCATCCCCTAGTTTCGGGCTACATACTTGTATATATATAAAAAAGAATGACATGAATGGTTCTTCTGATCTAGTGGGGTGCCCACCCTCATTTTCGGGTAACATACAAAGTGAAGTCACTTTTCATCAGCTTCCTCCTGGTTGCCTTCTTTTTCCGCTCCTTCACCAAATGTCTGCTCCTCTACTTTCGCTTGCGTTTCATCAGCTGAGACCACTACTTGAGCATGATCGGTTTGAAGTTCCAACGCGACATTCAGCCTCGCTTTGCGCCACCACCTCCTTGGAAACAGACTGGTCCTCCACCACCCATTTGACAGCATGCTGGTCTTCTACCACCACCTTGGAAGCAGATTGATCCACCACCATCTCAATAGGTCCAGTTGGAGTAACATGTATGAATGAGGCTCCTTCTTCAACCTGGACAGTAACATTATCAGGGGACTTCAAATATGGATCTGCTATAGTAGCTCCAATACTTGGAAGAAAAAAGGAAATGGGTCGTTGGTCTTCATCATCATCCCCCACGCCCTCGACTCTAGCAGCCAGAGAGGTGCCAACCTCATCAGTAGCATGGGCGTCCATCTTCTTAGCTTTCTTCATATTTTTCACCTTGTTCCAATTCTCTATGGGGCACATGTTGAATGGTGGAGGCAGGGTGATGGACACTTTGTTACAGTGTCGTCAAATATGAACATTTATGTTCGACCTCACAAGGGTGCAAGTCACAGCTACAAGCAAGGGATCGTTCCACATGGAGGTGAGATTCACCGACCGTCTCTAATTTATAGATATTATTAAAACACTCCGAGCGGACTCGTGCATTGCATATGAAAAAGAATTACGGAAAAGTAAATGTTAACTAACCTAATAAACTACATAAATAAACAATATGTACATTGATAGGATTGAATTTAGTGATGTAGAATGTAAATGATCACACTAAGCAAATGACTCCACCATAGCAATCACACAATTTCATACAACATGCATAGCAAAAGTTGAATGCCGTGCTCACTTAATCATCGCCAACTGTCCTCACTTCAACAACAATCAACTATACCGATATGCACCAGCAACATCTCTCGATGATTTCCCAAATTGCACTCAAGTTCATTAAGAACAATGAGACACATATAGCGATAATACGTGTAAAACCATGCACAGACTCTATACGTAGTGGCCAATCTACTAAATGCACGTTGAGTGCTTTACCTACTGATTCTTCACACACAACCTAGGTTCAATCGAAAGGTGGCTAACCACTCAAATGCTCTAAACATTTCGAAGGGCCACATCAACCGATGACAAGCATATGCAATAAAAAGGGCAATAATACTAGAACTATATCAAATTCCTAATGAATGAAAGTACACATCGAAGAGGACACACATATACAAGGAAAGAAATACAAAATGAATAGAAATGAGACCCCTCATCCGTAACCGGGAATCGAATACCGGGTCTTCTCGGGTGTTAATCTGAGATGTCCTCACCACTGGACGACTACGGTGTTCTCCAATCTAATGAATGCACAAACCTCTAAACCAAAGAGAGGGTTATCTCTTAATCTCTCTAAACTCCTTAAGATGGATGGCTAAAATGGAAATAATCTTACCGTACAATTATATGCATCAATGTTGATTATTAGACATAAAGAATATTCAATTAAATTAAGGGTTCATTATTTTGATTAAGGCATTCACCAAAATCAATTCATCACCCAAACTTAAGCCATGGGATGAGCAATTGTGACTTGAAACAAGGTCGATTAAGCACAAGAATAAAGAACCAAAGCCTAATCGAGCATGTGAATGCATAATCAACCAAGCTTTAATCATTCTTTAGAGCTAAAACTCAAATACTCAAATCACTATAAACATGGTATTTAGGTTCATTCATCAACATACAAACAATCATGGGAGGCTAAATTACATTACTCACAAATTAAATACTCTACTCCTAATCTCATTCATGGATACATATCAATTTTAACCATCCACACACATGCATATCATAATATGAGAGAAATTATGCATAACTCAAATAATTGAACAAAACCCAAAGAATTTAAGAACAATTAATACATTTATTACACAAGTGTTGGTTTACAATATCCCAAACAGTGATTACACAATAAAGGAAATAAGAAATACAATAAGAATGAGTAAAAGGAGTTTGAAGAAAACCCTCCAAGAGTTCATTTCCATGCCTAGCTTGAAATTGGTCATATACCTCTCCTATTCTACTTGCAATCTACTCTAAGTTGTGATGGAGGAAGTGAAAAATGGTGGTGAAGGTGTATAGTGTGCTCCCACGGAGGAAAAACCTCCATGAGAGCCTGAATCTCTCCTTCCTTAGCGAATAAGATGGAGAAGAATGAAGAAGAAGAAGAAAAAGAGAGTTTGGGCATGAGAAAGGGGAGAGAAGAGGGGAAGAGATGTTATAGATGGGAGAGAAAATGGGGTATTTATAGGCTTGGAAGTTAGGGTAAGATATTGAGGTGAAATGATAAGAATACCCTTAAAAATATGGCCAAAAATAGTATTTATAGGCCTTCACGCGGTACGCATCAACAGGCGTACCGCATATCACTTTTTAAAGCTTTCTGCCCATTCACGCGGTACGCATCAACAGTCGTACCGTGCAGTTCTGTGCACCATTACAAAAATGACCATAACTTCCTCTAAAAACATTGGAATTGTGATCTGTAGAGTGCGTTAGAAAGTAGACTTTCGGGGCTTCCCGAAAAGTGATTATGGGAAACGTAGTTCAATCAGAGGAGGGATATATGGCCTTCCAAAATTGGTTGTTCTACACGAGCCACTCAAATTTCAACTCATCTAACCTCCAAAACTCTTCAATTAAGCTCAAATACCTTCTATAGGGAACATGTACCTACACAAGGCTTACAAACTCATCAAATACCAAAATATACTTAAAAACAAGAACAAAATCTAGGGAACGGAAACCTCAAAAGGTATATAATTCGCTCCGATAACAAGGCCAGAGATACTTGGAAAGCATAGAAGTAACCATCTCCAAAAGAAGCATTCACCCCAGCCTTTGAGTTGGCCACCAAAGCATGAAGAGTATGGTTCTTTTCATCCAGGACTTTGACTTTTTCACTCAGGAGATTTCTTTCCAGATCGCGACGCTTTGATTTGAGGGTCTCCTGGTCATAGACGCGCTTTCTCTGCTTCAGGTCATATCGGACATCGTCCAGAGTTTTCTCGGTATTGTCCAGGTCACGATTCAGATTTTATACGGTGCTCTGAGATCGGGTGAGCTCATCATGAGTTGCTCTAAGCTCCATTTCAGACTTTTCAGCACTCACAGGAGAGAGATAACCTGGTGGCTCATGACAACATTGTACTTAAAGGCCTGCAAGTCATAACACTCGAATTAACTACCATCCATGTACCAAGCATATACGTATGAAGCAGGATATCTTTACCTCGGCTAAGAGGGCTTATTGATCAGCAGTAACGGCGACAAAATTCCCCTACTTGCCCTAAACCTGCAAGGGCCCTGTCCGTTTGGAGCAGAAAAACGGGTAACGTGGCGGGTTTGGGGCAAATTTCTTGACCCCGATCGGGTATGGGGCAGTATCTTTTGCCCCGACCCACCCCTTTTGAGTTTTGACCCGTAATGTCTATAAATATATATTATATGTATTTTATATTTTTGTTAAATCATTTTGGGATTTGTATTTTATAGTTTATGTATGAATTTAATGTTTATTAAACATAATTATTGTGTTATATTAAATTTAAATTTACGTAAACAAAACGGGTCAAACGGGTAAGTTTGGGGCACCTGTACCCCGTTCGAATCGGGTTTGAGGCATACTTTTTTTACTCGACCGGGTTACGGGTCGGGTTTGGGGCGAACATTGAAAACCGGGTTACGGGTGTGGAAAGACTCTGATCCGCCCCGGCCCGCCCCGTTGCCACCCCTAATCTGCACATTCATTGCATAAAAGTCATGAATCCTATCCCCCCACCTAGGTAGGAAGCTGTGAACCGATCCATAACTTTGTCTTGACCACTAATCCTTGGTCAGAATTGGGTTTGTTCTCGATGAGCAACAACAACGGTAGCAGTAGCAGGACCAAGGTCTCCTTCCACATAGACAAGTGTTGCATTAGGAGAAGGGGAAGGAACAACAACAACAGTAGCGGTAGAAGCAACAATAGTTGTAAAAGCTGTAACAGTAGAGAATGTAGCAGTAATATGGGCAGTAGAGTCTTGACCCCTTACCTTTATCAGCTTGGATGCAAATACATCCATCTGGGATCTGGATCCATGAAGAGAAGAGAGATGTCCCCTTGGTACCTTAGTCAAAACAAGCCCAAATCTGACATGTCCCGTTGAGATGGAAGGAGAAGGGGTTCTTGCAGGTCTGATGGATGGTGGAAGAGTTATGGCAGACCTGGTGGCAAGGGATCCAGGTGGAGTAAGATACATAGAAAAATACAGATCTTCAAAAATTTCAGGCTCCCTTTGGACCGGTAGAGGAACCGTGGAAACTGTAAAAAACGAGAAGGGTTAGCAACTATATAACCAATATAGAAATATCAAAGTCAGGAAATGAACCTACCTAAGGAAGCAAGGGAGATACGGACGTAGCGGTCTACCCTCTTAGCATCAAAGGCATCCGAGGTAGGATACTGCTGGTTAAGATATAATCGGTTGATAATAGCCTTCAGAATCGACTCCGTCTCTGCGGAAAAGGTAGCCTTCTCCCAGGCTGGCTTACCACTGAACTGGGTAGGGACCTCGAACTCAGTACCCCCAATATGGACCGAGCTCCCCCAGTCGCCTATTCCACAACCCATTCCTCTTTCCACGAGGCGTTCTTCTTGGTGGCCCCCGGTACCCTGAACTTTAGGTTATTCTTTACCCGGACATAAAATTACCCTTTAGACCAGGTAAGTTGACAGCGACCTGGAATACGTACTTCAGCTCGTCCGCCCCCGATTTTCGGTTGAGGTTATCTTTCTCGCACTACTCATTCCACAACACGAGAAACCCAACTAAGTGCCTCTAAAATCCCGGGGTCAGCTGTAGGGGACAAGTTGTAAGACATGAAGCGCCCTACGAAGTGTAGGATGAAGAGGAAGCATAACTCCACTGTCAAAAGCAATAGTATGAATCGGAAGCTCACCTGGAGATGGGGTGTACACATCGTACCCCGGTGTGGGATGGTGATGGAGATTCTATCGAGAATCAAGAATTTTTTCCTCAAACGCTGGATTGATTTGGTCATGGCAGTAGAATCAAGAATGACACGAAAGTCATAGGGAAGAGTAAGTTCCCCTCATGGTACACTAACAGAAACCTCGACCAGGTCCATACCAGTCCAGATCTAGACATTCTAGTTAGAATGACGACGCTGGAGTTGAGGGACATCGCTTCAGCCACTGTCCTCTTCGAAAACATGGTAACAACTGAAGGTAGAAAAAGGTTGAAGATGAAGACGAAGAAAGCAGAGTGTAAGCAAGGTAGGGTTTTTTCAAATTTTAAAGAAAGAAGCTAAGAAGGTGTGAGGGATACGAAGGGTGCTCGAGTATATATAGGAAATGAAACACTGGGTTGATGACAGAAGCATAATTTGAAAGGATGAGATTTTCGGCTTGATAGAAAGAGCAATTTCGATATATGCATGACTTTCTGTTTTTCAAATGGGAAAGCGTCCCCCAGCTGGATAAGTGGTTAGCACATTAAATGCAAGATATTCTCCCATATTATGGTAACCGGTTGAAAATGATTTTTTTCCCAAATAATCTAGGAAACCTAGCTCAAACCCAACTAGTCACCAGTGTTCAAATCAAGGGGGATTTCTGTTAATAGCCATTTTTTATTAAGGGACCAAAGATAAAATTTTCACTTGTTGTTACCTTGTATGATTTACCTCCTGATACCGGTTAAAGTCTATCTACTACTACCTACCTCAAGATATCGGGTCCTACGCCACCTAGGTACATCGATTATACTGTCCAGTGGAAAGTCTGCTTTCATATCCCTAGAAATTACTAGGTACTAGAACAAGCTAGTATCGCGGTAACTTCTGCTTAGCACCCTGATACTAGAATGTCTACATGGGGACTCAGTACCTTGATGCTGTCTCGCCACCTCTCCTGGTACATATCTTACCCATCAAGCAATAATGAAGGTAACTGAAAAGCTCCAGCACGATCGACCAAGCGCCACGCCATCGGACCGGTACCTCGAGGTACCATACCATCAGTACTCAGAGCCAAAATTCTCCTCCAAGCAGAAGGGTTGACCTTTTCGCCATTAAAGCGCCAAAATGAGACAACATAGGTCAACATATTCGTCATTAATTCATTATTTAAACTTAAACGGAAACCTGATGTAATCAACGGAAGCAATTCCCTCGTGATTTGATTCCCTTCATCAACACCAATCACTTCCGATAACACAACCAATCAATTGGTCTAAATTACAGAGATTTGATTGACAAAGGAGGAAGAGTTAAAATGGAAGGTCATGGTCTATGAAGGATAATGAAAAATCGGAATTTGAAGTCCCGAAAGGCATACTTGAGATTTCGACCAAAATTCTCAATTATGCACCCATAATTGAGTGAGATTATTGTCATTACCGAGAGTATTTTCCACTTATCAACATGCACGAGTTCGCCACCTCAAATCCTTGTAAACGAGAGAGTTAGAGAGATTTTCATTAACACCATTATATAATCCATTCAATAAAACAGTATCCCAATTTACGTTTCTCCATATTTTTTGTTTACAAGTTATTTACATAATCATACTTCTGTGACCACATTGTCACTTAGGTACGAGGTACCTACCTCGACTACAACCTACTAGGTAGCGGTCTGCAATCTACTAGGTAGCGGTATTGAGGGTGTTGGCTGAAATACCTCACCCTGAGCGATTTATCAACACAAATCATCATCACCGAAAGATAAAAAATAAAAAACTAATAAACAAATATCATGATTCTTATATTTTCTCACTCCCCAAACACAATCTTAATTTTCTTCAAACCAAATTCCATAACAAAAATCTGCAAATCAATTATACAAACCCAACTCAATTCTACAAAAGAACCCAAATCAATTGCAATATTCCATATATTCTCTTTTAATCAAAACCACACACACACACACACACACACACACGCGCGCACACATACACACACACACATATATATATACCCAGAAATTCAATATAGAAAAATGGAGAAACTTTATTCTAATCTACTCACTAGTGGTCCATCGCGCCTTCATCATCTGCACATTCGCCACTTTGAACGACGTTCCACACACACACACACACACACACACACACACACACACACATATATATATATATATACCCAGAAATTCAATATAGAAAAATGGAGAAAATTTATTCTAATCTACTCACTAGTGGTCCATCGCGCCTTCATCATCTGCACATTCGCCACTTTGAACGACGTTCCATCTTCGCGGTGTTTCTTGCTCAGCGTTCTACTCCTTACGCGGCGTTCCATTTTGGCGCACTGGTGGATGATATCCACATCTTTTCCAAGCTGGTGGAGCAAATCCGCTTCTCATTCATTAGTTTGCCATATTTCCGGCGGTCATCTTTAACGACGATAGATGTCCAGAGGGAAAGGAAGAAAGCGGTGAGGGATGTCTTAGATTCATGCTTCAATTTATTTGAGCTGAAACATATATTGCATTTTCGTTTCCAAAATTTCTTTTTAATTTGTTAAAATAAATTACTCTTAATTTTATTAAATTAAGGGTATTTTATTTGTTTTGTTTTTTTCTTTTTCGGTCCTTTTTTTTTCATTTGTTCTTTCCTCAATTTTTTTTGTGGTTTGATAATCATCATCCATCTCAATTTTATTTATATAAATTATTTGTAATTATCGAAATTTTAAAGGACAAAATGTTATTTTTAGATAGTAAAACTGAAGTCATGGGTAAATTAGTCATTTAGCATTTTTTGTGAGGGTTGATCGTTAAAATTATGGTAAAAAATGACCAAATTGAGTGGCTTTAGAAAATATATGGACCAATCCTGTGAAAAATGAACAAGTGAGTACAAAATAGATAATTCAAAAAAATATAGGAACTAAATGAATAATATCCTAAAATGTTATAACTTTTTAGGGGTGACATCATACCAAATCAAGGATAGAGTTAAATCTGGCCTGAACCGACATACCACGGTTAATTAATAATGTCAAACTCTTCAAATTGGATACGACTTGACTCATGTTTTAAACAGATGACGTGAATGGAATAGACTGAGTCATATCGTTTGATACATTCAATCGGTTTACCATTTAATAAAATAAAAAATTTCTATATGCACCACTGCTAAATTACAATTATACTCTCAGTTAATTTAAAATTATAAATGCACTTTTTAGTATTGTGTCAACCTAAACATCATTTGTTTGGTATTAATTGGATTAAACAGGCCGGAATAGTTAAATCAACACAAACCGGATAATTTGTTTCTTATTCGTGTCGTCATGTCGTGTTATGATGTTGTAGACCTAAATCACCGGCCATAGTCAATGTTTTGTCCATAACTACTTAAATTATAATTATAAACTCGTATAATGACTCTTGTATAATGATACTCAAACCGTCTGATATCAAATAATAGTCGCGCATAATGATATGCACAAATAAAATTTTATTTGGAAAATTAGATTTTCATTACTTTATAAATTTAAGGGGTTTTTTTAATAGTGAAACTGTCCTATTGTAGATTTTAAAAGCATTTTATATAAATTTTCCAACCTCATAATTCTTATTTTGATGATGATATTCATATTTCTTTATTTTTTTTATAATTCGAATGGGGTGTAAAACTATGAAAAAAAAACGTCGGTATGTTGGGTCATACTGTCCTGAGAAAAAAAAAACGTCAGGACAGAGCAACCAGACGTTTTTTTTTTACCCGATGATTTTTTCATGGTTAGAAATGGGGAGGGATGAAGATAAATTTCATTCCTAAATTGAAATGGGAATAGTGATGGATGGCCTCATTTCTCCATTTTCCTTGTAAAATTATTAAAATGGGGATGAGGAGATGTCCCTCTATCCCTATTTTTTCATTTTCCCCAAACCTTATATAATTTTTTATATTATTATTATTATTATTATTATTATGAAATAACAATATTAGATTTCATTTGAATTTATAATGAATTTTATTTTATATTTATAATAAATTTTTTTAATATGTAATTTTTAGTAAACTAAAAGAAAAATAGTATAGAGAAATGGAAAAAAAAAACGGAATAAATGAAAAAATTAGGAATATAGATAAGAATATCTCTAAAAAAAAATCTCGCATCCTTATTTTATATAAATTGAAAAGGGTTTAAAAAATAGAAATAGAAATGAAGGACATATATTCATTTTCATTTCTCCGACATCCATCATCCAATGTTACACTTTAGAAACAAAAATTAAATGATGCGGCGATTACTTAAACACAAAAATAAACTAAAATAAAAATATTCAGATATTTCTGCGGAAGTTGCGACACAAGTGACAGCCACACAGCACAAACTTTCTCTGACAAATTCTTTTTTTTTTTTTTTTTTTTTAAGTGGACCCATCGTAGCACAACACTATGAAAAGTAAACCCACCACAAGTGGGTGGGTGGATAAGCGTGGATTGCACGTGCCCGTTAAATCCCAAACCTTGCCACAAATGGTAATTCCCTTTTTCCTTATATAGCTAAAATATAATTTTACTGGTTTAGTAATTCACGAAAAAAAACATAGACGAGAAAAACGTGGAGATTCCAGGGCGCTCCACGAGGAGGAACAGCACAAGACTATATAAACGACTGCGTATCGTGGACTAATTTGATATTTTATTTTGCTTTTCGCGGATCAGACGGTGGATGTCAAGACTCAAAACTCAAATCAGAGTATCAGACTGCTCAAAACGACATGTCGTTTTCGATTTTCCTCGAGAGAAGGAAAAGAGAGGTGGGACCAAGCGGCACGTGGGTTTTACCCTGTGTACTTGGCTGCTTGCTTGTGCGCAGTTGCTGGCTTCCTGCTGTATATTAATTTTGGGTAAAATCTATGGTGGAGTATTATTTAATTTAAATGATTTTTTTCTTTTTAATATTAAATAATTTCGGACCGTATGATATCTGTTACCATAAAATCGTATTGGAGTGTAGTCACTGTTCAAAGAATTAACAAAAAAAAATATAAAATTAAAATGAATAGCTCTTCACCACATAATTATTAAAGTAATGTAATAAAATAATAAATAATATGGTAAAGATAAAAGTATAAATTGAGATGTTTATTGAATTAATTTTTGAATTCGGGTAATATTATTGTAAAAAGCAATTTGACACAAAAATCTAAAACAAAAAAATATTTGTAAATTTAATAACTAAAATCTTAAAAGTTTTAAAAAATATCATACAAAAATTAAATTATTTTTCAAGATTTATATTTATAATGACTAAATTATAGTTATATATATATATATTAAAAAGCTAAAACTGTGTTGTTACAAAAGACTTTAAAGTCGTTGGATTGAAACTAGTCAATTGCAATGGTCCAAATCTAGAGAAAATCTTGCCCCATGCAATGCACCCATCCAATGGGTGCATGTCATGTGGTAAGAAAAACCAATCAAATGAGTTTCCATACCACATTGCATGCTACCATTGATTAGGATGCATTGCATCCCGTACATGCAAGCTTTTATCCCAAACCTGTCAAAAAAATCTAGTACAGTACAGTTGAATATAATAAGATTTGTCTAATGGATGCATGTATATCAACCGGAGACGATGAATTTACAATTAAGATAAATAATTTTTAAATTTTGATATTATAAGATTGATGTAATGGTACATTCTTTATACATGTAATATGATGTCGTAGTTTCGAACATCTCTCATAAAATATCAAATTTTGTTTTTTTATTGAAATATTATAAGAAATGTAACAATACGACTGTCAGGACCTATCAAGATCAAACTATATATGTACGGTCCGAATATCTATTTCCATAACAGGAGATAACTACTTCCCACAATACGGGAAGAAAACTCTAAAATATGTATAGTGAGATTTAAATCCTTCACTATATATGTTGAAGAGAAGTGCATTACCAGCTCTACTAAAAAGTGACGTACTACTGAAATAACAAATTATTGTAATATTTTCTTAAAAAAGAGAGAATATAATAAGATTTTAAAATTTATTTTAAATTATAAATTAACTTGAATGTTTTTTTTTTTTAAGTTAGTGGACCGGTTGTTCCGGTTAAAGTCAAAAAGAGCCAGAGTTGTTTAATCCTCAAAAGACTTTAACCGTGGTCACTGGCCGTTGGATTGAAATCAATAAGAATCCGACGGTTGATGTAATTATTAATCATATATGATAAAGAAGCACTGTAGATTGACCCATGCTTTATCTTATTTGTTTAATTTTGTCACACTTTTGACGTACACGGACCTAGTCCCACCACATCCTCAACATTTACCTATAAACACACTCAAAATCTTTCTAAATGAAGTAATTTGATGAAAATGGCCGGATCCCATAAATAAATAAAATTAATATAAAAAAGCCCCTCATCTCCTCAAAAGCAGCCGCAACGAAACAAACAGGTTTTGCGCACAAGAGCTATCGATGTTTTTCACTTCATCGCAGCAAGTAACCTAGAAATTCTCTCTCTGAGTTTTTTTTTTTTTTGTGTTTTTTCTGTGATAGCTTGAATTCGAACGGAATGGGCCGGAGGAAGTTGCAGCTGAAGCGAATCGAGAACAAGAGCAGCCGTCAGGTGACCTTCTCGAAGAGACGCGGCGGATTGATCAAGAAGGCTCGCGAACTCTCCGTCCTCTGCGACGTCGATGTCGCTCTTGTCGTCTTCTCCAGCCGTGGAAGGCTTTACGAGTTCTCCAGCACCAACAGGTACGCCTTCTCTCTCTCTCTCTCTCGATAAAATGAACAGTTTGCTTTGAATTTTAAAATCTCGAATATTTCTCACTTTAAAAAAAATAAAAATATATATATTTAAGTAAGTAATTGTTTATTTTGAAATTGACTTTTCTGCGCACTAGTTTAAAAAATTATAGTTTTGTGTTAATTTTGTATCTATTCATGTATTTATGATTGTATGTATGCGTAGGCAGTTGCTATTGCTTCTACTAGTGTTGTTACTTTTTAGCTAGAAACGCGTCGCCGTACTTGCGACTAGTCGGTTTTCTGGATGTCGTCATCGTCATGACGCTTGGTTTATTGTTGTGTGTTGTATAGATGTTTCATGTGATTTCTTTTTCTATTACTAGAGTGGCCGCCGCGTGTGATCCCCGTGCGATTTATTATTAATATTTTTCAACAATAGAATGGCCGCCGCGTGTGATCCCCGTGCGATTTGTCATTAATATTTCACTGTTGAAAATCTAGGATTATTAGATAGCCATAGAAGGATTACCGGATTTAACGGTTGAGAATCTAGGATTACTAGAAAGCCAAGAAATTAGATATGTTTTTTCAAATTTCAAACTACAAGTTTCGGAGCTCTTATATTTCATGAATGGAGTTGTATAATTTCTCATTATTTCATTCATTTGTATCAATTAGGTAGAAAAGAGATCAACATTATTAGGAAAGATTTTAGGTATTAGGAAACCCTATATAAGGAATTACAACCTCTTTAACAAGAAGGATAATGCATCTTTTACGAGTAAGAAATGTTTGGGTTAGATTAATGTTCTCTTTAGAAGAGCTCTTCAAATAGATCTTTTAGAAGTTGATCTTTAAAGTAAACATTCTACACATAGACTTTTGATATGTATTTTCCAATTAAGGAAATTACATAAATAATTTAGAGAGGGGAGACTGAAAAGAAGTAGAAAAGAAGTAGAACATAAGATATATTTGGTTGTTAAATGGCCGAATATATGATAGATAAAGTTCTTAGAAGAAAGAGAAAATATGAGAGATAATTTGCTTTGCAATTTAATCGATATATTTATTCAATTCAAACAGAGTCTTTATATAGGTTTACAATAACTATTGAATCTGAAAATAAGGAAACCATTACCCACTAATCAAAGAAATAAATAGTTACCTACTAAAAGTACAAAGCACTAACAAATCCACTACTGTTCTAACTAATTTATTATGATATTTTGATAACTAATTAATCATGACCACATATGAAGACCAAGTCTCAACCGACCATGATCAAGTCTTCTCCCGTTGCATGACTTGGATCATGCATATATCAGCTTTTAATGTTTGTTGGTTGTTTGGTTGTCAATTTTTTTTTTTTAAATGGCAAGATTATTAAAATATTTAAAAGCTATTATAAAATATTATTAGACATTTTAGTGTTATTAAAAAAGCTCAAAAATATCTACTTGAAAAAACTTAGAATTTAAGCTTCTCCAATTAGACGTAAAATAATTTTTTTAATTATCCAAGAGTTCTATTGAATGATAACCAAACAACAACAACAAAATTCAAAAGAGCTTTTTTAATTATAAAACTCCTTCAGCCTATAGAGAATCTTTTCCAAACGGACACTAAGAATCAAATTTAAAGTATGAGAGTGAGATATTTGTATGAGTTTTCAAAGCCAATTTGAGGAGTACTAGGTATAAACACTTTGGGTATACCACTAGTATATAGACAATGGTAGCGAGAATTTCAGTTTAGAAAATTTTGGAGGGGGTAAACTCTAGAATTTTTATTTTACAAGGACAAGAAAAAAATTTCAATTAGCATTAAAGACTAAAAGATGTTTTTCAGGACGTTACAAGGCCATGGCCCCTGCAGACATCGGGATACCCATAAAGAATTTTATATGAGAAAAGTTAAGCATAAAAAGTGAATCTCATTAAACCCTGCTCCTTCGATAGGCTAGTGAGAAAGCTTGCCAAAGCCAAGATGTCAGTGTCTTGCTTGAGGAAGCTAAACCCTTAGATGCTGTCGAAGTAAAGGATCGTCTTTCAATCTTATTCGTAATTGGGACGAGGAAGGAGGTCTAAATCAATGGACTTATGGTTTCTCTTTTAAGGAGGTAAGAAGGCTACGTTACCAAGGTTAGCAAGTGAGGATCTAGATGAGCTAGGCTGGAACACTCAGCTCAAATCGAAACGGTTAAATCTTGTGTGGCAACCAAGTTTTTATCATGCGTGGCAACTTTTAGTATAGATGAATAAAAATGGTTGAAGCCATAGGAGGAAAGACATTTTTGTATAAGCTCTTTTAGGTATAAATATATCAAGTGGGGACTTTGCGACTCAATTGAGTATCTACACCATTAAGTTGCAAGGGAGGAGTTTCATTTAGGCTTGGTGTCAAGTTATAAGGTGTTTGAGAGATTTAATTTTTAATCATTTAATTTTTTGATAACTAATTAGTGAACTCTCTCTCATCCATGGAGGTAGGCTGGGCATATGCCGAGTCCATGTCTAGCTTCCAAGGTTTAGCTTTCCCAACTGTTTCTCAAGTCACAATTACCGATTATAATAAAGTTGGGGGAATAGCCCTTCCATGACATACTTTAGCCTAAAAAATCTCTACGCATTTATTTGTAGATGTTTATTATTTGAGTAACAAAAAGATTCAAGTATTGCTTGAGTCAAAGTTATAATTGCTAATTCAAAATAGTGGCCACGGAGGAAGAAAAGGTGCATGATTTAGATACTTGCTTATGTTAGAAACCAATATAAGCTTGATTTAAAATTCAAAAGGGGTTGAATAGTATTGTATAACACAATGAGTTCGTAACTCTCATCCTCATATCAAAGTATATGTTTAAAACTCATCAAAAATGAGAAAAGTGTTTTGGCCTTTCCCATAAAAAAAAAAGAGCTAGTGAATTGTTGGATTACCCTCGGTGGTCGACAGAGCTTGGTGCTGGACTCTGTAGAAAATGAAAATGAAATAGAAAGGTTGAAAATAAATCATCCCGATGGAATTGAAGGAACTCTGACACTGTAGCATTAGAGGTAGACGAGATGTAATACTAATAAAATTGTATTATGTGAGTCGATCATAAATAGGCAAGGTGAGAAGGTTGAACGGTTGATGTCAATCTTTCTTTGCTTTGTTGCACTGGTGTACTTCGTACTTGACAAAACCTTTTAACACTCCAAGATCGTTGGACACTTGGTTCCAAAGGCGTTAGATGTTAAGGGTTTCCACATCTCCCTTTTAAAAGGAGGCTAATTGGCTTGATTCCTTCTGAAGAGCCACATAAGCTATATCAATAATGTGTTAAGAACAGACAGGATGAGGTTGGGTCAATGTTTTGTCCTTCACACCGACACAATGGGTTATGGGTTTGAGTTTGCTCCCCTTTCCCAATTCTTGAATTGTAGTAATATTTTTTTTTTAAAAATAACTTGTTAAGGACTTCCACATCTCTCTTCTAAAAAAAGAGGCTAATTGGCTTGATTGCTTATGACGAGCCATATAGGCTATATCAATAACGTGTTCTGAAGGGGGTCATCTGGAGAAGATTTGTTGGACTATTGATTGGATTTTTATTTCAAGCAAAAAGACATTGTGATGGTTGAATGAAATTATGTATGAAATTGTGCAACCATCCTCGCTTGTTGAAGTAAGAAGGTTTCTACCGAGGGTATAAATAGGATCTAAATACTCTCACACACCCTTATGTGAAGGGCTAACGAGCTTGCCACGTCCCTTTGCCTAAACAAGGACATGTAATAAATAAAGGATAATAAATTCAAATTTATTCACGTGGGGGGCTTTGAACCTAGGCACTGCTTAACAAGGTTCAAATATCATATTATTAATTGTTAGATCTAAAAGTTCAAGTTATTAGGAAAACATCCAACGATAGCATTTAAACTTTTTGTCAGAAACTAAACTATAACAGTAAGCGTATTGTTAGGATTAAGTGATTATCATTATGCCAAAAGCTTAAGATGTTAGCAAAGACAATAGTTTATTTCATTATACTCATGGTAGCGCAGAGTCTCTACCGTACATCAGGTATGCCTAAAATGCTTAGTGATGTCATGTGGCCCCAATTAGTTGGTGCGTTCAGGCACCAATGGCAGTCCAAACATGACAACGAGTCCATGGAGGGTGATCAGTAACCCCCATTAGGCCAACTATTTTACTTCTATTAGGATAAGCTCTAATTTTCAACTTTCTTAATAAAGCTCTTTTTGAGCTTCTTTAAAAAAAACTATAAAATGTCAAAATAATCCTATGATATTTTATTAAATTAAATAAACCTATTTAAATATAAGATCCTATCGAATTCTTCTAAAAATGTAACCATATAAAAGCAATTCCAAAAGTATTCAACCCTACAATTATATTAATTAGCTCAAAAATAAAATAAAATTAATTGACATCAAAACAATGAACAACTTTCCTTCAAACTTAACTTTGAATCCACAGAAGCTCTATTTCAAAAGGCAATCTTATATATCACTTTCACATTACCTTTGCCAAGTCCAATTTGACCTTTGGCTCAAGACATCATATTCCACTTGATTTGCCATCCATATTTCCAACAAATATTCCCTTTTTCATTTATTATTTTTGTCCTTTTAGCTTCTGTGGAAGGATCTTGTAAGGAAATAAATAGACAATGAGGTTATAAATAGAAATAAGAGAAGGATTCATCAAACCAATTAAAATAAGATTTACAAGGCAGCTCATTGCAGGACACACAATCAACTGAGTAAATGAGGATCAGTGTCTCTTGAAACTTCCGTGAGGTCTAAGTCACACTTTTGAGTTTGAATCTCATTAAAACTTCTTGCTTGTACATTTGTAGGGAAGAATTCACCCATTAATTAAAATAAGATTTACAAGTAAAGACATCTAATTATAGGATACACAATCAACTGAGCATTCATATTTCCTCCAGGTCAAAGATGACACCGTTTTACCATTTACCTTATAACGCTAGTATACACAAAATAAACTGCCAATTCATTTATTCTTTTGAAAAAGAATCCTTCCTTTACATCCAACTTACACCAACGCTATATTAATTATAAAATCAAAGTCCACTTACAAAATTTGTACCAATCGATTTATACTTCTAATAATTGATTCGTTTTCTAATTTCAGCCATTATATCAAATTTGTAAATTTGAAAGATAAAGCTCTAGGACTTTTGATATTTTAACAACTTCATTTTTCACTCGTTCATAGCCATCTCTTCATAAAGTCAAATTTCTTTTCCCAAAAGGAATTTAACTTTATCAGCAGGTCTGCTTATTCTGGTTCTCTTTCATATAAATTCCTCCTGCAATTTAGATCCAATGTCATGAAATTAAAAGTTATTTAACTTTATCAAAAGGGCTGCATATTCTTGGTTCACCCTAGCATATAAATTCTTCTTGCAATTTAGATCCAATGTCACTCCAAAGATCCAGTACTGTTCTAGACTCGTTGAATGCAATGAGAGGTAGACACTATAAAAGTCTAGGGAAAGATCACATACAAGAGGAAAACTCCAACCAAATTACAATGGTATGAGTCATGTCATAAGGAAATATCATCATGAAGTATTCCATGATCTTTCAAAGAAGATCCAGAAGGATTTACATCCCTTAAACCATACATTTAGATTTAGAAAACTTTTGTGCTAGAATGATATCCATGCAGAGTAAAGAGGAAGCTAAAACCAAAGTGAAATACCTTGTTCCTATATGACTTGATAGAAAAGGTTGATGAAGAACATATGATAGTAGAACCATTAACAAGATTGGACCAGAGATGTTTTCCAAAGTAGACTTGAAGAGTGGAGTATAACATGTGCCAAATAATGGTATGGATAAAGTATTTGTCACTTACCAAGTTCCGCCCTTCATTACTATTACCAACGTAATGTCTTTACCAAATTATATATGCTATTGTTAAAAATCGTGTAACCATCACTGTTAATTTTAATTTAATAAGCTCTATAGAGCTTTTTTATTAGTAATAATAAAAATAAAAACAAATAAAAAAGGAAAATAAAAACGAAAGGAGAGGGACATGCAAATCTCAAAACACATTAATCTAAAAAGGCATGTAGACTTTAACAAAATACAAAAAAAAATAATGAATATTATTAATTAGATTAGCGGAATCATTACCTTTTACCTCAACCTGTGCGGTTTAATTAGCAACAATGTTTAATTCTGCTTGGGTCGCTGAAGCCGCATAATGAGTACGAATTTTAAGTCAACTACAAGGAGGTGCTTAGAACTTCCTTTACTCATTTGGGACATGGAATTGGATAAAATCTCAAAAGTTGGCTTCAATTTTCTTTTTGATTTGGTCACCACGGGAATCCAATTATTGTCAAACACAGGATCTTCTGGACCATGATTAGAATTTGAAGCATGAATATCTTGATCTTTTGATATATTCTCCAAATTAATCTTTCCTCTTTTATCTCTCATCCAAAACTTGCTGATCACTTCTAATCTTTGGATTGTCAAGAATTTCTCTGTTATTAATGCAAATATTCTTTAGATTCTAATCATTATCTTCCAAATTTAAATACTTGGTATTCAAATCATTGGAGATATTAACATTAATTTTTGCATCATGATTAGGAGATTGTTCAACTGTTTGACTCTCAATTAGATCTTGATCTTCTGCAAGTGCATTGAATGTGTTGATCATCACCGGAAACCGCCCTTCATGGATCGGGTCATCTTTTTGAAACCCAAAATTTTCAACTTTAAAATTGGTTGTTTCCCGATTCACTTCCTAAGTATCAATCACATTTAATTCAAATAAATGTGGAGATAATTGGATACTACCATTTTTGTCTTCCACATTAAGTATGAGATTTTCAAAATTCTGAATCTAACAATTTCCACTTCCTCTATCGTTTCCTGATTTTGTGGGATTGTTTTAAAAGATTGTTCTTCCACGGCAACCTACCCATTATGGTAGTCTGAAAAATTGCAGCATCGCATCTTTGATATTGAATTTTGTATTCTATACCACTAGCAATACCAGTGGTGTTGGTTTTCGTGACAGGCCGATAGGTTTGTCTTAGATTTCTTGATCGTGATCGACCTTAATCCCTCTGTTCTTTTGGTAGCATCTAGCAGAGTCATGACCAAAATCTTTACACTTCCACATCTCTGGAAGATTTTCATATATAACATCCATAGAGAAACCTTTATGGTCATCGCTCTCCACTTTAAAAAATGATGGCTGATTCAAAGTTAAATCTTTATCCACAAGAACTCGGGATGAAACCCATATGCTTGATCCCATGTGGCTTGATCTAGTTGAAAAGGGAAGCTAACCCCTCATGTTGGATGTCAGTATTCCAAGCATAGAGCGTAGAACCTCACCCAAATTTGAGCATGAGGTAATTGTTGATTATATGGATTAAAATCTTCTCCATGATTGTAGTTGGATGCCAGTATTCCGAGCAATAGACCGTAGAACCTCACCCAAACTTGAGCATGAGGTAATTGTTGATTATATGGATTAAAATCTGGTTGCCATTGAAAAATACGAAAAATACCGTTTGAAATTGAGCAAGAACCTCCGGTTCATACCCTTTTTACATCTTCTTAATTATAAAAATGAATATCGAACTATCCTTTTAGAAACGAAGTTGGCTTCCAAGGATTTTGGAGTTGCCAAATCGATTGCAATACATATTTTAACTTGCTAGGCTTCAAAGGTACATAACATTTTCTTAAAAGCCAACGTCCGAAAAGATTTTTCTGACAGTGTTTCATTCTTTCTTGGACATTTTTGGCTGATGCGAAGAAATGTGATGTTCCCTTTCGCAACTGGCGTTAGGAGAAGATTTGGTTAAACCTGTGCTTTATCGGTTTTGAGCAGAGTTGCAAAAGTTTTTGGCTTTGATGATGGTTGCGGTAAAGTATCGGGAATATTTGAGAGAGGGGTAAGGAAATTTCATGGACATACTTTTAAAGGATCCATGGACAAGGCTATAAAAGTGAAAGAAAACTTGAGAGGGAGAGAGTCATTAGGCTAGTTGAATCAGGCATTAGGCTACCACATTCACCTATTTTCTTGTCATGATTAATCAGAATATCTTTACCTTCATTGACATTCATGTTTAATCTCTATATTATAATTATCTACGTGCATATATATGATTTCTCAGTATTATTTATTAGTAACAACTAGGAAAGGCCAAACAATAATAACAAAGCAGTGTACTCCCCACATTCAAGACCAATGAGGTTGTTATATGGCTCAATTCTAAACACATATATAACAAAAAAAATTAAAGTCATGTGATGACATTCAATTGAGGCACTCTCGGTAAAATTATTTTCATTATCATGATAGTAAATAGTAACCACTCAATCTAAAAACTTAAACGGTTAGGAAAGACCCTTGAATATTAGTTAAGCATTCTAATTCTATTATTAGGATGAGGGAGATGATAATTGTTGTTAAGATTATTAGTGCTAGATCATACATCTAAATGTAAATTACACTTTGTTTAGACTAGAAAATTTGAGTTCATCTTAAAATACTATCAACTTTTAAGAATTATATTACTAAAATTCTTAGTTACACATCATAATGTAAATAATTTCATTTAATATGTTGAGCACCGTTCCTTTTAGCTTATTAAACTAACCGGAAAGCTGTTTAACTTAAGAAAATGAGGGACACGATAAATGAGGGCCTGCTTTCGTGTCAACTCGTGAAAATCTCTTTTTGGTTAGATGGATTATTTAGTAGGGGCAATTTTACTAAAGTCTCTACGTTTTGGTGAAATGTTATCTATTTAAACGTTTTTGTTATATTAGCAACTTAAGTTCTTTGTTTTTTCAAAATACATCACTTTAGTCTATCCGACTAAAATACTAACGGTCAACTCTAACAACTATATATATATAAGTACATTTTACCCTTGTCAAAATAATTTATTGAGTTTAAAAAATAAATAATATTAAAATGGTTTATATAAATAAATTTACAACTAAAATTTATTTTCTAAAATATATTAATTTTAAAAATATGAAGGAAAAAAAAAACTAACAAATTATAGAAAATATAAAGTTAAAATAATTAATAAATTGAAAGTATTTTCATAAAAAAATTAATAAGAGAAATTATTTCAAAAAATAAGAAAGTTTTTTTTTATAAGGTAAACGGATCTCAACCATTGGATTGATCCAAATCAAACGGTGGAGATCTATTTACTTAAAAAAAACTGTTTTTTTTTTATTTTTTTGAAATACCTTTAATTTTTTTTAGTAACTAAATTTTAATTGTTTATTTATTTTTATAAACCATTTTAATATTATTTATTTTTGAAACTCAATAATCATTTTGACAAGGGTAAAATTGTACTTTTATATATTTAGTTAGATTTAATCGTTACTATTTTGTCTTAAATAGATTAAAGTGATGTATTTTGAAAAAAAAAAAAGATTTAAGTTATTAATATGTCAAAGACTTTTAAATAGGTGAAATTTCGTTAAAAAGTTAGGACTTTAATGTACTTACCCCAATTTATTATTAGTATTATGCTTCCCATGTTGTTTTGATAATATTCTGTTTTTTTAGCCTTACACATCTCTTATTTTTTCCTAAAATTTATTTTCTAAATATATTAATTTTAAAAATATAAAGGAAAAAAACTAACAAATTATAGAAAATATAAAGTTAAAATAATTAATAAATTGAAAGTATTTTCATAAAGCAATTAATAAGAGAGTATGGATCTTCACCATTGGATTGATCCAATTTAGTTAGATTTAATCGTTACTATTTTGTCTCAAATAGATTAAAATGATGTATTTTGAAAAAAAAAAATATTTAAGTTGTTAATATGCTAAAGATTTTTAAATAGGTGAAATTTCGTTAAAAAGTTGGGACTCTATTGTAATTACCCCTATTTATTATTAGTATTATGCTTCCCATGTTGTTTTGATAATATTCTGTTTTTTTTAGCCTTACACATCTCTTATTTTTTTCCTTTGCTTAAAAAACCATCATGGTTAATAATGCAAGTTTTCAGCTGAGAGTCCACAATGACAACAGGAAACTAAGAATGGGCAAATGGGCAAATGGGCAAATGGGCTTAAGGGCTGTAAATAATAGAGCTTATGTTGGAGGGGGCAACGTGAGCTTGATGTTATATTATTTCTCCTACATGTACAGGAGTAACGAACCACGAACTTAAGTCTTAAGAGCTTTATAAAGGAAAAACATATTTTATATAAAAAGAAACCTAAGACTATTAATTTTCAAAAAAAAAAAAAAAAAAAAAAACCTAAGATAATTTTAAAGCTCCATGAACCAGGATTTTAAGACATTGAAATTTAAGACATTGAAATTTTTAAGTCTGAATGCATTTATATTATCTTGGCTAGATGTATCCACACACAAACCTTAGAAAAAAGCGCAACTTACGAAAATGTAAAGTAACTTATAGCCCAAAAGGTTTGAGCTTTTAAATACAATTACCCCAAAAATTTGTTTCCTAGGGTCCTAGTTCTATACTGTATATGGATCCAAATGTTAAAGAAAGCCCAAACCGAACATATACAGTCTTGTGAGTGGATTCAACAGCCCAAAAAACTGTAAAATAGGCTTATTTCAATAACACTTGAAAAAAATGCTTATAAAACATTAAACTATTTTTCCCCAAAACTGTTTTAAATATGAATTTCCTCGAAGTTTTTCTTTTTAATTTATCCAAACATTAGCTTATCCAAGTCTATTTCTTTTTCTTTGAAAATAATCCAAGTCTACTTCTATTTGCATTACTTGATATTGTATTTTAGTCTGTCTACCATCAGTTTTTTTGGAATCATTCCACACCAGTTCTTGTATTTGTCTTTTGTATCAGGGCATAGTATATGAAACTATAGCTATGAACACATCATACAAGTAAAGTTTTATAATTAACTTTTCATAACCTTAATTATTCTTAGCTTATCTAAGTCTATTTCTTTTATCTTCTCTCTTTCTTTTTTGAAAAATCAACCTAAGTCTACTTCAATTTCCATTACTTGATATTGTATTGCAGTCTGTTTACCATCAGTTTTTTTGGAATCATTACCCACGGGTTCTTGAGAGTATTTGTCTTTTGTATCAAGGGCCTCAAGACTTAGTATATGAATCTCGCTATGAACACATGATACAAGTAAAGTTTTGTAATTAACTTTTCATAACCTTAATTATTCTTAGTTGCTCAAGCATGTTACATAGATGTATTCGAGACATTCAGGATATGTTAGCCTTAAGCAACAAGCTGAATAAACTTTGAAATTACTATCATGTTAGAGCTATTACTAGTCTATAGGCCATTACTTGTAAGTAAGCTTATCGAAGTAATTTTGTTTCCATTATTTGATATTGTATTGGAGAATGTTTACCATCAATTTTTGGAGTTTATTCCTCTCACGTAGGGATGTCAATGGGTTTTGTCATATTCATATGCGCACAAGCATCCCATTGGTAACATAGCTTTTTTAAAGGCGCAAGTGTTGGGTGTGCAACTAAATATTGGATTGACATGGGATGATCTTGGATATATAAGTATGGAAACAACCTCCATTGGTATGAGGCCTTTTGGGAAGTGTCCCAAGAGCAAATATGTGTGGACTTTGTTCCAAAGCGGACAATATCATACCAATGTGAAGAATGTGGATCCCGTACTAATAACAAGTGGTATCAGAGTCATACTCCAGACATGGCCAAGACATGGCCGTACCCTAAACATGGCCTGGTGGGCCCTAGTTAGCACACGATGGATCTGTGATGTTAACTCTCGAGGTAGGAGATGCTTTAGTGCTTAACATAAGACGAGTGTCTCCGACACGGTGGAGCGTTGGCCCCTAACATTGATGGATGGATGGATGATTGCTTAAGAGGAGCCTCTAACCGTGAAGAAAATAGTGGTACTTTGTTCGAGGGGAGGATTGTTGGACGTGCAACTAAAATCCCATAGGGATGATCTTGGCTTATATAAGGAGGGAAACAACCTCCGTTGGTATTAGAAAGTGTCCCAAGAGCAAATCTATACGGGTTTGACATAAAACGGACAATATCATACCAATATGGAGAATGTGGGTTTCATACTTATAATTACAAGATGTAAATATCTCTTGGGACCCGAGGCACAACTTTTTTTTAAAAAAAAAAGTGGCGCTAATATCTTTTTATTAATTTCCCAATAGAGATAATTTATAAAAATTACATTAACCAAATTTATTCCATAAATTTCAAGCTATAATAATGTAAGGTTTAGAACTTTAGTAAATATAACTCGTCATAATTGATAAAGCAATTAACATGCAATCGTCATCGTCATATTAACAACAAAGATTCAAAGTTACAAACACGTTACAAATGGTTTCTAGGATGTTCAAATTAGTTTTTGGGATCTACGCTATAACTATCCCTAACTCAAACAAAACTTTAGTTTCTTGTTTTATTGAGCGACACTTTTTCCGTTATATTTTTATTATTTTCTTGTTTTCATATTTCACAACACTTCATTCATCAAGATGTGAGTCTTAAAAGTGATATACGATAAGGGAACTTATTTTGTTATGCTTCCATAAAAGAAGTTTTTTTTTTTAAAAAAAAAGAACAAGTTGGCACCCTAATGAAAGGCGCACCTCGATGGCGCATTGGTGCCTAAAGGCCATGCATGTGCCTCAACAAAAAGGTGGGTATCTATGGCCACAAGTAGAATTGCATCCCTTTACTCGTTTGGGCTTTTATTTTACATTTGAGCTTGGTATATGAATTTATATCAATACAAATAGATTTTTGTAGTCAACTTTCAATAACCTTAATTATTCTTGGTTGCTAGAGTTGTATTTGATGTCTTATAGCCTTGAGCAGCAAACTAAATAACCTTTGAAATTACCATCATGTTAGAGCTATTACCATTGTTTGCGTTTTTATTATTTGATATTGTATACAAGCTAGTTTACCATTAGTTTTTTGGGTTTATTCCTCGCTCAATGCGTGTATGGTACGTGTATTTTATATCTGAGCTATTACCATTGTTTGCGTTTTTATTATTTGATATTGTATACAAGCTAGGTTACCATTAGTTTTTTGGGTTTATTCCTCGCTCAATGCGTGTATGGTACGTGTATTTTATATCTGAGCTTAGTGTATATATACACGTAAACACATCAATACATACAAGTAAATTCATAGATACAAATTCACATATTAATCACATATACAAAATACAAGCATGCGCAGATTAAAACCCAAAAACTCAGTGCTAGTTGCCTTCTATACACTATCAAGGAAACAAAACTAGACTTTGATAAGCTTGCAGGTAAAATCATAAATAACGAAATAGCTCTTAAATGATAGCTATTCAACTTGTTGCTTTAGGTTCTAAGACATTTGTAAAAAACATTAACGTAACACGCTTAAGCAACTAAGAATATATATATTCAAGGATATAAAAAGTTGATTTCAAATGTTTACTTATGTCATTATTGTCAGGTGTTCATAGCTATATATTCATTTACTTAGCTTAGATACAAAATACCAACAGATGGGGAATGAATCCAAAAGGTCGATGGTAAACTGATTACAATACAATATCAAATAATAAAAATAGACTTGTATTGATGCGTGCATAGATATAGATGCATCTACTAAATTTTCATAGTCAACTTTTCATAACCAGAATTATTCTTAATTGCTCGAGCACATGTTACGTTTATGTATTCGAGATAGATATAGCAACCAACAGACTCAAAAGTTTAAATTAGAAACAGATCCAACAATAGTATTTAAGTACTCTTAACACAGTCCCTCAAATACAAGACCAATGGGCTTGTCACATAGCTCATGACCAAACACATTAAACCCATAACTAATTTATAAACAAACACAAATTCAATTATGTTTAGGGACTCAAATTCCGGACTCTCTGGTATGACCAGTGTTCTAAAACACGTTTTCAGTATTGAGGCGATTTCCTCTATTGAGGCGAGACGTAAGCCTCGATGCGTATTCAGGCGTAAGCCTCATTAGGAAGAGATAAAAACTTAAAATACATAAAACAATCAATAAGTTTATAATTTAATCATTCATAAAATAAGTAAACAACCAATATTTCATATTCTATATAACAACAATTAAGGCAAATAATTCAATAACAATATAAAATAACAAATTCATAACACAATTAAACGAAAAATAGTTCATAAATTCATGATTATTGACTACTCATTCACTCCACCTCATCATTCTTCGTCACTTGAAAAATGTAGTGACGATTCACTATCGTGTCCAACACTTATATCCGCCTCTCCATCCATGTCTATGAATTCATCATCTTTATCATTTAGGTTACCCAACATATTTTTTTTTTTTTTTTTTACAAATGGGCCTCTTATTTGGGCATTAAAAATAATTAAAAACCCACAAGTTTATAATTTTAAATGAGCTGAATTAAAAGGGTCAAATTTGGCTTCAAAAACCTTCACAACCCAACCGAATTTTTTTCACAATTGAGATGTACGTCTCATTGACCAGTTATGAGGCGTATCGATGTGTAATTCGAGGCGTAAGCCTCATTGACCTCATTAACTTTCGCTATCGAGGCGCGCCTCGTCACGTTTTTTAGAACCATGGGTATGACAAATCTCTGATATCATGTTAGTAACCAACAACCCCAAAAGATTAAACTGATATGAAAAGGGAGTGAAGATTCTCTCCTCTAGTCAAGGTTTTTTTTACTAGCCTATTTTCTTAAGAGAACCGAACACACACTTGCATGATAGAGAAAAAAAATCTTGCATATCTTTAATACTTAGGTATCACTAAATTAGGAAAAGGCTAGGAAAAACAAGACCAAGAGAGAATTCTAACTCTACGAAAGGGCTCAACAATAGTACTTAAGCACACTTAACACTTAATACCTTAAACAACATGCTAAATATCTCCATCATGTTACAACTATTCCCTTTTGTTTTTCTTAGCACTTTATCATAGTGAGTTTTCTTGGGTTTTATTCCCCATACGTGCTTGTTACCTATATTTTGATTTGGTATGAATCTATTTCTTGTTTGTGCTTGCTTTCTATGCAAAGCTTGTGCATTCGAGCTTAACAAGTTTAGAGTTGACCATTACTTAAATTCTTACCTACAAGTTTAAGTCCTTTTCGTCCATGTAACCTATCAGATAAAATACATTTTCTTGCTACGTTACTTATCATCATCAGTACAAATAATGGTTGAACATAAGTTTGCATCGACAATGCCTCTTTCCTTTGTACAAACCACTTGTTGATCCCATTGATAGAATGATGTGACGAAGGATTTAGATCACAATTACTAAAAATGACGTGGTGGTCTAGCGGTTACTTATCATTGTCGGTACAAACAATGGTCGAATGTAAGCCTGCAATGACAATGCCTCTTTCCTTTGTACATCCCACTTGTTGATCCCACTGATAGAATGATGTGACGACGGATTTAGATTACAATGACTCAAAATTATACAGTTGTTCACTTCTACATTACGCCGTAGATAAAAAACTTAATCTAAATTTCGACAATCTATATATTGATGACCCTTCAGGTAGTGGCCAGAGCCAGAATTAGGTTATACTTTTACATATGTATTTATTATTTACTTGTAAGTTGTAAAACGGTTGCACTCTTTTTCCTTTACCAAGTTTTTATCCCACCGGGTTTTTCTTGGTAAGGTTTTTAATGAGGCAATCATGTAGATATGTATTACTGAATTCCATAAGTGAGAAATAAATAAATAATTAAAAAATTGTTCGTTCTCTTTATTCATTTCAAATCCTAATAATTGTTCGTTCTCTTCATTCATTTTAAATTCTAAACCCTTAACCATAAACCATAAACCATAAACTATAAACCCTAAACCCTAAACCCTAAATCCAAAAAAGCGTAATTTGGAAAAAAAATTGGACCAACAAACTAACCCGCCGGACCAGGCCCGTTAAGCTTGGCCCGCCGGACTAGGCCCGCCTGGCCCTCCAGAGGGGCCCGGCGGGCCGGACTGGCAGGGCAGGCACGGCCAGCCTGAGGCAGGTCGGCGTGCCGTGCCGGGCCTGCTTCTCCAGAAACAGGCCGGGCCGGGCCGGCCCGCGACACCGTCGCGTGCCAGGCCCAGCCAGCCTTGTTTCCACAAATGGACTGGCTAGGCCGTGCCTAATGGGCCGGGCCAGTCCATTTTTACACCACTACATTACGGAAAGCCTTATCTTTAGAGTAAGGAGAAGTCTACATGAGGTTTTCGAAGGTCAACCAACAGAAAGATCATTGTTGAAACCTACATCCAAAACGAACCATAAACTCATTTAAATTTAGCGAAGAATGAATCTTGTGGTTGCATGTGTTCTATGATTCCTTTGAGGTTAACAATTGTTGGTGGTCTAGCGGTTACTTATCATTGTCGGTACAAACAATGGTCGAACGTAAGCCTGCAACGACAATGCCTCTTTCCTTTGTACATCCCACTTGTTGATCCCAATTATAGAATGATGTGACGAAGGATTTAGATCACAATAACTCGAAATTATGCAGTTGTTCACTTCTACATTACGGAATGCCTATCTTTAGAGTAAGGAGAAGTCTACATGAGGTTTTCAAAGGTCAACCAACAGAAAGATCATTGTTGAAACCTACATCCAAAATGAACCATAAACTCGTTTAAATTTAGCGAAGAATGGATCTTGTGGTTGCATGTGTTCTATGATTCCTTTGAGGTTAACAATTGCTGCTCACTGAACTTAAAACCTATTATTATTAGTATACATGAATTCAAGGTTATTTAGTGAGGTTATTACATAAAAAAAAAGGCTTAGCTTGGAGTGTGTGTATCATTATTTCTTACCTTATATTAAGATATGTGAGGTCTTGGCAATATGTAGCGTCAGTATTTTCGAGTACATTCTTGTGTTTCATGTTCTGTATTATTCCTGTGTTTCATGTTCTGTTTTGAAAGAAAAATTGGCTTCAGACTTATTGGATTTTCAAAAGTAATAGGGATTAATCTGTTATTGCATTTTCATTCCCTAAGAGAGCTCTATATATTTTTTAGTCCCTTGATCGCTAAGTTTTTCGGTCTGTTGGTGACTAACAAGATATTAGAGCCATGTGATACCAGGGATTTCTGATTTTGAGTCCCCATCACATGATTACATTTGGATTTGTTATTATGGTAGAGCCTTGTGATACCATGATTATTTTTTTTTTGAGTCCTCCCATGTGATTACATTTGGATTTGTTATCTAAATTTGTTGTGTGGTTGACTGTTTGTGTTTGGACCGGCAAGCCTGTTGGTCTTGCACGTGAGGGGATGTGTTAGAATGTTTAATACTATTGTTGGATCATTTACTATCATCTTAAGCATTTAGATCCATTGATTACTAACATTCAAAAGCTATTTTTCTTTTGAAGATTTCAAAAGCTGGAATGGCAGATTTTAATTATTTGTGTGCTTATTGAAGAACCGAATTATGATCTAACTTCATATCTTACAAGGATATGTTTTGAGACCTTTCTCACTTCGTAGTCCTGATCACAGTCCCTTTCTTTAAAACATTTCATATATTTTCACCAAACAATCTAGTTTTGTTCTTCTGTTTTTTTTTTTTTTTATGATTAAAAAGTTCTATTAATAACTCCTACGATTCAGTTTGGCTTGCATCCTGGACCGCTACCAGAGACGTTTTGACGAGGAAGCTGTGGCACTAAACAGTGTTAATGCAGAGGTAAAAAACTCTCTCAATTGAGAAGACAGTCTGTGATGTATACTCAATTTGCCATGAATATCTTTGAATGATTCGAGCAATAATGACTAGTTATTTTCTGTGAGAGTTTTAGTCTTGACTGATTTTTTTGAGCAGTTATTGCTTTTTTAAAAGAAAAACTATTAAAATATTGCAAAAACATTACAATACCATAATGTAACTATGCAGTTTGCCAAGAATTTTTAAGCTTTGAAACTGAACTAGTTGACCAGGCAGTGTTGTTTTCTGTGAGACAATACAGTTATAGTCTTGACAGATTCATAGCTTAGTTATTGTTGTTTCCTTGTTGGATATACATATTCAAATATTCAATGAACCTCTTGGTTGCATCATAAGAAACATATTGGGTATTTGTGAATTGTGACCTCTTGAATAAAATGGCATGCTTGACAGCCATGACAACAAAATTACAGCCTTCTACAGTGTTCATCAACATTGTTATATATTGATTATGTCCTGAGCATTTTAATTGGTGATATTGAGTTTTAGTTTCAAAAGAAATTTTAATCCATAAAATGTCAATTTTTGTATATAAAAGTCTAGGTTTTATGTTTTAAAATTAGAGAATCATATACTTATACAACGGGATATTATCGATGGAGTCCTTATGTTTTTTTTGAATTATCTGTTTTTTACTCACTTATTCATTTGACACAGGATTGATCCCTATATTTTCTATATTTTCTAAATCCACTCAATTTGGTCCCTGACTAGAATATTATTGATTTAGTTCTTATGTTTTTTAAATTATCTATTGTTTAATTGAGTTTTAGTTTCAAAAGAAATTTTAATCCATAAAATGTCAATTTTTGTATATAAAAGTCTAGGTTTTATGTTTTAAAATTAGAGAATCATATACTTATACAACGGGATATTATCGATGGAGTCCTTATGTTTTTTTTGAATTATCTGTTTTTTACTCACTTATTCATTTGACACAGGATTGATCCCTATATTTTCTATATTTTCTAAATCCACTCAATTTGGTCCCTGATTAGAATATTATTGATTTAGTTCTTATGTTTTTTAAATTATCTATTGTTTAATTGAGTTTTAGTTTCAAAAGAAATTTTAATCCATAAAATGTCAATTTTTGTATATAAAAGTCTAGGTTTTATGTTTTAAAATTAGAGAATCATATACTTATACAACGGGATATTATCGATGGAGTCCTTATGTTTTTTTTGAATTATCTGTTTTTTACTCACTTATTCATTTGACACAGGATTGATCCCTATATTTTCTATATTTTCTAAATCCACTCAATTTGGTCCCTGATTAGAATATTATTGATTTAGTTCTTATGTTTTTTAAATTGTCTATTGTTTAATTGAGTTTTAGTTTCAAAAGAAATTTTAATCCATAAAATGTCAATTTTTGTATATAAAAGTCTAGGTTTTATGTTTTAAAATTAGAGAATCATATACTTATACAACGGGATATTATCGATGGAGTCCTTATGTTTTTTTTGAATTATCTGTTTTTTACTCACTTATTCATTTGACACAAGATTGATCCCTATATTTTCTATATTTTCTAAATCCACTCAATTTGGTCCCTGACTAGAATATTATTGATCTAGTTCTTATGTTTTTTAAATTATCTATTGTTTAATTGAGTTTTAGTTTCAAAAGAAATTTTAATCCATAAAATGTCAATTTTTGTATATAAAAGTCTAGGTTTTATGTTTTAAAATTAGAGAATCATATACTTATACAACGGGATATTATCGATGGAGTCCTTATGTTTTTTTTGAATTATCTGTTTTTTACTCACTTATTCATTTGACACAGGATTGATCCCTATATTTTCTATATTGTCTAAATCCACTCAATTTGGTCCCTGACTAGAATATTATTGATTTAGTTCTTATGTTTTTTAAATTATCTATTGTTTACTCACTTATTCATTTTTTACAGGATTGATCCCTATATTTTCTAAAACCCCTTAATTTGGTCCCTTTACTAGAATTTTAACCGTCAATGGTCACAAAAAAAGTAAATGACTATTTTACCCCTATACATTTATTTTATTTTTTAAAAAATAAAACAAATTATTACAGAAAACAAAAAAAAAAGTTGGAAATCAGATTCAATGTCCACCATCTATTTCGGATGATGGACGGTGGGGTATCTAGATCACAACTAAATCCAAAAAAAAAAAAAAATTAGAAAAATTAGAAAAATTGTACTTGCAGATTAACATCAAACCATACAAATCAATCCTAGTTTATCATCTTCATTACCAGGAAAAAAAAATCCCTTTTCCAATAAAATTCATCCTCAACTCACTAAAAATCCATCCCAGTTCATCATCATCAACATCAATCTCAAACAACACCACCAATCTCAAACCATACCACAAAACCAAACACGAATGTTATTCATAACTAACAAAATCGATTAAAATCAAAGTCAAACCCAGAGAAAATCGATCAAAATCGAAGTCAGAAAACAATATTGAAAATCAAAATCGAACCCAGATAATATCTAACATCACACCAGAAAACAATATCGAAAATCAAAATCAAACCCAGATAAAATCTAACATCACACTAGAAAACAAAATCTAACAAAATCAAAATCAAACCTAGAAACCCAAGCATCAACCAACACCACCATCTGATTCAAAGTAAACCCACACACACCCCACCAGACGGTCGGTGGCTAGGGTTCGGTGGCTTCACGTTGGTCAGTGGGAGATGGATTCGAGTAGCTTCATCTGAATTTTATGGAGGTCAGAGAGAGATCGAGAGAGATGGATTTCGTTGATTGGGTTTCGAGAAAGAGAGTGATGATTGAATCTGGTATTGATTGGGTTTAGGTTTTGTTGGTGGCTAGGTTTGATTTCATGCTTGGGTACAAAAAAATTTAAGAAAAAAAAGGCACATATTGATGCATCGATTATCAATTTGGTCTCTCTAAAACCTCGTACCTTGTCTCTTCAAACAACAACAATTTCTGTTTCAGCTACTGCATCGACTGCTTCTTCTGTCGAAGTCAATGAGTCATCATCAATCATTCGATCATCAAAATCAAAATCACTCACTTTTTCGCTTGGGCCATGGATTCGATCTTCACAGATCGGAGCTTGGTTACCCTCTCATCATTGGCGACATCAATATCCCCCACGATAGAGGGTGTGAGCCCACACTGACTATAACCACTTTATTTCAAATAATTTCACAAAATTCGATTAGGGTTTCTGATTCTTTATTTTAATTTTTTTATATATATAAATAAAAAAAAATTGAAATTTATAATTGTTCTTTTGTTCACAATTTTTTAATTTTTATTTATATATTAATTTAATTTTATATATATATATATATATATATATGTGTGTGTTGACGCGTGGCATATCATTTATAAAAGACAAAAATACCCTAACAACCGTTTAATTTGACTAACGGTTGACTAATAGAAGGATGAAATTGAACGGTTTTTTAAAACATTCGATTAGGGTTTCTGATTCTGTATTTTATTTTTTTTATATATAAATAAAAATAAATTGAAATTTATAATTGTTCTTTTGTTGACAATTTTTTAATTTTTATTTATATTTTAATTTAATTTTTATTATATATATATATATATATATATCTATTTGTGTATTGACACGTGGCATATCGTTGATTAAAGATAAAAATACCCTTATTTCAAATAATTTCACAATATTCGAATAGGGTTTCTGATTCTGTATTTTATATATATATATATATATATATATATAAATAAAATAAATTGATATTTATAATTGTTGTTTTGTTCACAATTTTTTTATTTTTAGTTATATATTAATTTAATTTTTATTATATATATATATATTTGTGCGTTGACACGTGACATATCATTTATAAAAGACAAAATACCCTTATAACCGTTTAATTTGACCAACGGTTGACTAATAGAAGGATGAAATTGAGCGGTTTTTTAAAACATAGGGACCAATCCGTGAAAAATGAATAAGTGAGTAAAAAATAGATAATTCAAAAAAATATGGAGACTAAATCAATAAGATCCCTTTATACAATTGACTAATATCTCTTAGATATCAGTCTAAATGACACAATGTCAGAAGGCAAAAGTTTTGCCAATCTGGGGGGTTTTTATTAGTGCCGAAGGTACCAAAATGGACGTTTTATTAAACCTATTACAGACAAAAATTTGATTATATTAGTTGGGAGTAAAACCTTTGGCCTGATCATGACAATGATGATTAGTTTGTGGCTCATTTTTTTTTCTGTCTGCTCATAGTATCTATATTATACTATTGCTACTACTGTCGGTACTACTACATATGATGAAAAGTTGGCTAACTGCAATATATTCTCTGTGCAGGGATCTCACTCTAAATATTCAAATCGGCTATCACATGGTCAGCTGTTGCAAATAGTCCATAGGTAATTTGACTATCCTATACATTGCTAAAATGCACAGCACATAATTGAACTATATGTGTTTTGTGTTTACAGGCAACATGAAGGGCCAAACTTTGAGCAGATGACTGTGACTGATCTTGTGCAACTAGAGAAACAACTTGATGCTACATTGGCACAAACCAGAGCTAGGAAGGTTTGAATTAATCTCTTTTGTGAGTGAAAACTTAGGTTATGAAAGACAGAAATTAGGCACATGCAATAATGGCATTTTTGCCTTTCACAAACTTGACCTAGATCTTAGTTCACCCTGTAAATCAAACCCTTTCAAGAGATACAAACACAACAAAGCCTTGAAACCCCATGTTTGAATGCCATAAATATGAATCTGGTTAGAGTATACATTACTCAACCGTAGACAGTGAAGCATCTGGAATCTTCATCAAAATCTGTAGTAGATTGCTAAGATAGTAAGATATCTATTGAAGCACCTTCTTAAACATATGGTGCCATATCCTATTACTCGGACTTTTTCTTTTGAATATTTCCTGCTGATTCAACTACTTTGTGTTTTAGCAGTCTTTCTCCAAGTATACTAGAATTTTCCCCTAGGCCATTCATGTCTATGGAAACCAATATTCTGGTTAACTAAGTCAGATGCAAGTTTTGCCACTGAGGTTATCTTGATAAGCTACATTAGATAAATTGCATGGTCGACCTCTTCTCTAATTTGACTCACTGGAAATATTAAATCCTATTTGGACCTGCTTTCTGTCATCTAATACTGAAACCTGGAATTATTTCCTAAAAATCATTGATGGAATCTCTGTTGCTGTGCTTTCACTTTTGTCTTCTACTCTGCGCACAAGATTGCTATTCTTCATTATTTGATACATATTCTGTTGTTCATTGGTTTCTTGCTAGTCTCATTTGGTGATTCCTTTGTGCAGATGGAACTAATGATGGAGTCATTAAAGACCCTCCAAGAAAAGGTACAGATACTTGCTAAAACCTAACTCTATTCCTATTAATAATCTGGTTGGTAGCCTCTTTTCATCTTACTCTGAGAGAAAGATCTTATAACACCATTGATCATACATTGTCAATTTGCATTGGCGGGCTACCGTTAGGCTTTAACAATCTCCCTGAAGTTTTATCCATTGAATCCTATTATTTTTCAGGACGGTGTTGCATTTGTATTACTTCCTGACTTTTACATTCTAAACGTCACGTGCCTTTGAGAACCTATAAGTTAAAAGAATTTTTTATTTTTATTTTTTCTCTCGCAAGCCAATAGATTAATTCAGGGTAGAAAGAAAATACTAGCAGAGATGTGATACTAAAGAATCCCAGAATGCTTACTTACTGCCTTGTTCAAAGCATCCAAAAGTTCTTTGAGCATCATAAACCCTCCGTATACTCCCTATTCTCTGCAAAGTTAAACGAAGCTAAGAAATCCAGAGAACCAAACTCCCAACTTTGAATGGTTTAGGAACCGAAGTGAAGATCAACGCAGAAGTATGATACTAATTTCACGAGACCTGATATTTGATCGTCCAGGATACTCTAATCTTAGTTTTTGTCATAATCACAGCTTAAGAAGTCTAGATCATACCTCATTCATTTCCAATGCAATGGATTTTTCATTATTGAAGTTGAATGAATCACAGGAAGAATTAAAACACCTTCAGAGTTAATACACCTACCTTGTAGAATATATCAATTACAGACTACAGTTGAAGTTATCTGATTTATTGCTAGTAAATGTCTGGCAGATGCTTGGTAAGTATAGTTGTCTGAGAAACTCTATTTTTGTTTTATCACTAGATATCAATAATTTACCCTATAATTAAGACACACTGTGTTTTTGATAATCAATCCATATTTCTTCTCTACTCTAAACAGGAAAGGATGCTGATAGAAGAAAAAGGAAATCTAGAAAAAGAGGTAAAAGCAGATTAAAACTTAAAACAAAAAACATGATTTATTCTTGAAGAAATGTATGTTATATCAGTGGTCACTTACAGCTTGCAGCAGCAAAGAATGACCAAGATTCAACAGCAGTAATGACAATGGAAATGGCAACCCTTCCGCTGCTTCGATGACACGTCTACCAGGTACCAGGCAGAGGGTTTGTCGGGAACTACTGAGACTTTTCAAACGCACGCACGCACGCAATCATCCCCCCACCACCTTGTTAAACTATGTAAGTGTGTAATAATAGGTCTCTCTAATTTCCACGCTTATCTCTCCCTCGGTACAAAATAAGACTGGTTCTTTCTCAAGCCAAAATCTAATCATTGAATTAACAGTGTTGTATTTGGATTATATAATAATGGGAAAGAAACAATAAAAAGATTAAGCAAGACATTTCAATTTAAAGTTTCCATTTGAATGTGCTTTTTTTTTTCTTCTTATTATCTGTCTCATCCAATCAAACAAACTATATATATAGACATAGAGAAAGACCTCTCCCATTTTGTTAACATGAAAATTTAATCTTTTTTTTTATATATATAAGACTTGTAGACAGAAACATTAGCAACAATACCTATAAGGTGGTAGAGAGTAGAGAGAGTTCACCACTGCAGCACAAACAACCACAAAACCTCAAACAATCAAGAAACTAACGTAACAACAAATTTAAACATATTTAAAAGCCTCAAATATATTATAATATATTTGAGGGCATGCACAGAGGATGAGAGGACTTACAAATAAATCTCTGTAGTCGAAGACATTATAAACCGAAGCTTGAAGAAAAAAAGTTGGGGATTTGATGCGTTGTGTGATATTTTTAGGTTTAAAAAGAAGAAAAGAGTAGTGAGTCACAGCATCATGGATGGTTTCATTAAAAAAAGGTGCAAATATATATACATGAGAAGGCCTCCCTTTGTTACCAAGTGAACTTAAAATATTGACCAGTCACCACCTCCACCGCTTGCTTTTCTTGCCAAGTGGACAGCCCTCTTAAGCAACACGTGGAAAGTAAAAAAAAAAAATCAAAATAATTTCTATTATGATAAAACTTACGAAAACCATATCAAACATAAATAGTTATCTCATTTTTAATCATAAAAGTGTAGCAATCCTCTTTCAGAGTTGAATGTATAGAATCTAATCTCATCTGATCTTATAGCAATTGTAATTAAAAAATATAATATCTTGCCGTGGCGGTGAAACATAGATATTTCAACTCTGTGGCTATAGCCTATATATATAGAGGCGGTGAAACTTAGATATTTCAACTCTGTGGCTACGTGTATATATATAAAATATCTTTACTCACTACTAGATATATCAACTGTCATATAGTAATTGAAAAAATATGTTAATAGTTGTAATAATGATTGTGATATGTTTTATTACTTAAAAGTGTGATTACTATGGAACAATTGCCTTGGAGGTTCGATGAGGATTAAATGTTCTTCATATTGGTGAGAGCTTCGACCGGCCTGCAAGGTTGCAACTTGCAACAACCGCTTGCATCATCGTTTTGGCAGTGCAATTCTCTGCTGATGTCTGTGGTTTTATTTCTTTTGTCCATGGAAAATAACAAAGAGAGGACGTCTTGTCACATAATATGAAATGTTGTTGATGGAACATATAATCATGATTTTAATTTGTTTATACATAGTGTAATTGCTTTCTTCAACAACATTGCTTGTAATTATAAACAAGTTTAGTTTTCGGTGTAAGAGTAAGAAAGTTAAAATTCAATTCCTTTGCTTAGAAGACGTGTCATGTCTCCGTTGTCAAATAAATCACCTACCAAGTACCAACAATCTTTCTATATTATAAATTCACCATTTTTAATTGACATAAAATCTTTACAAGATATGAATGATGAGGTTATCAATCATACACACTGTCATGTATAGTTTCGTAGACACGTATAATAAAAGCATGGGAAAACCAGAACCACAAACTATTAACCATTTCCATACATGGACAAAAATGTGTATTCTATTGCCAACAAATATGGATTTATTTTCTTCTTTTTTGAAAAAAAAAATGGATTGGATTTATTAATGCTTATTTACCCTATCAATATTTCATGTTGGAGTACTCGCATATACAATATATATTTTACTTTTTTTAAGATTTGTTGTATGTTGCTTTACCGTTAAAACACAATTAAAATTTGTCTAAATGTGTTGTATTTGTGATAAAAGTTTAAACTCCGAATATTAAAAAACATGTTTTATTCTAGTTATTTTAGCCATGTTTAATCTCGATAGATTTTAATAATCGATAATTTAATAGTATTTGATCTCAATAAATCATTATCAATCCTAATTCGACCCTAAATTAAAAAATTATTATTATAAATCTTAAAACTGAAAATCTAAATCAACAAATCAACTTCATATTTTAAAATAGTATTAATTTGTATCCTATACATATTAAAAACATAAAAATAACTATATATATATATAAACCAGTATATTTATTGTCTTAGCTAACACTGCCCTATGTTCTAAGAGATAAAAACTTTTAATTCTCTTTTATTATTGAAACAGAACAGCCATACCACCTAACCTGTTATCCAAAATTTAATGATCAACAGTTGTGACTTCAAAGCTGCATTATTAAAGCCTTTGTAGAGTGCATTATTTCTTCGTTTCAATGTTATATATATATATAAATTTTCAAGGGCATTATTTCTTCGTTTCAATGTTATATATATATAAATTTTCAAATCAACACGTAGTCATATTGGATTAAAATATTTTAATTTAAAATATATATATTTAAAAAAAAAAACCATAATCAATGGTACACATATAATACACTGATCGATATAACTTATATCAGTATGTCAGTATATACCGATTGAAAAATCATTATTATATATATATATATATATATAATCTTTTCTCTTTTGATATAAATACATTAATACATTATATGTAGACAATAAATTATAGATAAACATTAACCGGTGAATATAAATCAGATATAAACACTTTTATATATATATATATATAATTAATTAATTTACTCATTAATCTAACTTATACTATGCGGCAAAAAATGGGTCCACTTGTAAATAAACTAAAAGTCAAGACAGTCCATTAGTTAATTTACACACATCCGCCATGAATCAGATCAATTAAAGTTTTAATTCACTCATTGAAATGTCAAACGATGTGCTAATTTTTATAACACTAAAATCACTCTTACAACTTTCATGCATGATTAGGCAACTACCGATGGATGGCACATCCATAACGTCGGCAACAGCAGTGGGATCAGTATTTCGAACTTGATTTCGTTAATTCCTACATACAAATGACAAATTCTTTTTTTTTTCTCTTCTAATATTTCACTATCATACAAGATGTATAATATGTCGTTTGAATATTCATAATTTTATTGATAATATCTAATATCATTTTTTACTATATTAATATGAAGTTAAATAGATACGGTTGCATTAAAGATATTTTTTTAAAAAATTATATATTTATTTTATATAACAAGTTACTATTCTATTAGAGATACTCTTAATATTACCTTATATAAATTCTAGATTTTTTAAGAAGAAAAAACACTCAAACCTATAACATTGTGATACATATATGATAGATTTATCATCACATACTAACTTCCTCTGGTCAACAAATAACCTAATTCTTGATCGGTTTTTTTAATTTAATTTAATTTACAAGTAAAAACCTCTCATCCTCTTTTACACGAATTAATGTAATATTAAAAAAAAAAAAAAAAAAAACTTCAACTGACATGGCAGTTTTAAAATTTGCTGTATTACTACAAATTTAGAAAATTAGATGAATAATCTTATCCAATCCCAAAAAATAGCTCAATTGAAATCACAAAAGTACCCTCAATTCAACAAAGCGCCTTGCTTATGATCCACGCGCTTTAAAATCTCACGCAAACGTCAAACAACTTGGGGTCATCAATTTTATTCCAAGAAGATAAAGGTCCCACGTCAGCTGGACCCACTTGATCTCATCTCCTACCCGATCCGCCGTTCGTTTCTTCCACGCGCACAAATTTCGTGTGGGTCTCAAAACTCTTTTTTTTTACTTTTCATTTGTTTAATAATGATTTATCTTGTTGTTTTGTTCGTTCAAGATAAAAGTGACCTTCAAAAAATAAAAAATAAATCTTATATATATATATTTATATATTTATATATACAGAGAGATTTATGTTTTAAGAAGGAAAATATTTTCAGAGGCAGAGCCGCGTCAAATTCTCTCTCTGTTTTCCTGCAGAATTTTCCCAAGAAACAAACAAACTGTTGCCTATCAGAAAGTTCCAGTTATACATAAAGTTAAATCCCTCTCCAATCACACATCGTTTCGGATAACAGTTGACAAGTTTATCCATTTGCCTCGTTTTTAGCATTTTTTTTCTCTCGGATTTAGGCTAAAAAATTTCAATTCGATTTGAGATTTTCTCGAGAAAAAAATGATGAGAAGACAACAGCAGCAGCAGCAGCAACGGCAACATCAAGATCAGCAGTCTAGGGTTTTCTACGAGCTTTCGGCGCTGGTGCTGAACCTTCTGCGATCGCCGCCGTCAGATATGGCGTACGCTGATCAGTCATCGTCGCGGGCCTTGGTGTCGTCGTCATCTTCGACGGCAACAACGACGAGGAGGTATCCTCCGTCGTCGGCGCAGATTACGCCGGCGGGATTCGCTTCGCTGATGCTGGGGATATCGCTGTCTCTGATGTTGTGTGGATCGGTTACGTTCTTCATAGGATTCTTTCTGATGCCTTGGGTTCTCGGATTGGTGATGCTGTTCTACGTGGCTGGGATTGTTTCTACCATCTCTGTTTTGGGAAAAACGATATTTTGTTACGCTATGGCCCCTTCTTCGCCGAGAAAAGAGATTCCTGGTATGATTTCGTATTCTTTTTCATGTTCCTGGTAGAAAGTTTTAATTTGTATGTGCTAATTCCTGATATCTGGTGTTCTAATGTTTTTTCTTATTTTTGTTTATGTGTTTTATTGGAAGTATCGGTTTCCATATTTGGTTTTAGTAGTTTCCTGGATAAAAAAAATATATCAACTTTGGAAGAAAGATGCTTACCTTGTGTGGACATATCACATATGTCACTCTTCGATTGTCGTTCATGTTGTTACGATTTTAAGTCTCGGGCGAGAAAAATGTTTTTCGAATCACCATCAAACAAAGGAATTGAAATATAGTTTTAAAAGAGATCCTTTTTGGGTTTTATGCATCCAATCTTGCTCAGTTTTGTGGAGAATGTACAAATAAATAGAAGATGTGAATTACAACCTAAACGACACTTGAGAATCAACCAAGTAGAGCTCATAGTCTCTTTTTAATCTGTTAGACAGAAGGTTTGAATCTTTCTGCATCCGAAATAATGTGAGTGGCAGGTTTTAGGAATTCATTGGCAAAACTTGTTATTATTATAATGCATATGAATATATTCATTGGCAAAACTTGGGGAATCAGGACATTTACGTTTGTTAAAAGTATTTTTTGTTTTTGAATTCTCCCTTTCTCTATCCAAATTCGAACTAGCTTATTAGCAACAGTTTAATTAACTCGTAATAATTACATAAGAGAGTGGATACATATTGTGTTCATGTTCACAACCTATTTTGTCTCCCCTGTATATCTTTCCTCATGAATAATTCTGTTTTTTCCATCCCTGCAGCTTGGAAACTTTTGTGAAGAGAGAAGATGGTCCAGTTCGGAAGGATGCACGGTATAAAACCGAGCTGCGTCTAATGCCTGTGGTGAATGGTGCTGCTCGTAGAAACGTACAGAGGAAAAAGAAAAGAAATTGATTTTAAGTTGCTTGTTGAGTATTGATGACGATGACGATGATATGATGATGATGATGGAGAGAAAAAAAAAATGTGGATAACTGTTTTTACTGATATATGTGGATATATGTCCTCTTCTTCTTTTGTTAAAGTAGAAATAGTATAATTGTTGAAAATTTACTGATGTTGTAATGATTTCCCGACTGGGCGAGAGAGAAGCAATGGTGTAGGGCTGTTCTGTTCCCAGTTTCTGTCCTAATATTCAATTTCTATAATTGGTAAGTTTGCAGCTCCATATCCTTTTTTTATTTGTAAGCTGACAAGCATTACCTTACCACATCATATTTTTTATGGATTTCTTTTACATCTTTATTATTATTAATGGTGATTGATGGGCAATTGAAGAAATAACAGTTGAATTAATTAATGCTGTCTCGTTGCAGAGCTTGTAGATAATAATTTCATGACTTTCAAATATTGAAATGCTATGGTAATTCATTTGTATTAAAAGTGAAGTGTATATGAAAATGTGAGGAAGTGTAAGTGTATTGTGTATGGAGAACAAACTCATGTGAGGAAGTGTATGTGTATGGAAAACAGACTCTTGATGAGCATAGTTTGGGCAGGTTACTTAAACAATGAAGGATTTTTTGGGGAGATGGATTTTTTGGTTTGGGTTTTGGATTTTGGTTGGGTGGTTGCTTTCTGACACCAAGTAATGGATACACATGTCAAGTGCACCTCCGATTTTATATTTGTTTTACACAATTTATTTCTGTTCTCGATTTGTAAGAGTAGACATAGTAGGCCATTGACATCTTATATTTCAAACCCATTAATTGTGCTTAAACCTACTATCTTAATGTATGTTTTATTTTGGCAAGTCCTGCCGTGACCTATTTTCAAGGTATGTGTTGAAGTTGCAGTGTTTTAAGATAGATATATATATATATATATATATATATATATATATATATATATATATATATATATGTATGTATGTATGTATGAATACACACGGTGGATCTCTAGGTATATACGTGAGTATTTATTAATGTGGAGCTGTGGGTCCATTATGAACGTGTTGTTGTGGTTGAAATTCTTGATATAATTATAATTTATATCAATGCGTTATAAATGTATACAGATTTGATCAAAACAATTGAATCTAATGGTTCATGCACATATAAGCATTTATCAATACGTACTGAGATTAAAATTTATAATGGTTCACGTACAGATAAATATTTATCGATACGTACTGAGATTAAAATTAAAATTTATATAATTATATATATAGTAAAAATTTATATATATATAATTTATATCAATGTGTTATTTTGATCGAATTTTCCTATTTCGTGATTTTGCTTCCTCGTATGGAATTTAATCGATTTTTTTTATATAGATCTTTTAGGCCATTTACTTGGTGTTAACTTGTCTTTTTGATCTAAGATGAGTAAATCTTAATTATTTTTTTATAGTCTTAGCTTCTCGTCATTGTTGGTAGCTGTTCCACGTGACAGCGAAATACAACTATATGTCGAAGTCTAACAATGAGAAAATGTGCATATCAAGTCATCAAATTATAACTAAAGTCACCTCCATACCAAGTTTCAAGTTACACATTTATTTATAAAATAATCAAATATGTGAGGATATTTAGTGTGGAAAATAGTGAATTATTTTCCGGACTACTTATTCGATTTGAGTCGTTTACTTATAAACTTACTAAGTATCCAATTTAAATATTACATATATATATAAATTTTAAAAATATAAGAAAAAAAATACAATATATAAAATTAGATATTACATTTATATATAAATTTAGAAAATGTAAAGGGACCTTTAATGGAATTTATTTTTCAAATCATGATCGTAAGAGTTTCGATATATTTCTTACCTAATCATTCGGATAAAAAAATGAGAAAAGAGTGACAAGACCTTCTCTTAAAAGTTTAAAGTGAAAGCTAATGATATTTAGATGATATTTATAATTTAGGAGCAATTGGCAAACTAATCATCGGTCAATTCAAGCTCCATCGATGATCGATCCTATATGATTAAGAACGCACACACGGACACGATAGCAATAGCTACAGCATTAGTCATTATCAGTTGCGTTACTTTCAATCGCTTACAAAAATTAGGAGAAATCAAAATTTCAGATATTATATATCATTGTTAGTTTTTAAAATGATGAGACGATGATTAAATATAAACAAAAATATTAATAAATTTTCTTAGTTTCATTCTTTAAAAAAAAAAAATCAGCTAGGTATTTATTTATATTTTTTGTATTCAATACCAATAGAATTTATTTAGAATTAGTGATTTGTTTTTTTCGATTAGCACAATGTATAAAATACATACGTCAATTAAGATTATTTACGAAATTAAAATAACATACCAAAACATATATTAATCAACATCTAAAATACCGACTCATCAATTAAATCGTAACATATGATATAATTTGTTTTTTTTTACTTTTTATATTTATTTTCTTGCATGATATATTTTGTTTTTTCTTTTAATTATTTTTGATATTTATTTTCTTAGATGCATTATCGGTGTTTTAGGTTCCGACCCTTCTACAGAACAATTAACACACGTATACAACATACATAATATATTAATATGTCACAAATTCCAATTTAGTTTTATTTAAATTTATTTAATCAGAAACGCTACACACATGAAGCAAAATATTTATCTCCACATACAGGACTACAGGAGATGTGAATTCTGCTGGAAATTTCAAGAAACTGAAGAACCAAAGATATACAACAACCTAGCTCCTCAGATATATAAAGTAAAAACTAAACCAAAAAACAGAGAAATTAAAACAAATGGGAACTATAAGACAATCATATTCATGAATCATGCATGCAAGAAACTATATATAAAATAATTAATCGGTGTAGATGTGGACACCTATGGCGATGAGGAAGATAGTGATGAGACCAAAGAAGATGATGGTGTGTATGAGAATTGACAACCCACTTGTGTGCATGTTCCCGAATTCCACCACCTTCGATCTTCCCGGTAACTGGAACAACAATCCCGGACTCAACAGCACGAACAGCACCACCGCTATCACCACCGGACCCCAATCTGCCATCTCTCTCTCTCTCTCTCTGATCTCTACAAGCTAAGCTCACTTCTGCAGACTGCTCTGTTTTTTTGAGAATGAAGAAAGGAATATAAATTGAAGAGAAATTTGATTTGGGTATCTGTAAACTACAAGAAATCTTCCTCTGTTTCCGTTTATGTTTCTCTTTGTTGTGTTCGATGCTTTTTTTTTTCTTTTTGATTTTTAAAGATCGACAGATGCCAGTGAAATGGAGACGTGGAAGCATCTGATTTTATTCCGTTTATTTTATTATTTAGTTAAATGTTTTTATGGAATTTAAATCTTCTACCGAATAAATCGGTCTATATATATATATCATGTGTTGATATATATAATCAATGATTTTTATTCTTAAATATTATGATCTTATTATTAAGTGCTTTAGATCAAAAAAAAAATATCGATACAATATAGTATCCTGATCTGTCATCGACTATATTGATAGGTTTTTTGTTTTTAAAGAAAAAATAAATAAATTAAAAAGTATTAACCTGTTTTGTACGTAATCCAAATGTCCAATTTAACAAATAATTGAATTAAACTTTTGGGTTGGAAAGGTTTTAATGGGCTCATTTGGATTTATTCCTCCTCCACCGAAAAGCACTTTTGATACAAGCTGTAGTAGTATTCTTCTGTTTGCTTTTTGGCCCAACAGGAACAACAAAACTTTGGAGAGTACATCTTTGATTGATTAATTTCAGTGTTTCCGATCAACTTCTTGTACACTTCAATATACAGTTATGGTTTATCATTATTCTTAAAAGTAATTTAAATGAAGGAGTAAACATGGGTAAAAATATTGAAGATTTAAATTTTTAAAAGTTTGGATAAAAATATCATCAATATCATCAATATCCTCAAAATATCGAATATATTTTATGATATTTTTGATATCAATCTACTAAAATATGAAAAATATTGAAGATATTTCGATTATGGTCTTGATTTGAATATATATCATATATGTGTAGGGGCATTAGTTGTACACTTGTACCTCTCATGCATGAAAGGTTTTATTTATTTATTTATTTTATTTTTTATTTTTTTTTTTGACTTTGTGGCCCTTACCTAGCTAGCTTCACTAGCTCCTTCTTGATCCATTGCAGAAATGCATCTCCACCACCAATTTATTTGAATTTTTTTATTTTTTATTTTTGGTTATATATCCTCATCCGATCCGATTGATGTCTTCTATATATGTTGGGGTTCAAATAGGCACAATCGGATTTGTTTATGTGATTCTGGGCCTTCTAATTTTAATCTTAGAATTCTGTCACTTTTACCATGAAAAAGCAGCCAAACCCAGCTCATAATTTTCACTCTTCCCAAGCTCAAAAAATTTGCTTCAATTTCCTTTATTGTAGCCAATAATGTAAAGATGAGATTATATGCAAATTATTTCATAAATATAATGAAATATTAGATGATTAAGCTTCTGAAAATGTGATTATTGAGAGTTGGGTGTGGGAACATGTCAGATCATGTCATATGATTTAAGAAACTTGTAGATTTGAAAGGTGGATTATCACATTCACCTAAACCTTAAAGCCTATAAACGAAGCCTAATTTGTAAGCAATTTGATATTAGCCGAGGTCTAAATGATCAATCCATACATTGTGCACTAGTGATGAATTATACGGTAGAAATTTATAGAACATGTTAACATAATTGTTCCAGTGATAGAAAACGTACATATCATTGTCAAGTTTTGTTCAAATCCTCTAACACAAGCTGTCACAAAACTCTCTTAAAACAAGTAATCTGTACGTAATTATAAAAATTCATGCCTATACATGTAGTATGAGTAACATTTTTCTAATCATAGTGAACCAATAAATTTGCAACAGTAGTCACTCACACATGTAATGGATCATCACATACCGAAGACAACAACCACACACAGATGCTTGTAATTGACAAAAAGACTCAAAGAAGCCAACAATGAGTTCAATAGATAAAGCTACGTACCCCTGAAACTATTGCACAGGGTTCCATGAAGCAACATAAATGGTTTCCAATTTCACTGTTACAAACCACTCAACGTAGCTTGTTCATAAATGACGCACGATAATATCACAGGTTCAAATCTCCGTGAATTCCACAATCAGAAAAGCTTCAAACTTCTAACGTAAACAACAAAGGACACAATTCACTTCACTTCACTATTATTACTCACAAATCAGTTACAAAAAAACAAGACTACACAGATTAACTTATTTTCCTCTCAATGGAGGTCGTACAATGCTATATTATTAATATATCAGTTGATGTACAAGTGAACTCTGATAGCGAGCAAGAAGACAGAAATGAGAGCAAAATAGAGAAGAGCGTGCACCATAATCGCCGCACCACTTGTCTGAAAGTTGCCAAACTCAACACACCTCTGCTTCCCAGGAAGCTGGAACAGCAGACCAGGAGTTAACAGCACAAACAGAATCACTGCAACGAACACTGGACCCAAATCCGACATGTTTGGTTTTGACGATCACTTCCTCCTCTGTCAATAATTATCAACGTGTTGAATATTGTTAGATAGATCAGAAAATGAAAAATCAATGGTTGGAGAGGGCTAATGAGAAGAAGGGTCTTGTACTCTTGTTTATATATAATAAGCAAAAGAACAAAGAAAAATGGATGGAGAGACAGAGAATGTGTGTTGTGTGTTGTGTGTTGTGTGTTTGTGGGGCGGAGGTTAGAAGATGAAGTCATGTTGGATTCACTCGATCACGTTGTGTGTGACTGTGAGAGAGAGTCACTTACTTTGGTTCTTGACTTGTGACAAACAACTGTCACTTGTGACAATTACTTGCTTCTTCAATGGATCATCTCACTAATCTACTTTTGCTTCTCACTAATCTAGTCTTGTTTAATTTGTGTGGTATGTTTCATGGTCAACTGTACAAGCAAATCAAAACTATATGATATTGATTAAGTTGGTAAATCTGCTTTGTATTAAGTTGGTGTGTGGAGAAAGAAATAATAAATCTGCTTTGTATTAGAAAACACGATAATAAATTAATAACGGTTGCATGATGATGTTAATTTGAACCAAATAAACAAAGGGTGGCACCACAAAATATTATCATTCAACATTTTTTATTTCTAAAATACCTTGCATTTAATTACTTAAAATACATGACTTTATAATTAGGAAATTAAATTTACTTATTTACTTCGTACACCCATAAATTGAACACTCAATCTATTATAAAACATACAAACTCAATATCAATTGGAAATATAATTTTTTTTTTTACATATAATCAAGGAATGGATCAACAAAAATTGATTTTATGGATTCCGAATGTATTTGGGTATATTTATTTTAATTTTTATTATTGTTTTGTGATTAAATAAAAAATTGTTGCAGTTGTAGTCTTATAAACTTTTTCTTATAAAGCAGTTGTAGAACTCGATCTAAGACTACACGAATCTCAAACACAACTCATTCACCCACTTTATTTTAATTCAACTACAAATTCTTATTAATTTCATTGGTTTATAAACTAAAAAACTTGGTGGTTGGATTTAAAAAAAAAAACTAAATTTTAAAATTAAAATAATTGGTTTGTTTGGTGATTGAAAAAATAGTTTTTTTAAGACAAAAGAAACTATATATTGTTGTTTGTAACAAATGGTTAAGAACGTAAACCATTATGATTTCATGGTTTTTTAGATAATTCAATAAATTGATTCCGTAAGTAACAACGAAAAAACATAATTAGTTTTGGAATTGAATTTGTATTTTATTTTTACCAAAATAAAGTCTTAATTGTTGAGTTTTATTTGAATATGATATTTTTTTATATAATATTTGTTAAGAACATCCTACCTGAAACTTTTTCCTACAAACTATGGGTGTAGTGAGAAAAATGGGTAAAATGAGAAAATTAGATGTAATGAGAATTTTTTAAATTTTTTTTTTAAAAATAAATACGTAAATGATAGGTTTGGTATTATAAAGGGTGTAGGAGTAAAATTAATAATTTTAATTTTTTAATATGAACATGGGTAGAAAAATGAATGTAGAAAGATATTTCGTGGGTAGACGCCCATAAACAAATTATCAACATTATTATTTTTGTGAAAATTTACAAAAAATTTGTAAGATCAATTTACAGCCTTGTTTTTCCAAACTTCTATGTGCAAAAAAAAATCATGGTCAGAAAATATTTTGTCTTATTTTTTTTTCATTTTTTTTTTGGAAAAACAAAATGTAAAATTAATGCTATTTTCGTGAAAAATGAAAGTGGGCCATTAGGCCTATTGCCATGTAGGTATGATATCAAATAGTTATAGGCCTAAATCTGCCAACATAATCCGGCCCAATAGACCGAGTTCCAGAGAATTGTAGCCCAAAGGTGAAATGACTTTTTCTCTTCACGAACTCAACTGCTCAACGATCAACGGCACTGATAGGAACTGATATATATATATATATATTTTTTTTGACTTCTGACTTTTGATTTAATGTTAGTTAGTTTGTGACCGTTTTAAATTAATATGACTTTTAATTAAATTTATCCTAGAATTAACCAATTCAATTTCCTTTATATGATATGTTTAAATGGATGGCTTAAACATTAACCGGAAACAAAATATATAACTTATAACATACGAATTATATCTCACGTTCACTCTTTGAAAAATGATTGAATATTTATCATTTCATATGTGTAACGAGAATTCAAGCCTTTAAATTCTACTTTTACGGATTAAATCAAAACATATGGGAAAACCGATGATAGTTGTCATTTCAGACTGTATTTATCGTAGTTAATTTTACTATGTCCTTATAAATAGTCGACCCAATAAGTGTTAGGTGTTTTAAAAAAAAAAACATGTGAATCACGTTTTATTCTTTAACAATAGAAAAAGAGGACTTTCCAGGTTATTGATAAAAAATACATATATGTATAACGACTAATTATAATGAAAATTCTGCATTAAGTAAGTGAAAACAATAGTTGATACACTCTGATTGGAGACGTTAACAAACTTGACTTTGCCTTTTCTCATCAACACAAAGAAAATGTAAATCATATGAAGGACCGCTTGAGCTTTCTCTACTCTATATCTAAATTATAAAAGCACTTCCCTTATTGGAGCTCACTCACTTTCACTGTCTCACACACTTTTCAATCAATTTCAGCTCTTCCCAAAAGCACTTCCATTTTCATTTTTGATTCTCTCTCACAACCCCATTTATTGCATTTGCATGCACTAAACACCTCTCCAAAATTGTAGGGACACACGAAGGTTATCTTATATATGAATGGGTCCTTTCTTTTCCCTTGGTACAAATTTTTACACATCATGAAATATAAATAGTGCGTTCTCTAACTTGTATGACAGTTCGTTTTATCTTTAAATAAAGTTAAAATAATGATAATTCGACAATAAAATCGAAAAACAAACATCGTAGCCTTTAAGGAAGGAAAAAAAAAAAAAACCCCTACCAATCATGTTTCTTTATATTCAAATCATGAGGACTTATCATCAACTTCTCCCAAGTGCTCATATTTTTATTTTTCATCCAAGTGTACACGCACTTTTCACACGTGTTGAATATCAAATATATATTAATTAAAAATATTTTACTATTTATTTCATCACCGTGACTCTGTGAGTTCCGGTCTGCAACCACTATATACAGGTCATTTCCCTACGAAATGACCAAAACGCCCTCCAACGACCCACCAACGTCCCATTTGTACCAAACCCTCCAAATTGCTTAATCGGAAATTGTCAACATATCGGCGGTACGGTTTGAACCAGTGAACCAAACCGTCGAAAATTGAAACCGAACCGTTTTTGAAGGTTTGGAATTGGAACCTGAACCGTGCACTGTAACGGACCGTTTGTAGCAAAAAAAAAAACCTGATCGTCGGAACCGGATCAGAACTGACGGTTCTAGAACCGGTTCCGTTTCCGGTTCCGGTTCCGGTTCCGGTTCTGAGAAACCAGCAACAATTTGTCGCAAAATGCTGACCGTTCGATCATCGTGGACAAATCTAAACGACCCACGCAGTAATATCAGGCGCGACAGCACACAACAATAGAACACGGTTTTGAGTCTCCGACAAAGGTTACTTCAGTAAATTACACAGTACGAGATTATTAATGATTTGATTATTCGCTGCTGCTTAGCCTTACAGTAACCGTAGTCAGTGACTAAATAGGATCAATTTACTCCAATAAAAACCAGACACGTAAGGCAGGTACCAATCTTGTTATACACAGAAAAGCACCAGATACTCGCCCACTTTTATATCTCGCGCTGTCCGAAGAATTCTATAAGAATAAAATATCTAACCGTAGAGTGACCAAGTAGCGACGTATTTTTCAGTAAAAAAATCTCTCTCTCTGTCTGTTTCCTTTCTCTTTTTGGGTTCCAAATGATTTAGTTTTGATTTGATCCGATTTTGGATAAATTCAATCTCCTAATTTTATCTTCGTTCGATTTCTTATGGCGTGAACGTTTGAAGCAACTTCGTTTCGAGCTTCAATTGAACAGAGAGCGCTACGTTGAACGCTTTCGGTTTCGCATGATCGTCTAAGCGAGAGAGAGAGAGAGACGTTCTCTGCAATTCGTACGGTTCTGAGTTTCGCGTTTCGATTTTTTTTTTGGCATTTGAATATGACGCAAGCAGGTAATTCTGTTCCCTTAGCTCGATTTTATTTTTGTTTTAATTTTTATTGTTGTTATTTCGTTGATTTCGTTTGTCGTATTAGAGTATGTACGAACGCAAAACTGTTGTGTTGTGTATTAGGGCTTGTAAAATCATGTTGTGTTGTGTATTTATGTTTAGAGGAGAGTTTTCAGGTTATTATAAACTTAAGTTCGAAGAAAAACTGATGCAGAACGGAAATAAACAACGTAAACCCTAAGAAAGCAAAACTGGAATTCACCATAAAGAACTCGAAATTCGATTAAATATTATATTCTATTTCTCAAAACAAAAAACAAGAGGTTTAAATAGCCTCTAAAAACCCTAACTAAAAGCAAAAAGACCAAATTGGACATTCACTAAACAAATAAAAGCTAAAACGAAAAAACTAAAAAAATTAAAATAAAACTTCAAATGCCCGACAGCCTGCCTTAATCAGCTATTTTGAGGGTGCAAACGACCTCAACCGGGAAACCCTGGTTGCCACGATGTAGATCGTCAAAATCCCTTTCCGAAAACATATTATAATAGGCAATCGGACAAATGAGCTAAAAGTTATGCCCGTTTCTTCGAATCAGCTCTTTTAGCCGTGCCTATTTCTTTCTTTGCCAATTTTCTATCCAACTTTTCTTCAAACTCCAAGGCTAGTTGTCCTACATCAATCCTTCCCACCTGTGAAAAACTCGACCTCGAGTTATATTCTGGATAAAGCGGAATATCGTCACGAAACTCATATAGATCAGCTACATTGAAAGTTCGCGAGATATTCATATAAGTAGGCAAGTCGATCACATAGGCGTTATCATTGATCTTCTTGATCACCTTGTACAGCCCATACTTCCTTGGTTTCAACTTGTTATAGGAACCAACTGGGAACCTTTCCTTACGCAAAAACACCATAACCTGATCACCCTCGACAAACAATTTCTCACGCCTCTTGACATCAGCTGCGGCTTTATACTTCGCATTTGTCTCATCCAACCGAGCTTTCACCTCAGCCTGAACATCTCGGACCTGCTCAGCCAAATTCTCGGTTGCAACACTTGCTCCTGCAACCTTGGGAAGACGTGTCAGGTCTAATGCATGCTTAGGAGGTTACCGATACACTAAAGCAAAAGGAGATGTGCTTGTAGCAGTATGAACTGCATTATTATATGCGAACTCGGCTGGTGCTAGTGCCACATTCCACTGTTTAGGCTTATCACCACAAATGCTCCGAATTAAATTTTCCAGTGTTCGATTCAGATTCTCAGTATGCGGATGCGCAGTGCTATTGAACTTTAGAGTAGTATCCATCCGCCGCCACAAAGTAACCCAAAAATGACTAAGAAATTTCGAATCCCTGTCAGAGGTGATAGACTGAGGTACTCCATGTAAACGAACCACCTCACGAAAGAACAGTTGAGCAACATGTGACGCATCCGATGTCTTCCGACAAGGTATAAAATGTCACATTTTAGAGAACCTGTCAACCACAACAAACACAGAATCTACTCCACGCTGAGTCCGTGGAAGTCCCAAAACAAAATCCATCGACAAATCCTCCCATATGGCACTCAGTACAGGAAGAGGCATGTAAAGACCAGTATTCTGAGCTTGCCCCTTAGCAGTCTGACAAACATAACACTTGCGAACAAAATTACCCACGTCGTATTTCAACTGAGGCCAGTAATACCTCTCCGCTACCCCATTGATAGTCTTGTCACGTCCCAAGTGACCACTCAAACCTCCACCATGCAACTCTCGAATCAGTTTCTCCCTCAAAGAACTCCGAGGAATACATAATTGATTTCCGTGGAACAAATAGTTATCGATCACATGAAATTCTCCCTCTGTTTGTTTACGAATACACTTCTCCCATACTTCAGCAAAATCTTCATCTTCTGAATACAATTCTTTCAGGAACTCAAACCCAACAATCTGTTGCTGCATAGTGACCAGTAAATTCGCGCGCCGACTCAATGCATCTGCCACCTTATTCAGAACCCCAGATTTGTGTTTCAGAACAAAAGGAAACTTTTGCAGATAGGTTACCCAACGAGCATGCATATTACTTAAACTCCTCTGACTGTTCAGATACTTCAAAGCTTGGTGATCAGTGTACAAGATAAATTCTCGTTGAATCAGATAATGCTCCCAATGCTTCAGAGCACGGACAATAGCATACAATTCTTGGTCATAGGTACTCCACTTTCGGCGTGCATCACTGAGTTTCTCACTGAAAAACACCACTGGTTTCTTCTCTTGTGACAAAACTGCTCCAATCCCAATTCCACTAGCATCACACTCAATCTCGAATAATTTCTCAAAGCTAGGTAAAGCCAGAACAGGAGTAGTGCACGGTTTTTCTTTAATTACCGGAAAAGCTGCGTCAGTTGCTTCACCCCATTGAAACTTACCCTTCTTTAAATACTCAGTAATGGGAGCCACAATACTGCTGAAATCCCTAATAAATTGACTGTAAAACGTCGCCAAACCATGGAAACTCCTTTCCTCTCCTACCGTCTTTGGTGTAGGTCAATCACGAATGGCCCTTACCTTTTAGTCATCAACCATTATTCCTGCCGAACTGACCACATACCCAAGAAATAACAATCTTCCCGTCAGCCAACTGCACTTTTTAAAATTAATAAACAACTAATTTTCGGACAACACTTCCAACACAGCTCGAAGATGCCCCATATGTTCTTTCTCACTCCGACTGTAAACCAGTATGTCATCGAAATAAACGACTATAAATTTTCCAATGAAAGGTCGCAATACCTGATTCATGAGTCGCATAAATGTGCTAGGCGCGTTGGACAATCCGAAAGGCATTACCATCCACTCGTAGAGCCCATCCTTTGTTTTGAAAGTTGTCCTCTATTCCTCACCAGGCTTAACCCGAATCTGATGGTACCCACTTTGAGATCAATTTTGGAGAATATCTGTGAACCATCCAACATATCTAGCATGTCGTCTAATCTCGGAATCGGAAAGCTGTACCTGACAGTGATCTTGTTAATTGCACGACTATCAACGCATATCCTCAAACTGCCATCTTTCTTTGGGACTAGTAACGCGAGAACAACTCATGGACTCATACTCTCTCGAATAAACCCCTTCTTCATTAATTCCTCCACCTTTTCGGGTAAAATCTGATTCTCCTTAAGACTCCTCCGATAGTGTGGTAGATTTGGTAAGCTTGCTCCCAGAACTAAATCAATATGGTGCTGAATATCTCTTAATGGTGGAAGGTCATCTGGTAAATCTTCTGACACTAACTCTCTGAATTCGGTCAACAAGGACTGCACCTTCTCAGGTATCTCAACTCTTTGCTCTTCCTTGCCTTCTATCACTAGAGCACGTACAACCACAACATGTACCTCTTGTGCCTCCTTAAGCTCATATTCCAAATCAGTTTCTGATGCGACTAAAGAGACTAAAGACCGCTCTCCTACCGTGGCCTTAGTTGAGACACCACCTGTAATCCGTTTCGGAACCACTGCAATTTTCTTACCTTCCCAATTAAAAACACAAACATTGTCTACGCCCCTTGTAGGTGACATCCACATCAAACTGCCATGGGCGTCCCAATAACACGTGACTAGCATCCATATCGACTACATTGCAGACAACCTCATCTCGATAGTACTGCCCAATTGAAATAGGAACTTTACACACTTCTGTCACATTCGCCTTTGGCCCTTTTTGAATCCACCCAATCCCATAAGGCTTTGGATGTTTGTTTACCCGTAGCTTCAAATGTTCCACCAGTTTTCTAGACATAAAATTCTCACAACTCCCACTGTCAACGATTAAATCACAGACCTTCCATTGGACGCTGTAGCAAGCCTTAAAAATATTACTTCTTTGAGAGAAATCCTCCAGTTTCGTTGAACACATGACTCGTTGAATCACACAGTTTACATACTCTCCCTGTTACTCCGCAATTTCTGCACCATCTAATAATTCATCCACACCTACCTCTTCTTCGCCATTTTGTTCGTACTCATCATCTTCTTCAGCACCTACGAAATTCACTGGTTTTCTGGCGAGGCACTCATTCGATCGATGGCCTGGTTGGCCACACCTGTAGCACTTCAAACCTTCTGGTTTAGCATATGAATTTGGTGCCATCCGAGGGGTTTCCTTTGTTGCTGCTGTCGAACGTGTCCCAACAGGGTTATTACTAGGAATCAAGCCCCTTTGAGTTTGATCTGCAGCAGTTTTAGACTGATGATGTCCATCGTTCGGTGAAAACCTGCTTCTGTTCGTAACTGCATTGGACATCTCAATCATATCCTTCTTGTAGTGGGAAAATCGATTAGATGTTTTCTCCATTAACTCAGCCTTCAAGGCTATGCGCTTCATCCACTGTCCAAACAACTTGCAGTCCAATTTTGTCTCGAATGGTAGATTTCAATCCCGCCAAATATGTCGAAACCTGCTGTCCCTCGGTCTCATTCAGGTTGTTACGAACTGACAGCCTTGACCATTCCTCAGTATAATCCGCGACAGTCTTGTTACCCTGCACACAATTCTGATAATTCTGAAAAATAAATTACTCGTAATCTGGAGATAAAAACCTGCTCATCATGAGTTGTTTCATTCGCCTCCAGGTTCGTACAGGAGTCTTGCCTTGCCGTCTCCTATCCATCTGCAACTTCTCCCACCAAACAGCAGCCCCGCTTCTCAACTTATACGCTACCAGTTTGACTTGTCGATCTGCCTTAACTTCAGTCATCTCAAAGAACCTTTCAACCTCAGAAATCCAGTCCAGAAACTCTTCGATCTGCAGTTTACCATGGAACAACGGTATATCTGCCCGTATTCTATAATCAGGTTGATTTTGGTTCTGGTTTGGTTGGCGAAACCCTTGGAAACCCATAAAATCCTCATCAGATTCTTCATCACTCAGATCTTCGAACTGCTCGTGTCTCGCCGCTCTAGACGGACGTCCACCTCCAGGGCGGCCAAGGGCAATTCCCTCGACTCCATCTCTGTTGGCAGGGGCAGGAGCGTTGGCAGTAGGGGTGTTGAGATTAGGTCGCTGCTCCAACAGTTGCTGAAACATGGCTTCCAACCTCGCTATCGATCGTCGCTACTCATCAATCGCTGCCCAAACATCGTCATCCCTACGACCAGCGTCGTCAGGGTTAGCTCTTCCGGCTACGTTGTTTGACATCGATCAAGGCAAAAATCCTTGCTCTGATACCAGTTGACGCAGAACGGAAATAAGAGGGATTACCAACGTAAACCCTAAGAATGCAAAATTGGAATCCACTAGAAAGAACTCGAAATTCGATTAAAAATTATATTCTATTTCTCAAAACAAAAAACAAGAGGTTTAAATAGCCTTTGAAAACCCTAATTAAAATCAAAAAGACCAAATTGGACATTCACTAAACAAATAAAAGCTAAAACGAAAAAACAAAAAAAAATAAAATAAAACTTCAAATGCCCGACAGCCTGCCTTAATCAGCTATTTTGAGGGTGCAAACGACCTCAACCGGGGAACCCTGGTTGCCACGATGTAGATCGTCAAAATCCCTTTCCGAAAACATATTATATTAGGCAATCGGACAATCGAGCTAAAAGTTATGCCCGTTTCTTCGTATCAGCTCTTTTAGCCGTGCCTATTTCTTTCTTTGCCAATTTTCTATCCAACTCTTCTTCAAACTCCAAGGCTAGTTGTCCTACATCAAAAACTCGTGTCGGTCGTTTTATTTTTCTTCTTGTTTGTCAATTTTGAGTATATAGTCTTGTAATTGTAGTAATTGTAGTATTATTAGTCTTTTTTGTTGTGAATTATGTTGAAAAGTCGAAATTTTTGTTGTTGGTGAGCTATTTTTTTTTTGTGTTTGATTGCAGGATATGATAGCCAAAGTCTTTTTCAAGAAGCTCGGCTGCGTTGGCTGAAGCCTGCGGAGGTGCATTTTATATTGCAGAACCATGAGAAGTACCAACTCAACCAGGAGGCGCCTCAGAAGCCAACTGGTAAGCTTCTTAGTTGTTGTATGTAGTCGCGGAGATTTGTTTGTGAAGTGTGACCTTCCCTGTTTTTCAAGTCTGCTACATGTTGTTAAGTATTCATGTTAATTTTGGATTTCTTTAACAGGTGGATCTGTGTTTCTTTTTAATAAGAGGGTCCTTCGGTTTTTTCGGAAGGATGGTCATAATTGGCGTAAAAAAAAGGATGGTAGAGCCGTTGGGGAAGCACATGAAAGACTTAAGGTTTGTGATGATGTCGATGCAGCTCTACTTATTTGCCTTCTGATTAATTGGAAGCGTTTTCTTTTTGCTTTTTTATTTGGTTCTATGTGCTTAATGGAAAATCTAGTTAAAATGTTCTGTTGATTGTTTCAACTGTAGCATCATTTCTTTTTATATGCTGACATTTATCATGCCATATATGAAAATTTTCTGTGAATCTTAAATTGTTTTTTAATTATATGGAAAAAAAAAGGTCATTCAAATATTAGCAAAATATTAAGGTAAAAATTTTGACTTGCTCAATAGATTGAAGTTCTGTTTTTTATTCTTGGGTATATATAAGTTCCCATTGCAGATTGTGCTCTTTCTATTTTGGCGATCTGTTACATTTAACATGTTTGCCGTTTGCCTAATTTGTAAATGTCACGTTCACATTTCATAATTTCCCTGATCGGAAGCATCCTGCAGCAATTTATGTTTGTGATGCAAAGACTTGCATAGATGAAAAGATAGAAAGAGCAAAGAGTCATGAGATATTATCATGAAATATAACTATGACATTCGGATATTCTCAAATTTCTCAAATTTCTCAAATTTCTCAAATTATAAGGCATTTTGAGGTAGGAATATGGTAAATGCAAAATAGAAGTTCCCCTTAAAAATGTGAACAACAGTCATAGTGTTGCTGATGTTTCATGTGAAAAAGTCTTGTTCTAGATATAAATTGACAAGTCATGTTCTACATATAAATTGCTAGTGTTGGATTGCATTTTAATGGTGGCTTTGTGAAATAGATTTAATTCATAGACAGTTTTAGCTGCAAAACTGAAAAATTATTCATGTGATGTACACAAAATTGATCTTTTTAAATGTCAATGCTCTTCTTAACGCATGCCATGTTTGTTTTGTGATCAATCGAGTACTTCATAGTTCATGCTGCTTGTTTCAGTTCAATTGATGACATTGTATCTGCATGACTAGGTTGGAAATGCTGAAGCTTTAAATTGTTATTATGCACATGGAGAGCAGAACCCTAATTTTCAAAGGCGTAGCTATTGGATGCTGGATCCGTAAGTGTACTTTACTAATTAGTGGATTTAATATCTTTTGTATCTTTGAAGTTTCCAATTATGTTGCAGGATGTTCATAAAAGAGTGAAATTTTAGATTGGCAAAATTGTGAAATTTTAACTCAAAAGGCTTATCTGCTCCATACTCTCTTCTCAGGGCATACGAGCACATTGTTCTAGTTCATTATCGAGAGATAACTGAGGTGAGCAAGTTTAATTTCACCATATTTGTACTTTCAGTTTTGCTTATGACCTTTTATCAATCATAATGCAACCTTCCATTTGTCACTGTTTATATTCAAGCCATAGACAGAGACTGATCATTTGACATCTTTTCATTTTATATTTTCATTCCTTCTACTTACTGCTAGATTCTTTAAGGCTGAATGGTGCTAAGACTCTCCTGATAGATCTATTTTGATGCATAGCACCGCTTTTAAGCCAGTCACAACTGAAATTGTCTCTCTTCAAGGGATTCTTTTTACTTAGAAATATTCCTTGGTGACCTTGTGATTGATATCTCATAGCCAGGATGAGTTGATTATAACGTAAAATCTTATATATTGTAGTGTTGATTATACCATAAAATCACATATATTGTAGTGTTGATTATACCATAAAATCTCTTATATGGTAGTGTTTTGTCGTTCAACATCATTATCATCATCTAAATCTGTTCTTACTTCTTAGACTATTTAAGGACTTCCCACTCAGCCTTTGTTTGCTTTCTTGGATTTCTATCTTGTACTTCATTTAATAGTATTCAACCACTATCCTATAGTTGTATCTCTTTTCATGAAATACATTTTATTCTTCTGCAAGCAACTGCTATGCAGTACTAAATCATTGGCTGCATCGTATCTGTACAGGGAAAGCCTACTTCCAGCTCTGTTGCAGTATCACCTGGAGATGGAGCTTCTTCTACTTTCAGTTTGAGTCCAAGCTCTTATACTACTCAAAATCCAGGCTCTACCTCTGTACACAGTGATTTCTATGAACCTTATCAAAGCTTATCAAGTCCAAGTTCTGTAGAAGTTAGTTCTGAGATAGCCATTAAGGATAACGGTGTCGATATTATTGGAGAGTTTACTGGATGTGATGATGTTAATACTAGTCAAGCTTTGCGAAGACTTGAGGAGCAGTTAAGTTTGAATGATGACTTCTACCAAGAAATTGAGCCATTGCCTAATCAGTATTTTGAATACAAAGGCGGGATCTCCAAGCAGGAACAATATGAAGATTTGTTGCAGAGCCCAGAGTATACTGTACAGGAACAATATAATGGTGGCCATCCTGGATTCCAAGATAGTTCAAGCAATTTTGTGCTGCGTGATGATGCAGGTTGGTTAAGTTGTGTTATTTGTGTGCTCAAAGTTGTCAAAATGTCGTATCAGTTCTGATCTTAAACAACTACTTTTTGGGGTGCATTTCTACTCAAATTTTATAATATATTTCTGACTTGATGTTTGATATTAATGATCTTTACTGCTGATTCTGAATTTCTGATATAGTTTTGTTTCTTTCTTTTTTCAAATGGCATATGATTGTTTGCAACTTGTGCTAAAAATTGTTGAATGCATGAATATCTAAAGAACAGTGTTTGAACTAACCAAAAAAAATGAATCTCATTGGAGTAATCAGGGAGTGAACTGATGCCCATAACTTTATTGAAAGAGGAAGAATAATGTTAACCAGTATTGAGTTTATAGAATTTAGAAGTAAGAAAAGCTTTGCTTGATGATGTATGGGGACTGAATACATTCTCTTAGAATAAAATTATTTTGTAACATTGAGTGAAAGAGTGTTCTGTTTTTGATGATCATCACAAAAGAAATCCACAAGAAAATTATATTATTTTTCTATGAATTTTTTTGTTTGTTGGATGTGACCCTGAAATTTCCCTTCTATATGACGGTCTTGAATGCTTAATTTCCCTGCCTTCTTTATCTCCCGCTCCTTCAAGGAAAACATTAATAGATTAGGGGTATTTTCATTGATCAGTTCAAGGTATTCGTGCTTATGTTGGAACAAAGTTTTTTGGTGCAAGCATCTGATACATTCACTCTGTTTCTTTTCGGTTGATGTGTCTATTACTTTGTTTCTTAATTGATTACACTTTACAACTACAATTAAATGGGAAACTAAGCTAGAAAGAGCAGCTTATGGGTTTTTTTTCTTATTCTTCATTTTCTTCCTTTGTTCCTTTGGGTAGGTATTGATGACCAACATCTTAATCAACCATATGAGCATGGTTATGCTTATGGAAGTAAAGGACCTTCATCTTGGCAGGAGGTGCTGGAGACGTGTAATACTTCTTCAGTTGTTGAGTCCCAGGTAGAATATTTATTCATTGAAACATGCAGAACTCCAAGAAAATTGTAATATCTCTTCTTTTGTCATTTATGATATATTGTATGACAGTCGATAATCACTTGCTTGAGGCAGTGTAAATAGTCCTTTACTTTTTAAAGCTTTTCGTCATAGTGCTGTTTGTTTGGATAACTCCAGTCTTCATATAGTTGTTTATTAAAAACCCTATGCACCCTCTTTAGCATTCTTTTCATTACAGTAATTCTTTTATTTCTTAAATAGGAGAAGCAACTATCTTCTTCCGGGAGGGAAATGGCTGAAAAGCAGGAATATTCTCCTTGGCCAAATTTCAATGGGTCTCATGCTGAACATTGTATGATTTCCCTATCTTGTTGAGAATAATTCAATACTAAACTTTCCAGAATCTATTTTAACTTTTGACAAGCTCTGATAAGTCTCTTGTATTGCCAGCTACTATGTTGCTGCTTCAGGAGGTTAATAGTTTCAAAAGTCCTGCATATTGTTCTGTAATAGGAACTCATGAAACCAATTCAGACTACAATACAGTGTTCTTCGGCCAAGACCAAATTGATGTGCCTCTTGAAGGAGATTTAAGTTTGACTGTTGCTCAAAAGCAAAAATTTACAATTCGGGAAATATCCCCCGAATGGGGTTACACCACTGAAGCTACAAAGGTATGTCCTGTGACTCTTTGTTTTAACTTTTCTTTTCCATCCTCATTGACATATGAGTTCAAATTCTGAAATTGAACTTACTGCAGGTTATCATTGTTGGATCCTTTCTCTGTGATCCGTCGGAATCATCATGGTTCTGTATGTTTGGTGACACTGAAGTTCCTATTCAGATCATTCAGGATGGTGTCATCCGTTGCAAAGCGCCTCCTCGTCCTCCTGGAAAAGTCACACTGTGCATCACTTCTGGCAATCGGGAGTCTTGCAGTGAAGTTAAAGAGTTTGATTATCGAATGCCGACTAGTAGTTGTATTCACGATAATTCATCCCAGACAGAAACTACTAAAAGTCGGGATGAGCTTTTGCTAGTCAAATTTGTGCAGATGCTTCTGTCTGATTCACCAGTGCAGAAAGGAGACGATATAGAGTCGGGACATCATCTATTAAGAAGATTGAAAGCTGATGATGAATTGTGGGAACAAGTAATAGAGGCTCTCTTATTAGGTAGCGGGACTTCTTCTGGTACCATTGAATGGCTAATGCAGGAGCTTCTAAAAGACAAGCTGCAGCAGTGGCTGTCTTCGAAATCCATGGGAGAAAGCGATCAGCCCGGATGCTCCTTGTCTAAGAAAGAGCAAGGGATAATACACATGATTGCTGGGTTGGGCTTTGAGTGGGCTTTAAACCCAATTCTCAGTCATGGAGTCAGTGTCAACTTCCGGGATATTAATGGGTGGACTGCTCTTCATTGGGCTTCGCGTTTTGGAAGGTAATAAAATTCTGTTATTATATATCTCTGTGTGTGTATTTATGTGGAAGTGCTTGTGTGTATAAACTTCCGGGATATAGAAGTTTTTAAGTGGTCCCTGTTTTTCTTCTGTAATAGGGAGAAAATGGTTGCGGCCCTTTTAGCTTCTGGTGCATTTGCTGGAGCAGTGACCGATCCTACTTCACAAGATCGAACGGGCAGAACCCCAGCATTCATTGCTGCCTCCAATGGGCATAAGGGACTTGCAGGTTATCTTTCGGAGGTGTCACTCACCAGCCATCTGTCATCCCTCACACTGGAAGAAAGCGAGCTTTCCAAAGGCTCTGCTGAGGTTGAAGCAGAAATAGCTGTGCATAGTGTCACAAACGGGAGCCTCTCCACCAATGAGGATCAGCTTTCACTTAAGGATACCTTGGCTGCTGTTAGGAATGCAGCTCAGGCTGCTGCACGTATTCAGTCTGCCTTCCGTGCGCACTCTTTCAGAAGGCGGCAGCATAAAGACTCTGCAGGTGCTGATTCTAATATAGATCAGTATGATATAGATTCGGATGACTTTCCTGGACTATTAGCTATGTCAAAGCTGACTTTTCGTAATGCTCGTGATTACAATTCGGCTGCTTTGTCAATTCAGAAGAAATATCGAGGATGGAAAGGTCGCAAAGATTATTTAGCATTTCGCAAGAAAGTTGTGAAGATACAGGTAACATATTTCTTATATATGAACTATTTACCAAATATCTCCCACCTGACAAACTGAAATTGGAATTGTCTCATGGCATAATCATTCATGTTTGAAGTCATATCACATACAAACTTATTAGTTAACACAATGAATAAATTTATACCTCGGTATGCAAACAAATTTTGATATACTAAGGCTGCATTATGAATTACAGTGCAAGGGAAAGATGATCTACAAAAATATTAACTTTTACGTTTTTCGGCAGGCTCATGTAAGAGGTTATCAGGTTAGGAAAAACTACAAGGTAATCTGTTGGGCTGTTGGAGTTCTAGACAAGGTTATACTGCGGTGGCGACGAAAAGGAGTTGGATTGCGAGGTTTTCGGCAGGAGACAGATTCGTCCATCGTTGATAGTGAAGATGAAGACATTCTCAAAGTGTTCCGCAAAGAGAAAGTAGATGGAGCTATTGACGAGGCTTTCTCTCGAGTTTTGGGCATGGTTGATTCTCCAGATGCACGCCAACAATATCGTCGCATGCTTGAAAGATACCGACAAGCAAAGGTAAGTAGACAAACATTCAAGTATAAAGTAACTTCGATGGACTCGAATCAGCTAGTTAAACTAAATTTTAGTGATAGTTTTACCATAGCGAGATTCAACTGTTCTTGCAGGCTGAACTTGGAGCAGCAGCAGCAGCAGCATCGATATCCGGAGGTGACATTGTTGATATGGATAATGATAATTCGTACCTATTAGAGTAGTAGCAAGGTCTAAGCATCCTAACCTGTGTTTCTATTTGCTTTCAACTTGTCATGTTTGTACATAGTGATATGATTTTCATATTAATTGTTAGTGATTCTGTTTGATATGCCCAGGCTCTTGATTCTGGTATATTAATGATGTAAATGCTGCTAGTTTTCTTGGGTTCTAAATTATTCAATATTTAGATGTTCACTTTTTTTTTTTATTATTATTATTATTATTATTATTATTATTTATTTTGATGGGATTTTCAGTTGTTCGTCTTAACAAAACAGTTTAAAGTATCTTTAATGGTATTCTCAAAAGTAGGAGAGTAATCAAAAATTGATTAGTTTTTTTAAAAAACTGTCTACAAGAGTTATTAAAATTTAACAATAGCAATTATCAATAATCAAATTGTCTCTATTTTGATTACTTGTGTATTTCATTATTGTTTTGATTCTAAAAGTACCTTTTCTTAAAAATAATCAAATTTTTTTACCATCTTGTATTCAAGATGTTTGATGAATTGTTTGTATGATTTCATAGAACAAAATTTACAAAAATAACTTTTCTATCAATTTATGTGGTAATCGATAACTAACACTATTATATCATTTAACTATTTAATCTCTATAATCACCATTTTAATATGGTTTGGTGGTTTGAGTATTCATTTAGTATTTTAACCTGAGAATATTTTAAGTTAAGTTCGAGCGGCCTGGCATATAGTATTTTAATATATATAACCTTTATAATTTTATTAAAAGACTTGATATAAGAATTAGTAAATGCATACTTCAATTTTTTTTCTTTTGGGGTGTTTTTAAAATTTTCAAAGAGAATAATTTAGTTTAATTGTTTAATTGTTCTATATTGAATTTAAATCTTGGATATTATTTGTCAATTTTGAATTTTAAATAGATTTTAACGGTGATATTTATTAATCTAACATTATATTTTTGTTAAAAAATAAAAAACATACTCAAAAACATATTTTAATGGTAATATCCATCTATGCAACTTCATTATTTTGTTATAAAATTTTAAAATCCTCTCATTTTTATCTATCTGACTTCGTCTTTTTTTCTTACTTGTATCCAACAGCACCGATTATAGGAAAAAAAAAACTCATTTTTGTTACTTCCATTTCTATTTTTATTATCGCTCTGTTTATTTATTACGTGTCTTACTGCAAGAAGAAGAAGATGGTGAAGATGATGACGATGCAAGCTTATTAGCAGTTGCAGCGTTGGAAGAAGAGGAAGCTAACAGGGAGTTTTTCAAGAAAATAAAATAATCTTAAATAGGTGGAGTTCACTCTAAAGGGGTCTGAAAACACCTCTTAATTAACGGAAGTGAACTTCACCGGAACACAATTAAGGGGTCGTTTAGGGACTTGTTAGAGTAAAAAATACAGATATTCTCTTAATTAAACTAAAAGATATCTTTTAAGGGAGGTTGTTCTCGGTCGGTAAAATCTAGTTTGTACTTATGTTTTTATATATGAAATTTTGAGATCAAAATTGAAAATTTAAAGGATTTGGATTTATTTTCATCAACTGATTAAAAAATAAAATAAAATAAAAATCTTGAATCTTGATTCATTTGGATTGTAAATTGCTTGAATCATTGGGCTTGAGTCTTAAACCCACTAAACGAAAAAAAAAAAAAAAGATGACGTGAACAAAACGGGTTGCTATGGTTGGGCCACGATAGCCAAGAATGCCACGTGTCCTCCACTGAAAGTTAAAAAGATTTGACTTGTCTCTCGAAACAATAATCAATGTCTGTGTGTGTGAGTGGGTGATCTGAAAAGAGAGCCAACAATGAAATCAAACGAGAAAGTGGAGCTTATCAATCAAACACTCCAGAAACTCATACAAGAGAAGCAGAAGAAGAAGGCCTCTTCTCACGATGACCAGCTTCTCCTCTCAACGTTGCTCTCTCAGGTATTATTTTTAATCAATTAACATAGATTCTTTTTATCACGAATTTCTGTTTTTGTTGATTGTTCTTTTTATAATATGGAAGCAAATGGCTAGCTTTTCTTGATTCGATAGTTTTTATTCAACCCATTTAATATTTTTTTCCAGTTTTAAGCATTCTTGGTCTATTATGCTGATTTGTTCTTTGTAGTATATATATGTATATACTAAGTGTTTGTATTATATTCTATGAGAGAAATACAGTAAGTTCTTCTAGAGAATTCTCTGTAAATTTTCCTGAGAAAGTTGCAGATTTCAACATTGTTGATTGATCAGATTCAGATTGTTAGCAACAATGTTGAAGAGATTATTAGTGACCCAATAGAGAGTCTTTTAACTTTGAATTCAAATGTTGTATCAATTATAGTTGGAATCCTTGAAAGAAGAAGAAGAAGAAGAGGTGGGTGAGCAATCAAGTGAATGTGAAACAACCCAAGTAGAGGAGACTGAGCGAGAGGATGCTGATGAGATATATGGTGGTGGTGGGGATGAGATTGTTGGAGCAGAAGAGATTGTGAATGAGATTAAAAAAGTGAAGAAACAGAACTTGATAACACATTGTCTTCTCTCAGTGATGATTGTCCTCACTGTTGCTTGGCAATTCTCTGAAGCGGCACTCATCTTCAAGGTTAAAGATGGATTGAGCCATCCTTTTAGGTCTGTTGGAGGTATGCTTACAGGGATATTTAAACCCCCTCAAAACAACGGCGATGACTCGGAGAAGCAGCAACAACTCCACCACCACATTGAAACTCTCAAATTGCCAGAGCTGCCTCATGTCCATGTTGATTTCTCGGATTTACATCTGAATGGTGCAAAACATTGAATCATTTGTTGCTGTTTCCCGGTTCGGTTTCGATGTGTAATGGTTATTTGTTTCGAAGGAGTACAATGGTTATATGACGTATATTGTTTCTGGGGTGAAGAATGAAGATGTTGATAATGTGATTTGGGTTTTTATTAAATGCAAGTAAGGTGAGCATTATGCTGCTGAATAGTGGAGATGTAGCGGTGTTTGGCATGAACACAAGAAAATCTGGTCTTGAATATGATGTACTGTTGTTGGGTTCAAAGGTGTAGTGAAAGGCATTAATGGGTCCTATTAAAGTTTTTCTCCTCCAATGCGAGTCAAATTCAAGGAGTGTGAAATGCACCCACTCGTGACTCGTCTCTTATCGTCTTACATTGTTTTATGTTGAAACTGTTGATTCAATTTGCATGTGCTATTGCCTACTGGAATATTCTTTTTATATTTCATCACAGCTTTCCTTTACTCATATAGTCTTTATATCACATGATGTTTCTTGATAAAGATTTATCATACCGCATTTTGACCGGGAAAATCGGGTAGTGAAACCATTTCATTCAAGATTTTCTCCGGAACCAAAGTATGGTTAAAAAAAAAATGTATGAACGGATAAGCTCGTCTTATGCCATTGAAGGAAAACTATTCTGTCGTTGAAGGAAAACCAACAAGTTTTACTCCAATCTCTTAACATTTTAATTAACAAAACCTATGTTAATTTTGCAAATCAATGTAACCAGTCAGATCCCTCATTATAATAACTGGAGCGGCATAATATTTGTGTTTCATTAAAAAAAAAAGGACTGATTTTGAGAATACTTCGTAGAATCAACAAGAAAAGAAACTTCTCAAATTTCCAAAACCCAAACTCAAAGAACAGTTCGTATTGCCAACCCAATCAATAATCAATCACAAGTGTCTTCGAATAGCAGTTCAGAAATGGCACAAGGAAACATTAAACATAATAACACCAACTGGGGGAGAGGAACAGTTTTTTTTTTTGTTTGTTTGTTTGAATGTTTAGAATTTAATAAAGATAAAAACAAACTTGTTTTAGTTCTTGACGACACAAATTCCTTTCCAATCTTTTCTTCTTTTTACTTCAAGCATAGTTCAACCGGAAAATGTCATTCAACACATAAAAGCTTCCAGAAGATGTTGGCATCAAATGAAACATCTGGAGAGAAGAAAGCATGACAAAAATCTTGGTTAGGAGAATGATAACATTATCGTGGAGAAAAAAGCGAACTAATATCAGTGCAGCAATGAAATCAGTGAAAACAATAGATAAGTTTACACATTTAAATGAAGTGTGAACACGTCAACCAAAAGAGGAAAAAAAAAACCTGTTAACTACAAATTTGCTATTTCCCTGAACAAGATTATATCAAACATATATACTTTAGAATAGAATACACACAACTGACGAAGAATACACTAGCTGAAAACCTATGCAAGGACTAGCTACAATTATTTACAATCAAAGTATATCAGTAGACATCAGAATTTAGGCTAATTCCAGATTGCGAGATGTAGAACACATAGAACATTCTCAAAATAACTGCGCCTCTACATACTGACGTTCCATGGATGGACACAAAGGAAAGGAAACCCGTTAAAGCAGTGTCAACTCGATACTTTAATCAACACTGACAAGTACAAGCTGTGACTGGAAATCCCATTCCACTAACCTAAACTATATAACCATCACTACTAAGGAACTGTTGCATTGGATTTAATAGCAGTTTTAAACAAGAGCTCCACCAGGCAAATATGAAGATGAAAATCTAAACTAATAAAAGTTATCATGCTCATAAGCTCAGCAAAGCAGCACTTGCATTAACCAAGCCAACTTTCATTATATCATACCCAAGCAAGCACCCGGCTAAAAGTTTAGAATACACAGTCAACAAGTCAGCAAAATCTATCCAACCAAAGCATATTGAAACTATTAAGTTTGTTTTCTTTTTCATCAACACTGCCATGTCACTTCAAGAGAGATTATTACAATGGTGTATCAAGTCGCACATCACATCATATAACAGATTAAACAAAAACATACAATTGACTTTCAACTAAGAACAGGTACAGGAAATATTACTGAAGAATATAAAATTAATCTTCATTGTGACACGAGAGTTTAAAAACAAACAGCAATATAAAAATTTGGAGCACTACATTAATTTCATGGGTTAAAGTTTTCGTTTCTCCGCCACATAAACACCATAATGATTTTGGAAAATATGTATACTGAACTCTACTTTACAGGCAGGACTTTGATTGTAACAGTTATCGATATATAATGTGAATATTCGGTTTAAAATTTAAATAAATACACTAAGAATCTAGATGACAGATAAGTATCAGAAAAATAACGAAAATAAATCACATTAGAACCCTAGATCTAGCAAATTAACCTAAAAAAAATTCAAAACGAAGCAATCAACGCCGTCAATTTCACCACAAAATCAACAAATCTAAAACCAATCCGGAACGATCCAAAAACACACCCTCGTCACATACAAATCCACACAAATGGCATAAACCACATAAAAAACAAATAAAACTAAAAAAAAAAACCAGAGTAGTAGACCTGGCTGAACTTGAGCGCGTGCTGTTCCCCGGCGAGCTGAAGGTTACCGGAGACGAAAACGAGCATGCCACCGGCGGGACCGGAGGGCTGGCAATCGACGGTGGTGATAGAGTGCTGGCACTGCGCGAAAGGAAGGCTTGTGAGCTTAGCGACGATGCTCTGCGATCCCTGGATCTTCTGGCCTTCGAAAGTCAACATCGAACCTTCCTGATAAAGATTGGCCAAGCCCGTACGGTTCGCATCGAACGTCGTGTAGTAGTGCTCCACGAAAGCCTTCGCTACTTGGTCCGGATCCATCCTGACAGATCACGATCCAAAAAAATCGAAAACCCTACACTCTCTCTCTCTTTTTTATTTTTTTTTTCCCCTTTTAAACTGTTTCGCTTGAAACTCACGCGAGAGAGATTTTGTTGTAATTGTTTTTTTGGTTTGTGAGAAAGAGATAGAGCGAGCGAGCGAGGGTTTTTAGTGTGCTTTTATAGTTGAGAATTTTAGATCGGACGGCTGAGATTTGAAAATCGAAATATCAACCGGTCGAGATTAGAGGTACATTTTTTTTAGGGTTTCAATTCCCCGCGCCATATCCTTATATGAGGATATTATTATTTTTTGGAAACTGAGAGGAATAGGAGGGTCTATATCCATCCTCATTCCCTGAAGTGTACATCTCTAATCGAGAAGGATTTGATCGGTTGGTGTACATTGTACGGTGAGTGTACTCGGTACTATATATGTATTGTATTTTGCTTCTTTTTTTTAGGGTATGTTTGGTAAGGAGAAAAGAAAATAGAAAAATATAAAGATTCGAAAGGATAGAAAAAATGAGGGAAAATAAGGAAAATAATTTTTTCTTAAACTGTTTCATAAATAGGAAGGAAAGAAGATTGGATGGAAAATCTTCTTTATCAATTTTATTATTTTACCCTTCCAGTATAGTTTATATATTATATATTTTTATATTTAATAAATAAATATAACTTAAATAATATTGAATCCAATGTTTTTTTTATAAAATCACTTCAAACTTTATAATCTATTATATATAAAAATTAATACATTATGTTTTATAAATTTATTATAAGTAAATTAAAAAAGGGTAAAATTGTAATTTTATTTAAAGCTAAAACTTTCACAGTTTTCTCTCCACTTTTCCTTCCAATTTTGGAAAGATTAAAATGAGTAGGTCTCACCCATTAATTTTCCTCTTACTTTTTCCTTCATTCCATTTTTCTCTCCATATCAAACACATTTTCTCATTTTCTTCTCCCTTCTCCCTTCTCCCTTCTCCCTTTTTCCTTCCTACCAAATATACCCTTAGGGTAGAACTCAAATCCGTCTCGTAGTGTGGTTTATAAATGCTTATATTTATGTTAATTTTACAATTTGATAGTGTTAATATTACGCTTACGTTTACGTTAATTCACCGTTCAACAACACTAAAAACGGCGTAGTTTTTAGTTGTAGAGTAGGGAATGAATAATAGTGATTAGTGAACGAGTTTATGTTTGCTTTAATATTACTCTGCCGCCCTCTGGGGCTGCTGTATTTTATTCAAGGAATATACTCATTTGAGTATTTGACTTTATTTATTAGAAAGAAAGAAAAAAAAATTGCGTGTAGATATGCAGAGAATTGTAATTTGATTTCGAGTTTGAACTTGATTGATGATGATTAAGGACGAGAATATATATTTCGAAATATTTTCTATATGTATTTAGGTTTACATGCACTATCTCATTTAACATGTTGACAAAGGCTTGAGTGGTGTAGAATTGCATTCCGGATAACACGAGTGTCCATTAATTCGAAAATTATAGAGAGATGCCTTCCTTATAATGCGAATTGCATTCTATACCATGTGTTTACAGTGATATTAATGTTAGACAACCCAGAATTCTCGGTGATGACAATTCAAAAGGTTCCGCATTAAAGAAAGAAAAAGACTGCTTAAAAGATTCGTCGACAGCAGGGATCGAACCTGCGCGGGCATAGCCCAACAGATTTCAAGTCTGTCTCCTTAACCACTCGGACATATCGACAATTGTTGAACGCAACCACAAAGGTTATTATATATTCAATTAAACTAACGCATAAAAATTCTTAAGATTGATTGCACCTCATTCTTATAGCCAATCTCTTGTTATGTCATTGTTTACTCTATGTTAATATATGGGTACTTTTCTTTATAACACAATGATTTAATATTATTATTGTTTCTCATATATTTCCATTATAATCATCAATAACAATACCGTATGATCGTAAAGAAATGGAAATTTAAAGTACAAAATAAACAAGGAGGATTGTTTTTCTAAAGGGTTCTCCAAGAATCATTTCAAGCTTTAATTGTTGAAACACTAATGATTTGAAAGTGATAATCATTTGAAACATTGTACATATGAAGACATATCATGTGATTTTACTCAAATTTGACTACACTGTCACTGTATTTTGTTACATCAATTCCTACTACACGTAAAAACAAAGCTGTTGGCAATGTTAGAACAAAACTTATGAGTTAAAAAAAAAAAAGCTAAGTATAAATAAATACACATCAATCATCTTTATTTAAGTGAAACAAATATACATACTGATGCATTTTCCCCATGATTTCTGAGAAGCCATCTTCAACAGAGCTGGAGGTTTTTTGCAAGTTCTATTGTTAAACGGGGAAGGGCAATGCAACGACGTAGCTTTAACTCGAAGAAATCGGATTCCTCCCATCCACTTTTCTATTGTGATTCTGAATTTGATGATCCTATTAACTTTGCACAGAAATCTCATGTTACTGAACCTAATGGAAAATGTTTGGAGAAATGATCAAACTATACACGAAAATGAACTGGGGTTTGCTATCTGGCTCATGAGCAATCAATAAAAACTCAATCCCAACCAATCAAGCATGGCTGCTAGCCTGCTATATGTACACTGTCAACCACAAAATGCAGATTTTCCTGAAGAAATGTACAGCATAAAAACAAGTCATTCAATTGGTGGGTGTCACGAGGCTTTAGGCCTTTCGGCTTCTAAAACTATGCGAAATTTCTTAAGGAACATACGTGCAATACGAATGCTGGAAAATATGACAAAATTGAGTTCAATGGAGAACTTACTCTTGGGAAGAACTCTGAACATATTTGAGCAATTCGAAGCATCCTAGAGATCGAATGCCTCGTGCTACTGCGTTAAACAGAATTCTCCGTGTATATTTAGTCGATGACCTTAATTGAAAAAGCGCGAGACTTCCTGATATAGCTGTTCAGCTTCGAAAGGTTTCGAAACATATCCATCCATTCCACACTTCAGACATTCCTCGTGTGTAGCTTGGATCACATCTGCAGTCATTGCCAAAATGGGCAAATGCCAGTTTAAAATGCTTCCAGGAGCTTCATCAAGAGATATTTCTCCACGCCGGATTCGATTGTTGTAATTGTGTTCCATATCCCGAATTCTCTTGGTAGCTTGAAACCTGGATAGGAATGAAACAAATAGCTTTCAGAAGTATAATAAGAAAACAGACTCGTGTCGACTTGTCTTACAATAAATAACGAAAGCAAAGCAATGAAGCATCTATATACCCATCCATTCCTGGCATCTGGATATCCATGAAGCAGGCATCGAATTGATGGGGTATCTGGAGCTTTACAATTGCCTCATGCCCGCTGTCTGCACAAACCACATCAGCTCCGTACTTTTTCAAAGCTCCGGCAGCTACTCTGAGGTTCACTTTGTTGTCGTCTACAACTAAAATTTTTCTTTCAAGAAGGAGATTTGGGAGACACACACTGGGAGGCTCCCCATTCCGGGGATTCCCCTTGTTTCCGACACCCATGGCTCGTTGTAGAGACGCAGCCAGCATGCTTGCTCTTAAGGGCTTCATGATGATATTTGGGTTATAAACACCGGAAGTTACAGTGTTTGTTCTTGAAGAGCTGATAGAATTAGCTAGAAGAAACAATTTCGAAGGAATACGGTGATCAATTTTTCTCAAATTATAGACAAAGAGGGTTGAAATACGTGAATCCCTTTCCCAAACTTCTTGTTCAACAAGGACCATGTCAATAACCATTTTCCCACTGCCTATCCGAGATATACCTTGACTCAAATCAGAAACTAATTCCACACGAATTCCAAGACGTTGGATATGATATCTTGACACCTTAGCTCGGATAGGTCTCGGATCCACAACTAATGCCGCCATGCCTTGAAATTCCGAGGACATGGAATTAGTATGGTTATTTGCTGGCTTTCTGTTGAGCTCATCTGAATTGGAGGAGCCATCGGTGAAGACAGCAGTAAATGTAAAAGTGGAACCGATCTTTGGAATGCTCTCGAATCCAATTTCCCCATTCATGCGGTTAACCAAATACTTGCTTATGCTTAGACCAATCCCTGTACCTCCGTGTGTTCGGGAAATCGAAGGACCAACCTGCATAAACGGGGTGAAAATACGAGGGTGTGCTTCTAATGGGATTCCTTCTCCCGTATCTTCAACCGAAACCATTAGATTGATGAGATCAGAAGATGAGGATTTGAAAGGACAAGTGAGTCCATCTTGAGTGAAACTTGTAAATCCTTTCCAGCTGCGGCATCTGTCTGCAACAGGATAACCACTCAAGGTGTTCTTTGATGATAATGATTGTGTCTCAACTTCTATTGAGTCAACGACCTCCTCGACAAGATTGACAGTGACAGAGATGTGTCCTTTTTCTGTGAACTGCATAATTAAACATTGATAAGGCTTCTATTACCAACATACCATTTACAAAAAATGATCATGTCAAAAGGAAAGCACAATTGACATATTTCCAAACAGGGGTCCAGAGGCACAGATCACCCCAACACCATTCTTTATCTCTACTTGTTTAAAAAGCAAATGGCACATCATAGTTTAAATGTACTTAAACAAAGGTTGCATAATTTATACACACCATATAACAATATCATGCCTACATCAACTTTCATGCAACAAATCTTCAGAGAAAGTCAAATTTTCAGATCAATGTTGTGCCATATGTAGAATCTTCCCACAATGCACAATATTTAAAGATGAAGATACATTTTTGCTTAGCATAAAGCACATATTAAATCAATTCTCTCGAATTCCATGACAGTGTCATAAAAATTAAACCAAGAATCATTTTAAGTAAACTTACTTTGATAGAGTTCCCCATGAGATTGGTGATGATCTGTCGAAACCTTCCCGGATCACCGATTAGTATTTGAGGAACCTGATCTGAGATATAAACCGCCAACTGCTCTTGACCAAAAGTTAATTTATGTTAAGTTCAAAATTTAAATAATAGACAACAAAAACGAAACTTCAGTTAAACACAAAAATAGACATATCTATCTTACCTCTACTCCTTTTTCTTGAGACTTCCCAGAGAAGAGCGATAGGACATCGTCCAAAATTGCCCGCAAATCAAAACTCACTGCCTCAAGCTCAAGCTTACCAGACTCAACCTTTGCCTGATCCAAAACCTCGTTTATAAGAGACACAAGAGCTTTTCCACTAGCTTGTGCAGTTCTGACGTAATCTTGTTGAGTTACGTCTAAATCCGTGTCCATCAGCATATGCAACATGCCTGCAAAAAAGGTTAAAAGAAAAACCATCAGTCCATCATGGTTCTCTAAAACCATCAGTCCATCATGGTTCTCTAAAATCTAAAAATCCTAATAACAAAAAACACTCACCTAGAACACCATTCATTGGGGTTCTGATCTCATGTGAAACAGTAGCAAGAAACTGCAGGACGTTAAAATATGATAAGGCATAATATAGATGGTAAAATTTGGATTTTTTGCATAATTTGAAGTATTAAGCACCTGTGACTTTGCAACATCAGCTGCCTCAGCCTTTTTTTTGAGTTCCATCATCTCATGGTAATCTTCTTCAACTTTGGCAATTCGATTTACAGTTGCCTGGAAAATATGTCCAACAAGCAATGCAATCACAAGGACGCCGATTGAAGTTGTAATAGCCAACCATGGCCACGGTGGTTTCTGTTTGAATCTGCATTGTGAACAAGCTCACATCAAGAACCCATTACAAATAGTTTACATACTTCTTGTTGAGTAAGAGCTTCACAGCATCTTTAACCATTATTAAAATCCTAAATCAGGCAAAGCAGAAACAAAAATTCAATAAGAGAGGAAATTCATTGACTACCTGCAACGCATCTCATGCTTTCTAAAAGGGTCTCCAAAATTAAGGGAACTAACGTGCTCCATGTCGTCTTCAAATTCACTTGAACCATACATGCTGATTGGTTGAGATGCATTGGTAGTGTCATATACATTGACAAGGATAGTTTGTTTGCTTGCAAGCTGTTGAAGTAACTTCTCCACAAGTGACTCAATGTCAAAAACTCCTCCCAGGTACCTGCTTGTCAGCAGCGGGGAGATTAGAAACTCATTGCCATACTTAATCAGTGTAATTGTTCAAGATTTTGCACATTACAAAGACTTTCATCAGTACGTTGAGGACCTTAGAAATCAAGATGAATGAGCTCATTTCATTTTATTCCTGATACCATTTACAACAGAAAGTTATTCTCTGCACTCTGGGTCTGCAATATATGATTAATTCTAAGGTAAGAAAGTTTTTCCTTCTTTTTTTTTGGGGAATAAATCTTTCTTCTTCCGTTTATATATGTATCTGCTACGTATCTGTCTGATTTTCAGCTTTTTTTTTATGGAAAGCATACCCATCAGTTGCTTCAATCCTCTCATCTGGAGTTGCATTAGAGGCGAGATCCCTCTTGTAGATGGCAAATGTCAAAATAACTCCGAGACGATTTGACTTCAGTAATTTGAATGGAGCAGTAAGAACTCCTTTTCCCGATGCTCTTGCACACAAGACGTTTTCACGATCCTCCTGTTGGTAAACAAAGCCATTGAAACTTTACAACTCAAGATCACAATAATCTACTTCAAACTTTCTTCAATTAACTAGGGGTTATTCTCTGTTTAACTCAGAAAAAACTTTCCAAATCATAAAGTGTGACCATTAAAATATCAATTTAACTAAAATTTGTCATGATTTCAAGTAAAGGTAACATAAACTCACAGTATCTTGCTAAAGAAACACAGAGAATATAGAAAAGAAGCTTACTTTTCCAGAAAGCATATCAAGAGAGACGACATGTGAAATAGTATCCTGTGCAAAGATAACAGGAGCATATTCTTCCTGAACTGGGGATGGCTCCAATGCTTCCGGGGTATAGTCATCCTTATGAACCGGATTATGTTCGAGGGTATCCATCGTCTTAATAGTCCAGCCTTGTTGCTTTTCAAATTGTTCCCTTTCGGAGTGGAGCACCCTTACAGCATATGCCACTCCACTTGTGAGAGGCCTTTCGAAAGCAGTTCGTTCGGTGTACCTAGCAAAAGTCCTCTACATGTTCCTAAAGTAAGCTTCTTTTGTTCACTGAATACTAGTGATAATAGTTCAAAGACAAAATACTTCAGATCTGGCTTTAAATTAAGCAAAACTAGTCCAATTAAACATTCCATACACAACCACCCACATTCAATTAGCTAAACTTAACATTCTTAAACTAAAACCATATCCTGTACTACAAGAATGTCTGAGCTGCAATTTGTACAATTAGAAACAATTATATCAATTGAAATATAAACATAAAAATTAACATCTTTGAAAGATTGTTCTTGCCAATTAAGCACTTGCAAGGGAAAATTTATCAATTTGGCAATTTCTAACAGTTTTAGTAACCTTAAATGGCTGAAGATAAGAGATGAGATCCAATTACCTGATCAATAGCAGATGGTTTCTTGCCATGGTGAAAAGTTGAGATCAATATGGACATAGCTTGGACATGGTTCATGCTGACATTAAACTGATCTTGTAACATCCTCGACCTCTCATCACACATACTAGCAAGATTCTCCTTTCTCTTCTCAGTAGCTTGTGAGCTCATGTAACAAAAGATCCACACAGAGACCAAAGTCCAGAAGACCAACCATGTGACCAGGAGCTTTCTCCACCATGTCTCTCTAACTTTTTTGGACCCAATTGACTGGTAATAGAGATGGTGGATCTTGAAACTTTTCCCTGAGATCTTTTCCCAGTATTTGAGCCACATCTTACCACTATCACCAAGCAAACTACTACTAGTATTAGTCTTGGAGTCTTTAGTAGTAGCTCCACCATTTATGAGCCAGTTCATGGAAATAGTAGAAACTACCCAGCAACATAGCATCCAAACTAAATGACCCACCTTTAAACCAAAACCAAACACATGAAGCAAGCTCATCCAAAGAAAAAAAAAAGTACCTAGTTAACTCCAGCTAACTTGAAACAGTACCCAAGTAGTGGGTCTTAGTTGTTAATTCCAGCTAGAAAATGAATCGGTAGAGAGAGAGAGGGAGACCCACTATCAAATCTACAGAGGCTGTCTAGTAAAACCCAACATAAACAAAATCCAAACTTGACACAATAAAAAAAGAATAAAGAGAGCAGTGTAGATGAGGGTTCAAGCTCTTTTGAATTCACTACAAAAGAGGAGAAATTGAAGAAAGAGAGAAGTGAAGAAGAAGAAGAAGAAGAAGAAGCTATCTTATCCACCACTGTCAACTAACAAAAAAAACAATTCAAGAATGCAACAGGGAGGAAACCAGAAATGAAGAAGATAAAGAGGAATTCACAAACCCAACAAAAAAAAATGGAATCAAAGAATCCCCAGAAGTTTCAAATTCTAAAAGAGAATTTGATTTTTATCCTGTTAGCTACCAACCAGAGCCTAGAACAAAAAACTGGAGACCAACAACAAAGATTCGAAATATAAAATCAAGAAATAAAAAACCCCAACAAAGAATCTGACAGGAAAAATATAGTTATTATAGGGAGGAGAGCTCCTTAAATTCTTAAAAACCAAAACATAAACACGAAATTCCAGCATGTGGATGATGTCAAGGTTTGACCCAACAACAACAACAACAAAGATCTCTCACCAAACAACCTTGGAGCTTGAGACCTGTCTATCTATATCTATATATCTATCTACAATGAAGAAGACTGCACAAATTATTTGTAACAAAGATTGGATATTTCATGGACAAAGAAGAAGAATCTGTGAAGAAAGACAAAGAAGAGCTAAAATATGGTGGTAGAAATGTCTACTGGCACACACATACACAGATACCATTATCTCTATCCATACCATCAACCAAAAAATAAATACACAGATTTAAAACTTGATGCATTGTAGTTTTTACTATATTAATAGTTTAATATATATATATATAACAAGGGTAAAAAAGGCATAATTCAACTAGGCAGAAATCACTACTTTTTTTTTTATCAACTTTCTCTTTGTGTTCACTGTTCACATCTATCCATCTGTAGACAACTTCTACACGCTAAGTTGTTAACTCTCTCTGTCTCTATGTGTGTGTTTTTTGTATAGAGGGTGTGTACTTTTTATGTGTTGACAAAAGTGCCCTTTGCATGACAGCAAAATTGCAAAAATATAAAAATTACAAGCTTTGGTTTTATTTTGTGTAATTCTGGGCATTAGATGCCCCTTTAAGCCCCCATGCTTTTTTTTTTCCCAAATTTGTGAAATGACAAAAAGGACCCTTTAGTTGGGAGAGTCAAAAGAGTAGGTAGTAAAAGAGATAAGGCCACGGCGGCCACTCTTCTTCTTTGATAGGAACCTCTCGAGGTCTTATTATGTCTTCTCTGTTCAAGAATGAGAATCTTACCGCTCTTTTTTTGGTTTCAACTTCACAGCTACTAGCTAGCTATAAGCCTACAACTATTGCTTAATTGATGAGGGTGTTTCACACTATTTCTTGAAATTCTTTTATATTAAAAAAAATGTTAAAAGAATGAATATATTTTTTTTGAAACATAGTTATGTATAATAGTAATATTATATTGTCCAAATAATACGAAATATAAACTATCATAATCCTAACGAATAACATGATTTGAATATATAGTTTCACTAACTTTATACTAAACAAATCATTAACTCCTAATAGTTATTTTGAAACTTTTATATAGTAGATTGTGTGTAAAAATTTATGTCTTCAATGGAATATCTAACATTTTTAATTAATTAAAACAAAGGTTTTAAGCATTTTAAAGTATTGGAAAAAAAAATATTTAATTTTACACTGATTTGATCTATTATATCTACAGATACGTGTCTCTTAGAGATACATATTACGAAACAATTTCATGATATAAAAAAAAATTACATCTAATAATTGATTTAATCATTTTATTATATATTATTACCCCATAATTAATTATATAAATTTATAAATATCACCACATAATCGAATGAACGTTCATGTGACGAAAACATAATAATGGGTTTGTTTTGTATGCATGACACCTCATCTCATAATACTAATTTAGAAAAGTAAAACCCCACCAATGATAGAATAAAAACTTTAGTTGTTACCAAGTCTACCTCTCTCCAAGCGTGTATATATAATAATAATAATAATAATAATAATTCTTTAGATGTTTTTTTTTCAGTTATATAATGTTTGGAAAAAAAAAAACAAAGCAAGCGCAAAGGCAAATGCAAATGCAATGAGCATCTTTCCAAAATTCCACTTGAAAACAATTTGTTTACATTGTAGTAAGCAACTCAACGAAAAAAACACATACTCAATTGCTTTAAGGCAAGGAACCAGGTACGGGATTGCAAATAACCAGGGAGGCCAAGGGCAGTATGGTAAATCAATCAAAGAGTGCCGGAGAAAGTAGTTATACACTAATACGATAGCAGTGGCATAGTGGTAATTATATTGATAAAGCGAGGGTGATAGTGCAAGACTACAAGGACACTTTAATCAAGGCCTTGTCACCGAGTGATTAGGCCATCACTACTACCCACTTCCATTTTCATTTCATGTTTAAGAAAATATTATTTTTTGCTGACAGCGACGTTCCACGTCAGTGCACCGGTTCTTGCAGGGACTCCGACCAATAATATTTGGCAACGTGTCAAAAGGGGAGTGGCTGGGTTTAACCACGTGTCAGTTGTGGGCTGTTATGATAAGACGAAAGAATCCATTTTTACTCATTCGGGTGAGTCTCGTACGTACGATATATAATAATGTTCAGATAAATTTATTTTAAATTATAATAATATTAAGATAAATTTACTTCCTTTAAAGCACGTGACATCCTCGTGTGGGAGGGTTAATGTTCATCCCTTAATCAAGGGTGAGAAAAAATGAACCCAAAGCATTTTTCTCCCTCTTCCACGTATACAAAGAGGGGGGCTGTTCTGTCTGCTGTCGTCTGCTCAGATGTTGTGTTTTGGAGTACACAGGTGTGCTTCTAAACTCTAAAGTTGCCAATTGCCCAATTACTTGTTGTAGTTTCCATGAAATTTATAATTTAAATAAATCGATCAAAAAATGATAATCTTAACATTAATTTGAAATTATTTTTACTTCTCAGTCCAAACCTTCTCCCTCCTGGCCTCCTCTGTTTGTTAAACATCGAGTTTAAATTGAGTTTTATGAATCGTGAGTAGTGGTGAAACCACATTGTGTTGCAGGGGTGCATGTCCTTGATATTTTAAGTTTTTAATTAAAACTTGATATCAATATTTTTACTATTTATATCCTTTATTAAAATTTTATTAGTTTTTAAAATTGATCTCCTCAAAATTCAAAATCTTAAATCTGGTTTCACTGCTGATCGTAAAATCGCGGTATTAATATTTCCCGTACTGAATATGGGCACTAAAACCGTTAGAAATGAAGCATTGTTCTTGCATTAATATCATATTTAAGTGGTGGTAACAAAACCAACTAATTGACTGACCTCAATAAATGGCATCTAGCTAGGAAAAAATATAAATGTACTGTAATTGTCTGTTATTCAATGATCCCTTGAAAAACCCAAGCCTGAATCTTGGTACAAATGTACAGTACAAATAATTAGTGCAGGCGTTTGGTTCCTATTAATGTCATGAACTTGCATCAAATAAGTTTATAGCAAAATCTGGATATTGGATACATATCAGAGTAAAACTAATTATCTTGATTTCTTTTTCAGATTTATCAAAAATAATGTGATAAGTGATTTATATTATTACATGATAATTGCAATTTATTTGTTATATTTTTTGAACTGATTTTTCCAAACAAAACTGAATAATATGTGTATGCTTTCTTCTTTTAAGATAAAACATGACTTGAAAATAGACAAATATCTTCTCTAAAAAACGAATGGTTTTTTTTGTGAAATTTGTTAAAATTATTTGGATTTCAAGGATAATGTTTATGATAATATAATATATGAAACTTTAAAAGAGATTTTCTAATTGAACCATGAATTAATAGAATCTTCTCATAAAATACCTTAATGTCATGAAATGACATCATATATGGATGCAACCTAAAATTCATGGAGGTCATGACATATATGATTAAAAAGTTCATCTCTGTCTATATAGTTTCATATAGGGTTTTTGGGTATATGATCTTACCCATGAGACTGTGATGTTTTTTTTTTCTCTTTGATCAGTCTAATTTGATAAAAAAAAAAAAATTGTTTAAAAATTCATGTCAAATATGTGGAAAAAAAGAAGATCCAAATTCCGGTTTAAAAGCCTTATTTAAATAATATCAAATGTACTGTATATAAAAAAAAATCTAATTATATCGATTGTTTTTTAAAGAATTCATTGATTATTTATCAGAAAACTCATGAAGAAAAAAAAAACGATTTAACAAAAAAAACATTTGATATATTATATATATTTAAAAAAAAAAAACTATATTGACTTTGCAATCATCGACAAGAAATTGCAAGGCAGACCAAAATTCCAGAAACAAATTTATGCTTCTTCTTTTTTTTTTTTTTGTGTATTAAAAATAAAAAGAATTTGGGCTTGTCGTCGATATACGTACCAAGTTAGGAAGAAGTAGTACAAAGTTGTTTTTTATTGACCGTGAATAAATAAATAAATATTCGAGTGTGCCACTCAAATTCTCAACCAGAGTAGATTTAAAAACAATTGGACAAGAAGACAATAGTGTCAAACACATTTAAGTATGAAATTAAAACATGTTATAAATTAAACAGAGTTTTTTTAAAGATAAATTGTTAAATCAATGGCGAAATGACATGTAATTAAGGTCTTTATCAGGTTTTGTCTTGTCTGATAATGACAATTAACTTTCTAAACAAAAAATGGTCGAACAGGTTATTTAATTGAAAATCTGTGTGCAGCTATATAAAGAAATAAAATTTCACTAAATTAAGTAATTAACTAAGTCAAAATAATAATTAAAAAAAATGTACAGAATTAGGAGGTTCAGGTTTTGACAACTGCAATGTCATTTTAATATAGCCTTTGTCGCCATAGGCCATAGGCCATAGACCATAGTCCTAAAACTGTACTTATAAATCATTAGAACTTTCTATTTTATTTTCTTTATTTTTAATTTTAATAACTCGAGAGATGTTTATCTTCACATCACTGTTGATAAAACTTTTGATGCATATTTATAAAATATATATAATAATATTAAATTATCCACAACCGATGTAAACGGAATATATATATCATTTATACTAAAAGAAAATGTGTTTTATCTTATCTATTATAATTAATTTAGAATATGCGTATCATTTGTACTAGAGGTAACGTGTTTTTTTAGCTATTATAATTAATTATAAGTTTATATATATTATCGGTTTGAATTGATACGATATATAACAGCTCTATATATTTGGACCATTAAATTTAAATAATTTGATTTGTCAAATCATTTTTCCAATCTAATGGTCTATGTATAAAAAACTGATATGTAGTCATTTTTCTATAAATACGTATCGATGTAATTATATAAAGATACTTGACAAGTGTATACATGTCAAGTCAAAGTACGTAAAATGAGTTACTCGTATTCAATGTTCTTATATAATTTCATCGATATTCACTTATATGAAATTCAATATTCTTATATAATTTCATCGATATTCACTTATATGAAAATTTTCATACATATATAAAAGTAACGTTTGTAAATAGTGAAAATAATTTCCCATAATTACGGTGGCCAGTCCTTTTCTTTTTCTTTTTCTTTCTGCTGGTAAGTAGGTCACATGCAACTTATATATAAATATTTAATACTTATTAGTCTACATTTTAACAAAAATCAATTTTTAAAGAGATTTTAACAAAAATCTAAACTTCAAACAAATTGTCTTAAAATTCATACACAATCATTCAAACTTCAATATTAGCATGCAAACTTGAATAACAACTACATGTAACTCAACTTCAGTTAAAATTTAATGAGGAAATCAAATAAATGTTAGAATTATAATTGATATCCTAAAAATATATTATATATTTAATGATGTTTATTTTATATTGATACCTTTCAAGTACTGAAATTATAAAAGTTAGATCACAAATAGTATCCATATTTATTTATGTATTTATGTGGGTATCACAAACTGATCCAACCATTATTTTACACTTATTAGTTTTTGTATTTTTTTTAAACTGGTATGAATTTAATTGTAGACCCCACGGTTACTAAAATTATTAAAGATATATCTGAAACAATATCAATATTTACATCGTCGGTATCTCAAATTGATGCAACTTCTTTTTATACAATTAAACATGTTTCTGAACTCTATAATATCTAATTATCGATACCTCCTAATTACTTTATATTTCTTTATAGTTGTGATCATTTTTAACAATTTTCATATTATTACAAATGATAGATCATAAATAGTATCAATATTTATTTTAATAGGTATCTCGGATTAATACAACCATTATTTTACATATGTCTAAATACTAATTATATATATAATTAGTATGAATTTTGTTATTGACCCATAATGTCTAAATATTGGTACCTCCCAATTATTAAAAATTTCAAAAATAGATCAGAAATAGTATCGATATTTACTTTAGTGGCAATCTCAAATTGATGCAACCATTATATATAAGTATATAACTAGTGTGAATTTTGTTATTAACACCGTAATGTCTAAATATTTTTTGCTTAATTTGTAAATGGCTCCACACAAGGTTTTTTTTTTTCGTCCAAAAACTAGGGAGAGAATCTTTGAAGATGCCAAAAACCATCATGCAATACTGATCAGGAAAAGACATTACAAGGATTGGATGGCTATAACTTTTTTTTTTTTGCTCCTTTACGGATGAAAGAGACAAATGGTAGAGTAATTTTACCCAAATCTATTTTGCTTAACATATATACCTGTCGGAGGCGATTAGTGGGCAACAAAAGAGAACAAAGAATACTCCACCAGTATTTAGGATAGAAATTTAAGAGAAGAAAATTGGTCTCTCTAAAACTCATAAATGATTATAAAAAACACTCTACAATTGTTACTCTTTAGTGATCTTTTTATTTCTTGATGAGTTGATTACAAATGAGAATGTGCAGTCCTTTTATACTACATTAATGACAATTCTAGAATAGGCTAATTAAATAACATATTAAATCTAACCCCCATTGGAATTCCATGATACATAAAAGAACACCCTTTAGAATTTCAGCATTCATGAATCTTGATTAAACAACCTTTAGAATTCCAAGGTTCATGAATGAAACAACTCTAGAAAACCGAAAGGTCAATAAGCATTAAGTCTAGATTAATATTCTAACATCCTCCCTTAATCTAGACTTGCACGACACCAAGTTTCTCCTTTATCTTGACAAACGTTTGTCTTTAATGCCTTTGTGAAAATGTCTGCAGTTTGATGTTGCGTCTTGCAATGCTTTATCACAACTTCTCCATCTTTGATCAAGTCTCGAATGTAGTGATACTTGATCCTGATGTGCTTGCTTCTTCCGTGAAAAACTGGATTTTTGCTAAGTGCGATTGCAGAATTATTATCGCAATACAACATTGTCCCTTCCTTTTGAGAGCACTTCAATTCTTTTAACATCCATCTCAGCCAAAGAGTTTGACAACCAGCTGCACATAGAGCAATATATTCTGCTTCTGTAGAAGAGAGAGCAACAACTGCTTGTTTCTTTGAAGACCAAGAAACAGCACCTGAACCAACATTAAAAACATAGCCTGATGTGCTTTTGTGATTGTCAGCATCTCCACCCCAATCGCTGTCACTGTAACCAATCAAGTTTGGCTCTTGTAGATTCTTGTAATGAATCCCGTGATCAACAGTACCAACTACATATCGAAGGATTCTCTTCCCAGCTTCCCAAAGACTTTTCTTTGGTGAAGACATAAATTTGCTCAACATGCTGACAGGAAACATCAAATCCGGTCTTGTTGCTGTCAAATACATCAAACTTCCAACTAGGCTTCAATAAAGAGTAGCATCAATTTCTTCATTTTCTTCATTTATTCTTAGCTTCAAATTTGTCTCCATATAAGTGTTGCAAGGGACAACCTTTTCCATTTTGAACTTCTTTAACAAATCTTTTGCATACTTCTATTGAGAAATAACAGTTCCTTCGTGTGATTGCTTAACTTCAATTCCAAGGAAATAATGAAGAAGTCCCATGTCTGTCATCTCAAACTCTTTCATCATGGACCTTTTAAAATCATCTCCCATGATCACACTATTTCCTGTAAAAATAAGATCGTCAACATATAAGCAAGCAATAAGAAAATTACCACTTTCATATTCTTTGGTGTAGAGTGCATGCTGATATGGACATCTCTTGAATCCATTCTCTATCAATTCAACTGTACCAAGCTCTTGGGGCTTGTTTTAATCCATACAATGCTTTCCTCAGGCGGTACATCTTGTCTTCTTCTCATTTCTTCACATAATCTGGTGGTTGTTCAACATATACTTCTTATTCTAGGAAGCCATTCAAGAACGCCGATTTTACGTCCATTTGATGCACCTTCCATCCCTTCTGAGCTGCCAATGATAAAAGTAGAAGAACTGTATCCAAACGGGTTACAGGAGCGAAGACTTCTTCATAATCGACACCGAACTTCTGCTTGTAGCCTTTTACAACAAGTCTTGCTTTGTTTTTGTCTACTTCACCATTTGAATGCATTTTTGTTTTGTAAACCCATTTCACACCGAGAGCACTCTTTCCATTCGGAAGTTCTGTCAACTCCCAGGTCTTGTTTCTTTCAATTGCATCCATCTCTTGATTCATGGCAGTCCTCCATTTTTCTTCTTCGACTGCTTCTTCAAAATTTATTGGGTTTGCATCTACAAATAATGCAAAATCCATACCATCAGTAGAAACCATGACATAGTCATTTAAGGGGTACCTTTTGGATGGTAGATGCGGTCAAGATAATCTCCTTGGAAAATGTGATTCTTCATCACTCGAAGATGAGGATAATGGTTCAGCTTCGTCTGGTTCAACCACTTATGCATCTTTGTTGTTTTCAAAATCAATAGAAATTAATTTCTGCTTTTGATCAGCAACAATATTCCACTGCCAAGACTTTTCCTCATCAAATTGCACATCTCTACTTACGATCACCTTCTTTGAGATGGGATTATACAAACGATAAGCTTTTGAACTTTCAATATATCCCACCAAAATATATTTTTCTGTTTTATCATCTAGCTTACCTCTTTTCTCATCAGAATATGAGAATAAGCTATACTTCCAAAAACTCTCAAATGGCTGACACATGGTTTAAATCCATTCCAAGCTTCTTGAGGAGTCATACCTTTAACACTTCTAGTTGTAGCACGGTTCAATAGATAGATAACACATGTTACAACATCGCCCCAAAATTCATCAGGCATCCCTTTGGCTTTCAACACGCTCCTTGCCAACTCCACGATGGTTCTATTTTTCCTTTCGGGCACTCCATTTTGCTGAGGAGTGTAACGAACAGTTTGCTGATGCCAAATTCCATTTTCCTTCAAAAAACTTTTCAAAGCCACATATTCTCCACCACGATCGGAGCGTAAAGTTTTTATTCTATAACCACTCTGATTTTCAACAAGGGCCTTAAAAGTTTTGAAACATTCAAAACCTCCACTTTTTTCTTTAAGTACATAAATCTATGTTTTTCTGCTGTAATCGTCAATAAACGTAAGAAAATAGCGATTACCTCCAATTGATTGTGATCGCATAGGTCCACATAAATCGGTGTGAACTAATTCAAGTGGGTTTGAGGCTCTTCATGCTTTGCCAACTGGAAATTGATTTCGGTGGTGCTTCCCGAGAATGCATGCTTCACAAACTTGATCATTTTTCTGACTAATGTTTGCCATTCCTCTTACCATGTGATTTTGACACATATAAGACAATGAGTGAAAACTCAAATGTCCATACCGTAAATGCCATAGCCATGAAGGATCTTTCACCATAGTGTTGAAACAAGAACTTTGGCCATGTGAAAGATTCAAAGGGAACATTTTATTTTGAGTCATCTTTATCTTTGCAATGAGACCATCAACTTTGTCTTTGATCTCGCACACATCATCTTTAAAAGTAACATTGTGTCCTTTCTGCAAAAGCTGCCCAACACTCAACAGGTTGTGTTTAAGGCTTGGAACATATAACACATTGTTGATCCGCTTGACACCTTTTTTTGTCTGAACAATAATATCGCCTCTTCCTTTTACTTGAAGTAGTTTGTCATACCCAATCTTGACTTCACTTCACTTTGGAGAGAATCATCCATAATCACAAAAATGTCTCTATTGCCCGACATATGGTTACTACAACCGCTATCAACATACCACACCTCTTGAGCGATACCTTATTGTGCCTTACAAGCTAGAAAGAGAGTATTTTCTCCATTGTTTTGTTCCTCATGCATGAAAGTTGAATTGTCTCGATCACCATAATTTTTCTTTTGATCGCCATCATTTTTCTTCAATCTACAATATGCTTGAGTATGGCCAAAATGATTGCAATTATAGCATTGAATATGAGAGTAATTACCACGGCCTCTACCTTGGTCTCTTTCTCTACCTCTTCCTCTGTCTCTTTCTCTTCCTCGGCTTGAAAATGAATTTGATTCCTCTTTGCTTTCATTGTTGTTGTTTCGAGAGTCATAATTTCTGCTACCACCGCGTCCACCTCTTCTCACTCTAGAGCTTTGATTAAAAGAAGCTTGAGATTGAAAAGCTTGAGATTGAAAAGCTTGTTCTAAGGGAGTATAATCAAATTGCTTCAATCTAAGCTCATGAGATTGGAGAGATCCCATTAAGCTATTAACTGATAAAGTGGACAAGTCTCTAGATTCTTCAATAGCAACAACAACATGCTCAAATTTTCTAGTCATGCTCCGGAGAATTTTCTCCACAATTCTCTGATCTGAAATATGTTCACCATTTACTTTCATTTGATTAATAATTAGAAGAACACGATTAAAGAATTCCTCTACCGATTCAGCATCTTTCATCTTGAGTGTATCAAATTTAGATATAAGAGCTTGCAATCTCACCATTTTAACTTTATCTTCACCTTGATAAGTTGATTGCAGAGTGTCCCATGCCACATTTGCTGAAGTTGTTGTGGAGATTCTTTCAAAGATTACTTCATCAACTGCTTGATAGATGAAAAACAAAGTCTTCTTGTCTTTCTTACGATTCTCCTTCAAATCATTGATTTGTTGTTGAGTAAGTCCAGTTTGACTTTCTGGCTCAACAAATCCATTCTCAATAATTTCCCATAAATCTTGGGAACCGTATAAAACTTTCATCTGCTGGCTCCATCGACTATAATTCTTTCCATCGAAGCGAGGAAGTTGTGGTTGCAACATATTGTTGTTGGTCGCCATATCGAACCTGGCTCTGATACCAATTTGTTGGAGGCGATTAGTGGGCCACAAAGGAGAACCAAGAATACTCCACCAGTAGATAGAAATCTGAGAGAAGACAATTGTTCTCTCTGAAACTCACAAATGATTATAAAAAACACTATACAATTGTTACTATTTAGTGATCTTTTTATTTCTTGATGAGTTGATTACAAATGAGAATGTGCAGTCATTTTATATTACATTGAGGACAATTATAGAATAGACTAATTAAATAACATATTAAATCTAACCCCCCATTGGAATTCCATGATACATAAAAGAACACCCTTTAGAATTCCAGCATTCATGAATATTGATTAAACAACCTTTAGAATTGTAAGGTTCATGAATGAACTAACTCTAGAAAACCGAAAGGTCAAGAAGCATTAAGTCTAGATTAATATTCTAACAAAACCTCTTCTCAAACTATGAATTTTATTATAAATTGTTTCTAAATTTGTGAAAGAAACAAAAAATGTTTCTGGAGTTCATTAAACTTAGTAAAAGATCACCTTGCATGAAAAAAAAAAAAACTAGTTTAAACAATATACTTCTTATAGAAATCTGTCATAGCTGGAGAGTTAGAAATTGAACTTGGAATTTAACTATCTTTATGGGTCATTCAACTTAAAACACTGTAAAAGGAAAACAAAAACATTTGTTAAATAAATTTAAAAAGTAATATTCCATTATCTAAATTATTTATTAAAATCTATATTCAAATGATATAATTATAATTATTATATAAACCTTGAGTAATGGATGGTACTATATTATTTGAATATAAGTTTATATAAATCCAACCAAACACCGACACACAAGAATTATTATTTTAACCAATTCTTGTAGGAATTAACAACATGTTGAAATGTACACACCTAAAGCCAATATTTAACTATTTTAAAAACAATTAAAACTATTTAAAAAAGTGTGTGATTTGAAATTTGCAAACAATTAATTTCCAATGTTAATTATTGGACCCAGAGAAAAAACCCACATGGACTCAGAGAGAATTCTTTAAAACTTGAAACTACTTTTTAAACACAACATTTGGAAACAATGTCAATGTCATAAATATAATAATTGAATTAAATAAACAAAACACACAAGTTAGGTCATTTTACAAGAAAAACTTCATTATATAAAAAAAAATTCAAAACAAACCAATCGTCAGAGATTACGGCAGACTACCACCCACCACAACTTTACTCGATAGCATATTAAACGCTTTTAAAGTGTCCCAAACTAACCAAGAATCATTTTTAAAATTTTTTAATTAACATTATTAACCTCCATCTTTTTATTTTTAAATCATTACACCGTCGTTTAGACATTTAAATTCGTGCACGTTTAGTAGCCGAAATTATGTTTAGAGTATGTTTCGTTTCGAGGGTTGTGGATTTATATAGATCCAATGATATTATGAATCGATTGAGAATAATAATCGTACTGTAAATAAAATTAAATTAATAGTACATAATAATATAATTCCAACCAACACGAATACGTTAATCTATGTAGTTGAATTATGGTATTTGGATCGTTACTAAAATGATTAATAATTTTCCGGTCAAAAATTATAAAATTATAAGAGCCTTGAATTTGTTTATTTTTTCTTTAAGAAATGTACTCAGATATAATCAATTGATATGACAACGGTTATAATCTATTAATTTACATCATGTAAACTAAATACAATATAAATAAATATATTAGATCATTGTCATATTATTTAGATATAAGATTTAAATATTAAATTTAGATAAAACAATATTATTGATACGATTCATAATTATAAAATGTTTTGATGGAATTACTGTATAGATTAAACATTATGTTAAAAAATATCGTATATAAAAATAGCTTCTAATTAAAGACTATTTATTGTTTCGATCTGTGTATCGATATTGTCTTGTTTTTTGACATGTCATGTCAGCGTTACACTTATCATCAGCTATCCAAACAAGAAAAACACATGTAGAATTATCATAATATCACGTAATAAGACCGTCCAATAAGATTAATTAACGTTATCATACTTTTTATTAAAAATATAAACACTTCCATATATGTTTAATTTCATTAAATTGGTATATACAAATGACGGTGATACTATATAAAAGTTTTTTTTTTTCCGCCGAAACGCTGTTACAGTCGAACATGTGGCGTCATAGTGACTGTTGGATGGATATTTGATAAGTGATGATGAGATTAAAATAATTGTTGTTCATGAGAACAATTCAATGGTGGACCAACACTTCCATTAATCACTTTGTGATAATGTGTTAATAGATAGCGACGTGTTCACGTGATTGAATGGTGAGAATTTGCCAAACTTTTATTCTTCTTTAATAATGTTCAAGTTTAATTTAATAATGCAACCAACATCTCTAAAATGGCCTACCAATAAAAATAGCTGCATTTACAGGAAATGAGGTTACATTTTTGGAGTATTTCGGTAGAAAACCATTTTTATGACATCATTTCGATTGATTCCGAAGTCTAATCACCGTTAGATTGGATCGGATTACATTTTGGATTCTTCATATGAAAATTTGTCAAATTCATCAATATATTAGGTTTAATTTTTACTGGACTAATTTGTTTTATCTTTTACATATAAACATTGAGCATTTTTTGGATGCTATTGGATTTTGTTATGATAAAAGTTTTTTTTTTTAAACGTTTAGATAATTTTATTTATATTTGTGTTTAGAATGATTTTATTTATGTTTGTGTTTGTGTTTAAAGTTTATAATTTATTACATATTTTGAACTTTAAAGTGTATAGTTATATATTGTTTTTATGTTAATTATTAGTTTGGTAATTTATTTGAAGTACCGTATGAATAATTATTGATTTTGTTAATTTTAGGAATGTTTTAACTTTTTTATATTAATAATTATTTCATATGAATCGGATCCATTGGATTTGATTGGAGTTATTTGACGATTGGATCTAAATGTAATTGGATCGGATTTGATCAAATTCTACTCTAAGATCAGTCTGGATCAAATTATAATTTATCTGATCTAATCGGATTATATCAGATATTGTCTTTAGATAAATCCAATAGATTCGATCGGTCGTACCGCCTATTAAAAATCATTTTCAAACATAAAGTATAAAATTTAGAAGGAAAAAAAAACAATTTTTATGAATAATTTTTCAAATTTTCTTTAAATCAAGTGGGGTGATTGTCCTTACGGGCACTATTACCTTTGTCATCGGTTAGATTGAATAAGAATAATTTCAAAACAATTTGTCTAAATAATAAAAAAGATATGATTAAATTTTTTAATCATGATATAATACGATATAACGATATAATTACATCTTGTATATCATATTATTCGGATATAAATAAATAATTATTTAGCAAATGAATTAGCTCGATAATAATATCTAAAAGAGAAATTGGAAAAATGTGATGATTTGAAGCTGACTAACTAAGCGCCGCATGCAATATCAAATCAGACAGTTGGGTCTTCTTTGTTATTGTTCCTGCCTATTTTTAATTTTTTTAGATGACTCATATCGCAATATCCAGATATCAATCACAACTCACAAGACACTAATACCCAATAATGCAAAAAAAAAAAAAAAAAAAAAATCGAACTCTAACTTCTAACCTCATTAATGGGGTCGACATTAAGACCCCGTTGTTCTACGGTTGTTTTTCACTTTGTTTTCGTTTTTATTTTTTAAAAACGATTTTAAAAACGTATTCGTTAACCGTTTTTCATTTTATTTTCGAAAAAAAAAATGAAATAAATAAATAAATGTTAAAAGTGAAAGATTTGAAAAACACAAAATATTTATTTTTTGTTTTTATTTTCGTTTTTCACTTTTTTTTTATATAAAAATAAATCTTTTTTTTAACTATTAATTATACAATTATACGTTTGATATGTTTAGAACAAGACGAGAAATGATCAAAGTGCCCATCTTATATATATATATATACTTCAAAATAATTTATTTTCAACTAGAACTAAAAGCATTCATATTATAGTTTATATAATATTAATATAATATAAAATATTATAATATTTATATAATTAGTATAGAATATAATAACATAAATTTATATTTATATATCCATAATATATTATAATTATTTATTTATAATTTAAGAGTTTAGTTTTGATTAATTTATTTTTTGATATGTTTTTTTGAATTAATTTTTTATGTATTACTTTTATTCAATTTAAAAATTATAACATAAAAGTTATATTGGTTAATTATTTAATCAATTCGTTTATAGTTGTAATAATATTAAATAAACTACTAAAATTGATATTTCAATTTTTGATAGTTTTCGGTTAACCTACCAGACGTGTTTTTTCTGTTTTCATTTTCAAAATACAGCTTTCAGTATATGTTACCAGACGCGTTTTCAGAATTCGAAACTGAAACCAAAAATACTGTTTTCATTTTTATTTTTATTTTTAAAAGACAGTAATTGAAAAACACTTACAGGGCCCTAAAACATCGTAATTTTGTAAAAATTCAGACCTTGAATTTTTAACGCGTTAATCAAAACGAAATTCTTTTATACTTATCATATACATCAAATGGTAGAAAATGTTATATTATGCGAATAATTAATGCTCTCGAACCGATACCCTCCAAGATATTGACAAGCAAATATGTAACTAAAAAAAAACTATATGATCTGTACTCTATGTAGTACTATTACCCAACACTTTATCAAAGAGAGATTATTCCACTGGAAAAGTAGCACTAAAATGTTATATTATTATTATTATTATTTCATATTCAGATTCTTGTAATTATCAGTAACTTCTCCAGGCATGCATGCATATCCTGAAGAGTACTTGAAAGAGAACCTGATTCATTGAACAGGCTTTAAAATTCCAAATGCCCAGTTGGGTTATTTTATTATTTTTCTATTCCAGCAGATGAAAAATGCTTATTGAAACTGAAGAAATGGATATAAAAATATATGGATAAATTATAAAGCAAGTTTTCCACTATAAAACTCTATGGGGTGGCCCAAACAACACATTTCCTTGTGACACATATCTATTAGTGTATATAATAATAATAATAGTAAAATAAAAGAACCCAACAGAGGAATCGAATTAACTAATACAGGGACCAAATTGATATAATTACGAGAATATAGGGACCACGGGTCTTAAAAATGAAATGATAGTTAAAAAATTGATATTTCTCTAAAAACTAATGATTAAATTGGGAATTGCCATTTTGTTGTTGTGTGAACTGAGAAGATGATAAATACATACCAACCGATGACCTAAAACTTGGGTGTATCACGTGGCACCATGCATATTTCACCATGATACTGTCATGTAGTTATACCATTTTGTTGATGTGAGAACTGAGAAGATGATAAATATATATCAATTGATGGCCTAAAACTTGGGTGCATCGTAAAGAATCTCTCCAACCGATGAGGCCTTTTGTTTTCAAAAGTTTTTTTTTTTTTTTTTAATGGGTCCTCCAAGCTGGTCACAACTCACAAACAATATGCAGCCTCAGGCAAATGGTTGTTTCAATCATTTTCAGCCTAAAAAAAAACACACTACTAAGTGGGAGATGATATCATCAAGCTTGCATATATAAAGTTCAAACAATAACATGCAATCAAGTTTTCAAGTTCATGATTAATAAAATAAAATAAAATGTTAGCGACAGTTAAAAACGTAACAGTTCTTTAATGATTCTTATGAGCGAATACGATTATTATTACTATGGTCATTTTAGATTAACAAACACTAAAAATGTTGATGCCAGATTGTTGAATCTCAATAATACCAAACAGTTTCATCATTGACTTACATTACATTACATCACAGTATCGCACACTAGTGACTCGTGTGTGTTATTGATGTGCAGTAAAAATCCTCAACAACTGAAAGTGCCAAACCGGCCACTTTTTGACGAAAATGTAATAATTTGATTCAAAATTGTGACTTGTGACTTGTGAGTAGGACAAAGTGAAATTTGACCACACAGAATCATTGAGGGTCCACACAAGCTGCAAGCAAGCTATCTCCAGGTCATCAAACAATATATCTGAGTTCATGAATTCATGACAACAACAACAAGCAGTGACATCAAATACTGTGCTTTAAATAGTTGCTTGTGAGTTGTGACACTTGAATCTTGATGAACGATGATCATCATCAAACTTGAAATGCCTGGACTGAAGTGATCTGATTTAAGATGGTGAAGAAATCAAACCCCAGATGCTCCTTTTTGGCAAATATTGAGCTAGTGACTTGGAATTGTGATAGGAAGCATTCCCGTAGAATTAGGAAACCCAACCCCAAGTATTTGGGCTAGATAAGTGTCATGGAGGGAAGATAAGAGAATGATCATTGTGACTATTTATCTTTATTTATCGTTATTTTTATGTTGAAGTTTATCATTTAGCAGGCAGTAATCCTATTTAAAAGAAAGACAACCAGAAGAGTGCAGTAGAGAATTATTAGCAATTCATTGGTTGTACGGTGTTTCCTACCACAAGTGGAAAGTTATCAATAATATTCATCTTTTTCCATTCATTCCCATATATCTCCTATCAAATTGGAGCGAAATCGGAGATGCCGAGGTCTAGTTTTTATGAAGCAGATTTAGATGATCTTCGTTGTCACGATGATGAAGCGAAAACGATAGATTCTTGAATACACGACCCGAGATGAATTTTCACTTCAAATGGATGATTTTATTAATATTAATCAAAAAATTACAATTTCTATTCGGATAAAAAAAAAAAAACAAAGCTGATTCCACTAATAATTGGAATTCCTAAATAGACTAAAACACGAAAATTTCATAATTTACTCAAAAAGAAAAATTCGAGTTATTGTCAAAAACTAAAAATGAAATCCGAAGCAAACTAAAATAAACAGACATTCCTAGTAAAATATGTCAGAGTCTGAAAATACCGTCTAATAAGGAAAAAGCTGAAAAACTGAAGTCAAAACAGCCTCTCTTTTTTTTTTTTTATGGGAAAATTGTAAATATCAGTAAACTCATTGATACGGTTCAACAATATATTATTGGCCCAAAACGATCATTGTTTGCTCCTTCAAATGAGCTCCCAACCAAAGTGTCCAACATCACAAAGTTAACATGCATATATACTAATCAAGCCTCAAATGTGTATTCTCAGTGTAAAGGGTATCACAAGGATGCCAAAACCAAACCCACAAAATCAACACAAAGTTTTATAATTCAGAATCCAACAGTTTCTGATCAAACAAGAACCGAAGTGATTATATATTAAAAAAAAAACCGAGCAGGCACAGTGGGGGGCTGCATGAAATGAGAAAAAACAAATACAAAGCATTATTGGGTTTCTTCTAGAGATTCCATACTTGTCCGATTGACAAGTGAAAATGAACAACACTCACATTTTCAACTGTTGGGACTTGGGACACACACACAGAGACACAGACACAGTAACAGTAGTTCTTCTGTTGTTGTTAATCTGTTTATTAATAGACAATAAAAAAAAAATGGCTTCAAGTTAACTTTAACTGGGTCGGGCTTTTATCTGGAAAAGACTTGGAACTCAACTACAGCTAAATTAAGTGCCCCCACACAAATGCAATTATTGATCTTCTTCATAGCACAGCAGCTGACAACATCACCATATATATAACAGTATAACACCACCACTTTAGCTGGTTGGAGAATATGAAACTGACCACCCACTGAGAAGTGAGAAGAATCAAAACATGTGTTGAAATCACTCACTAGTCACTACTACATTTGTTGAATTGGATTAGAGTTTCTTCAACAATTCAACCAGAGCTATATAGCACCACAGATTATTAGCAGTGCCTAGACTAGACCCTTCAAAACTAGCCCAAAAATTGTCTCATCGGGGCACATTTACATTTCAGCTAGAGAATTGAGAAAAGCACACCACTTTCCGTTAAACTTGGAAGGATTAAAAAAATGGCTCGAGTGCATCAAATCTGGGTCCCAAAATCAAGGGTCACAAGTCACAACCAAAGTAATTAAAGCTTGAAATAATTGAACGCCCAGCCAATTAATTACCCAAGAACCATTGCATCTATAGAGAAATAGTCACCGTCTACAGCACACATGAATTAAAAGAGTTCACTTTTATTCGTACATGTATTACCCCTTCGAACCCTCCCATATAGATAACATGTATTCAAAAAGGGTAAATTTATTCTAAAAAAATGACAGTATTTAGATAAATTTACCTTTACCGTAGATATATGTTAAAAAACCAAAACTCTCTCAGCTGGTTGACCTTGAGATGCAAAATATATAAAGAAACACACACATTCATACATGATACATCCAAACATTGACTAAAGGGAATTTAAATAATGATTTCTCTCACCAAAAGCCCCTCATTAACATAGAAGGATTATGTTATGTTGTTAATATATAAAGTTTTGGGAAACACAACTGGCTGTCCAAGGTACAATCAGACATAAAAAATACAACATCATTAATGTTCCAAATTAAAAGCATTAATGTTACAAAGTAAAAACATGTTTTTAATTGGAAATGAAAATTAAAGGGAGAAACTTGATTCCTCGAATGAAACGAGGGAATTCAGTTCTATTACCGGTAGGCATTTGTTAATTCTCAATTTGTGTGTGTGAGTTCGTATAAATCAATTCTTATCCGTTTTTAGAAAATATTGTAATTATAAATAAGGAATTGATTTCCCTTTATTTTGTTAAGATTCTCGATCAGTAAAAACACATAAGAGTTAATAAATTCTCAACCATGAAGAATATACCCGGGCTCTGGAAATAACAGATTCGGGTCATTTTGAACAAAGTTTCCAAGTTTTAGGCAATCTCTGAAGAGAACACATCAAAAGATTTCCAGCAAAACTAGTGCTCAATTTATTTCTAAACTTTGCCTAAAGTTTTCCAAATTTTTTGATCAGTTGCTAATAAAATTATATATATTAAAAAAAGGTACTCTAAACATATATTATTAATAGTATTGAAGTGTTATCACTTAATATGGTTTAGTTGTAAAAGTGTTTATCTTATATTTGAATCGTCGTACTTATACCTATATGATAAAAATATATTAATTGAAGTCCCACTCAAATAAGAGTTTTCAAATTAATTTTAATAACTATAACCTATACTTTTTTTTAAAGGTCAGTTTTTAAGTATTACGCTATTACATAAATTTAAGATTTTTTTAAGAAAAAAAACTCAAATTAAAAATCAAAATAACCCAATATTTTTTATTAGCATTTTTTATTGATCATAAAAAACATAGGAGTTGGATTAAGTATGAAGAAAATGGTTATACATGCTACTGTAGTCAGTAATATACTTAATTACAGTTACTTGTATACTTAACCATGGTTATATCTAACTATGGTTAATTTAATACTTAACCATGGTTAAATTATCTGGGTAACCACAATTAAGTTGTGTAGATTATAGGTCAAAAAAACCACGACTTATAATTAAATAACGGTAGATATCCAATATTTTTATCCAACTTGATGTGGCAATCTACATGATACATCATTATCAACTGTCACATCATATCTTTACCAAGTAATTACAATTTTTTAATATGTGAGAAAGACAGTGTATCGAATGACTGATTGATTTGACGTTTAAAGTTTTTTTTTTAAATCTAATACATTAAAAAGTGTAATATCGTATTCTGATAAGAATGTACCATATCAAGTTGAATACAAATGTTAAATATACGGTTAAACGTTGAACGTTATATTTTATAATTACTTATAATTTATGTGGGCCCAACTTTAGCTTTAAGTGCTCGGTTTTTTTCTTAGAAAAAGAGAAGAAACCATTAGCAATTAGCAAATCGTTGAATATTAAGAATCTTTTTATAAATAGAAAATTGACAAAAAAAAACCCACTAATTAACCACGGTTAAGATTTTCCAACAAATGAAATATAAGAGAGGGGGTTGAGTTAGGGTTAACACGCGACATAATAGTGAAAACTGAAAAGAGCAGTACTATTGTCTTTGTCGAACTATTTATGTCTCACTTTTTAAAATTTAAAGTTAATTATATAAAATTATATAATTTTATTATTTTTTTTGAATTATTTCCATAACTACACTTTTACTTATTTTTCAAACTTAATATAGTCTATATATTTTTGTTTATTAAAAAAAATACACTTCATCTCTAATTTGTATATATAGTTTTATCACATCAATTCGTAAGACTAGTTTTTCCTTCTTATTTTATGGTATAACCATCTTTATTAAATGCAATTTGTTTTGTAGTCGATTGGATTGTTAGTGGTAAATTGTCTTATGTTTTTTTTTTAACGATTGAGTTAGAGTTTTAGCGTGGTTTCGTTTTGTCAGAGATTAGTTTTTTTTTGTTACAATTCTTGATGCGATTTCGTTGTTTTTTTTTTTTGTAAATAACATTAAACTAGATTTGGAAGATCCTGAATAAAATCTACAAAAGAATTTATACAAATTATAGTATACCTGGAATATCTGAAATAAATAAACCAAGAGAAAAAAAAAGTAGAAAACACGGATCTAGAATTTGAAAAGAAAAATAAAACAACCATGTGAAACAATACAATTAATAAGTACTAATTAAACATTATAAATATGAGATCGATATCTGAAATAAAATATAAACAAAAATAGTAATAAATCCATAAATATTAAACATAAAAACATGATATCAAAATACATTTTTTAAAAAATCAAAATTGTTTGTCTGTTTAAGTAATTTGATGAAAGGAAAAAAAGAATACAAAATAATTTAAAAATTGGGATATAAATAGTTCAATGATGGCTGTTTCAATAGCACATCTCTAGTGAAAATACATTCGAAGAACCAAAAAGTGTGTACCCCCACCTATATTTTATTATTGTTTTGTCTGATTTTGTTAATTGAGATGGTCTATCTCTAGGTTACGGTGTTTTGACAAAAAGTCCAATTTTAGGGGATTTTATTTATTTATTTATGATGCAGATCGGATTGTAAACTTCTATTTGGACCGTTTGGAGCATCCAAAATGGATCTAACTTTATGGGATTACATCTTTCACATAAGTGTATACCCCCACATATATTTTATTATTGTTTTGTATGATTTTGTTAATCGAGAGAGATCTGTCTCTAGGTTATTGTGTTTTGACAAAAAGTCTAATTTTGGGGTTTTTTTTAATTTATCTGTGATACAGATCGGGTTGTAAACTTGTATTTGAGTCGTTTGGAGCATCCGAAATGGATCTAACTTTATGAGATCACGTCTTTCTCATACGAGTTCAAAATCGTTATTATAATATGTTTTCGGAAAGCTTAAGATGAGCTATAAGATTTATGATGGACACTTCGTCTCCCGTGATCAAGGCCTAAGAAGGGGTTCAAAAAACATCGTTTACCTTGTCATCCGAAGACTTTTAATTTCTTACACGGTAGGTTTGGGATTGTTTCCCAATTTAGTGGAGATGTTTTAGGAGTTTTAGGTTTAGTTTCTCTATCTATTTATTCGGTTGTAATCGTTTTGTTATGATTAGAGTCAAATAAAATTAAAACTTCTTGATTAGTTTAAACTCAATTTATCTTTTATTTACCGTAATAGATTACGGAAAATTAGAAACCCTTGTGTTTCGAACTTGTATGACTTCCGTTTTGGTATGTATCAATTTGGGAGAGAAAAGAGGGGCTCAAAAAGAAAAAAATAATCGTGCAGGTCTCTCTTGTGGTGGCGTCTCTATGATTCAAATTTTCCTTCAAACCAAGAAACTCTCTTCAAATTCAGGTAATTTGACTCTTCACTCAATCTGGGTTGAAAATTCTTATTATTTAATTGATATTCGTAAACTGATCATAGATTATGGTAGTGCCAGTAATATATTTGATGGGTTGTTTGTGATTGTTTTAGTTGAGATTGATTGATTGATTATTTCATGTACATAGATCTATAAATGATAGACGTGTTTTGATTTTGTATGATTTCGTCTGTGTGTTTATCGTTTTGTTTAGTAAATTAGTAATTACCAGCGCAGTTGGTCATTTATGAGGTTCAGTGAACCGAAATTGTTTATGGAACTATAGTTTTAAAATATTCACATTTTCCGCAATATATCTGTTGATATTTCCAGAATTTAAGAGTATGAGGTGAAATATCTTTTCTGCAAAATTATTGAAAATATCCGTAAATGTAAACTGAAAAATTAATGATATTTCATGATATTTTTATCTATTTTTGTTTTGTTTATATATAATATATTTCTTTAATGGAAGATTTTGAATGTTATACTGCTTGCATCTATCTCTATATATATATATATATAGTTGTTAGATATTATATGTACTTTAAATGTATGTTTTTTTTTGTTAGATTATTGATTACTTTAACATTTTTAAAATTTCATTTAAAAAGTAAATGTTTTAAATCATATTTCCATACTATTCGTAAATTTTACATCAATATCACATCAAGATCCATCAGTATTTCCATTAAATCGTAGTACTGATATATCCGTCAATAAATATATTGTCATCCTTAAATAGAACTAGTGTTCCGTTTGAAATTTTTTGTTAATGATTTGATGAACTCTATGGTGACCCCGATTGTATTATGTAAATGATGGTTTAAATGGTGAATTCCATAAGTGATTTTGTTGTCTGACTTTGTCTTTTAAGTTGTTGCCTGTGGTTGTTTAACGTCTTGTTCTTCTCAATTTGATACGAAATGTTTTGGTAGAATGTCCCTGATTGTGTGGTTCCTCTTTTGTATTGTTTATATACACTTGTCTGTTAAGAATTCGGGTTTTTGACGTGAAAAAACTAACTGAAGAAGAAGTGGAGTGCAATAAAGATGAGGGCACCAGGGCTAAAGAGATTGCTGAGAAGAAGTTTACTGCAAAGGACATTGCGGGAGCAAAGAAATTTGCAATGAAGGCCTGGACTTGAGGGTATTCCTGGACGTATATATTTCTGCAGAGAACAAAGTAAATGTGAGAAAACAGCAGAGGAAGCTGGCTCCCCGATAGGAGCAGAAGGAGCGTTTAATAAGTTCATTTTAGAGGCATGGAGCTTGTTGTCCAACAAGGCTAGGAGGGGGGCATATGATCAAAAACAGGAATGGAAAAGCGTTTCAAAATGTTTCAACAAATGACCACCCGCAAACCAAACCAAGTGCAAAGGCTCCAAAGAGTACGCCTCGAATGCTGCTTCATCTCATAAGCCCAAACCCACAAGAAGCAATACGACTATACGAGTTATATTTCAAAATTTTAACTTTCCCATTGAATTTTGTTATGACAAAGGGTTGCACGTTAATTACTAATTGGGGTCATTTATTTGAAGCACCATATGAATAATTATTGGTCTTATTTAATTTTAAGAATATTTTAACTTTCCTTTATTAAGAATTATTCCATATGAATCTGATCCATTGGATTTGATTGGATGTAAGTGTTTTACAATTGAATCATATCATATTGGATCGAATCGAATTTTGCTCTCAGATTGGATTATATCAAATTATAATTTATCCGATCTAATCGGATTAGATCGGATCTTAGAGCATGACAAGTCCACCGGATTCGATCCGCCACACACTCCTATTAAAAGTAATTTTCAAACATGAACTATAAAATTTAGAAGGAAACAAATCACAACTTTTATAGAGAATTTTTCAAATTTTCTTTTAATTAAATGGGGTCATTCTCCTTGCGGTCACTCTTGCCTCTGTCATTGGTTAGGATGAAAGAGAATAATTTCAAAATATTTTGTAAAAATAATAAGAATAATACGACTATGATGTAAATCATGATATAATACGATATGATTACAATGTAAACACTAAAACTGAGCAGGCACATTGGGGGGTGCATGAAATGAGAAAAAACAAATACAAAGCATTATTGGGTTTCTTCTAGAGATTCCATACTTGTCAGATTGACAAGTGAAAATGAACAACACTCACATTTTCAACTGTTGAGAAACACACACAGAGACACAGACAGTCGCACAAGACACAGTAACAGTAGTTCTTCTGTTGTTGTCAACCTGTTTATTAGTAGACAATAAATAAATAAATAAAATGGCTTCAAGTTAACTTTGATCCAGTTTGATATTGTTTTCTCAACTGCTTTTGGGGTTAAAAGTGATTCTGAACCTAAGACAGGGTGTTTGGTAAAATTGTTGAGAAGTGTTTTTGGTCACTTTTAGCTTCTCCTAACTGAGTTTTTGAGAAGCTATAAATACATGCTCTTGGATTTTGGTTTATGTTTTTAGAAAACGCGCTACAGTGATATTAAATGAAATTTTACTAACTTTCCAACTTTGTCCTTACCTTTAATGAAATTTTTTTAAAAAATAGACTTATATTTTTGTAAAAAAAAATGTTGTCATAACTGTATAAAAAATTTGGGATAATTAATTCAATAAAGTAGAATAAAAATGAAATTAAAAAATAAAGTAGAATAAAATAAAGAAATAAAGAAATAAAGAAATAAAGAAATTTGTCTAATTAATTAAATAAAGTATAATAAAAAATGGGGCTAATTAATTCTATAAAGTACCATAATTATATAACACTTAACACTAAACATAAATAAACAAGAAAAATGTAAAGTATAGTACATTAGTACCATTTAGATGTCTACGTTCTTTTAGTAATTTTATACACTCACAACACTTTTTATTTCAGTTTACTAAACACATTGAAATTACTTTTAGTTCTCACAGCACTTTTGAAAATCAGTTTACCAAACACTCAGCTGATTCTTCCCACAGCAATTCCCCCCACAACAATTTCAAAAACACTTCTCCCCACAGCACAGCAATGCCAAACTGAGCCTTTAACCGGGTCGGGCTTTTATCTGGAAAAGAGTTGGAACTCAACTATAGCTAAATTAAGTGCCCCCACACACATGCAATTATTAGTCTTCTTCATAGCACAGCAGCTGACAACATCACCATACATATAACAGTATAACACCACCACCACTTTAGCTGTTTGGAGAATATGAAACTGACCACCCACTGAGAAGTGAGAAGAATCGAAACAGGTGTTGAAATCACTCACTAGTCACTACTACATTTGTTGAATTGGATTAGAGTTTCTTCAACAATTCAACCAAAGCTATATAGCAACACAGAACATTAGCAGTGCCTAGACTAGACCCTTCAAAACTAGCCCAAAAATTGTCTCATTGGAGCACATTTACATTTCAGCTAGAGAATTGAGAAAAGCACACCACTTTCCCTTAAACTTGGAAGGCAAAAAAAAAAAAAAAAAAGGCTTGGGGTACCACTGTACCAGTAACAAGTCACAGCCAAAGTAATTAAAGCTTTAAGTAATTGAAGGTCCAGCTAATTAATTACCCAAGAACCATTGCATCTGTAGAGAAATAGTCACCATCTACATCACATGAATTAAAAAGCCAAAACTCTCTCAGCTGGTTGACCTTGAGATGCAAAATATATAAAGAAACACACATATGCATACATGATACATCCAAACATTGACCAAGAAAATTTAAATAATGATTTCTCTCACAAAAAGCCCCTCATTAACATAGAAGGATTATGTTATGTTGTTAATATATAAAGTTTTGGGAAACACAACTAGCTGTCCAAAGTACAATCAGACTTATAAAAAATATAACATCATTAATGTTCCAAATTAAAAGCATTAATGTTCCAAATTAAAAACATGTTTACTAATTGGAAATAAAAATTAAAGGAAGAAACTTGATTCCTTGAATAAAAGGGAATTCAGTTCCATTTCCGATAGACATTTATTAATTCTTAATTTGTGTGTGGAGTCCATGTAACTTAATTCCTAATCGTTTTTTGTACACATTGTAGTCACAAATAAAGAATTAGTTTTCCTTTCTTTTGTTAAGATTCTTGATAAGTAAAAACGTCCAGAGGAGTTATAACTTGTAATCAACTTAATCATGGGTCTTTAAAATCTCAATACTCATTCTCAGCCAACCAACAACCAACTCATTACCCAAAAAAAAGAGTAGAAAAAATGTAGAAGAATCATGAAGAATATACCTGGGATCTGGATATAACAGATTTGGGCCATTTTGAACAAAATTTCCAAGTTTTATGAAGAGAACACATCAAAAGATTTTCAGCAAAACTAGTTCTCAATTTATTTCTAAACTTTGCCTAAAGTTTTTCAATGATGGGTTGTTAATAAAATTATATATTAAAAAAAGAATTCTAAACATACTTTATTAATAGTATTGAAGTGACACCGTTTAATATGGTGTAGTGATAAAAGTGTTGATTTCACCATTTAATATGGTTTAGTTATAAAAATATTGATTTCACGTTTGAATCGCCGTAACTATACGAGATATCAAAAAATATATATATCGAAGTCTCACACAAATTAGAGTTTCCAATTATGTAGAATTTGCAGTGTCAATGGGTTGAGCCCATTTTTTGAAAATCCAGCAGCCCACTTCGAGTTTACTAGTCTTACAAATTTGCAGATAAACCCCTTAATAACTTCCTTTATTTTTGTTGTTGAACCACTAAAAATGGAAATAGAAACACCCCACCCCACCTAACAAAACTAGACTTGTAATTGTATTATTTTCATGTGGTCCAAAAATTGCCCCATTACATGTTACTAATTTACTATCAATATAAAAATGAAATTGCATCGTAACAACCGTATATTATCACGTGGATTAAGAGATGACTGATGGATCACGTGATAATTTAAAAGTTATATGGAGAAGGATTTGAACTTCAAAGTTCAACATTTATTGAAAAATGTGGTTATCATATGTTATATTTATGGTCACATCATTATTCATCTAGCGGATGACGTGCTCAACATTATTTATACGTGTTGTTATCATAGGTTATATTTATGGCTATATCGTCACTAACCTAATCAGATGAGAATTTTAGAAAGAGTAGTGTTTAATTAAATATGGATTATAGGAAAAAGTGCATAATCTTAGTGTTTATATGATAACGTGTCCAAAATTGGTTTAATTTTAATAACTTTAACCTATACTTTTTTTGAAGGACCGGTTTTTATTTTAAGTATTATACTATTACGTAAATTTAAGATTTTTTTAGGAGAAATTCGAATTAAAAAATCAAAATAACTCAATATTTTTTACTAGTATTTTTTATCGATCATAAAATACATAGAAGTTGGGTTAAGTATGAAGAAAATGGTTATACACTCTACTATAGTTAGTAATATACTTAACTATAGTTACTTATATACTTAACCATGGTTAGATATAATATCCAATCATAGTTAATTTAATACTTAACCATGGTTAAATTGTCTAGGTAACCACAGTTAAGTTGTGTGTAGGTTATAGGTCAAAAAAACCACAACTTATAGTTACCTCTAGTTTATGTGGACCCAACTTTAGCTTTAAGTATTCATTTTTTTTTTTCTAAAAAAGAATAAAAAAGAGAAACCATTAGCAATTAGCATATTATTGAATATTAAGAATCTTTTTATAAATAAAATAAGAAAATTGACAAAAAAAATTTATTTTGTTAAAATAAAACACCCCACTAATTAACCATGGTTAAGATTCTCCAACAAATGAAATATAAAAGAGGGGGTTGAGTTAGGGTTAACACACAACAAAATAGTGAAAATACATTCGAAAAACCAAAAAGTGTATACCCCCACCTATATTTTATTATTGTTTTGTGTGATTTTGTTAATTGAGAGAGGTCTGTCTCTAGGTTATGGTGTTTTGACAAAAAGTCCAGTTTGGGGGGATTTTTTTTGATTTGGGAGAGAAAAGAGGGGCTCAAAAAGAAAAAAAATTCGTGCAGGTCTCTCTTGTGGTGGCGTCTCTGTGATTCAAATTTTCATTCAAACCAAGAGACTGTCTCTTCAAATTCAGGTAATTTGACTCTTCACTTAATCTGGGTTGAAAATTCTTATTATTTAATTGCTATTCGTAAACTGATCATAGATTATGGTAGTGCCAGTATTATATTTGATGGGTTGTTTGTGATTGTTTTAGTTGAGATTGATTGATTGATTGATATATTTATTTATTTATTTCATGTACGTAGATCTGTAAATGATGGTCGTGTTTTGATTTGTATGATTTCATTTGCATGATTTCGTCTGTGTGTATATCGCTTTGTATAGTAAAATAGTAATCACCAGCTGAGTTGGTCATTTATGAGGTTCAGTGAACCGAAATTGTTTATGGAACCATTGTTTTAAAATATTCACATTTTCCGTGATATATCCGTCGATATTTCCAGAATTTAAGAGTATGACGTGAAATATCTTTTCTGCAAAATTATAATGGAAATATCTGTAAATATATGCGATATATACGTAGATGTAAAGAGAAAAATTGATGATATTTCCAAATATTTTTTATCTATTTTTTTGTCTATATATATATATATTTTTTTTTTTTAATTTGATGTAATATATTTCTTTAATGGAAGATTTTGAATGTTATACTGCCTGTGTGCTTGATATTCATGTATATACCATATAGTTGTTAGATATTATACGTATTTGAAACACGTGTGTTTTTTTTGGTTAGATTATTGATTACTTTAACATTTTTAAAATTTCATTTAAAAAGTAAACGTTTTAAGCCAAATTTCCATACTTTCCGTAAATTTTACATCAATATCCGTTGATATTGGTATGTTCATCGATATTTCCACCAAATCGTAGTATTGATATTTCCGTCAATATGGATATTGTCATCCTTGGATGGAACTAGGGTACCGTTTGGAAAATTTTGTTAATGATTCGATGAACTTTATGGTGACCTGATTGTATTATGTAAATGATGGTTTACATGGTGAATTCCAGAAGTGATTTTGTTGTCTGACTTTGTTGTTTAAGTTGTTGCCTGGGGTTTAACATCTTGTTCTTCTCAGTTTGGTACGAAATGTTTTGGTAGAATGTCCCGGTTGTGTGGTTCCTCATTTGTATTGTTTATAGTGTCTGTTAAGAATTCGGGTTTTTGATGTAAAAAAAAAATGCTTAATTCGTATAGTTGAGTTCTGGGGCGACTTAGATTTTGCGGGTGGCCTTAGTCTCTATCAACAGACAGGATACAGTGAAGACTGAAGAACTGGAAGGAAAATGGAGTGCAATAAAGATGAGGCCACCAGGGCAAAAGAGATTGCTGAGAAGAAGTTTACTGCAAAGGACATTGCGGGTGCAAAGAAATTTGCAATGAAGGCCCAGAATTTGTATCCTGGACTTGAGGGTATTCCTCAGATGTTGGCGACACTGGATGTATATATTTCTGCGGAGAACAAAGTAAATGGGGAGTCAGATTGGTATGGAATACTTGGTGTAAATCCGCAAGCTGATGATGAAACGGTGAGAAAACAGTACAGGAAGCTGGCTCTCATGCTTCACCCCGATAAGAATAAGTCTATAGGAGCAGAAGGAGCGTTTAAGTTCATTTCAGAGGCATGGAGCTTGTTGTCTGACAAGGCTAGAAGGGGAGCATATGATCAAAAAAGGAATGGAAAAGTATTTCCAAAGGTTTCAGCTGCAAGTGGGGGTACGTCGGCGTCACCAGCGACAAATGGCTTTTACAATTTCACCAAACCAAGTGCAAAGGCTCCAAAGAGTACGCCTCGAGCAGGTCACTCTTCGAACGCTGCTTCATATCATAAGCCCAAACCCAATACCTTCTGGACTGTGTGCCATCGATGCAAGATGCAATACGAGTATCTCAGAGTTTATCTGAATCATAATCTCCTATGCCCCAACTGTCACGAGCCATTTTTGGCAGTTGAAACAGCTCCACCTCCTTCAAATAGTTCTAAATCCCCATGGAACTTTTCACAGCAGCGCCAGAACTCAAACTATCAAGCTGGTAATAAAAACACAGGCAATTCTGGAAGGAATAATGCTACAGCCCCCAATGTCGGAGCAGGGGGATTTGGTAATACCGATTCCCATAGCCAATCCAACTTCCAGTGGAATCCGTTCTCTAAGACAGGAGACCCTTCTGCTGCTGCTAAAGCTGCTAGTGTTGTTCAACAGGCATATGAGAAAGTGAAGAGAGAACGTGGAGAGGCACAGGCATTTACTAAAAGAGAGGAGGCCAACCGGAAAAAGCATAATAATGCCTCTAAAAGGTCGAGTGGTGTTTCTACTGGGTACTCCAGTTCTGCAAAGAGAAGAAAAGGCATGGAGGATGTTATTGCTGGCAACAATGGAAGTAATATTACTAATCAAATGGGTTTGGGAAATGGAGGAGCTGGTGCAGCTAATATTTCTGTATTACAAGGTAATCAAACAATTAGGGTCAATGGAATTACTAGACCCAACAACACAAAGGAAGTATCCCAGCCCAATATTCAAAATCTGCTGATGCAGAAGGCTAAAACAGAACTTTTCAAAAAGTTCAATGACTGGAAGTCGGGTACTGCAGCTAGAACTTCATTCAAAGAGGAAGGCAACGGCACTGAAAAAACTAATGGGAAAGGAGAAAAACATTCTGTTAACAATGGTTCTCCTGATCCAACCAGGTCTAGTGAAATTGTGGATGAGAAAACTGGAGTCCTAGGTATCAAGTCTTTCCCTGGTAATTCTTGTGCCAGTGCAAAAGAAGAAACTGTGGAAACCTTATCCATAAATGTCCCAGATCCAGATTTTCACGATTTTGACAGGGATCGAAGTGAAAGGTCTTTTGGAGATAACCAGGTGTGGGCAGCATATGACGCTGACGATGGAATGCCTAGATACTATGCCTTGATTCACAGTGTGATTTCTTTGGATCCATTCAAGATGCGCATAAGTTGGCTTAATTCAAGAACTAACTCTGAACTGGCCCCGCTGAACTGGGTGGGTTCTGGTTTCACGAAAACTTGTGGTGATTTCAGAGTAGGCAAACATGAGACCACCAACTCTCTCAATTCCTTCTCTCACAAAGTTCGTTCGACAAAAGGACAACGTGGTGCCATTCGTATATTTCCCAGAATGGGCGAGGTGTGGGCTGTCTATAGGAATTGGTCCCCTGACTGGAATGAGCTGACTGCGGATGAAGTTATCCACAAGTATGACATGGTGGAAGTACTTGAAGACTTTGATGAAGAACTCGGTGTGACTGTTACTCCCCTGGTCAAGGTTGCTGGTTTTAAGACAGTGTTTCATCGGCACTTGGACCCCAAAGAAGTCAGGAAGATTCCTAAAGGAGAGATTTTTCGGTTCTCCCATCATGTGCCTTCATATTTGCTTACGGGTCAAGAGGCCCCAAATGCTCCAAAAGGTTGCAGGGAGCTAGACCCAGCAGCTACTCCTGTAGAACTTCTCCAGGTAATAATTGATGTTGAGGAAGACGAATTAATGGAGAATGAGGAAAAAGTTGAGGAAGTAAATATAGAGGAGAGTGCGGAGAAATCTACCAATGAAGAGACAACAGAAAAATTGGAAAAGGATAGGGAAGTAGGGGCATGTAATACTGAGGAAGTAGATATTGTAGAAGATAGTGAAGAAACTGACAGAGGCGGGAAAGAGGAGAACTCTGATGAACACCCAGTTAGTTGAGTTCGTTTTCTTTTTTGTCTGATATGATTTGGAGTTTATCGACTTTGTTACATTGGAAAGTGAATTATTGCTTTTGAGCATCCAAATCTGCCTAATGGTAAATTGAAGTTTACATGAAGTGACCCGGGATCTGTCTCTGCAACTTGAAGATATTTACCGAGGTGAATTCACATGGTTTCGGATAATTCATGCAGCTAAAATGCTGTAAGCGCACTCTACAATCTGTTCATGCAAAATGGAACACCATATTCAAGGGTTTGGCGGGTGAGGATCATTTATATTGAATCCAAAAGCTTTCTTTGAAGAACATCATTTTGTTGTCAATACATGGGCGTGCTTACTAGTGAGCTGCAACTCTCTCTCTCTCTCTCTCTCTCTCTCTCATTTGACATTGGTTTTATCTTTTTAATTTTCATTTTCTTACATATTACTGTTACAGAATTGCATGTTCTTTCACCCATGTTTGTAGAGCTGTACTGTTATTACTTCTGATCATAGATCAAATAATAGGGTAGACCATGATTTGATCTTATTTTAGAATTGAATGATGTTATGGACCAATAGTACATTACTATAAAGTTTATGATTTGCAATGACATTTTTCTATTTTTCCCTATATTGTGCATTTGTGCTAAAGTTCAATTTTATTTATTGTTTTGTTTGACTTCCATACATTATTTAGAGGTCCACCGAGTACATATTATCCATTATAGGTTTCATGCAAACATTCACGGATTCGTTTTGGGTCGTGGATATTTCAATATCAAGATCCCCCGTTGTTAGCCAACAACGTGAAATGGGACAAACTCACCCTTTCAAGACCTAACAACATCATTGATAGTCAATCAATCACAATGACTCTGCATGTCTTTACGTTGAGAGTTGGGTTCCAAAACTCTATTTGTGTTTTGCAGTCCTGGCTCATTTTCAAGGTCTTGAGCTTCACAGACTTAAGTCTCATTGACATGAGTAGTCTAGACGCATCTCTACGAATAATAATCAGTGTTTCTAGGTCATGTTCTCGCTCATATACATAATATGAGTGACCACTTTTGATATGGGAACCATTTGGTCTTGCATATGATCTTTAAAAATTCGTGATTGGGCAAGGAAACGGGTGTTTTTGTTCGAGGCTTTAGTTGTGATGTTGAAAACAGAAACTTAGAAACCAACATAATGAAGTTGACTGAGATATGGCTGACTAGTAATGCTACATTTATCACAGAAACTTTCCTCATGATTGTTGTAACAGAGTTTATAATTCACAGTTTAATCTTATTTTTAACACTAGTAAAGTGATTGTGTACTAGGGATACGACTTTCACATTTGCTTATTAAATGTTAAATTGTGGAGAGACCCCTTTTTGAAATTTATATTTCGAATTATGCTTGCAACAGTTGATCTCTACTTTTCACTTTATTGGTATCATATTTTTAAAAAATATAAACAATTTTGAACGAGTATAATTGCATGATCATGAACTGTTCTCCAAAATTGTAAATTAACGGAGGCATGCGAATTCAATTGTGCCGGCCACCCACCCACCAATGCCATAACCGCGTCAATGAATGAATGTAGGTGTTATTATTGGTTTAATAATAAGAAATGCTTCCGTTTGTATTTGAGAGTTGCAAAGAACGTTACCGTTAATGCACAATTAATTTAATTCAATTCTTGAATTTTTCCATTTTATTTAATAAATAAATTATAGATGTATAAGTGTATTCAATCTAAAGTTTCTTAGGGTTTATTGGATTTGTTTTGTCTTTCCGTATGAATACAGTATTCATACCGAAAGATAAAAATGTCTCTTTTAAAAAAAAAAAACTATATTAATACAAGACTTTTGTTTATATTAATCATATTAATGAAAATTTGATATTATAAAAAAAAGTGATTTTTTTTTTATTTGCAATGGGTTTAGGGCATTGTTAAACTTTTTTTTTATTAATTTTAATTATCAAAGTCAATTATTGGGTTTTTGATATTGTTAATTTCAATACATTATAAAAGTCAAATCTACCGAAATCTAAGAATCGGATAAGATTTGTTATAGGCATTTATGTTTATAAATCCATTGGATTTCATAACATAACCAAAATTTACAAAATCAATGAACTTTTTGAATATACCTATATATTTTTGGATTTATGAATTAAATATACGTAGATTTATTTGGATTTCTGAATTGAATACATCTGATTTACTTGGATTTTAATGAAATCTTACAAATCGGAATTGAATTCTCCAAACTTGATAAGGGTCGTTTTTAAAAAAAAAAACTGAATATGGACTGAACTATAAACTTAAATGACATATTTGTTTTTTCTTTATATTCAACACGTTTGTTTTTTAAGTAAAATTATCTGAAAATAAATATTTTTACATTTATACCCATGTTAAACAATTATACATATAATATATAATAAAAACAATTCAAAAATAATAAATATATATGAATACATATGATCATGATCTTCTTCTTCGAATACAAAAAAAAAATTATTAAGAAAAGTAAAGGTTTTTTTTTTTCAAAAAGGACCAGCAGGAAAAGCCACACAAAACATTGTATATATACATCATTATAATATCAAAATAAAATATTGAGGTTAAACACTAAGAGAAGTAATTACGATTTTTTATTTATTTTTAAAGCTATTTAAAATAAGCAATATATAAAAATAAAGATTTTTATACCCATGTTTAATTATGATGAAATTGGAAATATATTATATGTAAGAGATAATATCAGAAGAAAATATTTTGGATTGTATTTAATATAATTAAATGATTTGCAATTAAGTGAAAATTCATGGCTTTTTACTTTTTATTTTAAGTTATTTTTTAATATTTTTAAATTGTTTAACCACTTAAAAAAACAAACAAAACAACTTAATAATTATGATACAAATCTGTTAAGTTTTAAGTGAAAAAACAAACGACCCTTTAGTTTAGATATATTTATTTTTCATTTATTAGAGGAAAGAATTTAAGTTTTTTACCCTATAGGACTATAGGTTATGACTATGTATGTAATTTTTTAAAAAATATATTTTATTTATTTCATAGTTAATTTTTTGTTATGGATAATTCAATTGTATAGTAATATTGAACATCCTAACACATCTAATAGGTGATATGTCACTTAATGGATATATATATATTAATTATAATTTATGTCACTTAATTATAAAAATAGTGGGATTATATTGGAGATGTGTAACGTTACTTTTTTATAACAACTACAAAAAAAATGAATTAGTTGTCCGAACGTGTCAATTTTTTTTTTCAAACGTGTCAATTACACTCCTCACAACTTCACACGTTCGAATAAATTTGGATAAATATTTCAAACATATTGCCACTTGACCCCAAACTTGTATATCCCTAAAAAGTCTTACGTGGACCGATTACCCCAATAATACCACGACGCGTGTCTCGTACGACGTGTCAAGTCCAATCACAATGACAGCTGTGACGTCACGCTCGGAGGACAAATCTATATTTACAAGTACTATATAGTATATATATTCACGCGTAATTGAAGGAGAGTGACCCGAAATAAATACAAGTCGATCGATCGAGAGTGATCGAAGTCGCCGGAAGAGTCGGTTAACAGAGAGAGACTTCTTTCTTTCTACGCTTTTTCTTTTTTCTTGCCGCCGCCGCCACCACCACCACCACCACCACCACCACTGTTCCCTGCAACCGGATCTTCTTGCAATAATGGTAATTTTCCGTTTCGTTTATCTGTTGATTTTTTTTTTTTTTTTGTAGATGTGGTATTTGATCACCGGCTCGTCCTAGATCTGTTGTGAAATTTTGTTTTGTTTTCAAGGATTGGTTAGGGTTTGTAGATCGGTTGTACTTTGTTTCACACAGATTGTAATTGCGTGTTATATATATATATATATATATATATATATGATTTTGTTGAATTTTTTAGTTTCTGTGAGCAAATTTTGTTGATCTTGACGGTGTAGTTCCAATCTGGAGGCTGATATTACTATAATTATATGTGAATATAATAATTGTTTGTTATTTTTAATTATTTGTTAATAATTTTTCTGATCTTGTCGGTGTTAGAAAAGAAAAATTATGATGATGGTCATGGATTTATTTTGTAGATACCGTATCTTGATTCATGAATATCTATATGCGTGCAAATGTTTGTTTAAATTGAATTAGTCTGTGAAATTCGGCTTTCAAAAAGAGGATTCGATGTGTATTGAGAATTTAGAAATTTAGCTTTCAATTCTTATTTTGTAATTTCATCCTAATATCTTTGTTTGATCGAATCGTTGTTGTGTTGTGTAGACAAAATCAAAGCGTCTTGCAGTTAGGAAGGTGGACAAGTTCGAGAAGAACATTATGAAGAGAGGTGCTGTGCCCGAAACCACCGTCAAAAAGGGCAAGGACTATCCTGTTGGCCCTGTTCTGCTTGGCTTCTTCGTATTTGTCGTCATTGGATCATGTGAGTTTTAACCTTCTTTTAGCAATTGACTAGTTCAAAGTAGTGTTTTTCATATTTTACAATGCGAGTCTTGTTCATCCCATTGAACTACTTGTTGGGAGGTTTAGCTTAGCATCAAATTGCCTTGTTATGTTGTGATATCAGTCTTAATGGTGTAGTTAGTATATACATACTTGGTAATCAACACAACTCGTGCAAGGCAATTAAATGACCTTATCGAATATTCGGGATATGTGAACTTTTGATTGGGTTCTAGAGTCTGCATTGTGATTTGGATTTGAAGCGTACCATTGCTTTCATTTTTTATATTCCTGAACAATCGAAGGATACTCTGATGTTTTTTCGTCCGAGTTACCTGGCTCCTGCGACGATTACTGATCGTGATTTTCATTATCTTTGGTGACAGCTCTTTTCCAGATCATCAGGACGGCTACAAGCGGAGGGATGGCATAAGTAATTCGCTGATATACTGAGAAATGGCAGCCAGCAGCAGATGTTAACCTCCTGTATTATGTCATTTGAGCTTTTTGCTGTTTAGTGTTTAGGAAAATTGATGATACATTTACAAGACTTAGTTTTTTGCTCTGTACTGTGAAGAACTCCGTTTTTTCTTTAATAATGAAAGACTCCCGCCCCGTTTACTCAGTTATCGTTTTCATTCTCTTTGTTCCTCAAGTGGATAGAATAATTGACGTTTAATTTTGTTGAAATTAAGTGCTTTGAAACTCCCAAGTAGAATGGATGAATTGAGATTATCTTGTTTCCGAGAAAAAATTGAGTCCACGGTGAATTATTGAATGGTTCATCCGACCATTCACTGATATATGGGTGCCGTATGTGATTTTCTTACCACACGTTTTATCTCGAGTGGTGCTCCACAGAAAGCTTTTACGATCTTTGATGCAGCAACAAACACAGATTTTGGTTTATTTCTGTACACTCTTAAAACACTTTCAAACCAGGCAATCAATTTCTTTTTCAATAATTATTTGTCATCCGAAGAACCGATTCCCAAATTTAAGCAGAGAATTGACTGAGTTCTCCTTTTCTTTCGACTCTCTAAGGTTTTGTTTGGTAAGGGGAGGGATGGAGGGAGAGTTTTGGTTGGAGAGGGAAGAGAAAAGGAAGGATCTCTCCTCCATTTGGACCCACCAAAAACAATTCTTCCATAATCCTTCTATCGTTGAAAAGATGGAAGAGAAATGACATTAATACCTCTTAATTTTTTATAGTAAATTTATAAATTATATATTAATCCACAGCATAATTGACAAAATTCAAATACTAAAATTTCTTTTCCTAAACCTGCAATGCAGTGGAATCTTACGAGTTACGATTGATTAATTTTACAATAAAAATAAATAAACTTCTCAATTTCGAATGTGTTCTTAAATTAAAAGTTATTCATCCACAAGTTTGTACATCAAAAAGAAAAAGACCGATCACCATACATCCCATGGTATAAGGTAACTTCATTATAACAACAGAATTTTGGGCTGAAGACGAAACTGGTAACAAGAGCTTGCGTACAACGCAGATACCAGATGGAAAAAAACCCATCACGAACAGGCCAATGCTGCCGGAAAACTGAATGGACAAAAAACTAAATTAGGCCATTGCAGTCAGGCATGGGTGAAAGGCAGTACCGCAAGCTATCCATTGCCGCTTCCTCCCACGGGGTACCATGCATCCAGGAACCTTTAACCATTCCCTGCTCATCACATTGTACGTAACAAGACGGTTCATTTGTTTCGATCTCAGTGACAACATGAGCAAACCTTTGTTGCCCAAGCAAGTCATCCTAACGTGCTTCCCATAAAAGTCTAAGCACCATATGTTTGGCATTCTGTCAACCTCCTTCCACAAGAGAGTCATTTTCTGTAGCTCCCATATGCACACGCATGTAGCGGCATTTTTGGTCAGCAATCCCACGAGCATGATCCGTCCCCCACACTCTGCAAGTGTGTGGTCGCTCAAATGCAGTGGAGCTGGGATTATGAACTGCTTCCACATCCCAGTAACCACATCGTACGACACTATCCCTTCAGGATCATACCGCATGAAATAGAGTGTGCTGTCAATTGAAACTGCTTGTGACCGGAAGTTCAGTGATAGTGGCAGTTTCATATTTGACGGCATGCTTCCAGGTCGTGTCCATAAGTTCTTCAGAGAGTCATAAACTTCATACTCTCCGTCACACCCTACCCATAGGATCTTGTAGCCACCACTTGCTGAATTTCCATTGAGAGTCATGCCCACAGCGACGCGGGACCAGACCTTGACTGACCTAGCAGGCAACTCTTTGAAAGATTGAGTGAGAGGGTTGCATACATAGAAGTTCCTATGACCAATGTCAAGAAAGCACACCAAACCCCCTGCTGAAGCAACTGGTAAGATTATCATCTTTGTGGGCAGTGAAGAAATGGTCGGATGGTGCCATTTCTTAAGGGAAGGATCATACATGGCACCAGACTTCTCATTTTCATGAGTGATGGTGTAAAACCAGGGGGTGGCTTGGGGGACTTGGGCACAATGCTGGGAGAAACTTTGAGAAGTCAGCAAGGAATTCCATTTTCGGCAAACAGAGCGGAAGCGGAAAAATGTGGCAACAGGAAGTCTTGCAATGACAGCTTCGAAAAGGTCTTCAGGGAACTCTTTCCATATTTCTTGTTCCATAACCTCAGCTGTACTGGTTGCTCCAGGTAATTTTCCTCGGTTCCGCTCCTTCCGAGATTTCTTGGTTGGTGGAGGTTTAAAAGGTTCCAACATCTTACAGATTCCAGATTTTCCAGCTGCCAGCATTAGACCGTCATAATCATCTGTAGAACTGTCATCAGTGTTGGGGAAGCACCATCTGTGCAAAAATGAATATAAGTCATATATCCCCAATTATGGTAATTTACTTCTCGTGGGCATACTTAATACAATTTAATAAAACAATAGTGTAAAATTGTTAGTTCATCATCAACCATGTTAAAAACTAAGCAAGAAAGCAAAATGACCACCTTGAACCATCAAATTTGGTACATCAAAATTCAAGGACTATATCCATCAAGATGTCACTTAGACGGTTACATTAGATCTAGTGAATTATATGATTTAGATCTAGTGAATTATATGATTTAGATCTAGTGAATTATATGATTCATCATCTTATCTATTGACAACAACACTAGATCTACAAGGTACACAGTCAACTCCATTAGCTAAGCTCTACAAAGCACAAATATTAAGCAATATTATGATATATGCTAAAGTATTTTACAGATCAATATGACATTAAATTTTACAACATGTTACCGGAAAGCACCATCACCGTGAAACAAAACATAAACATCATCTGCTACATGTTTACCAGAAAGCACTATGAAACAAAACATAAAAATTTGCTAATCACCAAAAGATATTCAGGATTCAAATTGCAAAGTGCATATCAAACTATATGCTCCCTCCTACAAGGCAATCCCACCATACTTGTTAATCACATGAAAAAAAGTAATGAGAAACTCAATGGTCGAATTTATCAACAGACATGGCAAGGAAAACTAGTGTTTCTAGCAGAGTATTGACAAGTGTCATGCCCAGATCACAGATAAGCTTTCTTAGGAGTCTGGTTTTATGCAAGGCAACAGGTTTACACAGTAACCATAACTGGTTGGTTAAATACGAAAGAATAAGACACTAGTGGCAAGATTGAGTTTTTTGGAGACTAAAAAAGAATTTGGTAGATGATTACATAATCACAACCCAAGTTGCTTGACATCAGCACAGATTCTTTAAGAGGTTCATGTCAGTGGTGTAAATAGGGTATTGAACTTCACATTGATGATGCCTAACAGCTCTTTGCCAGGAGGGTTGCCAATAAAATCCTGACATAACCCTCCCCCATTTTTATCCAACTCCTCACCAATGCTCCTAAGGTACCAGCTTTAATCATGGACAAATCATATAGGCTGCTGATTTCTGGTAACATTAACACTCGACTGAAAAAAAAGCTATCACATCACAGGATTTGGGGAGACCTTGCCTAGACCTAATACAAAAATAACGAGGTTCTAGAATGCAACATATTTTCAAACCTAAATATCACCAACAAAATTGAAAGTTTTGATAGGTTTATTCAAAAGAATCATGCCAGAAAAGGAGGCAATAATAACTAAGTCTAGAGGTTGACAAAAAAAACAAAGCAATTAAAACCACGTATACTCGAAATTGCTTCCACACAATTAAAATATGCATTGTTAGCACCGCTCCTGATGTTAGTACTTTGTAGAAATATAGAATGGCAACGAAAAACAAATGAAAGGAAAAAGAATGAGGAAAAGACAAAGAAGTAGCCATTTGTTAAGCTTCTTAATACCAATGAGGAAACAACTCAAGAGGCTCTAGTCTCCAAATTGGATTATCACTTCTAAGGAAAACCGCAACTCGATGAACTGACAGAAAGATAACATACTTGAAAGTATGAAAAAACAAAAGTTTTTGTGGCTTTGAAACATGCCATTTTAAATAGCACTTTGCTTTCATCATGACTTAAGCTACTTCAGTAATTGCAAAGTTTCTCCAAAATTCAAAAGGAAACAACTATAACAGGTGTAGAAGGTCTAAACCTTCAACTTAGTAACATCTAAATTGCAAGCAGATTATTCATCCTCATCTTTAAATTTTTTCCGTCTGATAATATTGATCAAACAACATCTACGATGCAGAACAACAAAACCATCCGACTTAATAGTCCATAAAACAGTTTTTTTCTTCAGAATATCCAAGTGAGTCGTAGTAAAATTATTGCACTGTAATACAAATAATTACTCTTCAAGGGCATCATGATGTCTACTTTCAAAACCATGTACATATTTCGAACACCTATTTCATTTTGGACCTTTTTGAAACTGTACCGGATGATTCTGCCAGAATATGCATAATCCAGTTGAAAGTAAAAATCTCAAACAGGAAATTGACCATGCCCATGTATTTGGAAACATGTAGTAGTGAAAATATTCAAATGTACTTCTGTATTGTGGCAGGGAAGAGAGGGAATCCTGGAAAAAGAATGTTAATAATTGACTGTCCATTTAGAATACAAGGGGCCTACCAAACAGATAAATGTGCACAAACCAGCACGCACGTCACAAATTAAGTATAGACATAACTATAATGAAGTTTAGGCGCAAACAACAACTAACGAACACATTTTCAAATTAATTTGAATTCTATTAGTTGCATTTTCAAACAATAACTAATGAATACATGGGTCTACTGGATGGGGTGGCCATGCACCAATTGCTAATTGAAACTCAATAGATATACCCTTTCTCCAAAATTATTTTTTCTCCTTTTACGACTGTACTCTATGTAATCGGATAAATAAGGTGTCATTTCATGGGATATAGATTGGCTCTACATACTCGGATAGATAAGGTGCTATATCAGGCAGGTAATGTTGGCTCTACGTACTCGGATAAATAAGGTGCCATATCAGGCAGGTATATCCAAAATCAAGAACACTTAGAACAAATTTTGGACACATGAATTGTACCTGTACATTCAAAATCTAGCAAAAGTTGGGGCAAAATAATATCATGTATTCATCAAGCAAGTCAATATGAGGAAATAATAAACAAGATATAAGTGATATTTCTGAATTTAACAATGAATTACCAAGAAATGCTAATTGAAACTAAACACACTCTTCGATTCCTTAATAGAAGAAGGAAGCTAAATTAGACAAATAATGAACATATGTATAAACATTAAACACAAATAAAATCATCACATAATCAGTTTCTTCTTTACAAAAAAAAAAAAAAAAAAAAAGAAAGCACGAGAAATCAATTGATTAACAGTATAACAACAATGGCAGGCATCAATCATCCATTAAACCAACGAAACCGAAAAAATAAAAAATCATCAATACAGTCAGATAACTTAACATAAAACCTAAACCGCTAAAAAAAAAAAAAACAGGCGAGTCACAATGCGAAATAGTTGCAGAGAATTTGAAAAGATAAATAAAATGAAAAATGAAAAATGAAAAATAAAATTGATAGAGATCTAAAGACCTGTTGAGGTGATGTTGCTGTTGTTGATAAGATTGAAAATGGAGATGATGATGATGATGATGATGAGGAGGAGGAGGAGGAGGAAGAAGAAGATTGTTGTTGTGATTTGGAGGAAAAGAGCCGTAGAGTTGGAGGAGTTCTTGAAGCTGACCGATGAGCTGCCCGAGCATGGTCAGCTCTTCCATGCCCCGAACCCAACTCTGTCTCTCCCTCACACCACCTCTCTCCAGCTTTTGTTTTAGCTCTGCTGCTCTGGATATACAACCCAAACCAAAACCCGACCCGACCCAGCTTTTGCTGTCTCTGCCTCTGCCTCTGCCGTCTCTCACTCTAATTTCTAATTTTTTTTTCTATCTTGTGTTAATATTCTACTGATCTCTCTCTTATGGGGTGCCTTGTTTGCCCACTCGTCTTTTTCCACGTCAGCTGGCCCATTACCATCATTTCTTGTTATTTTTTTCTAACCCGCACGCTACTTTGTCCTTGTAATAATTCCCATTGATATTTACGGGGACCTATTTCTCACTTTCCGTTTCTGCCCTCGCTTTTTTCATTTATTCTCTTATTTGTCCTTCTATTTCTTAGCAGATTCTCCCTATATTGAGATTATTTTTAGAGGAAAATTGCAAGAACACTCTAAGTCTCCAATTTATATTTTTTTTTGTACGATATCTATTAATTTAGAATCATAAATTTTTTTAAAAGTTTTGTCATTTATAAGATTCAAGCCTTTGAACTATGAGTCATTTAACCAAACCTCAAGTTTATCCATATATTTTATTGCGATTGTTTACAAACCTATAAAACTTTTACTTGAAGTTATATAAACATCTCGCTGCTAATGGCAATTTTTCGGACGTTATTGGTAGATAGATAAAACAGGTTTTTTACCTATCGATAAAATAACATTTTTAATAATTTATATAATAATATTATTTATTTTAAAAAAGAACAGAAAAAAACTCTATCCTGAAGAAGATCGTCACCTTTTTTAATGTAGACAACGTTCTTGATCGTTGGTAGATTTCGGTTGATCGAGTGGCCTTGTTATATCCCAAAAAAAAAACACAAATTGTGAAAAAAAAAATATTATGAGTTAATAGGAAGGGCATTAAAGTAAAAGAAGAAATCCATAGGGGGATATGATTCTATCAACAAAGTGGAATATTTACTTGACCAGAATTCCACGTGTGTGAACGCGAGCTTATGATGGTCAAGGAGACCAATGTCTTTTTGAAATCAAAACAAACTTTACGATAAAATCAACGGCCCAGATTACTTGTCTCAAGGCTCTTTCTTTCTCGTTCCTCTTCTACGCACACGGCATGATTGTCCCTCCACTTTTCCATTCTATGATTATTTTGTTAGAATTACGGAAGTAGCTACTTGACCACCCTTTCACTCAATTGTCCTTTTTACCCCTCCTTCACATCTATTATTTTTGATTTATTTTATTTTTCACTTTTTATAATCAATATTCAACAATTAAATAGGTGAACACAAATTATTATACTAGTACTAAATACTTTTTGATATGAATATAAAGTTATAAAGTGTGACTTATAAAATAGTTAGTCTTTATCATTCAAATATTCATAACGATATTGATTTAATTGAAATTCTGAAATTAATTTTTTTTTATGATATTATAATACGTACCCTGTAAGGGTTCTCATGTTGAGAAACATAAATCCCATACCTTCTTGTTTTTAAGATAAAACTTGAATGGGGTAAGATCAAATTTATTGAAATTAATATCAAAATTCAAATTGATAACACAACACAAAGGGGAGTAACTGCCTATGATTTTCACTAAACTATAATTACTAACTTGTTTTTGGTATTTTTCCATTCCAAAGCACAAAAATTAAAAAGCAAGTTCCACGCAAAAAAATGAAAAAAAAAAAAAAGGTGAAATAATTGAAGTAATTAATTAAACCCACAAAGCAACCATGGAAATGAGTACAAAGCAAGCAGCAACCATCATAAGCTCACACACACCACACACACCACAGTCACAAAGCAATCAAAACACATATAAATCCCATGAGTTGGTCTGCCACGTGGCATGCACTTATAATTCAACCGTGCAATAAATTATTTATATGGTTGTTTAAAGTTTAATTTGTAACTATATAGATTTAATTTGGATATCGATTTTTTAATGAAGAATGACTAGATCTTGAAAAGTTTATTTTTAACTATATAAATATCGATTTTTCAATAAAGAATGACTAGATCTTGAAAAGTTTATTTTTAACTATACAAACCTAGTATGGATACAGATTTTTCAAAGGACGGTGACGGAATCTTGAAATGTTTGTTGTTGTGATTAGCAGTTTTATTAGGGTAACTGTTACCTACACTAATGAAATGGTTGCAGGTAAACTGTCGTAACCTGAAAGTCAAGCTCAATATATCACCAAATACACTTAATTGTTTGCTTCAACGTAGTGCTTGAACAACACCCTCCTCCATCGGGTCTTGCTTGGCTAGACTTTACATTTAATTATGCTGCTGCTCATGAATCATGATTATGAAAATGAAAATTTAGTGAGATTGAAGCCAGAGTTTAATTAGCTTCACAATTTAGAGAATTAAATACAGCAGATTGATAAGCAATTCAAGTAACACCTAGTTTAATTTTCAAGTTTTTGTAAAAGATAGTGGAAATAAAATATTGAGATAAACACCCTCTATTTGTGTACTAATAATTTACACAATCAATAATTTATATTGGGATTGGTTAATATATATACATGAGTTAATTTGATAAATTTGTGTCAGAATTAAGTATAATAAGACAAGTTAAATTTCAAAAAAAAAAAATCCTTTTTTAGTTGACACCATATTTAGAATTCCATCCAAAAACCCAACATGTATAAAGTAATAAATAAATATCTACACTATAAGACATTCCTGTGTATCAAAAATTTTCTTCGAAGCTATACTTATAAGTGCTAACATAATAACATAAATAATAAAGGTATGAAACAATTTTCTTATTTATGTGATGTTTTTGTCTAATATTGGTATTTTACCAAAACCAAAAACTTCCCAAACTTTGGTAAGCTTTGTATAATAAACATGAATAATGGTCAAAAAAGAGAGCAAAAAGTGAGATAGAGAAATAGAGATTAGGTGAGAAATGGATGGTCCATGATGCAATTAGACTGAGAGAGAGAGAGAGATTTGAAAAAAGGAATGGAAAGTAATGATGATATAGGGAGGCTAAAATTTATGATGATTAGGTTTTGTCAAAACCAAGAAGATGTGATGCGGTGGGTAATCATTTCAATTTTTTTTTTCCTTTTTTTTTTCTTTTCTGTCTAGGGAAGAGAAGCCTTCATTTTTTATTTTTGGTGGTGGGTAATATATATTTGTTTTATATATATATATAAAAAAAATATTTTGGTATCAAATTCAAGATCATCATGATCTTGATGATCAATCATCATGGATTCCCTTCTTTTACGTGTGCATTTTTCTTTTACTAATGTGTTTGTGCCTTGTTTTTCCTTTTGAATCTTTTGGTTTTACTTTCTTTCTTTTTTTTTCTTTTCTTTTTTTTTTTCTTTTCCTTGTTTTTTTTTTTTTTTTAGGGATATCCATCTATCCGCTTAGGAATCGAATAGATTTAGAAATCATTTGTTTAAATCTCAAATTTTTATATCTATTGATTAAACTAAATCTCTATAAACGTTTTTCCTATTTTTCGTACACTATAATATTAGATGGGATTTTGGTTGATTTGATGACCATACTGGCTAATTTGATTTGATTTCATACTACTTTACAGATTCAATAAACGAAACTACAACACACATAGTTCAAGCTTTCAATGCGAAACGAGATGAATTTTACTATATAGTATATCCATCACATCTACGATATTAGGATTTAAATTCGAGTAGTATTCATTTCTCTAAAATCCCAAATTAATTTAGGTAATTCCATGTGTTTTGGTAATGGGCTGATATTAATGGGCCAATTCATAGACCAAATCCAAAGTGAAGGATTTACACTCTTGTAGTCTTGTACTACTAAAGTCACTCTATCTAATTTCTAAATACACACCCACTTACTAAGTAGAATCAAAAACGAAGTTTCTTAGAAGTTAGAGCTAAAAAAAAATCTTAATCAATAAGCCCAATATTTATTTTATTAAAATAGAGATTAATATTATAATTTGTTTTTGTAAAGTGATTAACATTATAATTAATTTGATGGGATATATAAAAAATTTACTACGTAGAGACCACCAGTTCACCACTGCAGGAATAATAAAAGACCACCTTAATTACCAGCCAGGCTTCCATCGTCTACAAAATTTATTGTCAACATACAAGTAGACAAGCACCCTTCACTGTAATCAACCCCAGAAAAATAACTCCAAATTCTTCAATGAGAATTGAGAAGACATCACTGTAAAGTGCCTTCCATGTACCGATTCTATTTTTGACCTACTACGATACATTCGAGGTTCGGTAAATAAGAAAACGATAAGAGTCTATGGCCTCAATATATATCAATATATATAAGAATCTATGGCCCCAATATTATCGTACGTAAATTTTATCAAATATACACGTTATTGACAAATAGGATAAAATTATCAAGTGGACATCAGAATAGGCATTCAGAAAATATCTTACAAGACATCACCAAAGAAGAGAAACCCGAATAAACAAGTATTGAACAACACCTGCTCGGGGTCAACTGACGCCATATACTACTCAATGTCAGTTAAATACACTCGGGGCTAGTTGGTGACATTTTCTACTCGGGATCAGATGATGTCACTCAGGACCAGCTGATATCGATTCCTACTAAGGACAAACATGAAGAAAAATAAAAAGTCCAACGCGTAGCTCACGCGAATCAAATCATTAAAATACACGAAGATATCCATAACAAAAAGGAATTCCAAGAAGAACAGAATCATCGAGCAGAAAGGGTTCCTAATCAGACAACAAGTTTATTTCTTCAAAAAAACTACGCTCTTATAAGAAAATAAGTCCTAATTGGACTACATTACCAGAGTCTCATTCAATCTCAATACAAGCCTCCGAAACAGGAAAGAAGACAAACTACTTCGAATAAGTAAACAATCATAATTAAATACAAAGATCTTTTATTGCTTGTACAAATAAGATTAGAGTCTTATGGACATATAAATAGACCCATAATCTCGTCACACAAGAGGATATACAGTAATCATAGAAAAATATAGAGAGAAGAAAAAGAGATCGAGAATTGTAATTATATTATTTTATAGTGGATTTTGGCTTGGTTGATCATTCAACCACCCGTGGACGTTTATCCGGTCATCAGAGTTTTACCACGTAAAAAACTTGCGTCCAATTACTTTCTCCTTTTCCTTCTCCTTCCTTCTCCTTCTCCTTCTCTTTGAAATCACAGCTAAAATCCAATCCTTGTTGGCTTTTCTCATACATCCAAAAATCGACGTCAACAAATATATATATAAAAAAAAATTATATAAATGTGCACCGATTGAATTATATAAAGATATTAAATGTTAGTCATTCATTTTACATACACGAAAGCATCTTCAATATTGTACTAAATCAGTGTGCTAATATTAAAATTTAGTATAGAATGTAAAAATCTTCCTCCAATGCAGTGTTAAAATCTGTAACAAATTTTGCACAATTTAGCACACAATTTAGCATATATCAAATTTGGTACAACAATAAATGTTAGTTTTTTAATTACAAAAATGACATTATATCTATTTTTAAAATATTTAAAATAATTTAAATTTAATGTACATTAATGATGTTTCAATCAAAATCTATTTCAACTAATTATTCAACAGCAATTTAATAAATGTATTAATAGTAAGTGTTGACTTTAATAATTTTAATTAATAAAATAATAAAAATAGCATGTTAAATGCAACTGTGCATTGAAGCACAATACTAAATTATTGTGTTAAATATAGGATGGGAATTTATCATTAACAATAACACATGTATCGGAGATGGTCTTAACCACTCGTTTTACATACACGAAAATTTTCATATAGGTGCGCATTGATAAAATTATTTAAGAACATCGAATGTTAATCATTCATTTTACATACTTTGACTTTGCATGTACGCATTTGTCAAAACTCTTTTATAAATAAGTGGTTCACTGATAGGAATAGGAAAATACTATATATATACAAAAAAAATCACATAGATGTGCACTTATGGAATTATAAAATGACATTGAATGTTATCACTCATTTTACATACACGAAAACATCTCCAATGTTGTGCCAAATCAGTGTGCTAATGTTAAAATTTAGTATATAATGCAAAAACATTTCTCAAATGCACTGTCAAATTTGGCACAACAATAAATGTTACTTTTTAATTATAAAATTGTAATTATCTATATTTTTAAAATATTTAAAACAATTTAAATTTAATGTACACTAATGATGTTTCAATCAAAATCTATTTCAACCAATCATTCATCAGCAATTTAATAAATGTATTAAGGGTAAGTGTTGGCTTTAATAATTTTAATTAATAAAATTATTAAAATTATAAAATTTGGTACAACAATAAATGTTACTTTTTAAATTAAAAATGTCATTATATATATTTTTAAAATATTTAAAACAATTTCAATTTAATGTACGTTAATAAACTTTCAATCAAAATCTATTTCAACCAATCATTTATCAACAATTTAATAAATGTATTAATGGTAAGTGCTGACTTTAATAATTTTAATTAATAAAATAATAAAAATAGCATGTTAAATACAACTGTGTATTGAAACACAATACTGAATTATTGTGTCAAATATAGGATTTTACATTATTTTTTTGCGAAATTTAGCATTAGCAATAGCTCATGTATTGGAGATGGTTTTACCCAACTCATTTTACATACACGAAAAATTGCACATAGGTGCGCACTGATAAAATTATTCAAGAACATTGAATGTTAGTAATTCATTTTACATAATTTGACTTGGTATGTATGCATTTGTCAAAACTCTTTTATAAATGAGTGGTTAACATTCAATGTCCTTATATAATCTCATTAGTGCACTGATAGGAATATGAAAGGACTATATATATATATAGTCTTTCTTAGGGATGTCAAAATTACCCATTGATTCGGGGACCCGTCTCGTTAGTGATTGGTTTAACCGTACCATTTAAGTTGTAGGTATGAGACCAGAATTTTTTTCAATACCTGATTTAATTTCGGTACGGTTAAGGGATTTCAAATCCCCGCCCTGTACCCAGTTATCAATACATATTATGTCGATTATGTTATGGTCGGAGTCCCACTCACGGTGACTTGGTTGAATTGGGAGAAGCTGCAAGTATTATTTCGGGTCAATCTATTGGGGAACCGGGGACTTAACTAACATTAAGAACTTTTCATAGTCCCGTGACAACGAAACACAGTGAGAAAAACAACAATGAGAAAGAAATCGAGAAAGAAACCGACGACAACAAAATCGACAGTTTATTGACCGGAACAGCAATACAGTACATTTCGCAGCGATGACAGAGGTAAGTTCAGCTTGTTTTATTTATCGATTTGTTGTTCATAACTTATCATTGCATTTTAGACTTGTTCTGTTGATTGAAATTGTAGATTAGGGTTGACACTGGTTGTGGTTTTGGTTTGGGTTTGAAATGATGTTCAATATTATGGTATCGAGGATTTTTTGTTATTGAATAAAAATAAATCGAGAATATTTCAAGCGAGATCGAAGATTTTTTTTAGAAAGATTCGAGAAATTTTATCATACGATCGAGGTTATTTTTGAAAGGGTCGAGAACATTTTAAAAGCATCGAGAACATTTTAAAAGCATCGAGAATATTTTTAAAGGATCGAGAAATTGTTTAAAATGATCGATAATATTTTCCTAAAAATCGAGAATGTTTTTCAAAGTGATCGAGATTTTGTTAAATGATCGAGAATATTTTTCAAAGAATCGAGAGGTTTTTCAAAGGATCGATACTATTTTGAAAAGATTGAGATTTTTTGAAAATGATCGAGAATATTTTTATAACGATCGAGAATGTTTTTCAAATGATCGAGATTTTTTAAAATGATCGAATCGAGAAGATTTGTCATCGAATCGATAAGATTTTTTAAAGAATCGAGAGGTTTATCAAAGTATCGAGAATGCAAAGTATCGAGAATGTTTTCAAACGATTAAGAATGTTTTTCAAAGGGTTCAGATTTTATAAAATGATTGAGAAGATTTTTCAAAGATTTTTCAAATAATCGAGAGGTTTTTCAAAGCATTGAGAATATTTTCAAAGGTTCGAGAATATTTTCAAATAATCGAGAATGTTTTTCAAAGGGTCGAGATTTTTTAATTTGATCGAGATGATTTTTCAAAGGATCGAGACTATTTTCAAAGGATCGATAATATTTTCTTACGACTGAGAATGTTTTTCAAAGGGTCTAGAACGTTTTCAAATGATCGAGAAGATTTTTCAGTGAATCGATAGGATTTTCAAAGGATCGAGACTATTTGCAAAGGATCGAGACTATTTACAAATGATCGAGAACTTCTTAAACAAATCGAGAACTTTTTTAAAGGATCGAGAATATTTTAAAGGTATCGATAATTAGTTTCAAACAATCGAGAATATTTTCTATTTTTTTTTTGCAGTTTACTGATGTACTGTTTATATGACATTGCAGATGACGAGCAGGTTGAAGGAATTGGACATTTCGTGGAGGGGTACAACATCTACGGTCTATCACATGCCCTTTTGGTAAGAAATTTGATTTCCAACATGTACATTTAATTTGTAATCCAAAATTGTTTTGTATTATAACTGTACGTATCTTTGATGCAGATATTTGCTTTCGAGGTGATCCCTCAATTGGGCATCGTTTTCGAGACTCAAATGGTTACAGACATTTCCCCTCGGTTGTTGAAATGGGAGTTGACAAAACAACCTAGAGGGAAGAAGCTGGAGAAGTTTTTGAGTGCTAGGGTATTTTTTTTTGTTAATCGATATATTACTTACGATAAGTAACACTGACATTCATTTAACTATGCTTTCAGATGTCGGCGAGGACGAAAATCGTGCCCACAACAGCTGAGGCGGTGGTCCCGTACTTTACAGGCCTAAGTGAAGAGGGGAGCCCATATGTGCAGGACGACAGGGTTCACCTTCCTACTGTCCTTGAGCTGACTACAAGTGCAGTTCGTCCCGATGAGGAGGGTGAGGGTAGGAGGTGTATTGAGACGGAGGCTTCAGACCCTACAGGGCCTTGATTTCAGAGGCATGGACACTAGCTAATCTGAGCCGTCTCCTCAGTGAGTGAGGCATAGAAAGGTTCAGTTTACCACCCCAGGAACTGGTTCCGCTACAGGGGATTCCCGTTCAGGCGTTCGACTTAATGGGGAGGTAAGTTGAGATTGTAGTTTTCTTTTTATTAACAAGAGTTGTTGATTGTTTTCATATTAATAAAGTTGCATGATTTCAGGAACGTTTAGAACATAACTTGAACAAGTTGTGTGAAGCCCTCCAGAAGAGCGAGGATCGACAACAACAGCACCGGAAGTTGCTGGATTTGATCCGGAAGAGCGAGGAGGATCGACAGCAACAACATAGAGAGTTGCTTGCATTGATCGGGGGCCTTCAGGGCTTCAGAACCCATACAGAGGATCCACATACTGGAGGGGCATTTCTGGATAGTGGGGCTCAGTCTCCCCTCCTCTGAGCGAGCAGTCGGCCCCTCATCCCTCTCAGAGCCATTCGTAAGCTCCCCATCCCCCTCTGAGTGAGCAGCCGGCTCCTCCTCCGGCTCAGAGCTATTCGCAGGCTCCCTCGCCGCCTCCTAGGGAGCAGCAGACTCCCCTTCCACCGACGTCCGAGCAGCAGGCTCCCCTTTCACCTACGTCCGAGCAGCAGACTCCCCCTCCACCTCTGACTGAGCAGTTGGCTCCCCCTCCACCTCCACCTCCACCTCCGACCAAGCAGCAGACTTCCTCTCCACCTCCCCTCGAGCAGCAGGCTCCCTCTCTCTCATCCTCATCACCGCACACCCCATCGGGGGGAGTTCGACAGCAGAGGCGTGTACTGAAATGCAGTTGGCAGTTGGTTAGCCAGTACACAGATCTGTACCAACCTAAGAGAGTGAGGGTAATAGTAGAGGGACCTAACCACATAAGACATTCCGTTTCAGTCACTTTAAGATTGTATTAGTATAAACCTAATATTTTATTAACGTTTGTTAATGTGTCCAACTGCAGGGGTAACTGTGGTCCCCGCACGTTGAGATTGATCGAGTACCTACTGGCGAACAAAAACTATTTCGATTGGTTTGAAGACGATATGAGGATCATTAGGGAAACGATGGCGGTTGAAATATTTGTAAACTCCAGGCCCGTTTAGATTTGTGTAGTAATTCATGTGTATAGGTTTGTATATATACAAATCATATTTGCAAACTCCAGGGCCAATTCTTTTGTATATTTACAAATTCTTTTGTATAAAATTGTTTACATTTGTATATATACAAATCATATTTAAATACAATTGTATTTCAGTTACTTAACAAGTCATATGAGTCCAAATTATAACAATGTTATCATGATAACGCCTCAATTCATTCCACGGTCGCACCGTCTCTAGTAGGGCACGTCTGCATGTTGTGACCAACATTATAATAGATACTACACTTGCGTCTGTATTCCTTAAGAATGACTCTGCTCGGACCTTCATCAGTAAAAGCTGGGTTAGAACATCTCCTCGAATTATGCCCTGATTGTCGACATCTTCTACAATTATGTGTGGATGTTCTCTCTGAAGACGAGATACATCGTGAAGCCCTCGGACGACTTACTTGTCTCCTGGAGCTTGGATTCAAAACGACTCTCTCAGCGATGTCAGATGGCACAATCCAAGTGGAAGGATGTCCAACTGGTATAATAGGAAACGAGTATGCATCAATAAGTGTTTGTCGCTTGTAGTAGTCCGCACAGAGGGATGTGAAATCCATGTTTCAGTTCCTGTAAAAACATTGAAAACGATGATAAAATTGTATGATGTTTAAGTAATATTAACCGTACACAAAATTGTATGATGTACCTTGCGGCAGCGAGAGCGTGTGAACAAGGAAGAAGGTCCATTTGGAATTTGTTACATGTGCAGGTCTTCCGGGCTAAGTCAACGGTCCACTATTTTCCAACCCGTTTCACCGAAAATGTGTTTCAGTCAACTGGATTAACAGTCATAAAATTGCACTTTTCAACACTTTTGAGGATCACAAGATGTGTTGCGTCGGTCAACTGATGACACATGGATTGTGCAGCCCTATGACGACCGTGAAACCAACGTTGTAGCATATTCCTAATAAACTCTGCCAAAGTCAACATAGGCAGTTGCCGTGCAAATTTAAGGTATGAGTTTATGCATTCTGCAGCATTTGTTGTCATGCCCCTATACCTTCTGTCGGGGCAGTAAACACGGGACCACTTGTGTGGACCGACATCAATTACATATTCATATACATTCGGGTGCAAGTTACGTAACTCTTTCATGTGCCGGTTATATTGCAACTCGGTGTACGCTCGGGCTGCTTTATCCATTATTGCGGCAACATCCTTTCTATGATATCTCTTCTTAATATTTTCATAAAAGTGCCAACAACATATGGTATGAGTGGCATAAGGGAACACTTTAGAAATCTCTGCTTCAATGCTTGCATGTCGATCAGAAATGAAAACCAAATCATCTATATGGCCAAGGGCACTTTTCAAACAATCCAAAAACCACTCCCATGATAGGTTGTTTCCGAGTCACCGTACCCAAAAGCAATTGGATAAACTTGTTCATTCCCATCTTGTGCAGTTGTAACAAACATTGTGTCCCCGAATCTACCCATTAAATGAGTACCATCAACGGCAATAACAAGACGCATACACCTCTGGAATCCTCTGAGTGAGGCACCCAACGACATGAAAAAGTATAGGAATTTACCATTTTTATCGTACTGTAAGTCAGTAATCGTTCCTAGATTTTGTTGTTCCAACACGTAACCGAATGATGGCAGCAGTTGGAAGCTTTCATCATGCGTTCCATAGATGAGTGACAATGCATAATCAAGGGCTTGATGTGCCTTACTGTACATTATTTGGATGCCATACATCGTTTTCATGTCGGCGTTTATGTCATTCGGACGCATTAGTCGACCATCCTGTTGCTGCAATCTATGTGCAACCATTTCTCCAATTATGATTGCACTAGCTTGTCGATGACGGCGGTGAATCTCCTCCAACGGACAAGTGTGTTCATTGATAAAACTTCGTACTTGAAAGTATGTCGCTTCATCTCTCCTAACCGCTCTTAACTTCCATGTACAGTTGTCCATCAAACAAACCAGATGTAATGTTGTCTTATTCGACCTTTTCACATTCCACTCGAAGTTGTGTCACATTGCAAAATGGCCAGCCAATCTCTTCAAATCCTTTTTAGTAGGAAAAAATTGACTTTTATATATCATGCTGGTAGGTTCATCTTCTACCAAGTTCCTGCTTCCACCCATACCAAACGAGTATGATTCTGCTCCTAGAATAACCCACGTTCTGGCATTCTCAGAATCAGCTGGAGTTACATCAGGTCAGACCTCATATGTCCCAGCTATATCTATTGCAGTGGAATTACATATGTGGACACGTCTTGCACGTCTTTCCGTTTCGAACCGTTCTTCATCTTCCTCATTGTTCGGTACATTGTGTACCGGATGAAAATTTACCTCATTAGCCACCTCATGGATTGGTAGGTTATAAGGTTCATTGTTCCGTTCATTGTTCATGTCATTGTACATCTCATTGTATTGGTGGTTGTACTGCTCATCGTTCATTTCAATTTGACAACCGAATTCATCGTCCAATTAAGCTCCAACTATATCACCATGGTCGGCTACTTCCGGTGGGACGCCACATAGGTTTTCCCTACCGTCAATCCCACTTCTTTCTGTGAACAACTGGTTGCTTCCGCCTGAAGATCGAAATTGTTGGGTGTTATCATGATGAGGGATTTCTTCACCGATGACACCTCATGCAACCCTCTCAATTAAACTAACACATACTTGAGGGATTACCTTATCTTCCCCTAGCATAAACAAAACATCGCCGTCATTTCTTATAATTGTGCGACATGTTGTCCCGGGAACGATTGATATAGATTGTAGATCAACAATGTATTTGTTCACATCGTACTTCACAACGGTTTGTACGATCAACACCAGCTCTTCGTAAGTCATATTTCTGGACACATACATTCCTTGGTTATCGGAACCAAGAAACCTCTGACTTCCATCATGTAATTGCTCCCATCGACCGTTGTAAGATATTACTAATCTAACCCGATCCATTGTCCTGTGAAAATCATCATCACAATCAATTATTAATAGATAATTTTTTTTTTTTACAATTACTAATAATTACAAAAATTTCAAATGGATCGAGAACTTTTTCAAGGGTTCGAGAATAATTTATAAAGGATCGAGAACTTTTAAAAAGGTTCGATTCGAGAACTATTATCGAGAATATTTGTCAAATTATCGAGAATTTTTTATAACGGTTCGAGAACTTTTAACAATGGAACGAGAACTTTTTCTAAGGCATCGAGAACATTTCAAACGGTTCGAGAACTTTTTAAAGGGATCGAGAATATTTGTTAAAAGGATCGAGAACTTTTATCAAAGGATCGACAACTTTCAACAGGTCAACGGGAAACATTTTCTAAGGGATCAAGAACATTTCTAACGGTTCAATAACTTTTTTAAGGGATCGATAATATTTGTCAAATTAACCAGGACTTTTATCAAGGGATCGAGAACTTTTTCTTAGGGATCGAGAACTTTTAACAATGGAACGAGAACCTTTTTAACGGTTCGAAATTTTTTTTAAGGGATCGAGAATATTTGTCAAATTATCGAGAACTTTTATCAAGGGATCGAGAACTTTTAACAAGGGAACAATAACTTTTTCTAAGGGATCGAGAACTTTTAACAACGGAACGAGAACTTCTTATAAGGGATCGAGAACATTTCTAACCGTTCGATAATTTTTTTAAGGGATCGAGAATATTTTTCAAATTATCGAGAACTTTTATCAAGGGATCGATAACTTTTTCTAAATGATCAAAAAAGTTTTTAACGGATCGAGAAATTTTTTAAGGGATCGAGATTTTTTGTCAAATTATTGAGAACTTTTATAACGGCTCGAGAACCTTTGTCCAGGGATCAAGAACTTTTCCTAAGGGATCGAGCATTTTTTGTCGAGTATTTTTTTCAAATAATTGAACTTTTTTTCAAACTAAACAAGAGCTCGTTCCAATATAAAATAAGCTCGATTCATCTTTAAATATTCGCGGTCACACAAGAAAAAAACATTCTACTGCAGAATCTGAAATGGATACATTGATATCGAGGAATGGATACATTGTTAACCCACACAAAAATGAATGCAAAATATCTAAAATGCATAAAAGAAATTTAAGTGAAGATCATAAATATTTGTTACCTTCTACTGTAGAATCTGGAGAGAGAGTTAAGTTTTCCATACAACTTTTTTGGGGAGATACCAACGAGTTCAGAAAGGGGCTTTTAAAAAATTAAAGTTTATGGGCAATTTAGACAGTTCACCATAATATGTGTCTTTTTAACTTAAGTTATTAAAATGGTGATATCATCACAACACATCTCCCCTCCCCTTATGGTTAAATTATTAACTACCCTTAATTTATAGTTTACTTAATTCAATTTTATTATATAGTAAATTATCTATTATTATTTTGATTTTGTTTATATCTAATATTTTTAGTTTGACATATCTAACACATCCAAATCAATAAATCCTAAAATCTCAAATTATAATTTATTTTAATAAAATAGTTCATATACTATTATGATTCATTTTATTTTATCATTTATATTTATATTTATTTTATTATTCTAATTTAGTTAGAATCAATATTCAGAAGAATAAAAAAATAAAAAAAAATTATAGTAAATCAATTATTTTTGTATAAATTTAAAGTGAATTCATTCTAAATACAAAACAAATTTTTTTAATTATAAAACTATAATTTTTGAAGAATAAATATTATATTTTTTTCGTTGTTCATGTTGTTTTTCACCTTTTTATTGATATTGTTAATTTTTTTAATACTATGTTTCTTGTTTTTAGTTCTTTTCAATGTAAAATTATTTAGTTCATCTCGAATAAGTGTACTATTTTTTTATTTAAAATTTATTATACCATCAATTTTTTATATAAAAAAACTACTCGTTTTATTATGATTTTAAATTTTAATTATTTTTAATATATAATTGTTATTTTATTCAAGTGTCTCATCTTGTTAAATTGTTTGGATCCGTCAATGCTGGCTACCTCATTTGACCTAATTTTTATTAACCAAATAAGTACTAAGAAAATATCGATTATATTTTTACATTTTCCTCTTTTTTTTACGGTCTAGGTCTTTTTGGAGAGAAAAACTTATATGCAACGTTCTCATTACCACATTATGAGACCGTCTAATAAATTACACCATTTATATTAAAAACATATAAATATACTTTTTAAAATTTCATACGATACACTTCCATTGGATGGTATCAACGAGATCTTCACATTTCATGTAGGTTTTCCTCCTTCTTGGGTTTCGCATGATGCTTACAAAAGTCGCAGTATTTTGGATTGTCACGCAAAGAATAATTTTGGGTACTAAACATTTTCAAAATTTATTTGATGCATTCCAATTGTAGAAAGAATGTTGTTAGCTTGTAACTCAACATGATTCAACAAAATGTCACCAAACACAGACCACCAACAAGATATGATTCATTTTAAAAAATAAAAATAAATTATACAAACAATTCCATCTACCTTTAAAAACACATCTCAATTTCCAATCACTTCTCATTCACAATTCCACCACCATGGATGAAGCACTAGCGGTACAAAACGACGAACTAATCTTCCGAAGCCGATACCCAGCGGTTTCCGTGCCAGACCTGACATTGCCGGAATTCGTGCTCCAGGATGCGGAATTGTACGGCGACAAGGTGGCGTTCGTGGAGGCCGTGACAGGAAAGTCATATACATATAATGAAGTGGCTAGGGACATTAGGAGATTTGCCAAGGCACTGAGGTCTCTTGGGTTGAGAAAGGGACGTGTTGTGGTTGTAGTGCTACCAAACGTGGCCGAGTATGGCATTGTTGCTCTTGGAATTATGGCTGCTGGTGGTGTCTTTTCAGGGGCCAACCCCACAGCTCATTCATCAGAAATCAAGAAGCAAGTGGAGGCTGCCGATGCCAAGCTCATTGTCACAAGTGGTCCAATTTATGAAAAGGTGATGGTACTTGTCTCCTAGAAGTATAATTACCCACCTAAATTATCATCAAATGTTATAGATTCATTTATGAATATCTCAATCGTTAGATGTATATAATAAGCCAAAGAGTTTTGATGAAAAGATATGTAAAAAGTCTATAGACTAATGCGTTTACCAACCTGCAAAACTGTCACTTTTATAAAAATAAACATAATATCTTGATCATTAGATGTATATAAACTAATGAACTTTAATGAAAAGACAGGTAAAAAGTCTAGCCATGCCGGTAATTGTACTGGGCGAAGAACGTGTTGAAAGTGCGATGAATTGGAAAGAACTACTCGAAGCAGCGGACCGTGCTGGCGGCAACAATGACTTTACCGACAACGAAATCCACCAGACTGATCTGTGTGCACTGCCATTCTCATCAGGGACAACAGGGATGTCAAAAGGTGTGATGCTGACCCATAGAAACCTGGTGGCCAATCTCTGCTCCACACTCTTCAAAGTAGGCCCTGAATTGGTAGGCCAAGTGACCACACTTGGTCTGATTCCATTTTTCCACATCTATGGAATCACTGGAATCTGTTGTGCCACTCTTAGAAACAAAGGGAAAGTTGTGGTGATGAACAGGTTTGAGCTCAGGACATTTTTGAATGCACTCATCAAACAAGAAGTCACATTTGCACCAATTGTCCCACCAATTATTCTGGCTTTGGTCAAGAACCCAATCGTTGATGAATTTGATCTCAGCAAACTCAAACTAAGAGCTGTCATGACCGCCGCGGCTCCTCTTGCTCCTGAGCTCTTAGCAGCCTTTGAGAAGAAGTTCCCTGATGTACAAGTCCAAGAGGTAAGTTATAATTAGCACATTGTATATAAATTTTAACTCAGTTTTGGTCAAAATTGATCTCCAATTGTGTTCTGTCACTAGGCCTATGGACTGACTGAGCACAGTTGCATCACACTCACACATGGTGACCCTTCTATACCAAATGGCATTTCAAAGAGAAACTCAGTTGGGTTCATTCTCCCCAATCTAGAAATCAAGTTTATCGATCCAGAAACCGGCATCTCTCTCCCCAAGAACACCCCTGGAGAAGTCTGTGTTAGAAGCCAATGTGTCATGCAAGGTTGTATATATACAAGCTATATAAAATATCACTGTGGATGGCACAATGTCACGATTCTTTTTTCTTTTTTTTTACAGGTTACTTCAAGAATGAAGAGGAAACTTCCAGGACAATTGACAAGAATGGATGGCTACATACAGGAGACATTGGTTACATAGATGATGATGGAGATATCTTTATAGTAGATCGCATCAAAGAGTTGATCAAATATAAAGGCTTTCAAGTAATTTCCGTTTCTCTGATATTTTTTAATTAGACATTATCAGATTGAATGAACATAAAACCCTCGTAATGACACACGTAGGTAGCACCTGCAGAGCTGGAGGCTATCCTTCTCAGTCATCCCTCAGTTGAAGATGCCGCTGTCGTACCGTAAATACCATGATCTTGATCTTAATATCATGAAGTTTACTAAAACTAAACAAAATGTGACATTTTTATTATACTGCAACTGCAGGCTTCCTGATGAAGAGGCAGGGGAGATCCCGGCTGCTTGTGTGGTGATCAATCAAAACTCCAAAGAGAGTGAACAAGACATCATCAACTTTGTTACTTCAAATGTTGCCAATTACAAGAAAGTGAGAGCTCTGCAATTTGTGGACACCATCCCCAAATCTCCTTCTGGAAAAATATTGAGAAGGTTCCTCAAAGAGAAGATGATTGAAAACATGCAATCCAGGACCAAACCCACTAATCTTAATGATAATAATGTGTGATTAATTATGTTTTCATGCACAATAAATCATAAATGTACCCGTTAATCTGTTTTTATCTTTGACGTATTTCGTTATCATAAAATCCATCGAAATATGATTTTATTTTACTTATATTTCAATTAATATTTTATTTTTGTTCAACCTTGCGCCTTGCCTGCCTGCCTGCCCGCCCTGTCTATAATTAATGTGTTTTGTGTCCACTAGAACATATTTTGAGTCACGGATTCAAAAAGACTCACGTGAGTCTATCTCGATCTCCTACTCTCCTGCGTTAATCATAAGCATGAGATCTTGAAACTTCAATTGACAATCTCACATCTTAAATGATTTTTTAAATGCCAACCTTAGTCCACACCATACTCAATCACTCATATATCGGATATACCTCATGTACGAGATTATTAGACAATAGTCACAATAAGCCCGTTGGTTCAGATTCCAACTATACCTGTATTATAAAGTCGTGGGTTCGAATCTATCTCCCCTTCTATTTATATTGAAAATTTATATATATGGTCGACTTGAGTGTAAGGTACATTCATATGCACCAATGGAATCTAGAACGATCATTTTTATATAATATATATATCCTTGAAATGACACCATACAAACAAGTTGGTTTGCAAAGAATTAATAAATTTATCTTATTTTACTTTATAATATCTGCTCCAAGTGACTGACCCACCTTTCACTGTCCACCCATCTATGAACAAAAATCCTTAATTAATTATTATTAACTTGTTTTTATATATATATATATATGCATTCGATCACATTCCCTGTTGTTGTTGTTATTTTAATTATTAATTATAATCATCAGAACAATTAGGCCTCCTCACATTTTGTTGTAAGTATTATAATGACAACTAGTTTCAAGATGATATTCTATGCGACGATTATTATAAATAATAAATTTAAATCTTTTACTGATCTGATCTTTTTTTAAACTTTATTTAATTTTATAACACATAAATATTATAATGAATTTACGGTTAAGATGTGATTGGTTTCTACAACCACTTTACCAACAATCAATCTCATGTTTTAAAAAAGTCAGAAAAAAGATCAGATCAATAAATGATCTAAATCCTAAAATAACAGCATCCAATTTAGAATTTAATATCTCATATGCACATAATATCACTATTGATTTTGATAATAAACTTAGATAATGCATCATTTAATATGTTTTATTTTGACCAAAACAAGAAGTACTTTGTAACTAAGAAAAAATATATATATTAAAAAGTACTTCTGTAAAATTAATTTTTATATAATTGTACTCTTCATCAAATTAAGTAATTTTTAACAATTTTGTAGATTTTGACCCTACCGTACAATGTATGAATATGAATTTCTGTCTATTACGAAGAGGTAAAGAAAATATCTTTTTGTCATCAAAAACTACTTTTTTGCCACTGTCAAAAGCACTTTCATTTCAAAGAAAGTAACTTAGTCCAATAGGAAGAAGGAAAAGAACTTTATATATATATTTGTTTAAATATGTAGTAAAGGACTTTATTAAAGCTTTTTTCGGACATATATATTTGATTAAATATGTAGTAAAGGACTTTATTAAAGCTTTTTTCGGACTCCTATAAATGGACATTGTTATAGCTATCATTACAGATAGATACAATCCACTTTTGACATTTTTTTTACTTCAAATTTAATAATCATTCTTACTATAAAATTTTTAGAAAGGGCAAATTGCAATAACAAATGTGAAGGACTCGATGGATCATTTAAAGATCGGGGAGGTTCCCCCATCTTAATTTTAAAGATCCTTTGGAGAAAACGGGGTGGGGCCGTAGGACGGTGACGGTCATGGGATTTTTAAGGTCCGAGGTGAAGTATAAAAATGAGACCTTCAATATTTTATGTATATTTACTATGTATTTTTTTCTTTAATAAAAACTTATAAATATCAATATAATAAGAGTGTTATAACGTTTTTTTTAATATATAAAAGATAATTATTATTAGGATTAGAATTCAAATATGCAACACACTCTAATAATTGAGTTTTGTATTTTATGAGCCTCTAAAAAAGAAATATGTTTGATAGGCCTGTTTTGAACTCATTTTATGGATTTATTAATTTGAAAAAATTAGATGTACAGTGAGCTTTTTTAAATTTTTTTTTATGGGCATATTAGTTCATATAAAGGTTATGTATAAAATCAATTTTTTAAACAAATTTTAGGGACCCTGACAGATCTGGAACCTAAACGGTTGTCTCACTGGGCTCCCCCTAGGGTCGGGCCACCGTGGGGTAAGTTCAAAGGAAATATTCTTTCCTCACCCGTTTACCCATTTCTCTTTGGTCGAATAATCTAATATACATTTGACCCCTTTTTTTATTTCTTGGATCAATCTCTTTTTTGTTTTCCTAGAATATACTGTTATATAAATTTGAATGTTCTTTTTCTTTAAAAAAAATTTGGATTCTCTACTTAAACGATCCTTATCTAGATCTATGTGGATCTATTTGGATCTATTTGTATTTACTTATATGTATAATCATTGTAAACGTAAGGCGTAACGGTAGAAATTTTAAAACTTTTAAAAAATAATCAAACGATTATATAGACCGATATATATATGAATAAACAAAGATAAAATTTAAAATCATACCTCAAGATTAACTTATTCATTCTTTAATTCTTGAATTTAATTTCTTATTTGTACACCGAATCTTTCTTACTATCTTTTAAATTCTGACAACCGCATATGGTATACCACGGGCTTCAAAAAGTTATATGAAGGTTATAAACAATACAAAACATCTCTTTTTTTTATTTCTTCTTTATTTTGGGTGTCATTTTCACGTGTCACACGCCCTTTTTTTTTCACAATATATCTTTACATATTTAAGATTTACTTTAAAACAACGTATCATCGTTTCTAAATCTATCTATCTATATATACACGTCAATTTTTAAATCAGTGCGTACCGATATAAATTCATTAATACATTAAATATGAACCATTAGATTTATATATTTTGATTCAAAATGTAGGTACTTATCAAAAATTCTCATAACCAATATTACATGTGCAACGCACCGATATAAGTTATCAGTACGCATTGATATATATATATATATATATGGATATTATTTTTTTAGTCCCTATGTTTTTTTGACTTTTTTTTACTCACTTATTCATTTTTCACTGGATTGGTATATATTTTAAAAAACCGTTCAATTTCGTCGTTCCGTTAGTTAAATTAAACGTTTCCAACGGTATTTTAGTCTTTAAACATTAATATGTCACGTGTAAACACAAAATAAATAAATATATATATATATATATATATATATATACATATAATTAAATTAATATAAAAATACAAATTTAATTTTTTAAATAAAAGATCAATTACAAAATTATAAAAAAACTAAAAAAGGAAAAATTAAAAAATTAAAAAATAAAGATATCACTATCTGGAAGCCTAAACTCAATCTCAGCAAAAATCACTTCGATTCCACGACTGCCTTGAACAATTTGAAACCTTCTCTCCACTCTTATTCGTTTATCTTCATCGCAGACACCCTTACCAGAATTTGAAACCCTAGACAGAGATTCCTCCATCTCCTCCTTCTCCTCCTCATCGTATTCTGCTTCATCATCATCGTCATCGGTAGTATATGTAAAGTTGTCGTTGTCTATATCATCTTCTTCATCGTCGAGAAATCGATCGCTTGCAATTTCGAGTTCGACCTTAAACCTGAACCGAACCTAAACATGAAACCCATAACCCCACCATCAAACGACCCAAACTCTCGAATATATTCCTCACCCACTTCGACTGGAATTTTGTTATAGAGAGTGTTGTCAATGGGGTTTCGTTAATTGCTTGGCCACTTTATGCGGAGCGAAAGATGAATGCAGGGATGTTGATGAGGACATCGAATTGGAATTGAGACCAAAACATAGTGGAAATTGGCTGCTGGGTAGAGACAAAATTGCTAGTGTTTGAAGGTCGAAGTTGAGGAGATGAATTGGGGATTTGATTTGGGTGATCGAAGTGAAAGAGATAAAAAAGGGATTTGATTTGGGTGTCGTTTTGGTAAGAAATTAGAGAGATAAGACTTGAATATGGTGTTGAGAACAGAGAACAACCTGATTTGTGAACGAGGGAATCGAGAGAGGAATCTGTTATTCTTGAGTGTTTGAGTGAAAATGAGTCGTTATATTGTGGTGTTTGTGAGATTAATTTCCTCTGTATCTGCAGGTTGTAAGTGAAGATATTTTGGAAAAATTGAAGAAGGCAAGAAGACGAAGAAGAAGATATAACCGATTGAAGAGGAAGTACAGAGATTGAAGATAAGGAGCTGGAGATGTTAGTGGAGACCAATATGGCGATTGGATCTTCACCTCTTTTTAAATTTCATTTTTTTCATTTTTTTTTAGAAAATAAAAGTTTTCTTTTTATTTTGGAGTGAAGGGTAAAAAGGTCGATTGGAATTTTTATGATGGTTGACCGTCAAAATTCCGGCCGGAATGACCAAAATGAGTGATTTTGAAAAACATAGGGATCAAAACAGTGAAAATTGGATAAGTGAATAAAAAAAAAAGAATTCAAAAATACTTAGGGACTAAATCAATTATACCCATATATATATATATATATAGTTGGTCGAACGAAAGTTAATTGGATTGGATCGGATCGGATTCGAATCGGGCCCCAACAACTTGGTTTGAATTATAAAATCGGATGAATTGAACCTGTAAAAAAATGAAGACAAAGAACAAAAACACAATAATTTAGCAAGAACAGAGGGTTGGAGATCGCGTTTCTAGCCTTAGGTGCACCTGTGCTGTGCGTAATAACGTTTAAAATAAGTTACGGTGACCGGTATCGTAAATTTTGCAGAATTTCTGTTAGCTAAATAGCGTGAGTTCTAGAAAAATCAGAACCCCCATCCAGTGAATGAAGGGTTTTATTTATAGGCCATTTCCTCAAACAACCAGCTTCCGTTGGAGATATTATGGAAAATCATATCCAGCAGATTCTGACTGGATTTTCAGGGAAAAATCTCAAACCCATTCAAACTCCACCTCTACAATGAGATATAACAGTTACGTGGAAGACCATGTCAAAGGTGATTCGAGTTGACCTGGATCTTTGGGATTGAGCCAATTCTTACATAATTACGGATGGACTTACATTTTTGGGCCTTGTCTATTTTTAGCTACTACAATATATATATATATATATATGTACAGAAAAATTCAATTAGTGCGTACTGATATAAATTCGTCAATGCGTTGGATGTGGACCATTAGATTTATATACTTTGACTCAAAGCATATGTACTTGTCAAAATTTCTCAATAATCAATGGTCCACATGCCACTGATATATATATATATATAACATAGTTAGTATATTAGTGACCAAGTAAATATAACTGTAATTTTTTTCTTTTATTTATTTAACTTTCATTATTTTAAAATAAAAATATTATTCTCAAGTGCTTTGAATTAGAAAAAAAATCAACATAACAAAGGATCTTATCGAATCAACCCCATATCGTTAATAATTTAATAAAATTTAATCATTCATGAAGAGACGAGTTTGCCTCTTCTTGTATGCATACAACCATACAGGGAGGAGGGGTCCATATAGGGTGACCACGGTTCGGTTCGGTTTCGGTTTGTTTGAAGGAAGAAGTCGTAACCGAAACAGTCCAAACTGGTTTGGATTGGTTTCGGTTTCGGTTTCGGTTTCGGTTTTGATTTAACCGGTGGTTTGGGTCGGTTTTGGTAGGGTTTTGTTTTTTAATATAAACCGCCAGTTTGACCGTCAATTTTGATTAGTTTTGGAGAGAGTCAAACTGTAACCGAACCAGCTCAAACCAGTTTTCAAACCACCAGCTTTGGTTCCGATTTTTGAATTATGGTTTCAGTTTTTAACAGTTAGTTTAACCAAACCGTGGTCACCCCTAAGTCCCCAACAACTTTGTTCATAAATTTAAACAATTGAGTTATTAATCTGTAAGCACATAAATATAAAAGGGTGATTTAATTAATATATATCGACTAATCAAATGATACATTAGTTGTCTTGTGATCAAAAAGCCGTAAAAATATGATGTCTAGTATTATTATTATTATTATTATAATTGAGATGGTAACAAAAACTTCTATCTCCTGGAATGTAAATCTTACTCAAAAGGGGTTCGACTTATACTTATTACTTCATTGCAAAGTCTTGGATTACCAAGGTGCAAACCTTGGTTCGGTACTTCGGTAGCAAAAACCTTGATATTAATATATATATAATTGACCAAAAAATAAACATGTAAACCACAAAAATCAAGACGAGTCGACTCGACTCGACTCGACTCGACTCGGATATCCATCCACACCCAAATTGTCTAATCGACTGACAAGGCAAGAACTGAGCTCGAGAAGAGAGAGAAAAAGAGAGGACTCTGAAATCTGAAAACAGTCCAAAAAAAGCAGAGCTGTATGAAAAGTGTGCGTGCCATAACGCTAGTGAGTGAGTGAGTGAGAGAAAGAGAGCAAGTGGTATCTCCACGTGTCCCCTTCTTTTTCTTTTCTTTTTTGCCCTTTTTTGGTGCGCTAGTGACTGAAATCACAAATGACTTGATTCCAAAAAAAAAAAAAAAAACTCACTTCAAGTTTCGCTCTCTCTCTCTCTCTATCTGCTTCCACTCTCCAAATTTCCAGGTAACATTTTTTATTTTTTTTTACTTTTCTCATTTATTGAAACAAATCTGTTCCTGTTTATTCAATTTTCTTCTCCTTCTTCTTCTCGGGATTCAAAATATATTTTTCTTTCGAATGAAATGGAAATGATTGAAGTGGAAAAATAACCTGAGTAATAATCATAGAGGTGCCCAGAGAAGCTGAAAATATTTTACCAAATTTGTGGAAACATTTTTTTTTTTTGCTGCACAGATTGAAACATCATTTTCTCTTCTGTTTTTGTGCGTTTTGTCTCGACTTTTTTAAAAGAAAAAAAAAAGAAAAAAAAAAGAAGCTAAAGAGTAAAGATGCTTTTCCTTTCTTATCCGTATTCTCTTTCGATTTTTTTTTCTTCACAGGAAAGTGATTGGGTACACGTTTTAAAAGCCGTCGTTTTTTCTGCTCAGAAAAGGAGAATTTTCCGGGAAAGAGTTATTATTATTATTATTACTGCCGTCATTTTTGTAGTTGAAATAGGAAACCCTAGTAAATGGGACCCGGAATTTGTTTTTTCTTTTCCTTTTCAAATTTTCTTCAAGCTTTTTTATCTTGGTTCTGTTTCTATTTATAGCCACAAATTTTTATTTTTATTGTAATTTGTAAGATATATAAAAATAAATAAATGATCTGTCAACAGTTTTTTTTTTTTTTTTGTTTATTTATAGACTGGGTAGTTGTAGAAATTTGTGTGACTTCTATGTTTGATGAAGCATTTGTGGTGATGCAGATTTGCGTTTAATGTTTTTCATTAGATTAGAAAGTGATAGAAGGTTGTTGATTTGTTGATTATTGATTGTGGGGTCTTTAAAGTACACACAGCTAGAGGTTTGCACAGATATTGGAATGATAATTATCGGAGGTCATGGTAGATAACTTGAAACAATTCTATTTAATGCTGTGGCACCTTGTGGAAACTAAATTATTGGAGAGAGAGAGAGAGAGAGAGGGAACAGGGTTTCTGTTTTTGCTTTATGAGAGAGCTCTTCAAATAATAAAAAGGGTGGTTACTGGTTAATTTTAGATAAAGGTGAGTACTTTGTCAGAATTTTAAATAGAATTAGATTAGAATTCGCTGAAAACAGTTGTAGGAGCTTGGGGAACAGCTACCATCCTTATCGAACTGGTTGGTGGTGGTTATTTATAGAATTTTTTAGCTGGGTGTGTTTAAATTCTTGTAGCTTGTTTCATAATCTTGGGTTCTTGGACATGATGAAGGGAAGAGAGTTTTTTTTTTGGTATGGATATCTTGAGGTTTGGAGCTTGCTTGATCAGATCCATGTCTTCTAGAAATCTTGATTTAACAAATTGGTTTTGACAGTATGGAAATTAGGATGTACTAGAGACTTACTGGGATGGGAAATTATTTTTCTTGAGTTGAGTATGCCGTTTTTTGCTTGTTTAGTTAGATCTCGCTGTTGGTCCCTGTTCATACTCGGAATTGTTGTAGTGGGTGAGTTTTATCAAGCATCAGTCTAATTGTTTGTTCAAATTCGGATAACAAGCAGACCCAATTTTGGTCTTCGAAGGAGGTCACAGAATTTCCGTTGGGACCAATTAGAATCTTACAAACAGATATGGTTTTCCATTTCTTGTTGTGAGGTTTGAAGGTGAGGTGTGCTCTTGTTATCCTGTACCTGAGCTTCTTTGGGTTATCTGCTGCATCATATACTGGTTTTATTAGAATCTGTTAGTAATTATGTGCATATTTAGTGTTTTTTGGTTTTGCCTGTTTAAATTCCAGATTTCTTCCAGCCTTATTTGAATATCTCACACATAAGTTGATGTCTGTAACATGTGCAGGATCTGGCACCTCCTCTAGTGCATTTTATGGATAAGAGTGTATGAACTGTGAAGTAATTCTATGAGTTCTGTCTCACTGATGGAGTGGAATGGGAAAATCCCCATACAGTGGGACTGGGAAAACCTTATTATGTTCAATGGAACATCTGCTGAAAATCCTCGGAAGCTGCAACAAACAGATTGGGAAATCGATGGAGATGGGGGAATCGACTCTGCATCTTTCTTTTCATCAGGGGGTATTGGCAGTAGTGGTGGTTCCGGTTCTGATTTGGTACTTGCTTCATTGTCAAAGAGCTCAAAATCAGCTTCCAATAATTCATCATCAATGGGGGAAACAAAAACATCTAAATTTAATTTGGAGGCTTTTGAAGAAATTCCAGAAGATTTGGGAAATAGAAAAGAATTTGCTAGGGTTGAGCCAGCTGGTGGTTCACCGACACTTGAGGCTTCAGTCGGCTCTGGTGAGCCACTGCTTGGTTTAAAGCTTGGTAAGAGAATGTACTTTGAAGATGTTTGTGGAGGGAGCAATACTAAGAATTCATCCTCTTCTGTGGTTCCTGCAACCTCTGCAACTCTGGCAAAGAGATCCAAGTTGAATTATCAGAGTACACATGCTCAGCGTTGCCAAGTTGAAGGCTGTAGCCTTGACCTCTCATCAGCTAAAGATTACCATCGCAAACATAGAGTTTGTGAAAGTCATTCGAAGTCCCCAAAAGTTACTGTGGGTGGTCTGGAACGTCGGTTTTGCCAGCAGTGTAGCAGGTATAGCATCTTTTTTAGCGGATTGTATGTTGGAATCTGTGGATGATTACTTTTGGTATTTGATTTGTGGTTGATTGTGGTTAGTGCTGCCTTAAGATATTCAGATTATGGCCTTGATTGTAAATGTATTGTAAAATTTGCTGGAAATCTTTCTATTTATATTTATGAATGTTGATTTTGATATATCATGTTTACTTTGATGTCAAAGGTTCCATGGTCTATCAGAGTTTGATGAAAAAAAGCGAAGCTGTCGTAAACGTCTATCTGATCACAATGCTAGGCGCCGCAAGCCACAGCCAGAAGCAGTTCGATTAAATCCATCAAGGCTGTCTTCCTCGCTGCATGGTACTGGCTTTAAACTCAAAACTCTCATAAAAAAAATCTTTATTTTTTTCTCACCGATTACAAATACCCTTTTATCCTTAGAAATCATAAGTTGGAGACTTGGTGTCAATTATTTTTATTCATCTTGAGGTTTTCTTTTGTATGATTGTTAACATCAAGGAATTTGCATGTTTTAACTTATATGGATTGTTTAATTGGAGGAATATCTCATTGTCATCCACGGGCAGTCATTAGCAAAACTGCAATTCTGCATACAAATGATTCGTTTGTTGTAACAATTGCTCCACCAATTTGGCCCATCATCACAGTTTCAACTCAGAACTGTCTTATGGTGATGTAGGTATAATTAGTACTTCACCATATCTATGCATGAAATTTGATATGATCTTTGCCTATATTTCTATATTTGCAGATGGGAAGCAACAGATAAGTTTTGTTTGGAACAGGGACTCATTTGTTCAAAGAAAGCCCAGTGAAAATTTTACATGGGAAAGCTCTTGTGGATCCGGGTCCAGTCAATCGAAAGGGTATGTGTCAAAGCCTTCTAAAGCTGGAGGCACTAATGGGCTACTGCATTCAGGTGGCAATCGACTGTCAAACTCAGCTACCGTTCATTTTCACGATTCCAGTGGGTTCTTCCTGTCCAAGGCAAAGGGTGCTACTGAGGTTCTCAACCAAGGTTTGTTTTGCTTCTTGTTCATGAATTTACATGGCTTATAGCTACTTACCTTGTGTAAGAATTTGTTGACATTGCCAACATGATATTTTGCATTCCTGATCACGTATGCTCAAGAGATCAAAAGATTATAACTTGCTATATGTTTATAAGAAAACCAAATTTTGTTGTGCACAGCAGGCTTACTGGTAAAAATTATCAAAGTAAGATGTTGTTTATAACTGATTTCACATGTAAGTTAGCTAATCCAAATATCTACAAACTGAGGGCAAAACAACAAGGCATATTTCACAGGCTAACAGTCATCTTTGTTGGAGGTGTTCTTACAGGCATCTGAGGTTAAAGGTTAATGAAATGGCTTTTTCTTTATAGCTAGAATTTTTTTTTCTTTTGTTTTGTAACCTAGGGTACCAATGGACACCAATATACCTTGTATTTTTTTCTACTGTAAAATATCCAAACCCATACCCTCGTATACCGGTACAGCTTTTGCGTGCATAATAGATTCTTAACATTGGCTTATATTACATATTAAACTTGATGATGTGTAACTTTAAATACGAATTAAAGGCCTGTGTCTGGTATTTAAATGGTTTAAAGCTAATAGATACCAGACTACCAGTTAAACTGCCTCTGCTCTATTTTGGTCAAGAAACAGATGTACATCAGTACATGTAAGTTGATTAAACATTATTCTCATATTCCATGCATTCTTTTGCTAGGGAAAACTCTTCTTGACTTATTGTAGTAATATTTAAGAAAAGCTTATCCCTTAGGCTGTCAGAATGATTAAGATTTGATAAGTACATACATGAATGGACCCTATGGTCCACAAAGAAAGAAGAAAAGCATCTGCTGGGAAATTTGGACTGGGAGGGGAAGTTTAACAAGGTTCAAATAGATTTAAGGGCAATGCAGGGTTCTTTAAGGGGTGGGGTAGTGCTGCAGGGTCCAAATGGCTGTGGGAAATTCTAGGTAACCCTTGTGAAAATTTTCAAAAGTGTGATTCTATAAGGAAGATGGTGGAATGGTGGTTTAATCAAAATAGAACAAATTTGAGGCATTCTTATGGTAAACTTTGATGTCTGTCAGTCTAATGTGATGTCCCTCTAACCTGAATTGATACTTGAGCTTATATGGGGAAATATTCTGCAGGTGAAGAAGAATCTATGATTTCTTTCAATTTGGGTGCGACACAGGATTGTCATCGTGCTCTCTCTCTTCTGTCAACAAATTCTTGGGGTTTATGTGAGCCAAAACCGGCTTCACTTGGTAACCCCGGAAGTTCAAGTCATACCAACATGCCTCAGGCTGTGATGCATGCAGTGGCCCAAGGTTCTCAATTTGCTTCATCAGAATACCGGCAGACTGAAAAAGAGTCTACTGCCCAAGTACACACCTTGACTTCAAACAACAATGAAGGCAATTGCACCCAAGAGTTCCGACTGTTCAAATCACCGTATGATAATGGTTTTTATTTTAACGATTTGAACTGACAGATCATCCCAACTATCATTTCAGCCCACGGATACCTGCTGAAGGTAAGTTTCTGGTGTGACAACTTCCTTCCAGTTAAAATATGATTTCGCTATCCCACAATTTTGAATAAAGTATAGCCAAATTTGTTATTCCTTTTGAAGTTGCCATGGTAGAAGACCCTCTCTATATAGTGCATTCAGAGTTCATTGTCAATTTGTCCCGTTCTAGAAACTTTAGGTTTTGAGTAGGTTTTGAGTACTGATGATGTCCTGAAATTGCTAGCGGATTTACTGCACTTAAGAACCATCGACTATAAAAAAAAATATTAAGACACATGCATGTTATACTATTGACTCTGACATTACAACCATTCTTATTGTGACTCTACCCATATATATTTGGTGGATTTTGGGAGTAGAACAATGGAACCCCATTTTATAAACATGATTTGTTGAACAGTCATTGAAACTCACCTTGCTGTAAAATTCTAATTTATTTTATCATTTCTTCAGGATTTCTTCACAGTATGGACTGTTCTGCCAACTATTTCCACCTCCAGAAGCTGACAAGCTTTGCACTTATCAGATGGAGTTCCATAAAAGGAGCTTGTTTTGTTCATTGACAATATGTAATGGTGCCCACCGGTCTCAAAATGAATTTATTTCATATTTTGGCCTAGGTAGACACATGCTCTCGACAACAAAGGTTGATGGATGTTTGTTAACCTTAACTATTTAAACCATAATCTCGCGCAAGTGTCTCTGGACGTGTTTGACATCTTATCGAAGATAAATTTAAAGTATTTCTGTTATTGCTTTTTTCTTCAGAAGTAGATTCCTGAATTTTTAGGGGTAAATCATTTGGCAAACTTCAGTCGTAGAAACATGTACCCACGACTAGTAAGTCCCCATCGATAACCATGAAATGCTACCCTTATACTTGCCGGTTGGTGATATCTGTACGCCAGTAAGTATAATTTGTATCCGCTTTTCGAGTTTTGACTCTCTACTCGCAATGAAAAGAAAATTTTCAAACAAAATACGGGCAGGAAGTGGGAACTGTTTTTCATATTATCGCAATTATTCTGACATTAGCAACAAACAACAACTAATTACAAGATTACAACCCATTTCAAAAAAGAAAAAGAAAAACCTATTTATTCATTACGTTTTAGTAACTTTCAGGTCCAATCCAAACCAGTGGCGCCGTTGCTCTTATATAATAGAGATATTTCACGAGTCATGACATGTTAAAAAAGATATTTTACATAAAAATCTTTATACATATTATACACTGGTCAGGTTACCGAGCAACGAAGATTTATGTAAATGAATTTAGGAATCATTTACACCGCCAATTTGCTTCAACGGAACGAAGGCCAAACCATAGTATGAATAAACACAAATAAAATGTGTAGGATTTACCCAAGTTGGGATTACTGTCACGGTTCACAACAACAGGTCAACAATACTCAATAGGGAAAGGAATGTGTAAAATGTCCAAAAGGAGGTAGTATGACTGGGTAAAGTTTTGAGTATATATGACAATCAAATTTCATTTCGAAAATGGCTAAAGGAATTTATCGCTACCCTACCCTTAATGAGATAGGGGGATGAGATGGAACTCCTGTAGCCTCCTAAGAAACTAACACAACTCTCCCACTTGCATTCTCTAAGATTGAACAAGCACACATCTATCAATTTGGCCTCAAACACACAAGTCATTTATGGATCTTGCCTGAACTGCTGGCAAAGTTTTGATACAATCCCCGATCAGACCATACTCCCAACTTCAACAACAGAAACATGTTCTACATTTGAGCAAAGCCGACCTAATTTTATATCCTCTAGTTCATTTTTTCATGCTAATTTCCAGTTGGTTTTTCATTATGCCTTTTTATACCAATTAATCATTTTTGCAAAACGAATGTGCTATCAACAACTGAAAAAAGACATGTCAGCTCGTAGGACCTTAAAAAACACCAACACCAAACAAAAGGTTGCACCTAAATCCACCGCACCAATATCTAGTCGTACACAGATGACCCAACATACAACATCTTAGTTATGCAGGTACCCAGGCTGCCAGTGCTGAAGATTTAGTCAAACAATGTTAAACGATGGCACAATTTACAGTAAATTCCAGCATTTCAGTCCACCAATTATCATACCAATTACCTAGCTTCTACCCAGGACCGATTTTCCGATTTCCATCAAAACTCGTATCCTCCTACTCTAAACAATTAATGCAAATAAAAGTACTAACTGCTAACACAAGATAATTAAGGTAGGAGGATAAATTATGAAGATGCATCCTATGCATGGTTGAATATCAGAACTATTTCTAAAGAATGCAAGCAATGGATAGTCTAATTTCCCAAAAACCATGCTTCCAAGGTCTGATGATTTTAACAACCTTTTAAGCAAGTCTTAACTTCACAAAACCACTTCTAAATTTTAACCAAACCAGGTGACATCCATGTCACAACAACCAAAGGGAAAGAAAATGGTCTTGGCATATATCCTATAAGGCAACTCAACTGACAAATTACCAGACACATTTTCTATCCCAAACAGGACATGATGAAACCTAGTTTGGTATGCAAGCCAGGAACTCCATAATCTAAGAGAAGCTCCATACAACAAAGTATACCTTAATGCTATGTAGACAATTTGAAAAAAAAATTAAAACCCAGTAATTTTAGCTGCTGGTAGCATATCTAAAGTTTTATGGTAACATACTAGAAAGATTAGTTGATTTCCAAAAGTACAAAGCCTAACTGATAGAAACCAGAATCAACCTGTAAAATCTTTGCCAGACCATGCTGACTGACACAACATGTATCAAAGGATCCATAAAGACAACAAATACCACTGCATTTAATACAACAACTCGACACGGATCATGAGAAGGTAGAGTAACTTGACAACCGCTGCAACATGAGGACGACAAGACTGACTTTCAGACACCCATATTGAGCAATGCTGGACGACAACCCTGGACCTTCTCAACCCTCAAACATGTCCTAGTACTCACTGGAACAGTAAATAATTGCAAATCAATGGATGCAAAGAGAAAAACAAATGAGAATTAACATCTACATAAGAGGATAGAGGAGGTGCGAGAGAGAGAAGATAATGAGAAGAGAGGTAGCCTCAACATAAATATTCTTTTACCATAGATGGTTTGTGAAGTTAAATTCTTAACGTTCGTAATATGCACAAAAGCAATTGACAAAAACAACAATTTCAATGAATAAAAAATGATACAAAAGAAATGCATCACATGACAGACCTGATCATTTTCTTCTGGGGTTGGCGAAAGGGACTTCTTTGACTCGACTGGTTTCTCAGCCCCGCAATTCTGTCTGTTGCACTTCGTCCTAAATGGATAATTTATGTTGTTACATTTCTCACACTTCCAGCTACCTTCGGGCATCTTTTGTTCTGAAAGGCACGAGACATTTAAGTATCAATCTATTAAATTAATCCAAGTATCCAACCATGTTTATAAATATAAGAGCACTCACTTGAATTTTTATCAGATTTTGCAGCCTGCATTTGAAAGAAAACATCAAAAGAAATTAGAATAAGGGAATATAATACATAACTACTCTATTACAATATACCACGCACTAAACAAAGAAAGCAATAGGTAATTAAGTAATAAAGGAAAGGTAATAAACGTTTTGTTTATTATGTTAATAAACTTGGAGTTTCCTATTAAAAAAATAAACCAAAGGTAAGAAATAATGCCATGCCATGACTACTAATAATGTAAGCAAAAGACAGGAGCACAAACCTGGGATCCAGGCTTCGGTGTATTACATTTCCTCATGTTACAAACTGTCCTGAAAGAAAAGTTGATATTTCCACATTTTGGGCATGTCCAGTCATTATCACGTGTCGCATCTAGAGAAACAGTAGCAGAGGAAGATCAAAGTTAGTGCAAAACAAGTCGTTACCTGCCTTCATCTTTGGTCTGTATTATATTAAATAGCAAAGACATGATAAACCTGCACCTTTTTTCTGAGATTTATCATCTGGGAAATATCCTGGCCTTGGCCCCTGTTCAAAATTGCACCAATAATTTATACCTTGTATTGGAAACACTCAAACACGGCAAACTACCAATAGCTAAAAATAGACATAGGGATGCCTACCCATAAAGAGGCGGAAATTAGGAAGGGAAAAGGGAAGAATATTAAATAATTTTAAAAATCCACTATATTTTAACAAGAATCCATAAGATTCATCATTGTGCATGCATAACAGATTGCCTTTGCATGGCATAGATGCAACCAACATGAAACTCAGTACATGTAATCAAAATTTCCAACAGCAACAAAAATAAAGTCAAAAGAGGGAATTTCGAAAAATACCATTGCAGCATGGCCCATGGGAAGACCCAAGCCATACCGGTCCATCAGGGGAGGTGGCATACCATACATCCCACCTGCAAGAAAAAAGGAAAGTGATCACCTGATTACTGCAGAAGTATAAAATATGTTACTGAGTGCACCAGCTCCTTATGAGAATATGCACTTATGAGAAGATAAGTAATACTAGAGTGGCAACAAATAGCAGAAGCAACAGCAAAATTAAATAATTGCATACATGAACAAAACAAAATTTAATAATGAAAGGAAAAATAATGGGCGGGGGCAGGGGTGTGGAAAAACCTACCGTTTCCCATCATAGATCCACTAGAATAAGGAGCTGGTCCAGGAATATGCAGTGGTCGATAAGGGCTTCCAGCAGAAAGGCGGCCGCCATAGTTGTAATGATAGGCTGAGCCCCCAGAAAATGGAACGTCATATGGAGGAATCGATGACGCATTGAAGAGAGAAGAACCATAAGGCGGCATGCCCAGATACATAGAGGAGGGGGCACCAGAACCAACATAAGGAGCTGATGATGAGTAATTTTGTTGTTGCATTGGCTTTGAAGCAGGTTTCTGAGAAAAATATTATTGAAAATTAAAAAATACATTAATGAAAACCATTCCAGAAGTTACAAATCTAATGGTAAATTAACAAACACAAGACAATGTGATGGGAAACTAGATAAGCACTATTAGATGATATTATTAGTTATCATATTTATCTTGAGAATAATGATCTCTTTTAGAGATAAGTTAGGTTTTGTTTTATCTTTATCAGAAGTTAGGTGTTTATCATTTTTGCCAGCTATAAATAGGCCCCTTCAGAGCCTATTGTAATCAGACTTGATTATTGAATGAATTGATTGATTAGTTTTTCAATCTCCTTTTCTTCTGAGTTTCTCCCCTTTTCTATTTCAATCCCTAATTCTGTCTGTTTCCAATCTCTATTTCTCTCTGTTCTCTCTATTTCTCTCTCAAGTCTCTATCTATTTCTTATCACTTGTATTGGTCCTACATCAGTTTGGTACCAAAGCCAATCTCTTTCCTTACACACTCACAACCCTACATTTTGTTTACTGTGTACACCACCAAAAAACAGCTAAAAAAAAAAAACCAAAAATAAAAATAAAAATTACAACTTAGCCAACATCCCACACGCCCAAGCAAGTCCAGTGAGCACCTCCAACATCCCACGCGCCGCCGACACCAGCAGAATCGGAATCTGCCGATGAACAACTTCATCTTCATTGTCGACCACTAGTTTTGCCTCCTTCACCGTAGATCCAGACAAGAAGACCAGCAGCCGCGTCCCACTTCGGCACCATACGCCGGCGATTGACGACTCACCTCCAATTTCACGACACTCAGGAGACACCGGCGACCAAAACCCACGAGTTTCTAGTGTCATTTGGCTCGTCGTTGTTCCCCACAGGATCCTCGCCACTTGGAAAGACATTGTCTTCTGTTTCCAGTGTGGTTGCAGACCTACCCAACACCCAAAACGCAACCCACCATCGGTGTTGCTCATCTCTACCGCAGCTAACATCAATTCATCACTGCCGAGACTCCACGCTTGTCAGGTTCATCTGCTTCTTACTCATTGCTCAATTGTTAATTTGTAGGATTTCAAATAATTTGCATTGATCTTTTTATAACCCTTGTGTCAATATGGTGAACAAACAAGAGTTTGAACAGTCCAACAAAGCCCAAAACGAAAGAATGACTGCCCTAGAAAATGAGTTAACCAATGTTAAAACGAGTCTAGAATCCTTTGACACTCGGTTTACAATTATTGAAACCATGTTGCAACAAGTCCTTAAAAGTGTAGGTAAACAGCCAGTGTCGGAGGAACCTGAACCTGAGTTGACCATGGGTCCAACCACTACCCCAACAGGACATCAACAATTTAAGGGTCTGTTACCAACACCTAGAATGCGCCCTACCTTAGGGCCAAATGAACAAGTTCCACCTGTTGAGCAAACTCGTCCTCCCGACCCTAGAAGGTTTCAAAATGAGGACCATGTCCACTGGAATGATGGTAGTGACAATGAAGTTCACAACCCTTGCCAAAATACTAGAGCTTACCCTAGGATAGCCTGAAAGAGATGAATTTCCTAGGGACTTTAGGCGTCAACAAGGGTACACCCTCGTTACAATTTTGAACAACCTTGAGCACATGATGATATGGGAGATTTAACCAAAAGAGTTAAGATAGAATAGACCATAATGTGTTTTTAGATTGGATAGAAGCTCTGGAAGATTATTTTGACTGGTACCGCATGAGTGAAGGGCAAAAGGTTCGTTTTGCTAAACTTAGATTGGTAGGGCCTGCTAAGAAATATTGGCAAAGTATTCAAAAGCAATTGGAGTATTTAGGTCAAGAACCAATTACCTTGTGGGCTGAAATGAAGCTTAGGTTGAAAGAAAATACCTCCCTCCCTCTTACAAGAATCTCTTGCTAGATCAATTACTAAACCTTAAGCAAGCCTCCACTAGTGTTACCGATTATCTAACTCGATTTGAGGATCTTAGGGTGAGATGTGAGATAAAAGAAGAACCTTGTGTTGCCACTGCTAGGTTTATCAATGGCTTTAAACTTGAGATAAAAAGAGAAGTCAACGTGCACTCTGTTACAACTTTAGAGGAGGCCTATCATAAGGCCTTAGAGTTTGAGACTTACTTTAGCTTCCCTTCCACTCCTAGATGAAGGTCTACCCCATTTGAAAATTCTCAAACACCTCAGTTGACATCTTTAGAATCTATTAGTTCTCAACCTAGGGCTCCTCAAGGAATTAAGAGTTTCAAGCCTGGTAGTAATTCTAACTCACATACTATCTCTAACTCTCAGATTGAATGTTTCAATTGTCATGCTAAAGGTCATATAGCTTCTCGTTGTCCCGCTCGTACCTTAGCTTTGAACGAAGAGCTTGATAATCCTCCCTTAGATGAAGAAATTGTTGAACCTTTAAAGGTCGTTGATGCTTTAGGCTTAGATGATCTTGGTGGCAATGGTATTGGACAGTTAGGTGTCATACGTTGTATCCCGACATGTGATTCTGATAGTGATTCTTTGTCTTTTGGGCACTATGGTTCTGATACACTTGCTCACATTTGTCTTGAGCCTCTGCCTACGCTTTCTTTCCGGAAGTTTTCTACCCCTCCTCTTAGACTTGGTTTGTCAAGCCTTACACCTGGATCAACTGCTTATTTACTTAATTTGCCTACCAATTTAACTATTGCTTCAATGACTATGACAGATTTATATCTTATTCGAGGCACTTTCAAGCCTCCATAGGGTGTTTGTGATGTTTATACAGGTTTGGCATGTTCTACTGCATCATGGGCTATTAAAATGTGGTTGGTGTTTGTGATGATTTCCACTCGTCGGGGACGAGTTCCTTTCAAGCGGGGGAGAATGATAGGGAACTAGATAAGCACTATTAGATGTTATTATTAGTTATCATATTTATCTTGAGAATAATTATCTCTTTTTGAGATAAGTTAGGTTTTGTTTTATCTTTATCAGAAGTTAGGTGCTTATCATTTTTGTCAGCTATAAATAGGCCCCTTCAGAGCCTATTGTAATCAGACTTGATTATTGAATGAATTGATTGATTAGTTTTCCAATCTCCTTTTCTTCTGAGTTTCTCCCCTTTTCTATTTCCAATCCCTAATTCTGTCTGTTTCCAATCTCTATTTCTCTCTGTTCTCTCTATTTCTCTCTCAAGTCTCTATCTATTTCTTATCACTTGTATGGTCCTACATCACAATGACTTACTACAAGAATTACAACAGAGCAGATGAATCACTTAACACAATAAAGCATGTACAATGAGAGTGGTTTAAAAACTACATGACATACACCATGATCAACCAACAATCACAAACCTCTGACCACATCCTTTCAGCAGAAAACTAAACTGTTAAAATGGGTTTCCATTATTTCTACACTCCTGCATTTCTTTAGGTGAAAACAATACTTTTTTGCTACCATGTACTTCAGGTTGCACCTCCCTTTTTCAGGTTTCTAGCTAAACAAGAAATCTGAGTTTACTTGCCCAAGGGTGACCATCCAGAGCAAAAAAAGATAAGTGGAAGACCATTCATAAGAGAAACCAGTTTTTAATAGATGTGAAACACCAGTAACACTAAAACAAAAGAGTAACTTCATACCCACCACTACAAAACTCATTATATTAATGAAATTGCAATGATTATGGATATTGAAACTTTATTAAATGGCAATACGCCTCCAAACTTAAAAGGCGGAGATAAGAGAATTTTCTTGATATTGAGAAGAAAATCTATCACCTTAGATTCTAACAAAATTTTGTGAAGAAGAGAAAGCAATGATTATGGAAAGACGAGGCAGTCTCCTCAATTAGAATGTGAAGAGAAGAAGAAAAGAACAATACCTTTAGGGATTGGTTCTGCATTTGTCGAGCTTGAGGGGGTGTGAGTGGCTGTGTCAGGGTTTCTTTAAATTAATTTTGAATTGGACAAAAATGCCCTTAAAGTCACAGCCGAAAACTCACCATTTTTAGTAAACAAATAAATCATGCTCCCACAATCCAAAAAGCACCGTTTTTACAAATCACAGCCCAAAATTTATGTTACCGTCTCATCGCCTTAAGGCGACATTAGGTTTAGAAAGCCTTGAGGCTGGCTCCTCAAGGTGGTGAATGGCCGCACCGGCATTAGGCACAGCTCAAACCAGCCATCTCGGCCGGTTTTTAAAACAGTGATTAACTCCGGTAACATCTAATCTCAAATTTGATAACAAATATATGTATAATTGTATCTTAATTCAACCCTTCAAAATTTAACTCTATTAGAATGTGCACTAAATTTAAACTTCTATTAAGTACTTTATTAATATTATTTTTGGAAGTATAGTTTTAGGATTTGGGGAAGGGGGATTCGACTTGAACCCATGTGCACAATGTGCGAGTGTGAGGGGCTTACCATTGTGTCACCTCAACTTCTATGATTCTATCTACTCCTTTTAAAGAAGGACTTGCTTATAAAAACATATGGCATTCAAACATTCTAGATACTATGAAAACAGTGAATGACTTACTGAGTTATGATCAGCCGGCCTAGGTTGAGTGCAATTGCGCATATTGCAAGTCATCCTGAAAGAAAAGTTGACATTCCCGCAGCTTGGACAGGTCCAATCATCTTCCCGGCGACTGCCTACAGATAGCAAATTGACAATCGTATCTTAAAAAGAATGTTACAGGATAACAAGCATCACTAAAAGAACATGTTAGAATAACTATTTGTTAAAGCAGATGAATGCACTTTCGTTCAGATCAAAGCATCCACCTGAACAAATAACACGTCTACTTAACCTTGGCGATAGAAAAAGAATATCAGATAATTGTACATAAATTCTTATCAAAATTGATAGAACCAAAAATAATTTTCAATACAGTAATGTTTCATCAATTGGATGCACGAAATTCGTTTCCATTAAAGATCATATTACCAAACAATTGATATTTACACACATCTCTAAACAAATAAAAACATTGCATACCATCAGTTCTAGCACGCTTGGCGGCTGAGGAATTTCTGTTATCCACCTGAACACAAAACAAGACAGATAAGAAACAAAGAAAAAAATCACTAAATAATCTCATAAACTTGGACACAAAAAATTAAAATTGTTGTGCTTCGATTACATATCAACGTTTTACAACAATTAAAAAGTGCTGCAAATTAAAATACTATGACTCAATAGTTTCAATAGATCAACGGAAACTTAACGCAGAATTGAAACGGATAATGTACGAAACCCTAGCTAGAATAATCCAATTGAATCAAACAATGATACGATGATGAGGCACTTAGATCTATTAGGGTTAAAATTGAAGTGTGATAATAAAAAACAATTAAAAAAAAAAACAAGGACAAGTTGTACGGACAGTAATTCGAGCTACCTGAGACATGGCGGCGGCTGCGTCGGCGGCGGCGGCGAGATGGAGAGAAAACGGCGAGAGAGATTCCGGTTTTAGGTTGGAGAAGAGAAGCGCTAAGAGAGAGGGTGAGAATTTGTTGTCTTGCGGTCTATAATTCAAGAAACAAGAGGCAGTGTATTACTGTGTATAAATATGACGCGTGCGTGACGCGGGTGTGATTTTATATTTATTTTTTTTATAGACGGTAATTTGTGTCTAGTGGTGTAAAAATTGGCCGGTCGGCCCAGGAAGTTCACGGGCCGTACTGGAAACGGCCCGTGAGGGAAGAGGGCCAGGCCGCGGCCTTGCTCGGGACGGGCTGTGTGCTGGGCCTCTGGGAGGAGGCCCGACAGGCCGGCCCGCCTGGCACGCCAATTCGGCGTGCCAGGCCTGTCGACCAGACCGCCGGTCCGTTCGACTAAAAAAAAAATTATTTTATTTTTTTTCAAAAATCCTCCAATGGCTGGAATTTTTTTCTAGCCGTTGGAGGAAAAAAAATATATCAAAACCCCCCCTAAAATATTTTAAATTACATTTTGACCCACAATCAATTTTTTCTATAAATACTTCCATCCATTTCATTTTCCATTAACTCTCTCTATCATTCTTTCAATCTCTCATTCTCTCAAATCTCAATCTCTAATATATTCTTCAATTCTCTAAACTTTTTCATTCAATTTGGTTATTACTCTCTCTACAAAATTCTCTACATTTTCCACCAACACACCAAATTTTAAAGGTACGATTTTGTTATTACTTTTGGTCTAACATATTCGCATAGTAAATTTATATGTTTATGTTTAGATTTGAGTTACTTAATGAAAACATTATCTATTTAGTTAGTTAGTTTATCAATTTTTGGGCTTTAATGTTAATATTATTTGTTTAGTTTATTAAGATTTATAAGTTTAGTAGTAATTTTAATATTTGTTATTAATAATTTTAGAAAGTTAATTTGTATTACTGAAATTAAATTTTGTAATAAGTAAATGATGAATCTTAAGTGTAGTAATTACGTTTGATATTGTTTTTTTCATAAATAAAATTTTTTCATTTGTAGATTATGTTAGTAAATTTAAGAGTAGTGGTTCAAATCATCAATTTTATGTTAGTATATTATGTTAGTAAATTTATCAATTTTATTTGTAGTAGTGAACTAGTGAATTTAAAATTTTTTGTTAGTAGATTATGATTTTTTTGTTTATTTAATTTGTTTTTTAAGTAAATTAATTATTGTAAGTGTCGTATTAGTTATAGTAATTATTGTTAGTAAATTAAGATTACTGTTAGTAAATATTGATTTTTAATTTGACTATTAACTACTATAGTGCTCATATTTTTATTCAGATAATGGATCATAACCAGCAGCCTTATTTTCCGGACGGTTTGAATATGCTCAACGATGAATTTGATATTTCAGAACCGACCCATACTCAAGCGGGACCTTCTGGTCTCAGCGTTACACCAACATCACGTCCCAAAAAATTAACATCAGATGTGTGGCAATGTTTCAACATAGTCCAAATGACACTCCCAAACGGGACGTCTGGTCTCAGAGCTAAATGTAAGTTTTGTCATAAGGATTATGCTACAAGTACGGGGGGAACCGGACATTTGAGACGGCATATGCACAAATGTATGCCTGCACATGGACAGGTAGACACTACAATCCAGACACAACTTCAACGGCACCCAGACGGGTCCATTACGACGTGGCAGTTCGACGCCATGCACGCTAGAGAGTGCTATGCACGATACATTGCACAAACTGATCAACCGATTAGTATTGGTGAGAGTCCATTTTATACATAATTAATCACATATGAATATAACCCACTATAAATGAATTGATACGATTGTTTGAAACCCAAAGGGATGACTTAGTTGCTGAAATACAACATTTAAGTGTTTCTGTTGCATTAACTTCTGATATTTGGAATGCATGTTCCAAACAGGACTATTTATGTGTCACGGGACACTATTTAGATTCTGATTGGAGGATAACAAAAAGAATTTTTGGTTTTCGTCCTATGGATTTTGCACATACCGCAGAAAACATTTTTAATGTCATAATAAAAGTTTTAGAAACTTATGAAATCACGCATCGCATTCTTTCAATCACATTTGATAATTCATCTGCAAATACTAACTCTATTGCATTGTTTATTGCAAGAAATATCCCGCAAGATGGAGGTTATTTCTTCCATCAACGGTGTGCATGCCATATTATAAATTTAGTTGAATAGACTGGTTTAAAGCAGGTAAGCGACCAAATAGATCGCATCAAATATGTCATTTCTTGGATTTGCAGTTCTAATCCTAGATTCAGTGAATTCAAAAGACACTGTAAATTAAACGGTCTCAAACCCCGACGATTCCAAACTGATATGCCAGTAAGGTGGAACTCTACTTATTTAATGTTGCAAAATTGTTTGGAATATGATACAACCATTACATGTTTTTATAACATGAAATTGACCGAAACCGGACAACTTAGTCCAAAATTACTTACCACAGACGATTGGTATGTGGCAAAGATTTTTGTTCAATTTTTAAAGATTTTTTACAATGCCACTGTAACTCTTTCCAGGGTATATTACCCTACATCTTCTCAGGCAATCCATCAGATAGTGAAAATGTATGAACTGTTAAACAGTTATAGAGAAGATGAACATCTAGGCGCTGCAGTTGTTGTCATGGAGACAAAGTTGAAAAAATATTGGGCTAACATTCCCCTACTTTATGCCTTAAGTGCTATAATAGATCACAGGGTTAAATTATCTGGTTTAGAAGTTTTACTTGAGTTTATTGGTATTAATTTGTCAATAGATTATTCAGAACAAATTACTGACATTCGAACCAAGTTGTTCGAGATTTTTTGTATTTATGAGACCAGGTTTGGCAACATTGACATCCCCCAATCAACACGACCGGAGACAGAGCCGAAACAAACAAGTTGGAGCCTTCTGAAACGACGAAAAAAAGACAAATCAGCAAGTACTTCTTCAGGGCAAAGATCTAGCCCATCTTCTTGTACCGAACTTATTAAGTACCTTGAAGCACAGTTCGATACTGTTGAAGACAATGAAGAGTTTGATTTGTTGTTATGGTGGAAGACCTATACGTACAGGTATCCAGTTCTGTCACACTTAGCACGTGACGTACTGGTTATTCTAGTGTCAACGGTGTCTTCAGAACAAGCTTTCAGCACCAGTGGATGCATAATTGAACCAAGAAGAAGCTGTTTGTCTTCAGAGATGGTGGATGTATTAACATGCCTTAGGGATTGAGAGCATGCTAAAAAAAGGTTACAAAATCTAATTGTAGATAAAGAACTTAATCTAAATTTCGACAATTTATATATTAATGACCCTTCAGGTAGTGGCCAGGGGCAGAACTAGGTTATACTTTTACATATGTATTTATTATCTACTTGTAAGTTGTAAAACGGTTGCACTCTTTTCCCTTACCAGATTTTTATCCCACTGGGTTTTTCTTGGTAAGGTTTTTAATGAGGCAATCATGTAGATATGTATTACTGAATTCCATAAGTGAAAAATAAATAAATAATTAAAAAATTGTTCGTTCTCTTCATTCATTTTAAATTTTAAACCCTTAACCATAAACTATAAACCCTAAATCCAAAAAAAAAAAAAAGTAATTTGGGAAAAAAATTGGACCAAAAAACTAACCCGTCTGACCAGGCCCGTTAGGCCTAGCCCGCCAGAGGGGCTCGCGCGGGCCGGCCTGGCAAGGCCCTCATGAGGCAGGCCGGCATGCCGTGCCGGGCCTGCTTCTCCTGAACCAGGCCGGGCCGGGTCAGCCCGCGACACCTTAGCGTGCTAGGGCCAGCCGTTTCCACAAATGGACTGGCCAGGCCAGGCCGTGTCTAATGGGTCGGGCCAGTCCATTTTTACACCACTATTTTGTGTCTGAGTTGGAGAACGACGCACACTGTCTGGTGTACAATCTTGGATGAATGTGAACGGTCCAGCTGGCAATGCTGGGATAAGACCTACCTGTTATGGAAATGGGATGGATTCCTCATTATAATTATTATTCTTCCCAAATTTGTTAATTTAATTCAATTTTATTTCTCTTTATTAAAGATTTTTTTTTTATGTTGCTCAATATAGATATCAACAACCATAATGGAATATATGTTTTTTTTTTAATATTACAATAACTTGGGTTTTAGGAATGAGATAAATTCGAACTCATAATTGATAAATGTATGATATATGTGAAAGGCAAACCACGGTATTAATATAAGAGATATTTCACATGTTCACGGTCTAGATATACTCCCGTAATGTGAGATATTTACTTCTACAACAAGTCAACTACAATGAAAAAACTCCTCTTATATTTATAAAATGAGTATGTTGGTATTTGAACTGCCACCACTGACGTGGAAAAAGATGTACATTATCACATGTGTCGATTATACAAATGTAATTAACATTTATTAAATTTCAATACCAAAAATAAATAGTGGAAATGGTGAGATATGTCATATTTTTTTATGTGTGTTGCAGTGATGTCGTCGCTTTAATAATTTAAGTTTAAAATGCACCTGTTATGGTGAACTGTCAAAGTTGCCCTTAAATAATCTATTTTTTAATCTTATTGTGTTTCCAACTACACTTTGAAAACGATAACTTCTATCTCTCTAAAAAACTTGTCTCTCTCCATATTCTGTACGATAATATAACCTAGATTTGTGATCTTCATTTATATATATTTTTATATTTCTTTGTGATTTAACAATGTATTCATTCGTTATTATTTGTTATCCAATCTTTGTATGAACATGTATGAACACGTATGAACATTTTATTTTTCAAAGGATCGGGTATTTTATTTTTTTAAATAAGGTTTAGTTAAATCGAGTATATTTGTAGTATAATCGACCATTTTTTTAATATGATCGAGCTTATTTCTGAAAGAATCGAACATATTTTTTAAAGAATCGAACACTTGTCAAATGATCAAGAAATTTTCAAAGTATCGATAATATTTTTCAAAGGATCGATAATTTTATCAAAGGATCGAGAATTTTTTTCAAATGATCGAGATTTTTTTCAAATGATCGATAATTTTTTCAAATGATCGATAATTTTTTCAAATGATCGATAATTTTTATCAAATGATCGAGAAGATTTTTCAAATGATTGATATTTTTTTAATATTTTTCAAATGATCGAGATTTTTTTTAGAAAATTAGGTTTAGTTAAATCGAGTATATTTGTAACTAATTCGAGCATATATTAGAAAGAATCAATGATTTTCTTTTTTTGAAAGAATCGAACATATTTTTCAAATGATCGAGAATATTTTTTATGAAGTACTGACAAAAAAAAAAAAATATATTTTTTGAACCCAAATAACTACTTAAAAAATTGGAAACAAAACATGACTCCTTAATCCCGATAATTGATAACATGTAAAAAAATATAATTTTTATCTTCACGGTTAAGTTGTTTGTTTGTTTGTTTTCAAAACGACACATGAAATCTGTAATTTAACATGAATGCTTGTTGACTGGGTTCACTGTGCACAAAGCCTGCATATTCACTAATTTCTACAATCTTTTTTAACTATTATAATTTATGGGATCGGAAGAAACTGATATAACTTAAACCTGTAATCTCTTAGATGCAGCTGTGGGTAGGCATGCCCATGGTTTCAACCGGTTCTGGTTCTGGTTCCGAAAAGAGCTGGAGTCGGAATCGGAACCGTCGATCGACTGTTCGGTCCGGTTTTTTTTTTTTTTTTTTTTTAGAAAAAAAACAATTTACCATAAGAAAAAAATGATAACATATATATATATATATATACTGGAACCGGCGGTTCCGAACCCAAACCGGAACCGAACCGCCGGTTCCATGGCGGTTTTTTCAGAGGAGGAACCGGAACCGGAACCGAACCGCCTCCCCCACGGTTCCGGTTCCGGTTACGGTTACTGTTCATTTCACACGGTTACGGTTCGGTTCCACGGTTCGAACCGAACCGTGGTCATGTCTAGGTGTGGGTGGTTTATCAAGCAAATCACACCATGTTATCCTGTCCTCATTTCTACATATTTGATGGCTAATTAGGCACATAAGATTTAATTTCAATAGTTGAAAGTGACGTATTTAAATTGTGCAAGAAGGTGACCATTTATCATATACATGATAGAACTACACAAAACACCACTTACCAAAAGGCCGATAAGGCGTATAGTTTTATTGGGTTGGGTCATTAAAACTCAAAACAATAATCAGTCGAAAACCTATTAAAACCCATGACTCATCCATTAAGATTAATAATATTATTATAATTATTTTACATCTAATTTGTACCTAGAATAAAACCCCACATTTCCTTAATTGATTAATAAAAAGTTCTGTAAATCTTAAAATTTCCTAAATTGATTAATAAAAAGGTTTGGAAACCCTACTATTTCATAAACTGATTAATAAAAACAATTGAAAGCCCTAAAATGTTACAAATTCATCAATTTAAAAAGTGTGTAAACCCTAAACAACTCAGAATTGACCTATTAACCAATAATTTTTTTTCCTCGATTATTCTCTTCCGCTATAATGATAAATATTGGAATTAATTTTATATTTGTGTTATGAGTATTCAAATATTTTTATGACAATATAATATTGATCCGGTGGTAAACCCTTCACATCCGCACCACGATGTTTCAGATTCGAGTATTTCCTTCTAAAAAAACCTCAAATTTATATAATAGTGTAATACTTTATATATATATGTATATATATATGTATATGTAAGTATATATGTATGTATGTATGTATATATCTTCTTACTTTTACAATCAATTTATTAATTACTAAAAGTAATCAAAATAAATAAATAAAGGGTTATAGATCACTTTTGGGTTACCAATTAAATTAACAAATGGGTTTGAGCTTACATTTCAAAACCTAATAAGCTAATGGAGCTAATGGTGGGTTTCGGTAGAATAAAATTGGGTTCAACCCATTTACCATTCGACAAGTATTCGATTCGATTCAATCCATTGTCAAGTTGTACCCATCATTGGTACTTCTATATCTTGTATGAATTGAACCTTAATGTTTGAACTTACATTACATATATACAGGGGAGAAACTATAATTTTTTTTATGGGTGGGTTGTGGATAATTTCATATTAATAAAAATTTGGACAATTACCAATTAAGTCCTAGATTTAAAAAAAAATCCAAAGTTGTTTGTGACTGTTACAAAAGTGACCAAATTGTTTCTTACATTTTTTCCAAGTGCTAAATCAGTCCCACTAACAAAGTTCCGTCAGCCAATTTTAACTATATAGGGGTAAAATTGTATTTTATTCCTAAACAGTATAATAATGACACATGCACCATTTTTTTTAACACGTGTATATTTTTGTTTATTTTATTTTTGGGTTTTTATTTTTAAATATTTTTGAAAACAAATCTTGTATAATATTAGCAAAAAAAAAAAAACAATTACAAAAAAATGGTAAAATACTAAACTGAAAATGAATGATAATTTTGTTTATAAAATAAGGGTATAACTGACATTGTCTTATTCGAATATTTTTAAATGTTGTAGATGATTTTAATTAAAAAAGATACAAAAGTTGTTTCATTAGTAATAATTTTGGATTTTATTGTAATTTTAATGCATAAAAAATAATTTTGTTATAATATGACAAATAAATGTTATTTACGTACTTTAACTAAATTTGTTAAAGTAAACTGTTATATTTAACACCGTTAAATCGTTAGAGAGAGTAATTTGGTCACTTTCTAAAAATTGAGGGACTAATTTGGCATTTGGGAAAATGTGTGGCACTTGGGAAAAATGTGTGGACCAATATGGTCACTTTTGTAAAAGTCTTAAACAATTTGAAATTTAAAAAAAAATATAGGACCTAATTAGTAATTACCCTAAAAAATTATACCGTATAAAACAAAAACAAAACAAATCATTTTGATTGCGAATCCCGACGATACGAGAGAATTCACATTAATTAAAATAAAAAAAATACACCTAGTCAGGAGACATAATGAGCATTACCCTCAAATATATATAAGTATAGAAAAACATAGTAAGATAAATTAAAATTGGAATTATGGTGGGGTGTACTTGGAACTGAATGTAATGTATATAAAAATATTGAAAAAACTATTTATTTTTTTTAAAAAAAAAAAGCTACAGCCCACCCTAGATAGGTCAATCCCGCCCCTGCATATATATAATCTAAGTCTAAGTGATGTTAGACTATTCAAATATTTTTCCCAAATTCATATACAAATGATATAACATACAAGTCGTAACTAAAAATCTTTCACCCGTTATTTCATGATTTACATGGTGAGTATAAATCTCAAATGTCTTATTACACGAATAAATTACTTAATTTATAAAAGTGGAAATTGTAAGATATGTCACATTTTTTTTATGTGTGTTGCAGTGATGTCACCGCTTTAATAACTTAAGTTTAAAAGGCACCTATTATGGTGAACTACCTAATTTGCCCTTAAATAATCTATTTTTTAATCCCATTGTATTTCCACCTACACTTTGAAAACGATAACTCATCTCTCTCTCTTCAACTGACTTGTCTCTCTCCAGATTCTGTACAATAAAATAACCTATATTTGTGATTTTCGTTTATATATTTTTATATATTTCTGTGTAGTTTAACAACGCATTCAATCGTTATGATTTGTTGTCCAGTCTTTGTATGAACATGTATGAACATCTTATTTTTCATACGATCGAACATTTTATTTTTGAAAATAATATTTAGTTAAATCGAGCATATTTGTAGCTAAATTGAGTTTTTTTTTAATATGATCAAGCTTATTTTGAAAGAATCGAGCATAATTTCGAAAGAATTGAAAGAATTGAGCATTTGTCAAAGGATCAATAAATTTTAAAAGGATCGATAATTTTTTTCAAAAGATCGAGATATTTTTCAAATGATCGAATCGAGAATATTTTTCAAATTATCGAGATTTTTTTTAAAGGATCGAGAATATTTTTCAAATGATCGATAATTTTTTTCAAATAATTGATAATTTTTTTTAAAGGATCGATATTTTTGTCAAAGGATCACGGAGCTTTTTCAAAGGATCGATATTTTTTTTAAAAGGATCGAGATTTTTTTTTAAAGAATTGAGAATTTGTCAAATGATCGATTTTTTTTTCAAATGATCGAGAATATTTTTCAAATGATCGATAATGTTTTCCAAAGGATCGAGAATATTTTTTAAACAATCGAGAATTTTTGTCAAATGATCGAGATTTTTTTTCAAAGAATAGAGATTTTTTTTAAAAAAATTAGGTTTAGTTAAATCGAGTATATCTGTAGCGAACCCGAGCATATATTAGAAAGAATCGATGATTTTTTTTCAAATAATCAAACATATTTTTCAAAGGATCAAGAATATTTTGTTTTGAAGTATGATTAACACTGAAAAGTGTATTTTTATTTAGGGATAATATCATCATTTTACACTTCCAATATGATTAATTCTCCGATTTAGACATAATTTCGTTCACTCGCTTAAATAAATGTGTTGTGTAGTAATCAGTATATTTTTCTTTGTATTTCAGAGGTAATTCGATCAATTCAGAATTATGGAGAATTCAGATGGCAAAACAAACATCGTTTTCAAGTTTAGAACGTCAAAAACCTTAGGAAAGCCACGAAGGACGTTTTTTTAATTTTGATTATTCACTGTTCACAATTAACTTTCACTGTTCACAGTTAACTTTCACTGTTCACTGTTCACAGTTAACTTTCACTGTTCACAGTTAACTTTCACTGTTCCTGATGACGTGACACATTCCTATTGGACCGAACTGCAAGTGCACCATACACGCGACTGCAGAGAATCATATTCTATAAATCAGTGTACTATTCATAGTTGCTTTTCTATAAGATAATTGACCGATGACGTGGCATAATTCTATTGGCCCGAATTGTGAGTGCACCGTACACGTGCTGCAGAGAATCATATTCTAGAAGCCAGTATACTGTTCACTATTGACTTTCACGGATGTGTTTACTGTTCACTATTCACTGATGACGTGATGAAATATGGACGCTCTATTTTAGATTCATCCGATGGTCAATTTTCATCCGTATTTTGTATAAGTAGGGGACATCTCCCCCCTAATTTCCACATTATGAATCAAAATTTGATATTAGATTTGTGAAATTCTCCATATTTTGTTTTCAAATTCTCAGTTTAAATAAAATAGCTATTTTCTAGTTAAATTATATCTGATTAATTTTATATAACTGGGGCCAAAGGTGATACTGTTGGTATGGAAAATATAATCCAATTTTGGTAAGTTTATTATTTTGTTGCTTTCTCCCCTCTGATCTTTGTAGAGTTTTTGACTCACTGTAGTCAGACGGATATTGTATAGCACAGTGAGTACTCTTACCTATATTTATCAGAGAGTGGTTTCTCCCTTCTGATCTTTGTAGAGTTTTTGACTCACTGTAGACCGACATATATTGTCTAGCATAGTGGGTACTTTTACCCATATCTATCAGATAGTGGTTTATCCCCTATAATCTTTGTGAAGTTTTGACTCACTGTAGACAGACAGATGCTATCTAGCACAGTGAATACTTTTTACCCACATCTATCAGAGAGTGGTCAGTGGAGTGGAATACCCTCCCATTAATCTGGACTAAATATTAATTATTGGATCATATTCGAATTACCAACAGTGCATCCCTTATCCCCAGTTTTAATTTTAATTGTTTTACATTTTATAACAAGTTTAGTAATTAATCTAGATAATTAATTCTACAAGGACAATTGAACAACCTCCATGTGGTTCGACCCGATCTTACTGGTTAATTTATTACTTTGACACTCTTATACTTGGGAATATGAGCACTTCTTTAGGATGTGTCAAAGTACTGACTAGAAAAAAAAAACTCCGGGGGCGCTGCCCCCTGCCCGCCCGCGAGCTGACCGGGCAGCTCGACTCTCGAATGTGTCTGCATAGCGCATGAGTTTCAACGAAACTTTCTCTCTCTAATTCATAACTCTTACTGTAAAAAAATGAATGAAAGATTCTGATGGAACAACTATTTAGGGCATTTTTATCCGTTCACCATAACAGGTCACATAAGTTATTAAAGTAATAACAATGTTGAAACGTCATCTCCAAAAGATATTATTTATTTTTTAAACCCTTTATAAAATCTAACGTCACTATTTCTATTAGGGACACATTTACTAGTCATTGCTCTTGTCGAGGTAACAATAACTTAGTTATTGATTCGCAAGCAAATTTACTCACCAATAATCTTTATGGGAAACAACAACATAATTATTAATTTACAATTACGGTGTTTATTAAAACCTATTGAGAATTAAATTATATGGATCCAATATATGAATACAAATTTAAGTTTATACAATAAATATAATGTAATTTCTATTATCGTTTATTACAACTAAACCATTTAATTTAGAGAATCTATCGTCACTCTTTCTATTAAGGGCACCTTTACTAATCAATAACCTCGACAAGGTAACAATAACATACTTATTGATTCACATGCAAATCTTCTGATCAAATAATATTTATAAGGAACACTAACTTAATTATTGATATACGATTACTATAAACTATCGAGAATTAAATTCCATAGATCCGACATACAAATTAAAAATAACTTTATAAGAGAAATATAACTTAATTCCCATTATTGTTTATTACAACTAAACCACTCAATTTAGACAGAATCTAATGTCACTCCTCCTATTAAGGACATATATACTAATCAATAATCTCGATGAAATAATAACTTAGTTATTGATTCGTAGATAAATCTATTAATCAAATAATCTTTATGAGGAACACTAACGTAATTATTAATATGCGATTACTACACACTATCAAGAATCAAATTATGGGAAATAAAATCTAATTTCCCTTCTTGCTTACTACAACTAGACCACTTAACTTAGAGAATCTAACATTAACATCACTCTTTCTATTAGAGTCACATTTACTTCGATGAGGTAACAATAACATAATTATTGATTCACACGTAATTTACTAATCAATAATATTTACGAGGAACACTAACTTAATTATTGAACTGTGATTACAATGTTTACTACAAACTATTGAGAATTAAATTATGTGGTTCCCATATCCAAATAAAAAATTAAGTTTATACAAGAAATATAACATAATTTCCATTCTCGCTTATTACAACTAAACCATGTAACTTAGATAATCTAACATTACTCTTTCTATTAGGGGCACATTTACTTATGAGTGATCTCGATGAGGTAACAATAACATAGCTATTGGTTCACATGCAAACTCGCTAATCAATAATCATTATGAGGAACAATAACTTAATTATTGATTCGTGATTATTGTATTTACTACAAACTATTGAGAATTAAATTACATGGATCCCACAATTCCACATACAAATAAAAAATCAAGTTTATAAGTGAAATATAATTGAATTCCCCTTCTCGTTTAAGCAATTAAGTTCTCTTTATGATTTTATTTCCAATGATAAATGATTCCCTTTCATTTTCGCTTAAGATTAATAAACGTACCGGTGTGAATTGGATTTGTAAAAACCCTTATCCGTTATATAAGCACGTTGATTGGATTTATAAAGATCTTTATCCGTGCTATGAGATCGATACTTTGTAACACTCTCATTAAAACAATTAAATTTTATATGTTACTCTCGTTAAGTTCAATTACATTCAATTGATTCCCATAAGTTGTACCGAATTACCGATAATATTATCAGACCATTCTATCTAAGATTTTCTCTTTTCAATTACAAAATATAAAGTAGATAAAACACACACCAGATAGATAAATAAATCTGAACTCAATCGAGACGATGCCTGTACTGCTTTACCAAAAAGTGCTTATATATTTAAAACAGCGAGGCCCCAAGGCTGGTACAGTGGTACTAGTACTGCTGTCACACACACTGCTTTGCTTTTAATAATAAAAAATAAAAAATAAATAAAAAAACGAATTAAAACACAACGGCAACGTATAGGCTCGAGAGAGAGAATTACAGAGGAGAGGAGGTGTTGTTGCATGGTGAGCAGGTGGACGAGTAAGGTCTCGCCAACTCGACAAAATCCAAAAACTTGAAACCTCCCCAAATGTTAATGGACACCAAACACAGACTCTATCAGTCTCATATACTATTTCTCTCTGCCCAGAAATGCCCATCTCTTCACTTCACAGATACACACACACTAAAAAAAAACTTCTTCTGACTAGTAACTTCTAGCCAAACCTTTAATTTTTCCTTTCGATTTTATTTAGATTTTGATTTTTTTGTTGGTTTTCTCAAAATCCCCCCACCAAAATCTCACCATAAACCCACCAAAAACACAGCCCAAAAAACATGTACACATTGTTTATATAAAAGCAATGGCCCACCCCAGTTCTGATCGGTTGATATCTACTGGTATGATTCATGTTTGTGTATAAATTGTTCACTTTTTTTTTAATAGATTTTTTTGGGAATTAAATGGATTTCGTTTCTGTATACTATATATCTCCTTGTTGTGTCATTGTTAACAATTTGGTTTTTTGAAGAAATTTAAGAGGACACAGTGAGAGTTATCGTGTTTAAACGACTGAGTTGGGTTCATTTTAACTATATCCGTGAGACTCTGTGTGCGTTGGATATTTCCATCTATTCTGGTCTTTTCATGGTAAGAAGACAAGCTGATTAATCAGTTTCCATGTATTCTTGTGGATTTTAATCACACGAGTTTCACTAAAAATGGTGATCGGATTTTTTTTTTTTTTTTAATCAATTTTTATGCGTTTGCAATTTACATTTTCCGTTCATATCTATATAAATAGTGCCCCAAAACATTTTGTGCATTTCCTGCAGCAATTCACACTCAAAATTTTGTATTTCGTGTTTGTTTGCTGACAATGGATGCTTTTGATCACACATACCCTTGTGGGTGCTTAAATTTTTGTTCTTGTTTTCTTGGTTAACTAGATTATATCTGGTTTGTTGAGTGACTCATACGTTCATTCTAGGATTTTGATTGTTTATGTCCTGATTTTTTTTTTTTTTTTTTTAGTTTCTGCTGAAGCTTTGAATTATATGATCATGAGTAATAAAGATATGACTCTCTATCCAAACATGTTGAATAGTCAGGTAGTTTTTAGACCTTCTATTGGTGATATTTTTTATTGGTTTATGCAATTTTGAGTTTGTTGATAGTACCTTTTCATGCATAATTCTAGAAAAATATGTGTTTGATAATGGACAGGGTGTTGTTACAATTGGTTCTCAGAGGGATTTTGTAGATCAGTCAGGATCTTTAAGTTCTGTTGGATACAATAAGACTGGCTATGTACCATCATCAGTGCTCTGTGGAGGTTAATTCTTTATATCACTCTTGAGATTTTACTTGTTTAAGACTTGCAATTAATATATAACTCTTGAAAGATTTGGGTTGTGTGTATAGATCGATCGATTTATGGGTTTTAACGAATATTCCTTATGTTAACGATTGTTATCTGTGTGGATTAATTTAAAACCTTAATTGCGTGGTAAGATTTTTCTTAAATTTCAACTTTGATTGGGAGGACTTGGACTTTGTGTAGTTGATTTGTGACTTGGATTATGAGTAGACTAGTGGATTGTTTTGTTAAACATGTTTGTTATATTATTGAAGATGGTAGGACTGTTTCTCTTTTGGTATAGAGAAGAAGCTTCAATGATTGTTTTTCCTATTTTGTTTAGAATAGCTGAAGGCTATAACATGAAGTTGACAACTTATTTGTTTTATTAGAGTGGGATGATTAATTGAACTCCAAAATTTGCGAGAGCAATAAATATAATCTACATAATTAATGCTTTTGATCGGATAACGGGCGGGGGAAATGTGTCAAAATGTTTTTAGGTGAAAAGATATTACAAGTAAGTAGTTTAAAGTCGAGTCATTTTAAGAATGATTACTTTGGTCCTTTTAGGGGAAGGGGAGTGTAGTTTTCCGTAGAAGAATATTTTTTGTACTCAAGCGCCTCTTAAAGTGGCTTTTCTTTGTATGGAAGGACAACTGCGGTTTAAAAGATCCTAACTGGATCAAGAGATCCAAATCTATTGTTAATAAATGTTGCGAGTGCAAAAGAGATGGTGAAATACCTGAAAATCTCTCAACCCTTTTTTTTATTTATCACCAGACCATAAAAGGAGAACTACCATCGAACCCTACAATGTAACATATTTCTATTTCATTGTCAAGTGACGTTGAGGATGGAAAGCCTTTGTCTGTAACTTATTTGGTGGATTGGGTTATTCCTAACTCATTTTTGGGATTGCTGGAACATTGGAATGTGTGTTAGGGACAAAAGAGGTTGATGACTGTGGAAGGAATGAAATACACATGCTTTCAGTGCGATTTTAGCTTATTTACTTGAAATACAATCTGATTTTATTAGGTATCTTTTGCTTTGATGGGAGGATTTTCATGCATTTTATTTTCTTGAATGATGGGCTTTTAGATTATTTTTATCTTGTACTTCTTAGCTTTCTATAGTAGATAAGGTGTAGCACTTCCATATACCTGATTTTCCTCTTTTTCTTTGCTTCATTCAATTTATTTAGAGAAAAGCAAAAGATAGCCACCTCCCACCTCCCACCAATTAGATGCAGTGAGATTGAATTGTATAGAGTCTATAGACACGAGCCAACATAGGTAGATTCCTTGGTTCTCTTCCATGCATGCATTTTTTTTTTCTTGAATAATGATGCTCTATACTCTTTACTAGTAAATGTTTTCTTTTGTATTGGATTTAGATGCTAGAAGGATTTTATAAATGTGAAGTGTGACTTGCCGATGGGAACTTTGTGGGTTATAGTTGCTTTGGTAATTTGGCATATTCATGGTGCATATATTTGTCTACTTTTTACCTTTTTTGTCACACAATAGTCGTGTTTCGTATATTGCTTATTTCCCATTGTTTGTCACTCAGGTTATGACAATGCAGCTGTTAAACAGGGCGTGCCTCTTCTATATGGTAATGCTGAAGGCCTGGATAATGAATCCCATGTGTGTAAATTCCTTTGCATCTAAGACTTAAGTTGTTTTCTCATCTTGTACAACTTTTATTGTTTTCTCATCTTTTAGTGCATCTCAGCAAGTCTTTCTTTGTTCTGTTTCTCTAATGTAGGGAATCCACTGTGATTCTTCATCTGTGGCATATGAACACAGCCCTCATAGGATGATTAGACCATATATTCCAATTGCAAAACAGCTTGCTTCCGCAAGGGGTCATGACCATTCATATGATGAGCGACAAGTCTCTCTCTCTGATCCTTCTTGTTATCAGCAACCTATTTCACCAAACAACTCATATATCCTTTCACCGACTTCACTTTCTCAAGCAAAGTTGCCAGTACACATTGATCTGCAAGGTGAAGGCAATAGTTTTGGCTCGAAATCCAATTATTCATCTTCACTGGGATCTTCTGGTAGGGGAAACGACTCTTTTTCAAACTCTAGTGGATTTAATTTCTTGCACCCAGGGTTTGAGGGAGGAATATGGACAGATTGGGCCAAACCTTTGAATAGGAAGAAGAAGTCTTCGCTTCAATTGTCATCAGCAGCGGCTTCTCCGAAACCATTTGGGTCATTGGAGTTGTCTGGAGATGCTTTTGGAACGGTTAGATTTCTTACCTGTGCAAATTGTTCTAAGATTCCTGAAACTAGCTTCTTTCTTTTCTTTTCTGATATTTGGATGGCTCAAATTTTAGACTGAAAAGTGCTTTCAGACCTGTCTAAATATGTAGATGTTTCTGTGCTATAATGGAAAGAGGAATGTGTGTAAGTTCAGATGAGTTGACCAGTGGGCGAGGAACTTCTCCTGAGTGACATAACAAAGTCTCTATAAAAAGTATTCTGTCTAAAGCATTGTAGTCTTATTTAAGCTCTTTCTTTTTCTCTTTTATTGCTGTGAAAGGATCTTTAAATGTTATTGTACAATGGCTTTTAGAATTTCTCTCATGCTATAGTTAGTTTATGTAGGTGTCACTTATTGGATGACAAAAGCACATTTATGTATAAAAATGATGGCAGCTGCTAGACCCAAAACTATGTTGTTGGAATGTACTTCAAATACCAAAACCTTGTCTTGTGTAATCACCATCTGATTCTGATACTGCTCTGTTATATGTCAATTTAACGGCTTTAATATTTTCTTTCAATCATTTTGTACTTTATTTCTTATTGAAATATAATGAATGTTTAACAGTGAAATCCTATGTAGGCTTCTCAACAAGGATCAATTTATGGGTTTGGATCTCGTTCAGGCTCCAGCTACAGAGGGTACTCTCTTGGTCAAACAGATATAGACTCTGATTATGGAAGTGTCTCCACTTCTAGTTTGGGAATGGATGGTCAGAAGTGGCCCACACTCAATGAAGCAAGACAAGGAAGATGCAATGACTTCTCATGCAGTTGTAGTGTTACCCTTGATACACTAAGTGAGCGGAATAGAGGACCTAGAGCATTAAAACCAAAAGTCCAGAAGATGGAAATTGGATCTGCTGTTGATAATAGCATGAATGGTACAATTGATGGCATTCTTGGAGACTCCTACAACCGATTGGATTTTGTCACAGACTACAAAGATGTGATGTTCTTCATCATCAAATCGTATAGTGAAGATAATGTTCACAAAAGCATAAAGTATGGTGTCTGGGCAAGCACTGCGAATGGAAACAAAAAGTTAGATGCTGCTTTTTATGAAGCAAAGGGGAAAAAGGGGACGTGCCCGGTTTTTCTGTTGTTTTCGGTAATGTACACCAGTCTCCTGCTTTAAATGTTCAATACTTGGTTACGTGGTAGTTGACATTATTGATCAAATTTAGGATAAGCTGTCTAATTTGCGATAAACATTGATTGTTGATAAAATGAGACACCACTTACCATAATAAGGCTGTGCAATGATACGATCATCGTCTAATTTTCCATTCTTGTGCATAGTTGTTTGTGCAGCCAAATGTTATTATTTATTTCTGACTCTTGAACTGTGATTGGTTTGTCACTTGTGCTGGGTTGTGCGGCCTTACACTCACACATTACTCTTCCACATACACACAAGTAGATCTAATATTTTCTGATAGGTCCAGTCTTATTCCTGTACTGATTATTATCATATGAAAACAAAAGAGACCTCTGGGACATGGTTCTACTTTCCTTCAACTTGTTCTTGCAGTATTACTTTACTTTTTTCCTTGATTTATGTTCTTCTACCCTTTTTGTGTCGTTTGATTGTTTATAGTAAGAAATAAGTGACATACTTGATCTTTGCTATTATCAATGCTAACAAATTTTGTGGTTCTATTTAATGTATTAGATTGATGAGGATTTCTTCTGCAATCACTCACCGGTTTATCCTTTTCATTCTCCATTAGAAGTGTCATTTTGGTACCATAAACGAGCTTGAAAGTCATAATCTGATCTCGTTCTGCATCTTTTAATTGTACGCAGGTGAACGCTAGTGCCCAGTTTTGTGGAGTGGCAGAGATGGTGGGACCTGTAGACTTTGACAAGAATGTGGACTATTGGCTGCAGGATAAGTGGTCTGGGCAGTTCCCCGTCAAGTGGCACATGATTAAGGATGTTCCTAACAATCAGTTTCGTCACATTCTACTTGAAAATAATGACAACAAACCAGTTACTAACAGTAGGGATACTCAAGAGGTTAGAATTCATTTAGAGTCATGATTGATTCTCCAGTTATTTATAATGGTGGTAGACTGGTAGTGTTGGTAATGTTTCGTAGTTTGCCCTCTTAAATGCTACTGTTTTGTCATTTGATCTTTAACTAGTTGCAATGCTACCTACTAAAATTTACGTCATTAGGCGTGACGACTTGAACTTGTCAAACTATGTGACACCATCTACTGCCTGTGATTAGTATTTATGGCCACTTCTAGTTGTTTTTCGTATTTATGTGGTGGCATGAAACTGTGCCAGCCATAGGGAGTCTTTGCGTTGTGTTAATGCTGAAATGTCATGATGTTGCAGATTTTTCTGCAAATATGTAGCTCCATCTTGTTTGAGCCATGGTGATCAAGGGGTGATTTCTGTGGGTGTGATATATGGAGTTGGATTCAGTTGTTGTCATCAGCCATTGAAATTGTTTCTCTTTATCTTCATAAATAGTTTTGTTATATTTACTTTTGTACTGCTAATATTGCAGGTTCAAATGGATCATGGTATCGAAATGTTGAAAATTTTCAAGAACTATGAAGCGCGTTCTTCCATCCTAGATGATTTCTACTTTTATGAGCATCGGCAGAAAGCAATGCAGGAAAGAAAGACCAGACAGGTAGCAAACTTGGTGGCTCCTCCGGTGAGGCATGCCAGTGAACAACGCAATCCCATTGCATTATCTAATAGCTTAGAAAGGAAAATGTCGAAGAGCTTTGCTGAAGCTCTGTCCTTGGCCGAGCATGGTAGAGAACGATCATCTGCTAGGAACATAACCGCCCCAACTGCCTCCTTGCATTGAGGGAGTAACCGGAAAATTGTCATCGAATTCATGGGAGATAGGTAGGAAGTTTATCTTCTAGGAATTATTATCAGCAAACAGTTATGAACCTGATAATACCGCCTTTCATACTCCGTATAACATTCCTTATATCTTTGTTTTCGGAATTTCCAAACTTACAGATTTTAGAAAGGTTTCTATTTGGTATAACCATAGTACATAGGTTTCAATGGTAACTATTATTTACGTTGGGGATTTTCTTCATTGTTACCTGATTGAAAGTTATAATTTATATACTCTCTGGTTGATAGATTTTATATTTTTAATCTTGTTGGTGTTAGAGCAGTTCATATGAAGAATTTCTGTAGTGTACTATATCATTTTATTTCTATTGTGGCTTTTAACTGATATGAGAATTCTCATATCAACTTCTCTCAAATCTCAGGTAAGTGGCATTTAGGATACATTTTCAGATTTTCTAAAACAGTTTTCTGTTTTCAAAAACCAAAAAGAAAAAAAAAAAGTTGGAACAGTTATTTTGTTGTGTGATTTAGTTTTCTACCATTTTTTGAACTTTTTTTTTAAAACTATTTTACTCACTTGAAAAAAAAACTTACATGTCAAATGCATACATGTTTTGAATTTTAGAAAACTGCTTTTAACAAAGAAACGTGATTTTTGAAACACGATTTTATTTTACGATGGTTTCCATTTTCCTTCCCGAATTGCATTGCATAATTCATGATTTTTTTTAGCAAACATTTTAGTGTAATGAAATAATTAAAATAATTAAATAATAGATTATTAGAGAAAGTATGGGTATCCTTTTACCTTATGTGAGAAAACATGTCCGTTTGATTGCTTCCTGTTTTCAAATATTTTCTAATTAAATTATTAAAAAATAGGTTGCAATAAAATTATTTCGGAAGCAATAATATTATTTCATAGAATAAAAACCTAATCTACATTATTGAATTGAAAGAATAATTCTAAAGTTTTTAAAAATTAATTTAATTTTTTTCTAGACATGATTTAGTTAGAAAATATAATTAAAAAAATCAAAATTTAGATTTTATGGATTTTTCTGGATCATGAATTGAGCACGTCTCTTGATAAGTGATAAATATTATCTATATGTACCATGTGTAAACTACACCGGTGTGTAAAGTATACCGACATGCTAATGGCACTCTCATTCATGAGAGCTGTTATCATCCATGCAAGATCAAAATGGAAAGTTGAATGTACAGTGCCATGCCCCAACCCAAAGGTCAATTGATCATACTTATTAACTAGTAATTTACAAAACAATTCTTAAAAATAATCCCATAACAATAACGTAATAATAAAAAGAAAGATAATTAATATTTTGAAAAGTAAATAACTTTTATCTGGTTATGATTCAAAACAAAACAAATCCTTAAAAGGTGAGAGCCGTATACATGAAACTCAAAACGGATATACCTACTTGGTAAACCTGAACTATTCATACAGTGTGGGAATTATAACTCCACAATATATATATATATATATATATAGAGAGAGAGAGAGAGAGAGAGAGAGAGAGAGAGAGAGAGAGACTATATATATAGAGCATTAGCATACTTTTCCAAGAGGGTGATATGGATTAACTTGATCAGATCATGATTAGCACAATTTGGGTTTGGGTTGAGTTTGTATACATGTGTGTGTTTATGATTAAGAAACAAAGTGGGTTCTCTGTTGACTAATAACAAAAACCCTCGGAAAAACAGAAACATTTCATGTTTGGGTACTTTAGATTAGTATCTTTAAGATACGACATCTACAGAAGCCATTGGCTTTTGGAAAGTCAATTATTCGCATTTCAGACATAAAATCTACACAAATCAACCCCCGGCCGCATACTAGTTTGTAATAGTTGAAGTGGTCGAGTCAATCGTTGTCATGCTACAACCATAATTTTGAGATCATAATGGGAAATTGAATGTACAATATGTGAATTACTGAATTATGTAACACCACAATAGTTAATTACTTAATGAACTATTACTTAATTACATCAGCATTATAAATCTCAGATCATAAAACACTAATTAAGCATCATTTCTACTAATTTAAGCTTGGCATTTATAAAGAAAACTATAAGTAAACAAATTACAAATAACAAAGACATTTCTGACATACATAAACAGAATCACTTTTAAGATGATCGGGTCGTCATCGGCGATATGATGGCGTCTGTGGGCATGCCATTACCGTGCAACCTGAGTTTTTCTATTTTGGGCCTGGCCCTCATGGATCAATAGAGCTTTAACAACCAAGATGATGTGTGTGTGAACACGTCATTACTGGACCACGTGAGTTTTTCTATTTTGAGCCTGGGCCTCATGGATCAATAAAACTTTTATTAGATGATGTGTCATGCCATGTCAGCACCCAAAATGACGTGTGTGGGTACGTCAATGCCTGGGGCCTGGGCACCATGGATCGACTGAGTTTTGTTATGTGGGCTTGAAAAGATAACGTGTGTGGGCACGCAAGCATTAGGCCATGTTAGTTTTTCTATTCTAGGCTTGGGCCTCATGGATTGATAGACTTTTACTGAGTTGCAAGATAGAGAAAAACTTACACGAGAAGTCAATTAGACCGTCATTTGAAAATGTGATATGTGTTACTTAAAAACTTATATAGGATGTCAATAAGACCGTTTCCTCGTTTATCTGATTAAGGGTGGTATATTGAATTACGATTCTCGAGGGTATTTAAAGACTTTATAAGTCCGGGTGTATTCAATTTGAACATTTAAAGACTTTAAAAGAGTCTATATTAATCCAGTGATATTCAATTTGGATTTCTATGAATTTTTAAAGAGTCTTTCCAAATCCAAGTGTATTGAACTGAGACATTCAAAATGTTTATAAAAATCAAAGTGTATTCAATTGGGACAAGATTTTAATTTTTTTTCTTAAGTCATATATTTTGGTGGACTTAATGGTGAGAAATATGAATATCAAAAGCCATAACAAGTCCATCCTTCTCCCAAGGATTTTGGTGGACTTTAGCTTTCGAAATATATAAAATCTTACCGGAACCCTTCTATTTTGACAAATGACCAGAATTGGTAAATTTATTTGGGTGGGTTTTTTCTATCTAGAAAATTATGAAATTTTTTATCTAGATAGAATGTTATGTGTAATATTAATCTGCGAAATTTCGTTATTTATAAATAATTATAAAAAGAGTTATAAATTTTGGAATGGATAAAGGTAAATATATATTTCTGCTAGACAGATTCGAGAAACAAGAAAAAAATAAATGTTTTCATATACAAATGATCATTGATTAAATTGATAATTTTACTGTAATATATCTTATATGTCTAGATTACCCATATCAAATTTTGTAAGATTTGAAGTCGTAGAGAATTAATTAAAAATCGTGAATCAAAGGGTGGTCAGTTGTGACAAGGTTTGGTTAAAGGTTTTGTTTTGTTTTTTTTTTCTTTTCAATATTTTATATGTAGCTTTGCTTGGTTATTCAATTAGTTGATTACTGTTTGTTTATATGATTAGTTGAATATACAAATGTTTTATTATTATTTGCTTGTTTATTCAATTAATCCATTATTGTTTGTTTATATCCGTTCATCATTATATTATTTAATGTTCTTCATACTATAGTGGGAATGAAATATTTTTACTTCTATTTGGGTTCATATATCTATTTACAGAATGAGAACTTTGCTTTATTTTAATTCATATTTCAGTTTATTTTAAGTAATTCAATAATGATAACTATTAAATGGTTGGTTACTTTTCTTACGTGCTTATTATAAATTCATTTAAAAATGTCTTTAAATATCCTTAAGAATCCTAATTGAATACACCCCTAAGTCATAACACATCGGTAACAATATGACATGTGGGAGCACGTCGTTACAGAGCCATGCGAATTTTTATATTTTAGGCCCGTGCCTCATGGATCAACAGTCCTATGTATTTGTCCCAAACACGAATAGTTATTCACACATTCATTTAAGAAATGTCTATCATAAATCTATTATTAAATTGTTATCTATTTTTTACTCCAAAAAGTTATGATATTTACATTTGGATAATGCTTGTCAATATCCTATACTGACCCACTAACTAAATATTGACATCTCAACACCTCGTTAACGAGATCAATACCTTCTATATTAATCGGTTATTTACTGATCCATCGTTATCCAAATATTATCTTTTACATTTTTCTTATTAAATGTTGTATCATGGCCCCTCCACTCCCAAAATTTAATGAGGCCTGCTTCAACGATTATACTCTAACATGAAAATCTAAACACATGCAATTAAATGCTTGAAAATGACACCATTAAATAGCTAGATAGGACTAATCGCTAACGTCACACTCCAATTAGTCAACAAAAGGAAGCACATAATAACTTACAATTTCGTTAATTCTCCTACTGAAATTCAAAGAAAATTAAACAAGACAGTGAAAGTGAAAGGGAAAACAAGCGAGGAAGAGTTTTGATTGATTTCAACCCCGTTTGTAAAACATAAAGGAGTCAGCTCCGGTTGGGAATGCACAGAAAAATACGGCCAAAGCGACCACCGCCGTTGGTCCAACCAGGTAGGATCTAAACTTGGTCCCGTCGGACTTCTCCGAGGCTGATGATGTTCCGGTTGGTGTTGCCGGTGTTGCTGTTGTGGAACCATTGCTTGAGAAGATTTCAGCATCAGGGGAGCTAGGTGATATGCCCAAAAGCTCTGTAGATTTAAGAAAGTAACGTGTGTTAAAACGTGTAAGAAGAAGATGAACGGGATTGTCATGAAGACCAAGCTCAAGCGCAACATTGATAATAAATACAAATAATCAAACATAATATTGTAGAATAAACAAAAAAATCATCAAATTATATCCCAACACATACATGGATTATTACAAGCTAGTGAGAAGAAGTGGATTATATATATATATATAACTTGTTGATTTTTAAAAAAAATTATAACTTAGGAGATCGAGTCTGTTTTTATCAAATTTAAGAATATTGTATTTCTTATGTGACAAATGAAACGTAAAGTAGGAAATTTATGATGTAGCCTCACCGGCTACCACAAGAACATGATAATTAATAGAGTTCCTATTACAAATATCACTATTCAAAGTACTAAAAAAAAACAATAGTTTTAACATATGTTCTATAGACACACTATATTTATGATCATTAATCATAATATATGTATAAACAAGATAATAAATCCAACCCGACTTTCATTTTATCGTGTTTAATTATCACGTGTTCTTAAGGTAAGAGTTAAAACTATCTAAACAAAAATATAGACTTTAGATATCACTGTTCAAGCCACAACCGCTTTGTCACCCACCAAACTCAACCAAAAATAAGGACATCGTATTTATAACATGCTACATGCCTCTAGCGTTACGTTTGAAAATTACCAAGCAATTAATTAAACACCGATTTTTTTTATTTTTTTATATTTTTTGTTCCGTACGTTGTCCAGTTCTTTCCGTCTCCAAATCAATCCATGAGTGATAAATTCAAGCTTCTTCACTACCAGAAGTTTTTCAACTCATCAAGAAAAAATTCAATTGATGTTGGATATGCAGGAAAAAAAAAAGTGTTTCCCGAAAAAGCAAATCTCAGTCTCTCAGAATTACAAGATCTTACATTTGGATCTTCTCTAGTTTTGGTATTCGAAGGATCTCTTCATTGGCTCAATGCTGTTTTATTTTATTGTTTTCTTTGAAAAATAAATTATGACTTTAATAAAAAACTATAAACCCTTTAATAAAAAAAATAATCTAAAGAAATATTGCATGTATATTTTAACAGAACCATACATCTAACAGTAGACACTCATTAACTACAAGATCATATGAATGCAATAAAATTATTATCAACTTGCACGATCTATAAAAATTATCATATATCAATCACTAAACAGAACCAGATCCAAGATAGGGTTTGACAATCTAGAATCTGAATTCTGAAACAATTAATCCAACAAGCGTTTGATAACTGAGAATCCCAATCTGGGATTCTCCGCCTAAATCCTATTAAAAATTTAAAACAACTGCATATTTATTTACACATGATCTAGACAACTGTGTCACCACAATCTAGAATCTCATATGTTTAACCTAGCTAGAGTTTGGTAATAAAGAATCCCAAAAAACTCCGCTCATATAACATGTTGTATCACTAAAACAGCTACATAATCATATATACATATATTCTATTATCAATTCGAACCGAGTTCTTCACACATGATTCATTAGATTTAAATATTTTGATTTAGTATATAGATAAGGAATGGGTATATCTTCGATTCAAATCAATAATAGAGAGACTATATTTATATATCCGGATGAGGTAAAAGGAGTTGGTGTAATGATGCATGTATAAAAGAGGAAGAAAAACTTACTGGGACAGTTACTGGTACTGGCATTTTTCAACTCACAAGCAGTAGGAAGCTGAAGCAACTTAGCTTCCTGAATCCCCAAGCTCTTGAGCTGGTCATTGGAGCCGCCGTGAGCCTGTTGGATTATATAACACAAACACTTGGGTTCATTGTCTTTTATGTCCTTCACAGAGCCGCAACACTGCGCCGACGGCGTCGCAGCCTTCCCTTTCGCGTAGTCTAGGCACGTCATCACCTTCGGGAGCTGCTCACTGCACTCCTTCTGCATCGCCGTATCATCGCCGCCAGCGGCTGGCGCCGCCGCTGTCAATCCTGAACTGGTTAGAAGAACGAAACATAACAACAGAGCACTTGTGTTGATGTTTTTCTTCGTCGACATCGTCTTCAACGTCGTCGTTTTGTTGGTTTTTTTTTTGTTGGTTTTGCGTTTTTGGTGGATTTTGAGAAGTGTGTGAATTCAATATAAGGAAGCGAGCTGTGTGAAAGTGAAAACTTCGAAAAAAAATATTTAAATTTTAAAATATAAAGTCTGATTTTGATATTAATGCATGTGCAGTTGAGCAAGTGAAGTTGATCATGATCTTGATCTTCCATCAGACAGTCCATGTTAGCTGGAGTGGGCTACAGTTGGTGAGATCGACGGTCAGGATTGATTTCTAGGTACTGAGTGGGTTCCAGAGGATTTAGAGCTAATAAATTTAGGACCATGGGAGTGGTTGGGCCGCAGTAATGTTTACATTGCACTTGTTTCGTTGCAGTAGAGGGAAGCTTAATTTTGCCTTAAATGAGGCTGAGCTGTAAACGAACACGTGTACACTTTCTACCCACGTGGCGTGTTCTGATACAATTACGTATTGGAAAACAGTTTCAAACGATGAATTGTGATACTTGAACGAGGGTGGATAATAACTGGACGGCTGCGATTACCTTGCTTGTGGGTTTGATTGATTGACAACCGACGGATTAGGATGCGAAGATTTTTATCGGGGTTAGTATTAAAATCCGCCCTTCATTTTTGAATTATTATTATATACGGTTATAAATATTTTTATTTTAAAAACCTCGTTCATAAACTAACATTGTTATCGTTAAACTAACGTTGTTATCGTTCCGTTTATATTGTTTGAGTTTGACCATTAAAATATCTAAAATAAAAATTTTATAAATAAACCATAAGCATTTAAATTAAGTATTTATTTTGATTCATAAATAGATAAATAAATAAATAAATATTCTGGTTTATTTTCGATGCTTTTTGTTTATTTGTAATTTTATCACTTTTACGGATAAAATTGTCCATAAAATAATTTCTCATTTGTAAGTTAATATTTTCGTTTTTTACATCTATTTATTAATTTATTTGGTATAAGTATGAGAATATAATGATCAATTCATACAATTGAAATTTAACAAGAGTCATTTTATATTTTTTTAACGATTAAACTCGGTTAACATAATCGAAATGTTAACGGTGTTAGTCCATATAGGAGTTTTTAAAATAAAAATAGTTATAACTATATATTTAATAATAATTCATGGTGAAAGGAGGTTTTTAATATTAAATTTTCTTCTTAAATGGACTAAAAAAACACACACATTTGGTGACTTGGAGACATTAAATAAAAGGATTCAAACCGGGGTTTGGGATGGATATACCTCCCCCCAAAATTCCCCTAAATTTTGGGGGTGAGGAGTACATCTCTAACACAATTTGGGACACCAAATTTAGACAGCGAGTTTGAATCCTAAATAAAATAAATTTGGATCATTTGTTGATCTATATTTTTTTTTATCTTTTTAAAGCATGTGAATGGTTGTTGATTAAGTTGCTGTGAAAATCAATCACATATTTACTATACATTCATTACAATATTTATGTATTATGCGATTATGTAAGGTTATAAAAAAAATCAGATTAGAAAAAGATCCAAATTTCTAAATAAAAACTCTTACCGTAAAACAACTTTAGGCTGTTATTTAATTAATTGTTAGGACCGATCTAAAAATTGTTGATGGGTTAGAACAAATTAAAGATCCACAACTTTTCTCAGTAAAATAGTTGGAAATTTCCCCTTCAACGTTAGTATTTGCATATTAAATCATAATGTTTGGTATGAATAGATTTATAACTATAGCAGGAATTACATTCTTGATGATACTTCTAGCAAAAAAAGAAAAGGTGTTTTTATTTGAAGTTTTAAATGAATAATAAGTTAAAAAAAAAATTCAGATTAGCATAAGATTCAAATTTCTCAATAAATACTATTACTGTAAAACAACTTTAGGTTGTTATTTAATTAATTGTTGAGACCGATATAATAATTGTTGATGGGTTACAACAAATTAAAGATGCACATAATCTCTTAGTACTTTAGTATAGATGGTTGTGCACTTCCTTTCCATACCCAGTGGTCAGGGGTTTGAGTTCCACCATATGTATTTTCCAAGCATGTGTGGGAAGTAACCTTTCCCCGATAGTAAAAGTAGTATTCCAGACCGTACTTATAGAGTTTAATTAATCTCGTAGGTCCCGACAATAGTTGTATTTTTTTTATAAAAAAAATGCACAAAATTTCTTAGTAAAATAGTTAGAAATTTCCCCTTAAGCATTATTTTTGCATATTAAATCATAAAGTTCGGTATGAAATAGGTTCATAACTATAGTAGGAATTACATTCTTATGATACTTCTAGCAAAAAAAAAAAAGAAGAAGAAGAAGAAGAAGGTGTTTGTATTAGAAGTTTTAAACGAATAACAAGTTTTTTTTTTTTTTTTTTTTTTTTTTACAGTAACAAGTTTTATATTTAATCACTTGTCATCAACCCACTCTAAATATCAATGATCAATTACAATCCTTCTGGTGTGATAAATTTCGCCTTCATGAATACGTATGACCATATCAGTATGGTGACTTTGCGACTCTTTTTACACTGAACCTATATATAATTATATATATCCCTATATTAATTAGAAAAACTTATGGTCCTGATGAGTCTAATCGCAAGTCGACGCTGAGGGTTTTAGGTTTAGAATGTCCCAAATTTCTTCCAATTTTTTGTAGACCATAAATGTAAGAGCTGGATGGTGCATTTTCATGCTTGTCTCGATTGTCAAAGGTGGGACGGATAATAATAAAATTACTATTAATTTTAGGGATCGAAGGCCCATTTATTGTTGGTGTTTTACAAAACAATATTATAAATTTGATATTTAAGGGGAGAGACACAATTTGAAATCACGTTTTAGATGCGACTAGTGAGCGGTATGCCACTGACCCCATTCTGTTTGCCCGACCCATTTGCTGATTATACATTATAGTATCCCATTACCACTTTTTATAAAAACATGCTACATATTTGTTTATTTAAAAATTTAAGGAATTGATGAGACGAGGTTTATCTAATAATAAACTTATCATATCAGTACGTTGAGATTATGGGTTAAGTCCTCTTTTTAACTGAAAACCCATAAAGAACGTAATACTGTAATACTTATATCATAAATTTTGCAGCAAAGTTTAGTTGTTCCATAAATGCAGGAGATCTCTACAGAACTAGTTTACGGGCTCAGTTTTACAAGTCTAGTCCATATGTTTTGGTCCCGGTGCACAAATTCAACCTCTCGAATATACGAATACAAGATCATAATTGGGCCAACAATCAATGGATCAATATGCATGGGCAAAATTGGTGCTATGCCGCTATAGTTAGGGATAACAATGGGTTGGTTTCGAATGAGTTTTGTAAAATCCAAACCCTCATATGTGAAAATTTTCCTCACCTATGCACACCCTCGAACCCGTATAGCTAAGCGGATTAACGGGCGAGTTTGAACCCGTGGGTTATGGCTGCACCCATACCCTCACCCGTGAACCCACGAAACAATATGAGTTCATGAGTGAATGTTTCACCCGCGGGATACCCACAAACCCGCGATTTTTCATTTATAAATTTCCACATGTAATTACCTATTGGATACTTAATTAAATTAAATTAAATTTTCATTTCTAATTCTCTACTTGATACATTACAAAACAATAATAACCATAGAAATGAAATGACAAAAAATAATTCAAATGCCTATGTATGTTTATATATAAATATTTTATTTATACGGATTCGCAGGGTTCGCGGGTCCAACCCGCGAGTTCGTTTTTCCAACCCGCATCCGTCCGCAAACCCAACGGGTTTTTCATTAAACGGGTCCGCAGATTGTAAATTCACCATCCACACTTAAATCTATAGGGTCGGGTTCGAACGGATGCCCGTGGGTGCAGGTCAAATTACCATCCCTAGCCATAGTTTATAGTGTGTTTGGTCCAAATGGTGCAAAAATCAATGGATCAAAATGCATGGCCCAAAAAAGGATGTTTTTTCTTTAAAAAAATGTTTAAAATTGAAAAAATAAAATAAAGAGCAATTACTAAGTAGGTTCTGTATTTTTTTTTTAAAATTCCAAGTTATTTGTGACTCTTACAAAAACGATCAAATTGGTCTTTGCATTTTTTTCAAATATCAAATTAGTCCCTCTAACTAAGTTTCGTCAATCAATTTTAACCGTGTAGGGATAAAAGTGTACTTTAGTCCTAAATAATATAATAAACACATGTATAGTTTTTTTTTAACACTTGTATATATTTAGTCATTGCAAAATATATATATCAAGGACCAAGACTTCTTTATTTTCAACAAGGGCGGCATTGCAAAAATGTTAAGGGATATTATTTACTTAGTTCTTATGTTTTTTTTTTTAAATATCAATTTTTTATTCACTTATATATTTTCGCAGGATTTGGTCTCTATTTAAAAAATAATCACTCAATTTGGTTCTTATGTTGATCACGTGTTTGTCAAATTAAACGGTCATAAGGGTATTTTTATCTTTAAACATTTATATGTCACGTGTCAACACACAATAAATATAAACAAATTAAATTTAAATAATACAAATTAAATTAATATAAAAATAAAAATAAGATTTTTTAGCAAATGAATAATTATAAAAATTTTAAAAATTAAAATAAAATATATTGCTTACTCAAAACTTAAAACCAATCCTAGCAAAAAGCAGTTATTGGAGTGACGGTGGCCAAAAATTAGTTATTCATCGATGATCTCCAACAAAATCAAATCCAACCTCCAACAAAACCTAAACCTAAATCTAAAATCAAAATCAGTCACCAACAAAACCAAAACTCCAAAACCACAACAAAATAAGCATCTTTCAGATTGTTATTTTTATTTGTTTAAAAGAGGTATTTATTACTATGGCAATAAGGCCGTGGAACACAGACAAACAGGGAACCCAAAACAAAACAGGGAAACACCCATCACCTTTATTGCATGAAAAATATATTGCAGTTGCTTCTTACTCTCATTCCAGGATCAGAGAGCTAGTACCTAGTGGTGTAAAAATGTGCCGGATCGGCCCAACTAGGTCCGGCACATCGGGCCCGTTTTGAAAAATGAAGGTCTGGCACGGCACGTCCTAGGCGTGCAAAAAGGGGTCGGCCAAACTTTTTTTTTTTAAAAAATTAATAAATAATAATTTAATAATATTATCGTAGAGTACGGACATTATAGAGTATTGGGTAACCCTTGTCCAATTAAATATGTTTTCCTTTACTTTTTTTCTCATTTTTATATAGGTATACCTTAGATATAAATAATGGTTATGTGGGATTTAATTTCCATTTCCATTCATTGATATAACATAATGACATTATGTTAATTCCGTTTTTTTCTTTAAATATAGAAAACATTAAGAAAGTTGGGATGTCTAATAAAATTAAATAATGGTTTTGTTACAAAAATAAAAATATAATAAGCATTGATATTATGCAATAATTTAGATCTTTTCCATCTATGAAAAAAAATCATATATATATATATATATATCATTAAATCTCATTCACATATTCTTCATCCCTAATCTTGGCCATAATAATTGCTTTTAACAATAGTTGTATTCATTCTCACATCCCACATTGAACAAATAAGAACATTGAAGAGAGGTCTAACAAATATATATATTAAAAAGGGAAAGACAATTGAAAACTTATTTGTCTAAATAATGGTTATGAATCATGGTTTTATACTCTACAGTGTCATTTACTTTTTAAACATTTTATTTTTATAAATAAAGTATTTTTTTAATAATTAGGCGGTACCAATATGCCGGCCTGTCGTGCCGACCGGCAGACTTAGCACCGACCAGGCGTGTTGTGACTGGCCGGCACGTCGTGCATTGATATAGAGTATAAATTGTGAGGAATGTCACTTTTTTTATATTGTAATGATATCATCAGTTCAATAACTTTTGCTTAAAAGACACCTATTATGGTGAACTATCCAAATTACCCTTAAAATTTGTCTTTGTGCTTTCAACTACACTTACAAAAAAAAAAGTTATCTTCTCTTTACAAAAAAAAATGTCTGAAAATCGAAATCCTTATTGTCTTTCATGCATTTGTGACTGATTTAAAAAAAATCAATTCGTGTATGAACATGTAGTCTCCATAATTTCCACGGGTTTTTTTTTCTTTCCGAGCTTTTTAATTTTTTTTTTCCGAGATTTTTGTATTAGTTCGAAATTTTTTTTTGGTTCGAGTTTTTTTTCCTTTGGTCTGAGATTTTTTTTTTTGACTATTTTCGAGTTTTTTTAGAAATAATTCGAGTTTTTTTTGTGTTAGTTCGAGTTTTTTTCTTAGTCCGAGATTTTTTATTTTTTTGAATTTTTCCGAGTTTTTTTAGAAAGAATTTGAGCTTCTATTGTATTGGTCCGAATTTTTTTTCTATTGGTTCGAGAAATTATTTTTTGACATTTTTCGAGCTTTTTTTTTAAAGAATTCGAGATTTTTTGTATTGGTTCGAGTTTTTATTGTATTGATTCGAGCTTTTATTTTATTGGTTCAAGTTTTTTTTTATTGATTCGAGCTTTTATTCTTTTTGTCCGATATTTTTTTTGTGACTTTTTCCGAGCTTTTTGGGAAAGAATTTGAGTTTTTTTTGTATTGGTTTGAGCTTTTATTGTATTGATCATAGTTTTTTTTTTCTATCGGTTCGAGTTTTTATTTTTTTGATTATTTCTGAGCTTTTTTTAGAAAGAATTCAAGCTTTTATCAACACACAATAGATAAGATTTTAAAAAAATCTCCAGAGGAGCTCGATCCCTGAAGGCATCTGCCTATCGTCTGAGTTTTAACGAAACTTTCTCTCTCTATTTCACAACTCTCACTGTAAAAAAAATGAATGAAAGAAATTTGATGGAACAACTATTAGGGGGCATTTTTGTGCGTTCACCATAATATGTGTCTTTTAAATATAAGTTATTAAAGTAGTGATAATGTTGAAATATCACTTCCAAAAAGTGCTATTTAATTTTTAAACCCTTGATATAGGCCCCGTTGATGAGAATCAAGAAGTATCACCAAATGATCCATTGCATGTACCAGTTAGGCTAATTACAAAGGCCAAGAGGATCAATGAATCATTTAATAATGGGCTGATTATGAGTTGCTAAAGTCCAAGTTCGGCCCACGTGAAGACCAAATCAAGACTCAATTTTGTGGGCCTCTATAGAGAGTATCTGAAGTCGGATTGTCTATTATAATATATTTCCGGAAAGCCCAAGACAAGTTCTACATATGCTATGAAGACCTATCCTCCGAAACAGATCACAACAAGTCCAAATTTGGTCATCTATATTGTTATGCGAAGGCTTGAGCTGAGGAGTCCGAATTTCAACATATTTCCTATATTTTGGGCGACGTATGATTGTAGGAGAAATATAATTTCAGTATATTTGTTATTTCAACATATTCCCTATTTTATTTATTTATCAAATAAAGAATTGATTTTTTTTTCCTAAAATAAATGACTGATTTGTTTCCAAAATTCAGTTGTCCAAATATGGAACAAATCAACTAGCTGCTAGTTTTTAGTCTTTAGTCTTTAGTCTTTAGTTATTTCCTAAATTTGTTTGCATTTATTTTCCTGATTGTAAGACATTAAATTGCCGAATATTTATTCCATTTTTAGGACTTAGATATTTTAGTATAAAAGGGACCAATTGGTGTAATTTTTAGAAGATCTTGAATTTAAATAAATTTGAGAGAATTTTCTCTTTGATTATTCATAGAACTTGTGAACTTATCAAGGTTCTACCTTGTGGCGTTCAAACATTGACTTATCATTCATCTTCTTTCTTATTCTTGAGTGTGGCGTCTACAACTTTCTTGATACCGTTGGTTTTTATCTCCAAATAGATAACGGGGTCGCGGTCTTTTTTTATTTTCTTTGTTTATAAACTTGAATTAGAAAATGATCCTCTCTACCATATATTGGTTCTGGGTCTCACCGTTCTTGATGAGATTCATATCACCCCTCACAGTCCTGGAATGTGGGTCGTGTCTGGCATGGCACACACCCCAGGCCATGTGCTAGCACGACCTGCCTTCCTTGGCAGGTTAGGCGGACCGGTCCATCGGACCCGCTTCACATTTACACCATTACTAGTACCCCATAAAAAACGAAACAAAAAAATAGAGATTTGTATTATTTATCTTAATAATCATGCAAGTTCCAAATTCTAATTATCTACTAGCTAATTTAGTTGAAGAGATAAAAAAGGAGATGTTGATGGACATCAATCAATGATGATCCCTACTCGTTTGTGTCACCTTCTGCATATGACACTACGTGGTTAGCTGTGGTTCCAGATTCTCACCAACCCAATCCTTTTCAACTCATGTTCAAGAATTGCTTGAATTGGGTTCTCAACAACCAGAGAGAACAGGTTCTGGGGAGACTTTGATGGCCATGACAGACCCACCTTTAAGTCTCTTCTTACAACTATAGTTTGCTTAATTGTACTCGCACGGTGGTATTTTGGAAAACCCCAAGCAGAAAAAGGTATTACGGATGTTTGCCCTTATTTTCATCTAAATGTCAAATCTTAATTGTTTGATGCAATTTAGGGTGATGTACTGGAATGGTGCCAAGGTGCTTAGTGGGTCAGAGCTTTGCATTTGTTTTCTCCTTTATTTGGCTTAGCTACGGATGATGGTTTGCTCTGTTTTGTTGTTCTGGTGTTCCAGTGCAGTGGTTAGTTTTGAGATGGGGTGTTGTTTTTGTATTGCTTTCGTTGTTAGGTTATTGCCTTCTTGGTGTTCCAGTGCAGTGATTAGTTTTGAGATGGGGTGTTGTTTTTGTATTGCTTTCGTTGTTAGGTTCTTTGTGAGGCATGTCCCTTTTGGCATCGCTTTCATGTCGTTGTTGTGTGTTGTGTTTTGGTCTTTTGACTTTTGCAACAAATAGTAATGGTCGACTAACTCCAAAAAAAAAAAAAAAAACTATTGATCGAAACGATTTATGTACCTATTTAAGTTTCCCATTTCCTATCTTGTATTCTTGTTTTTGAGCATATATTTGTATATAACATCTTTTGTGAGCCTTGTGTAGGTTATATCCCATAAAATAAGGGTTCGAGCTAAATTGAAGTGTTTTTGAGGTTAAATGGCTGAACTTGAAATTGCTCGTGCAAAACACTCAACTTTCGGGGGTATCTACCTCTTCAGATCGAACTACGTTGCTTACTACTTGTTTTCAAAAAGCTCCGGACGTTTAATTTCCAACTTTTTTTACAGATCGTGATTCCGAGGTTTCTGGAGGAAGTTTTAACCGTTTTCGTAACGGTGTGCTCGAAGTTTGAAAATCTTCACACGAAGGAATAATGACCTGGATGCGACCTGAGCACCAAGTCGTCTACAAGTAATATTTTTTTTATCCCGATTAACCATTTTCAATCGGAATTTGAAGGGCAATCTTGTAATTTCACACTCAATTTGTGCCTGAACCCCTCAACTCCATAAATACCCAATTTTTTCTCCTCAAAGAAAACTTCCTCCACCTCCCACACATCTCCCACAACCTACACAAACTCTCTTCCATCTTCTTCCCAAAATAAGGAGATAAATAGCTCCCATGGGGTAAAACCTCCATGGGAGCTCCCTATACTCCTTCCCAACACCATTTTACACATTCTCCATCCATTTTAGAACCGATTACAAGGAAATAAGAGTGGCTGTAGGACCAAATCTGAGCTAGTGAGGTTTGAAGCATCTTTAGACGACTTGTCTTCAAAAGTTTGCTCTTATTTATCAATTTCTTTGTAATTTTCGTTTCTTTAATGTGTAACCCTGAATTTAAAAATTTGAAAACTTTTCACATGAACTATATATGTATTTTTGTTCATAATTTTGTTTGGGTTTTGTTTTGCTCTTTGATTTGTATTGTTTTAATTTCTTATTGTGAAATGCATGTGTGAAGGCTTGAAATTGATTTGTATGCATGATTGAGATTATGAATAGAGTAATTTAATGTATGAGTAGAGTAATTTAGTTTCTCATGATTGTTTGTATGTTAATGGATGACCAGAGTGCCTTGTATTGAATGATTTAAGTGTTAGGGTTTTCATCCTCAAATAGTAAAAAATGTTTCAGTTCATGTATTAAGTTGTTAAATTGGTCTTGGTTCACGTCATTGTGCTTAATGGGTCTTTTTGGGCGTGTTTGGTACGCGAGACAGGACAGGACAACGTGAGACAGTTTGTTCTTATCCCACGTTTGGTGCGTCTTTAGCATAACACATGGCGGGACAAAAATCATAAAAAGTTGTCTCACCCAAGACCCTAGGACAATTTGTCCAATGACGTGGGACAAATGTCAAAAAGACAAGTTTACTCTTTAAATTTTCAAACAATTACAATAATATATATATATATATATATATATATATATATATTACATAATAATATTATTACCTATACAATAATGTATATATATTATTTATTGTACTACATGTACAATAAATAATAATATAATAATAATAATATTATTATAATAATAATTATAGGATATATATATTATTAATATATATTATTAAGTAATTTTTAATGTAATATATTAATATATAATATTATAGCCTACATTGTTATATATATAATAGTGATACTCTGGTTATTTGAACCTCTTGTTCTGTCTTGTCTCGGCCATACCAAACGCATAACAATATAGTTTATAGTTCTGTTCAGACTTTCCAAACACAATATAAAATAACATGTCCTATTTACCTTTCCTTGGGCGGATAGGGTGGTGAATTGATTTAGTTAAAATTCACAAATCAAGAGGATGAATATTTAACCTTAATTGAATGTTCTTAGTATAAGTCAATCAACATTGTTGCATATGTTTGTTTGGTGAACTTGTTTTGCATTTTTGTGTCATCCTATGGAGATTGATAAAAGTGAATCCTTGACTTAGTAGTAAAGATAAATCGAGTACCTCTTGTGTTTGTGCGGTTGTAGGGATGTTTCGTGTACTTGATGCTTTCACTTGGTTAGCCACATTGTGGACGACATTTAGACTGTGTGTTATACATCGTGTGGTTCGTATTAACACGTTCAGCGTGGTACCCTCTATATTTGACCAGTAAAACAAAAATGTGCTAGGCTAGAGGTGTAGAGCTCATGTGTGTGCCCCACAGTCCTTAATGGACTCGTGCACTTGTTAATGATTCGCTTTGGCATTTGCACAGGTGCAATCATCCATGCGCTCGAGAGATGGTAGATGGCTAATTACGGGGACACAAGCATACAACCTACGTGTTGTATGGGTATATCGTATTCTTAATGTTTTCGCTTAGCCGCTTTCCCTATTTGTGGTTAGCCATATGGATGAACCTTTAGTTGTAATATGGATACATAGTTGCACATTACATGCCCATCGAAATAGCCGGCTGTGCTTGTCCAATAAGACCGAAATGTGCGAGGTTGACAAACGGTGCAGTGCTCATGTGTGTGTTCCACAAAACTTAATGGATTCGTGTATTTGTTAATGATTCGCTCTGCCATTTGCATGGGTGCAATCACCTATACGCTCGAGAGAGGGTTTATGGTTAATTAAGGGGACACATGCATAATGTATACTTACACATCGAAGGATTATGTGAGTCTAATACTTAATTATGAGGATTGTTACAGTTGAGTCATTTCCCTAGCGTATCCATGTTTCATGCATCTCTCCATTCCATCATATCTTTGTATTTAATATTTATTTATGTTAATTATTTATTTACATCGCCATTAACTTTTTCGCAACACATTAGTCCGCTCGACGTGTTGTAATAATAGTTTGAACTAGAGACGGTATGTGAATCTCACCTCCCTGCGGAACGATCCTAGGTTTGCCGTTGTGCTAGTCTTTGTGACTCGGGCGCGTGCAAGACCGAACTCAATTGTTCATATATGATGACATTGCAACGACATGTCATCAACTATCATAATCTACTTATCCTTACTCCTTAGACAAGTACTTCACTAAAAGATGAAATATTTTGTACATTGATATGATCTCATGTACTATTCTGGTTTGATTTTGTGTTTCAGGATTAACATTTCTTCATGCAAACGTAGATAATCTTCTTGAAGAAAACTACGGTCGTTTTCCTCGATGGTTCTTGGAGATATTCTCTCATAGTATGGCTTTTTGATGGGTTTTTCTTAATTTATTGACATCTAAACATAAAAATTAAATTATGGGTAGTGTTAACCCATTATCTAAAAACACATGTTAAAAATAGGAAAGTTACTATAGAAAAAAAAGTTAACTATTTATTGTATTGTAATAAATACAATAATTGATTTTCATGTAAAAGCAACTTTTATGATTTTAACTTACGAATGCAGGTTAACCGTTAGCACTACCATTTTATTATTTATTTATTTTTCATACAGATAAGTAAACTCGATACTCCTAATAAAAAAAAACAATTCAATAAAAAACCAGATTTGAAGTAGATCCAAACCCCTTTCGATTTTATATATAAAAAAGTATAATCAGATATCACACGCAAAAGTGTTGGAAAAGTCCGGTTTACATATAGCAATCATAATAATTTTCGTTATTGACCAAGCCTTTCTTATTTTCAACAAGGACCACACCATTTCAAAATTGCCAATAATGGTTCACAAAATTGGCCCCAAAATCCGCCAAATTGGGCTGTGTGGTCAAAGTCTCAAGTCCAAGTCTTATAAGTTATATTGAGACATTGATTTAATTGAACCGACTATTAATGGTAAATAACTAAATTTCAATTTTGCAAATGAGTAGATATTGAAGAAGCAATTACGGTATACGTAACTGCTCATTGATTTAATTAGTCAATATTTAATTCAGAGAGCAGACACCAAGTTAGGTATTTTAATCCTCGACTTTATAAGCATTAATTCTCTTTAAATTATTATATCAAATCCAATTACCAAATTTTTGTTACATTTTCTTGTTCGGCAAGATTATTATTGTAATGTGTCAACAATTCAAATTAAATGACTTGATTCGTTATGTCTCACTAACCACTAAACTATGATAAATAAAACAAGTGCATGAAAACTGATTTAAAAAAAAAACATATTTGCATGTTCAAATATTATAAAACAATATTGTACTTCACAAATTTTCAACAAGAAATTATATGGATATAATTGAAAGTTCAAAGCGAATCATGTTTTTAAACTTGTAAATTATAAATAAAATAATCCGCCTTGAATTTCATTATCAAATTTATTATGAGTTTTAAATCAATTGGCATTCTTAGTATATACTAATCCCAAAAATTATATATATATATATATATATATATATATATATATATATATATGTTGACGTTGATTTCTGGATTGTATTAGAAAAGCCAACAAATATTGGATTTCGGCTGTGATTTCAAAGAGAGAGAGGAGGAGAAAGTAAACAAGACACGAGTTTTTTACGTGGTAAAACTCCGATGACAGAAGAAACGTCCACGGGTGGTTGAATGATCAACTGAGCCAAAATCCACTATGAATTTATAATGTTACAAGCTCTCGATCTCTCTTTCTTCTCTCTGTATTTTTCTATGATTGCTGTCTATATTTTTTTTTGACGAGATTATGAGTCTATTTATATGTTTATAGAATCATAATCTGCTTTGTATAAGTAATAGATTTTTTGTATTTAATTACAATTATTTACTTGTTTGAAGCTAATTGTCTTCTTTCCTGTTTCGGAGTCTTGTATTAAAATCGAATGGGATTCTAGTAATGTAGTCCAATTTGGACTTGTTTCCTTATATAAGAACGTAGTCTTTTTCTAAAGAAATAAAGTTGTTGCCTGATTGGGAACCTTTCCAGCTCAGTATTTTGTTCACATTGGGATTATTTCTTGATATGGATATCTTCGTGTACTTAATGACCTAATCCGTGTGAACTAAGCGCTAGGTTTTTTATTCAATTTTCTTCATATTTATCCCGGGCAAGGATAATACCCGCTGGTCCCCGAGTAACATCATTTTGATCCCGAGTAGAAGCGTCATTTAACCAGTTCCGAGCGTCGTTAACTGATCCCGATTAGTATATAACGTTGATTGGCACTGAGTAGGTTTTATTCAACATATGCTTACTCGGGTTTTCTCTTCTTCGGCGATGTCTTGTAGGATATTTTTTGAATGCCTATTCGGATGTCCACCTAACAATTTATTCTCTTTGTTGATGACGTGTACATACGATAAAATTCACATATGACAATATATTATAGATACTTTTCACTGTTTTTTAATCACCAAAAAAACATCATCAACTTCTTTTCAGTCTACAAAAAAAATATAAAAAATAAAAAAGTAATGCTAGGTTTCATAATTTTTCCACTAAATTTCTTTTCAAATTGTGTTGACACGTGATGTGCCAACATCTTATAAACCATGAGATTATGTGGTGAATAATTTGATGTTGACACCTCATGTAGCAACACCATTTAAGAAAAAAATTGAAAAATCTATGATTACTTATTTAAAAATTATCATTACCTTCCTAACAATTATATATAAAGAATTAAGTTAATTTGTCCCATTATCAATTATTGTTAATTGACATAAGGAATCATACAATGAATATTTATATTAATTTTTTAAAATCAATTTTATACACAATATTGATGTCCATAACTAGTTGGAGGGGTGTCATTAGCATTACAACACATCTCAAAATAAATCCATAAAAAAAAGATAAAAATATAATGCTCCTATGATTATGCTGAAGTGATGGAAGAAAAATAATAATAAAAAAAGAACCAATCATGGGGTAATATGTCAAATTTGAAAATCAACGTACAACAAACTAATAAAAGTAATACAAACGTGAACACCATTCTCAAAAGTTGCCATGGTCGTAAATACCCCCACTTTGGTCTCGTTTTCACACACTCTAATTCTCTCTTCTCTATACTCTATACTCTATATAAACCATACATATTTTATATTTATATCTATATATAAAAAAAAAAAACAAAAAAACATATCCATTTCTCATTTCTTCTTCACATTTCCTTCATTGAACTCAAAAATCGAAAAAAGAAATAATTCGAAAAAATCAAAACAAATAAAAAACACCGAAAAAATTCAAAATCACATGAAGGGCCACAACGAAAACCAACATTTCCAACCCGAGAGACGGAGGCTTCTCGTGGTGGCGATCGCTGGACTCATCGTCGGCGCGGTGGTGATTTCTGGACTAATCCGCTCTGCCGAGAGTTCTTTCTTCTGTTCCCTCGCCGGCTCCAAGGCTCGCGCCGTCGCGGAGTACACGGCGACGCCGATCCAGCTCCGCGCAATCCTCCACTACGCGACTTCGAAGATCGTCCCTCAACAATCGTTTGGGGAGGTGAGCGTTTCCTTCAACGTCCTGGAAGAAATCTCTCCTTGTAACTTCCTCGTCTTCGGACTCGGCTTCGACTCGCTGATGTGGTCCTCACTCAATCCACGTGGCACGACGCTATTCCTCGAAGAGGACCCTAAGTGGGTCCAGACGGTTCTCAAGGACGCGCCTAATCTCAACGCGCACACCGTACGTTACCGTACGCAGCTGAAGGAGTCCGATGACCTCCTCTCGACGTACAAGAAGGAGCCGTTGTGTGCTCCGTCGAAGGCGTACCTCCGCGGCAACCAGCAATGCAAGCTTGCGCTGGAGAGCCTGCCGGAGGAGGTTTACGAGAAGGAGTGGGACATGATAATGATCGACGCGCCGCGTGGCTACTTCCCGGAAGCGCCGGGGAGGATGGGGGCGATTTTCTCGGCGGCGGTGATGGCGAGACAGAGGAAGGGATCCGGTGTGACGCACGTGTTCCTGCACGATGTTGATCGGAAAGTCGAAAAGGCTTTTGCGGCGGAGTTCCTCTGCAAGAAGTACTTGAAGAAAGCTGTCGGCAGACTCTGGCACTTCGAAATCCCATCCGCGATGAATCGAACCGTCGGCGACGGCGGTGTCGACAGCTTCTGCTGATTTTTCCGGTGGTCGGCTTTTATTTTCAGGTTTTTTTTTTGTTTTATTTATTACAAAAACGTTTTTAAAATACATTTTAAACGGAAGAATTATGGATTGGGATTATATTCGAATTATTATATGAATCACGTAATATATAATTACCGAGTTAGATTTTGTTCTTGTGTTTTGAATATTGTTTCATTTGATTTTTATATTTAAAAAACGAGTGAGTGAGTGATGAGCAGTAGACAGCAGAGCAGTGAGAAGAGGAGCTGGTTGGTGTCGTACATGGCGGTGGTGGTGGAGGATTGGTTTTGTCGGTGTGAATGGTTGAAAACATGTATGTTTTGTGTCGGTGAACAGCGGCGTTAGCTAAAATGCGCCTATGATTACTTCTTCACATTCACGGTGTTACTGTGTTATGTTTCTGCACCAATTTGATTACACTCCACAACTTCTCTTTCGTACAATGAACCATTTTCTTTCAGTATATATTTGTCTATAACAATATGAATTTATTATTATATATTTTTTGAAATCGAATTTACGTACATTAAAACGTGGAATTTTTTTAATTAATATATATCAGTTATATATTGACCGGTGATTACGGATAAATTTTGATAAATATATATATTTTGAATCAAAATATATAAATCTAATAATCAACATTCAATACACTAATGAATTTATATTATTATGCATCTTGAAATGTTACTCAAGAAGTAGATATTCAGGTTGTGAAATGTCGGTTGAAAACCTTAATTCAATTTGTAGGATTTTAAAATTAAATTTTGATTTTGATTTTGATTTTGATAGATCTTATAAATGTGCATGGTTCCATATATACATATATAAATTTTCATTTTAATACGTATCGATAAATATTTATCGGTATGTAGTATATAAACCATTAGATTCAATTGTTTTGATTCAGTATGTATATACTTGTCATTATTTATTTATGGTTCACATATAATGTATTTTATATATTTTATATCGGTATGTACCGTACAAAATATATATTTTATATTGTGGAAAAAAAGAATGGTGTATTTAGGTCATTTCTCATTCAAATTTATAGTACATGTATTTTTCAAAATTTATGTATTTATTATGTAATTAATTGATATTAAAATTCTGCATTATGAATGTTGGATTTTGATTTTTGAATTTATGTGTTAATATTAAAAACCTTCCTTAATTCCTTTATCTTTAAACTGTTAATGGAGGTCTAATGGTATTTACGGTTTTGTTAGCTTGATTTTTACATTAACCATATGAAATGACTATAATATCTTATAACATCTCTAATGTAAAAATGATTTGGAATTAGTATTGACATGACAACAATGTTAAGGAACTTGTTTTATATGTGACATAAATATGGATTTGATAGATGATCAACTTAAACTTTTGTTGTCAATGTTTCCGTTTAAAACACATTTTGTTTAATGACGTGTTCAATTTTATTTCCTATTTTCTTTTTTATTTCATTTCCTAATATGAAAAATTAATATTAGTTTTAAATGTTTGTTGAGATAACCTCTCTATTTTCTTTTTCTTTTTCTTTTTTTTTTTCTTATTAAAAATTGATGAAAAATTAATGTTAATTTTAAATGTTTGTTGAGTCAGTCTAAAAAAGGGTTGTGCAACAGATCGTCTGAAAGTGAACAGTCGTGTTGACAATGTCTATTTTTTTTTACTATATCAGTTTGAGGTTGAATATACATGACTGTATTAGAGAAAAATTATTTAAAAGAACATCTATTAATCTTATATGATATTTTTTTTATTGTAAAAAAAAAGTCTATTATATTTTTATATTTTTAATAAGATTTAAACTAATTGATTTTTTACCTTTTCTAATCTTTTCTATTAGATTTTTAAACTAATTGATTTCTGATCTTTTCTATTAGATTTTTTTGTCCTTTGCGAAACCCTAGCAAACCAATCAATCACCTGAAATATTTCAAAAATGTACAACAGGAAAGAGAGTGAGAGACGTGGCACGAACCAAGAAAAAACAGATGGGTCGCAGTTCTATTATTGAAGGAAGAAATACTGTTTTTGGATTTAAGGGTTTGTCTGGACAGGTGTCTTTGGATACAGTGCTCAGACCAGAAAAGATTTGTCTTTTCTTTTCTGTCTTCCTGTGATTTATTTTAGGGCATGCTTTTGGGTATGTGTGCATCACTGACCGTTGAAACTGGTTGGTCCAGCTGTTTCGTACGAACGGCCACGATTGCTTGATTACACATGCCGATCTATCCTAAAACAAGGTGATATCAGGATGGAAGATGTACAGTGTATTGGATGGATGTACGCAGAAATCTTTCAGGTGGGAGTTCTGCTTTCAGGTGGGAGAGCCCCTCCCACCTTACTGGAATGCAAAGTTGGGTTCTGTCTATTAATATCTTGGGCCTTTTTAGACTCCCGCAGCCGACACATAAAAAGCAAAACTTGAGCTTGGGCCTTATATGGTCACTATTTTTATGGATCAGGTCATTGATATATCGAGACTTGACGAGATTGAACTGTACATATGTATGTTGAACAATACATATGTATCTACTACGCATGATAAGACCTAAACCCTTTGCTACAATGTAGATGGGGAGATATATGCCACTTGAGATGATAGAAGATGCGAATATCTAATCAGATAACCTATAATCTATAGATATCTACTATCGTAAATATCAAAGATATTTTCACACGTTAATAATTGTATATGATGATATTTGAATCTTTCACTACAAATGTAAAAGGAAAGGTGTACCGTGCACGTCTCTTGAACTAATAAGAGATGTCTGTGTCAGACTTGTATTATCTTGTAAGTTAAGGGGTTCATGAAATATTAAAGTATCATAATACCTTAATGACAAAGAACATTAAGATAAATTAATAAGCTAGATAAGATGGTAAAGCCTCTGCCTCTCACACTCACACTCACACCACGACGTTATAGGTTCGAATCTCTCTCCATAAAAAAAGGGCTCGATAAATAAATCACACTATTTGTGAGGGGTGTTGTGCAAATGTTATCAGTTTAGTAATGTAAGTTTAAAAGACACAATTTAAACTAAACAGACGAGAATACCCCCATAAAATTGAAAAAGAGAGAAAAGTTATTGTTTTGTGTTTCTGAGAAAAGCAACAGTGAGAAAGAAACCGAGAAAGAAACCGACGACAACGAAATCGACGGTAAGGAAATCGACAGCTTATTGACCGGAAAGAGAATACAGTACATTTCGCAGCGAGTGACAAATGTAAGTTGAGTTTGTTTTATTTATCGATTTGTTGTTCATAACTTATAATTGCATTTCAGACTTGTTTTGTTGAAAGAAATTATAGATTAGGGTTGACACTGGTTGTGGTTTTGGTTTGAGTTTGAAATGAGGTTCAATATTCTGGTATCGAGAAATTTTTGTTTTGAAACAAAAATAAATCGAGAATATTTCAAGCGAGATCGATGACATTTTTTAGAAAGAATCGAGAGTTTTTTCAAAGTGATCGAGCTTTTGTTAAATGATCGAGAATGTTTTTCATAGAATCGAGATGTTTTTCAAAGGATCGAGACTATTATGAAAAGATCGAGAATTTGTGAAAACGTTCTAGAATATTATGATAACGATCGATATTGTTTTTTAAAGGATCAAGATTTTTAAAAATGAACAAATCGAGAAGATTTTTCTAATAATCGAGAAGATTTTTTAAATAATCGAGAGGTTTGTGAAAGTGTTGAGAATATTTTCAAAGGATCGAGAATATTTTCCAACGATCGAGAATGTTTTTCAAATGGTCCAGTTTTTAGAAAATGATCGAGAATATTTTTCAAAGAATCGAGAGGTTTTTCAAAGGCTCGAGACAATTTTCAAATCTGCGAGAATATTTTCAAAGGGTCGAGATTTTTTAAATTAATAGAGAACATTTTTCAAAGGATCGAGAGGTTTTTCAAAGGATCGAGAGTTTTTTGAAAGGATAGAGAATATTTTCTAACGATCGAGAATGTTTTTTTAAAGGGTCGAGAACGTTTTTCAAAGGGTCGAGAACATTTTCAAATGATCGTGAAGTTTTTTCAATGAATCGAGAGGTTTTACAAAGGATCGAGACTAATTTGAAAGGATCAAGCCTATTTGCAAAGGATCGAGAACTTTTGAAACAAATCGAGAACTTTTTAAAATGCCCGTGAAGTTTTTTCAATGAATCGAGAGGTTTTACAAAGGATCGAGAGTAATTTCAAAGGATCGAGCCTATTTGCAAAGGATCGAGAACTTTATAAACAAATCGAGAACGTTTTTAAATGATCGTGAAGTTTTTTCAATGAATCGAGAGGTTTTAGAAAAGATCGAGAGGTTTTAGAAAAGATCGAGATTATTTACAAAGGATCGAGCCTATTTGCAAAGGATCGAGAACTTTTTAAAAAAATCGAGATCTTTTTCAAAGGATCAAGAACTTTTTAAAAGTATCAAGAATTTGTTTCAAACGATCGAGAATATTTTATAATTTTTATGCAGTTTACTGATGTACTGTTTATGTGGTATTACAGATGACGAGCAGTATGAAGGAAATGCTTAAAACTGCGAAAGGGAGATTGGTTCAAGGGAAAATTGACTCGACATGACCATTTTGAAGCCCTCGCCCGTATAAACGATGCACTGAATCGGGTCCCTGAAGAATTTGTTGTTCAGGATCGGTGTCGGTTCATGCCCTCATGTTTCAGGCATTTCATGTCGATGCACCGGGAGTTGAAGTTTTTTGGTGGTGTTATTCATCAGCTGCTGTTGCGGGAGTTGGACCATGACGGATCGACATATGAGATGCAGTTATTGTTAGGGAACCATGTGGTGAGGTTTTCGAAGGTGGAATTTAGCCTCATCACCGGATTACATTTTGGAGCCGTACCGGACACGAGTATGTATGTTGCAGTTGAGAATGACATACATGAACGGTACTTTCCTGCACATGATGAGGTATCGTTGGATGACTTGTGGGTTGTTCTTACCAAGGGAGAGTTTGAAAAGGCGTACGATGCTGTGAAGTTGTGCATCATTTACATGTTGAATTGGATACTGATGGGGGTGGACGAAAGATTGAAGATTTCAGTTTAGCAGTTTTGGTTGGTAGAGGACCTCAATGCCTTCGATGCGTTCCCGTAGGGTGCCCACGTCTATAAGCATTCTATATTTTCATTCCAGCATGCCTTACCGCGATGTCGTGAGGAGAGAAGACAACAGTCACAGGGCGATGTTGGACATTCTGTGGAGGGGTACAACATCTACGGTCTATCACACGCCTTTTTGGTAAGAAATTTTAATTCCAACATGTACATTTAATTTTTAATCCAAAATTATTTTGGATTATAACTGTACGTATCTTTGATGCAGATATTTGCTTTTGAGGTGATCCCCCAACTGGGAGAGGTTTTCGGGACTCGGAGGGTTACAGACCTTTCCCCTCGGTTGTTGAAGTGGGAGTTGACCAAACAACTTAGAGGGAAAAAGCTGGAGAAGATTTTTAGTGCTAGGGTAATTTATTTTTTTGTTAAGTCAGTAATTTATGTTACTTACAATAAGTATCAATGAAATTCATCTAACTACGGTTTCAGATGTCGACGAGGACGGAAATCGTGCCCACAACAGCTGAGGCGGTGTCCCCATACTTTGCAAGCCTAAGCGAGGGGGGGAGCTCGTATGTGCAGGACGACAGGTTTCACCTTCCTACTGTCCCTGAGCCGACTACTAGTGTAGTTCGTCCCGTTGAGGAGGGTGTGGGTGTGGGTGTGGGTGAGGGTGAGGGTGAGGTTGAGGGTGAGGGTGAGGGTGGGAGGTGTACTGAGACCGAGGCTTCAGCTTCAGACCCTGCATGTCCAGATTTCAGAGGCATGGACACTGGAGAATCTGAGTTGTCTCCTCGGCGAATGAGGCAGGTTCGGTTTACCACCCGAGGAACTGGTTCCGCTACCGGGGATTCCTGTGCTGGCGTTCAACTTGATAGGGAGGTAAGTTGAGATGATAGTTTTATTTTCATTAACAAGAGTTGTTGAATTTTTTTCAAATTAACAAAGTTGCATGATTTCAGGCCCATTTAGAACATAACTTGAAGGAGTTGCGTGAAACCCTTCGGAAGAGTGAAGAGGATCGACAACAACATCATCGGGATTTATGTGAAGCCCTCCGAAAGAGTGAGGAGGATCAACAACAACAGCACCGGGATTTGCTCGATTTGTTCCGAAAGAGAGAGGAGGATCGACAACAACAACATAGGGAGTTGCTTGCATTGATCGGGGGCCTTCAAGGCTTCAGGACCTATACAGAGGATCCACATACCTAAGAGGCATTTCTGGATAGTTGGGCTCAGTCTCCCCCTCCCCCTCCCCCACCCCCACCCCCACCCCCACCCCCACCCCCTTTACGAGAGCAGCCGGCCCCTTCCCACTCAGAGCTATTCGCAGGCTCCCCCTCATGATCAGAGCGAGCAGTTGGCCCCCATCCCGCTCATAGCGATTCGTAGGCTCCTCTGCCACCTCCTAGCGAGAAGCAGGCCCCCCCTTCACAGACGTCTGAGCAGCAGGCTCCCCCGCCACCTCCTAGAGAGCAGCAGCCCCTCATCTACCGACGTCCGAGCAGCAGGCTCCCCCGCCACCTCCTAGCGAGCAGCAGGCTCCCCCTCTACCTCCCCTCAAGCAGCAGGCTATTCCTCCATCGTCCTCATCTCAGCAAATCCCGACGGAGGGAGTTCTACAGCACAGGCGTGTAGTGAAGCGCGGTTGGCAGTTGGCAGTTGGCAGTTGGCAGTTGGTTAGCCTGTACACAGATCCGTGCCGACCTAAGAGGGCGAAGGTAATACTAGAGGGACCTGAACACGTATTTAATCCCCAGAAACTGGTGGACGATACCCAGTTGAAGGCGTACCGAGCCTACAAGAGGAATGTAAACGGGGAACTGTAAGTAAATTTCATTGTTATTTAGGTGACCGAATTTCTTGTAATGCATTATATGAAAGTGTAGATGTTGGAACATTAATGCAGTCGTGATGTTGATTTGCTGGAGCCGGTTGATGCTGCATGGTTCCATCGGTTGCAGACCAACTTCATGGATGTTGATGATCATGTTTGTGGGAGCGTAAATCATGATTTCAGTATTTGTTTTAGAAGTGTAAACATCCTAACATTTCTTAACGTGTTTATATTCCCAACATATGGACGCGTACCTCCATATTCTTCGGAAGCGTCATCAGGCATTTTCGAATGTGTATAGTCAAATGGTTTACATATTGGACTCACAATTATTTGTAAGTACTAAAAATTAACAATGATAACGCATTGTTTTATGTGTGTATGGAAAAAAAAAATACTATTGTTTCTGCAGTCCTTTCTGAAGCACCACTACAGGAAAATGATGCCTCGCAATTCTCACGGGCAGATCACCCCGAGCCGTTGGAATGTGTTGAGGTCTTGGTGGAAGGATGACGACCTCACAACGGTCCTTGGGGGTGCCCCGATTGGATGTCGCCCGTGGCACGAGGTTGACATGGTAAGTGTTACTTGACATGGTTTGCAATTGTATATATAAATGGCTTTGTACATCCTAACACCTGTTGTTGACATTTCCAGGTCCTGATACCATGCAACATTGGGCGCCAACATTGGCTGCTGGTGACTGTGGACCTCACATGCGGGAAGCTGTTCATAGTCGACCCCTGGAGACAGGAGGTCGAACCTCGTATTCGAAAGCAGCAGGTAGCCCCGTTGAGCTACTTTGTACCCTCGATGTAGCATCAAGCCGGGTCTCATACTAAACAAGCGGTAGGACTGTTGAAATTTGAGAAGACAAGTAAGCCCTTTGATGTCACCGTCGTGTCGGGAAAACATATCCCCCAGCAGAAGCAATCGTAAGACATTACGTAATAGTCACTTTAAGATTGTATTAGTATAAACCTAATGTTTTATTAACGCTTGTTAATGTATCCAACTTCAGGGGTAATTGTGGTCCCCACACGTTGAGATTGATCGAGTACATACTGGCGAACAAAAAAGATTTCGATTGGTCTGAAGACGATATATGGATCATTCGGGAGAAGATAACGGTTGAAATATTTGCAAACTCCAGGCCCGTATAGATTTCTGTAGTAATTCATGTGTATACGTACCAATTCTGTTTTATATGTTCCAATTACTTTGTATATTTACAAATTTTTTTGTATATGTACCAACAGTTTTGCGGCAGTTTACCAATTCTTTTATATATTTAGAAATTCTTTTGTATATTTAGAAATTCTTTTGTACAATTTTTTTTTACATTTTTATATATACCTAGAATATTTAAATACAATTGCATTTCAGTTACTTAACAAGTCATACGAGTTCAAATTATAACAATGTCATCATGATAACACCTAAATTCATTCCACGGTCCCACCGTCTCTAGTAGAGCACGTCTGTCTGTTGTGACCAATAGTATAACAGATACTACACTTGCGTCTGTATTCCTCAGGAATGACTCTGCTCGAATCTTCATTAGTAAAAGCTGAGTTAGAACATCTCCTCGAATTATGTCCTGGTTGTCGACACCGCCCACAATTCTGTGTGGATGTTCTCTCTGAAGAAGAGATACGGCGTGAAGCCCTCGGGCATCCTGCTTATCTCCTGGAGCTTGGATTCAAAACGACTCTCTCAGCGATGTCAGATGGCACAATCCAAGTGGACGGATGTCCAACCGGTATAATAGGAACCTTGTACGCTTCAATAAGTGTTTGTCGCTTGTAGTAGTCTGCACAGAGGGATGTGAAATCCATGTGTTCCGTCCCTGTAAAAACATTGAAAACGATGATAAAATTGTATGATGTTTAAGTAATATTAACCGTACACAAAATTGTATGATGTACCTTGCGGCAGCGAGAGCGTGAGAACATGGAAGAAGGTCCATTTGGAATTTGTTACATGTGCAGGTCTTTCGGGCTAAGTCAACGGTCCACTTATTTTCAGCCCGTTTCACCGAAAATATGTTCCAGTCAACTGGATCAACGGTCATAAAATTGCTCTTTTCTACACTTTTCAGGATCACAAGATGTGCTGCGTCGGTCAACTGATGACGCATGGATTGTGCAGCCCTATGACGACCGTGAAACCAACGCTGTAGCATATTCCTAATAAACTCTGCCAAAGTCAACATAGACAGTTGTCGTGTAAATTTAAGGCATGAGTTTATGCATTCTGCAGCATTTGTTGTCATGACCCTATACCTTCTGTCGGGGCAGTGAACACGGTACCACTTCTGTGGACCGGCATCAATTACATATTCATATGCATTCGGGTGCAAGTTGCGTAACTCTTCCATGTGCCGGTTATATTGTAACCCGGTGTACGCTCGGGCTGATTTATCCATTATTGCGGCAACATCCTTTCTATGATATCTCTTCTTAATATTTTCATAAAAGTGTCAGCAACACATGGTATGGGTGGCATAAGGGAACACTTTAGAAATCTCTACTTCAATACTTGCATGTCGATCAGAAATGAAAACCAAATCATCTATATGGCCAAGGGCACCTTTCAAGCAATCCAAAAACCACTCTCATGATAGGTTGTTTTTCGAGTCACCGTACCCAAAAGCAATTGGATAAACCTGTTCATTCCCATCTTGTGCAGTTGTAACAAACATTGTGCCCCCGAATCTACCTTTTGAATGGGTACCATCAACGGCAATAACTGGACGCATACACATCTAGAATCCTCTGACTGAGGCACTCAACGACATGGTATAGGAATTTACCATTTTTTTTCATCGCACTGTAAGTCGGTTATCGTTTCGGGATTTTGTTGTTCCAACACGTAACCGAATGATGGCAGCAGTTGGAAGCTTTCCTCATGCGTTCCATAGGTGAGTGACAAAGCATAATCAAGGGCTTGATGTGCCTTACTGTACATTATTTGGATGCCATACATTGTTTTCATATCGGCGATTATGTCCTTCGGACGCATTAATCGACCATCTTGTTGCTGCAATCTAGGTGCAACCACTTCTCCAATTATGACTGCACTAGCTTGTCGATGGCGGCGGTGAATCTCCTCCAACAGACAAGTGTGTTCGTTGATAAAACTACGTACTTGAAAGTATGTCGCTTCATCTCTCCTAACCGCTCTTAACTTCCATGTACAATTGTCTATCAAACAAACCAGATGTAATGTTGCCTTATTCGACCTTTTCACCTTCCACTCGAAGTTGTTCCGTATTGCAAAATGGCAAGCCAATCTCTTCAAATCCCTTTTAGTAGGAAAAAATTGACCTTTATATATCATGCTGGTAGGTTCATCTTCTACTCAGTTTCTGCTTCCACCCATACCAAACGAGTATGATTATGCTCCTGGAATAACTCACGTTCTGGCATTCTCATAATCAGCTGGAGTTACATCAGGCCTGACCTCAGATGTCCCAGCTATATCTACTGCAGTGGAACTACATCTGTATACACGTCTTGCACTTCTTTCCATTTCGAACCGTTCTTCATCTTCCTCATTGTTCGGTACATAATGTATCGGATGCAAATTTGCCTCATTAGCCACCTCATGGATTGGTAGGTTATGAGGTAAATTGTTTCGCTCATTGTTCATGTCATCGTACATCTCATTGTATTGGTGGTTGTACTGGCCAGCGTTCAATTCAATTTGACAACCGAAATCATCATCTAATTGAGCTCCAACTATATCACCATGGTCGGCTACTTCCGGTGGGACACCACATAGGTTTTCCCTACCGTCAATCCCACTTCTTTCTGTGAACAACTGGTTGCTTCCGCCTAAAGATCGAAATTGTTGGGTGTTATCATGAGGAGGGATTTCTTCACCGATGACACCTCCTGCAGCCCTCTCAATTAAACTGACACATACTTGAGGAATTACCCTATCTTCTCCTAGCATAAACAAAACATCGTCGTCATTTCTTATAAATGTATGACATGTGGTCCCGAGAACGATTGATATAGGTTGTAGATCAGCAATGTATTTGTTCACATCGTACTTCACAACGGTTTGTACGATTGACACCAGCTCTTCGTAAGTCATATTTCTGGACACATACATTCCTTGGTTATCGGAACCAACAAACCTCTGACTTCCATCAGGTAATTGCTCCCATCGACCATTGTAAGATATTACTAATCTAACCCGATCCATTGTCCTGTGAAAATCATCATCACAATCAATTATTAACAGATAAAAAAAAAATTACTTTTACAATTACAAAAAAATCAAATGGATCGAGTACTTTATATAAGGGATCGAGAACTTTTTCAAGGGTTCGAGAATAATTTACAAAGGATCGAGAACTTATAAAAAGGTTTGATTCGAGAACTTTTATCGAGAATATTTGTCAAACTATCGAGAACTTTTTATAACGGTTCGAGAACTTTTAACAAGGGAACGATAACTTTTTAAAGGGATCGAGAATATTTGTTAAAAGGACCAAGAACTTTTATCAACAGATCGACAACTTTCAACAAGTCAACGGGAAACTTTTTCTAAGGGATCGAGAATATTTATCAAATTATCGATAACTTTTATCAAGGGATCGATAACTTTTAACAATGGAACGAGAACTTTTTCTAAGGGATCGAGAACATTTCAAACGGTTCAAGAACTTTTTAAAGGGATCGAGAACATTTGTAACGGTTCGAGATCTTTTTAAAGGGATCAAGAACATTTGTAACGGTTCGAGATCTTTATAAAGGGTTCGAGAACTTATATAACGGTTCAAGAACTTTTCCTAAGGGATCGAGAACTTTTACTAAGGGATCGAACATATTTTGTCGAGCATTTTTTTCAAATAATCAAGCTTTTTTCAAAGCAAACAAGAGCTCATTCCAATATAAAATAAGCTCGATTCATCTTTAAATTTTCTCGGTCACACAAGAAAAAAACATTCTAGTGTAGAATATGAAATTGATACATTGATATCGAGGAATGGATACATTGTAAACCCACACAGAAATGAATGCAAAATATCTGAAATGCATAAAAGAAATAAAAGAAATTTAAGTGAAGATCATAAATATTTGTTACCTTCTACTGCAGAATCTGGAGAGGGTCGAGACTCAAGTTTTTCAGACAACAACTTTTCTGGGGAGATACGAACGAGTTCAGAAAAGGGCTTTTAAAAAAATAAAGTTTAGGTGTAATTTGGACAGTTCATCATAATAGGTGCCTTTTAAACTTAAGTTATTAAAATGGTGACATAATCACAACACTCCTTAAAAAATGTGATATATTTCACCATATCCTCCCTAAAAAAAACCCAAATTAATGTAATATCTAAAAAAAGGAAGATAAATTAATAAGTTTGATCAATATAGAGCCCATATTTCAAGTCACTCTTTTAAAAATTGACACAAATCTTCTCCTAATCTAAAATTTGTTTATGAATACATATTAATCTTGAGATTTGGTCATTATTTCTTGAAAAGTAGAAGTGAGACCAACTAATCTTATAGAAGCTAAGATTATTAAGAATTCAAATTCTAGACCCACCAAAGAAAAAAGAAAGAAAGAGAGATTGTGAAGAGAAAATATATAATTTCTTAATATACCAGAGCAAGTATCTTTATTATACATGACCAAAAGCCTTCTCAGGCCGAAGATGAAGAAGCATTAAATGATTTTCTCCTGACCAAGAGACATGTAATCTTTGATGGCTGATTATGATGAATATGATCAAGTGTACACAACACAAAATCAGGTCTGTGCAGAGCAAGCGAGAGCCGGTCTTCTTCGGAGACCAAACCCATGGCATCAAGCAGAACATGCCATGAATTTCTATGAGCCTCAGAGATCCAATGCATAGAGTATCTAGTCCCATTGACAATCACTGGATACGAGAAAAGTCCCTTTGGTGTGTACTTGCATTTTCTTCTAAAATTCTGACTAAGTTGTGACCCTTTGATCCTCAAATCCAACCAAGTCTCTGGAGCTGAAATGACTTTTGATTCTCTCTGAATTGCAAACCCTTTAATGAAATCACACTCTTCAGTGATGATTGTCAAGTAGTAATTTCCTCTGAAGAATGGATAGCTCTCTCCTATCATCAACATAGCTTCCTTGTAATTTGGCATGAAAAGGACCAAGTACTCATCTTCACTTAGTCCACAATGCTTCAATGCCCGGTTACGTGCCTGAATTTCAGGGATTGAAATGAAACTGCCTTGAAATGAAGTTTTCTTGGAGAGAATATCAAGCAGCCTTGAATTCTCCAACTGGGTTCTGTCAAGATCATAGAGGTGATAATTGATTGAAGATGGAGATGATGAGCCAACACTACTGCTACTCTTCGGAGAGTACTTATTGAGCTTCTGATCTTCAGACGTTGATTCTTCGTAGATGCGAAGACTCTCCAGACCAATCTTATTGTCTCCTCCATCATCTTGTTCAACTATGCCATTGCAATACTGTGGATACTTTGCGAAAATGTACTGCTCTACGTATTGCATTTCGCTTGGCGTTATCGGCCCAGACCATCTCAAATCTAGGCCAAGATGCAGTGTTGATATGGCCTCAGCTACCAAGTGAGCTGGAAACACCGTATGCGCCTTCTGTTTCAACGGTCATTTATTAATAAGAACGATCCTGTTAACCTGTGCTCTTAGTAGGAATGTCTAATGTTACAAATCAGATAAAAACAAAATTGTACAAATATTCGTTACGAAGAACTTGCCTTGATTATCATGCTAGTTGGTCTGCTGCTTCGACTTGGCGTTCTTGGTATTGAAGCTAGAGATGATTCTTCAAGTTCTTCAATCAAATCCTATTTTTTAAACAAATTGGAAACCATCCTTATCAGAAATTTTCAAAGCATTGTAGTCTCTTATATCAGAGAGATAGAGATAGGAAAAAAATACCTTGGATTCTCCGCGAAGAATGACCTTTCCTTCAATACTTCCCAACATGTTTGAACTTTTTTGTTAGACAAACTAATGGAGACTGAAGTGAGATCCAGATTGACAAATGCTAGTGAGGAGAGAAGAAGACCAAACAGGTCCAGAAAACAAGAGCTTTAAAAGATTGGCATTTGAAGACCAGCTTATGTCATGCAATTGGACCAGAATTTATGTATTAAAGAAACTAAAAGCACGAAGACAAGGAGGGAAATGCCCACATATGACGACATCAGTTTAATCATTGTAATTGTGTATAGACATTATTAAACTTGCGTCGAGCCAACTTGTCTCGATGGTTTTTGTAACGAACTGCAGTCAGTGTCTTAGAGAGAGGAGACATTGTTATAGATCCAGAATGTATTTCATGTTTGAAAACTTCGAATGTCGCATAGGATACGAGGTTGGTTGAGTGTTATATTTATTGTATCTTTACCATTGGGACTGTTGATTCAAGTCACGTACACCTCAAAAAAAAAAATCAAGTAATTTCACCTTAAATGATTGAATGAAGTTCGACTTATGATCTTTCGATGGTCAAATTTCATCAGTAATGAAATTGACAGATTAGAATCTTTGATATAAAATAAGCGTGTTATAAACACAAGTTGGGCTTGGAAATATTAAAAACTATGGAATGGCAACAACTAATGTAATAATTTCAACTGCAGATGCTATGTATTAAGTCATCAATTAGTATTAAAATAAAAGAGAGATGGTGATGTCTTCAGCATTTCAGGTCGTACACAAATATTATGAGTTTATTTGGGTGGGTAGTATTAATAGGTATATTTTGGGAATATCGGGAATCATTTGGTATAAATATATAGGTCGTGACTCGTGAAGTCAGCCCAGGGCTCATTTCAATTGAATAGAGATAAATCAGATGATGTATTTGATTACACCAGATACCAAATTGGATTACAATAAAATTATTAAAACTTGCCAACACAAAAAAGCGAGGGTCTAGTTCTGTCTCCCTTTCCTATAGTAGAGAAGGCCCTTGATAAAATTGACTTGATATTCGTTATTATATTTGAAACATATATACCCTTATAATAAAATGCAATAATGCACTGTCATCTACATATCCATCTTACGCATTAGTTTTTTTGTTAATTTTGAAACAATATTTTTATAAATGGGCATTTGGTCTAGTGGTATGATTCTCGCTTAGGGTGCGAGAGGTCCCGAGTTCAATTCTCGGAATGCCCCTCAAGTTTTTTTACTTTGATTTACACATGTGGATATTAAGCTAAATTGGGGGATCCAAACTGTGCTCACAACATAAAAGGCGGGCATTTGGTACAGTAGTATGATTCTCGCTTAAGGTGTGCGAGGTCACAACTTTAGTTCTCAGAATGCCCCTGAAATCTTATATTTTGATTCACATATTTTATGGATACTAACTAATAAGATTAACTAAGGTCTTTTGTTGTTATACATGAGGCCGCCTGACCTGACACAATGGATTTGTTTTATGGTTTGAAATAAAAATATTAATGTACACCTAACGTCTCCAAACTCTTGCACAATAGTATGAAACCTTATGAACTAAATCGACTTATTATAATATTATGAGTTATACGATCATGATAATTACTATAATTACTATAAAAGTGCAATGTTAAAACATAAATACTCACATTACATGATTTCATTTCACAATCCCACATTTATATATGATAATGTGATATAAAATGTCTATGCGTAAGTGTCAAAAAAATAAACAAATAGCATATCAAAACATTTTGTTAGAGATAATTAGTTTTAGTGTTAAAGGCAATTAAGCATATTAATAAAACTGAGTACAACTACTCTTTAAGACCAGTTACATTTGGTAGGAAAAATATGCCGACAAACATCGACCATAACTTTACATGGTCATGCATTTGGAATTTTGTTTAAACGGCATCGCAAGATAATAAATTTCAATCACTACCATACATCAACTCAACAGCTACACAGACATACATTATTTCAATATATATATAATATGTTTCAAACAATATGACAATTATGTCTCTTGTCAAAAGCAAATTGACTAATATAGATGCTGACTATCGATAATCCGACATTGATATTCAATATAAAATGGAAATTCAAAGTTTCCCACCAGCAGAATAGCCCCAAATCATGCATATATTAACAAGAAGATGAAAAAACTACGCTGAGTAAAACTTTTAACCTGATGCATCAATGTCACATCAACCTCGCAAAGCAAACAGATACTGATTTCCACTTCATATGGGGAGGGAGTCCAATAACACCATATTTGTCCTTAACCAAATTCTTTCTAAGGCTGAGTGGATTTCTCCTACTCTATTCATTTTTTTTTTTTTTTACGTAATCTTGCTCAAGAGTCAACACAACTGCATCTTGTAGAATCTTGCGATTAAGAACGACCAAATAGACAAACACAAATCTTTTCGCAAGCCTAATATAGTGGTGGTCCACAAAAAAACCTCAGAATTTTTTATCTTTTACCAACAAAGATTATCAATTACAATAAAACAAAGTTATTTGCTGTCCATGTGATATACATATCAATATGAAATCTATCAAGGCTAGATGGAGAATAAATTAATTTTAACCATATACTATAATAATCTCATGGGTTAATCATAGAACAGAACTAACTATGAGATGAAAGAGCGGTGTAAACAGAGGACCAAGAAAAGGAGAAACCATACATACTCTGATATTCAAATCATCACCATTCTGTAAAACAAGAATGAAAATCACACTACAAAAAGTATTTCATTCGTTCATCTCTCCTCATGGCATTGTATACAGCTTGTACCTGGACAACAATGTTTCAGTTGCTATCAGCCTAGTGATTCCAGATCATAGACAGCAAATGTGCACGGGCGCAAGAGTGTGTGAGAGAGGGGAGAAAGAGCGACAGACCTGCTCACTGGAAATAACTTGGATTGGACCAATGTTGACAGACACATATTTTCCCCTTGATGATAATTTCTGCCTCACACGGCCCTATTATGACACAAAATTTGATTAGATTTTTGTTCGCATTTCACGTTATGGTAAGTACTGTACAAATAAATACTAAAAATCTGCTGTCAAAAATGCACCAGTAACTATCTGAATCATAGTCTGTAACTATTGTGAGTTAAACAATGCCACCATGCAGTAATTATAGAAAAAAAAAGTAAGACGATTATCCAACTGAATCACTGACAGTAGCTAAATTTCTCATAGCACACATTGGAATCATAATTTCAATTACAAATCAGCGCCTATTTTATCCATTAGACTAGCAAAGAGTTCAACAACATTAAATTCTTAGTTCTTACAGACTTAGTAGTGTTTAATTGCAAAGAATGCTTAATCTGTGGTAGAAACTCTAAATTTTTACCTTAAAAATAATTATGAAAAGGTTTGATATGTCATATGCCCATGAGCCATTTGGGTTGACAGTTCCTCATCATCTCGGGGTCACAGATACTCCTAGATTCTCTATGCATAGCAAATTTCTATAATCAATCTTCCATGGTCTATTAAACAAAGTAATGCTGCTTGATTTGGCTGTGTTATCTTTAAAAAATATAACTCCGTCATCCTCTTCCTGTAATGTAAAACATAGTTGAGACTTGAGACAATGTATTATACTGTTATTACATAAATTCCAATTCGTTTCATTGCCATTTGCTTCACATGCTCTCTTGAAATCGATCACTGCCATCAACACAGCATCCTTTAAGAGCATCTCTCTCTTTTTCTTTCTCTCCCTCTCTCTCTCTCCACATATATTAAGGCATGAAACAGTTAAGGTCTTATCATGGAAGGAACAGATGCTAGTGACAAGTAGATGTCTGCATAATAGTTGGATCAAGCCTATGTTTTAAAACGTTGGATCAAGCCTAGTGACAACTGATTTATCAATTGAGAGCTGTAAAACCACTCTTCTATAAAGTTACTAGCCTACTACATCGATTTTAAAGAACTCTACATAAGGCTCTCAGAGTTAATTGAGGTCACATTTCCACTGCTCTCAAACATCATATCCTAAGTAGCTTGGATGAAATCAGCATTAGTATTTCTCACCATTATGAATCCAAACCATTCTTTGTATTTTGTTACTTGTTTAATTCCACTTCTGTTCTTTGGAAATATGTAGTTAGGTTGAGACATTTACCCTTCACTCTTTTATTACAGATCTAATATGATTTATGGCTGTTGCAGCCTCACATTGACTGAATAGTCGTTCCATCAGATTCCTACAGATCTCAATTCAAATTAAACAGACGAAAATATATAAATGAAAAACACAATACACTCCTCTCTGCTATAGCAAAAATTTCATGTAATTTTGATATGCTGAACATTAACAGCCACAAATATGCAGTTGCAGGAATTTTTGTCAAGCTCTATATAGTTTCTCATTGCAGGCATAATTAACATTCTCAGAATGTCCTACCTTGGATCTTTAGCCAACATTAGATAATTGTTCATCATCTCTTCCGAAACTTATTTGTTGTTATGTTTTATGAATCCCATGTTACTTGAATTAGTTCATATCCAAAATCAAGAACAAACATCAGTACCTTCAAAATCCCAATATGGTCTGTTCACTTTAAATAGTAAAACGCTAGTAAAATCCTATTTGGAAGTTAAAGATAAGAGATGACAAGAACAGAGTAACAGTAGAAAATGCAAAATGCTGGCACCAGATCATCACCTCAAAAATTTATCTTTCTTCTATAGTTCTATGGATGCTTTGAAAATAAATATCTTCATCAATTGATCACACCAAAAACAATGGATACATACCTCAGGAATAGGCTGTTGAATTACAGATTCAACAGCAACAACCATAGCTTGCACAAAGTCGTCACCACCAGTTCCAATTGCTGTAAACCCTCTATCAGTAGGGTATGAATTCACCTAGCATAAGTGCATAAGAATATCAACATTACGACAAAACAATGTCCACAGAGTAATCTAAGATGATTACACATCCCTAACCCAAATGCAACAACTGCCTAGACTAGGCTTCATTTACTTTGAAATTCTTCGAAACAATTATTAGTATTACCTTCTGATCCAAATCGAGCCACTCATTCGTAGAATCATCTGCTACAGTACCTCCAATAACCACATTTGTGGTCTGTCCAACCCTCCCTTCCGTCTTCGAAACCTCTATTTAAGGAAAATGAGCAAATAACAGACCAATCAAAAAACATTCAATATATATATTCTAAATTGTTTACAACTTCGTCCACACATAACAAAAATCAAGCTAACACACACCATCTACCATAATTAACAAAAAATAAAATAAAATAAATAAATAATCGAACAAGAAGACGAGAGACAAAACCTGAAATGGCTTTGAGAACGGCTTCTTGAGGCGGACCTTGTTCCTGGTCGTCTTCGCCGTTAGACGGTTGGTGGTCGTTGTGCGAGCAATTAAGTTGAGTCCGTTTATTTGTAGAGTGAAAATATCGAGCCCTAATTCCTCCTCCTCCATAGCATTCGAAGGACTTCAACGGAGATCCAACGGTCCTCAATGGAAGAGAAAACAGCGCTCGATTTTGATGCAGAGGTCTATATGGCTCTGTCAAGAACACACAACGCAACACAGTCCTGCACGCCATTTTTTTCTCTGATGATTCTTTTAACAGTTCGCTGAGCGATAATAATTCCCGTTATTGAAATGTTGTTCGTGTTTCCAAATACTATTTATATCCATTTGAATTGAACGAGATTTTTTCACGCTCATACGTAATGATACGAGCACTCCATCAGGATTCGTAGTAATATTCCATTGAAATGACAATTTTAGATCTCATTAAGTCTCGCATAAATTAAGGGTGAGCATCGATTAGATCGGTTCGGTTTCTTATAAAAACGATAAAAAATTGATAAAATTCGGTTTAAAAAAAAGTGATCTGATCCAATCAAATTGATATTTACCAACCGATAAAAAACCAATCGAATTGGACAGGTCAGTACAATTTTTTTGGTTTTGGACTTTATGAGCCAAAATTCTAAATTTCATTTATTACATATTTAGTTCATTTTTTTGAACTTATTGGACCAAATTTATTTACATTACAATAAAAACATATTAAAAAACTACAAAATCTCATACAAAACAGTAAACACATTTCAAAATAATGTCAGCTAAATTTTTTATTGATAGCTAATACAATAGTCAATATCAAATAAAGTCAAATTATATTTTAAAATCCAATAAAATATATATAATATTGAAGAGTGAATAGTGGAAGTCAGAATTAGTTTTTTTTTTTTTAATTTATAATCTAATAACTGAACCGGTATCCGATTTTTAGAATTAAACCGGACAAAAACCGATCCAATCGGTTTTTTTTTAAAATTAGAACCGAACCGATCACCTAATCAAAACCGATAAAAACCCAATTTGACCGATTTGATACACTGGTTTGGTTCGATTTATTTGTTTTTTGTCCATCCCTAGACTATAAACAACCACGTATGAGACCTTAATAGTCTTTTCACACTTCTATGGAGTGCGGAGAAAGAAAAAACTTTATCCTCGCTTTGGGTACTTAAACAAATCCGGTTTCGGTTAGAAACCGACCCTAACCGAAACCGTTGGTAATTCTAACTTACACACGACGCCGTTTTTGTAGCTTTCCTATGTTACTGCAGTCAGAGTAAACGGCGTCGTTTTTGAAGCGTCGTTTTTGAAGCATCGTCATCAGTCATCCCTGATCGATCGACACTTTCTGCAAGAGACAACACCTAAAACCTGATTCAGAACCCTAATCTGAACGAGTCATTGACTCTTTTCTTTTATTTATTGAGTCTCGAATCGCCGGCTTATCCATCTCCGTGAAATGTACGGATCCGATAAAGTCTCCGATGAAGCCGAGCGAACCGCTTTCAGGCGAGCAGAGAAGAAATACAAGCTATATTACGACGACGCTTACAAGTCCTCGAAAAAGTACCTCACTGTTACCTGTAATCTGATACTTTTTCGTATATATATATATATATATATGTATGTATGTATGTATTGTCTTACGTTTAGTCTCGATTTTACAGGAAAAAACAACCGAAGCAAGTCGATTTATCAGAGGTTTTGGATTTTAAGTCAGCTCTAGACTCGTACAACGAGAACGCTCAACTTCCTCCTGGAATTTTTGCTAGTCGATGTGGTTCCAACCGTCCAGTTTTCTGCTTGGAAAATCGCCCTGGTATCAATGTTCAAATTTCAAATTTTCCTGCACTGGTGATAGTAAATGAAAATGAATTGATTGAAAATTATGCTAATTAGTGGATTTTGCTGTCATAGCTTACTGCAGCTACTTATTTTTTTCTGTTTGGGTAGATTGGTGGCTTTATGTGATAAATTTGTTGATAATAACTCTCAAATTGTGTGTCCGCAAACGTTGTGTAATTGGATTAACTTGAGTTGTGAATGCAAGTAACAAAATTTAGGTGTTAAATTATTGATTGTTATATACGTGATGTATGCTGTTAGACATTCTAGTTTCTCTGCTATCATCTTTGGAGAGATTTTATTGTTTAGAAGTTTTTTTCATATGGAGTGTTCTATTGCGATGCAGGGTTTTATTTCATCCCAGGAGCACTGAGTTTGGAAGAACAATGCCGGTGGATAAGGGAGAGCTTAACAAGCTTCCCGCAGCCTCCGAACAGAACAAATCACAATGCTATTTATGGACCTGTAAATGACCTGTTCATCGCTGCAAAAGAAAAAAGAACATTGGTTGATGAGGAGAGTTCACTGGCTCGTTTGGATTCTGAAGCTAATTCTTGTACTAGCATTGGAGATACTCATAGTCATAGATGGAAATTTTATGAGGAAAATATTGCATCGTTCAGAGCGAAGACGTGCAAGTCAATTTCAGCCTCTGATCTACTCCGGAAGTTGCGGTGGAGTACTCTTGGCCTACAATTCGACTGGTCCAAGGTATCAAACCATTGGATAAATGATAATTTTTATTATTATATACTCTATTTTACTCTCTTTCACTGTATATTGATAATAAATGATAAAAAAAATTATTATATAGTCTATTTTACTCTCTTTCACTCCATATAGACTACTTACTACATTTTTGAAATTAAGTAGCTTATTATTTTTGAATGTTTCTTCTAAATCTATGTGTGTTCATGGTGTAGAGAAACTATGATGTGTCTCTCCCGCATAACAAAATCCCAGATGAACTCTGTCAACTGGCTAAAAAGCTAGCTGCATCTGCAATGTCTATGGGAGAAGGCTTCCAGCCAGAAGCTGCAATAGTGAACTATTTCGGATTAGGTACTTAAGAGATAAAACTTTTGCATCTCATTTGATGTTTGATTGTTTATCGTATGTTCTAAATCCTACTAAATTGTTACAACTCAAGCCATATCGGAAACAAAATTAATTTATATGCCAATTATGTGTGATATAATGAGGTACAAGCTGACACTTCACCTGCATGATTAAGGCAGAGTCCTTTTTCCCCCTCTGTGAAAAAAAACACTGTCTTACCTTTTCTTTCTCTTTTCAGCTGATTCACTAGGGGGACACCTTGATGACATGGAAGCTGATTGGAGCAAACCCATAGTAAGCATGAGGTAATCTATACACCCCCCGTTTCTCATGATATGTGTTTTTTTTTTAATTAATTGAAACGTGAAGAAAGAAAACGGTAAGCTAACATCTTTTTGGTATTTGGTTATTTCTTTTCCCCTTCTTCAGTTTGGGTAGCAAAGCTATATTCCTTTTAGGAGGTAAGTCTAGACAGGACCCGCCAGTAGCAATGTTTCTTCGGAGTGGTGATGCCGTACTTATGGCTGGAGAAGCAAGGGAATGCTTTCATGGTAAGTGTAAACTTTCAAGTACTCTGCTGGGATTATTAGAGTTTGATGCATATATTTCATTTGAAATTATTTACCTTTGTCTTACCTTTAAATTTTCAACTAGAAAAAAAAAAAACGATATCTCATTCCAACAGTTTGTATGATGCATTATAAAAATTTTGTTTCTTAAAACAAGTTTGTCTGACCTTTTTGTATTTGAAATACCATCCACGCTACCTTTGTGTCTAAAGTTAACAGTCTCAAATGAGGGTAAGTGACTGAATAGTATGTTTCATTATATTAGGTAATGATTTATCATTAAATATATGTGAAGACTGAATTCCTCAGTCAAAGACATTGAAATTTTAGCTTTCTAATCGAGGAATTTGTGATCTTAGTACTGTATTGTCAATAGCCAAGACATTGACTCTGTAATTTATTGACTTCACTATACCTAACATGTACTTCTAGTGAATCAGTTGTGATGATATGATCTGATTACGACTTCTTTTCTATAGTGTGAGGCGCATTTTTCTACACCATAATAAGACTTCTGTATTGATTGATAATCTTGCAGGTGTTCCTCGAATTTTCACTGACAAAGAAAATGCCGAAATCTCTCCACTTGAATTACAGTTCTCACATGAAGATGATCATTTTTTCTTAGATTATATCAGAACTTCAAGAATCAACATCAACATTAGACAAGTTTTTTGAGTGTTCCATTCTTTTTCTACAATATTACACAATTCGATTTGACAATCAAGAAGTTGCTTCAACACAAAAACTTTAGACGTTTGCACCAATTAGAGGACAAAGAACTCTACTGTATAAGACACTTAGGGATGTGAATTAAGCTATAAGACCAATGAATTCACTGACCAAATTGAATGGAAAGCTGAAAATAATGCAAATTGCAGATGAGAAAAGACCAGTTGTTTGGGATCGAATGATGTAGATCTTACTGATGCAGTTAAATTTATATAGCTACCAGGATTAGAAGTAATCAAAGTTTTGTTTGGTCAGAATCGTGAAGAAATCTGATGCGTTTTGAACCTGATCTCGTGACGATGTTTGTTTTTACCCACCTTTCCTCATTTTCATCCATTTTGGGTAGTTGATCTTGTATCAGTTATATATCATATAGAGCAAACACTTTTTTTGTATTTTGACAATTAATTCCTGGAGATTCATTTTCACATGTTTTTAATGCTTCAATTCTCTTGAGATGGCCGCCGTCAATGCATTTGAACAGTCGTCAAAGTTCACTGAGTTTAGACTACATAACATAAGAGTACAAGAAGAGCCGTGGCAGCCAAAAGATAAGTGAATTAGTCAAAGAAATTTGATTACCAGACATTTTGTGCCTATGAAAATGTCAGTCGTGCACAACTCCGATTGTTTAACTTGGTTGACTAAGGTTTTTTTTTTTTTCCCCGTGGAAACGGAGAATTTCGGATCGTTCACTTGTCCGGATGTGTGTTGATGGTAAACTACGATCCTGTTTGATTTTTTGACGTAATACTGAATGACACTTATTGTGTTTCATTCAGCTGTTTTGTTTGATTTTATAAATGCTAAAATCACTTAATGAGCCATTAAAAACACTTTTTTAAAAAAGTGAATTTTTTCCACTTTTCACTTAACACAAATCCAGTAAAATTAATTACAAATTTTTACTTCCAAAACTATCCTCACTAATTTTATATATTTCCAATTCTGTTTTTGTTAAAGCTCTAATATTTTTTTTTCTTCTCACTGTAAAGAACTTTAACATCTTTTTCACTTATTCTAAAAATTAATTGGAGAATGGTTTTCATGGGGATTTTGTTTTTAGTTTTTTTTTTTTGGTTTTGAGATATTAATTTTGGGATGAAAAAAAAAGTTATATATATATATATGAGATGCACCGTCCTATGTTATTTAGGTCAAAATCAAGTAGTAGTTGATTTTTTGTTTTTATTAATATTTCTTGAGAATTTCAGAATGTATCACTATGAAATATTATGTTCATTTTTAATGTAATTCAACAAATGAAATAATGTATGAAATATTTTTAATACCTAAATAAATTTATTTTAGAATTAATTTACATGTTAGAGTTGTCCTTAATATATTAAAATGTAAATATATAACAAATAATAGTTAGAAGGGTATAGATATAAAAATATTTTTTTTCATATATTTATAACTTAAAAAAACAAACAATCTATCACTTATATTCAGTTTTTATTAAAAAAAACAAACATGTTTTTCAGTTTTCAGTTTTCAATCACTATTCAATCTTCAGTAACATTCGGTACTGTTCAGTCTTCAGACAAAAAATCAAACAGACCTACGTTTTTTTAAAATAAAAAAGTAAAATATATTTAACCGAAGATCAAAATGATTTCATTTTCTTTCTCGTCACATCACTACCAACGACCAAACATAAATTTACATTATATGATTGTACGGCTTGGGGGAAAATGGAAATAGTAGTAAAGTTGGTGGGATGGCTTTGGTATTTTCTAACAAATATCAATAAACATTTGACACTTCAAAATCAATTTATTTGTAGAATTGTAAGATAGAAATTTAGATATTTCGACTAAGATTTTGTCAATATTTAAATGAATCTAACTGTTTTATATAATCTCTTAAAGTATTAAAAATTTATTCACAAAACAAAATCAGTTTTTATATATATCATGTACGATATAATAACTAGAATAAACTAATTGAACTCTTTTTATCGCATCAATTGTAAGATATGTTATATAACCATGGGTGAACCCAGGGCTGCCCCGGCTATAGTCAGGCAGCCTTTTGAATTATTATTTTTAAATAATTATTATTAGTTTATTGTATAAATATCCTTTAACCTTCTACTATTAGTAAATTAATTTTAAATTCAACTATTATTATTAACTATACCCTCTAACATAACATTATTCACATTGTCTTTTTATTTTCATCCAATATTATTTTCATACTTTACTTTTAATCAATGTTATTTTCATCCTCTATTTTTAAATTTTTGTAATCTATTTATGATATTTGTTCATTTGTTAGGGCTCTGATTTATAGAACTTTAACCTTAAATTACTTAATTTGTAGGTTTTTAGTACGTTGAATGCTTAATGATTAATCTATTATAACTCAAGATCAAACGATAATAATAAAAATTAAAAGCAGTTATCTATTCTAACTCAATACAAAATATTGCATGTATTAAGTAGTTTTTACAAATATATAAATTTATACATGTGTTATATAAAATATTCACATTAATTTTGTTCTAATTGTTAGTCTATTCATCCAGTTTTATTCCGATTGTTAGATTAAACAAGTTTTAAAAGTAAATTTTCATATTTGTTAAATCCATATATATATATATATATATATATATATATAAGTTTAGCCCGGGTAATAAATAATTTCTGGATCCACCTCTGTATATAACTATACAAAATCTCTGGTTATGTTAAAACCTCAAACCTTATCATTTTTAAATCAAGATTAATACGATTTAAAAAATGAGTAATGTTATTTTATCCAAATCTAATATCAAAATAATGTGACATCACTCTGATTTATTCATTTAAATCAAGTAAATCTAATACAATGGATCAGAATGGATCAGAATGATGCTACATCTTTAGACACCAGATTAAGTTTCTAACAATACTTTTTAATAAGATTAAATGAAGAATTTCGTTAATATAAAATCTCACAACCCAAACTTTCTACTAAATAAAAGAACTTACTACTATATCCATACAAGAACCACACAAAACAATCTAAAACTAGAATCCACTACAAGAAGCTAGCATAGATTCACCAATCATAATCTCAAAGAAGAGGAGTAAAGAGAGACAACAAGCAATTTACACAAGCAAAAAAAACATCTTCACTACCTGCCAAAACGACAGCGCACAGCAGTCTTCGCAAGCCACCCAAACACTCACGTGTCTACGTGTACAATTCTACCACCACTTTAAATATTTCTCTTCAATAATCAAATACCAAACAAATCAAAAACCACTTATTATATTCCTCCAAAAATCTCCATTTTTTCTCTCTAAGTAGCGTCTCTTTTCTCTCCGTCGATTACAACCGAACATGAGTCCGATCGTTTTGACTCAGGTGGCGACGGGTCTCAGCGTCTTGGCCGGAGCGGTTCTCGTCAAATCCGTCATGGACCAGAATCCTATGGCCGGTCCGTTTCCTAGGTGTCCCAGTTGCAACGGGTCGGGTCGGGTCACTTGTATGTGTTCGCGATGGTCCGATGGCGATATCGGCTGCAGAACCTGTGCCGGGTCGGGTCGCAAAGCGTGTAGCAGCTGCGGAGGGTCCGGTACGGGTCGACCCTTACCCGTTCAGCTCTCGGTTCGGCCACCAAACCGAACGTCGTGAGCGAATTTTCCGGTCACGGCCTTTTTTTGGTCGTGTTATACTTTAATTTTTATTGTAGTCACCCGAAAACTCTCTTTAAAATATATATTTTTTAATTTTACTTGAAAGTAATATAAGTTGTACTAGGTTGTAATGACACTGTTCTTCGTATATAATTGAGAAAAAGCTTGTACTTTTTTAACTTGTTCTTGCTGCTTCACATTTTTGTTTACTTGTGTTTATTTTTCCCTTATTTTTATTGCTGGAATTTTATTTTATATGAATAAAAACGGATAATCATCCATTTATATTGCTTGAAAATCTTGGTTAATGTTTGTTTGGGACTCTGTTTTGGGTAGTGTAATAAAATATGCTAATTTGTGCTTCAAAAGCACGCTTTAGTGAAAATTAACTGAAAAATTCTTGAGTGTCACAAAGGAACCTGATTTAGGACAACAGTGAACAGTTGGTGAATTTTCTATTTTGTGCTGCTTTCCAGTCTTGTATTTTATGCACAATAGCTGGTGTCCAGTTAGAAGACAATAAAGGGAATTTGAAACCTTAAAAAATTACATGCAAAAGTTTTAGATTAATTAAAGTTCAAAAGTTTTAGTTTAATTAAAGTTCTCCACTTGAACTTTGTAGCCGATGTAGGAGTTGTATGTAATTAAACATGTATATTCGTATTAAATACATAAACATGAATTCGTACCTGAATTTTTTGAATCCATTGAATAATCCAAGAAAACCAACCTGAAATAAAACAGAGAAAATAGTTAAAACAATAGAGAGTCTTCTACTCTCTACTCACCTTTCTCAGTTTGCCTAATGGAGAGATAAATCTGTAATACGTTATTATGTGAGTGAGGGTAGAGACCTCCTATATATAGTATACCTTCCTAGAATCTTAAACCATAAAGGATTCTCAAAATCCTATTGAATCCTAACCCATAAAGGATTCTCAAAATCCTATTGAATCCTAACCCATAAAGGATTCTCAAAACCCTAATAGGATGGTTGGTCCTAATAGGAATACTAGGCCCACACGTATACAATAGCCCATACCATATCTTACATTTATGTACTGTAGCTAAGGTGCACCGAGCCCAACAAATATTGATCACAATTAAACGGGTTTTTCCGGTCAACTCTCACTTATTTAAACAATTCAATCAATTCGGTTTTTCATAAACATAAAATGTAATGTCATATGTTGCTAACAATTTTATAAGAACCTTACATTCTCCCACTTGAGCTACATAGACATTATTATTTTAGATTTAAAAATTCATTTTAGAAAACGACTCTCCGAATTGACAAACAATTATATGTGGCCACAAAGAATGTTTATGAGAGTAACACCTTCCTTCCCCTTAGTCCAATAGAACATCAAGTATCCAACTACATAGATCATTACATCTTTAATCAACACAAGACCATATGTCATCAAAATACCCTTAGCTCTACCTACCCGGGTAAAATGGTATGTATGTATGGTATGGAAATTACATGCAAATGTGATCATCATGCCTATTTCCATATATGTTCCACTTCGTATAATACGAAACAGCTTAAGACGAGCAAACTTAATGTCTTAAGCATTTTACACTCATTGGCCAAACACTTTGACCATGAGTTCAACCTCCCTTAAGACGGGCAAATCCTTGTGTCTTAAGTAATATTCACTCATCGGTGGAAACTTTATACCTTATGAGTGAATTGCCCCCTCAAAGCCAAAAGCTTTGAGATATCATGCCACAATAAAAACATACATGCGCGCATATCATGGCAAATAACATACATATACAATGTACAAATATATTCTCGAGAATAGATAAAATTTTATTAAACAGAAAACTGCAGTTAATTTAAAAACAAAACATAACTCCCACTAACCAAGCATATCATAACTATTTACCAACCTCATACGGGTAACATGCCCTTTAAAAACCTTCGGAGATAGTCCCTTGGTTAGGGGATCAACTATCATCTCTTTTGTGGCAATATGAATAATAGAAGTTTGCAACTATTGAACTTTCTCTCTAACCACAAGATACTTGATCTCCATATGTTTAGACCTTGAATACCTTTTATTGTTCTTAGAGAAATAAACTGTTGCGGAATTGTCACAATAGATTGTCAATGGCTTAGAAATGGAATCGACAATCTGTAACCCTGAAATGAAATTCCGTAACCAAACTGCTTGGATTGTTACCTCATAACATGCCACAAACTCAGCTTGCATAGTAGATGAAGCTGTAAGTGTCTGCTTGACACTCTTCCACGAAATGGCTCCATCAGCCAACATAAACACAAAACCTGAAGTGGATTTTAGATCATCTGTACAACCAGCAAAATCCGCATCTGTATAGCCAACAACTTCTAATAGGTCTGAACACCTATAAGTGAGCATGAAATCCTTTGTTCGCTGCAGATAACGCATAACTTTCTTTGTTGTTGTCCAATGATGAATGTCGGGATTACTTTGAAATTTGCTAAGTACACTAATTGCAAAATCAATATCAGGACGTGTACAAACCCGTGCAAACATCAAACTGCCAACTGCAGATGAATATGAGACATCTTTCATTTGAGAACGTTCTAGCTCATTATGGGGACACTGTAGCTTCGTAAGTTTATCTCCTTTCACGATAGGTACCTCACCTGGGGAACAAGCACTCGTATTAAACCTCTCTAGTACCCTATCAATGTAAGCCTTTTGAGATAATCCAAGCAAACCACGTGACCTATCACGTTGTATCTCAATACCAAGGACATAAGAGGCTTTCCCAAGATCCTTCATTGCAAAGCTACGAGATAGAAATTTTTTGGTATCATGCAGCAACCCCAAATTTTTGATGGCGAGCAAAATATCATCAACATAAAGTATAAGAAAAATAAAATTGCTCCCACTGACCTTGAGGTATATGCAATGATCCATTGAATTTTCAACAAAACCATATGATGTAACGACTTCATAAAATTTCAAATATCATTGCCTTGAAGCTTGTTTCAAACCATAAATGGATTTTTTGAGCTTACAAACCATATGTTCCTTTCCAACCGCCTGAAAATCTTCAGGTTGCATTATGTATACATCCTCTACGAGATCTCCATTTAGGAAAGCAGTTTTCACATCCATTTGATGCTACTCTAAATCAAAATGATCAACTAAGGCCATAATAATCCTAAAGGCGTCTTTCGAAGAGACAAGCGAAAAAGTCTCGGTATAATCAATACATTCCTTTTGACTAAACCCTTTCGCTACAAGTCTAGCTTTACGTCTCTCAACATTGCCTTTAGAGTCTCGTTTAGTCTTAAAAACCCATTTGCATCCAATGGGCTTGCAACCATCAAGCAGTTCAACCAAATCCCAAACATGATTTGTATCCATGGATTTCAGTTCATCGATCATAGCATTCATCCATTTTGACGATTGATGGCTCTGAACAGCTTGATTATAATTCCTAAGATCGTCATCCACTCATAAGTCAAAATCATGCTCCTGTAAATAAACAATATAATCATCAGGAATGACAGATCTTCAGACTCTCTGAGATCTCCTTAAAGGAACATCAATAACTGGTTGTGGCTCGCCAACGACTAGCTGAGGTTCATCAATAGCTGGCTCGGGCTCATAAATAACCGGTTGAGGTTCAACAACAACCGGTAAGGGCTAATCTTCTTGTGCAGATAGAGAATCATCATGATGCTCTAAGAGAGGTGGTATGACAACATCCAATGAAGTAGAAGATGTCGGATCACCCGATTTGTCCTCCTCAAACTCAAAATCCTGAGTTTGCATATTCTTCTCAACTTCATTACCTTCCTCCAAGAATACAGCACATTTAGACTCAACTATCCTCATAGAGTATGTAGGACAATAAAATCTATATCATTTTGATTTATTCGCATATCCCACAAAAAATGCACTAACTGTCTTAAAATCCAGTTTTTTCAAATTATGATCATAAGGCATCACTTTCGCAGGACATCCACATACTCTCATGTGATTTAATTTTGGCTTCGAACCAAACCACATTTCAAACGGAGTCTTAGACACATATTTACTGGGAACTCTATTAAGAATGTAAGTTGTCGTCTTTAATGCATCACCCCATAAAAATTTAGGCAAAGAACTATGTCCATTAATGTACGATTCCGCCTTTTAGAAACTCCATTCTGTTCATGTTCACCAGGCATAGTGTATTGAGCACCAACCCACATTCTTGTAAAAACCTCGCAAATTGGCCAGGATTCTGACCAGCTTCACCATACCTACCATAATATTCACCATCACGATCAGATCTAACACATTTGATCTTTCTAATTTCAATTCAACCTCAACCTTATATATTTTGAAGATATATAAGGCTTCGGATTTCTCGTGAATGAGATAGATGTAACCATAACGCAAGAAATCATCAATAAAAGAAATGAAATATTTACATCCACCAAGTGCGGCAGGTGAAAATGGCCCACATATAACGGTATGGATAATTTCCAACAGATGTTGACTTCTGGTAGCCCATTTCTTTTTAACTATTGTCATTTTACCCTTCAAACAATTAACACAAGACTCAAAATCTGAAAAGTCAAGTGAATCAAGAATACCATTTCTCACTAATCTTTCAATTCGATATTTGGATATATGGCCTAAACGTTTATGCCATAGCATAGACGAACAATTTTCTCTCTGGCGTTTAGATCCAATGGTATAATTTATCACAGCAGCGGAACGAGAACATTCACAAACTAAATCAGTATGTAAATTCAATTTATACAAATCATCACACAAACAACCAGAACCAATGAGAAAATAACCATAATAAAGAACAAATCCTTTATTAATGAATTCAAAACGATAGCCACTAATATCCAACTTAGAAATGGAAATCAAATTACGTCTAAGAGAAGGAACAAAAGCAACATCAACTAAATCTAAAAACTTTCCTGAAGCTAAAGGTAATCTAACAACTCCTATAAACTCAACTAAAGCCTTTTATCCATTTCCCATGAAAACGACAGCTTCTTTATCCCTTGGTTTTCTTTTTCTTATGAAGCCTTGTAAAGAATTCGTAACGTGAATAGTAACTCCAAAATCAACCCACCAAGAATTTAAAGGGACATCAACCAAATTAGATTCAAAACATACGAGAGCTAAATGGGTACCTTTTATGTGTTTCTTAAACTTGAAGCAATCCTTTTTCATATGGCCTTTCTTGCTACACCAGAAACACTCGTCTTTCATGTCATCATCCTTAGCCTTAATGAACCCATTAGTCTTACCAGCTTTTTTTCCATGATGTTTAAACTTCTTACCCCCATTGAACCTCTTCTTACCCTTGTTGTTGTGAGTAACCATATGATCACTTTGTTTCTTGCTTTTCCAAATAGTCTCTTCCTCCTGAACCACAATTGCAGTCATTTGGTCCAAAGTCCATTCAGCCTCTTGAGCATTATAAGAGGTTTTCAGAACATCAAACTCACATGAAAGAGACTCAAGGACTTGCCATACAAGGTGAGAGTCAGAGATCTCAGTATTCAGATCCCTTAATTTCATGGCCATATTAGTCATCTTGATAAAATGCTCACGAACATCACCGGTACCATCATAAACAGTAGTCGCCAGCTGGCTCAAATGCTTTCCCCTCTCAGCTTTAAGAAAAGCTTTTGCATCCTTACATTTTGTTATACTCTTCTTAATGGTTTTGGTAATGGACAAACGCATGATCATCAAACATTTCCGATTAGACACTTTCCACTTCTTTTGATAAGACCTCTGTTTAGCAGTACTCTCATCGGTGAGTTTATAAGGCTTCTTCTCACGTAAAGAAAGGTCTATCTCCAAAGAGCTAGAACAGCAGTGAGAGTCTCTTTCCATTCCTCGAAATTAGTCTCATCAAAAGGTTTAATAGCAGACAATTGCGAAGCAAAGTTGTTGACATTGAAAACTGAATATCAAAACAAAGGATTTCATGCATATAAGATAGCAGTCAAAACATTTATAGAAGTAAAATTCAACATGTGATTAGGCAAAGATCAGTACATTCTATAAATGAATTCCTCAAGATGATGAACCTCCTACGGAGAAGAACATCACATATCACATGTGATAACCCTCATACGGAGATGATTAAAACATGTATATAGTTTCCATTATTGCAGTTCTATAGATGAATACCGCAAGATGATAAACCTTTTACGGAGAAGAACATCACATATCACATGTGATAACCCTCCTACGGAAATGATTAACACAAACATTTTCATCTTTGCAGTTCAAATTTAATAATTGATTACCGACGAATATCTCAAAATCTTTAAGGATTAGTCACTACGTGAAACATAATCATTCAAACTACGAAAGTATTCAGTCAATTATTAATTAAAACTATCAAATTAATAATTATCAGCTAACTAAATTCTCAAAATCGAAATGATTAGCCACTGTATGAAAATATAACCATCCGATTCACGAGAATATACAAAACAGATTATTAATTCAACAAAATAATCTATATGAAAACTTAATGATTAGTCTACTATATAGAAACATAACCATCCGAAATCACAAAGATTATCAACTGCACTTTTTCCCAAAACCCCTTTTGGAAAATTATAAACACTACCCCTAATTTTGCTAAATTACATAAAGACCCCTTAAGATTTGGTAATTACAAATCAACCCCTAAATTTCATAAAAATTACAAACTGACCCAGTAAGTTTCGATAATTATGAATTAACCCCTAAACTTTTCAAAATTACAAAGTGACCTGTAAATTTTCATTAATTATAAATCGGCCCTAAAACTATTTTGAAATTGTAAACTGGTCCAGTAAGTTTTGGTAATTGTAAATTTACCCCAGAATTATATTAAATTTACGAAAAGGCCCAAATTAATTGCAGATCAGTCCCTCAAGAATATCAAATTCTAAAAAATTGGCCCAAGCAAAATCAGCCTTCTGGAAACCCTAGGACTGTAATTCGCCGCTGCCTCTACAGTCCGTCCGTCGCCTGAAGCAACATACGGCGTCCCAACCTCGATCCACAAGTCACGGATCTCAAACGAAGACATCCCGGTGTGGATTGCGATCGATCTGCCTCCAAGCGCGAGTCTTGGGCGATCGATTCGCGTGGTCGTGGGTCTAGGACGATCGACTTGGTTCGCGGGCGAAGTGGATCGGAAAAAGGAAACAATGGGTTGGTGGTGATGTGGCCGGCGACCGGGTTTGGGTATGACCCAAGAAGGAGGCAAATGGGTCTGGTATGATGGCGTTGACCACGATCGGCACTGGTGACCTGGGTTGAGACCCAAGAAGAAAACCCAAACACTGGTGATCGAGAACATGCCCATATCTGGGTTGATTAAATCTAAATCCTAAATACTTGTTCATCCTATCAGGCAATAGATTTCTATCTAGATACCGATCAATCTATCAGTGAACAACGTTTTTTTTTTTTTTTTTTTTTACACGGATTCAACGTATTGAATATTGTATCTAGATCTGTAGATAAATAATAATAAGAATTCAGTATTCAGCCTTTACAAAATTACGAGCTCTGATAACTGTATAAGTTGTATGTAATTAAATATGTATATTCATATTAAATATATAAGCATGAATTCGTATCTGAACTTTTTGAATCCATTGAATAAATCTGTACTACATTTTTATATGAGTGAAAGTAGGAACCCTCCATATACTTAACCCATAAAGGATTCTTAAAACCCTAATAGGATGACTAGTTTTAGGAATACTAGACCCATACATATAAAATAGCCCATACCATATCCTACATTTATATAATGTAGCTAAGGTGCACCGAGCCCAACAAATATTGATCACAATCAAACGGGTTTTTCCGGTCAACCCTCATTTACTTAAACAATCCAATCAATTCGTTTTTCATAAACATAAATTATAATATCATATATTGCTCAGAATTTTATAAGAATCTTAAAGTTGAAATCCAATTAACAGTTTTAGTAAAATATTATTAAGTATACATCTTTTTAACATAAGGATTCATGTGTGTACATAAAATCTTTAGTGAATAGGTGTTTTTTACACCTTAAGTGGTTCGGATTTGAAAGGTTGTTCTTTTTCAAATCTGACATCAAACCTGTTGAAATGTACCGACATAAAGCACAAATCGTATAAACTGGAAAATCTCATAACAACACTGATGAATAGAACAATCGATGCTTGTGAATTACGCATAGTAAGACTCCAAGAGCAACAAGACGCAACATAGATGAGGAAGAGCATTTCCTCTCATTGCTTCTTTCTGTTTACTGTTTTAGGATGAGTTGTTTTGGTTCCACAAAGATCAGTTTCAAATTTCGATTGAAGCAGCCCAAGACAGGGTATTAGAGCATCTACTACGGTCTCTTTGGAGATCCCTTTAAAGAAGAGTAGATGTTATTATAAGATGTTATTAAGAGAGTATGTGTTTTAATAATACTTCTATAGTATTTTTTTATTATTATCATTATCTTCATGTTTTATTTTGTAATTATAATCGTAAAACAATACTCCTTTGATAATTAAAAAGTGGTTGGAATTTAGAGTTAAATATTTGATGTTTTTTTTAAAATAAAATAAAATAAAATAGGTGGAACCACTTAAGGGAGTCCTGAATTCATCCTTAATTAAGTGGGTGAGCTTCATCAAAATATATGTAAGCGAGTCCTTGATGGGTTTCAAAATTGGTTGTTGATGATATGACTAGGCACAACACCAATGAGCTTCAAAAATTTGGGATGAATATTAATCTGGACTTGGTCTTTTAAACAGCCCATTTATTAACCCTATACTGGATTTTTATTGGCCCAAATCCAATCAAAAGAATTACACAATGGGCTGATGACCAGCCCGGGCATGTCCTCAATGGGCTTTGCAAATTGTTGTGATGAAACTTAAACTGGACTAAGCCTTTTAAATCACTCGAAACAAATAAGGGTTTATTTGATACACCGTAATAAATTAAATTGTATTATAATTTACATCATACATATCTATATGTTTAGTGATGCATTATATTATATCATATTAATCTATTTCTATATGACTTTATTGTATTTTATTATATTATAAAAATATAATATATTTTAAAAAAAATAGTTAATAGTTAATTATAAATATTCTTATCATGAATAAATCAATAAAAATTTCATATATTTTTTGAAATTAAAAAAAAAAATTAACAACAAAACACATAGTTCATCAATATTCTATATATATATCAATACAATACAACCAAATACCATTAAATATAATGTATTAGTTAATAGGATGTAAATATTATATTATATTACTTTAATACATTTTAATTGTCTAATATAATGAACTGCAATAAAACATACAAGGACTTGAGAAAATAAAACATACAAGGGCGTAAGAAAAATACGCAATGCGCTGATCCACAATGAACTTTAAAGATGGTTATGAATTAAAATTAAACGGGGCTAGGAATCTAGGATATTAACGGCCCAGTTACCCATTGATAGTTAACAGACCAAGACCAATCACCTTAACGCTTTAAGTGGATCGGATTAAGAAACTAATAACAATAAATTAAACGTTTCTCACCTGGGAGAGAAAAATGAATTGAATTTTGAGCAGACATTAGGAAATGAAAATGCTTAATGTGTTGCCAATGGGTTCATAACTCAACGGTAGATAAACGAATTTAGATAAATAACTCTCAGGTCAGCGACTCTAATCCTACCAATGACGAAAGTTTTCAAAAAGAATATCTGATCCCAAATTAATAGATATTATCAAAAAATACTCTTCGATGAGAGTGTGAGACGGGTGTATCACGTTATTGTATTTAATTTGTGATACGTCAATTAAAAAAAATGTAATATTTTATATATAATCTTGTGAAGCTATTTTCTTATATAGAAATGAGTTCTTTTTTTATTATTATGATTTTGCTTCAGGAGAATTAGATCATCTCGTGTGACAAATAATAAATTTCAACTAAGACTAGGGTGCATGCACAAGCACATCTATAGACAACTTTGGTTACCAAATGAATTTATGTCCATGGCATCTAAGTTCACAGAGGTATTTGTACATCGCATGAGCATTAATTCTATAGAACACATAGACAGAGAGACAATACAAGCTCTAATATTCCTCACACAAATTCCCTAGAAATACACAAGTCTTTTCAACCAACACCTTAGCTCAAACTTGCACCAATGTTTCCCTCTTGCTCATCTCACTTGGGTGTGAAGGCCTGAAATGAACCATAACATGCCATTAGAATTTAGAATACAAAAACCGTGCATGACTAGCAAGTTTGTCACATAAACCAAACCACACCAAACATGTATAGGCATGGAAGAGGCGTCAATCGGGCTGGGCGGGCAAAGCCTGGAATTTTTCAGTCAACCTGATTCGTCTAGAGTCTCTAGACCCTTTTGATACCTCTTAAGGGACGGAATGCATATAGATTCGTTATAAATACGACCTCTAATATCATGTTAAATAATATAGTAAGGACCAGCTGCACTTACAGCAAAAACGGTGGCATGACCCGGATCAGCAAGGTGAGCGAAGAGGTTGTCAATGGGTCCGGTACCAGTGTAAATGTGTTGGAACCAAGCACCCATAACAGCCAACATAGCTAGCCTTCCATTCTTGATCTCCTTAGTCCTCAACTCCTTGATCTTCTCAGGCGAACCGCTTCCCCATCCGAGAGGATCGAACCATAGCCCACCGGGGTAACCCACATCAGTTCCAGTGAGCTTGTTGTTTGGGAAGATTGGGTCAGTGTTAACACACCCTGGCTTGAGAATGTCAGCCCACCGCCTTCCCTCGGCCCAGCCGATGAAGATCATCTCAACAATGAAGAGTGTGGTGGTGTCTGTGAAGTATTCTTGCTCTCCAGCAGTGTACCATGAAGGAGTGTTGAGGATTCCAAACTTTGTCAGTAATTCTGGGATGAAAATCCCAGCAGCTCCCAACATTGCCCATCTGCAGTGTACAATCTCTGATTGCACATTCCACTTCAGAGTCTCGGGATCAGATCCTGTTCAAGTCCCCATTCAATTTAAACATTATGCACTCACGATCAATCACCATTTTATATGAATTTTTCATGATTTGTTATACATGATATAGTTTTTGGTAGCTCACCAAGTCCTAGTGGATCGAAACCGAAGTCTCCAGGGAGGCTGCAATACAGGATTCAAGTAAAACTTCTTAGACTCTATGTCTAGATAGAAATAAAATGGCAGGTATGCAACATAGACTAGTACTAGTATTTATAATTTATATCTGAATCATTATATAGATCCTGTTAGTAACCATCGTATCCGATACTAATAAGTAAACACTCTAAAACACTCATCACATGTCAGAATGACAAACGGTTTAGACCCAACAATAATATTTAAAAACCTTGTCAGAGGACTAAACCCAAATAAAGATGTAGATTGCATAATAAATACTAGAGTTGAGCATTGTCCGTTTTCAACTAGAGTCCAACCAAACCAAAAGGTTGGGTTTTTTTTTTAAAAAAAAAACATGATCAGTTTAGACAAATCTCCTTTTTAGATCGGATCAGACCAAATTACATGGGTTCGGTTCGATCTAACGGTTCTTGACTTGATTTTTTTTTAAATAAATTTATGCAATTTAAAATTTATATCAAATTGTCTATCATTTAAAAGAAATGTTCGATATGATGGGTTATTGACTAATTCATATATAAAATATAAACTAAACAAAACATATTCAAATATAAAATTTAAAATCCAAATATCTTTTCAAACCAAATAAAATAATAAAATGAAAGCTTAAATAACAAACTATTGGCGGTTGCATAAAACAAATACCAAATAATAGAGTATAGTTTTTGCCTTTTAACATTTTAGTTTTAAAGTTTTGGGTATGTAAGAGAAAAAAAAAAGTCCTATAAAAGTAGGATCAGGGTTTAATAAACTTGAACCATAAACCAGACCGGTCTGAACGGTTGTATTATAAAAAAAACCGTATCTAAAAAACCGGACCAAACCACCTTTTGGTTTGGTCTGGTCCGGTTCAACAGTTTTGGGCTTTTCTGCCAAACACTAATTAATACATAAATAGACGCATGTGGAGGAGACTCGAACCTAGCTTTGATACTAAACTAGTAAGTAGTAAATACCGAAACCAAGAGCTTAAGCTGATAAAGAGTAAATTAGCACAGAACCTGCCATCGAGCCATGGAGGTGGGGTGCTCCCAGGGAACCAGATAGGCCTCTCAGGTTCAGCGACAGTTGCACTCACTGAAAACGACCTTGTACTTCCAGCTGGAGCTGAAAACTTATTCAACTTCAGCTTCTTCCCACCAAGAAAAGAAGCCTTTGTTGCTCCAACAGCACAGCCAGTCTTTTGGGAACTGCAGTATCAAAAACCATTCAATTTATGATCATCATAACATATTCTCAATCACTCTAAAATATTTCCCCATGATCATTATCTTTTATATATAAGTTCACTGTTTTCATGATCATTGTAGTTGTGAAGAGAGAACTTGCCTGGGTGAAGGGATTGCTGCAATGGCAGAGGAAGCACAAACAGAAGCCATTATTTCAGGCTACTAGCTAATTTTTTTTGTTATCTTTTTCTGGATTTTTTTGATCTTCAAAGTTAAAAATATGGTGTTGTCTGACTAGTTTGTGTGTGTATGTGTATACAAGTGAAGAGATGGAAATCTGTTAATGTATGCAAGGGCTTATCTTAAAGGATAGGAGAGTAGATATCTAATTGGTTACTGTAATGCCACGTGGCATACAGAATCTGATACCATGTCCCTCCACCTCCACCTCCAATTCTTGTGCTTTCGTGGATTGATCTGAATTTGGTGGTTCACATTTGAAGTTTGTGTGGCTCATGTTTGGGGGAAAAAAAAAATCAGTCACGACCAATCAGAATTGTCAAATGGGCCCCATACAGTTGTGGGTCCATTTAAATTGGGCTATCAAACACTGCCGTTGTAGATTTGAGTTTCGGTCCAGCCCAAATATATCAATCTGTTAACAGATATAATGAGCCCAGACACATTAACTGGTATTTGAGGTTGAAATTGGGCCCAAATATTATGTGATCATGGGGATTTCAAGGGATTTATTACCATTATTTGGTGCAAGAATTTTAACTAAAATATGAAGAGGAGGCTTCAGTCTTGAGGATGCGAATTCTCGTAGGTTTTTTCATGTGGGATATATTTTAAGTGTATGTGTATTAATTTGTAACGTTACAAAAAAAATAACTTACATAAGAGATGATATATATATATATATATATATATATATATATATATATATATATATATATATATATATATGAGAGAAATCCACATTTGATAATTTTAAAAAATATGGATATCAAATCTCAATTATTTGATGTATTTAAACGGGTAACATTCCAACAAACATATATAAATATGTAATACATAGTATGTGTTTAATGATTGAGAATTCATGGTTCGAATTTTCAATTTTTCTTACTGTGATTACAAGAGATATGTAGATTTTCACCATTCTTTTTATTTTTATTTTTATTCATGTTTAATGAAAAAAAAAATATCTGAACATGGATACCACAACTTGGTTCTTATCTTAAATGTGGAGGCAAAATCATAACCCCCATTTTGCATGACTTAGAAGTAGATAAAATTAAGGCCCACACTCACAAACTCTTGTGTCTTTATCTATCAACTTGTCCTAAGCCATTCCTTAGGATGAGAAAAATCATCCGTTTTTTGCACATGTTATAACAGCATTCAAAGCTTTGAACATACATATATGTGTTGTCTTTCTCACCACTTTTCAACCCCCTTTGTTGGAATGTTGGACAATGATAACGGAATATACAAATAGATTAGCCAACCCTAATGAATGTTTGGTTCTTGTCGTTGAGAAAATAATCACTACATTGTATGTTGAGTGTTACACTTAGTTATTGAAGATGTGATATATGACAAGAAAATACATATTCAAACAATTTTACAAATCACATCTTTACTTCTTCAGTGTCAGGTGCTCCACTTAAAAATGCGTCTTTACTTTGAAGATCTTCGCTCATTCCCTTGTTCTGTACAATTCTAAGGTTGGTTTAGTTTTTCAATCAGTTGTCTCTCTTACTTTAGAATATTTTCTGATAAATTTTAGAACAGAACTCTAACAAATTTCAATGTATCATGGAAGTGCTATAATATGTTTTAAACCCTTACGAATTTAGGGCTTAATTATTTGTACGAAGTTTTTCATCAATGATCTCTCTTACTTCTAGGGACGTTTATGATCATTTTAAAGGAATTTCGGAAAAATTTCAAAATATTGTAGAAGTTTAGGTCCTGTCATGCATCTGTTTTTCAGTTCATTTTCGTTTTTATTTTTTAAAAATGATTTCGAAAACGCGTTAGTTAACCGTTTTTCATTTTATTTTCAAAAAACGAAAATAAAAAATGAAAAACAAAACCAGTGTTAAAAGTGAAAGATTTGAAAAACACAAAATACTTATTTTTCGTTTTTCGTTTTTCGTTTTTGTTTTTCATTTTATTTCATTTAGTTCTATTATGCGTTTCATATGGCTAGGATAAGACGAGACAAGATTTTTAAATGACCAAAGTGCCCATATATATATATATATTATAGTTAATATTATATTATAGTATATTATATTATTAAAATATGTATATGTGTATATATATATATATATAATATACGGTTATATTTTTTTTATATAGTAATATATATATATATATATATATATATATATATTGTAATTATTTGTTTATAATTTAAGAGTTTAGTTTTGATTAATTCATTTTTTGATATGTTTTTTTGAGTTAATTTTTGATGTGTTACTTTTGTTTAATTTAAAAATTACAATATAAAAATTATATTGGTTAATTATGTAATCAATTTTTGATTTTTTTCAGTTAACCTACCAGACGCGTTTTTTCCGTTTTCATTTTCAAAATACAATTTCCAGTATATGCTACCAGACGCGTTTTCGGAATTCTAAACTGAAATCAAAAGCACTGTTTTCATTTTCATTTTCATTTTCATTTTCACTTTTATCTTCGAAAAACAGCAACTGAAAAAAGCTTACAGGACGGACCCTTAATAATTTGTAGTTTGTACAATCCCAAAAGGCCAAAAATACAAGTTAGATTCAATCCCAAGATCTTTTACAAAACAATTAGAGACCTTGCTATTTGACTTAATTAGCTAATATTCGTAAAGTTTTTAAATAGATTCCCTTAAATTTATCCAATATTGTTAGGAGTGTACTAGTAAACTATTTAATTTATTAAGAGAATGTCAATCTATAATATAATGACCACATAGAATATATAGAAGGAACATTTCTAGAGAGAGAGAGACAGAGAGTAGTTGTATAGTATCAGTTGTATAGTATCTTCTCATCAAAGGCAGGTGACATAATTTTAACAGAACCATAATTGTGTTTTTTAAGTTGCAAATTAAGATAACAAATTAATCCTGCATTAATTAAAATCCAATTATATACATACAAAATCATCAACATTCTGCTAATTAACCCGGTAAAGCACCGACCATGAAATCCGAGTTTGGTAGCCTTACCAACACCATTATATTATAGTAATTAAGTGGATATATATGCTAATCACTGCATTAATCTATAAATATATATATGCTTATATAAAATCAGATATTTAAAAGCAAGTAATTGGTTGTTCATTAGTTGTTCACGCAAAATCTAATGTAATTAGTGAGTGTTTAAGGTCTAACAACACCATGAAAGCATGTTTGATATGTGTAGAGGATTATTAAAATACTTTCTGCTTCTGTTTTTTTTTTTTAAATTTCACTAAAGCACACAAACTTTGGATTCTCGTTCTGCTTTAAATTTCTTTTCTTTTGTTTAATTTCATGCAGGCATGTGCTAGCTATTAGTACCTGTAATTATATCTTATAAGACTTATATCAGAAAAAACAGACTTCTAATAATTTTTTCTACATGAGAATTATTATAACACACAAAGAAAGAGAGATATCAGAGCCAGAATCTGATTCAAAAAAAAAAAAAAAGCAAGTGGGGTTTTCATTTCTCACTTTGCTTAGTTGCGGAGTCAACAAGCGAAGAGCTAAGTCTTTGACATCATTGACTTGTGAGGGAGAAAAGGCAGTTTTTTTTAAGGTATTACAAGATCACATCTTATATAACCCGAATATTTATTATTTCCGTAACGGGAAATATGAGAAAACTCTTAACATAAACATGTTTGTAAAATGTACGTACGTGTTGAAATTCCAACCTTTCACCTTTAAGGTGGAGATTTGTGCTAACATTTGTACTGAGAAGTGATGTGTTTCATTGCATATAATTTTCTATAATTATTATTATTATTGGTTTTTCTGTTCTGAAAGTACTAAATAAGGTAGAGTTTGGTTGGTATAATTACTATAACTACTTTTCCAAAACCTCACAAAGTAGAGATTATTGTGTCGGATTTTTCATATATATTCATGTGTTGGTCCCCAAATATTATTATTATCATTATTACTATTGCTGTTTTTATGATCAACAGCTTGTGTTCTTTGCTACCACTCAATTATAATCCTCACATGCTGGTTGGTTTATTACACATTAACTAGCTGTGTGATAGTGATTTGATGCCATTAGTGAGAAATCTGAAGAATGATGAGTGCATTGCAAGATCTCTTAATGTGGAATTGTTGGGATATTAAGGCTCATTCATCATTATTATTGTTGTCATTTTTTCGGGAAAATGAATTCATAAACCAAAGAATAGATGGAATCGAATAACATTTTATGTTAGAAGTACCTAAAAGAAAATGTCTTAATTACAAAATTAGGTTGTAAATGTGATTTGAATAAGACGTATATAGTCACATGGAATGTTTTTTTTTTCTTGATACTAAAACTAAGTCACTAGCTAACTTAGTAGGGTCAATAGCCATAGAAGATTTATAGCAAAGCAATTGCAATTCTTGCTAAAACATCACTATCTTGCTCTTTAAATGACACAAGAATAATCACGTACTAATTAATTTAGGTCATCAAATACATTATTTATGAAGATTGATGCCCAATGTAATAAAGGGTTTCCTTAAAGAAACCAGCATGTAAGAAAATAAAATCCATATCGTCTTGAATATATTAACGATGAAGTGAAAATGCAAGCATTTTACATAAACATAACTGAAATATCACTCAACAATATATACATATATATATATATATAGATAAATATATGAACGTCCTACTTTCAACAATGAAAATAAAATAAAACAATAAAGTATTACACTACAATGTTTTTTTATACATATTTAGGTGTCGAAAAACTAAACAATAAAATGCGATAGAAGATCCGAACTCAAATAAAAATTGAAAACCAGTAACTGTGATTCTTTGAATTTTACTCATTTGACTAAATATGACAGGCCTATGTTACGTAGGAATAAAACATCATTTCATCGTATTGAAATAGATAGGATATATATATATATATATATATATATATATATATATATATATATATGTATATGAACATCCAAATACTAAAAAGAAGTAGCTTTGAAAATAATTTTAATTTCAGGAAATATTAACATATTATTGTAAAAAATAAAAAACAATTCCTGCAAAATTACTTCTAAATGCATCCAAAAGATACAGATACCTATCAAAGCATGCGTGCTTGCAAGTTTTAAAAGTTCACAGCTAAGTTTAAAACTATCATAACATCTCTACTAATCCCAAAAAATAAAACTTAATTGTTGACACTTTCGTTACCTACAAAAATAAAATAAATCTAATCAATTGTTTATTTTATTTTATTTTTGATATGATTAATTATTTTTAAAAATTTATTAGTTAATGAAAATGCCACCAAAAAATAATTAGGTTCTTGAGGTAATGAGGTGACATATATAAGTTTTAAAGATGAAGTCAAAATTTAAAGTTTATAGAAAAGGCAAGGACAAGTTCAATTGTACGTCATGATTGGGAAGCTAATTAGTGAAAATTAATTATATCGTGATCTTTTGCTTTCAATTAAATTAATTAATCATGACGATCACCAAATTAGATACAGCATTATACCCATTTGTGACTACATCAATTATTTACTTATGATAGAACGCGTAAGTAATATCTTGGATTTTAATTTAATTATTATTAATTATAGACATAAACTCGAGTGCTCTTTTGATTATGACGGTTCTGAGTGAATTTTTTTATAAAATTTATAAGATTACATAACCAACTCTATAACATTACAAAAACAAATCAAGATCTTTTCTACTATAGAATTATTAATTTAAACTCATCTATCCATTACATAAATTCTAAGCTTTACTTTTTTACTTTTTTTTTTTTCTTTTATCTACTGAGTTCAATTTTGCACCGCTTCAGAGGGATTCTAGTGCATAATTTAAGCTTCCAAAAGCTACATAACATGCACATCAATAACGTTTTTTTATATCTATTTTTTTAAAGGGAAAAAAAGAAGTGGGGATCTAATCGGTGGGAAAATATATGAATGGTTCACAATTTTCCATTCTTCCTTTCTATTACTTTTTCTCGGCATCCAAACAAAAGTGGATATACATTTTACCAAATTCACTACACATTTAAAAGAAAATTAGGAGCGGTTTAATTTTTATAAAAATATTCTGTCCATAATATATAAGAACAAAAGGCAACTTAATTTCCCATACTTATAATAAAGAGAAAAAAAAGTTTTTTAGTTATTTTTCTAGTACATACTTTTAATTTTTCTTTATATATACTTTGCTTTTTTTTTTTTTTCCTTTCAACAAATTGCACGAATCGCCCACAAACTGAACTCACTCCTTCATATAGGAATCTCCTTATTCATGCCCATTTGATATATATATAAATAAGCCGAAAAAAAAAAGTATTGTATGCCCTAGAATTTGGATAATCGATCATATATAGTTCATTAGGTACTATTGATCAAGATTAGATGCCGACCAGGCATCAGGATTTTGTTTTTAATAAATGGCATGATGCAACCATTTCTTGCTAATCCAAACCTAATCCGACCCTTTGATCAATTTATTCTCATAAACATTTGGCATGTTGGCTTCTTGGACGGCCATCAACATGTTACATCGCAGTCATATTGATATTATAATCTTTCGATAATGCCATTCTCGCTAAAATACATGTATATATACTCGCAGTCATTATCTGATACAGACGTTTACAAACAATCTGTAGCTGATTATATACAATTTGCATAGATGATTGTGGCGGTTTTAAAAAATTGTACGTCAACTGGGAAACTAATTAAGAGAGGAAGAGTTAGATGAAATGGAGCTCTCAACGATGACATTGAACTGGCTAGTTTCTGCCAAGATTCATGCATGAAGTTAAGAGAACCTGTAAAATATATATAATTAGATTGATTGTCAATTTGTCACGCCTGTTCATGTATATATTATTAATAATTATTATTATTTAATTAATTTCACAGCCGAGTTTTATGATCAACGTATGTTAATATGCCAAATGTTTGATGTGAAGTTTTGTCTTCAATTATTTGTTTATTATATATTATTTTCTTAGTAATTATTAATTAATCATTCTTACAAGTTTAAATTAGGTTAGAAAAAAAAAATGCTTCTTTTTTGTAAACGACTTGATGGATTTATGCTACAAAACGCATTGCTGAAAGCGAAATCATTTTTCACGTCACCTCTTAACAGAATTGATAGTTTATCCTTCTTTCACATATATGGTGAGAGATTCAAACCCTATTATATATATTTTATAAGTATATGATCGAAGGTTTTTATGTGAATAAATATCCAGAATTGATAGTTTATCCTTCTTTCACATATATGGTGAGAGATTCAAACCCTATTATATATATTTTATAAGTATATGATCGAAGGTTTTTATGTGAATAAATATCCAGAACACATATATTGTTTGATCTCGATAGGTACTGACAGTATTATTATAATAGTTTTTATAATATTTTAAAAATAAAAGTCAATTTTTTTTTTGTAAATTATTATTATTATTTTGGGGTTATTTTTAACTCAGTTCTAGAACATGTTACATCTGAAGAACATTAAAAAGTGCTAATAAATTGATATAGTTTTAGGTGGATTTTAACGCTTATACATTTTTTTTAATGGTAATACATATGCAAGCATTCAATATCGATCCAATATAGATAATGATTAAAAATTGATTATGTCGATATCAATTTGTAAGCTTAGAATTTGACTTTTAATTAAAATCCAAAGCTGGTCAGTTCCAGATGATATTCGTCATGGTCTCTTTTTCTTCTTCTTCTTCTTTTTCTTTTTTTCTCGCGAAATTAGTTTTATGATCTTTTTCCCTTTAAGTTGATGCAAAGCAATTGCAACGTAAGAATTATAATTTATTTTATTTCTTAGTGAGATTCCATTTCATTCGAAGTCAGAAAATAATATCAAATATTTTATAAAACATTTTATCAGTATTCAACAATGCCTGCAATAATGGTTCATGTTACCAAATATAAACACTAATTTTTATAAAAACTCTTCAAAATACATATTATGAGTAATTTCTTTAAAATATGAAATAATAACAACTCTTTTTTTTAAGTGTTACGTTATACATAAATTCAGTTTTTTTTTTTAAGGAAACGAGAAGATTCAAAACCATAATCTCATGGAACATGTGTGAGGGGTTTTATCAGACTAATATTATCTTATCACGACTACAATTATTTTACCTGATAAAAAAACAGGGACAATTATTTTACATGAAGTTGTTGTTTAAATATGAAAATATAAAATAACTCTACTTTAAATTGTCATTTTCAAAAACGTTTATATACTGCAATACTAGTCAATCTAAAAGTTTAGTTCAAAAATTAATTCAAATAATATGATAAGTGATTTATCCTTACCATATAATTCATCACATCATATGATTTGTGTGATGATGATAACTTATTTATCACATCATTTAGATTAAATTTTAGATTAATCTTTTCAGGTCATACATTATTTGCTCAGAAAACAATTTATACCATTTTTATTAGTTAGCAAGAATCACGAAACACATGCAGTTATTTTCTCTTTACTTGATACTAGTCAAATTATGCCGGTTTTCTCAAAAGTTAATTGACTACCCTCTTTTTTTTTTTTTTTTTTTTTTTTGAGATTCATTAAATGTACAATAACTAGTTAGAGTGGCTTGTAATTTGGTTTGGTTAACTTCACTTACCATATACGTTACGGGTGTCCCAAAACTAGCAGGCACTAAGCAATCCTGTGTACTTTTAACTTGGATCTTTGAGTAAAACTTCCATTCAAGATTCAATCCCTCCAATTTCCAACTCATTATCACAAATAAATTTTAGCTTTGATATTAAAACTGTCTAACAGGTTATAAATTACTTCTTTTTAAATATATATATATATCAATATTACTTTTTCAAATTGCAATAATCGTGTCCAAATTACGTGATCTATATAACATGATAGATGATAAAATATAGTATCAATAATTTTAAAAAAAAAATGGAGCATGATTAGTGGAGATAATAATAAAAATATTACCCAAAAGACCTGAAATTCTATACAACTAAAGACTAAATATATTATAAAAATGAAAATTTACAGGAAAAAAAAAAAGAGATAAGCATTAGTGGGAGCAGATGACCTAAGGCCCCCAAAACAATTAGCTTTGTCTCTTTGACTTTGACAACAACACGACTCCTGTTAAAGAGCTCTCAATCACTACTTTTACTTATTTATTTATTTTTTATTTATATGCCAAAAATATTATTGTTTATCAAAAAATAAATCCTTGTAAAAATTATATAAATAAAAAAAGGAAGTAACAGAGAATGTTAGGATGGCTTCAAAATTACTCAAGCGATCGATAAATTGGACCAGCACGTGTGCACGCTCACTGAGATTTTTTTTCTGCACAACACACGAGACGCGAAAAATGCTTTTGCGGTGGGTCCCATTTATATTTATATTTATTTATTTATTTATTTATTTTCTAAAAAAAAAAAAATGTAAAAATGCAAATAAATATCGGATGACAAATGCGTTAAGCAACATCTTTAGTTGCCTCTCTAATTAAAACCAACATTTAAGGTTCGTTACGCTAAATTCTCACAAATCCCCATTAATTTCCGATATATATTACTAAATTAATTATTTTAGACGAAATTTTAATTTCGGTTTCGGATCCGATAAGAATGAATGGATGTTTACGCTACCTAAAGCTGCCATCTAGTCGTGAATAAATTTTGTTACTTCTTCCAATTACAAATGATTAACACCGCTATTTCCAACTACACAGCGTTATAACGCCGCTTTTGACGTCTGTTAATTTTATTGCATATTACTGCTAGTGTCTAATTGTCTATCATCCAATGCAATGAAACGAATTATAATAATATATCGTTAATTTTTTTATATATATGATTTATCGGTAAGCATTCCGATAAAGTAATACTAGATATTACAATTATTCAATCACAACACATGTGACAGTTTATGTGTCAATTGGTTAATGGATACATACTAATAATGATTTACTTACTTGTCTATGTATCAACTAACCAATTGACACATCAACTGTCAAATATGTTATGATGGAATAGTTGTGATTCTAATTGTGATAATTAGTATTATTCTTTTCGATAATATATTTCCGGACTTAGCTAATTGATAGAAACTGTATATAGCTACAGGATAATTACGTGGAAGTTTCTTTTAGTTTTAACTTTTTTAAAAACATTCTTACTTTTATATTTTTGTAAACCAACCCAACAAAACCCTATAAACGGTAACTGAAATAAAAAAAAATATTTTTTTATATATTGATGATATCTTTTTAAAACTTTTTACCGATGATAAGATTCGAACCGTTGATTTAAAAGTTTATCTAAAACTCAAACTCGTACATCTATCTACTGAACTACACATTTAGGAACAAAACATAATAAAACTGTTCATTAACGGACGGAGTTTATATATATACCCACACACACATTTGATGAAACAGAGACTTCGGAAATAGAACAATTAAATTAACTCAAGACATCTATATTTGATGAAAGATGAACGGTTACTATCTAAAAATGTTTCAGTCATGTAATTAATTAACAAGAGTTCTATCTACACGCAAATGTTTGGCACATTAAATATATTGTCTCATTTCCACAATTTCTGTAAATCTCCGTAGATAATTATTCAAAAAATAAAATTTTTGAATAAGTTGAGAATATGATAATTAGTTTTTTAATATTTTATTTTGATTATTTTCTTTTACCTTCATATAAGCATTATAAAAATGATTGAGAAAGCAATCTAATAACAATAATATCCTACTTTTGGATAACATATCAAACGTTTCCTTATAACAATTCACAATTATTTAATTGTTTCTAATTTATTTGAAGTGACTCTCACCAAAATTTATAGTTGTTGGATAGGAATATAGGATGCTTAGAACTGTATTTAGTTAATTGTAATAGAATATATAAACGTGAATAACAGACAACACTACAACAGTAGTTAGAAGAGTGACATGCAGTTCGTTTGGTATCATTGACTCAAAACGTGGGTAGGGTTAAGAAAATAATAAGAATAAGAATTAGAATTTAAATGTATTTTTTTAAGATCGCGTCACAGCACCCCATGCATGATCTCTGCCAAGAGTCAGTCACCGACCATGCATTTATATTGTGACAAATAATTAAATATGACTTCTGAGCATGTGATTAGCAAACCCTAAATTTGTTTATAAAATTGATCATGAACAATCAACATGTCTAATATAATTACCATAATATATTACCTTTGAAGTTTGATTTAAATTCATGTAGAATGTAATTCGATCTCAAATCAAGACGGTATATATATAATATAGAAATACTTGTTGAAATAGCAAGATAAGATAGGTACAGTCATGGACAAAATCAGAAATTCAAGATTGGAGGGATTAATATACGGAAACAAAAAAATATCGTGACCAAATTATTAAAAAGTTAAAAATTTGTAACTATATTTTTTTAAAATGGACACAATTGTATGACTCTCACACACACCCCACAATGTTATGGTTTATGGGATTGAGTTTCTCTCCCTTCGTAAAATCCTAAATTATTATAATACTTTCAAATATATATACCAGTTAAAACATAAAATATAAAGTAAGTCTATAGAAATTAAATCTGTATATATACTTGTTGTCTATACACTAGAAAATCACTGAATTTTTATCTCTTTAGAACCAAGACTTTATATAATAAGTCTAATTTTTTATTTGAATTTATGTGATTCGAGCTTATTAATAATTACCGTATATTTTGTTTATTTACGAGTGAATTCAGAATGTTCATATGTGAAAGTTCCTCACATGTATACTTCTATTACTGAATGTTCACTCATATTTTCATTACATTTCTGAAAAAGAAAAGTATCTCAATTAAACATATTTTAAGTTTTATTATATGTCACTAATTAATAGATTAATTTTATATAAATGGAGTACTGGTTTCTATAACCAAACTCATATATGCCTCAAAAGGTTGAGAAATGATAAATAAAAGAGAGAAAATAAAAAATAGTCATGGAAAATATTAAACTTTTATTTGTAATCACTTTTGAAATTTTATTTGCTAATATCTATTTTTTTTTTAAAAAAAATCAATGTATGTCCATAAATTACAAAAATACACTTGGATTTGATTTTTTCTTTAAAACTGAAAGTAAACTTGAAATCATGATTAAAATCTAGAACCAAATTTGAAATCACGACTAGAAACTTGAAACTTGAAACTTGAAATCTGAAATCTTGTATAAAAACATGAAAATTTGAAACTTGAAATCTTGTTTAAATTGAAATGTTGAAACTTGAAATCTTGACTAAATTAAAATGATGAAACTTGAAATATTGACTAAATTGAAATCTTGAAATTTGAAATGTTCTAGGTTTATAAGTTTTTCGTTTTCAAATTTTAAAACTTGAAATCGTGACTAAATTAAAATAATGAAACTTGAAATCTTAACTAAATTGAAATGTTGAAACTTGAAATGTTATGGGTTTTTAAGTATTTCGTTTTCTTCCATTTTTTCCGACAGATCTACTCACCGGCAGAGGAGGAGCTCGACGGCGTTGCTGGACGGTCGTGAAGCCCAAACGACGACACTCCGGAAGCTGTCGACGACATGTGAGAGAGAAAGGAAAGGAGAGAGAAAGAGAGGTTTGGTGAGAGAGAGAGGAGGCCGGCGACGGTTCAATGGCACGCCGTCGACGGGAGAGAGAGATCGTGGAGAGAGAGAGAAAGTGTTTCGGTATGGTTTTTATATAAGGGTATTCAAATAATTTCTTAAAAAATTAATTATTAACAAATAAATTTTCGTATTCGATTAAAAACACAATTTTCATAATAGTTATAATATATTTTTACGATTTCCACTGCAAGAAAAATAAATAACACTCCGCAGACTAATTAAATTCTTAAAACTCAAGGGAAATAAATAAATAGGTGGCGTAATCCGATTGGTCACCGTGATCGCAGAAAAAAAGTTATATCGTGATTGAAGCAAACGCATAATCAGAGTGTGTTTGCTTTGCCTTGCCTCGCCTTTTGTTAATTTTTGTTGAAGCTTGAAGTTCACGTACCATGCACGTAAAGGCAAACTAGAGTGAGCTTGTCTTGTCCCAGAACTGGGAAACAAAACCAAATAGTTTTTTTATTTTATCTTTTTCGAAGTGAAAGGCCAATAAAAACCCTAACATCGTCTGATGAAAGTCATGAAACTGCAGTTTCCAGAGTATGTTTCTGTCATTTTGATCAATATTCGTCATTTACCTCATTTTACTCCCAAAAAAAAAAACAACTATTCACAGTGAATTGTGATGATTATCAGGACAGTCAATGCAGTGTGGCAGGAGTGATGAGGTGGCGTGTGAATCTAGAATCCACTCTATGCCTGGTAAAAACAAAAAAAAAAATCAAAAAAGCAAAGAGAGATTCACATAGGTAGAAAAAAACCGGTCAAACTTCTGTCAAAGTGTCAGTCTATATATTTAACTTTTCCAGCACCAATCACGTGCTTGGTTCTATCCAGTACACGGTCGTCATGTGCAGTTACATCAAACGGTTCGTATGCAATGCAACACGATTATTAAAAAATCTGGAGGGCAAATCAGTCTTTCACATACTTTTCTATCTGCCTCACTAGTCTCTATACGTCAACAGTGACACAAGCATCCATGATTATTGTACCGACTACAGTACAAATACGGTCACCTTTTTTCATCATCTTTTTCGTGTACATTTGCTTCACTTTAATCACGGTCAAAAGATGATGAAAAATTCTCAATGATTTCATTTATCAGAGATTCAGAGAGTCGAAATTTAGCTTGGAGAATACTCAACCATAGCCAATGCATCACGTGAGCACATATATTTGATGTGCTCATATATATGAAAGTTGAGTGAGGTATATTGACATCTCGTATAACATGTTATTTGATAGAATTTGAGATAAAAATTTAATACACATAATATTAGTCTTATTTATACATATAAAAACTAGTGAATGGAAAATGCGTCAAGCAACATCCTCTGCATTGTCTACGTTCACATTCTCTGTTTTAATTACTCAAGTCAGTGTATCAAATAAATATTTATATATATTATAAGTTTGTGTTTGTCAAGCTAAATCCTTAAAAATCCCAGCGTAGAGAATGAGGAATTAGAGAGGGGGAGATTGATATAATTCTACGTTAACAAGTTCCATGACTTGTTGCCAAACTAATGAACTTAATTAATTAAATTTGAAAATATCTCACATGCTTCTGTTTAGTTGTATTTTAATTTTAGTTGTTTTTAGAATTTTTTATTCCAACTAATTAATTTTTATTTGAACATATATTCCATTTTACTCCAGCCTAGCTTAAGAAAATTGTACAGTGGTAGGTTGATGATCACTGATCAGTATAATATATGCTTTTGTTTTTTTGTTTTTTCTTTTTTTTCAGTGAATTAAAGATCATGTGGTACGTACAGATACCACAACCACTGCACAGAGTTAGCACCTAACACCCACCTTAAAAAAGTACAGTGAATGCAGATAATGGCAAATAGATAGAAAAAAGTCTCTCAATAAACCAAACTATTGTGGAAAAAGCTTCTTGCATGTATCAACTCAATAATGGTTTCTTTTAGAGTAAATATTTTACATTTAAAATAATATTTTAAAATCATATTCAAATTAGAAATCTTCCAGAACATATTTTGTCAAAACAATTTTTTTTTTTAAAAAAAAAGTAATTCGAATTCCCAGTAATTTACAACTTCGTCATTGATGACCCAACCTGCTTTCATGTGTTTCACAAATCACAAGTACTAAATAGAGAAGTTAACAGTATCACGACAGTATCACCCAAATCTCTCTTCATTTTTTATTTTATTTTTTTGTAAAGTTATAAAGCGATGTGTCATTGCTGATTCAATTGTCACACTTATTTGAAGTGTATTATTGTTGTGGTACAAAAACTACTTTATATAGTTGCATCATGACCTGCTCCACGTTTACTTAAAAACACAAATTTCAAGTTGTTACTCAAACCACAAGACATCAAATATATTTTTTCCTATACAAAGTTAGAATATATAAAATTGTAACGTCTACACCATTTCTAATTCAAAAAAAGAGTGAGAGAGAAATGCAACAAAAAATACGAGACAAAACAAACAAGTATAAGGGAAAAACTTAGCAAACTTGACGTGATAAAAAAAGCTAATATAAAAAAAAAACAAAGAAAACATAAGATACAGTACTTATTGTTGCATCGCATGTGTATTGTGCAAGAATCGTCGAATCAATATCTGTTTTACTTTGGATTGGACATTTAAAACGAGTGAGATGATATTATTAACAAAAAAGAAAAAGTCTTAAATACACCATATGCATCCAGCCTTTGAATATGAGATATATATATACCATATCAACTTTTTTTACTGTATATCTTGGTGTCCAACTGATACACCACTCAATCGTACATGAAAGATAATCATCAATACACCATACGAAACATTAGAGCATTGAAAATGAAACATATATATACCACATAAGCTTTTTATTATATATATGTCTCGATGTCCGACAGGTACACCACTCGGTTATACATCAAAGATTTTCTCTCTATTCTACTACGTGTCCTTTCTATAAAAGAGCCGTGCACCACTCAAAGGGAACAACCCATCTGTCTCTAAACGTTCCAACAACAAAGTGGGTCCCGTCCCCGTAAGAGCTTCTCTGTAAACAGATTCTCTCCAAATTTAGTAGAATACGTTCGCTCTCAGTCTCTTGGTTTGGAGTTTTTATTTGGAGCCCACAATGCCTCGTCAATCGGATCTTTTTAACCCACCATCATGAACTGTTGAAACCCTCAAAATAAATAAATAAATATTCGTACAAAAGAAATAATCTCTTTGACGCATCAAGCATGTATGACTCGCATCATCATTGTTTTCTTCAAATCGTATTTTGATTAAAAGAATTGAAGTATGTTTGTTGGATATATACTTGCATATAAATAGAGATTTGTATCGATATAAATTTAAATAAATTTAAATCTACGGACTTTAGAATCGAAGTTCAGAAAAAAAAAAAAAAAACTTTATTTTTTAACAATTTTTTTATGTATTTAAATATCAATTAATTTTAAAAAACATTTTAATCATAAATCAATAATTAACTTTTTTTATTACCTCTTATTAGGATTCCTAATATATAAACGCCTTAAAGTTAAGAAAATCCTGAAATGGATTCCTTCAAAGCCAAATAATTATTACAAAAAAAAAATTATAATTAAAGGATCCTTTAGCTAATGAAACACAAGTTGGGTTCATATTAATTTTTAATTAATTTCTCTAATAAGTAATTGATAATTATTTCCAATTTTTTTTTTAACTAGATATCGATGATGCCATGTGATTTTACTCTTGAAATGTACTCCAAAAACAAAAATCAAAGCATGCTAAGGCAAGCAAAAGAGTGAAAATTAAAACAATGAATGAACGAATGAATTTTTAGTTAGATAGCGTGCATTGAAGTGTGTTAGTTACCGTACGTTCTTCCTCTACCCCATTTTTTGTAGCGCCATTACGCTAATGATACCGAGAGACAAAGCTATCACGTGACCCGTTTTTGCCTCCCCTCTTGCATCTCATGCACTTCTTTAAACGTTTTCTTCAATCTTTAAAACTACACTAAGCAAGCCCTCCTTTTTATTTTTTAATATAAAACTTTTCATGCCTTTGTGTTTAATATAATTTAGAGGACGAGATGAGGTTGGTCATGAAGTTTTAAGAACTGTACTATGGGGTTGTGGGTTTAAATCTTTCTATCCAAAAAAACCTTGAATTTATGAAATAGTATAACATTTATAAAAAAAAATTAGAAGATTTTTAAAATACATCATTTACTATTTTATTGGAATAAAATGAACGTGATTGCTTTTTTCTAAAATAAAATAAACTTTTTTATTGCTTCATCTTTGTTGATTTTTGATAAATTTATTAGAATATGTGTAAATACAATTATTAAATATATATTTTTACATTTCTATATTATACGTGAATTGGACTAGTAAAAATGAAAATGAGTTACAATCTAAATAACTACTCTCACAAGTCTAAAAAGGGATTTATCGGAATTTTTTTTATAAGATTTGATTTGATCACATCGACAAAAGTTTATGTACTTTGTGAATGGAGATTTGTATACAATCCAACCATAAATTTTAGACATTTCAATTACTGATTAGGCAATTGGTTGAGATTTTGTTTTATTTCCTTGTCAATTCACTGCCCTTGTTGCTTCTTCAATCTTCATAGCATCTGACAATCACAAGAAAGTGTTGAGTTATTGATGGACAGATAAACCCGAATTTATAAAAGCAGATAAGCCTTTTGTGACACGAAAAAAAAAATTGATATTTACTTTATCCAAAATTTGGAGAAAGAATAAGAGTAGAAGAGAGAGGCCACTTGACAAACTCTCCACCTTTGCTTCCAAATCCAATTACCTTTGCTATATCAGATGAGGGAGCAACATATCCCACCACGTGTCAGTTGGTGCACTGCTGCCTCATCCAAAACTCCCTATTCAAATATCTATTGCTATTTTACTGTCGTAGCTAAGCGCCTAAGGCCCTAAGCTACACAAACCGTGGGAAGTGTCCACCTCAAAAGGGCATGACTGTAACAAATATATTATATTTTCATATTATAACAAATACCAAAAAATTAATAACGATACAAATTAATCTAACCCATTAAGGATGGTCAATTGGTTAAAGCCTTAAAGATTTGTTTTGAACCATGCTTTTATCAATGAAATCATAAAATGTGGATTGATTTATCGGTTATTTAAAAAGTTAATTTTAGAAGATTTCTAATATTTTATTGACTTGATTTGAATAGTAATTAAATTTAATCCAATTTACTAGACTCTTAACCCATAAAATATAAATTAAAATCGTGTCTATTCTGATTTATCTTATATTTTACTGTATCGTTGATATGCGATTGATATTCGGTTTAATGAATTTTTTCATTTATAAACTTAATTAAAATTATATAATAATCAATTATCGGTGTCATTCAGCCATCTGGATTCCGAGGAGTGGGAGATGAGAATGAAAGTAATTTTGAAATGATAAGACTATAAGAGGCACGACCTAGGCCAAAATCCATCAAATCGAAGGGACTGGAAACTAAGACAAGATCAAGAACGAGATCTCCTTTAGTGATTTAGGATAATTAAACTGAAGAAAATTAGAGACTAAATTTAATACGTGTTTGACTGTCAATAAATAACGTATTTTGTTGACAAAATAAATTAAAAATATCTTTTTAAGCCCTCGACTTCTCACCTTTCGACTTGAGGAACTGGCAAAGTAGCAAGTAGCAACTAAGGATAGATAGATAGATAAATAACAACAATTCATTCTATTCTATGTTTATCACATATAAAACTTAGTCAACCTTATAGAAAATATATAATATATTGCAAATCGATAATTAAAGTATTTTATTTAATATGTCAAATCATATTTGTTAGAGTTTACCGGCTAAAATTTATTTTCTTACCTTATTTATCTATCCGTATAGTAAGATATTTGTTTAAAAAAATTTAACTTTATAAGTTTTAAATCGTTGATTTAAGAGTTATTTATTGAAATTATATACTCGTCTATCCAATGTGTGAGCTACGTATTTCAGAGCATCGCCAACCATATGTAATTTATTCTGTTCTAAGAGATCCTTGAATGACTTCCTTAATTAGAATCTCGTAAAACTTACTCTCTTGATTAAAAGAGGCTGAACCTTAATTAAAGGATGGTTTCGATCCTCTTAATTAAATAGATTTTATATATAAAAAAGAAATATAGTTAATAAGTATATAAAATAATAATAAAGAATAAATGGATTCCATATACAATAATAATATAAATAATAAAAAGTCATTTAAAAAAATATTCTCGAAAAACATACTCTTACTGTCTTACAACAATGCTCACCAATAAATAAGAGGGTCCCCAAGCAAGACCCTTGAAGGTGTTATTATAGCTTTCTATCTTTTTTTTTCTGGCAATAACAAATTTAATTTTTACTATTTAATTCAAAAAAAAAAAAAACAATGGTTAGAGGTTACAATTTAAACATCAGTGTTGGATTTATCGGTTTTTCATTTGGTTTTATATAATTATGAATGTGTTTTTTTTTTAATAATGTTAATAATATGCTTATTGAAAATATTGTTAAAATAGTTAAAATTACAATCATAAAACAAATAATTACTTTTTTGAAAAGAAAGAAATAATTATTTTAAATGCCATATAGTCATATTGATAGTGTTTTTATTTTTTCCTTTCTTCCTTTTGTCAAATAACTGTATGGACTATTAATCCCTTGATTAAGAGAGGTTAAGCCTTAATTAAGGGTGGTTTCAATCGCTTTTAATTAGATGGACTCCATATATAAAGAAGAAATATAGTTAATGAGTAAATAAATGGGTTCCATATATAATAATAATATAAATTATAAAGAGTTATTTAAGAGAGTGTTCTTAAAAATGCATACTCCATTAATAACCTTTTTCCATCAACGTCCACCCATAAATAAGAAAGTCTCTAAGGAAGACTCTTGAAGATGTTTTTTACAAGATCCTATATTCTTCTTTTTTTCTTGGCGATAACAAATTTAATTTTTACAATTTTACCATTTCATTAAAAAAAAAAAAAAAAAACTGTGGTTATAAGTTAAAATTTAAACAGTAGTGTTGGATTTGTCGGTTTTTCATTTGGTTTTATTTAATTCGGAATGTGTTTTTTTTTAATAATGTTAATTATATGCTTATTGAAAATATTGTTAAAATAGTTAAAAATACAATCATATAACAGATAATTACTTTTTTGAAAAGAAATAAATAATTATTTTAAATGCCATATAGTCGTATAGATAGTGTTTTTATTTTTTTCTTTCTTCCTTTCGTAAAATAACTGTATGGACTATTGTTGTCATTAATTAATGGCTGTACCTCAAAGGCAGAATTGGTAAAACCTAACAAATAACAACGCTATTTTTATCTTATTTTTGTCATTTGTTCTGATGATATTAATTTCATTACATTAGGGTCCACGTTCTAATTATATATGTATACGTATATATAATTTAAAATTTTAATTTATGATTTCAATATCCATCCATCTATTTTTTACTCAATCAAAAGGTTGTTATTAATCTTTAATTTATTTACTTTTTTCATCATTAGATTGAGTGAACAACGGAACTGTTTATTTTTATTTTCAAAAAATTATGTACTACAAACTTATTAATAAGAAGAGACAATATTAGAATTTTTCATGTTTCTTATATACTAATTTAACAATGAATACACATTTGTTTAAAAAAAAATTACCAAAAAAGGCAGTCAATTACATTACAAAATTGTAATCTTGAATGATGTAGTATATAGTTTATAATTGTTACCAAAGGCAAAGCTATCTCCGGGGACTTGAGGGAGGGGGGATTTGAAAATTTATTAAAATTTTAATCGAAAATGTAAATAATAACCAAAAAAAGAGTGTAAATTTAAATAAACTTTTACCACAGTTGGTTACAGTCGTAAAATCACTAAATGAGGAAGTGGATTGATAAATGTTTTTTCATTTTGTACTTTAATATCAATAAATTTAAAATGAATTTAAAAAACCTTTAATGGACTTTTATTAAAATACATGTAGGCATGATAAAAATGTTAATGATATATTTTTGACAGTACACTTCAAAGTTTATAATAATTTTCGAAGGAGTCTTTTAATACATATACCAAGTAAAAAATACAAAAGATTTTAATTCTTCTTTCTTCATTTTTACTTTTGTTTCTATTAAGTTTTATAATCGGTAATCTTTTGGTAACGTGATTATCAGAACAAATGGACAACCATTCAAATCTATTAACTTTTAAATTAAATAATACAATATGTATTCATCATAATTTATACGATAATTATCAACTTATCTATTTAATATTATATTTTAACGATGTGATAAATGAATTATAAGTGATATATTTTTTACTTTATATTTTTAATATCGATTCGATTAATAAGTTATATTATTTTATTTTGACATATAGATAAATAATTGAGATATCCTAATTTCTAACATTATTTTTATATAATACTAAATAAAAACATTATTCTTCTTGTTTTTAATTTGTATCGGCCACTAGTGAAGCACACAAATGGAAGGGTTTACTTAGTTACCACATTTACAAGTAAGCAAAACAAAGCAAGTCAAAAAATTCAAAGTAGCAAAAATCAGGGAACCAAAATAGGATACGTTGATTGCGGGGGCCATCAAGAACGTGGTCCCCACACCCACACCCCACTGACCCTACCATAAGAAAATTTTGTTGTGGGTCCCTTTTTTGTCTCTCTCTCTCTCCTGTTATAAAGCAGTCCTTTTACATAATTATTATTATAACGTTTCTCTTCCAGAAGTGAAACAAGTGCATTAGATTGGAACAGCGGCAGCCGTAGGGGACACGTGGGACCATCCTTTGCATGACATGAGTGGTCTCTATCACTCCTTGAGATCCACGTCACCACTCTACTTATCCACCACCTCTCTCACACTACTTCCACTACATGCCTTTGCTTCTCTCTCTATTGCCTTCACTCTGCATTCAAATATTATAATAGTCGGCTCTGATAACCTCACCCGTACCTGTAATGTACATGGTCACTGAGATTTTATTTTTTGTCGGTTTACGGTTTTTAGAAGCAAAAATACGAATTTCTAATTTTGAATTTAATCTGTTTTCTATCTATTTAGTTGGAAAAAAAAAGTAAAAATTATATGTATTGCACATATGCTCTTCATTTTACTCTTACAATGAAACTGTGGGAGTTGCAATAATAAAAGATAATTAATAAATATTATACAATTAAAAATTTTAAAATATAAACTTTGAAGTAAGATATTTTTTACTTTAATTTTATTAAAAAAAAATTTAAAAATTATATCAATTTTGTTGAATTTTAATCTTTTTTTTTCTGGATTCAAATTTTAATGAAACCTACCTATATATAAAGTTTGAATTTTTTTAAACAATAGAGTTATTTATTCCATTTTTATTAAATATGAATACATCAACAAAATTAAAAAAAAATAAAAAAAATATAAAATAATAGTTGTAATATTTAAAAAAATTCAAATTAAATTCCAATTAACTTATCATCTATAAAAAAAAATCATATCTAAATTTATAAAAATCGATATAATTTTGTTAGTATTATTCATTTCAAAGTTCCGAATATATATAATTTTTAAAATTTTAATAAAATTACACTGAAGTTCATTAAAGTTTCATGCTTTTTTCATAAAACTTTCTATAACCATTTTAAATCTAATAAAGTTGATCCTTTATAAAGACAGTTATTTAAAAAAAAAATTGAATGTTAGATCATTGTAATTTAATATGTATGAATGATATCACAAATTTATCTTATTTTTTAAAGATAAAAAAATTAAAAATATAATTGATGTCAGTGATTTTAGATAATTAAAAGCAAAAAATTGTATGTTGAACTAAAGTTAAAAAAATAAATAATATATTTGATGTCAGTGATTTTAGTGAAATAGAAGCATAAATTTGTATGTTTAACTAAAATTCTTCTTTTGTATGCACAAAATATGTCTTTTATGTCTTTTTTGTTTGTAAATATAAAAGTTAATTTGTTGTTCGGGTATTTTATCTGTTTTTAATTTTTGTTGGTGACGTTTTTTAACTTCACGGACAGGTAGAGTGAGCAAATTATCCATTAAAAACATTTAAAAACAGTAACTATGTCGAATGTTTTCATTATTTTATTATTGAAGTAGACACTGTGATTACAATAAGATTCACGTCAACATTGGATGTGACGGTAATAGTTAGATTTTACGGCGACGTGACAGCAAGCGAACTTTTTTACGTTTCATAAGCCACCGCAGATCTTTACCCTCTAGAAAATCTTTATAATATACTTGTTTTGCAAGTAGTGATAATTGAGTTTATAGTCAAATTAATAATGATTTAGGTCAAACTAAAATTACGTGTGGAAGAAGAAGCGAAATTTTGTAGTAGCAAGATGACCATTTGATAAGTATGTACTGGTAACTCAATGAGATTAAACATGAATACAATATAAATGATAATGATGTCTATCCAGTTAGAAAACAAATTGGAAAATTAGATTACATTTTAAACGTTTTAGTGAATGATTTTGTTCCGACTAATAACGTTGCAAGAGAGTGCGGCACTTGTAATTGTTGTAAAATAATGATTTATTTCATATTTTTAAAGAAAAAATTGTTTGGTAAATTTCTCAAAATGAACTATTTCATAATCCTAAATTTCTAAAATCAAATTATATATATATATATATATATATATATATATATATATATAGTATATGTGAAATTATAGTATCTCCAACCCATACTCATTCCGATTCAACTCATCAAATAAGAGGAAAAAAAAAAACTCTTCAACTCCACACCATTTTATATTCATGAACGGTGTTACGTAATACTAAATGCAACACTGTTAGTTAGAAAACATCTCTAAAGTTTAACTTAATCACAATTTGATCCATATTTAATAAAATATTTCATGATTGTATTTTTTATTTAAAGGTTTGTTTAATGACAGTTTTATTCTTAAATAAATAAATTTATGAGATGAATATACTAAATGGGATTATCAGTTTTGCTTTTCCGTTACTAGTATTATTTTTTTTTCATTGCCGACCACCAATTCTTGAAGTTTCTATGTCTCTTTAAAAAGGGAAAAAAACAGAAAAAAAAAATGGTGAGAAGGGGTTTGGGTTTCCAATTAAAATTAAAATTATTAATTATATTTAAAGATACATCTTTATAATATATATAATCATATGATATTGAAAAACTGAATAAACCATATTTTATATCGAATCATATCAGGCAATGATATAATTTATATAAATATATATATATTCACAAAATGTTTTAATAATCTCAAGATTTGGTCTAATTATTAACATATAAATATGAAAAAAAAAGTCAATATACTATTAATTTGAAGAGAAGGATTTAGGTTAAATCTAGGAAATTTTGAGGTAAAATCTTTTATAATTTTGTAGTGGATGACTACAATAAACTCTCAATGAATGTCAAAAGCAGTATAGTGTAGTTTTATTTGGTACAAAATTCATCAAAAGTCGTAAAGATTTACAAGGATAAGTTTTAATAAGAATTCAAAGAAAAATCTTTTGTGGAAATTTAAGTTGATTCGAACTTACACTGTAAAACAAACTTGACAAAAAAGAAAAAAAAAAAAAAAAAAAAAAACTTTAGCTTTTTATTAAATGAATCAAATAGTTAGATTTAGATGCCCCATGATAGAACAAAATCGTTAGGTCCTACACGCCATGATCAAATGTTCCCTGAAACTTCATTGTATTATTTTATTTTATTTTTAGAGTGGAAACAGGCCATTAAAAATTAGTGGGGCCAGAGAAAATCTAAAAGTTGACTAGAAAAAATGTTAACGACAGAGTTGAGAGGACCCACCATAAATGGTTGATTTCCTTCCCGGTTTGGCTACGCAGGGTTGCGTTTCTGATTTTTGCCGTAACAATGTAGCTCACTTCACCTCTCAACTCTCTATTCCCGTACGGTTCTTTATTATGATTCCTTTAAGTACAATCTACACCGTTGACGTGAAAGTGTAATAAAGTCAATTTTTTTTATTTAATTTTCTTACTATATACGATTTTTTTTCCTTTTTATTTTACCGCTAAAATCAAATTAGCATTAAAATGATTTGACAATGTAAGTGGGGTGGAGCCACAAATTTAAAGATTGTAGGGCCGTTATATAAAAATACAAAATACGGTGGTGAAAGTGAAAAGTTGGTCGTGGTATATTCCAAATTCCACACACATCTTTACTGCGAAGTTGTGTTTCCTAAACTCATGGGTGGGTTAAAAAAAAAAAAAAATTGGGAGGGACTATTATATCGAAATAAATGATTTAAGAGTGAATAAAGTCAGAAAATGATAAGAAATTTATGTGTTTCAATTCTCAATGTAAATTTAAATAAAGAATAAAGAATAAAATATGAGATAAAAATGACAAACAAGAATTGTACAGTAAAAACCTTCAATATAAGGAAAATATTCATGGATAAAGATCATAAGGATTTAATCATACAAAAAACGATTACAATCTCTTTCTAATATTTTAGGAGGGAACTACAACTTTTCTAACAAATAAGAGGAATAAACAATTTAGAGAGAAAAAAAATAAAAGCTTGCTAGCTTATGATGAGAAGAGTTGAGAAACATAGGCTTCTGTTTATAGGTAAATAACCCACCCATGCCATTAATACATCTAGTTGAGAGAATCAATTGTCATCTATCAACTCCAAAAGTCTTCATGTCATTAATGCATATCAACCGAGATTTGTTGACAATATTAAAAAATGACTTTAATTCCTTCATTCTCCCATTTGAAATCATCTTTTTCATGGTCTGATTATCCTTTTAATCCTTACTCTGATTCCTCCTACTTACGTTTCTGCTAGACCATAGGAGGATCTACACCACATGAACTTGCCAGTATTGATAGGCTTGATCATTACATCTGCTATATTCTCATTGGTATGTATCTTTTGCATATCCACACTACTGTCTTCCACTATTTCCTAAACAAAGTGATATTGCAATCTTATGTGCTTGGTTCTGGAATGAAAATATGGATTCCTTACGATGTGCAAGGTACTCTAACTGTCACAAAACAAAATGGTCTTCTTTTGTTTGTACCCGAGTTCCTCTATTAGCCTTTTAATCCTAACTACTTCCTTACAAGATTGTGTAGTTGCCACGGACTCTGCCTCAATTGTAGAAAGGGCCACAACCGTTTGTAAATTGAAAATCCAACTCACAACTCCTCCTGCAATTGTAAACACATAGTCAGTAGTAGATTTTCTTTTGTCTAGATCTCCAGCAAAATCCAAATCCACATAACCCCTAACAGTAAATTCTGATCATCCATAATATAATGCAGCTTATGAGGTTCTTCTAATGCATCTCATAATCCTCTTCATAGCATTCAAATGCTCTATACTAGGATTCGTCATGTATCAACTAACTGCTTCCATCGATTTTGTAATGTCTGGTCTTGTACATATCATAGTGAACATTAAACTTCTCACTATTAATGTATATGGCTCTTGAGACATTTCCATCCTCTCCACTTTATTGTCAGGACTCACACTTGATGATAATTTGAAATTCATTGGAAATGGGGTAGAAATTGGCTAACAATCTTGCATGTTGAATCATTGTAAAATTTCCCTCAAGTAGTTATTATGAGAGAGCCAAAACTTCTCGTCATTTCTGTCTCGATAAAGTTGCATCCTTAGAACCTTGTTTGCTCGTCCCAAATCCCTTGTGTCAAACTCCCTACCCAACTGTGCCTTTAATTCTCGAACTCGATATTTGTTGGGGCATGCCACCAACATGTCGTCCACATACAACAACAAGATAATGAAGTCGTCGTCATCATCTTTAAACCTCTTGTAGTAAGTACAATGGTCTGAACCAAGTAAGTTGTATCCAAGACGTATAATGATGGATTCAAATCTCTTGTACCAACACCTCATCGTCTGTTTTAAACCGTCTAGAGATTTGGTTAACCTTTAAACCAAGCTCTTCTTGCCTCATTTGGAAAAATCTTCTAGTTGAATCATATAATTTTTTTCTTCAAGTTCTTCATGAAGAAATGCAATTTTCACATCCAACTGCTCTAGGTGTAGGTCAAACATAGCATACATAGCCAAAACTACTCTAAATGTCGTAAGTAGAACCACTGGAAAAAATATATCATTTAAGTCAATGCCTTCTTTTTGAGCATATCTTTTCACTACTAATCTTGCACGGTACCGTTCCACTTGGTCATTGCCATTCCGTTTGATATACACTTGTAGACTCACATGTCTTGTTCTTGTGTATAATTCAATTTCTTCTTGCATTGTTGTCATCCATAGAGTTAAATATGAGCTATTTGTAGTTTCATGGTAAGTTAGTAGCTCTCTGCCCTCTGTTAGAAACAGCAAGCCACATTGATCTTTGTAACATACTCCGAGTGTCAAGCCGAATGTATCATCTCACGAGTTGACCATCGAACTTCTATAACCTCGGACTCAACTGATTCTTGCACTTCGTGCTTCGGTGCTGGTTCGAAAAGATCAAAATCTTCTTGTTCTGGATTATCTTCCATCTGAACTTCAGTAGTCTCTAAATTTTCTTTTGAAGTGTTATCGTATCTTTCTCCTTGTAATTGATCTTCTACAAAGATAACCTCTCTGTTGATTATAACCTTATGGGCAGTGGGATCCTATAAGTGATACCACATTTCCGTCAACATACCCGAAGAATATACATCTCCTAGATTTCGGATCATGTTTTGCTATTTCTTGGGGCATTGTACATCACATACACATGACATCCAAATTAATGTAGATTAAAGTAGTCAGCTAGCTTACCGGTCCACATCTCCATTTGTGTTTTTAACTCAATTACAATTGATGGGGACCGATTTACCACTTAACAAACGATACTGACTTTTTCTACCCAAAACGACTTTGGTAAACCTCCAGTTCTCAACATAACTCTATTTTTTTTCTACTAGAGTTCTATTCATCCACTATGCCACTCCATTTTACTGAGAAGTGTATGTGAGTGTGAATTACCTATCAACACCTTCTTGCTTACAAAGTGTAGTAAAATCGCCACCTTTTTACTTTGTTCCATTATCTGTCATTTATCATTTCTTCCATTATGTGTTTGATGTAGGGGAAAAACGGTTTAGAAACGCAACAGAAGTGTGATAAAAACAAAATTAGGGTCCTTTTTATACAACGAGAACCTTAACCCTAGATTAATTGACGTATATAAAAGTATCGTACCTTTTTCTCGTGACGATTGAACAATCGCCGAATTGATTCCGCAAGATCCTCCAATCCAATCACGAATGTGAATCACCTTGGAGTATGACCTCCCTTTCTTTAAATTGTATACCTCATGATGGAGACAAAGCAAAATCTTTTATTTGTTAGTTACAAATATCCTCCAATAGGAAAATCTAAGAACGTCCGGTCACTTGTGAATTATCAATCAATTTGATTGAAATTCGCGTGAACTTTGATTCAATACTGTACATAAAACCCTTTTGATGTAAATGATACTGGTGTACTATTGAAAACAAAAACGCTCTCTTTTTCTCTTTTCTCATTGGCCGAATTCCACACCCCTTTTCCATGAGTTGATTGAATTTTGTCTAGAGCAAAATCTAATTTTTCTCCCTCAAAATTCTCTCTTGCTATGCCAAATTCTCTCTTGAAAATTACCTAGGCATGGCTGAAATTTTCATCATAGAATTCTTAGGGCTGGCCGAAAATCTCATGCTCATATATATATGATCATAAATCCTTTCATAAGAAGGATTTACTTGGTTGACAATAATCCTTTCATCAGGTGAATTTATTTGGTAGTTAAAAATCCTTATCTTAAAGGAATTCTATCATTTTGTATATATATATGGGCTAGGCGAATTTTATAATATATAGATTAGGATCACAAATTCTTTCCTAAGAAGAATTTACTTGGTAGTTAAGAATCCTTTCCTTAGGTAGATTTACTTGATGGTTAAAAATCCATTCCAAAAAAGAATTAAATCCTCAACCAAGACTTCTAATCCGACTCAATAATGTATTTGTAACCATATTAAAGACTTTCTAATTTGATTAGATAAATGATTCCTTTTATTTACGTAATTATCAAATATAGTATTTAACATTAACTATACTACCAACAATAGTATAGTTTTAGGAGACCATCTCCTACTAGATTTTTTTAAAATTAAATAATTAATTAATCAACAAATTATTTAATTTGTATTTAATTATATAATATAATAAAATAAAAATAATATACTTAAGCTATTTTAAATAGCCTTAGCCACCCATACCATATATAAGGACCATATATTATTTTTCTTATTTTATTAAATCCATTGGACCTTAATAAAAAAATCCACATGTGAACTATACCTATTCTTACAAAAATAAACAAGTTCTCATGCCTTATTACAATTCTTGATGGACCCCTAAATTGGTCCGGTAGAATATATCAAGTGATCCTTGCAAGTTCGTGTGGATTGAGGATCTTGGCCGGCTATCTGAATTTAAGCTCCAATAGACACAACCCAATCACTATCAACAAATGATTCACTTAGGTCCGATCTATTTAATTTTAGTTCATTCCATTAAAGAATTAAAATTAAACTCTTAAATAAAGATAGAATAAGTTGATGTAACTCACTCATACCATAGACAACATTATTGAAGAAAGTGTATCCTCGTGAAGAATACCAGTAATCGCCAAGAGCTCATAGACCGCCTATAGCTCTCTAAGTTACCATATTTACTCATATGACCATATTTTGAACTTGGATATTTTGACTTGTCCAGAAGGCATGTTTCAATAGACACTATTGAAAACTTAACGTTAAGATTTAATATCCAATACCTCAAAACATCCATATGATGGTATTCTACTCTCATTCAATAAATGGAGCCACGATGTCCATATCTATAATTGAAGTCCTCTATCGATTAACTAATGAATACCACCAAACTATATAGGATAGACTATGCTATATAATCGTACTCATTGATAGCTCAAATGATAACACTTGTAACCATAAGTCCATCATTTATATCAGGATTGAGATAGACTCTCCGATTGTCTTCAAATGAAAAACTTTTATCTATTGACGGTTCTAGATAAAGTATTTAATTGTGATTATATTCAATGCACCCAGTGCACTACATTTTTTTGCTCAAAAACACCACACTTTGATGATTTTAGACTCATCATAACAATTTGATCACACTTAAATGCTAGCAAAAGAATCTACAACTTTGACAAGATAAAGACGCCCAACCTTCTAACTTAAGTTGTAAATATTATTCAAGGTTAACTAAAGAATTGTGTCTACCTCATACATATCTAGATGTATGAACAATTCTTATTTTCTCATAATCTTTTGACCTTATGATTATTTACTTTTGACAATTATAATAATTAAACTATAAATGCTATAAGATTTGTTAATTACAATATTACACTCTTGCTATCGAGCATAATCATAACATTTGAGCCCGACTGCTTACTTATAACGCAATTCTCATAAAATGGTAATTTATCGATTTGAGCCCGAAAAGCAAATTTCGGTCGAAGAGAATCTTTAAACTTCGTTCTGATATGTGGTATAGTTTTTGATACCACATCATCGTTGACATTTCTTTATCGTTGGAAGATGCAACACATGCATCAGTTTCAAATAGTGTTCCTCCCTTAAGCATGTTTATCAGCCGATACTTGTTGCCAATCTTGAAAAATGACTTTAATTCCTTTAGAAAATAATGAGATTTAGTGGTAAATTTATAATTTTTCACCTTCAACACTATTTTCTTTCTGACATTGAGATTTGGAATATATATATATATAATTGCCATGTATATATTATCTATTGTCTTCTTTTTTATACCATATATATATATAACTAGTTTATAAACATTTTTTTTTTTTAACTTTATAGCGAGATTTATGTTAGTATAATTCTTCATGAAATCTCATACTTATAACTAGATTTATATCACCAATCCAAGGTTTGAAGTGAATACTTACCGATTTGACTAGTATTTAACAGGTGTATCCACTATTATCAACCTAATATGCACAAACGACGCAAAATGCTATAATAATTTATCAAGATTATAGATAAATTACATTTTAAAATAATAAGTTGCCATTGGCATTTTGAAGGAAAAAAAATAATGATCATTATCTTTTATCAATAGGGATGCACGTTTGGGGAATGCGGATGGATATAGGTACCCTCATCCCCATCCCCATCCCCACTTCCTAGATCCTTCCCCCATCCGTCCCCATTTTCCCATTTCCCCATTTTCCTATTTTCGGATAGGGATATTTAGGAGGAGGTCCCCACATCCCCATCCCCATCCCCATCCCCATCCCCATCCCCATCCCCAAATTCTTCATTTTCCCGTTTTTTCCTGTTTTATTATATCATCCGTTTCCCCATTTTTCCATTCCCCTATTTAACTAAAAATTATAAATTAAATAATAAAAAAACAAACATTTCATTGCAAATAAAAAATATCAATGTAGCACAAATTCAACATAAAATGTTTCAAATAATTCAAATATATATTATAATTATATTTATATACTTTTTGGGGGAATGAGGAAATGGGGATCTCCATCCACATCCCCATTTTAAATTGAGGAAATCATCCCCATTTCCCCATTTCCCAATTTCCCAAATTCTCTATATTTTTTTTAAAAAAAAATCCTCAAATGAGGATGGGATGCCGGGATTTGAGACCCTGAGATAAATGTGCATCCCTATTCATCAATCCTCTAATTTGGATCTAGGATATAAATTACTTCCCCATAATTTTAATTTTATAACGTTGTCTATTTATTACATAACTAGTTAAGTAATTATATTTAATATATACGTGGAATATATTTGTTGTAAAAATTGTCACTAAATACCAAATAGTAACTGAACAACATAAAAAATGGAAAGTTAGAGGACATAGAATGCAACAAAAACAAAATATTTTGGATTGAATATTGAACTCCTAAATAGGCAGTAAAAAAACAAGAAACTGTAACTGAACCCAGATTTCGCTACCTGAGTTTGTTAGAAATCTCAAATCTCACCCCTTCCCGCATCTCACCCCACCCGCGTTTCCACACTCGCCAAAAGAATGAACGGCAAAACAAAATTTAAAATGGAGAATTCCATGGGGAGCGTGAAAAACGCGCCTCAACGTCGGTTTATTTTCCTTTTAACTGCGGTTAAAAAGTGAAACGAAACACTGAAAATAAACGTTGTTAGTTAGTTAGTGTTTTTTTTTTTTACTCGGCAACAAATTTAACCGCTTTATCGAAACAAACCCAAACGTTTTCTTGGAGAGATAAAATGCATAGTCCACCTTACCCAACAAACGTAATTTACTTTAAATAAAATAAAATAAAAAAATAAGATGAGGACTGGATGGCTCTTTTGTGTTTCTCTCTGCTTCTAATCTTTAAAAGAGAAAAAAAAAGTATTTAATTTTTTGCAGTGCATTTAAAAAAAAAAAAACAGACGACGAACGGACGGATCTGGGTCAACGGAGTTTGACCGTAGAGGGGACAAGAATGTAATTACACATTTCTCTCTGTCCAGGGGGTTATTTATTTTTAATTTTTATGATTCGGTTCTGTCGTTGCTGTTGTTGCTGCTGTTGCTCTCTTTTAAGGCTCTCTCTCGCTTCCTTCTTTTATATATAAGGTCTCTCTTTCCTTTTTATCAGTTTTTAGTATCTCTGAAAAAACACAGATAAAGAGAGAAATGAGAACCAAAAGAGGTCTCTGTTATTCTAGAGTAGTAGATGTTTGTCTAGACCAGAGAGTAGCACTGAAGAAACAGAAGAGGGCTCATGTTGTCGTCGTCGGACAACAGCAGAAGACGGCGGTTGTTCACCGGAAAAGGCAGAGACTCTCGCCGGAGGTTGTCGGTGAGAGTACTGACTTGTTCGATTCTCTGCCTGACGATCTCGTCATTTCTATTCTCTGTAAACTCAGCTCCACTGCTCGTTGTCCCTCCGATTTCACCAACGTCTTGATAACGTACGTGACCTTTTTTTTCACCGGAAAATAAAAATTCGATTTTTTTTTGTTGAATCTATTTTTAGGCTTTGAATCTAACTGATGTTGTTTTATATTGTTGAAATTCTATGCAGATGCAAGAGATTAAATGGATTAGCTCAGAATTCTCTAGTACTGTCAAAAGCTTGTCAAAAAACATTTGCCATTAAAGCTAATAACTGGTCTGACTCAGCTCACCGTTTCTTGAAACTCTGTGCCGACGCCGGCAACGTCGAAGCTTGTTACACTCTCGGCATGGTATGTGAATATTAGGGAACATTTATTTATTGGAATAAAAATATCTTCTTTTATCTTTTCAGTTTGTTAAAAAATTCTATGTTCATTGGTTCAAGTCATGAACATTCTTTCGAATGATAATTTTTGCGTGGTTTTTTTAGTAAGTCTTTTTTTTTTATAATCTCTGCAGATTCGATTCTACTGTTTGCAAAACCGAGGAAGCGGAGCATCGTTGATGGCCAAGGCCGCGATTAGTTCTCACGCGCAGGCACTGTACTCACTGGCCGTTATTCAGTTCAACGGCAGCGGTGGTTCTAAAAACGACAAGGACCTACGTGCCGGCGTCGCTCTCTGCGCGCGAGCCGCTTTTCTTGGCCACATAGACGCGCTTCGTGAGCTAGGTCACTGCCTTCAGGACGGCTACGGCGTCCGTCAGAACATCGGCGAGGGACGGCGGTTTCTCGTCCAAGCCAACGCACGTGAGTTGGCTGCCGTACTCTCGTCGGCGGCGGCTTCGCAGGGAATCAGCACGCGCTCGTGGCTCACGTGGAACTCACTCACGCACCCTCACCGGGTTACTGCTCCTCATCCTCCTCATCCCAACGGCGGTCAGGTGACGGCGTTAGGGTGTCCGTTACTGAGTGATTTCGGTTGCAATGTGCCGGCGCCGGAGGCGCATCCGGCGAGCCGGTTTTTGGCCGACTGGTTCGCGGCTCGTGACGGCACTCCGGGTGAGGGATTGCGGTTGTGCTCTCACGTCGGCTGCGGTCGACCGGAGTCTCGGAGACACGAATTTCGTCGTTGCTCAGTTTGTGGGGCCGTTAATTACTGTTCTCGGGCATGTCAAGCGCTTGATTGGAAGCTGCGCCATAAAGCCGAGTGCGCGCCGGCTGAGCGGTGGCTTGATGAGGAAGGCGAGGTTGACGTCGATGCCGACGGTGACCTTAACGAAGTGGAGAGAGGTGTTGAAGGGGATGACGATGTCATAATGGATAGTTAATTTGATGGATGGATGGATGGATGGATAGACTGACTTTGATGGGTAACGGCAACGGCAACGGCGCATAATATTGGGGATAAAATAGACCCATAAAAAAAATGACAAAATGAACAAAAAAATGGAGAAAATTGAGGCCAGTTTTGGTGGAAAATTAATTTAACTTTTATTATGGTCGTTGAAACTGGAGAGATGGTTTTGTTTGCCCTTGTTTGTTAAGTAGGGGTAATTCGGTCAAATCAGGGTACCTTTTTTTTTTTTTTTAATAGTTATCTTTTTGTACTATACTACTATAGATCAATTATCAACCTTAATTTCGGTAAATTAAAAATTCAATCCGGTAAATTTGCTACTGTCCTCTTGATTTGCTCTTTGATTCATTTGCTCACACATTAGTATTAAAAATTGTAGTTCCTTATATTCGAACCAAATGTATCGAATCCTATCCGAACTTGGAACATATGATTCGGGTGGGTTCAGGAGATTAAGATTAGTGTAACTTTCTAGAATTCGATTGAGTGGCTCTTCAATTTCAAATCAAGATCAAGACATGTGAATTCATATTTGTTAGAGAATGTGTGTTGGTTTTAAGGAAGTGTTAACGAAATTAGGTGTGTGAATGAGATGAAAAAGCAAACTCAAGCATTAAAAACGTTTCTAGTTTAAGAAATGGTCTTAATCTTTGGCGTAAAGGTAACAAATGTCAAGGAATTCTTTTATCTTTGATTTCAAAAAACTTGAAATTGAATTTCAAATCAACAAGACTAGTTCACTCCTCAGTCCTCACTATTTAAATACTTATTTAATTATTTTAGAAGTGGGAACTTGGGAAGAAGTATTATTGGCGTCACTATAGACGGATCTTGGGTCATCAATTTGTTTTCATTACTTGCTGTTCCTTTGATAACCTTTTGTTTGCTTTTTGGTTGTCAAAAAAGTTCAAAACCATCAATAGATTTGACCCAATGAAAATAAAAAATCAAATCAAATTTGAGAACTTAGAAATAGAAATAGGAGATGCAAGGGGTAGCATAGACATGCATTTTTGCTAGTGGAGAATGTGGTTGTTTTCGAAGCTTTATGTGCCCATTACCTAAATGAAAATTATATATATATATATATATATATATATATATATATATGTGCTGCCTGGACCATCATGTGTGAATATGGGGACTAGGTTTTTATCAGTAATATTATAATTCTTCAAAAACATTATCGATTTTTTGTTTGATATTTTTGTTGTACTTTTATTAGCTATGCAAAAGGCTGGATGTTATCGCGAATGGTATCTGAAACTATGGATTGATATTCATATTCGACTTAAATCACTGAAACTCAATTGATATAAAGATTATATATTCATACTTCTCAATGGAAATGATATTACTATAATTGGTGAGATCTTTTTATAAAAACTGAAGAGATATTGGGATCTTATTTTCATTAACGTTAGGATTTCGAGGATTTGATTTATATCAAAGCAAAAAAATAAAAAAATAAAAAAATAGTAAAAACAACAATTTATGTATAAGCAAAATCATATTGTGGTGGGTGTAATTAATTAAGTGGTATCCAAAATTTGATGTTGTGAGGTGGTCCAACCCAAACACATTCAAAGGCATAGTGGCAGGAATACCAGCTGTATCCGATTACAAATTTGTGCACACAATTAGTTGCACAAGAAGAAGCCACCCAAGTTTCACTACTTTCATGCTATTGATTTTTGTTTAAAGGGTTGATTTTTGTTTGTACTATAATTTGTACTATCATATCAATGTCATTATTGTTTTATTTTAAATAATTAAAACTTAAGCCACTAAAATCAAGTAATCTTTTCTTCTTCGACTGTCAGAGATGATTTCCCTATCTCTATTAATCCATTAAAGTTCAAATATTAACACTGTATAATTTGTTTTTTATTGACCTTAAAACAATAATATGTATAAAGACCTCCTGTCATTGAAAGCCAACTTCTTTTGATCATTTGGTGCTTCTGTTATTAGCTAGAAGCAAGCTTGGATTGTCACATCCAACCCAACTATTTTATGCACCAAACCTTCTTCACATTAATCAATAAGTTTGGAGGCCTTGTGTTTGAATTTATCATCTCAATTGATTGGTTTACAGGTAATTAAAAATGTATAGGATTTTTAAAAATTAATTAATTCAACATGAATGTATTGATTTTAGTTGTTTTCGATAATTTTGATGAATTTTGTCTGATACACATTAAAAAATGAACTTAATGGGTGGATAAAAGCGAACATCAAACCTAAATCATTATACTTTTGTTTTAAATCAGATTAAATTCAAATCTACCTCAAAATAAGATTGAATTATGATGTTGTATTAAATTGTATAGGATCGAATTAAAATATATGTAATCAATATTGCATCCGATTAAAATACCGCTAATTAAATAATTATTTGGTATGGTTTCAAAATCACTTGGGAATATAGTTTTCACAAGCATAATTCTTGGTAGGAAATCAAGTTAGGGTGCCAAACCAGTTGTGATTTCCTTACATGAACATATGATGTCTTTGCTTTCTGTTTTTGTAAAGCTTGACTGTGCAAAGACGAAAAATCAAACAAGCAACAAAATTAGGAATCTTATCACGACGTTGCACCAAAAACAACAAAAATAAACAAGAACTATATAACCACCATTTTAGTTCCATTCACGTATAAGATTCCAAGTTTCTCCACTAATAATTAATTGTATAAAATTGTATAGATTTCTAATAGCCAACCTTGAAGGGTTCCCCATTAAATTATTCAACTTTAATTAAACAATAAACGATAACAATAAGATGATGTTGACCCACCCGGTGGGCGGAAGGATCCCATGGCTTTCAAAAAATAATTATATATATTATAATTAAGAGGAAACAGTGAAATTTATCACATTTTTTAAGTTGTGTTATGACGATATTATCATTTTAATAACTTAAATTTAAAAGACACCTATTATAGTGAACTGTCCAAATTACCCCTAAACTAAATTTTTTTAAAAGCTCATTTCTGAACTCCTTCGTATCTCCCCAGAAAAGTTGTTGTCTGAAAAACTTCAGTCTCGGGGCCTCTCCAGATTCTGCAGTAGAAGGTAACAACTATTTATGATTTTCACTTAAATTTCTTTTATTTCTTTTATACATTTCAGATATTTTGCATTCATTTCTGTGTGGGTTTACAATGTATCCATTCTTCGATATCAATGTATCCATTTCAGATTCTGTACTATAATGCTTTTTTCTTGTAACCGAGGAAATTTAAAGATGAATCGAGCTTATTTTATATTGGAACGAGCTCTTGTTTAGTTTGAAAAAAGCTCGATTATTTGAAGAAAAAAAATGCTCAACAAAAAATGCTCGATCACTTAGGAAAAGTTCTCGAATCGCTATAAAAGTTCCCGAACCCTTTAAAAAGATATTGAACCGTTACAAATGTTTTCGATCCCTTTAAAAAGATCTCGAACAGTTACAAATGTTCTCGATCCCTTTAAAAAGTTCTCTAACTATTTGAAATGTTCTCGATCCCTTAGAAAAGTTCTCGTTCCCTTGTTAAAAGTTCCCGATCCCTTGTTAAAAGTTCTCGATCCCTTGATAAAAGTTCTCGATAATTTGATAAATATTCTCGATCCCTTTAAAAAGTTCTCGAACCGTTAGAAATGTTCTCGATCCCTTAGAAAAAGTTTCCCGTTAACTAGTTGAAAGTTGTCGATCTGTTGATAAAAGTTCTCGGTCCTTTTAATAAATATTCTAGATCCCTTTAAAAAGTTCTCGAACCGTTTGAAATGTTTTCGATCCCTTACAAAAAGTTCTCATTCCCTTGTTAAAAGTTCTCGATAGTTTGACAAAAATTCTCGATAAAAGTTCTCGAATCGAACCTTTTTATAAGTTCTCGATCCTTTGTAAATTATTCTCGAACCCTTGAAAAAATTCTCGATCCCTTATATAAAGTACTCGATCCATTTGTTTTTTTTTTTATAATTGTTAGTAATTGTAAAAGTATTTTTTTTATCTTTTAATAATTGATTGTGTTGATGATTTTCACAGGACAATGGATCGAGTTAGATTAGTAATATCTTACAACGGTCGATGGGAGCAATTACCTTATGGAAGTCAGAGGTTTGTTAGTTTCGATAACCAAGGAATGTATGTGTCCAGAAATATTACTTACGAAGAGCTGGTATCGATCGTACAAATCGTTGTGAAGTACGATGTGAAAAAATACATTGCTGATCTACAATCTATATCAATCGTTCCCGGGACCACATGTCGCATATTTATAAGAAATGACGACGATGTTTTGTTTATGCTAAGGGAAGATAGGGTAATCCCTCAAGTATGTGTCAGTTTAATTGAGAGGGCTGCATGAGGTGTCATCGGTGAAGAAATCCCTCCTCATGATAACACCCAACAATTTCGATCTTTATGTGGAAGCAACCAGTTGTTCACAGAAAGAAGTGGGATTGACGGTAGGGAAAACCTATATGGTGTCCCACCGGATGTAGCCGACCATGGTGTCATAGTTGGAGCTCAATTAGACGATGAATTCGGTTGTCAAATTGAATTGAACGCTGGCCAGTACAACCACCAATACAATAAGATGTACGATGACATGAACAATGAGCAGAACAATTTACCTCATAACCTACCAATCCATGAGGTGGCTAATTAGGCAAATTTGCATCTGATACATAATATACCGAACAATGAGGAAGATGAAGAACGGTTAGAAACCGAAAGACGTGTAAGACGTGTCCACAGATGTAGTTCCACTGCAGTACATATAGCTGGGACATCTGAGGTCATGTCTGATGTAAATCCAGCTGATTCTGAGAATGTCATAACGTGGGTTATTCCATGAGCAGAATCATACTCGTTTGGTATGGGTGGAAGAAGGAACTGGGTAGAAGATGAACCTACCAGCATGATATATAAAGGTCAATTTTTTCCTACTAAAAGGGATTTGAAGAGATTGGCTGGCCATATTGCAATGCGGCACAACTTCGAGTGGAAGGTGAAAAAGGTCGAATAAGACAATATTACATCTGGTTTGTTTGATAAACAACTGTACATGGAAGTTAAGAGCGGTTAGGAGAGATGAAGCGACATACTTTCAAGTACGTAGTTTTAACACCGAACACACTTGTCCGTTGGAGGAGATTCACCGCCGCTATCGACAAGCTAGTGCAATCATAATTGGAGAAGTGGTTGCACCTAGATTGCAGCAACAAGATGGTCGATTAATGCGTCCGAAGGACATTATCACCGACATGAAAACAATGTATGGCATCCAAATAATGTACAGTAAGGCACATCAAGCCCTTGATTATGCTTTGTCACTCACCTATGGAACGCATGAGGAAAGCTTCCAACTGCTGCCATTATTCGGTTACGTGTTGGAACAAAAAAATCCCGGAACGATATTTGACTTACAGTGCGATGAAAATGGTAAATTCCTATACTTTTTCATGTCGTTGGGTGCCTCAGTCAGAGGATTCCAGAGGTGTATGCGTCCAGCTTTTACCGTTAATGGTTCCCATTTAAAGGGTAGATTCGGGGGCACAATGTTTGTTGCAACTGCACAAGATGGGAATGAACAAGTTTATCCAATTGCTTTTGGGTACTGTGACTCGAAAAATAACCTATCATGGGAGTGGTTTTTGGATTGCTTGAAAGGTGCCCTTGGCTATATAGATGATTTGGTTTTCAATTCTGATTGACATGCAAGCATTGACGTAGGGATTTCTAAAGTGTTCCCTTATGCCACCCATACCATTTGTTGTTGGCACTTTTATGAAATTATTAAGAAGAGATATCATAGAAAGGATGTTACCGTAACAATGGATAAAACAGCCCGAGAGTACACCGAGTTGCAATATAACCGGTACAAGAAAAAGTTACGCAACTTGCACCCGAATGCATATGAATATGTAATTGATGTCGGTCCACAGAAGTAGTCCCGTGTTCACTGCCCCGACAGAAGGTATAGGGTCATGACAACAAATGATGCAGAATGCATAAACTCATGCCTTAAATTTGTACGACAACTGCCTATGTTGACTTTGGCAGAGTTTATTAGGAATATGCTACAGCGTTGGTTTCACGATCGTCATAGGGCTGCACAATCCATGCGTCATCATTTGACCGATGCAGCACATATTGTGATCCTGAAACATGTAGAAAAGTGTAATTTTATGACCGTTAATCCAGTTGACTATAATATTTTTTCGGTGAAACGGGCTGGAAAACAGTGGACCGTTGACTTAGCCCTGAAGACCTGCACATGTAACAAATTCCAAATGGACCTTCTTCCATGTTCTCACGCTCTCGATGCCGTAAGGTACACATACAATTTTGTATACGGTTAATGTTACTTAAACATCATAAACTTTTATCATCGTTTTCAATGTTTTTACAAGGACCGAAACATGGATTTCACATCCCTTTGTGTGGACTACTACAAGCGACAAACACTTATTGAAGCGTACTCGATTCCTATTATGCCGGTTGGACATCCTTCCACTTGGATTGTGCCATCTGACATCGCTGAGAGAGTCGTTTTGAATCCAAGCTCCAGGAGACAAGCAGGCCGCTCGAAGGCTTCACGCCGTATCTCGTCTTCGGAGAGAACATCCACACAGAATTGTAGGCGATGTCGACAACCAGGGCATAATTCGAGGAGATGTTCTAACCCAGCTTTTACTGATGAAGATCCGAGCATAGTCATTCATGAGAAATACAGACGCAAGTGTAGTATCTGTCATACTGTTGGTCACAACAGACAGACGTGCTCTACTAGAGACGGTGTGACCGTGGAATGAATTTAGGCATTATCATGATGACATTGTTATAATTTGAATGTCACAGAAACAACACATCAGTAACCTGCATAAAAATTAGAAAAATTCTCGTTCGTTTGAAACAAATTCTCGATACTTTTAAAATATTCTCGATCCTTTGTAAAAGATCTTGAATTTTTTAAAAAGTTTTCGATCATTTGCAAATAGGCTCGATCCTTTGTAAATATTCTCGATCCTTTCTAAAACCTCTCGATTCATTGAAAAAACTTCACGATCATTTAAAAACGTTCTCGATTTGTTTATAAGGTTCTCGATTCTTTGCAAATAGACTCGATCCTTTGAAATAAGTCTTGATCCTTTGTAAAACCTCTCGATTCATTGAAAAAACTTCACGATCATTTTAAAAAGTCATCGATTTTTTTCAAAAGTTCTCTATCCTTTGCAAATAGGCTCGATCTTTTCAAATTAATCTCGATCATTTGTAAAACATCTCAATTCATTGAAAAAGCTTCACGATCATTTAAAAATGTTCTCGACCCTTTGAAAAACATTCTCGATCGTTAGAAAAAATTCTCGATTCTTTCAAAAAAATCTCGATCCTTTGAAAACTATCTTGAGCCTTTGAAAAATCTCTCGATTCTTTTAAAAATATTCTCAATCATTTTCTAAAAACCGGACCATTTGAAAAACATTCTCGATCCTTTGAAAATATTCTCGACACTTTCACAAACCTCTCGATTCTTTGAAAAACCTTCTCGATTATTAAAAAAATCTTATCGATTCGATCATTTTAAAAAATCTCGATCCTTTGAAAAGCAATCTCGATCGTTATCATAATATTCTTGATCGTTTTCAAAAATTATCGATCCTTTCATAATAGTCTCGATCCTTTGAAAAACCTCTCGATTCTATGAAAAATATTCTCGATCATTTAACAAAAGCTCGATCACTTTGAAAAACCTCTCGATTCTTTCTAAAAAAATTCCTCGATCTCGCTTGAAATATTCTCGATTTATTTTTGTTTCTAAACAAAAATTCCTCAATACCAGAATATTGAACCTCATTTCAAACTCAAACCCAAACCACAACCACTGTCAACCATAATCTACAATTCTTTCAACAGAACAAGTCTGAAATGCAATTATAAGTTATGAACAACAAATTGATAAATAAAACAAACTCAACTTACATTTGTCACTCGCTGCGAAATGTACTGTATTTCCGTTCCGGTCAATAAGCTGTCGATTTCGTTGTCGTCGGTTTCTTTCTCACTGTTGCTTTTCTCAGAAAAACAAAACGACAACTTTTCTCTCTTTTTCAATTTTGTGGGGGTATTCTCGTCTATTTAGTTTAAATTGTGCATTTTAAACTTACATTACTAAACTATTGACATTTGCACAACACCCCTCTCAAATAGTGCCATTTATTTATCGAGCCCTTATAATTAATTGCACAAACACATCCAATATTATGTTTAATTGAATTTATATAAATTTTTTATTTATGATTACACTAACATCCCCTACTTTTAGTATAATTTATTTCATTTATTTATCCTAACTTAAAATCAAAAGATAATAATAAAAATTATAAGAAATCAATCATAATTGACAAAAGTATTATTTTATGCTTGTTTTACATATACTATTTTTTTCCTTTTATTTTTATTTTTTGATTGTACAATTTAGATTCATTTCATTTTATTCTGTTGTTAGTTTAAACCATTAAAACCGGTCATTAATAATACATTTTCTTAATATATATATAATATTTAAAAATAAGATATATATTAACAAACAAATCAATGAGGGTCTGGGAGTTATTGATTAAGCATTTAAATATATTGACTAAACAACCCGATGTGAGAGTTTTTAAACCACTATCAAGTATTAGAATATATTGACAAAAATGACTATATACTACTCGTGTATAATGAGAAAAATATATATTTGTATATATAGTTTAGCTTACTCTGTAAATATTTTATGGGTTTGCCCCTAGACCTACCTAGCGGTGCATGTGTTTCTAACGCATACACTATTGATGTTATAGGTTCGAATTGTGTTCGTCTCCCCTAAACTTCGAATGAATTATAATAGTTTTTTTTTAATACACCAATATTTTGGGTTTAAAATTTGAATCACAGGTTCATCAACTTAAAAGCTATCATTTTCAAAAGCTATCAAGGAGCAACCTTTGTTGGATGTATGTTTTATTGTTTTTGATATTATTTAATTGATTTTTGACTGTAAGAAATATTCTTTTCACACATTTACAAATTTTATTTGAAACGAATGATAGTGTTTTTAGAATAAATAAAGAAATTAACAATACAATCTTTGAACTAGTATTTAACAAGTGATTTTTCAAAAAGCAAGAAGATAAAGCTTTTGTAAGAAAATGTTTTTAACTAATGACGCTTAAACACATTAAATTGAAATGGAAGCTGGTATATTCAAATTCAATGTTAAAAAAAGTGAATCAGTGTCTGAAGCCCAACAGGCCCAATAGGCCCAATAAAGAAATTGAAACATTAGGTTATTACTCACACTCAAATAAATGTACATATACACCCACCTATAATGACAATGCATCAGATGTTTTTCAAAACACAACGTGTTGTAAAAAGACCGGTTTTGATTAGACAAAAGAAAAATAAAACACAAAATGTTAGGTGTTGTTTTGATGTGTTTTTAAAAACCATTTTCTGATTTTAAAAATGAAAAACAACTTAAATTTTGTCTGGTTAAACATTTTATAAAATTATTTTTTAAAACAAAAAACAGTTTTTTGAAAGTTATAACTAAAAAGTTAAAACGACTTTTTATTGTTTTTCATCATTTTCAAAACATCATTTCTAAACAAACTTCAATTTTTCCCTCAAAACAACTATTGTACCTATTTAAAAAATAACACAAAACATATTTATATCGTTTTTCGTTTTTAAAAACTAGTTTTTTTTTAAAAAAAATCTACCAAATACAATACATTTTTAAAAATAGTTTTCAAAAACACAATTTTTAAACGATACTAAACGCACCTTTAGTGAATTACGATAAAAGTTGACGTGACTCAATAATAAGCCTCTCAATTTCATAGCGTTATTTGTTAAATCACAAAATTGTACCTCATTTTGTAAAAATTAGTGTTCACAATAGTACTACTGTCGGATTTAACTACTATACACGATTTGTATAATTACATAGTAGTTACGAGAGTGATTAATTTTCTTTTAATTTTAATTTTTAAAATTTTTGTTTTCGTGGACCGCTGTATTAAAATCCGATGACTAGTAAACATCTCCATAACTATACAAAACTTGTTTAGTGGCATAAACTTTATTTTGGAAACCGTCCAAAATGAGTGACGATATTAGCACATCATAAAAACCGTATATACATTCAAAATTAATATATTTTTAAAAATCCAATAATACCCTTAAATAAAATTACTAAGACGACTAATTGACTTATTGTTTGATAGCACACCTATCAATAATTATTAATTTGTTTTCTATTTTAATCTTTTTTCCCATGAATGGTTTGATATTAACATTTATCATAAAAGTCTATTTTAATAAACCCTAGATTATCTTCTAAATATATTTTCAATCTTTTTTTAAGGAAATTATGAGATAAATTTGGTTATTCAAAAGTAAGTTTGAAATTATTTTTAATTATTTTTTTATTTAAAAAATTCATTTAAACATACTTTAAATTAACTATATTATCTATCTTTTTTTCAAGTACACTTTATACTTTTATTTATTTATCATTATTAGATGTTTTTTCTGTATATATATTAGATGTTTTTTGTCGTATATAAATTTTACCAAGCATACACGTCATTGACAGGAAGGAGAAAATAGCCAGGTGGACGCCCAAATGGGCACTCAGGAAATATCCTACGAGCCATCATTAAAGAGAAGAAAGCCCGAGCAAGCATATATTGAATGAAACCTACTCGGGATCAGTTAACAACACTCGGGACTGGTTAAATAATGCTTCCACTCGGGCTCAAACGGCGCTACTCGGGACCCTCAGGTATTATTCTTACTCGGGAATAAATACGACTCGATTAAGAGCTTGGTGCTTATTTCACACGGATTAAGACATTAAATACGCGAAGATATCCATCAGGAAGGAATCCCAGATAAAATGGAACAATAAGTTAGAAGAGTCCCCAATCAGGAAATAACTTGATTACTTTACGAAGACTACATTCTTATAAGGAAACAAGTCCAAATTAGACTGCACTACTAGAATCTCACTCGATTTCCATAAGAGACTCCGAAACAGGAAATAAGACAAATCAACCTCAAGCAAGTACCGAATCACAATTAAATACAAAGATCATGTATTACTTGTACAAAGCAGATCAGGGTTCTATAAACATATAAATAGACCCATAATATCGTCAAAAAAATATATAGGCAATATAGCATACATCAATCATAGCAACTACAGAGGGAAAAAGAAAAATCGAGAGCTTGTAAACATCATATTTTCATAATGGATTTTGGTTTGGTTGATCCTTCAACCACCCGTGGACGTTTCTCGGGTCATCGGAGTTTTACCACGTAAAACATGTCTTCGTTACTCTCTCTGAATCTCTTTCTCTTTGAATCAATAGTTGAAATCCAATCCCTGTTGGCTTTTCTGACATAATCCAGAAATCTACGTCAACAATTGGCGCTAGAAGGAGGGGCTGAACATCCGCACTTGTTAAAAGCAATGGCAGGAAGTAGAAGAAGTTCAGGGAATGACCAAAAATCACCAAGCGATTTCCATGTTGGCAACACGTCACAAGATCCTACAGCAAACACAGAAAACCAGTCTGCACACCTGGCAGGGATCCAGCAAGTTCCTCTAACCAACAGAGATCTAACGTTGCATTTCCAAGAGGCCTTGCAGCAATTGGTGACAGACGCATCGAGGGAAGGGATTGATTTACTGGCTGCAGGAGCACATACTCCCAATTTCCACCCGCAAGGCTCCGTTCGGTGGTGGTTGGGCTAGGAATAACTATGCCAGAAACCAGAAGAAACTCTTCCCCAATCAACACGGCTAGACAAGAAACACTTGAAGAGGAACAACATCACCAGAGGCTGGACCATAATCAAACAGTACGCACTAGACACCGTAAATATGACCGGCACAGGGATTGGTAGTCATCAGAAGATAGCGATCGACCTCATCGAAATCTTCATTACGGAGTCATACGAGAATCTCGACATCAAAGTGAAAAGCCAGAAAGAATGACAGTTACCCAAAGGTTCAACCGTCGAGGAAGCCTGGTGGGGGACAGAGATGTCATGATCCAGAGCCAAACTCGAGAAGTCGAGAATAACAGGCGACATATGGAAGCACTGGTCAGACGTTATGGCTATAACGATCTATCCGACGATGACTCTGACAGTTCATTCACTAGGAAAATTTTGCGGACCCTTTTCCCAGAAAGATTCAGGATGCCGCATGTGGATCAATTCAAAAAAGATACAGATCCAAAGGAGCAAGTTAGACGCTATAAATGTGCATTGGCTCAATATGCCCACAGTGACCCCCTGTTATGTCTCAACTTTCCGCAAACGTTAGGAGACACAGGGTCAAGATGGTTCCGGAGACTACCCCCGGCGAGCATCGAAAAATTCAGCGAACTGAGCAGGAGCTTCTTAAGGCAATTTCCGAGCAATGTTTACAGGAAAAAGTCGGTGGCCTATCTCTCTCAAATAAAGTAGGGGAAAGACGAGTCATTAAAAAGGTACTTTGGCCGGTTCGGCCAAGCAGTATTAGAAATTGGCAGTGCTAATGATGAAGAAATTATTGCTGCCTTCACCAATAACTTGCAGAATGGACGACTATCCTTCGATTTGAGAAGAGCACGACTGACTAGGTATGCCGACATGATATATATGGCAGGAGGATACGCTCTGGCCAAGGAGGAAAAGTTAGCTACAGGAGGAAGCTATATGCATGGAAGAAAACCCAAACAGAAGAATACCGAATCCAAGGGGCAAAATCAAAAGGAAAAACAGAAAGGGAACGGCAAGGAGAAAAACAAGGATGAGGGTAATGGGCTTAATGCCGAACGGTCCACAGAGAAATACCAAGGCAGATATACCAACTACACCCCTCTTCGGAAAACACAAGAAGAAATTTTAGCCATCTTGGAAGAGAAGAATATGGTGTAAGAACCGCAGCGACAATCTCAGTTCGCCCGGAGAGATGTAACCAAGTACTGCAGATTTCACAAGAAAACCGGACACGAGACTTCAAAGTGTTTCCAGCTCAGAGATTACATAGAGACTCTTATTCGGGAAGGGCACTTGCGGGATGTAATCTTGAAAAAAGATGAGAAATCAAAAACTAAGAAAGAAGTTAAAGCAGATCACTCTGGACGAAATCAATGGCCCAGTCCCGAGGCCAATCAGGTAATACATACGATTTACGGAGGACCTTCTACCAGGAAAAGCAACCGAGAACGAACTCAGAAAATCAGAGAAGCAATAGAAGCAAGAAAAAACTTTGACTTAAACTCGGTTGAGCCAGACCAGAAAGGAGTGAAGGAATGATGGGACCCAATAGTCTTTACAGAGGCAGATTCCCATGGCGTCGATGTTCGACCTAATGACGCCTTGGTTATAAGTGCCCGGATTGGCCATCGGGAAGTCCGGAGAATTTTAATAGATAATGAGAGTTCAGCAGACATCCTCAATGTGGCTGTCTACGACCAGCTAAGGCTAGAACGAGAAGATTTACAGCCTTTCCATACTCCATTAAGGGGGTTTGGAGGGATAAAAGTTAGGTCACTCGGGACGGTAAAACTGCCCGTGAAGATTGGAACAACACCTTGCCAGAGGACTGTCCTGCTCGACTTCGTGGTAGTTGACTTAGACAATTGGCCGTATAATGCACTATTAGGTCGGCCATTCCTGAATAAAAAAAAAAGCTGTAACCGCGCATTTATGCATTAATGATCAAGTTCCCGAAAGAACAGGGGGTCGAGGATAGTCAAGGGATCCCAATAGATGGCCAGAAGAGCAAACCTGTCAGTATACAAAGGCAAGAATGATGCTGAACAGGTGTGCACCATAATGCAACCAAATCAGTGTAAAGAATCCTTATCATTCGAGTTGAATCCAATGAAGGACTCAAATAAATCCAAAGCAAAACCAGTTGAAGTGATTAAAAGAACCAGATAAGGTGGTCAAGATCAGGGCTAACCTGGGAGGAAAAAATCAAGCAAGACCTCACCAATCAGCTAAAAGAATACAGGATCTTGGGAATAGTCGGCCATGAAGCTCATTGGATTGCTCGACCCAATGAAGGGGTTTTACCACGACCATGCAATGTCCAATAACTGAAGATTTTCTATCCTTAATATATATATATTATTTATTTATTCTTTTTTCTAGTTAGGATAGTATTAGTCAGGATAAATATTAAAATGTATTTTAAATCTTTATTGATTTTTTACAGTAATAAATAAAACTACTCGAAATTTCCGAAAAGATAGCATCTAGCTCGAGATTTCCAAAAGAAGGCATATGATAATAAGAATATATGGAAGCAGAGCATGATAATAAGAACATGCAAATAGAATTCTCGGGACCATCAAATCCCGAATGAGCAGAGAAGCTCGCAGGAGCATGCCGGCCGAGCAGGGTCAAAATGACCTTCGTAAAAAGGAAAACCCGATGCACAAGACTCTGGAAAAAATCTCGGGACGCTATCGGGAGAAATTCCGGTGAAATGCGTAGCTGTGTTGAAGCATTTTTTTTTTTTTAAAAAAAAGAGCTCAATGATTCGGCGAACCCTTGCGTATAAAAACTGGGGAGACGTCCTTGGTATTGCGTAAGGGCTTGAACGTTTGATCATGGTGAGCCTTGATGTAATGTTCGGGTAGCAACCGGATATGAAACACAAGTGCAAACTTGCCTGTTTCAAGATGACTCGGTTAATAATAAAGAGCCAGTTTAATAAGATAATTGGCAATTGAAGTCATTCGGGTAACAACCAGTTTAATAAGATACTCGGTTAAGTTACCCGAACCTCGAAGAAGCCAGTTTAATATGATACTTGGCAATTGAAGTCATTCAGGTAACAACCGGTTTAATAAGATACTCGGTTAAGTTACCCGAACCTCGAAGAAGCCAGTTTAATAAGATACTTGGCAATTGAAGTCATTCGGGTAACAACCGGTTTAATAAGATACTCGGTTAAGTTACCCGAACATCGAAGAAGACAGTTTAATAAGATACTTGACAATTGAAGTCATTCGGGGTAACAACCGGTTTAATAAGATACTCGGTAAAGTTACCCGAACATCAGCCAGTTTAATACAGTACTCGGCAACAATCAGCAATAAACAGATCCAGACCATTCAATTCAAAATAAAATAGAATTTTATTGCTCCTAAAAGAATGGTTACAGTTCAAAGAATGGTTATGTACAAGTATAAAATAATCAGAATTTTCTACAATTCTACAAAATTAAGGTTGCGAGGATTTCGAGCCTTGGCCAATACTCGGATCTAGTACCATCTCGTACTCATGAAGCAGGCTCTCATTAGACGGCCAAGTGATATCGTCAACAGTATCATCCATCCACTGCCTGTAATCTTCACCCGGGACTGGCCCGACATCTGGGCCTACACCCTCAACCGACTATTGACTTGCATAAAAGGTCGAGAGAGAATGCTCGGACGAAATCTCTAAATGCATGGGATAGGGTTCTTTGCCTTGACTACGGTAGTAGGCTTCTGAATCCGAAGATATTCCAAGGACTTGTCCACGTGATGTTTGATTGACAGCTCCCAATTAGCACGAGCCTTCCCAGTCGCCCTATTCTTAACTTTGAAGAACTTTTTGGCCGAAACTAGCCCACGTTGAAATTCCCGAAGAAGTAGGGCATCGTAAGCTGGGGATCTTTTAAAACGATCCACCCCTTGGACTTCAAGTTCCAACATGGCCTCTCGGGAAAGGGATTCAACTGTCAGCACTTGGCGCTCCAGATCTTCGATTTTTTGGTCATACGCAGACTTCGCCTACTCCGTCTCCTGCTTGGCCTTGAGCATGGATTCTTCGGCAGAAGATAGAAGATTTTGAAGTGATGCAACATTCTCCTCTGCCAGAGATGCCTTGTCCTCATCTTCAACCTGCTTCGCTAGACAATGGTTGGCAAATATTTGTACAGAACCGACCTCCTGCTGGTAAGCTTTCTCGGCTAGAGCACGACCCTCCTCACTCGTCTTCAGCTGAGCCTCTAGACGCTTTATTCGACCGGCTTGATATTGCTGCGACTGAATAAGCTCAGCGAATTCGGCCACCATATGTAAAGGAATATATTTAGAAACCTGACAGAAACAAAACAAAAAAGGAGTCGGATTCAACTTACATAAGATGCACCGTTAAAAACATTTTGGAGACTTTCGGTCAGGGAACCACCCCGAAAGCCGCTCCAACGGTCTTCCCAGATAAAAGCCTGACCGGAGGGCATCTCCCGTAGCATATCCTGGGGAGAAAGGAATAAAGGAACCCCCAAGGGTTCAGCTCCAGATTTCCAAACTCGGGGGCAGGAGAAGCCCTGTTTGGTTCTAAGGATGGAGAACGAAACCCCGAAGGTTCAGCCCCCATATCTCCAACTTCGGGGGTAGAAGAAGCCCTACTCGGTTCTGAAGCGGCTGCATCTACTGATGCTCTAGCGCCAACACTCGGGGCAATCTCATCCGCAACATCTTCATCACTGGAGTAGATAAATGAGACTACCCGAGGAACTTTGAGAGGATGAGATGGCGAATTAACTGTCTTTCGCTTCTTACCCCGAGAACGGTGGAAGTAGAGATCAGCAGCAGGATCTTCCTGCAGATCGTCCCGGAAAGACTCAAAGAATTCCGCACCTGCGGACACTTGATCCATCAAGAAGTTACCACCGTCGCCAGCTTCAAACCGTCCAACAGGCTCTTCACTCGGACCTTCATATTGCCTCTCCCTATTTTCAGGCAGTTGGGTGTCAGTTGATTCACATTGGTCACTTGGACCAGCAAAATCCTGAGTAGAAGGCTGAGCACCCCAATCAACGCACTCGGTAATTTGCTCAGCATTATCAGGGTGGAGCAATACCTTCATCGCCCTGACGGGAAGCTTTCTTTCTACTCGCTTGCAGAATTGCCTTCACCTGGCGAGCCTGAAGATCGATGACGACGTCTGTATCGAACACTAGTAAAAAAAATGTTAGAAAAGAAAATGAAAAACAGAAAAATACAATGGAAAGGCTGCCGGGTTACTTGCATCGCTTGCGATGGCCCGAAATCTGTCTGAAGAAGCCGAACTTTATCAAATCCTCATATTTAAAAAGGTAGTCATTGCTCCTCTTTTCCAAAGTACGAACAGCTGCCCGAGTCAGCCTCTTCAGCTCAGAATCACTATAATCAATTATTTTCATGTTCCACACTTCGGGGGAAAAGAAGAAACGGGGAACACTTATCACCTTTCGGGAATCCCCATATCCAACAGTGACGTTGAGCCCGAGAGCCTCTCCAGTGAAAAACCAACTGTTCTTCTAAAATTTGTTGGACCTAGGGAATCCCCATACAAAACCCTTCTTTTTTGGGTCATCAAAAGCATCGACCTCCCGATTCACCTTTGCTTCTTTTCGGACCCAACCGTCCGATAGAGTATATGCAAGAAAATAGGTCCCTGTTTTGCTAACCTGCTTCAGCGTAAAGAAATGCCTGATTTCATTCGGGGAAGGCGGCGAAAGGTTCATTCGACTGAACATGTGCCACATGCACATCAAGACTTTATAACTATTCAGTGCCAACTGAGTTAGGGCTATCAACCAAAAACCAGGCAATAAAAGGCTGAAAGGGAAGTGTGACACCACAACATAGCATTGATCCATAAACCGCGACCATACCCTCAAGAGGATTCCATACGGCACTATCCCCCGCATTAACCAAAGTGACCGAGTCGGGCAAGTCGAATCGGGAGCGGTATTTTTCTATCTTAGTTGGCCCAACCACATTCGGCTCAGTATCAAAGCCATTCTGGCGAGTGTTAGAAAACGAAAGACGAGACGCCTTGTACACTTCATCAACGTCACCCTCATTAACAGTTTGTTCCCTGGTATGAATGCTGCTCGAACCGTGCTTGTATACATTACTTCTGCTCTGATGTTTACCCATCCTTTGAAAAGATAGCCTGTGATCAGAAATATCAGAATCAGAACTAGATGGAGAACTTGATACAGGGCTGAAAGTGACGTCAGAGTGAAGCCCAGAAACATCAACCTCTAAGAATAGAGGATCATCTATTGGGATATCCCCTAGTAATCGTTTAATGCAAGAAACTAACTGGAAATCCCCACGTTCTAATGCATCAAAAGCGATTTTAAAGAGACGATGGCGGGAAGATGGCCCCATTAAAACTAACCTTGAATTGAGATTGATGCAAGATCTTCAAACGGAGAATCGCGAACTTCTGGATAAAGAAATCTGAGTTTAAAGAAATTTCTGCTGATTATTTTTTATAATAAACCAACAATGTCTCTCAGCAAAGAATTTAAAGAAGAGATGGCACGAAACCCTAGGATGTCAAAGCGAAAAAAAACTTATGACGAAACTCAATGACGTAGGCGGCGTTTGGGGAAACACAAAAATCATTTCTCATAAATGATATTGAAAAACGAAGAGACGAGAGACGCGTGTCAAAACAGGAAGTAGCCCTCGACCGTCAGAACTTTAAAATGTCGCCATCATTTAAGATCTCGCGTGATGAAGCGAATCGAAATTACAGGGTCACCATTAAGACACGCCATTATGACAAGATGGCTATTCTGACGAGTGAAAATTAAGAAGATTAAAATACTCTTGAACGAAATGAAATTTACTCGGTAAAAATATTTTAAGGGGGTATTGTCATATGTAAATTTTACCAAGCATACACGTCATTGACAGGAAGGAGAAAATAGCCAGGCGGACGCTCAAATGGGCACTCAGGAAATATCATACGAGGCATCATTAAAGAGAAGAAAGCCCGAGCAAGCATATATTGAATGAAACCTACTCGGGATCAGTTAACAACACTCGGGACTGGTTAAACAATGCTTCCACTCGGACTCAAACGGCGCTACTCGGGACCCTCAGGTATTATTCTTACTCGGGAATAAATACGACTCGATTAAGAGCTTGGTGCTTATTTCACACGGATTAAGTCATTAAATACGCGAAGATATCCATCAGGAAGGAATCCCAAATAAAATGGAACATTAAGTTAGAACAGTCCCTAATCAGGAAATAACTTGATTACTTTACGAAGACTACATTCTTATAAGGAAACAAGTCCAAATTAGAATGCACTACTAGAATCTCACTCGATTTCCATAAGAGACACCGAAACAGGAAAGAAGACAAATCAACCTCAAACAAGTGAACGAATCACAATTAAATACAAAGATCCTGTAGTACTTGTACAAAGCAGATTAGGGTTCTATAAACATATAAATAGACCTATAATCTCGTCCAAAAAATATATAGGCAATATAGCATACAACAATCATAGCAAATACAGAGGGAAAAAAGAGAGATCGAGAGCTTGTAAACATCATATTTTCATAGTGGATTTTGGTTTGGCTGGCCCTTCAACCACCCGTGGACGTTTCTCCGGTCATCGGAGTTTTACCACGTAAAACCTGTCTTCGTTACTCTCTTTGAATCTCTTTCTGAATCTTTTTCTCTTTGAATCAATAGCCGAAATCCAATCTTTGTTGACTTTTCTGACATAATTCAGAAATTGACGTCAACACTTTTCAATTTAATGAAACATCTGTCTTTTTTTTGGAAATATCCTTTAACATCTATCTACTTCCATACAAATTGGGACATGATACAAATCTTACATCCCTACAACTCTCTCAAACATAAAGTGGTTCTTAAAAAAAATAAATCTTTAAATAGTTTTTTAACAAAAAAAAATAACAAAAATAGAGTTTGATTTTTGAGAAACCAATGAGAGTAAAGAAGCAGGAAAGAAAAGAATATTAAGAGAATTAAAGATAACAATAAAATTAAAAATATTAATAAAGTTGATTAAATAACATAATAATAGTTATATGTGGTGTATAATTACAAAAATACAATACATTATAATTAAAGAAAGGGTATTTTCAATATTAAATTAGATTTATTTATAAATTAAAGTTTTTTTTTAATTTATAATAAATATAATTAAAAAAGGATATCTATATAGTTTTTAAAAGGTCTCATTATTGTCAATTGTCTAAAAATCAAAAGGAAAAATTTGGATTTGGGCTTGAAGTCCAACAAATATATAATGTTTTGTGATGGGCTTGAGCCCAATTTACGTACTCCAACAATTTGTATCTTCTTCCTTGACTCGATTGAAAATCTCTAAACCGAAGTCGACACTCAGCTTCGCTAGTTTTGTGCTTTGAACAGGTATGCTCTCTTGTTTTTACAATCAATATTTGAATTTATGTAATATATCATCATTTGTAAGACCACTCATGATTTTTGTAGACTTTTATTGGTTATCTTTATATATATATATATATATATATATATATATATAGATGTATATGTATAGTCTAGGGTTTTCAATTTCAAAACTGCACGATCCCTTTATTTAGTTTTAGCGATTTAATGTTAATAGAGGAAATAATTGACATGAAGACCAGATTTTTAGTTGGAAGAATTTTTGTTGTTGGTTTGTGAACTGATTGGTTGGTTGATTAATCAATAGGAAGAGAAAGTGAAGATGGGATTTATTATGGAGTTTGCGGAGAATTTGGTTCTGAGGTTGATGGAGGATCCGAAAGAGAGGGATAAGAAATTCAGGGAGCGTTTGTATGATAGGAAAGAGAAGTGCAAGAAAACGAAGGAGATGTGGAGCTATCCTCTCCGTCCATACGGGTTCTGGACATTTGAACGACACAATGCTCAGCTCCGATGGGATGCTCAGATTAGTCAGGTACCCGGTCGCAGGGACCCGTATGATGATCTCCTTCAAGACAGCTATGATACCACCTCCACCTCCACCTCCACCTCCACCTCCGAATGAGTGCCAGGTTCGATTTTGATTGTTTTTTCGACTTATTACTTTGGATTTTATGTTCTTGAAGTGTTGATCAATTGAGTATTACCTTTAATTTGTGTATTGTTTTCTTGATGGTGATTGTGATGTGTCTTCGACATGTGAAATTTGGATTATTCTGGCATGTTTTTTGTAATTTATGTGAATTACCTTAGTGTATGAGTCATAGAATAACAAGATTATTGGAAAATGTTGTCTTCATTTATTATTGATTCATAATCTTCTGATTCTGTATATGTTTTTGGAGGTCTAACTTTGCATTTTTTACATTTCGTTTGTTGGTTTTTTTTTTTTGAGTAAACAAGAAGCTAATTTAGTTGTCCAAAATGAAGTCATTGAAATTGTGATGGTAGAATGTTGACTCTGATGGTTTCATTGGTCTACATGATCTCTTCCTTGATTCCATCACATGCTCAGATTTTTATGGGGTCTTTTTTTTTTTTTTTTTTTTTTTTTTTTGGTCTGGAAACATTACTTAGGGGGACAAATGATCCGCTACAAATTATAATTATTTGTATCTGCAAAACCATACAAAGTAAATCCATTGGTATTTATTGCTACCGACTCTCCTGGTGCTTTGGGCTTTGTATTCAATGGTGTCATCCACTTAAGTTTCTTAAGCAGTGTCAATTTTTTTCACTTTCATATTCTTCTAATTTGAATCCTTTCTATTAATTTTAAGATTTTTTGAATTGTATCAGATGCATATTTTTGCATACCCTTGGGCTTGAATACTAGATTGTATGCACGTATTTTTGTTTCTGTTAAAAAGTAAAAAGGTTGTATACACAGTATATATGTGACACCTTCAAAATTGAAATGTAAACCAATATGTGTATTTGTTTCCCTTTTTATTTGACGGATTAGAGGATGACTTACTTATATGTAATGTAGGTTTCTCTCTGTACATGGCAAATTTGGACAATATCTGGATGAATAAATTGAAAAATTAGCTTAAGACATCATAACCTCTGAAGAGACTTTGTTGGAGAATTCGTCTCCTTTTACTTTTTCTTCCTTTTTAACTATTGTTCTATGCCCATTTTCTGATACATTATGGCAGGAATAACATCCAATTTAAACTTCAAATTTACGAAAGCATATTCTGAGAAGATATATATGATGAGCTGACTATGACAGTCTTTTTAGTTGTTATGAAAGCATCACGGTCAAGTTTTACTTATATCTCAAGACCACGAAAGTAGATGCAACTTTCTTGTAATAGAATCCCCCTTTCAAATTTAATTGTATTTGACCTTCCCTACTATACTAAATATGAACCATAAGTAGATATAAAATTAATGAAGGCTGCTATAGTGTGAAGGAAAATGAAGTAATTTTATGTTGTTTAAATGCTGTATAAAATATGGTTACTATTTTCCTTTTTATTGATGCAGTGAGCTCAGAAGCCAAGCCAGAATGTGATGTAAAGCTTAATAAAGGAGGATGATGAAGGACCATTTTAGCTCCTTTCGCTTTTTTTCCCATCACTGTTGAACAGTTGATGTATGCTTGCAGACTCTGAATTACGAGTTTGAATACTTGTCCATGTAATTCTGGTGTTTTGGAATGGAATACATTTTACATATCTTTGATTGAATATTCACTAGGTTTCCGTGTTATACTATTGCACATATACACGTATTAGCGCTGGACACGCCTACTGGCATAAGCATGGATTGTTTTGAATCATTTGATAAAATAAGTGCATAATTATAGCTAAACTGTGACAAACTCTTGGTCCTTGGCGGGTAAATCCCTAAACGAAGATTTGCCATATAAAGATGAGTCAAAATGTTCATGCATGAAACTTCATTATATGTTGCACATGTACAAATCATGTTGGAATAATCCAAGGTCCCGAGTTCAGACAGTTTTGTTAATTTTGAATCAAATAACGAACGTATATCAAAAAAACGTATGTATACGATTTATGAAACATGTTGACATATATGTAGGACAAGTCTTGACGAGTCGTTTACACCGGTTACTATCGACATCGCTACCTACACAGCCACACCCACGACAAAGGCTACTAGAGTTTGTGCAAATCAGAACACAAGCTGATTACAAGAAATATTAACTTGCTATTCTGAATCTGAGCTCGAATCCTGTTCAATTGCATCTCCTTTCTTCACTGCTGCTTCGTTCTGTTTGAATGCCTTGGCTATCTCGTCGATGGGAACCAAAGGGACATAACTAAAACCCGGATAACCTTTCCTGTTCAGGTCCTCAACGACGTGGTTATACTTTTCCGACCAGTGGGCAGCCGTAGGAACAGTTATCTCAGCCATCGTGTGAAATAACGCGTAGTGGTTGAGTTTATCCCAAGCCTTCACAGAATTTATCAGCACGAAATGCTTTGATTCAGCAGCAGCATAATGCACTGCTGCACGTGGTCCCCCGACTTGAGCTTCGCTGACAAGTTTTCGAGCTTTCGCTGATGCCATTTCGAACAAACTTTGAGCTTGGTTGACAACCCGCTTGGCTAACGATGGAGCATGCTTATCAAACTCATGCGAAGCTTCATCTACCTGCAAGTAACTATCTATCTAGTTAAAAATCACTAACAATGCAGCTATCCCATCTAGTTTATTTACAAATTCTCTGCAAGAATTGTAATCAAATTTGTTTGGCAATAACTCGAAAAGTTACAATCTACAGTCAAAGAAAACCTAACACGGTTAATAATCCTTATATAGTTGTTGTTCTACTCTAATAATACACAGATAAAAAATGAATCTGATCAATTTTACATATCAATGCTCGTGTAAAATGCACAGCTTCAGATTTCAATTGATAACCTGTTAATTTTAGACTCAAATAGAAAGCTTTTGCATCTAAATTATACATTAATTTTTTTATAGCTTAGATCAAGTTTTCCAAGATTTGAATATTGTTTCACTATGATTCTAACTAATAATTAATAAACTCAAAAAATAAAATAAAAAATTTCCAGATTGCGTGTGAATCTAATTGAACCGATTAAACAGAAAATCATTTTGTTAAATCATAACAATACCTTCGTATCAAGAAAAACGAGGAGATCTTCAGGGACGCCCTTAAATTTCTCGTAGACGGGTCCCACGACGGCGGTGACGGCACCCTCCACCGTCCCCACCGCCGATTTCAACGGCCCCGAGTTTCTCTTCGCGTAATCGTACAGACTCGACACGCAAATCAGCGCGTTAATCGTCGTCATCCTTACGAATCCTAGATGCTTCAGCTCTTGTTGTTGTCTCTTGCTCTTCTCAGTCTCGGTCTCCATCTACACTCGAACAAACAAAAAATAAAAATAAATAAAAAATAAAAAAACAAAAATCGCTCGAGATCTCGAAAAAAATATAAAGAAAACAATAATTTAAAGAGAATTAATTAGTACCTCTGCTTCTTGTTTCTCTGAATAAAAAGGCTCTGTAGCTTGCGTTAGTGATCAGCTTCAAGTGTTGTTTTATTTGTAACTGAAAGTTATAATTTCAAGGAGAGGGAGGATCGTTGTATTTATATTACGAAGAGTAATCTGAGTAGTACGTGTGATCTAACGGTTGGAACGAGATCTGAGTTTCCTTAGATCTGTGGGTGGATGTAGGGCCCAGATTGTATTTTCTGGAGGCTGAGATTCGTGATTGTGTTAAAGTGGGGCCGGTATTAAGAGCTCTCTGGAGAAATAGAGGCTTTGAGATGGACACGTGGAATTGCTGGGAAATATATTGGGAAGTTTCTTGTTGGAGGATTGTGGACTGCTATCGTCAACCGTCAAGACAAGAATAGGTGAAGCTTTAAATATGATAGGGATGAAAACAATTATATTTTTTGAATTATAATAAAATTTGAGAGTTATTCGAAATATGTGATTTAAATCATAGTTTCGTGTGTGTGAAATACAAAGATTACAATTACAACACCTACTAATTCATTGATTTTCTGTGACCATCCAACGTGTGATTTGATGGTGGAAGACGTTTATTAATCTTAACAATGTTTCAGGTATAATTCATTACTATCGTGTGTTCTATATATAAATTTATTAATTTTGTGTATATACTCTCTTAGAACATCTCCAATAGATCGGAAAATAATATATTTTTGACTAAATATAATGAGGTTGGACCGAAAATTATTCCAATGACCTCTCTATTTCACTCGTCAAATGTTTTTTCGGCTAAAACCTAACCAGATATAAGGAGAGAATGTTTATCCCTATTTTTTTTCACTTATCAATTAAAATGCGTTCACATCATTCATATTCAGTGGTCCATATTTAATGTAAGAAAAATATAAGGAGCCATTTTTCACTCCAAACTATTTTTAAAGAGATTTGTTTGAGTGTTGACTCCTTATTTATAAAAAGTATAACAGACTCTCTAAATATATAAGGAAAATATAAGAAGCTTATTATGCTCCTAGACTTTTTAGTTTAAACGGCGTTAATAACGGGTTTTCTAGTTTCAGGTTGTGTGAATCTTTATTTTTAGGATGAATTCCATTTTAGCCATTGTGGTCTGACCTGATACATAAACTGGTATTCCGGTTTTTAGCTTTACCTTGACAGGTCCTTCTAGTTATCAAAAATCTATATTTTGATCTCTCCGTTCAATTCTGTTAGAGTTCCGTCAGATCATTAAGGGTATAGTGGTAAAAGTATGATAAATTTAATAATTTCAATTAAAAACAATTTAAAAATCATTTTAAAAAAATTCTCTCATGTCTCTCCTTTCTCTCTCACGAGTCACGATCTTCACACATACACCATCCATTATTCTTCTTCTTCCCCTCTCTCTCTCACGATCCCCACACTCATATCCTTCTTCTTCTTCTCACGGATCTTCTTCTTCTTACAGATCTTCTTCTTCTTCTTCTTCATCGGGGAGATGGTTGAAGATCTAGGGGCTTGATTATAGGGTGTTTGATTGATGGGTTTTTGAGTTGATGTCAGGCTTGATTGATGGGTTTCTAGGTTTGGGTGTGTTGTGAATGGCGTTCGGTGTTGGGTTTAGGCGTTCGGTGGTGGGTTTGGGTGTGGATTTGGGCATTCGGTGTTTTGGATTAGGGTGAAGTGGCTGTGGGTGTTTGACTGGTGTCTGATTGGTGTGGATTCACAATTTGGGTCACGATTTATCTCTCATGGTATTTGAATTGGTTAGGGTCGATTTGGTTTCTAGCTATGGTGGTGGTGTTCCGGTTCATGGTCTGGTGTTAGTGGTCCAGTAGTGTTCAGGTTCATGTTGCTAGTGGTGTGGTTTGGTGTTCTGGGTTTTGAGTTTGGTGTTTTCGATGATAGGGATTATGATCAGGGTTCTGGCCATCTGGGTTTGGTTGTTGTGATGATGAGTTTTTTTTTTTTTTTAAGCATATCTGGTTATGGGTTTGGAGTTTGGTGATGATGCTGATGATGAATCGATGATGGTGGTGGTGGTGGTGTTAATCAGTTAAATGATGGAGATGATGATGATGAATGATCTAGGTTTGGGTTGTGTGGTAGTGGTGGTGGTGGTGACATGATTTTGGGATGGTGATTGAATCCTTTACTTTTATTTTTAATTTTGAATTAAAATCTAGATTTTTTTTCCCAGATTTCCAGATTTGCTAGAAATGGTGTTTGATGTTGAATAGAAGATGAAGATAATATTAAGCTACGATAAATTGTTTTTATTTTTTATTTTATATGATAAATGAACGGTGGATGAGTGATGATAAAATCAGGGGCAGTATGGTCATCTGACCCTCTGATCCTGTCAAATTCCATTTTTTCAACGAAAAATCTAACAGAAGGATTAAACGGGATAATTCTGAAAATCTGGGGATTAGTTTATGTATTAGTTCAAATTAGAGGGATTAAAAATGAATTCGTCCTTATTTTTATGTTAATAGTGCGGAGTTCAAAACCTATTATAAGCATTTTATATGAGAGAAGTTTTATTTTCTAGGTTATAGATGAAGATATCTTGGTTCAATGTGATTGTTTAATCTCGATAAATCTATAAAATGTGTTTATTTTTATGTCGATTTTTTTTTAAATACTAAAAAACTATTATAATAGGATTTGCGGAACATGTCGAGATCAAACAATAGATTCGGATATCTATTCCTATAATAAGAGAGAACTATTTTTCATAAACTGAAAAGAAAAAAATCATACATACTTATAAAATATATATTATAATATTTGAATCATTCACCACTTATATACAAGAAAGGTGTACTACCAACTCTATTGAGAGATGATATCGATTCTTAAATAAATATATATATTTATAAAAAGTGGATGATGAGATTTTTATATTCGTTCTTAAATAACATTATATATCGAGTTTTATTTTAAAATTTCGTCATCATAAATGTTTGTATAATAATGCGTGAGTTGAGGTAAAGTGATAAGGATCTTATCTTATCTTATCTTATCTCATTCGAAAAGCAATTATGATTGAGGTTACAAAGTATGTAACTAATTTGGTAAAATGACAAAGTCAAGTCAAATCAAATCGTGTGGCGCAAATATTATATTAATTGGAAAAATGGAGGCTAGTCGGCCCTAGTTCTGCGGCTTGCCGGCTGATTTCTGAGATAAAAAACCGGTTACGAAAATTTGTTAGTAACAATAAGATTGGTCCGATGTTAAAATTTATCGGTTATTTTTTTAAAATTTTAAATTATTATAATCTTTTTAAAAGATTGCCATAAACTACTCTTCGATTTGCATTTTTATAACAGATAAAGATATCAGTTGATGCTAACTAATTATTATCAACGATCTTTATGACATGCATGTCATTATTAATGTATAGAAAGATTTATTTCTTTGTTATTTTATTTTGATTTACCATCAACTAGTTCACAAGCCTTATAAAAACTCAGACAGAAAATAAAAATAAAAATAAAAGTTAATGAGACTACGGTTTTAGTCGTGATTGCTCTCTAAACTTTCAAACATGTATACTTAGACAATTAAATGAGAATAGAAAACAATTTTTTTTGGACTTATTATATTTTTTTTGAAAATATTACATTAATTCAAAGAATTTTGGAAAGGGAAAGGAACTGAACTTACAACAAGACAGGTGTAAGTAGTAGTTTACCTTAAAAATAAATCATAAATTGAGCGCACACAGGAATTCAAATCATGGTTACCATTTTGCTTTGCTCTTTTGTTGTACAAATTGGTAGCTCACCTAACTTCAGAGCTTCTTCATCAATGTTTTCGTATCATAACAATTATAATAGGCAAGATAAGATAAAGTTGATCCGATAGTAAACCTTTCAAACTTACATCATGAGGTTACGGTTTTAAATATTCATCCTTCCTAAAAAAACCTTAAATTTATGTAATACTTCAAAATAAAAATAATAATTATAATAAAAATGCTTTTTAAGTTATTCATAGTCTTATACTCCTACTCAGAACTAGAATAGATATACAACTTCTTTTTTTCGAAGTATTGAATAAATATACGACATAAAGGCAAAACACTTCATACTGGTAACTGTTCCACTTACAAGTTACAACTGCTCCACAATCAACATGTAGAGACAATGTCCTTGTCAATCCTAACACTTTTATTCACCCTCAGCTAAGGTGGGCAATTCGTGTTCATAGACCGTGTTAATGTCATATTGACTAAATGCACTCACAAAAATTATAAGAATCAATCCAAACGTGATTCGTTTAATCAATACTTTAAAAAAAAAATCAAAACACCAACACCACAGGACTTATGACTAGCATTCACTTTTTTTTTTTCCATATAGACACGTAAGATTTCATGTTTGGGTTAGAGAACAAGTTTCACCATCTTTTCATATAATCATATTTTCTTTATATGTACGAATCGGTCTTTAAAATGCAATTTCCAGTACCCATATCAGACTACAAAGAAATTAATATGTAAAGTTTTAATGCTAATGATATTTTCTGCCACTATGATATAAAGAAGTTGATTACTTCTTTTGACATTCTATTCTAGTGAAAACGAATTTTATGCATCTAGAAAAAAGGATCACCGGGAATTATTCTCTCAATTCTCAAACACCAACAGCTTGAGATTTTTGACGCTTGACATACTGAAGTATGGGCTCCTTAACCTGCCGAGGAAAACAAGTCACAAAGAAAATATATTAGAAGAATGTTCTTTTGATTTTCGCTGTATTTGACAAACTTATAAGTTTGTTCATTTTTGAGAAATTGAAGCATACCGTGCTTGCTTTCCTGCACCTCCTGTCTAGGGTGGATCTACTACCGATGATATTATCTGCCTCATCTCCATAATTTGTGTTTCCAATTGCTTTAATGTTCTCATTTCCGGGAACAAAACTCTCTCTTGAAGCTACTGGCTGCACAATTTTAAGAGTAAACTATGTATTATAAGCTGCGGAATTCGAAAAATTATAGACAGTTTACTTGAGTTCAACAACAAACAAAAATAAACCTCAGCCCTGCTTGTGGGAGTGTTTCCTGCCTTTGTGATGGTCTGCTCACTCCTAATGGAACCATTTTGATGAATGTTAGACCTGCCCCTTGTGCGAGTGAGATCGGATCCAATAGAGTGAAGAGCACCACATGTGGAAAAGTCCTTGTGGTTGCTTCCTGAGAATTGCAGAAACATATTGTAGTTGTCATTCTAACATTTTTAAATAGAAAAACAAAGGATAAGGAGAGCCAGGTACCTATTTTGTTGAATTCTTGATTGTTGGACATGTTATGTTGTTCATTAGTCTGCACGTCCTGTTTAAAATCAATAAATTACAGAAGAATTTACACGAGAATTTATGAATGTAAAGAAAAGAATGTTACTGTTACCATAGCATCAAAATCCAATGCTTTCTTGACTTCCATTAGCTTTTTCTCAGTCTGGTTGGAATGGATCACGCGCTTACCTGTGATCAACAAGATAAAAATCAGAAACCAATTGAGATAATCGGGTACTCTGTGATTATGCCAAGCAAGAAGTTTTCAACTAGGCTGCACAAACCTAGCCTGCGGCTTCCTTTGGCTTCAACGTAACCATCTTTGATCATTTTGTCAATTAGTTTGCGGACAGAGGATTGACTGGCTTCACCTTCCAGCTTGTTCTGGAGCTTTGTCACCGTTACATGGTTCATTGGAAGAGCATGATACAATGCCTAATATCATAACAATGTCAGCGCTCAGGATATGCAATGTCAGCCATAATAACCGCACAAAAAATGTTGCTCAAAGAGAATATCTAAATGAAAGGTAAACCAGTTTAACACAAAATGTTAATTTACTATCACAGGAACTGCTTCGGTGAATTAAAAGACAATTCAGCTATGACCACCACAGATCTTATCCATAAAAAAAGAGTATAAAACTCACTTACCTTCAAGTATATGGGATCTTCTGCCTGGGGAGTTTTGTCACCAAGCGAGACACCGTCCATTTCCTCCTTCACCAGGGTGAATTCATAGTCAAATTTCTGGTATTGTGTTTTGGACCAAGAAAAAAGGAGTGTGAGACAAAAAACAGGAAACTAAGGAGAGAATTTTGATTCATACATAAGAATTTTTACAAGAAGAGATAAATAGAAAGAATAAACCTCATGCTTGTTTATGGTGTATGTGTCCTTTCCAGTTTTTGATAAAAAACCTTCTTTCACAAGCTTGTCCATTATTTCTGAAATGAAGTAAAGCAAAATTGTTAAAGAATTCGAAAATTCAGCACTGCACACATCTCTCATTGTTCAAACTGGATTAAATCTGAGACTCCATCTACCTTCAGTCAAAGCCTGCATTAAATCATTACAACTTATAATCAGTTAGAGAACAAAATAAGAAAAAATAAGACTACTATTTTTGTCAGAAGACCGGAAAGGAAGCAGGAGGAGGAAAAATTGAAGCTCTTACCACTGAGATGTCAGGGAAATTTGATAGAACATCAGTAAGTTCAACAATATCAAGGCGACGGCTGTTGATCCAGTCCTTTACCCTGACCAGTTGGTGTTCATCTTCCTCTGCATCTTGAGTACAATCTGCAAGGTGTATAATACAGATCAACAATCAAAATCGGATCCAGCACAATAATTCATCTTTTATCCCCAGAAAAACTATAGAAACTATAGTTTAACAAATTCCATGTTTTAAAAGTCATGTATTGTATTCCCCTCTCATATTAACATAAACATTGTTCTGTTTAACTAGGATTATGTACCTTCATCAACCATGGCATTATCTTCCTCTGGCCGTTGCTTATCTGTCGGGTAACCATAGTTACTTACACACACGAAAATTCCTCAGGGAAATATTAGGAAGAACACAGGAAAAAAAAAACAGTTGGATGTACTTACCAATTGGTGCGACTATGTATTGATTTTCTTGTGATTCGTTAACCTGAAACAACTCAACAAGTAACATGGTTTCTACATTTAGCTGAAAAAAACAATACAATCAAATTTGTAAAAATAAAGTTGATGTTGTCCCTTCACCTCAGTGTCAGATTCAGAAGATCCATCCTTTTGTACGGAATCAGTTCCCAAGCTCACTTCATCATCTTGCATATCATCATTGTCATCCTCACACGGATCAAGCACGCTCTTCACCTGTACAAATAACGAGTGAAAAACATGACATTGAATATATAACAATACCACTAAATCGTAGTCATTCTCCTATCCCTAACCTTTAGAGCTAACACAAAATGCTTGCTGTTGACATTCCCAACTTCCATTTTCAAAGGACTTTTCGTCCATGTATTATGAGCTTCTTCTTCTGTGCAGCTTTTGAAGAATGGAGGTTCATAATCCACTGGCTGCAAGGTCAGATTATTGTCTCAGCATTAATCTTTGCTTATGCTAAATATATTTCTAACAGGGAAAGAAAAAGATTCAAACATGAAATCTCAAACAGCAGTTTCAAAAGATGCAAAAGAACCTATATGACAAATATACATGTCATTTTTATCGGTCAACATTCCATAAACCTGTATGCAAATGCACATACTTCTGTGATCTTAAATGCATTACCAAGAAATACAAGTAAGATATTCATGCACCTATATGCATTACCAAGCATGCCACTGCTATAAAATCTGTCAACTAAACATGCCAACTCAAGCATGATATAGTCCAGCAAAGACAAAATTTCATATACTATTTAGCAACTAAAGAATTTTGTGAAAAATCATTATCAGAATAGAAATTCAAAGGCAAACGCACAAAACCATGATCTATGCAGCAGTTTAACACACATACCGTCACATCATCATAATAGAGCAATTTCATCAGTATGGTCCGCTAAAAGAGAACAAATAACAAGCCCATCAGTTAAAAACATCGTAGGACAATCATGCAAAAACACAGCCACAATCGAAGTGTAGAAAGCCTCTAATTAACTTACCTCTTCAGGCATTCGATCTAGTGTTCTCATCAGCTGAACCAGTGTGCGGACCATTTTGCAAGCAGAACTCCTGAACATGAAGATAGCGGAAAGAATTAACGAAATACACGCTATACAAGTTCTAAATCCAATCATCAATGGAATGAAGAATCAATATTACACGAGATTTTGTTTAAACTACCTCATTTGATTGGGAGTAATTTCAGTTGTGGAGTTACACTTGAATGTTTCTCCCTTTTTCTTGTTCCCAGTCCGATTGATATTCATTGAAACTTCTTGACTATCAGAACTGGAGTAACTAAAAGAAACTGCAAAAGAAGACATTCTAATCCATCAATCCTCTCAAAACATCTCTAAAAACAAAAGCGAGAAAAATCAAATGCAATCATATATACACAGAGAACTGACAATTGACAAGCACATAATACGATTGCATAGTGAATCACTGGCATTTACAAATCATCTAGAGTTGAATTTCTAAATTTTGTAGTTACCAATCAAACCAAAAATAAGCACAGGTGATAAAATGAATAACTAGCTGCAACTTATACCATAGACTGGTAATAATATAATCAATCAAATTTTGCACAGATTAATCAAGTGTTCTCTGAAAAGCTTACAAGCATATTCCTCGATCATTGATCCTTCAACAGCTTCACATACACAGAACAAAAGTGTCCTCAGATATTTTTTCTGCAGCGCATCATAAACACCTGAAAGAAATAATAACAAATATATTCAATTCGATAAACAAAGAGAAACAAAAAAGAACAGAAAACGACAAGCTTATATAAACAAATGCAATCAATTAGCTTGCCTTTCTCCATCCAATCAATCAATCTACGCGACTCGCCATCCATGGGCATCAGCTTCTTGATCTTCATCTCTAATGATTATCACACAAATTGTAAAGAAACTTTGGCGGTCAATATTTAGATCATTAACCAAAATTCAATGAAGATCTGATAAGAACAAGTTTTACCTAAAGCAGGAACAGATTTATCATTGAAGTACTTCTCCGGAAAAAGGCCTCTTATGTAGCTAATATTAAATATAGCAATACGAAGAAGGTTCCTCGTCTGTTGAAAACAAATTCATCGAAACAACATGAGATCTTCTCACAAATACATAAACGAAAAACATATAACGAGATTGTTCAGCTAGTTTCACATCACTATTAATGATTTCACAAACAACTTCGGGACAGAGAAAAAAAAAATAAGAAGCTCCATTCATTTTTCACCAAAAAATTAAAATGAACCGCATAACAGAACAGGTTTCTCACAAAATCAAGAGACGAAAACATTTGCGATAGATAAAATATGAAGAAAATGAACATTGAGCGTAAAAATATTCAAGTCTACATGCACGATCAGTTAATCACAACACATTTCCATAGAAGAGGAGAAAATTGATCTCTACTTGTTAGCTAGAGAGAGCTTCAATTTCTTGATCAGATCTACATGTGATATTATATAAAACGTTTCTTCTTCGGAACCTTCAAAATTACTCTCTCAGTTCCACCTATAGATCATCAAACGAGAGTGATTTTGGTGGACGATTTAGATTCGAAAAACGTTTTTATGCCTAAAACTGAGCTCGTCTGCTCCGGTAAAGAAGATCTAAAACGGAAAATATGTTGTGATCGAATCGCTGATTACCAGAAGAAGCGAGTCCTGTTCGGTGATCTCCGCTTCCTTCACTTTCTGTGCAACAACCTGAAAACGAGAACGATACTTGTAAAATCATTGTTATAAACGACACTTGTAAAATCACTGTTATAAACGATAATTGACTATCGACTGAATAAGAGAGACGTAGAATATAAGAAAAAATTAACGAAGAAATCATCAAGATTTCTAGGCTCACCATTGCTGGAACCTGAAAACTTTGAGAAAACTTGAAAATTAGTGAGAATGAGAAACCGAAGTCTGAGAGAGAGAGAGAGAGAGAGAGAGAGAGAGAGAGAGCAAAGAAATCTTGAATGCTTGATTTGAAAATTTGAATTGGGGTACAAATTAAAAAAGTGTGAGTGGCGGGACGCGAAGGATTTTGCCGGTATATATAGACCGTTAGTTAACCATGGTTAGGATGGAAACTCTACCGTGGTTAACTGAGAAATGCTGATTGGCTGATTGCATGACGAGGGGAGGTGGAGGATATCGTCATTTCACTAGAAAACTAGGGGTATTTCAGTCCACGATGAATGACTTGGCGAGTCAGTATGTTATGTGTATGAAAGTTGAAATACAGTTTGTTACGTATTTGCAGATATGCACTTTCCACTTCAAATCTTCAATGCCTGTTTTTTTTTTTTTTTTTTTTTGAGAGAAGTAGAGAACTTCAATCTTCAGTGCCTATTGCAGAACAGCAATATTCACCTGTTTTATCTTTTGATTCATTTTGGAGGGAAAAAAATACATCATATATACTTCCTTTTTAAAATGAAAGTTCGGTTTTAATTTATTTTTTGTTATTGTTAAAAGCTACAATATTAATTGATTGAAAAATAGAAAAAAAAAATAGAAGATCAAATTGCTTACTTTAAATTGTCCAATGACATATTTGTGCTAATAATATTATCGATAATAAGAAATAGAAATAAGATGAACCCTTTTATTTCCATATGAAAAATAAATACAATTAAATAAACAAAGAATCAATTAGCCAATTACAATAGATAAACAGGAGAGACTTCAGGTACCAAATACTCTGATTGATTTCTACAGGTCCTAACATACCTTTAACCATTTTGATGTCAGATTTCAAAAGCAAATACCATAAACAAACAAGTGAATACGATCATATAAATAAAAACTCAACTGTCATTTCTCTGTCAAGTCCTCCGAGGAAAAAAAATTCATCATCTTCCAACTTATAACATTATACATATACATCTCAATTATTAAAAAGAAAAATTATTTCAAGCTACCCTTGACCCTCGTCTAAGAATAGCCTGCAAAGCACTTTGGCTGCTATCTTCTTCGTATTAAAAAGGTCTCAACTGTTTAACACATGATCGAATTTTCGCTCTTTCCAGTTGAAAGCAGACCATTTAACTTCAATCCTTTTAGTCTTGCAAAGACTTCTCAGCAAAGAGAATTCCCAAACGTTAAATTGTCTACAAATACAGGACAAAATCAGTCCCACATAAGTTGAAGTTTCTGACTCACATCCTGGCTCACCTTTCAAAAGGATCTCCTGTGTGAATTGAAAGGAGGATAAGCGGCAGCAGCTATTTTCTCCCGAAGATTGAACTTCCTGGCAATCAGCGGCCTGACATCTTCAACTGCGACCAAGCTCTCTAAGAACGGTAGTAGTAGAAGCAATTCTTGATCCGAACGATCATCAAACCAGCTCTCTATTGGAATTCCATTGTCCACTTGGAACCCGAATGCCTAGAAAGGAAACCATCAACCTCATTAAGAAAATGATCTCTCTGTTCTAGGCCACAAATACTAGATTTTTTCACGAAGACAAGGCAAACACTAAGAAAATGATATCGACAATTGACTGGAAGATACAGATACTAGATTTTCATGTAACAGAATAAAGAAACTGTATCTCAGCCACAAAGCTTATATAACCCACCACTATAAAAAGTTTTCTAACCTAAAGATGTAATATTTTTGTTGCTGATATCTACAGACTAGGGTCTCCACCAGCATAAGTATTCATATAAGATTCATACAAGAGAGGAATTCCAAACAGTACCTGTGGAGAGTTGTCAATTATGATAACACGTGCTAGATCACGGCCAAGAACTGACAAGTCTTTGAGATAGTTGCCCTCCACAAAAACACAGGATTCACGATAAACACGGTGGCGAAATAATTTTCTCTTTGGATCAAGCACATTTAGAAGCTGCTCTGCATAAATACTTTGACTAGCAGTAAATATTATGATCTCAAAAAGACTGGAAACTCTCTCTAGAAAATCTCTGAGGTGAGGACGACATCGAACATAGACTGTATGCTGCTGGAGGTTAAAATTTACAGGGAATGTGAAGTCTACATCACCACAAGGTTCTAACGTCGAATGCACTAGAGTTTCTGCCAAATCAAAATAAATTAATCAATACCAGGAACTTACACGATAGAAAGTAAGTTATTCAAGATTAGGAACATAAAAAGTGGCATTTCTTCAAACAACACGGTTTACTTTGAACATCAATTCTGAAACTTGATCTAAATGAAATCATGAAAATGAGGAAAAATAGGAATGTGGCTGAGTCTTTGGACTGATATCCCAATCAAAAGATGCATTCATAAATCACAATTCAAAAACAGAACAAAGATGACATATATTTGCTTGTTCAGTAAGATAAGAAATATCATACTACAGAAGAGTGAAGAACCAAATATTTTTGATATTCTAGAACCCAAAAAAAAAAAAAAAACCTTAAAATCACAACCTTGCATCTCATGACTCGACATTGATAACAAAATAAAACCAAAAAACCACCAGTCTACGACAATAATCAGCAAAATTCATACACAACATTTATATAGAACAAATATTGCCTTATTTTAAAATGTTTAGTAATCAAAGTATAAAAATACTAACTAAAAGGACAAAAGAAGCAGAGAAGTGAGAGAACACTGCAAGCATATTATAATTCATATTCACATTAGCTCGGCTACCAATCAACCTCAAACCAAGAGACAGTGGTAGGAGGGAAAAGTTTGATGTGATATTCTAATAAATATAATTAACATTAAAAATAAAGAGGGACTGTAAATCCTAATATGACAAACATTTCCAGACTTAAAATTTACATGCATGTGGCGAACCCTTCAGAAATATATATACCTAAAATTTCTTACCATCCAAGTCAAGAACAAGGGTGGTAGGAGGGCAACTCCGGGTCTGTTTAGGTAGCAGCATATGCCGAAAAGTGGGAACCACTGATGACAAGTCTGGTAAGTTCTTTATGAATAAATAAGGATCGAAATCATCAAATTCCTCATACTCATCATCCTCCACACAAACATCAGTAGACATAGACTCTTGACCATGCTCATCAACACATTCCAGCTTTGAATTCTTCATAGCAAGATAAATGGCTGAAACTTCAGAGGAAAGGCCGGCCCCTTCTGATTCTGCATTACAACATGATTCACAACATTTATATCAAAGATAACCATATCACCACCAGACTTACACATATAAGACGATATATTTGTATCTACTTCTATATTACCAGGGCATGTTGCGTTTGTTGAAGTCAATGTGTTCTCACTGTAGTTCTTCTCTCTGCCAAAAGTGGATTCAGAAGTCTCTCGGGTGATATCACCATCCAGCATATCAATCCTTGAGCACTCCATCCCACTTGCCTCATGGAAAGACTGGTCTCCTTTCCGAAAAAATTTGACGAAATCAACTAGATAGTAGTTAAATATAAGAAACATGAGAGAACAAACAAAGGTACAATGAAATATGTACTAACAACTATCAATTTTATCAACTACCTCCACTGCCAGTTTCCCCTCCCCCAACTTTAGAGATGTGAAAGGTAGGAGAAAACATTGTTTCAGATGCACAATGAGCGGTTTCTTCATTAGAATCCTGCAATGCAATTTAAGAAATCATACAACTGAATCTTCATAATTAAAAGTTTTTTTTTTCTTTTCTCCGACATTTGAAATTCCCACAATTTTTTCATTAAAGATGCTCTGATGAAACTAATGTTCAAAATAACACAGTCAGACACCTTTCATTTTATCTAGCAAGAGACTGACCCCAAAAAATATCTGAAAGAGAAATGTCCTCGGTCCTCACAAAGATTTCTACACGATAAATGACAACCTTTGGAGTAAAGAAATTGCTGGGAGCAGAAAATAAAATACGGTATTTTTGAGGTTGCAAAAAAGTCTTTTCCTTATTCTTGGCAATTTGGCATGACTACAGAATGCTGACTAAATGGCTCACCAAACAGACTTCTAACTCAAAGGATCGCAAGCAGAGAGCTAAAGCAAGACAATTACCTTGAGATCCATGGAAGCTCCATTAAACGAATCATATCCCAAACAAGCACCACTGGTTTCATCATTCACTGAATCGTATATAGTATTCAAATTAGTTGCTGCAACAGCTTGCCAGTTTTTCTTTGGAAGAATGCCAACTGAATTTTTTGTGAGATAAATCAATTAACTTGGCTTACTAAGTAAAATAAAAAATATACTGACAATAAAATGCAAGGTGCATATATAGACTATCAGTGAAATAAATAAACAAGAAATTTAAGTGTAATGCTTCAACTCCAACTGGAAACTTGTTTCAGGAAATTTTAGGGTCCTACACAAAATAATAATAATAATAATAATAATAAATAAATAAATAAATAACAATGCTCTAGAAAAATGGAAAAAAAAATGGACATTTTATATTCAATTCAGATAGAGGAAGCAAGATTAAATTGGATCTCTTGGTAAAAGTATAGAACTTTAATAGTCAATGCAAAGGGATCAAGAATGCCATATGAAGTAATATTACAAGGTGTCTGCTGCAAACAAAATGAACTGGTACAAAAGGAATTTCCTAAAAAATATGATAAACCAGCAAAAGAAAAGACAATAGCCTACCTGGTTTCTGCTTTCTAACTGAAGATGTAATTAGCTCTGTAACTTTCTTTTCCTCAACTTGTCCATTTTCAGACACCTTTTTTGAAGCTCTTGAAACCCTGGGACTGGCATGCTCTGAGGGAGAAGCATTTCGTCCATTAACTTTTTTCTTGGTTTGCATTTCCGAAAGAATAATTTTCCAATATTCAGAAGGCTGTCACTTCCTACTTGGCTTCGGCATAAAATTTTTAAATACTATTCAATAGAACACAACACCCAAATATTTAAAAGTGTATATATATATATATATATATAAACTAATTAAACCTAAATAGCAGAAGATTCAATATAATCCATAAACACCCCAAAAGCACATTTTAGAACTTCCAACATACCACTACTGACGATCATCTGATTGAAATGATTGACTAGAGCAAGGAAATCTAAGCTTTAAACTTTGCCAAAAATCAATGCAACAAACAGTATGGACTTCTCTAGGAATTCAAAATATGCAACCCAAAAATAAGAAAAACTAAAGCACTATCTTGTCATAATTCCAATTAAAGTTCTTGAAACAAAGTTTTTCTTTACGCACAGTAAAAACTCTCTTAAGAGCTAATTGGGATTCTCCAAAATTATCTCCACCTGATTTATAAATGAAAATAAATGGTCTCACTCTAGAGATTCAACTTTTCCAACTCCCAAATAACAGCTACTAGAGAGATTAGTTTTCCATATAAGTATTCAAATTCACTTCCACAACATCACTATTAGTACTGCCAAGAAACGGCAACCGATAACCAACATGAAAAGCAATATCTTTTACTTCAAGAGTATCAACTTAAAGACTTGATGACTTGCTGCTGTTTATAATCAGCTCGAACTTTTCAATCAACAACTACAACAAGCTCCCCATTTAACATTTTCAGATCAAATTAAAGATATAGGGCAAGACATTAACTAAAGCTGTTCCATACAATCACCGAGTAAAAATCTAAAGCTCAAACCCTAGACCTTACATTGAACACTTCATAATCAAGGTCAAAACACACAAATCCCAAAAAAGTCAAGAAATCAACAAACCCATAAATCACCGTACCAACTCCGCAAAAATCCAACATCTAATTCAAGTTAAATCAAACATGCAACTTTACACAATCAAACCCTACAAAAACCCAAACACGGCGATACTACAAAACACAAAACTAGAGTTGACTAACTAAAAAATGCTCACCTCCGACAAAATCGATAAAACGGGAAAATCGGAAGCTGAACTCACGGTTAACTGCGATCTGTCCCTGTACTTAAACAAAGCAAAAGAGTGAGTGAAGTGGAAGATTGATAGTGAATAAATGCGAGTTGTCCATTAAAACCCTACCAGTTGATAGATGAGCTCGGGTTTTTTCTCTCTCTTTTTTTTGGTTCTCAGTTCGAGTTTTTGTTTTTTCCCTCCAAAGATGGAAAAGAGAGGGAAAATGTGAGAGGGATCGAAAATTATTTTTTGCCTGAACAAGGGCTGCGATGATAAATAATTTCGATTTTCTGTTCCAAGATAATTATCTAATTTTAAATTAATTTCTTAGCGAAGTGTTTATCAAACTCCTTACTCGCGGTTGCTATAGAATTCTTTCGTACTCGCTAGTTTTTGAAAACACATGTCAGGAAGCTTTGGCCACGTACTGGAGGGGAAGCAGCGAGTACAAGTGACTTTGAGAAATGTGAGAGTGGTTAACGAACTTATTCTTTTTCTTCTTCAGCTTAATCTTTTGAAACGGCGTCGGATAATAAAATAATTTGTTCAAAAGATATTTGAGAAAGAAATATCTTTTTTAATATTTTTTTTCTATCCCGTGATGCTGCTGCTTCTCTGTCAAATTTAAATGTTAGGTCCTTTTACTTTCTGAAACTGTAAAGAAGCCCTTATTTTGTTCCATATTACACTTCAACATGTATTATGCTTTTCATTTATTCACAAAGTATGTTATCTCTTTTATGAATGACGAATGACGGATTTTATCGAGTTTATAACAGACGGGACATGTCTATACTCGTAATATTCATCATTTTTATTTTGTTGTGTAATATGTTAGTGTGTGTTTTTCTTTTTGCTTTTTGGTGTATTTTCTTAATAATCATTCATATTTTAGATAACTCTTCGTACAAATATCAATTACCCATTCATCCATCATGAAAATTGAAATAATTATTTTAATAAATCATTCTATACTTATGCAACAATCGTAACATGTCAAGTGGTTTTATTGTGGTGAAAGATATTAGATCAGCAATAATAGTTTATAACATTAACTTTGTTGAATTTTTATGATTTCAATTGATACAAATATGATAGGGTTTAAAAAATAAATAGCACTTTTTGGAGGTGGCATTTCAACATTATCACTGTTTTAATAACTTATGTTTAAAAAACACATATTATTGTAAACGGACAAAAATACCCTCAATAGTTGTTCTATCATATTTATTTAATTTATTTTTTTACAGTAAAAGTTGTGAAATAGAGAGAGAGTTCTATTGAAACTCATGCGCTATGCAGACCCATTCGGGGATCGAGCTCGTGGTGGTTGAGCTGCTCGGTCAGCTCGCGGGGGGCAGAGAGCAGTGCCTCCGGAGCTTTTTTTTCCTGGTCAGTACTTAAAATGCTCGAAACCTTTACTAAAAAGCTCACTCGATTTAACAAAAACAATTTTTGATCTATTGTGTGTTGATAAAATCTCGAATTCTTTAAAAAAAAACTAGAAAATAGTCAAAAAAATAAAAGCTCGAACCAATAGAAAAAAAACTCGAACTAATAGAAAAAAAACTCTTACCAATAAAAAAGAGCTCGGACCAATAAAAAAAAACTTGGATCAATACAAAAAAAACTCTGAAATAGTCAAAAAAATAAAAGTCCAACCCAACACAAAAAAATCTCGAACCAATATACAAAAAAACTCGAACTAATGGAAAAAAAAGCTCTGACCAATACAAAAAAACTCGAATTCTTTCCAAAAAAGCAAGGAAATAGTCAAAAAAGTAAAAACTCGAACCAATATAAAAAAAACTCGGACCAATAAAAAAAAACTCGAACCAATATAAAAAAAAACTCGAAAATAGTCAAAAAAATAAAAGCTCGAACCAATACAAAAAAAACTCGAACTGATGGAAAAAAAACTCTGACCAATACAAAAATAGCTCGGATCAATACAAAAATAGCTCGGACCAATAGAAAAAAAACTCGAAAATAGTCAAAAAAATGAAATCTCGAACTAATGGAAAAAAACTCTGACCAATAAAAAAAAACTCAAACCAATACAAAAAAACTCGAATTCTTTCCAAAAAAAGTAAGGAAATAGTCAAAAAAAAAATGATCGATCCAATACAAAAAAAACTCGAATTCTTTCCAAAAAAACTCAAACTAATAAAAAAAATCTCGAATCAATAAAAAAAAAACTAGAATTCTTTCCAAACAAAATAGAAAATAATCAAAAAAATAAAAGTTCGGACCAATAAAAAAAAAACTCGAACTATTATAAAAAAACCTTGAATCAATAGAAGAAAAAAAAAACTCGGAAAATAATTAACAAAATATCGGAAAAGAATAAAAAAAAAACTTGTACAATTTCTGTAAACTACATGTTCATATACGGATTGATACATTGTTAAATCAGTCATAAATGCTTGAAAAAAAATAAGGAGAACGATTTTCAGATAACGTATTTAGAAAAAGAATATAACTTTTATTTTTTAAAGTGTAGATGGAAGCACAAAGACAAATTTTAAAGGCAATTTGGGTAGTTTACCGTAATATGCGCATTTTAAATATAAATTATTAAGCTAGTGACATCATTACAACACAACATAAAAAATGTGACATTTCTCACAATTTCCACAATATGATATTTCATAAAGTTTGTCGTTACTCTGCTATTTTCACTTAACTTCAACACATGTGATTTGTTTTTACATATATTTTTTTCGATTGATAAAGAGGTTACACATTAATATAAAAAACAATCACATAATCAATATATTTTTTAAATATAACACTTAATTAGTGTGTCAGTATCATATCTATCGAAATTAAACAATAAACGAGCTCCTTATATATCTAAACTCATAACCATGGGACATCTACTCCTATAAACACCGTAAAAAAGACTTATTAGATAACAAAATATCATATAAGAAGTTATAGCAAGGTTAAAAGAAAAACAATAGTGCAAGGTATAAAACTATCACATTAATTCTTCAAAACTTGCTTATCAATCATAGCATACAAAGTATATGTCAATCAATTTTCATCAATAATCATATGCGATGTTATCAACTCTTTCATATAAATAGAAATAGTGTTGTAGAAAATAAGATGGCATCCCTCTAAACAAAATTTATGTTATATATTTATATACACACATCAGTATAATTAAAGGGATAGACATCATATATTGTATAAGATATAAGATATGATATGTAGTTGAGTATATAAATTATCAAAATTCTAGGGGCCAGTTGTAAAGATTATTGTAACCTTGTTATTGTCTCAATTATTACGGATTTACGGTGCCTCGTGTGGAGAATCTTTTTTGAAAATTTGAAAATTGAACTTTAAAACCTAAACCCTTGTGAATTGCACAGAAGCTTCTGTCGCTCTCAAAAGGTTTAAACTACATGCACCTAACGTGGTAGTTTTATATTGTGACACGTGTCAGACCACTAGCAAGTGGATCCAGATCCAATTTATAAAAACGGACCGCAGTACGGCCCAAAATATTGGATCGTTTGACCCAGGTCCATATGTTCAAGCTTGAAATGTAATTTATATTAATTGTGATTTGATAGATTATTTTTTTGTTCATTTAAATAAAGAAAAATAAGTTTATATTCTTCTCATGAATTTAGATTCTATTGTCAATTTTTTATTATAACTAGATTTTGGAGCACATGCAAGAAAATCTTTACAAAAATGTGTTTGTATCAATATCAATCATATCTTTACAAAACAAAAAAATAATAAAAATATTAATATATTAATATAGTTGAGTTTTACATTGTTACTTGGTAAAAAATTATAAAGCGCATTCATTGAAAGACTTATTAATTTGAATCATTTTCTTCAACTCTTTAACAACGCATTTTGTGTATTTGAGTAGCAATTTAGTCGTCAATCAAACAATCAAGACAATTCGATACTTAAAAATTCATAGAAAACAAAATTATTTCACTCTCAAGTTACAAGTTTAACAAATATTAATCTATATCTAAAACTCACCTTTAAAAACCGAAACGAAATTGGGTTTTGTTTAGAAAGTTTATAGTGTCTCTTTCTCTCTTTACTGTATGATTGTATCTCCTATATTTTTCTAATTTTATTTTTTATTCTGTGTCCTTACCAGATGAATCCACCGTTTCCACTCAATCACTTTTTCTTAATATATTTGTTCTCCTTCACTTTATAGATGTAACATGCATATCTACATTTTTTTAAAAAAAAAATTATCTCCTTCATTTTACAGACGTCACATGTATATCTAAGTCATAAGTTGCATGACAAATTATATTTATACCCCTATATTATTTCTTATTCTTTTTCAAGTCATGAAATGCATATAAAATAATTTGTCATCCCTTATTTTATTTTACAATATAAAATAATTATCAATCCCAATACCTATTGATTTGGGTCCAAGCCATATCATTACCTATAGCCTTTTAGTAAATAATTTCCATAAAAAATCATAATAATTGGGATACATTGTTTAACTATGATCTAACTTATTTAAAATGTTAAATTAAAATAAATTTTAGAAAATACTGTACATTCCTTGTTGCGTTACTGTTACTAAAATATATCGATTAAGTAATTCTACAAACTCGTAGGCTTGTATTTGTCATTTGATTTTAAAAAATATATATAAGAGATGCTATAATTAAAATCTTACTAAAACCTATATATTAAGTAATTATATAACATTTAAGGGTTGTATTTATAATTTTACTTCCAAATATATATGGTTAAATAAAAGGGGGGAGGGGGGAGGGGGGAGGGAGGGGGGGGGGGGGGGGGGGAATTCACCTTTTAATTTTTAATTATAAAGTAAATGGTAAATTTATAAACAATCCCTAGTGTGATTATTCAATTAATTTTATAAATGTCGTATCTGTAATTTTACTTTTAAACAAAAAGTGGGATGTTATGATTCACCGATCAACTCCCTCTTTTTATATAGTTAATAGAAAATAGATAAATGTATCCTTATTTTTTTATCTCTGAAAATCTATGTGTTAGAATTTTAAATTACAGTCCCTGTTGTGTCACTGTTACTAAGACCTATATGTTAAGCAACTATAGAAACTCTAATGGTCGTATTTATCATTCGATGTTTAATGCAAATATAAGGGATATTACAATTGAAATCTTATTAAGACCCGTCTACTAGGTAATTATATAAACTTGAAGGGTTATATCCATAATTTTATGTTCAAAAATATATAAAAAAATAAAAATCATATAAATTTGAAGGGTTATGACATAATTTTACATTCACCGAAATTAAAAGAAATAAAAAGGGACTACAGTTATAGCCAACAACTCCCTCTTTTATATATACATGGTTTTGGAACACATTTACAAAACAAAAAAAAAATAATAACAATATAAATATATTAATATAGATGAGTTTGAAAATAATAAAAATATAAATATGTTAATATAGTTGGGTTTTACATTGTTAATGGATACATAATTGTAAAGCTCATTCATTGAAAGACTTATAAATTTGAATCATTTTCCTTAACTCTTTAGCAACGCAATTAATGTATTTAAGCAACAATTTAGTTGTCAATCACACAATCGCAACAATTCGGTAAATTTCATAGAAAACAAAACTATTTCACTCTCAAGTGATCTAAAATTTAACAAATATTTATCTATATCTCTAAACTCATATGTAAAAACCGAAGCTAAATCGGGTGTTGTTTGGTAACCATATGTTTTTTTTTTATTGCATCATTGTATCTCTTCCGTTTTTCTAATTTTATTTTTTATTTTTTATTTTTATTCTTATTCCTTACCAGATGAATCCACCGTTTGCACTCAAATCACTTTTATTTTTAATAGTTTTTCTCTCCTTCACTTTACAAATGTCACAACTCACATGTATATCTACATTTAAAAAAAAACTCTCATTTACTTTACGGGCGTCACATGTATATATATTTTAGTCACAAGTTGCATAGCAAATTACGTTTATACTCCTATATCATTTCTTATTCCTTTTCAAGTCATGAAATGCATATAAAAAATATCTCGTATCTCATTTTATAATATAAAATAATTATCAATCAAAATACCTATTGATTTGGGTCCAATCCATATCATTATCTCGAACCTTTTAGCAAATAATTTTCAGCAAAATTTATAATATTTGGGGTACATTATTTAACCATGATATAACTTATTTAGAATGTTAAATAAAAGTAAATTTTAGAAATTACTATACAATCTCTGTTGTGTTACTATTACTAAAATATATCGATTAAGTAATCTATAAACTCAAAGGCTTATATTTATCATTTGACTTTCAAAGAAAATATGAGGGATGCTATAATTAAAATCTTACTAAAACCGATATATTAAGTAATTATATAAATCTTAAGGATTGTATTTATAATTTTACTTCTAAATATATATGGTTAATAGAACTTTTTTTTTAAAAAAAGGGTTGTAATTTTACTATCAAGTCACCTTTTAATTTTTAACTAATTATAAATTAAATGGTAAATTTGTAAACAATCCATATTTTGATAATTCAATTAATTATGCAAAATTTAAGAGTTGTATTTGTAATTTTATTTGTAAACAAAAATTGGATGATATGATTCACCGACCAACTATATAGTTAATAGAATAGATAAATTTATCCTTATTTTTGTTATTTTTGAAAATCTATTGTGTTAGAAATTTGAATTGCAGTCCCTGTTGTATTACTATTACTATAACCTATATATTAAATTACTATAAAAACTCGAATGATCGTATTTGTCATTCGACGTTCAACACAAATATAAAAGATGTTACAATTCAAATTTTCTTAAGATCCGTCTACTAAGAAATTATATAAAATTTAAGTGTTATATCCGTAATTTTACGTTAGAATATATAAAAAAGGAAAAAAAATATAAATTTAAAAGGTTATAACAATAATTTTACATTAAAAAAATTCAAAGAAAATAAAGGGAGGTTATAATTATAGCTGACACTCACTCTTTTATATATAGTATAAGATTATGTTGTGTTTTTTATTGTCCTAGAGTCGTTGTGTTAATTTTCGATAAAACTCCTTTGCGATACCATCATTAGTGGCGGCCCGATATGAAATTGTAAAAAGTAGGAAATATGGCATCCATGTCATGTCAATGAAGAATACGATATTATCATAAAATGGGTCCCACATTTTTTTTAATATATTTGATACATATAATTAAAAAAATTGTGATGATAAACCTTTGAAAAACAGTATGTGCACAATTTGTATAACACCCCATTAAATTTTTTTAAAAGATAAAATTTTATAAATACACCACATATATTATCAAATATGCCCATTCTTTTATTTTTTTTAAAATATAATAAAATCAACATCTTTTAATATCAACCGTTAAATTAATCTAAGAGTTGTCATTAAATGATTCATTTTTTTTTCTTATTTTACATAAAACACAATAAAAAGGAAAATTTAATTGGTAATAATACGTAATGAGAGCTGAGAGAGTTGAAAGCCACATGGTGACCGGAAATACAGAAAAAAAAATGGACCTTTAAGCTTTAGGTAGTGATATATCTTAAAGAAAGAAAAAAAAGCATAATCAAAATTTCGTTTGAACCGTTTTTGTTCTGGCCCAATTTTCTTTTGTTTATTTTAACTTCTAAACTTTTTTAATATGGGTCTTTTACTAATACTCATAATAAATATTTGGACCTTTTATAATATTGTATAAAATAAAAAATGGGACATGAACTAGTACTAAAATCATGTACATACAAACCCTTTAAAAAAGGGATTTGTGGCGGCCAATCCCGAGTCTATGATGTCAATAGAGTTTAAACACTAATTTAGATCGGTTCAACTTCTAACATGACAGTTTAAATGAAAGTTTAGATTTGTGTTCTGATCATGTACTTCTCTTTTATAGTTAATAGTTTTATAAATAAAAACATTTTTTTTATGATGAGACGAAGACTTAAATAAATTTTCATTTTTCAATATGAATGGATTAAGTTTCGATTCAAAAATTAATTTTAACAAATTTCTAGTATTGTTTTTTTTTTTAAGTATGAGCATAGTTATATATCAAATTTCAAGCATAAGCTAGTTCAATTATGGTTTCAAATCATCTATCAACAAAATAATGTTTAAATTTGTGTCTAACGAACCAAATTAAGCAGAACGGCCCTGAGTAAAAATATTTGATTTATTATTATCGGATGTAGGTTTAAAAAAATAACTAACTTTTGTATTCTCTAAACTAAAATTTAATAACAGTCTTGGATTTTTTTTCATGGGCCTTTGGCGGGTGCACCTCTAGCACCAGCTCAGGCCCGCCTTAAAATTAGGCAACGTATATACTATTATTTATATTTATTGTTTGTTTAGTTGAGTTTTCCACTATTCTTCAAACTTTTATTTACATTTTTTAGAGTTGTATGATTGGACTTTTGAGAATATTTATTTTAAATTGAGTAGAAAATAATAGAGTTTGAAACTCTGCTTTACAAAACCTTACTAGAGATGTTTATTGAAATAGACCTTTTCAAAATAAAAATATACCAACCAAATAATTATAATTTAAAAAAAAAAACTCTATTTCTAATAGATTCACTATATATAGATATTTTACTAATAGAGGTTTTTAAAAAATCCAAACAAACAAAATATTAATTAGTTTTTTTTTTCAAACATGCACACATAATCCAATTTAATTAGTTAGATATAAATCATGACACCATTTTTTAAAAAGTGATTTGAATATATTAATTATTGACAGTTTATTTTAATAAAATCCAGGTGGGCAACTTAACTCCAAAAGGTTAAACGTATCAATTCATATATTCTCTTTAAAGCAGCACCTTTAAATTTGATTATGTCGACAAATCAGTCACCTTTTTATGGTTTTGCATGGAGAAACACTTGTGAAATGCACTCATACAAAAACGACATGCAAATCAAAACAATCAATATGAAAAACGATATCGGAGCTTTATGATCTTTTTAATTAATCGTTAATCAACTTCTTGATGGGGTGATCGTGAAGCAAATCATTATACCAAAGTTACTATTTAAAAAAAAAAAAAAAATTGGTGTTAAATCATTATCGGCATAATGATAGCATGCACCACAACAACACAAAGATGACTTTAAATAAAAGGAAAAAATAATAAAGAAAGAAAAGAGGATGCTGATAGACTCTATATTACTGCAATTATACAAGACATGTGCAGTAATAGAATCCGTTCATTAATTATCTAGCATGAATTGACAATACATCAACTCTTACACGATCTATTGTATAAGTTGATGTGAGACTCACAATTGGAAATTATATTCCAAAAGTAAATAATTTAATGACAACAAAATAAAGACGTTGGTCTCGTGATTGATCAGTTTTCAGAAACTAGTATTAACTAAATAGATTGATATTGCTTTACGTATAAAACTTAAGGAGATGTTACAAATCCAAATATCCATATCTATTTTACAGCAAAACCCTACTTTTTAAAAGCAACATTTTAAAGTGTATGTACACCCACTCGTAACTCAAATGGTTGAATATTTGTTCCTCACAGTGTGAGTAATGAGAGTTGCTACTTTTTGGTTTCCACATCATGTTTGTGTTCATAGTGATTAGTTTTGTACTCTTGTCAGGTTTCGACAAACTATTGATCTGATATACACTTGAAACTGAAAGACACCGATCCTGAAAGGGGAGGGCACGTACATGGAGGGTCCCAATTCAATAAGACCGAAGATATGTGGAACGTTAACATGTTTAATTAAAAGTTGGTGTCAAGTGTGTTTAATTGCATGGAACCCAAAAAAAAAAAAAAAAAAAAAAGGCTAAAGGGGTTCACCTTTCAAGCTGTAAGGAGATTTGGATCTCTTTTTAAAGCCGAAAACTTTGGCCTCATGCCTTTAATATGTATATCTTATAACCATTCTCCTGTATTTAAACCAGTAAACAGCATTGTTCAACCTAAAAGGACAATTTTTCTATAAAAATTTCATTGTCGTTTATAATAATGCTACACTATTTAAAAAATTATTTCAAATTATGTCCATTTTCTATCATTATATATCTTATTGTCGCTTACAATAATGCTGTTTTTTTTTTGTAAAAATAAGAACATGAGACTCGTCACTTCTTCTTGAGCTTCATATGTAGATTCTCCAACAACCACATAATTTGGACGGATCTAGATTCTCTCATCACCTTTTCTCACATCACATTACCCTCACGTTTATAATCTATTGATACATGTCTAATATAACAAATCAATTGTTTGGATTATTTATATTAATGTTTAAGTTTTACATAACTAAAAGATAGAATTAATCCAGATAATTGATTTAAGTGAAGACAACATGAGTGATGAGATTATCCAAATTCAAATTGGACAATATAATAATACTCTGCCGTTTATAATGGGTATCCCTAGTAAGATTATTTTTCCTACCCCATTATGTCCGTTTGGAAAACGATCTTGATGACATCTCCTTCACTAGTTACTACATTTTTAACTCACACTCATGTAATTGTTCTAATATCACTAAGCAACATTGCCAGAGAGTTGAAGGCCAAAATCTTGTACGAAAAAACATTAAATCATGGCAGAATTTCATATAAGTTCTATTTTTTTTGGGTGATTTGTTACTTTTATAAATGTCTCTTTATATTCATCATTTTAATCCTTATTTGTTGCAAAACTCATCGCATTACTCCATTTGATAAAATATTTGAAAACCAACTAAACCTATAAAAATACACTTTTATCCTTATTATTATTCAATTTAACTAAAATGATTATCATAGCTTTAAATTAAAAAATGAAAGAAAAAAATTTATCGATAATAAAATCTTAAATAAATAGATTACAAAAAAAAATATTAAATCAATAATAAAAAAATCAATTTTTTTTTTCTTATTTTGTAATTTTTTTCATAATAGATTTTTATTTAGCTAAAATGATTATCTTAGCTTGAAATGATTATTTTTCTTAAATAAAAATCAATTATGAAAAAAAAAACAATATAAGAAAAATTAATGGAGTTTCTTTTATTATTTATTTAATTTTTTTATTGAGAATTTTATTGTTTTTCATTTTAATTTTAATTTAAGATAATTATTTTTAGATAAATAAAAATCGATTATGAATAAAATATAAAATAAGAAAAATTTAATGGATTTTTTTATTATTTATTTAAGAATTTTGTTGTAATCTATTTATGTAAGATTTTATTATTGAGAATTTTATTGTTTTTCATTTTAATTTAAAACTAAAATAATTATTTTAGCTAAATTGAATAGTAATGAGGGTAAAAATGTACTTTTATAGGTTTAAAAATAGTTGACTTGTAAATATTTGGTCAAACAAACTAAAGTTATGAGTTTTGAAAAAAAAAAAACAAGGACTAAAGTGATGAATATGGAAAAATATTTATAAAGGTGACAAATCGCCAAAAAATGGGACTTATATGAAATTTTACCTTGAATCATTAGTCATCTATAAGAGCATTTCAAATGCTATTATGTATTTGGAGAAAATGAAGTGCCATATAGGATAGATACCAAAGAAGTTAGAAAAACTCTCTTCAATACAATGAGTTCATTTTTACTCACCCTCTTTAGTGGGGGTGAGCATTACCCTCCTTCCCATTTGATGTCATGTGTACAAAAATTAACCCATGGTTAACAAATTAGAATATACCAAATTTACCCTTTATTTCTTTAAAAAAGAAAAATGAAAAAACAAAGCACCCAAATAGAAATTGACACCAGAATAACACCCACACCATAAATACTAGAAATTAGTACAAAAAATCAACACCCTTCAACTAGAAATCAGCATCCACAACCATCAACAAGAAACAATATTGAAAAACATTATCTTTTCCAAAAAAAAAAAAAACTGACATTAAAACAACAAAAAATCACCCTTTAAAAAAATTGGAACAGATGGATACCATTAATGGTGATCTGAGGTGGAGGCAAGATTTTTTTGAGAGTGTTCTTCTGAGGTGGAGGCAAGATTTTTTTGAGAGTGTTCTTCGTTACGTTTTCTCTTTTCTCATCAGAGATTGTTCGTCGTTTCTCATTTTCTCATCTTCCTTTTCTTTCACATCCTAGTCTCATAAAATCCAACCTATAATCTCTGGATCAAACATACTTAAGAATATCAGACCATTTATTTAAAAAAAAAAAACACATTAGACCATTATTCTTGAAAGAACAACACAAACAACTAGAGGCAGAGATATTCATGGAAGATCAACATTCAACACAATGAAGAACGAATATTATTATTTAGAAAGCTAAATTTTAAACAAATTTTAAAAAATAAAATAAAAAGTAAAACTTGAGGAGAGAGATCTAGAAGTTTCCAGATCTCTCCACTTGATGCTCCATCCAATCATTCTCATGTGGATATCGTTTGCACCTGTGCATCACCATAAACTCCCGTATCATCTATTCAACACCCACGCCATCATCTGTAGAAATCATTACCCACACCACCATCAACAACCCAACCTAAAATCAAATCCTTACCAAAAGCCACCCAAACCCAACCTCTAGTCGTCGAAGAGATCGACGCCACTGAAGATTAGGGCTGGCAATTCAGGTTCATGGGTCGGGTTGACCTCAACCCGACACGACCCAAATAGTATTAACCTTATCCCAACACGACCAGTTTAACTAAACGGGTTATACGGGTTGACCCGTAACACGTTTAGTAATCTTATCGGGTCATGATGAGTCGGGTTTGACCCGTTTAACCCGAACCCGTTTGCCTAACATTTTTTAGAAAAATCATATTAAATTTATAATTTTCCAACCTACCACAAATCCATCAAACCTAATAGAGTAATAGTTTTTAATAATCCAATCCAATCCAATCCAATTTAATACCATCAAACAATGCAACAAATATATTATTAAATACAGTCATCCCGAAAAGTAAAAACAGTCATCTATAATCCAAACAAAATTAGTGATTATTGGTGAAACTGTGAAACCTAAAGAATGGTTACCAAAATGATGGTTATATAGTATGTAAAAAATCATTTGTAACCCCTATAATAGTGATAATTATAAATATATCTATATGACTAAACGGGTCACCCGCGAACCCGTTTAACCAAACTCTACATGACCCATATAATAATCGGGTTACACGGATCGATCCGATTATGACCCGAACCCATTAAGAAACCAACCCAACCCAACCCAACCCGTTTATTGACCTCGGGTTCGTGTCGGGTTGGCAGGTTACAGGTCAATTTTACCTGCTCTACTGGAGATAGGTGACAGTCGAAGACGATCGCCCCTGAAAGAGATCGTCGCAGTTGGCATCGTTAGAGAAGATTGCCAGAGAGAAAACGATGAGATTTTTTTTAAATTTACATATTTACCCTTATTCATTCAATAGAATTTCTCACTGATGGTGGATTTGTTAACCTTGGTTAACTTTTGGGCGTCATGAAATGGGAATGGGGTAATGCACACCCTCAGTCAAAGGGGGTTAGCAAAAATAAACTATAATGTAATTATTTAAGTTAAATATGAAGATGATGTGGTAAAAAAAAAATTAGAGCATATGAAATTGAGTTTCTAATTCTAGAAACTCTTATAGAAATGTTGATTAGGATTTATAACTCTTTCCACCAATAATATTAAAACTCATTTAATTGTAAAATAAAAAAGAAGAGAGAATGTAATAACTGTTTTATTATAATCGGTCATAAAAAAACTATATATTTGACTTTAGATAATTGTATCGGAGATGTAAATATGTATTTCTCTAAAAAAAAATAAAAAATGGACCAATAGTGAATATAAATATTGATGTGACACTATTTAGAAACTAAAAAATGAATATTTACGTTGAAAATGATCAAAATATAATCTTTCAAACTCAACCAACTCGATTTGATTATTAAAAACAACAATTTTACAATGTTCAAGAGTTGCTCATAGATATTTTTGGACGGAGGGCTTAGGGTTTAGTCCCTTCTTAATCACAATAGTTACATAGGCTAGCTTCGGATGAGACACACCATTTTACAATTCATGCAAAACTAGTATGCACATTTTTTGTTTCACTTACGATTATTAATTTCACAGAATTACTGTGCTACTAGCAAGCCGGGGAATGGCACGACATGCCAGTGGTTTTGATATCTCAAGAGAGAGCCTCAATGTCTCAGAAAGATCCACTGGTTGCGCCGGCAGCCACCTATATTGGTGGAGAAGCCGCGCGAACCACAAGTGCACGGTGGCTAACCCTAGTGCCTTCCCAGGACAGGCACGACGGCCCGATCCGAACGGAGCGAGTCTTAAATCTGAGCCCATTATGGACACGTCATCTTCCATGAATCGTTCTGGCTTGAAAGCCCATGGGTCCTTCCAGATGGCTGGGTCATGGGTTATGGCCCACATGTTGACCATAGCGGTGGTGCCAGCTGGCACGAAGATCTTGTCCACATAGACATCGTGAATGGCAAGGCGGGCCCACGAGAGCAGTGGGCCCGGAGGATGCAATCGCAGAACTTCTTTGACAATAGCTTGGAGGTAAGGGAGATTTGGGATGTCAAAATCCTGCACGTGCCTGTGTTGGCCGACGCACGTATCAATCTCTAGTTGGAGTTTTGTTTGGATGTCTTGATGCAATACAATTCTCGCCATGATCCATTCAAGCAGTATCGCCACAGTGTCTGTTCCTCGAAATATCATTTCCTATATTTTGTCACAACAAAACAAAACAGTCATTTTCAATAATTGAAAATGTAATACAAGTGCAATAAATTATTGTATAATATAAATCGAACTAATTAATTAAATTTAATATATTTAAAAGAAATAGTAATTTTTATTATAAATTAGTCCAGAACAGTAAATATACAGGTTCAAGATTTGGAGGAAAAGTTTATAGTGGTAAATCAAGCCAAGCCTTTTGATTTTTTTTAAAAACATTTGGTCAACGTTTGTCAATATTCTTGAAGTCTTTTGAGTCATTTTGTCAAAGGAAATTGAAGGTTGAGTCAACGAATAGAGGTAGGTGTGAAGTCTTTGTTAGATCATGAAAACCAGAGAAAATGTCTTTGATATGGTGGACGTATCTGTCAAACAAACCGACATGAAAAGAAATGTTAGGCAAATAACTAGGAAAAAGAATTGATAGTAAAAAGAAGAAAGAGAGAAAGATTGATCATGTCCACCAACTTTTCACCATCAACATCACATTACAAACAAAAAAAACTTGTAAAGTCATAGGTTTCGTATACTACTATTTTTTTATTTCAATAGGGATTTAAGATAATATTTGTTATTTCTGTTTGCATGAGTAGTGAAAAGGGTTTCCACCCTGACTTGATCCATAATCCTATCATAATATACCGAAAGATTATAAATTTTACCAGCATGTGGTATACTAAAAACGGTAGATGTAATTTTCTGAAAAGTAAACTCACCAACGTACCATTAATTGTTACATTTAAAGATATAATAGCTAAAAAATTCCTCCAAACATGAAGTATCGATCACTATATATATTTGCAACCCTTCTTTCTTATCCAAAAATAATAATACCTAACATAAGGTTAGATGGTTTTATATACAAATTATTTGGTGCAAATATCCGAACTTTAGAATACATAGAAAAATTTATATGTTCGTATAAAGTATGAGTATCGTATATATTAGAGAGAGAGAGAGAGTCCTTACCCATAGAATGGCAACCATGTCTGAGTCTGTCAACTGATCTTCTTTAGGCAAAGAAAGCAAAGCACTAAGAAAGTCATTTCCACCACTACAAAATTCTGCATGATCACTTGTTTTCTTCTTCCTTTCTTGAACAATATTCCCCACAACAAATCTAACCCTACTAGCCAATTTGTGACACCTTCTCTTCACTCCATAAAAGTCCAAATAAAACCCTAAATTTGGAAAATGATCCTCCCAGTTAAATCTTGAAATCAAATCATACCCTTCTTTCACCATATCACTCAACTCCTCTTGTTGTACCAAATTACACACAGAGCTCCCAAAAACACTCTCCAAAATATTACTTAAAGACCCCTCTTGTAGTATCCCTCTAATCTCCACAGCTCCTTTATTTTCCATCTCTTGACTCACTTTGACCGACATTTCATCGGCCAAACGGCATCGTATCGTCTCAAGACCTGAGATTCTCCTGGGGGAGAACATGTGGTTTGCTGCGATTCTACGGAGGTGGCGCCAGTATTTCCCGGAAGGAGCAAACCCAATAGCGCGCTCGAACATCAGCAGACGAGCTGATTGTTTGATCGGACGGTCAGAGAACGAGGACCCCGAGAGGATCTCCCGGGCAGTGTCTGGATGGCTGCTGATGACGACACGTGTCGTGCCTACACTGAATGCCATGAGCCTGGTTGCACCCAATGAAGAAGCCATGGAAGCCAGTTTACGATGAGCCAAGGACCCCATATGAGGCAAGGTCCCTAGCAAAGGCCAACCAACTGGACCTCGGAGGACTGAATTGTAATTTTCTGAGAGGTAATTTTTCCATGCAAACCCTCCCGGGACTAACCAGCAATTTAGTAAAAAAGGTAAAAGAGATAAAAACGAGAGTGAAATGAGAGTGATCAGTTTCAAAGACAAACATGAAGCGAGAGACGAGAAACAGACACAGGTCACTAAAAGCAAAAGCTTATGATAATACTGCATCGTTTTGAGATTTTTTTTTTGAAAGAGAGAATTATAAAAGCTAAAGAGAAATATGGACGTTTGTCGTGAGAAGAGAGCATGGGTGATGAATTGTATATATAGTACGTGGAAAGTGATTAACCATGGTTAACAACTTGGGTTACTTTGCTAACTATGATTGATTAGTGTTTTGTTCAATAGCTTTAGAGAATCATGAAATTGTAGAGTGTATATAAAAGGTTGTAATGGAGCTTTTCATGGAGTTAATGGGTGTACAAATGTACAATGATAAATTGATAATTTAATTATGTTGTTAGATAGAGAAACTGATTAATTATTGGCATGCTGGAAAATCATTATTGTTCTATATCTCTCACAAACTGGAATCACACGTCTGCAATTTTGGATTCCCATTTCGTATATATGAGAGGTTTTCTATACTAATCAAATCTTGATTAAACAATTGTTGTACTCAGGGCCGGTCCTAAGATTTCAATGGCCTAAGACGAACTATAAAATTGAGGCCCTGAACCCGACTTTCTATATATGTTAAAATTCAAAATATTTTTTCTTATTGGTTAGTTAGGTTACTGACTTCCAGATTCTATAATGTATAATATATACAAAATTTTAATAAAACTAAAACAGAAAAACAAAAAGAGGTTTTTCTGATTAAAATAAGGAGGTGGAAAAGAGATGTTAAATTACCTTCTAAAACAATTACGGTTGGTTTCAATAAAAAAACTTCCAAATTCCAATTTAAGAATTGAAAAACAATTACTTTCCCAGTATTTCCCAGTTTCGCAAGAACAGAGTTGTCAAGTGCCAAAGAACTCTAAAAAGATTTCGAATGTATGACTCTGATATAGTGAATTGTAATTTATAATATGATAATGATTTTGTTTCTTTAATGATACTTTTTTTAACAAAAAAGCATATAGGTTATATATAGATATTTCATTGGTGGGTCTTTTAAGTGATAAGTGATATTTAAGCTGTTTTTTTTAAATAAAAAAAAAACTCTACTCAGACCTAAAAATAGAAATATATAGTAAGAAAGAATTCTGAAAAAGTTTCGAATGTATGATTATGACATAGTGAATTGCAATTTGTATTTTTATAATGATTTTATTTATTTAAATTACCTTTTTTTTAACAAAAAAAACGTATAAAGTGTATATAAATACTTATTTAGTGGGTTTTTTAAGTGATAAGTGATATCCTGTTTGTTTAGAACCCTCTAGAAAACGGGGCTTAGGCGGCCACCTCTTGGGCCTATGACCAGGGCAGCCTTGGTTGTAGTATAAAGTTACTTGGATTTTTTTCATTTGGATTACAAGATATACAATCATTAAACAAATTAATACGTATATATAATACAAATCAACCCGTAACTTGAAAATTAATTCCCTACATAAGTTGATAAATATGCATCGTGGGAATTGACCAATCGGCCCAATATTGTATGTATTCCTATCTTGTCAAATGGTTTTAAATTTTTATTTTTTAAAAAATAAATCCATCAGCTCGGGAACGATTTTTTTTTTCGCCATGTTGAACTAGTGGGAAAATTAAGCAGAAATAAGTCAATAACAGATACATGCCTTGCCTAGAGTACTATATTGACATTATTATTGAATTGAAGATGTTATTATTTACAATGTATGTACACCATATTGATACATATATATCGACAGTACAGAAACTTTAAACTGCTCTGCCATGCAACTCATGATACATGCATTTCATTCCGCGTCCCACACCCAACTAAGATCAATTCCACAAGGTTTTAGAATTTTAGAGAAATTTCCATTTATGTTTCGATATTCGACATACCTTTTTTCTCCAAATCAGTTTCTCAACTATTAATCGTATTAAAAAAAAACAACAAAATTAAGGGCGTGTTTATTTATCAGAAATTGATGTAATCGTAACCAAGTTCCATTGAAAAGAAATGAAGGAGAATCAGAATCAAGTTACTAAATATCATACTAATGTCTAATAACAATTGAAAAATCGGAAACGGAATCAAATTTATTCAATTTCTAGTGTTTATTTAAACTAAAGAATCTGAATGATACATAGTTGATTACAAAAATACCATATATAACATGTTGAAATATTATTTTTATTATGATTTTTTTTTTATATATTGCCCATAACATGCTATAACTATAATAATTAACAGCTTTATATTGCAAAATTTGAACTAATTAGTCAATAATAATTAAAAATTGAGAAGTAGTTCAGATTTGAAAACATAATTATTTTGATGTTGAATTAATTTCTCAACTTACACAACCATTAGTTCACATACCAATTGAATCATTATTAATTGTATAAAAGAAAACAAACAAACAAACAAAATAAATAAAGTGATGCTGTATCAACATCATTCATCAGCACCATTTCATTTTTTTTTATTCGGGTATAATTAATATATATATATATATATATATATGGTCCGTTTCCTATCGGTGCACACTGATAGAATTATATAAGGACATTGAATGTGGGTTACTCATTTATAAAAGAGCTTTAACAAATACATATATGTCAAGTCAAAGTATGTAAAATGAGTGACTCACATTCAATGTCCTTATATAATTCCATCGGTGCACACTTATGTGAACATTTCCGTATATATATATATATATATATATTATTGTCAGTTCGAACTGATATATCAGTTCGTTGCATGTGAGACATTTGATTTAAATGTTTTGACTTGACTATATACAAACTTGTCAATGTATCTTTTAAATCAAATGACTCGTATGTAAGAAACTAATATATCTTATATTAATTGAAACTGACAATAATCCTATATATATATATATATGCTATGATTTCATACCAGATTTGATATATTTATAAATAAAGATTCGGTGGAACCGGTCAATAATAATCATCAACATGATTTTATGTATATTTATGAAATCTACAATTAAAAGAAAAAAATTAATACCCGTAGCAAGACTTAGAAAACATGACGGATAGAAGAGAATGACAAAGAACCTTAGAAGAGAGAGATAAAGTGGAAAGACAATTTTTTTTTAAAAAAAAAATATTGTAAATGAGGATATTTTAGTAAAAATATATGGTTTTTTTTTCAATCCGGAAATAGAACTTGATTCCTAAGGTGAGTGAGATGAATCAAATTCTTTTTCCATCGGTAACTTAATTACCGATTTGAGAGTGATGTCCACGGAATTTGATCCCATAAAAAATTAGTAAACACCGGACTCCTCCGATCAGTAAATTAATTCTTTTTCCTGATTATTATTACTAATTAGTAAACATGCAATAAGGGTATTGTTAGCATTTTTCATTTAATTCACTGTTTTTCTGAAATTGACCATATATCAGACAGGCCGACAATATCAAAATCATGTTATGGTGAAATAGGAAAATATATGGTGGGTGAATGTTAAAACAAAATGTTTCGATGGACGATTGGGGGAATTTAATTTGGAAACCATGTGGAGATCCACCAGTACTTGTTGATAGATCTTGCAGATCTGATCTGTCTTCATCTTCTTCTTTTTTTCAAGACAACCTTTATCTCGAAAGAGTTTGTTATTTTTATACATCGAATCTGCCAAGTGTTTTAGAATAGCTAAAAGAGAGAATACACTAGTTTTATTATTGTTGTTATTTTTGTATCTCAAATCTGACTAGTGTTTACAAAATCTAAAAGAATGGGTTCCCTAGTTCAATAATTGTAAACCATTTTTGTTTCCCTTACCAATAATAATAGGATAAAAGTAGAAGTTTTGCTATTTACATGTCATTCCTGTATTGGTATAAGTACATATAATCGATATATATTAAAAATGGACTTAAATCAGCCAACCAAAAATTGTGTTTCAATTTATATCTGATCAATCAAATTGGGTTATGTGTTTACATTTTTTTTTTTCAAATTCTTCCATAGATACATATATCAAATTGGTTGGTTATACACAAATTGAGATACAATTTCTGAATAGCTGATTTAAATCTTAACCTCTGAGTCTCTGACAACTAAAAATTCACTAAAAAGAGAAAATATTTATTACAAATATATATTTATTATCTTGACTAAAATAATAGATTTATGTCATGTAAGCATTATGTAACAAATTTAAAATTAAAATTATGTGTCATGCTACAATATAATCTTCATACTCATATATGTTATAGCTTTGGATCATCTCCAATCTACTGCACCAAACCTTTGTCTAAAAATAATATTCTCAAAACATTCATTTTTTTTTCCAACAATTAACATTTCACCCCGAAATTAACGTCATATTACGATAAGTTAAGAAGTTAAGAAATTAGTAAGATTACAAATTAAGATTTTTTTTATGATAAAAAATATCAATTCTGTTTCACTATGTCCTTAAAAAATATAAAAAGATTAAAAATAATTAAAAAATTGTTTTTGGAGGAAGATCTGTGTTACATGATCTCATCATCAATCTTATAGATGCAAGTGTGGGGATTGGGGATGAATATAGCCCCCCCATCCCCATCCCTATCCCCATCCCCACTTCCTAGACTCTTTTCCCATTTCTCCATTTAGGGAAAATGGGGATGGGGGATGGGGGGAGGTATCCCCATCCCCAACCCCAGTTCCTTATTTTTCCTTATTTTTTGTTTTATCTGTTTCTCCCGATTCCCCATTTAATTAAAAATTACAAACTAAACTAAAAAAACAAACGTTCCATTACAAATACAAAATAAATTCTATTGATGCATTACAAATACAAATATACATTATAAAGAAAAATAAAAATATAATTATATTATATATGTTTGGGAGAAATAGAGAAATGGGGATGGGGGACCTTCCCCTCATCCTTATCCCCATTTTAATATAATTATAGAGTGGGGAAATCCCCCCATCCCCATCCCCATTTCAAATTGGGAATGATTTTCATCCCTCCATTTTCCCATTTTTTTCCAAAAAAAATCCCTATATGGGGATGGGGACACGAGGAATTGGGGTCCGGGGGAAAATGTACATCTCTAATCATCATCAAGATCAGGTGATGATGAAATAATTTTCTTAAAAGGAAAAAAAAATGATTGATTTTTTTTATAGAAAAAACATAAAAAACAAAAATATTGTCTTGGGAGATCTAGGTTCTTCTCACTTCTTCCATTATCAACATCCAGTCATCCACTAAAAAAAAATATCCATTATCAACTGGTGTCTTTCAAGTCTGGTGCCTCCAAAAGAACAAGTCACAGAATTTGTAAATTTTTCAACAAAAATAAAAACCGAGGGATTAAAAAAATATAATAAAGGAACAAGCAGCAGCAAAGTAGCGTAGAGGAGAGAGGTGCGCTAGACCTGGCGCATAAAACTTAGATGCTGCAATCTGATGCAAGAAATGGTGATGGGTTGAGAGAAATTTTACAACAAAATGGAGTTTGACATTAAGATTGGAAATACCCTTATAGGTAACTAAATTTCTAGTTTTGGAATAGCTAATTAGTTATAAGGTTGGTTATTAGTTTTGGATTCTAATTTAAGGGTCTAGAGAAATAAAAAATCACACGCATGCCAAAAAAAAAAAAAAACAGAGACCGTTTTCATAACTTAAAGGTACACAAATATCTAAAGTTTGAACAATAAAAAAAAAAACTAAATAAAATTGATTATTTTCATGTGTGTGAGAACATGCATGCCTTAAAAGTAAATCACACCTTGCAGTCTTGCACTCATCAAAACAATAATCATATATTACTTTCACTCTGGAGGTGACACGTTAACTGTTGTGTCAAAACCAATTCATTTCCGTGTATCTCCCAAGATCTCTTTGATATTAAAAGGGAAAATGACAGGGAAAGGAACAACCATTCCTATTAATGAATATCAGTAAAAAAAAAAAGAGATATTATCCTTTAAATCATATTTTTAAACGAATTTGCTTTTTAAATAAATTTTTCTCTAATATTAAAAGGGAAAATAACTTTACTTAAAAAAAAACAGGGAAAGTAACAACCATTTTTATTCAATATTAATGACTATCGGTCGTCACTTACATGACTCCAACCCACTGATGCAGTAAATGAGGAAGTTTCTCGTTCTTTTTTTTAAATATTACAATAATTCAAGATTTAAGGGAGAGATTCAAACCTATATATAATATCTTAGTGTAGGAAAGAATATTTAAAATTGTTCATAATGATTTTAAAATTTCATTGAAAACATCTAAAGCCTTAGTTTACAAAGAAGGTTTCTAAGCTATAAACTACAACAACTATTTCAAGGTGATTAGAGAAGTGATCTTATCTTCTATATTTTTGGCAAAAAAGCTGATGAGATTTCTGGAGTCCAAAGATTCTACCAAGGATATTAGAGTAGTTATCTTATCTTCTATATTTTTGCCAAAAAAAACTAATGACATTTCTAGTTTCCAGAGATTCTACTATGGAGATTAGAGAAGTTATATTATCTTCTATATTTTTGCCAAAATTGCTAATGAGAATTCTAATGTCCAAAGATTCTACTGAAAATATTAAGAATAGCACGTTCGAGTAAAAGAGTCCATCATTAATTCACTTTGTAGACAGACCCTCTTCACTAGAAAATCTTTATTGTACCGGGTGTAATGTCAGGTGGTACAATGAGTTATCGAAGATAAGATATATGATTGTCTTAACTCTTAAATGTCACATGTGTACCATATATGATTTTCTTACTATATATTTTATTTTCGGTAGTCAAATGCACCAGAGATTTTCTATCTCCACGTACCCTACCAGCTCCCGATCACAAATCAACATTCTTGAATCTGCAAACAACCTACATTCTCCCTCCCTTCATTAACAATATCAAAATTTCAATAACTCAATCAACTTATCATATAATATTGAAGATTCATTGCAAAACAAAGACAAACGCGTGTACCCGTAGAAATCTCACTAAAGCTTCACTTATTGTAGTATTATAAAGAGATTACTTTCCGGAAAGCATGCCTAAATTGAATATAAAAAAACACACCACCGCTAAGTCCTATATAACTGGAACATACTACTTACTATTGGAAAAAGGACCACAAATAAAAAATAAATATATAAATGGTTAATGCAGAAGCCATTAACAGAGCGTCTGAGTGACGGGAAGGGCCAATGGAAGAGCGGGAATTCGAACGAAATTGAAAAAAGTGAGACATCTTTACTGCAGAAGAATAAACTCTTCTAGGCGAATCCATCCGTTGGAAGAAAACCACAAAAGATAAACAAAGTGGAATGCTTTGTTAGCTTTTGTTTCTTTAAAATTATCATAGTACTACTTCCCAGTATCAACACATCTAGTCCCTCTCTCTCTCTCTCTCTATATATATATATATATATATAAAACACTGTATTCTCATTATTTATTTTTTCTTTGTCCCGGGGTGAGATTTCTTTCCACTAATAGAAAAGCATCCACCACAAATCTGCCAGCTTATCCACCACTTCGTGCCAATAGAAGAAAGTGGTGGACCTGATGTAGCAGAATTATCCGCAGAATTGTCCTGATACTGATGGAGAAAGAGAGTCTTAATAATTATGGAGAAACTCTTCGATGTATTGCTACGTGTTGCACCTGATCACCGGATATTGAATATGTGACATAAAAATCTGATACGGCACACAAGTAGTAACCACATGTCCAATCTTCAGCGGTCGCGTGCAACACTCAGCAATGCACCCGTTGGTTGCACTGAAGATTTTCTCCTTTTCTCACAATTATGAGATGCAAGATGCTTATGTGTATATCATCTCAATAATAAAAAGAGACTACTTTCAAATATGGTCCTCCTCCTTCCCTTATAAAAAAAAAAAAACCGTCCCTGTACTCCTTATTCTGTAATTTGTCAAAGCCTAATGAAGGTAAAAAGTGTTCGAAACGGTTTCTGTGCACTCTCTAAGCAAAAAATATCAAAACTGGTTAGGATGATTGCCAATTTGCAGAACTGAATCATAGGAACCACAACATTAACAACTGGATAATGGTAAGCAAATTCAAAACAGTAGAGGGTCTGAGTGACTAATCTAAAAGTTTCAAGATCCAGTGAACCTAGACTGCTTCTGGAACCAAGGAGAAATGCTGAAGCAAAGTGTAAGCAAGATATGTATGGACCACCAAGGAATCAAATAAAGAATAAGCCAAACAAATCATATCTTTGATTGCTATTATAGTAATCAAATATTAAATGTATGAAAAAAACACGCATAATTATAAAAGAAGAAAGAATTAATGCTACCTTAAAGGAATGGATACCGCCAGAACAGAAACCTGAGAAAAGGCATGGACAGCATAAAAGCTTTACTTTAACTAGATGGGCAATGCTTTATTTCCAAAAGAGTTTTGCACTTTGTAACAAATATTCTGAGACATTAGATACGCTCTAGTAAATCTCTCCTAGGAGGACTAGGAAGAATAATCATGTTTGCTAGAAAAGATTTTCAGGTGGTCAACAAGATTTCTTAACCAAGAGAATTGAGCATCATGCTCAGTTTCATACGATATTATCATCACGCACTCAAGTTCAAATCAATTAATATACACCTAAAATTCACAACCATTTTCACAAAACATGCACTTTATTTCCTTTTTACATGTTAATGAATAATCTAACCAAGGACATATTGAATGCAAATGCAAGAGAAATTCATCATTAATGATTTTGCAACATAATATCAGGCTCAAACTCTCCCTAACAAGATTTTGATAAGTTCAGACAAATAGAAAAGGTAACCAATCCAGCACAGCATATCTGGTATTCAGATTCACAGGTCCTACCATCACACTTCCAAATAAATCAAAAAAGTACATTTAACACCACTACGTAAAAGCACATAAACCCTGAATATGTGTGAAAAAATTCCACTTATAAAGAAGCAACGAGAAACATAATATCAGCAAATCAAATCACAGTTCACAGGGACCCAATATATCCATACCCAGACCCATGTAATTAAAAAGACAAATATATATGTAATGCATTTCATAATATGTATGAAATTCAAATAATATAAAATAAATGAGATGCACGGCATGTGAGCTTTATATTCTCTAAATTTAGTGGCCAGTGAGCTTTATATATTAACTCACAATTATCTTCAACCCCTATTCATATCCGTATTTTATTACACTCAACCATATCGTTCCAAAAATAAAAGAATGTATGGGGATCATTGAAAACAGGAGGAAAAAGCCTAGGGAAGATGCAAAATGGCACAACAAAAGGAAGCCGGATAGCAATGGAACTACGGGCTATAATGTGGATTAGAGAGTTTTATGAGGCAATATTTGTTGTTACGTAATGGTCAATGCACAAATACAGTTCTCAAATCCAAATAATTATGGAGCAGTATGGGAGCAAGAACCTATGTTTTTGAATGTTACTTTCTTGCATTCCAAGAAAGAAAAAAGGTTAGGTACTAGTGTTCAGACAACTACAATACTTCAGCCATTAAAGGAAACTGCAATGCATCCCCTATCAAGAGATTAAAAGCCAGGCCATAGCTGCATAATAACTATGAATCAAAGACGAGAGTCTTGGTTCCTGATAATTTAGAGGTAGACCTTTTCAATAAAATATCAAAAAGATGAAGACATCCATTAAATGGAGAAATAAGCACACAGATGAACAAGAGACGCAGGAACTTTGGAAGCTCAAATCTAGAGCATCTTTAGGTAAAACTTCCTAATTGCAGTCCACATTGAATAATATTTCATAGTTTTAAATTTGCATATGTAGTTTTATGAAAATTGAAAAAAAAAAAATTATAAGAAAATTAAGATTCAGCCGTAAGAGAAAGAAAACAAATTTGTATATTATTTTGTCATTACTCATTATGTGAACATATTCCAAGCTTTTGAATAAGAGTTACAGAAATTGTACCACCATAGACTGGCATGAATTCACTTGCCTATCTTGATAATTGTAGCTCAAATCTAGAGCATAATTAGGTAAAACTTCCTAATTGCAGTTTACATTAATAACATATCATAGTTTAAAATTTCCATATGTAATTTTATGAAAATTGAAAAGAACCAAAATATAAGAAAATTAAGATTCAGCGTCAAAAGAAAGAAAACAAATTTCATATATTATCATGTGAACATATTCCTCGCTTTTGAAATAAGCAGTAACAGAAATTGTAGCAACATAGACTGGCAAAAATTCACTTGCCTATCTTGATAATTGGAGATTAAATTTAAGGTCTTGGATAGTGTTCTTTTTTTCCCTCTGCATCCCATATCAAGCATCTGTAATTCTTATTACAGACTTATATCCTCACATGTAGAACCATAGACTGGCACGAAAGTCACTTGCATATCTTAATACATGAGAGATTAAATTAAGTTAGCTTTTGGATAGTTATTTTTTTTTTCCATCCACATCACATATCATGCATATTCATTCTTATTACAAATTTAATGTTCTCGCGTCTAGGAAAAATGACATTAACTGAAAAAGAGAAAGAGCAATGTCATGTTAAGAAATAATGCATAGCAACCAACGGACCAACCTCCTTCCATTGAAACCAAAGAGTTTTGATCCATTTACATCCAGTAATATCAGTTTGGCCATAAAAGAAACCCTTCTCCCTCATAAATGATTCAAGAAAAGCTTAACAAATTGACTACAAAATACACATACAGATCACTAATAAAGCCTAAAATTAGTGGATACTATTTTAAATAAAATAAATAATTAAAAGATGGGTCAAATCAACATGCGGTAGCATACCACATGCAGTTGTCAATAAACCATATCTCATCCTTGGCAATAATTTGAATCTCCCAGAAGACTCCAGTACATTTACCTCAAAGACAGAACAAACATAAAGATTATCTTGCAGGAGGTTGAGGCATGTGGGACTTTGCCATTCCCACCCATGCAATGATTCCAACAGCAAGGATTATCCATCCACATATGTCATACTTGAGATCACTGTTCTTCTTCTTGGAACTCTGAAATAAAACAAGCAATTTAGAAGAATGGTCCTATGGACCCAAAAAAAAACTAATGAAGTAATATTTCAAAACTAACAAAGTTATTTAAAAGTAGCAGTGCATATTATTAGCTATTACAGACATCCTCTCATGTGGTCAGTAGTAGGATAGGATAATGATAAAATCCATAACCATATTTTCCTTTGCAGCTTTGCCCATCATAGCACCGAGATTTCCAAAACACAAGTGACATAGTTTGACCTTTCTTCTAGTCATGAATAAGAAGAATCATCATGAATCATTTCAGAAAATTAGAATTAGATATAATCTAGATCTATTGTCAGCTATGAGTTGAAATCTAAAAGAAATTGTCTGCTACCTTGAAACTTTTTTGTTCATTCCATCTGATATAGTTAAAAGGATTGGGTAAATAAGAGGTGTGATTTTTGAGTCATCAACAATCTACCTGTTGATGAGCATAACCACCATTACATCTAGCTATTGTATCAATGATAGGCAATCGATGCTCAATTCGTATGTGCATTCAGTTATTGTGAAGTAATATCAAATAAGGATAGATCCCAAGTCCTCTCATGGCAAAAGGAATGACGGATGCAATCAGAGAAAATGAATGAAATTTTAAACATAGAAGGGAAAAAAAAATTACACATTGGAACATAATGTCTAAAAAATCACGAAGATTACAAGTCACAACAAATCATCAGCAGATTATTCCTAAAAGGAATCACAAGGACGTGTTTCATTTAAGTAACCATGTATGTGAATCCCAATTTGTCCTTAAAAATGCAAAAAAAAAAAAAAAAAAAAAAAAAGTCCAACTCAGGTTGCAGTATGGATATGGAAATAATCTAGAAATCACACCTGCGCATTAGAAGAGGCAGACGATCCTCCACCCATAGCCTGCTGAGTCATTCCATGCTTATGTATTTCCATGTGCAATTCTGGAGCCTAGAAAGATATGATTTTTGATTACTTCAGTACAGCAAACGGCTAATTTCAGCAGTTATCCAAATTGGTCAACACTCGATTGGAGTCTGTGTGGAGGGGGGGAATGGTGGATCCTTACCACATTTACCCATGTCCAGTCAGTTTATACTATACAAGATTAAATTTACATCATATATATTCTAGTGAGAAGACCTAAAAGCTTTACAGCCACAAACTATCACTGTTCCGAAGTTTACTCACAAACCCGAACCTATGCTAGAAAAAATGTCACGATATCCCTTCAGACCTCTAGAGTTCATGGCATGCTGAAACAAACAAGCTCCCAACCTTGAGAAATTGACACATTAATTGAAGAAACTTAAAACAATAGAACCTAAACAATGAAACATTCACCGAGCTTCAAATTTAACTAGCCAATTAATTACTATGTGAACTCTACGGCATAAATAGATGACATAGCCACATAAGATGTCCACGCTAGAGTGTATATAAAAACCAGAACTTACGAAATATACAAACAAGGATTAGTAAGAATACCATACCTTCGCACTGATTTCTAGAGACCTAAGATAGATCTCATTTTCTGGTTCCTACAACAAAAATTTCTCTATTATTTAACTTCCGCAGATTCTATAACTTAAAATTTTCAAGCCATATGATAAGAGATTTACCACATCAGCTGCTCTTTGAAAAAATTCTGATGCCTGATCAAAATTTATTTTCGCCTCAGTAGGGTCAGGAGTCAAAAATCCGCAAGAGGTGTGCGCATTTCCCAAGCACCATAAAGTCTCATGCTTCACGGGATTTATCACCAAAGCCTCCTCCAATTTTGTAATGGCATCTATACAAGGATGGAATTCATTTCGTTAACAAAGATAAATGGAAAAATAAAACATTACTAGCTACCTCAGCTAATTCAAATCATTCAAGAGAACAAACAAAAAAGACTGAATTAAAAAAATAAACACCATTTATCATCTTCTTTGAATCTGAGGCACTTTGACATTGAGACAATTCTAGCAATGCTTCTCCCCACTTGGTCAGATTCTGCACATTTTAGCGATTTATAGTACATTAAAGCCACACAAAACTTACAAAATAGCCCCAAATAACAAGTTTTCACATAAAACAGAAACCATATTATAACAACAATAACAACAACGACGACGACAACAACAACAGCAACAAAATGAATGCAAAACGAAAATGTCGAATAACAAACTAAAAAAATCAGAGCAATGTTGAAGTGCTATAAGAAGGAAACGAACCTCGGCATCGAGAGGGTCCTTAGCGTAGTTGGCTTCGGCGTCTATTCGATTGTGCTCGGACATCAAAAGCCTGTCGAAATCGGCTTGAGAGAACTCCATATATATTTACTGTTTTATTTCAAGTTGACGCTAGGGTTTTGCTGAAACAAAACAAGTGAGTGACTTTGCTGTGAATTTGTCGTAATGAGACCGTTCTGGAGGAGGCTAAAGCCTGAAGAAGTTCGGTTTTTACGGTTTGCTTCGTTGATAGATAGATACACGTTTGTATTCAACCGTCGCGCTCACATCGCATGTAACCGCTTTTAAGGGCCCAATTGGAACCCTACAACCCATTATTATATTATATATCTTTTTTACATTAGTTTTTGTTTTTATTTTTTAAAGTATGACAATTTTTTTTTTTTACATCTCAAATAAATGGATTAGAGGCATGTCTGGACCAAACGAAATCAAGTACTATATACATAACCTAAATATCTACTCTTATAACACCGATAAAACTCGAGGTGTCAAACGGATCAGGTCCCGATCGCCCCGCCCATCCAATCCATGAGGGTTTGTAGGCTTGGCTTTTAACATTAAAGGTCGGGCCTCAAGCCGTGCCCTCGTACATATTTTTAAGCCTGCTTGGCCTAAGGTCCAAGCCCATTTGAGACCCGAGTGCTGGGGTAGGTACGGGCATTGTGGATCGACCCGTCAAAATTTTTTTTTTTTATTATAAAAATAAACTATATATTTGAAAGGAATAATATACTCATGGAATTCAAAAATCAAACGAATAAGATCACTTATCAAAATAAATAAATCAACATTATTTTTTAGTTACCAAATACATTACAAACATTCCTAAAATAAATAATCTTATTAGAAAATGAGTGTAGATAATTCATTTTAAGTGACCGTACTCATTGTGGTAGCCAAAAATAACACAATCTAACAAATGCCCAAACAGTTGTGACAAATCCAATGAGACCAAGTCAATACTCCAAGTCAGTTTGAATTGCTCAAGAATCTCGAGATAAATCATATATCTTACTCCATGATATTAGGCCAAGATAGGCGGAGAGATATCAGCTTGCAGTTCAATTGAATGACTTGTCCATCACTATAAACAGAGCCTCCTTTTTCATTTGAACACTTCATTTGAAGAAACGGATTTTTCCACTCTCTGATCCACAAAAAGACAGTGGACACATTCCTTAAATTCTCCTTCCCTCATTCATGCATAAAACCATGATATTTTTTACTCTTATTCACTCCAAACGGAGGGTTCAACAAGTCCAAGGGCAACACGTCCGAATCGAGGGCTCTACGTCCTATACTCAACCCAAATAAAATAAGGATAAAATAATAGAACAACTCAAAGCTCAACCGGTTATGAAATTGAGTCCCCCAAAAAAACCACCCACACTGCGTCTTATCTTTTTATTTTACAGGATTGCTAGTGCCGGCCGTTCTACCAAATTCAACTATGAATTTTTTAGGATCTACACTCACCTTATCCGGTGGGTCAAATGGGCTTCAAACTATAAGCCCATTCTGGCTCTCAAACTCGACCCTTAGGGCCGACGAGCTTATAATGTATGTCCAAGCCTGCCTTTTCAACAGGGAGCAAGTCAAGCCCGAGCACTCAATGTTACGGATCGGGGCGAGTGGGCTTGTATGAAAACAGGTAAAGCCCATAACGTGTACGGGTCGATAGGGCCCTTTTGACACCTCTAGGTAAAGAAATTGTCAAAAAATGCACATAGTGCCCTATTTGACTACTCTCTCTCTCTTCCTTTTTCTCGTTTCTCACTTGTATTGTCTCAATTTACTCTCCCTTTCTCTTGTTTTTCGTCTCCAAACACTCTTCGATCCTCCTTTTTCCCACCCCAACTCCATCTGCAAATTAATATGTTTCATGACTTCATCAAAGATACTCACCGGAAAATATTTCGATCCACATTTCGTAGATAAAATATCTTTCCTTTCTAAGTATCAAATTATATCATAACTCTTTTTTACTTTATTACATATGAATTTGGAGCAATATATTTCAGTATTTAATCAATGTCGTGTTCTAACAAGTAGTGTTCTTTGTGACTTGAAATCTGTAATCCGATATTATACTCATTATTTGATTGATCTCTTTACTAAAAGTAAATTGATGTTCCCCATTGTTATTACAAGTACGAATTTGTAGTTCTAGAGAACTTGTGAATACAGGTATCCAAAGCAACTGGACTACATAAATTATACTTGTATATGTAATTATCTACTCTTGAACTTCAAGATTTAGAGGAGAGTTGCTAGAAACTCAGAGAAATCAAGATTGTTTTACACATTCTAAAAGTCCAAATTGATGATGTTTTTCAATCGAACTAACTGTAAACACATTTATTCAAGTCAGTAAATGGTGAAGTCCAAATTTTTTCATGATTTTTAAGTGGTTCAAAAATGGAGTCTTGAAACATATCGATTGTGACGAATGGAGATATCGTGGGAATGATATGTTCCTATATAATTAATTATAGTTGGAAGAAAGAAACAGAAGTAAGGAGGAAATATTTTGGTTAACTGATGTTTATCTTTATTTCACTTATCTTCAGCCTTTTATAGGCTGACAATGTAGATGAGTTAATCAATTCCCTAACGACCTTTCTAAGAACTTAACAAACAATAATTCAAAACAAACATGAAGAAATACTGGGAGACGTAGTGCTGAACTGAGACAGCAAACCACGATACTGGATGAAATTAAGTGGAAATGGTGGGAAATGTCACCTTTTTTTGGTGAAGTTTAAAAGGCACATATTATGGTGAGCTACCGAAATTGCCCTTAAATAATCGATTCTTTATTCTTTAAAAGTCTCTGTCGTCCAAAAAAGTTGTCTGAAAATCAATCAAGCAAAAAACGAGCTCCATTCCAGATATTGCACAAGAAGGTAAATAAATATTTCTGATCTTCATTTCCATTTTTTCTTGTATTTATGTGTGGTATAACAACGTATAAACATGTTGTCTCAAATTTTTTTGTTTATGTCTGGGAGTTGTAAACTTTTAAAAAATAATGAATGAATATGTATGCATTTTTTTTGTATATATATTTGGCCGACTTGATTTGAAGTGGTGCAAACAAGTTTACAATCTTGGACATAAAAGCTGGAAAGCATTTTAAAAAAGATCGAAACATTTGAAAAAAAACTCGATCAAATTATAAAAAAACTCGGTTCATAAAATAAATGCTCGATACGTCACAAAAAAAACTCGATCCCTCACATAAAAAGCTCGATCCTGCATAAAAAAAGCTCGATTCCTCACAAAAAAGGTCAAGCCATATTTGAAAAAAGCTCGATGATGTACAAATAGAGTTCAGTCCTGAACAAAAAAAGGTCGACCCCGTTCAAAAAAGGTCGATCATGTATAAAAACGGCTCGATCATGTACAAGAACGGCTGGACCATGTACAAAAATGGCTCGATCATGTACAAAAAAAGTTCGATCGGTTACACTTTTGATATTTGTTTAATCCTTTATAATTGTAAATTTAATATTAAATATTTATTTCTTAATAATGGTTTTTGATGATGATTTTGACAGAATAATGGATAGGGTGAGAATAGTCATATCTTACAACAGTCGATGGGAGCAATTACCCGACGGAAATCAGATATATTTAGGTTCCGATAACCAAAGTTTGTATGTGTCAAAGAATTTGAGTTACGACGAACTTGTGTCGATCGTGTAAACCATTATGAAGTTTGATGAGAACAAATACAGTGCTGATCTACAGTCTATATCAATTGTTCCTGGGACTACATGTCGTACATTTATAAGAAACAATGATGATACAGTTTATGCTAGGGGAAGATAGGGTGATCCCTCAAGTATGTGTTAGTCTAATCGAGAGGCCAACATGAGGTGTCATTGGTGAAGATATCCCTCATCGTGATAACACCCAACAATTTCGATTGTCAGGCGGAAGCAATCAGTTGTTCACAGAAAGAAGTGTGATTGATGGTCGGGAAAACATATGTGTTGTCCCACCGAAAGTAGCCGCCCATGATAATATACTGGGACCTCAATTCGACGATGTATTTGGTTGTCAAATTGAGATGAATGGTAGGCAGTACAACCACCAATACAATGACATCGACAATGAGCAAAATACAGCACCGAATGTTGGGCTGATTCATGAGGTGGATAATTAGGGCAATTTCAATTTTGTAAAAAATATAGAGAATAATGAGGATGATGAAGAACCTGTTCAAAGGGAAAGACGTGTAAGACATGTACACAGATTTAGTTCCAGTGCACCAAATATAGCTGGGACCTCCGAGGTCCGGGCTAATGCAACTCCAGATGATTCTGATAATGCCACAACATGGGTTATTCTAGGGGCAGAATCATACTCGTTTGGTATGGGTGGAAGCAGAAACTTGGTTGAAGATGAACCTACAAGCATGATATATAAAGGGTAATTTTTTCCAACGAAAAATGATTTGAAGAGACTGGTAGGCCATTTTGCAATGCGGCAGAACTTCGAGTGAAAGGTGAAAAGGTCCAATAAGATAACATTACATCTAGTTTGTTTGATGGGAAATTGTACGTGGAAGTTAAGAGCGGTGAGGAGAGATAAAGACACATACTTTCAAGTAAGAAGTTTTGTCAACGAACACACTTGTCCGTCAGAGGAAATTCACCGCCGCCACCGACAAGCTAGTGCAGTCATAATTGGAGAAGTTATTGCACATAGACTTCAGCAACAAGATGGTCGACTAATGCGTCCGAATGTCATAATAGCCGACATGAAATCAATGTATAGAATCCAAATCATGTACAGTAAGGCACACACCGCCCTCGATTATGCGTTGTCACTAACATATGGAACGCATGAGGAAACCTTCCAACTGCTTATATCATTTGGTTACGTTTTGGAGCAAAAAAATCTCGGCACAATCACTGACTTATAGTGCGACGAAGACGGTAAATTTCTATACTTTTTCATGTCGATTGGTGCCTCACTTAGAGGATTCTGAACGTGTATGCGTCCAGTTATTGTCGTTGATGGTACCCATTTGAAAGGACGATTTCGGGGTACAATGTTTGTTGCAACAACACAAGATGGGAACGAACATGTGTATCCAATTGCTTTTGGGTACGGCGACTCAGAAAACAACCTTTCATGGGAATGATTTTTGGATTGCTTAAAGGGTGCCCTAGGTCATATTGATGAACTAGTTTTCATTTCTGATAGGCATGCAAGCATTGAAGCAGGGATTTCTAAAGTGTTCCCTTATGCCACCCATACTATATGTTGTTGGCACTTTGCTGAAAATATTAAGAAGCGATTTCATAGGAAGGATGTTGCCGCAATAATGGACAAAGCAGCATTCGCATACACCGAGTTTGAATATAACCGCCATATGGAAGAGTTAAGAAACTTGCACCAGAATGCATATGATTATGTAATTGATGCCAGTCCACACAAGTGGTCCCGTGTACACTGCCCGGAAAGAAGGTACAGGGTGATGACAATAAATGCTGCAGAATGCATAAACTCATGCCTAAAATTTGCACGCCAACTGCCTATGTTGGCTCTGGCTGAGTTCATTAGAGATATGTTATAACGGTGGTTTCACAATCGCTATAGAGCTGCACAAACCATGCGTCATCACTCATCAGTTGACCGACACAACACATTTTGTGCTCTTAAAACATGTGGAGAAGTGTGGTTTTTTGACCCTAAATCTAGTATACTGAAATATTTTCTCTGTCAAGCGGTCTGGAAAACAGTGGACTGTTGACTTAGCCCGGAAGATTTGTACTTGCAACAAATTCCAAAGGATCATTTTCCATGTTCTCACGCTCTTGCGGCGGCACGATACATTACTTTCAAGTTTTACTGTGAGGTGATTATTACTGAAACGTGAAGCTGATCGTTTTCAATGTTTTTTACAGGGAGCGAAACTTGGACTTGACAACTTTGTGTTCGGACTACTACAAGAGACAGACACTTATTGACACGTACTCGGTTCCTATTATGCCGGTGGGAGATCCTTTCACTTGGGTTGTGCCATCTGACATTACTCAGAGGGTGATTTTGAATCCAAACTTTAGGAGACAAGCAGGACGCCCGAGAGCGGGTCGTCATGTCTCGTCTTCGGAGAGGATTACTGCACAATCTTGTAGAAGATGTGGACAACCAGAGCATAATTCCAGGAGATGTTCTAATCCACCTATGATTAATGAAGGTCCAAGCATAGGTGTTCTCGATGAATACCGCCGCAAGTGTAGCATCTGCCATTCAATTGGACACAACAAACAGATGTGCCCTAACATTGACTCTAATAGGGAATGAATGACAAAATTTTGATCACATTGTAAACATTTGGAATTATATCAGATTGTAATAATTTGGAATTGCAATAATCACTTATTAATAAATTAATATTAATGAATGAATTATATTCATGAATTAATTACATGTCTTTGTACATAAAAAATGGTAATATACAACCAATCATTAGGCGGGCCTGGAGTTACAAAAAATCTCTACAACCATTTTCTCCCGAATGATCCCCATGTCGTCCTCTGCCCACGGAGCCTGAAATCATGTCTACATTGTTAGTACAAAACTATCAACCCGTGTTAATAAAAAATACTAAACTTTGTTTTCAACTTACCTCTCCATCACGTCCAACGCCCCCACGAGAATCCCCTGTAGATGTACCATGTCCGGAGGTGGTAAACTGAACCCGTCTATGCCTATGCCTTTCTCGTTAAGGGTCTGTCTCATATCCCTCACTGTCAATAGACGTTAAACCCCCAGTAGCGGGCTCAGATCCCTCAGTGTCACTGGTCCTGTCTATTAAACCCGCACCCTCTATACCACTGTTCCCGCCAAAGGTAGTCTGATCAGGGACCGGAGGCGGTATATCATCCCTGTCATTTTTTACATACAGGCTCCCCCCCTCGTTTAGCCCGACATAGTATGGTGCATGTCTCTCAACTGGTGTGGGCACTAGTTCCTTCCTCGCAAACATCTGAAATATTAGTTAAAACAATGTAATTGTATAAATACTAACTAATAAAAACATTAACAAATTAAATACATACCCTGGCTTTGAAAATCTTTGCCAGCTTCTTCCCTCTCGGTTGTTTGCTCAACTCCCACTTCAAAATACGGGGAGTCAGATCTGTAACCCTCTGGGCACCGAACTCTTTGGCCAAATCAGGGATCACCTCGAAAGCAAATACCTGCATCAAAGATAAGTCCGATAACTAACCATAACATTGAGGACAACACCAATAAAGTACAACTTGTAATTCGAAGTTCTTACCAATAGGGCATGAGATAGACCGTATATGTTGTAGGTCTCCACCGTGTGTACATCAGCGCCCTTTTCCTGATGGCGTCGCTCAAACCAGTCTCGTCGCCCGTCCATTTCCTTTTCAGCTTATCTAACCTTCAAAACTCTTCAATTAAGCTCAATGAGAACTTGTACCTACACAAGCTTACAAAAACATTAAATACTGTTGATGGGAAATTTTCTCAAGATGAGAAATTTCTGTTAACAACCTCGAGACCACTACCAGAAAGCGGTGGCCGGGGTCGGTACCTTTGGTTCCCAACTTGTTTAAGAGAGAGACGAGTGGTAATGACAGTAAATGGGAGCTCTATTATTGATATATTGCTTTAAGATACAAATAACTCTCTTGTTTGCTCACAATCTCTCGGAGGTGTAGGGTGGTGGCAACTCGGTGCCTGTCAAATAGTGGAGATGAAGGTGACCGTGTTCTGAAATCAGAATTTAAGCCCTCCTTCTATGTGTATATCTGTTGTTTATGATTTTCTGTCTCTGTCGTTCGTTGTTCTCTCTACCATGCTTGGCTTCACATATATATATATATATATATATATATATATATATATATATATATATATATATATATATATATATCGTCCAAGCAGGTTTTTTAGTTCGCGAATACTCTACCGTAATCTCATGAATCCGTTCCCTCCTTATCGGGCGGGATTCGTTATTTAAATTTGAATTGTTTCCGGATTCGAGGATATCGTTGACGAATATAAGTTTGTTCCCTTATTTGAATTTAAACTCTTGACGTGCATGTAAATATTATGTGGAGATGATCTTGTGTGCACTCGTGCCATGAATCTTCATGGAGGTCACCCTGCCAGCTATCAGTTGCCCCATAGAGCGAGGTAGATCCCTGCTCTGGCTCTGTTCTTAGAAGCTTAAGATGGATTTTCCCTGACCCTTGGGAGCTTGAGGTGCTCTTGTAGACCCTCATGGAAGGTAGCTGGGGTAGTGTAGATTTAGGCGTGATTCTTCATTTATGTCCAGGAAGGACAGCAGGCTTATGGAGAGGTTAGCGGGCTTCTTTCGAAGCTCTCTTGAGCTTGGAGACTTTACCTAGCATCTACGGGGCGGTTATGGAGCTCGACCTCAGAGCCGAGGTTCCCTGATAGATGGCCTGGAGAAGCCCGTCTTCCAATACTCTTATGGGGGCTCATCCCGATGGTGTCTGGCTTGTCTTCTGGTAGCTTTGAAGCCGAATCGGCCTTCCCTGCTCCTGCGGGGTGGCTTTACAGTCTTTTCGGGCTTCATGATTGTCGATTATGGGTGGAAAATTTCTCTTTCATCCCTGGTCAAATTTCACTATTAACAGAAGTCCCCTCTGACTTAAACACAGATGGTAGAGTTGGGGTTGGAGTCAGATTCCTTATTTAGTTGAGAAATTTTTTCGCTATCAAGATAATTAATGAGAGCGAAATCTTCTCATTAACTACCCAACATTTTGAATTTGAAACTGAGTGTTATTCGAAGAAAAACGGTTGTAATACGGCTCTAGGTGGTCTTCTCAAGGATATCTCCAATAAACCTCTATTTAAGCCCGGCCCGTCCGTCACTTTCTTCATACTTCCCCAAATCTTCAAACTTTCAAATTTCTTCTTCCCTGTTTTCTCTGTCTCTATCTTCCGTCTGCTTTCTCATCTCTCTTGCCCATCAATGTCGACTTCCAAAGATAGTGTTGATGCCTTGGTGGAGGGCTCCGAGGGCCCTAACCTAGCTCCTCTTAAGCGGGTGCAATTGATTTCAAGCGATGAGGAATCTTTCCCCCTTCGCCAGCGCCGTCGTTTTAACAGGAACGCTTCTATAGGCTCTAGCTTTTCGAACCGGCCTGACAATCCTCTGAACTTCCTCCAGTGATAACCCTTCATTTCGAACCCAGGGTCATCCCCGACTATACTGTCAACCCTCAGTCGATCGGCCGTCTACGGGACAAGTATGGTATTCCTGATACCGTTTCTCTAACTGTCCCTCATCGGAACTACGATGTTTTTAGCCCGCACAAAGACGTGCTTCCTATCCACGCCGCGGCTTTTGAGAGCGGGGTGAGGATCCTTCTTCACCCCACCCTATGGCGAGCTCTCAATGTCCTTCAACTGGCTCTGCTTCAACTGACGCCCATTTCTGGGGGTATCTAATCGGCTTCCTGGTATTGTGGAGGGAGCAATGCGAGCTGAGCAGTGTAACCAGGAAGCCCGAGGCTGAGGAGCTCACCTTCATTTTCCAGATCGGTAGCCTGGCAGGAGTCTCACGAAGCCAATTCTATGCCAAGGCTAAGAATATGCTCAATTTTATCATCCTCGGGGCTTCAAAGAAGAACCCCGCTTGGAAAGAAGAATGTGTATTGGCGGGGAGAGACTGGGGGAGATCCGTCTTCGTTGGCGGGCATGAGCTCGAGGTTCCCACCTCCTTTAGTGACAAACCCACATGGGGTCGGGATTCCTTGCCCGATGAGTCTGAAGCCGTGCTGAAGATAATCCTAGCTCAGAACTATTTGAATCTAAAGTTTCCGATCGTCGACCCCTTCGATCCCCGTAGGGTAAACAGGTACCTGCGGATATCCGGTGCTACCCCTCGTAAGTATCTCGATATATCTTCTTTTTTCTTTTTTCTTTTTTTATTGAAGGGTTCAGTTCTGATGATCTTGATTCTTTTCTCTAACAGTGTTTGTTGTTGCTCCAGCTTCTTGCGAAGCCCGACAAGCTGGGATACCTCCTTCTCCTTCCAGATCGTCCCCGGGAGCTCTCCCTACTGTTCCGAAGAAGGGGGGGTCAAACACTAAGGTAGCTGCCCTGTTCGTTCCTTCCCCCTCTCCTTCCCAGGTGAAGTCCAAGATGGCTCTTCTGGCATCTCGGGCTGCGAAGGCTCTAAACCGAGGAGGGTCTGCTTCTCAAGTCATCAATAAGTCTGTTCCTACCCCTCTTCCAGTAGTTACTGCTCCAAAAGATGCCTCCCGAGCCTCGCTACCCCTCTCTGCAGATCCGGTTGTATCCCAGGTAGTCGAGGTTCCTAGGGAGCCCAATACCGATTTTTCTGAGGTCGCCCCTTCTCGCCCCCACCAGCAATAGAACTCGACGGGTCAGGACGAGGTCCTGAAGCAATTTGTCGCATCTTGTCCAGGCAACGGGCTTTCTAGGATGACGGCGATGCTCGTGGACATCTTGATCACCAAAGGGTCCGCCCTTTTAGCCAAGGTAATTGTCGTTTTTACTTCTTCATTGAGCTGCTTGACTTGTCATTTTCTAACTTGATTTTCCTTTGCAGGCTTTCAAGTTTCAGGTGTTCATGGGGCATCATGTAGCTTTCCTCCGTGATCGGGCAGCCAAGGCTGAGGCTGAGGCTGAAGCTGAGCGAGCCATGGGGTTGCTTGTGCGGGCTCAGACTCTGGTCCATGAGATGACCTCCAGCCAACAAGAAATGGAGACGCGGCTAGCTGAGCTTCAATGCGATCATGAGAGGCTGAAGTGGGCTTCTGATCAGGAGACTCTCCGGTCGAAGCGGTGGGCTAGCCAGAGGGATGATAGCCCACCGCTTCGACTGGAGGGGAGAGGCGAATTCCCTAGATGTTGAAAACCAAAACTTATAGGCTCGAATTACCCAGCTCCAAGCCGAAGTGGAAGCCTCTTTTGGCGAGGGGTATTTTTATGCCTCTTATCAGGTTGCAGATGCTCTCCCTCCCCCATTCAATCTCTCCAGCATTACCGGTTGGGATAGAGCGGATGCCATGTCACGGGCTGCGGAGATGTCTAGCCCCGAAGATGATGGAGCTGGCCTTTCTGGGGAGGAAGCTGGGAAGTAGTTGGATGTGTCAGATCTGCCTCCTCCTGTTCCAGCCTTTCCAGTATCTGGTCCCGGTGAATCCTCGAAGGGGGTTCACAACGAAGAGCTAGAAGGAGACCTTACTGAAGCCCGAGATCCCCTCTCAGTGTCCTCAGAAATTGAGTCAACAGAAGGAGGGAACATGCCTAAGTCGGTGACCAGCCTTCTTGATGCAGCTATACCGCTTGAAGTTATGGCGGTGATCGATAAAATCATGGAGGAAGATCCTGTTGACCCCGAGGCAGCCGGGGCTGATCCCCAGGAGGAAGTGGCCGAAGCGGTAGATGCAGCTGATCAGGATGAGCCGTGACTGGAGAGGAGAGCATGAGAAGAGGACCATTCTGTGGAGGAGGAAGCTGAAGGCCCTTAGGAAGATTAAGAAGCTTGAGTTCTCTTCCATGTGATCTATTTTGAATGCCTGGAAAAATGGGTGGGCATCCCATCTTCAACTGAGTTTGATCTTTTATTATTTTTCTTTTGTAGCCCGAAACCAAGGATTGGGTCCCCCTTGCATGTTGTAGCCTTGTTGGGGGATAAGCTCCCTTACTTGATAATAAAATTTTAATCTCAGGTCTAACTCTGGCTTGCATGTACTTGCTTGGTCGTCCAGCTTTTATATCGAAACGAGCTATCCTTGGGGGAAAAAATAATATAAGAAAAAAGAGCTGTTGGCATTGAGCCCCCATACTAATGAAATTCCCGGCTCAACTTCTTCTGTTGACAGTCCCCTTATTTGATTGTGGGTCTGCTGTAGTAAGTAACCTTGTATCAAGGAGAGCTAGTGAAATAACATGAGCATTTAGAGTTTAAGTAAATCGAGCCCTCCATCCCCGAGCTCTTTTGGGGGGCTATAGCCCGAATAGAACATTAAGTAAAGACCTGTTTAGCCCCCTTCTTGGGCTCGGGATCAGGAGGGCTTCCGCGCTTTCAAGCTCGATTCCTTCTTAGGGGAAACGGTAGCCCGACCAAGGCATCAGGAGGGCTATCTAGCTATTTCCTAGCTTTGAGATCTGGATGGCAACTATGCTCTTACACTCAGATCCTTCTCGGAGGTGGTAGCCCGACCAAGGCATCAGGAGCGCTACCTAGCTATTTCCTGGTCTTGAAATCTGGATGGCAACTATGCTCTTACATTCAGATTCTTCTTGGGGGTGGTAGCCCGACCAAGGCATCAGGAGGGCTATCTAGCTATTTTGTGGTCTTGAGATCTGGATGACAACTATGCTCTTACACTCAGACCCTTCTTGGCGGGGGGGGGGGGGGGGGGTGCCTAGCCGAGGCATCAGGAGCAGCGAGGGGGATTCCTCGGCTTTCCCCTGGTCTTGAGGCGATAATGTCGAAACTTTCCATGTATACCCAAAATATTGTAGAACATAGTTGAAGAAGAAGTAAACAAGAAAAGGCAAGCTTTATTAATATGGAAAATGGAGTACAATACTGTCAAAAGAAAAATAAAAGAAGCTAGTCGGTGGTCGCCTTGCTCCTGAGTCCCCAGTTCAAGGGTAAAATTTCCTTAGGTGATCCGCTTTCCAAGTATGGTCTATGAGTCGGCCATCCATATCCTCGAGCTTGTATGCCCAATTACGGATCACCATCTTTATTAGGTAGGTCCTTCCCAGTTGGGCCCTAGGACCCCGTCTGACCTCTTCCTGGTGTTCAACATCACTTTCCTGAGGACTAGATCTTCTTCTTTGAAGCTTCGGGCTTTAACCCTCCTGTTAAAATACCTGGCAATTCTGCCTTGGTAGATCGCTACCTTCTCAGCTATTTGATCATGCTTTTCTTCCAAGAGGTCCAAGCTAGCTCGGAGCTTGCTTTCATTGCTCATTGATTCGAATCGTTGGACTCTAAAGGAGGTCAACTTGTGCTCTATAAGTAGGACTGCTTCAACCCTGAAGGACAGCGGGTAGGGCGTTTCCCCGGTAGTTGTTCTCCTTGTAGTGCGGTAAGCCCAGAGGACCTCGGGAATCTCCTCTACCCATCTGCCTTTCTTTTGTTGTAGCTTTTTCTTTAATAATTTCTTGATGGTTTTGTTCGTGGATTCCACCAAACCATTGGTCTGAGGGTGGGTTATCGAAGCAAACAGAAGGTCGATTCCCAAACCTTGGTAAAAATCTTTGAATCGGCCATTGTCGAACTGTTTTTCGAGTTTGGTTATGATGGTAAGAGAGGTTCCGAACCTGCAAACTACATTGGTCTTGATGAACCTTGTTGTGTTCTCTTCCGATATCTAGGACAGTGGTCCGGCTTCAACCCATCTTGTAAAGTAATCAATCGCTACGATAGCGTGCTTGGCATGTCCCGGAGCTGTAGGAAGCGGTCCAATCAAATCGACTCCCCACATAGCAAAGGGGTATGGTGAGCTAAGGGATGACAAACATTTCGGATGGAGGTGACTCAAATTTACGGCCTTCTGGCATGCCTCACAGGTTTGCACCAAGTTTTTAGCATCTTGATGGATGGTCGGCCAGTAATACCCCATGCGGAGAACCTGATATGTCAAGGCCTCTCCACCAATATGGTTCCTGCATTCCTCGAAATGAACCTCTCTCAAAGCCCACTTGGCATCTTCAGGGTGTAGATATCGGAGTAAGGGAAGGGATTTTCCCCTTCGGTATAAATTCCCATCCACCATATAATACCGGACCGAGAGCCTTTTAACCCTCCTAGCTTGGTCAGGCTCCTCTGGGAGTTTCCTGTCCTGTAGATATTCTGCTATTGGATCCATCCAGCATGGTTTTCGGTCCAGGGTATAAGCTTTCTTACCAGTTATAATGCTAGGTAGGGGGATTATTTGAAGAGGGACTCCGTGTGGTAGGGTCTGGCCACCATATGCAGCTATCTTGGCTAGGACGTCAGCCCGATGATTTAGCTGTCGAGGTATCTGCTCGATTCTGAATCCCCTAAATCTGGTACTGAGTTGTTGCACCAGTTTCAGGTAAGCGATCATGTTATCCCCTTTGGCCTGATAATCCCCGGAAACTTGGTTGACCACGAGTGAAAAATCGCTATTGATATTCAGGTAATCAACCCCGAGCTCTATAGAAGCTTTTATCCCAACTAGCAGGGCTTCGTATTCCGCTTCATTGTTCGTGACTTTAAATTCGAACCTAAAACAATGGCAGCACTCAGTTCTTTCTGGGTTGATGAGGACTATGCCCGCTCCTCCCCCGGACTGCCCGGAAGCTCCATCATTGTAGAGAGTCCATGACTCGCAGCCCTCCGGTCAGTTGTCAGATTCTGGAATCCTCTCAAGGGTGACATCTGTTACCCCGGGGGTTGCCTGATCTGAAGGTACTGAAAGCTCGGCTACAAAGTCTGCTAGTGCTTGAGCTTTTATCGTGGTCCTAGGCTTATACTTTAAATCGAACCGGGTAAGCTCTAGGGCCCATAGAACCAGCCTTCCAGAAACATCCGGCCTTTGCAAGAACTGAATGAGGGGTTGATCCGTCACCACTGCTATTGAATGAGCATGAAAGTAAGGACGGAGTTTCCTTACCGAGGTCACCAAGGCAAAAGCGAGCTTCTCCAGCAGATAGGTCACTGGATCCTATCCCTGCATTCCTTGACCAAGGTCCCACTTACAACGGTTTCTGAAACGGCAAAGTATATTTGGAGCTCTTCTCCAGGATTTGGCTTGACCAACAGTGGAGAGCTTTAGGTATCTTTTCAAAGCTTGGAAAGCCTGTTCGCTCTCCTGATCCCACTTCATGCTTCTTCCCTGCTTGATAGCTTTGAAGAATGGTAGGCACTTATCGGTAGACTGGGAGATGAACCTGTTAAGCGCTGCTACCTGACCGGTCAAGACTTGAACTTGTTTAAGAGATACGGGGGATTCTAGATCCATGATAGCCGTGATTTTTTCTGGGTTAGCCTTTATGCCTTTCTTATGGACCATGAAGCCCATAAACTTCCCCGCAGTTATACCAAATGCGCATTTAGAAGGGTTCAACCTCATCTGGTTTTCCCTTAGGATCATGAAAGTCCTTCGAAGGTCGTCCAGATGGCCTTCCGAGGTCAAAAATTTAGTGATCATATCGTCGATATATACCTCTATCGACCTTCCAATTTCGGGCTTGAACAAACGGTTGACTAACCGCTGGTAAGTAGCTCCAGCATTTTTGAGCCCGAAAGGCATCACCATGTAGCAGTATAGGCCTTACACGGTGATGAAACTGGTTTTTTCTTGGTCCATGAGATGCATCATAATCTAATTGTAGCCAGAAAACGCGTCCATGAAGCTTAAGAGCTTGTTCCCGGAGGTGGAATCGACCAACTGATCAATTTTTGGCAGAGAAAAACTGTCCTTCGGGCAAGCCCGGTTAAGGTCGGTGTAGTCCATGCACATGCGCCATTTCCCATTTGTCATTGTGACCATGACCAAGTTGGCTAGCCATTCGGGATAGCAGACTTCTCGAATGAAACCTGCCTGGGTGAGTTTATCCACCTCTTCTTGAACCACCACATTTCTTTCATTGTTGAAGTGGCGCATTTTCTGTTTAACAGGCTTGAAGGTCGGATCCACCGTCAGTCGATGTACAGCTAATGTCATTAGGATCCCCGGTATCTCCGCACGACTCCAGGCGAAAATATCGTTGAACTCCATGAGGAGCCTAATCAAGCCCTCTTTCATTCCTGGCTCAAGGGTAGCTCCGATCTTGACCACCTTCGAAGGATCAGTTAGTCGAACAGGAAGCTCCTCTAACTTATTGACCGGGTGGCCGCTGGCCCATTCCATTCTCTGTTCTTCTATGTCGGGTACCACAAGGACTTCTTCGGGACAATTGGTGGAGCCCGTGTCTTCCAGGTTTAGTTCAGGGGTTATCCCGCCTTGGATAGTCGTTACTTGGGCGAGCTGTTTAGCTAGAGCTGATGGGTTAGCCGATACTGCGTAGCATTTCCTAGCTGCTTGCTGATCACCCCGAACCTCTCTCATATTGTCTCCTACCGGGAACTTCAGGACATTGTGGTAAATAGACAGGACCCCCTTCAGGGATGATGGGAATGGCCTCCCTAATATTACGTTATAGGCCGACGGGGTATCCACCACCACGAAGTCGGTCATGATGTTTTGTTGGAGAGGTGCGGCTCCGATGATCACTGGTAGGATTTTTGATCCTACGGGTGTGATGGAGTCCCCAGTGAAACTGTATAATGGAGTAGTACAACTGTTGTAGCCTCATATCTTCAAGTTTAGTTTTTCCAAAGTGTCTTTGAACAGAATGTCGACGTTGCTACCTGTGTCGACGAGCACGCGGTGCACCATGAAGTTGGCAATTTGTAATGTAATGACCATGGGGTCATCATGTGGCTGCACGGTGTTAAAGACATCTATTTCGGTGAAGATGATTTGAGATAACTGGGAGGGGTTGGTCGGTCTCTGGTCGACCTTGAAAATATCCCGCCCTTCGTCCGTACGAGGGACCTTCCTCGTATGATTTTTCTTGGAATTGTTAGAGGTGTCGGCCAGAGTGGGACCTCCGCTGATAGTGTGTATTACCTGAATTTGTTGCATCAGGTCCGTCTGCTCTCCCTTCCTCTTCTCAGTATGTTCCCGAATCTCGGCTTGCACCTCCCTTCCCGTCTGAATGTTCTCCCTGACTTGTTGTAAGAACTCTGTCAAGCATCCTCCCCTGTTCAAAGCCTCAATCTGGTTCCGCAGGTTGTAGCATTCTGAAGTATTGTGCCCTACGTCCTCATGAAAGTCGCAATATTTGTAACGATTTCTTTTATCGACCGGGGCTTTCATAAGAGCGGCCTTCTGTAACAAACCCTTATCCCGAATGGTGAGGTAGACTGTTTCTCAGGATGCATTCAAGGGATTTAACGGTCGTACCCTCTCTCATCGCGGGCTATAGGGGCCACTGTCATGGGAGGTGGTAAAGCTTGAGGAGGAGCCCGTTTATCTGGATACCTTTCTGATCTGGGTTGAGGAAGAGGGAAATCGTATGTTGATTTATTAGGGGGTTTGTTCCGGCTTTTTTGATCTTGCTCGGGTCTGGGAGCTTCCTTCTTTTATCTCTCTTCGGCTCTCATGTCGTCATGCTTCATCTTGACCTTGAGTTGTTCGTCGACCTCGATCTGTTCCAGAACCCGATCATAGGCTTCCTAGTAGGTTTCTGGATGTCTCTTGGCAAAAGACCGAAATAGTTTTCCTGCACACAAATTTCTTCTAAAGTTGGCAAGGGTTTCTCTCTCGGTGAAGATCCCCATCTGGATGAATTCCTTGTGGAACCGCTCGACATAAGCCCGGAGAGTTTCTCCTATCTCTTGGATCACATATTATAGATGAATCGGGTCCTTTAGTTGGGGCTTAACCCCCTGGAACTGTGAGCAGAAGTCATTTGATAATTTGGTGAAGGAATCTACGCTCCCGGCGGGTAGTTTTCTAAACCAGATCTTAGCATAATCCGTGAGTGTAGTGGGGAACATCCGACACATAGCAGCCCTGGTTGTGTTCTGGACCTCCATCTGTTGAACGAAGCTCTCTAAGTGGCTCAGCGGATCTTCAGTCCTGGAGAACCTGTCAGTTGGCATTTTAAACTTAGGCGGGAGCTCTGCCTTCTGGATCCTTCTGGTGAAGGGGGCGTTCATTTCACTTAGAGGATCTTTCTTGTCCTCCTTGTACTTCCCCTTTTTCATCAATTGGACCTCTTTCTGTAGCTCTGCCAACTGGTCCCTTAGTCGATTGCTTTCAGACTTCCTTGAGTCGATCTCGGATTCCTCACCATCAGATCCCTCTGATGAACTGGTGACCTCTACCCGGTTCCTTCTTTGGGGGCATTGCTGACTTTCTTCTTCTCTACCATGGGCTTCCCTCCTTATAGTCGTTAGGTGGAGGAGCTCTTCCCATCCCCGGGAAAGGACATATGCCGTGGATCTGACTTGTCGTGGTTGGTAGCGTGGCAGCGATTCTGGAACATGGGGCATGGGCCCTAGCCTATCCCAGATCGAGGTCTGGAGCCCCTCTCTGTTACGAGTTGATTCCCGAGGGGCAAGCCCCAAGCGATCAAAAGCAGGTTGCCTAACCCCGGCCTGCTTGATTCCCCCTGATTGCAGAGACCCATTTGTTGAATAGCGATACCCTCAGCGAGTAGTCGAAGGCGGACGTTCTCTACAAAGGCTGCCGCTTATTGGTCAAGCTCGACCTGGCTTCCCAGAGAGGGATCCAGAGCCCGCACAGTAGCTGGCCTGATGAGAATCTGGCTATAGAGCCCGGATTTTTTCCTTTTCCTCGGGACCTTTCTTGTCGATGTAGCAAAAGGTTGTCCCGAGGTGCCCTACTGCTCTTGTGAGGAGCGGAGCTTCATGATGACTTTGAAATAAAGAACTTTTTGAATGTAAAAAGATAGTGGTGTGAGAGGTTTCCCACAGACGGCGCCAGAAAGTGTTGACGGGAAATTTGCTCGAGATGAGAAATTTCTGTTGACACCCTCGAGACCACTACCACAAAAGCGGTGGCCGGGGTCGGTACCGTTGGTTCCCGACCTATTTAAGAGAGAGACGAGTGGTAATGACAGTAAATGGGAGCTTTATTATTGATATATTGCTTTAAGATACAAATAACTCTCTTGTTTGCTCACAATCTCTCGGAGGTGTAGGGTGGTGGCAACTCGGTGCCTATCGAATAGTAGAGATGAAGGTGACCGTGTTCTGAAATCAGAATTTAGGCCCTCCTTCTATGTGTATATCTGTTGTTTATGATTTTCTGTCTCTGTCGTTCGTTGTTCTCTTTACCGTGCTTGGCTTCACATATATATATATATATATCGTCCAAGTAGGTTTTTTAGTTCGCGAATACTCTACCGTAATCTCATGAATCCGCTCCTTATCGGGCGAGATTCGTTATTTAAATTTGAATTGTTTCCGGATTCGAGGATATTGTTGACGAAGATAAGTTTGTTCCCTTATTTGAATTTAAACTCTTGACGTGCATGTAAATATTATGTGGAGATGATTCTGTGTGCACTCGTGCCATGGATCTTCATGGAGGTCACCCTGCCAGCTGGCTGTTGCCCTGTAGAGCGAGGTAGATCTCTGCTCTGGCTCTGTTCTTAGAAGCTTAAGATGGATTTTCCCTGACCCTTGGGGGCTTTAGGTGCTCTTGTAGATCCTCTGAGAGGTAGCTGGGGTAGTGTAGATTTAGGCGTGATTCTTCCTTTATGTCCAGAAAGGACAGCTGGCTTCTGGAGAGGTTGGCGGGCTTCTTTCGAAGCTCTCTTGAGCTTAGAGACTTCCCCTGGCATCTACGGGGCGGTTATGGAGCTCGACCTCAGAGTCGAGGTTCCCCGATAGACGGCCTGGAGAAGCCCGGCTTCCAGTACTCTTGTGGGGGCTCGTCCCGGTCGTGTCTGTCTTGTCTTCTGGTAGCTTTGAAGCCGAACCTGCATTCCCTGCTCCTGCGGGGTGGCTTTACGGTCTTTCCGGGCTTCATGATTGTCGATTATGGGTGGAAAATTTCTCTTTGATCCCTGACCAAATTTCACTATTAACAGATACCAAAATATGCTAAAAAAACGAAAACAAAATATAGGTAATGAGCACTTCAAATAGGTATATAAATCGTTCCGGTCACATAGGTATATAAATCGTTCCGGTCACGTAGCAAAAACAGAATCCTCCAAAATGTATTGATAAAGACACGATCTCGTGACAATGAACCACGATACTCTGTGGAGTCAGACAATCTGTCCTATTTATGCCTTGGCCACAAATAGAGCAATATATGGATATTTCAAAAGAATAAAATAGGCATATTTTGTTAAGCGATCAACGACCACCTGACCTTGTGACGATGGCAAAGCTTCCATAAAATCCATGGAGACTTCAGTCTAAATTCTGTTTGGAATTGGCAAAGGTTGAAGAAGACCCGCCAGACGCAGACATTCATACTTGCAGCGCTGACACCCGTCGCACTCTCGTATGTACTACTTTACAGATGCACACATTCCTGGCCATATGAAACTGGATCGAAGACGACTGAGAATCTTGTGGTAGCTAAAATGCCCGCCTACTGGAGATGAGTGATTTTATACTAAAAAAACCGGAAGTAGAGTTAAAGTGGAACTCAATAAGAGCCTACCTTTTTTACAACATACACCATCTCGTTGGACATATGAGTGTTGATCATGTAGTGGGTTTGAAAACTAGTCAATTTGGAGTAGAAGTCATCTTGTGCGACCTCTTACTGAAGAACGAACCACCACTCGGATATGGGTAGAGAAATTGTCGAGAGTTCAACTTCCGTAACACGAGATAGAGCATCGACCCCCTGATTTCCTTCCTCTTCTTATGCGTTGCGCGAGCAGGTATATTAGGTTTCGCTGGACGGTTTGCACGATAAACGGTTTTTCCAACATATATGGTCGCCATTTTCGAAACCTTAACTATCGCCAACATTTCCTTTTTGTATGTGGAAAGAACCAAGGCGGATCCTTTCAGAGCTTCGCCAACAAATGCTATGTTTCGGCCTATTGTGTTAAGATGGCTCCAACGCCCACACCACGTGCATCATATTCCATCATGAAGGGTTGTATGAAATATAATAGACTAAGGACAAGAGACATTGTAAGTGCTTATTTCAATTGATTAAATGTTTCTGTCTCAGAATTCCACTTGAATCCTTCATTTGTCAATAGGCGAGTCAAGGGGGCTGCTATTGCTCCGAAATTAAGAATAAATTTACGCTAATATCTCGCTAAACCTAGGAATCCGTGGACTCCCTTGGCCGAAATGAGAACCGGCCATTCCATCACAGATCGGATTTTGGCTGGGTCGATTGCAACTTTTCTAGGTAAATGAGGTGTCCCAAATATTCTACTTGTAGGACTCCAAAACAGCATTTAGAGAGTTAAGCAAATAATTTGTTAGTTGACAAAATGTGTAACACTGTTCTGAGATGAAACTAGTGGTCTTCCCATGATTTACTGTACACTAAGATATCATCAAAAAAAAAACCAAGACAAACTTTCCGAAGTGAGGTCAAAACAGTTCGTCATGAGCCTCCAGAAGGTGGATGGTACATTCGTCAGGCCAAAGGACATGACGACGAATTCATAATGGTTCTCATGTGTACGGAAGACCGTTTTGTGAACATCTTTGTTTTTAACACGAATCTGATGATATCCGGACATGTGAGCACGTATCAAAGAAACTCTGTGATGTGTTGCACACCATGCAAGCCATGATGAAACTGAAGGAAGGGCTTGATCGTGGTCGACTTGGTCAAGAGTTGTTAGTTAGAGTTCATTTAATTGTTAGTGTGTTAATGTGCAAATAAAGGGGATCCATGATTGTTCATGGCTTCATTGGTGTGAGTGGTGTCTCCCACTAACACAGATGTTAATCACATCCCTATTTTGTTGCTTAATTGATTTACTGCTTATTGTTGTAATTATCTCATTCATACAATCAGCCTTGGATTGATTTTATGTTGAACGATATAAAATTAACTCTTCCTTCGAATCTCTCTTTTCTCTCTTCAAAATTCTGCTCTTGTGTATTTGGTACACAACACTCTGATCCAAAAATGGAGATTGCGGAAGAGAGAGAGAGAGAGTTTGGAGACAGATACGAGAGAGAAGACGTGTGATAAAAAGGAGGGGAGAGAGAGAGTGAAATAGTCAAATAGGGGCAGTCTGAGCATTTTTACGGCCCAGACCATATCCCGAACGTGACGTGATTTCTCCGTCCAAGAGACCACACTTGAAAGTTTATATATATATATATATATATATATATATATATATATATATGGTTTTTTTCCTATTGGTACGTACCGATGTAATTATATAAAGATATTTGATGTGAGTCACTCATTTATAAAATAGCTTTGACAAGCACATACATGTCAAGTCAAAATATGTAAAATGATTGACTCACATCCAATATTCTTATATAATTTCATTAGTACGTACTTATGTGATAATTTCCGTATATATATAATCAAATTAGAAAGTTTTATTGTTTTGTTATAGGTGAAAATGAACTCAGTAAAATAATGACAGTTTTGAATATCCAAGCACAATTTTAAGCAAATGTTATCGAGGAATGTCTGTTCAATTTTCCCTTGATTTAAACACTCGGTCAAGTTTTTTATATTTGTATACATAAAAAATATGTTATTACTATAATGATTTTAGCAATAAAATGCACACAATAAGCTTATCTTCGACAGATTATCATGAAGTAAAAGTATCAATTGTCAGTTTAAAAAGCAGCACCTGAAACATTTGTGCATAGTCTGTAATTTGTTTGTAAGAAATAAGAATAATCTCATTTTGATTGAATAAACAGCACTACAAAACCATCGAGACTGATAATATTTGTGCATCTTAATGGTTGTGAAAGCACCTGAAACATTTTCATTGGCGACAATCCAGGACTTATCCTGAAAAAGAGATCTGATTTCTAAATCACAACATAGACAGCCGTCTGGGGTTTTTGATTGGAAAGAGAATGGGGGTGTTACATATAGCACAAAATATAGGCTCAATATCATTTAAATTGTTCTATTACAGAACCATACACTCACTAGGAGAAAAACAGCTGCATTGGTCGCGAAACCCAGATGTCTTCAATTGGGAGCATTTCCTGGAACAATGCTTCAAATAGATTTCCGGTTGACAGGGGAACAGCACCACTCCACAAAGAAACTCGATACGGCAAATTTGTTGATTCCTGACATCTAAACATTGTCAAGTAGTAGCTGATCCAAGAAATGATCTGATTCGCTGCAATAACTCAGCCTTCACTGAATCAGGAACAGATGCTGCGGACACACAAGCAATGCAGACAATAAATTGGCAGGACTGATGTGTACAAGTATATCTACAACCTACAGGTAAGATCCATTCAACAGCAAGAAAGTGACACTTAAACGGTGGATACACGTACATACATCAGCAGACATCAAAATTCCCCAAATGACAAAAACAAGGGAGGAATATGTTGGATCTATCGTTTACATTGGGTCAAATTTTGCCCAAAACTCAGTCCAAGTTAATAAACTCTGATTTCTTAAAATGCGTGTTTCCTCTCTAACTGTGTTTTCAACATTCTATTCTATACCTAGCCTTACATTGTTTCTAATTTGAATGCAAATTAAACTCCAGATCCCGAAATAAAAACTCAACTCTTGCAGTTCATAAGTTATACGAGAATCAATCCAAAACACAAGTTCCATACATGAAGTTTTGGGTAAGCAGAACAAGAATAATAAACACCCACCTCTGCCCTTTGGAGTAATAACATGTACTAGGTCATCTACCGTAACATTACTCCTTCCTTTCTTCCTTGTATATGCCCTGATAGAAGATCAAACAAATAATTTTACAGTGCTAGAAAAGTCACTCTATCAGAAAATTCAAGAATTGCGATATGATTAAAAGAGAAGAGCCAAAACCACATAATTTAAAGGATGTTGCGCAATGTACAAAAGAGAGCTTTGGAAATATCCTGGCCAAACAAATCATAAAAGCAAGTAATCTGGATCGGTAGGTTATTTTTCTTGCAAGTGATAACAAGCTACAATATAAATCCCAGTGATACTCTAGTTATTCAAACAGTTTCATTTAGATAAGGTATACAAGAGCAGCCCAAGCATTCTGCATCTCTGGAATCAAATACAGAGATTCCAACATGAAACCAACAAAACATGTAGTAATTCAAAAATGATTAGGCGAACCAGCACGTGCACATATCCCGTAAGTTCATTCGAAATGCAGTGTTTTAGTTACAAAAGGAAAAGTTTCAATTAACAAGCTAATACAATCAGAAAACAAGGATTAGGATCCAGCTCAAACATTGTTCAATTAGCAGGCTTTTTCATCGTTTGATTGATTGTATACTGACTACTACCTTAGATTAACTAGTAGAATTCACATGCAAGTTCAAGGATTTCTACTCTAAACCACTCTCATAATCAAGCATCAAATAACTTGTCACAAAAAGATTTCTTCTTTATCACATTCAATGATTCAATTTCATTAATGATCACATCAAACAACAAACCATGTAAAAAATATAAACCATCAAAACTTGAAACAACAAAACCAACTAAAACAAGTTAAAAAGCAAACCTGCAAAGAGCTTTCATCTCATCCCTCCAACCACATTCTATAAGCCTTTCCCTCAAAAGCTCCTTCAATCTTTCTTTCTCTCCACTCTCAATCAGCTGCACTTGTAAAAAAACAAAACAATCAATTTAATTCTAAAAAAAATAAAAAAAAATGAAACCAGAACTTCATTGAAGAACCACCTTGATGTTGATGATTTCTTGAAGGGTGGGTTCTTGATTATCACGATCCTTGTCTACATCTGGGGTTGGGGGACGGTTGATGGAGGACCTCCTGTAAGAAAGTAAAATTAATGTTAAAACTGGGCTTTTTAATCTATATCTGATGAGAGAATTAACGGGTTTTCAAGAACCGATGACTCACTTGTGAGACATTTTTTGTGTTCTTGCCGGAATTATAATCGGGAGTTGGGACTCTGTTGTAGAAGGAAAAGTGGAAAACAGTGGTTTTTGATTCGGTTGACAAATTATCGTCTGCGTACGAGGGGTTTATTGTACCCATATACTTTTTGTTTTGGATTTTTTTTAATATATAATAATTATATATATAATTATTATTATTATTATTATATTGTTGTTGTACGATAATAAATCGTGGGTTTGTAACTTTTGTTACCCTACGCTATTTGTTTAGGTTGAATTTCTATCCCTTTGGATAACGACAAATAGTTAATAATTTTACTTTAATAATATATCATAGATAAGAAAATGATAATTAAAAGTGATAAAACATATTTGAAAAAGAAAAAAAAAACCTCAATAAATAAGTTTCGGCACAGAGTAAATATTAAGGGGGGTGTATTGGTTCAAGATTTTATTAGACAATTTAGGGAAGTAAAAGTCTTGTGGTATTGGATTAAGACTTTTTAACAAGTTAGATAAGTCTGGCGGTATTCGATCAAGACTTTTACGATTTTTTTATAAAATATATATTGTCTTGTGGTATTTAGAGATGTACATTTTTCTCCGGGATCCCAATTCACCGCTTCCCCATCCCCAATTGGGGATTTTGGGGGGGGGGGGGGGGGGGGGAATGGGGAAATGGGGGGGAGGGGATGGGGATGAAATTCATCCCCAATTTGAAATGGGAATGGGGATGGGGATGGGGATGGGGGAACCCCTCCCCATCCCATTTCCCCATTTCCCCATTTTCCCCACAATTATTTTGAGATGGGGATGGGGATGGGGATGAGGATGAGATCCCCCACCCCCATTTCCCCATTTTCCCAAACATATATAAATATAATTTTAATATATATTATTAATTATAATATATATTTGTATTTGTAATATATTAATGGGTTTTATTTTGTATTTCTAATGGAATGTTTGTTTTTTTAGTTAAATTTGTAATTTTTAGTTAAATGGCGAAATGGAAAAACGGAAAAAACAGAAAAATGGAGAAATACGAAAAAAATAAGGGAAAAATAGGGAAATGGGGATGGGGATGGGGATGGATATACCTCACCCCAAAATTCCCCATCCCCATTTTCCCCAAATGGAAAAATTGGGGAATGGGGGAAGGGTATAGGAAGTGGGGATGGGGATGGGGATGGGGATGGGGATGGAGGGATCTATATCCATCCTCATTCCCCAAATGTGCATCCCTCTGATATTGGATCTAGACTTTTAAGATTTTTTTTTAAAGTTCATATCTTCTTGTGGTATTTGATATATACTTTCAAGAGGCAACAAATTGTCTGGTGATATTGGATTGAGATCAAGATTTTTAGGATTTCAAGGCAAAATAGATTTTCTAAACTTTTTAGTGATAATTATAAATAACTTGAACCCAAAATTGTCTTGTCATATCCCTCAATACTTTATAGACTTTTCTCTCTCACTCAAAATCATCTTCGGTTTCCTCAACCTCCACACCGCCATCAAATTTTCAGTTTTCTTAACTTTCATACCTCATCAGATATTCCATACCCCATAAGATCTCCAGCTTGGACGAGTTGTGGTCCACGGATGGATAATTGGTGACCGGAGATTGAAGATAGGAGGGTGGAGTAGTGTAACAATTTTACTTCGTTTTTTTTTTACTTTAATTTCATAGAATAGATGTTGACTAATGATACTTAATCGTGACATCTTTATTATTGTTCATGCTCATTTGATAGGTGTAAATAATGGTTTATTTATACATAAATTGTAATGATTAATGTGGACAAAGATATAGTTGTTTTACTAATATATATATATATATATATATATATATATATATATATATATATATATATATTGGTTATATAATAAGGAAATATTGAAATTATAAGTTAAGGGTATTCAATCACATCCACAAATTCATATTGGGTATCATATTAGATATGGGTATTCGTTAATGTGTGGAGAAAATTGAATACTACAATCGACTATTGAAAATCCATATTTATATAAAAGTCTAAAAAGTCTAAAAAGTCTTGAAATAAAATCAAGATAATCCTAATAGTCTATAAATAAAGTTCAAAGACTCTTTCATAATTATAAAAGTCTAGTCCATATAATCATAATAATCCTAATAGTCTTGCAAATATATAAAATCCTATCTCTCTAAAATTGTCCATTAAAATCTCAATCCAATACACCCCCATAAGTCTTACTTTTACCAAAAACCGAAGCTAAAAGGGTAATTACCAACTAAGTCATATGTTTTTTTTTTTAAATTAAGTTGTTTGTGACTTTTATAAAAGTGATTAAATTGGTCCTCGTACTTTTCCATGTGTCAAATTAGTCTCTCTCTTTTAAGAAATGATCAAATCGGTCCCTCTAACGATTTAATGATGTTAAATATAACAGTTGATTTTAACAATTTTAGTTAAAATATGTAAATAACATTTATTTATCATATTATAGTAAAATTGTTTTGCCTTTTATACATTAAATTCGCTATTATAATAAAAAAAAACAAAAAAGTTATTAATTAAACATATTTTGTAACTTTTTTAATTAAAAATTTCTAAAAAAAATCTAAAAATATTTAAAAAAAACAGTGTCAATTATACCCTTAGTTATTATTCATTATCAGTTTAGTATTTTAGCATTTTAAAATAATTTTTTTTGTTTATATTATATCAGCATTGTTGTCAAAATTATTCAAAAATCAAAACCCACAAATAAAAAAAAATAAAAAAATGATAAAAAAATGTGCATATGTCATTAGTATATTGTTTAGGAGTAAAATATACTTTTACCTCTATACAGTTAAAGTTTATTGACGAAACTTAGCTAGAGAGACTAATTTGACACTTAGGAAAAATGTAAGGACCAATTAAGTTACTTTTGTAAAAGTTACAAACAACTTAAAATTGTAAAAAAAGTATGGGACCTATTTAGTAATTACCCAAACTAAAATTAAAGTCTTCAAGGGTGGTGAATGTATTATTTCACTCTCTTGGTATGAATCAAAAGCGAGTTTTTTTGCAGTACAGTCTTCACAATGTGGTTATGCGAAGGAGGGGATCTAGAATTTTATTTTTATTTTTTTCATGTAGAAAATTATTAGAGATTAGGGGCTTATTTTGCTGAAATTTGGGAATGATTGGTTTTGTAGAAACTAGAAAGAGAACGTTTGAGAGATAGCGAAAGGGAAACAAGGACGGAGGCAAGGATTTCATTTCATAAGGGCTTGGTTCAAACATCTAAGGTGCGTTTGGTACGTAGGACGGGACGGGACGGGATAGGACAGGACAGGACAGGACGGGACGGGACGGGACGGGACAACTTTTTGTTGTCCCATGTTTGGTGAGCCATTAACATGGGACGGGACTGGACATAACAGCATGGGATAAAAACCATGAAAGGTTGTCCCACCTCACACCCTCAGCCAGATTTGTCCCATGCATGGGACAAGTCTAGAAATTACATTTTTACCCTCAAAGCTTTTTAAATTTACAAAACTATCAACTATATAAAAAAAAACTTACCCTAAATCAGCCGCTTGTCTCTCTCTCAAACATTTCATCGCCCGCTTCTCTCTCTTAAACCCATCTCTATCTCAAACATTTCATCGCTCGCTTCTCTCTCTCAAACCCATCTGCTGCAAATCCATCTTCGTCAGTGTCACGCGAACTCGCCGTCTTCGGGGTCACGCGAACTCACCGTCGTCGGGGTCACGCATCCTCTCTTCACACAAAAACAACCGTCGATCGCTTTTGTCTCTCTCTCAGACCCACCGGCTGCAGATCCATCTTCATCGGGGTCACGCGAACTCACCGTCGTCGGGGTCATGCATCCTCTGTTCTTTGAGTATTTTTTCACACATCCTCTGTAAACGCACCCTAATTTAAATAAAATTGAAGTGAAATTTTCAGTTTGTTTTGGCATTTTTTCCAGATCTTTAAACATTTTTTCCAGATCTTGTGATATTTTTGTTTATGTGGAGTGTTATAACTTTTTTTCCAGATCTTGTGAACATTTTTCCATATTTTTGTTTATGTGGAGTGTGATCATTTTTCAGTGTTATAATTTCCAAATATTGTGATCATTTTTTCAGATCTTGTGTTATAATTTCCAGATCTTATGATTTTATTGGAGTATGGTTTTCCGGATTTTATGAGTTAGTCTTCAAACTTAATAAAATTGTTTATAAACATTAGGCATGCCAATAAGGGTATTTTAGTCATTTGAACCTCTTGTCCTGTCCTGTCCTGTCCCAGTCGTACCAAACGTACAATAGTACAGTTAACAGTTCTGTCTCAGACGTTCCAAACATCATATGGAACAACTGTTTTGTCCAGTCCATTCCCGTCTCATCCAGTCCAGTCCAGTCTCATCCTCGTACCAAACGCACCCCTAAAATTTAAAAATGTTAATAAATAATAACAATCAAACCAATTAAAATTTGACTAGTTTACTATCACAATTTTCTAGACTCAAAATGTAAAGTTTAGCCAAAATATCAATAAGACAATAAGTTCTCGTTTGGAAGAGTTTGTATACCGGTTAAAAGATCTTTTTTAAATTAAAAAAAATCTTTTTATAAAGTATTATATCGTTTGGTTATCACCCATTAGAGTTTTAAAATGATGAAAATAGTTATTTTACGTCTATTTGAAGAAGCTCAAATTTTTGACTTTTCCAAGTAAATCTTTTTTTAGCTTTTTTAATAACACTAAAAAATCTAATATAACATTATCATTTAAAATAGTTTTTGAATATTTTGGTAATCTTAGCAATTAAAAAAAGATCTAATTGACAACCAAACGACCAACATCTTCCTATTAAAAGCTCTAATTGTAAAAAGTCTACTTTAAAAGATCTATTTCTAAAATATCTATTTAAATAAACTCTCCTAAACGGAGCCTAACAAATATATATACATATATATATATATATTTACATATATATATATATATATATATATATATATATATATATATATAACCATAAAACACGATTAAAATCAAATTAAAGTAATAACTCTAAAAAAAGATCCACTAATTCCTTATTACAAATCAAGTAATGCTACTTTGTCCACATTTGATGTATAAATGATGTGACGTAACTATAATTCATTTATTTAAATTGATACAATACCGTGGAGCTAATCAGTCATTATCCAAAACAGGGTACTGATCACACTAATGGGGTGTTGCCATGTGATATTTTTATTATTATTATTTAAATTATATTAAATTTACATTATTTAAATGAATTAATTTTAGTTATATCACATCATTTGAATACCGGATTTATACATCAAATTTAAATAACGTAGCATTATTGTTACAAATTAAAATTAACATAAGTATTATACATGATAGTTAACAATCATTATTCACTATTACATACTACAATAAAATTAAAAGGGAATTCAATTAAAAGATTTTTTCAGTTTAAAATTGTTAGTTTGAATTAAACTACAACTACAACAACAACAACAACAATAATAATAAAATACTTCAAAGGAGTTAAAATTATACATTGGGGTGCGAAATCAATGACAAGTATATAAAAATATAATGACATGAGATGAAATATACAAATAAATAAATTAGAACCACAATTTATGCAAATACAATAAATCTAAATCACAAAGTCGATGTGGTATTGGTTTGTAAGGACCAGAATGCTCGTCATATTGAAAGCGTAGGCCAATTCAATCAGATCATAAAGTCGATAATTAGTCTCGATTTTTATGTGACAATGACATTTAACATGGTTGAAGTGTGGGGATACTCATTTACAATAGTAAAGTGAAGAATAATAATAATAATAATAATAATAATAATAATAATAATAATAATAATAATAATAATTGATTGTGAAACTTGGTCGATAATGAAATGTAATGTCGTTTAGTCTTCACGAGAATGATACAAAATAATAATAATAATAATATTGATATTAATTTTGAGAATCAAAATGGAAATTAACTATATTTTGTACCTAAAAAATTATCTACAATCAAACTTATTTAAATTCCCTTGCTATTTTCATTTTACTATACATAATCAAAGAATTTGTGAGAAAATGATCTTCCAAATTGTTACATAGATTAAATATATCTTTCAATATTTCATAATTAATAATTATAAAATCCTTATAAAATATTTAAAATATCATTGTACCATTAATATATTTTAAAAAACAATTATTTATATATCTAAAATTTAACTTTATAATATTCATGTCAAACCAAATTAATTTAAAAATAGTTTTGAACAAATTTAAATAACAAACGAGTAAAATAGATTTATCAAAACCATAGTAACAAGTAAAAACATAACCAAATAATAAATATATAATAACACAAGCTTGAAAATAAATTTATTTATTACTTTCTAATCTAAAGCCTAAAATCCTGAAAGTTTATAAATATAATCTTAACGTTCAAATCATAAAATTACGAGTAAAAAAACTATGTAGAGTAAACAACAAGAACCATCTCAAAACAATATGGATATTGTATAATAAAATAGTAAAGAAAATTCTGAATTTGTTCCAATGGGTACATAATAAGAATAAAACACACACACGTGTATATATATATATATATATATATATATATATATATATATATATATATATACACACAAATGTAGCTACTGTATAGTTTATGTATAGTTGCAAGAGTAAATATAATAGAAGTTATTTCCTTTTTAGTTTTAATTTCTTATAAATTTTCAAATTCTTATTTTTATAGATATTTAGATTGAAATCCAAAAATTAAAAATTAGCGATGTAACTAACAGTAATCGTGTAATAGTTGAACTTAGATATAGACTATATTAGGAAATGATAAGTAATAAAAATATTAAAATACTGAAAGTGATTGATTTTATCTTAAAAAATATATATAGAAGAAAGTTGTATTATTAATAAAATTGAGGGACCAGATTGTAATTATCATATTTATATAACAGCTTGTTTATAATAAAAATCATGTTGTTAGAGGGTATGGCAGCTATGGGCCCCTCTTTATCTTCGCCCCTGAATACAAGTCTTCGTTAAACTCAATTCATAAATTATCAACTTATAATAATAATAATAATAATAATAAACAACTAGAGGTGTTCCCTAGATTGAAAATTTTAATTTATATATTATTTATGTCAATGGGCTAAATTCAATATATTAATTGAGTCTCCAACCCAAATGGATATTTAATTTGAAATCCATTCTCATCTCTACTGTTTCCTCAATTCTTTATTTACAATATACAAGTATAGACGATAGATCTGATAGACGTTAGCATCTGATAAATTCTTATGAAGATTTTTGATATCCCTCAATGCTCCATGTTAATTTATGCATTTTTTTAAAATTTAGTGATGGCCGATGGTTAGATCAAATTATACATTAATAATGTTACTAATCTTAAAAATGATTCAAAACAATTGATGTTAAGGGTGCGTTTGGTAAAGAGATGTGATATAATAAGGTTAGACTGGATAGGACAGGACTGGACATGACATGTTGTTCTATATTGTGTTTGGAAGACCTGGACAGAACTGTAAACTGTACTGTTATACGTTTGGTATGACTGGAACATAATAGAACAAAAGGTTTAAATGACCTGAATATCCCTTTTATATATATAACAACATAGACTATAACATTATATATATATTAATCGATATTACATATATTATAATGTAATATATATATCCGATAAGACTTGACTCAAATATGGCGCCAGAAACATTTCGCATGCCGAGTCAAATTACAACAAGACCAAACTACCCCAATAACACCTTCAATGGACCGAGAAAGTTGACTGTTTACCATTACTTATCGAAGGAGTATTTTTGTCCAGTCACGAGACTGGAAACAGTCGAAACTCGGAAGTACCAAAATTTTCCCGCTAAAACCAAAACCCTAAATTTGTTTGTTTGTTTTCCTCTATAACTCTCTCACATTTCAATATCGAAATCTCACCGTCTACCAATGGCAGAAGAAGACAACACTGAGACGATCCGACCCGAATTCCCGATCGGCCGGGTCAAGAAAATCATGAAACTCGACAAAGATATCAACAAGATAACCTCAGAGGCCATGTTCTTGGTCGCGACCTCCACCGAACTTTTCCTCCGATTACTCGCCGAAAGTTCCGCCAAAGTCGCAATCGAGAAGAAGCGAAAGACAATAAAGCTGGAACACATGCGAATCGCCGTCAAAAGGCATCAACCGATGAGTGATTTCCTTCTTGACTCGCTCCCTTTGTCGACTCAGCCCGTGGATCGTCCGGCAACTGAGCGCACTCGTTCAAATCCTGCACCGGAGAAGCCTTTACCCGCAGGCACCCGCCGCATCGATGATTTCTTTAGGAAACCGCCGAGTGAAGATCCGGTCGAGATCAACGTTTCTTAGGTTTTGATTTATTAACTGTAGTAGAAGTTAATTTGGTTTTGTAGATTTTATGTGTTTGATCAAAATGAAACAAGTTATTATTGAGAAGTGTCTGGGTTTTGTAACATATTTAGATGGCTCAGAGTTTGCTTGATTAGTGTTTATTGACTCAGCAACAATGAAATTAATTTCATGTTCGTTAAATGCTGCTATTAGTGCAAGACAATATATGTTTTACTTCCACTGTTAATTCTGGCTCAAATTAATTTAGATCATCAATCTCAAAGTTGCAGTTTAGTTTTACACGTCTTTCTACCTTTTGCCATTTCTTATGGTTAAATTTCAAGTAGCTTCAGTCTTACACTGCTGACATATATAATTTATGCTACTGATGATGATTGTTGAATTGAGTTTGTTAATTTTCACAAGAAATTATCAAAATATGTTTCTTAATAACATTAGATCCTGTGGTTGGAACACGTGTTAAGCTCAGCTGCGCTATGAAATATGCTTATTGCCTGTTGATAAACTAAGCATGTCTGTATTATTTGTGACAGCTAACTGCATATTGTCTTTGAATTTTTCTAGCTGACAGTTTCTATTCAACTTGAAAGTCACTAATTCATTTGATATAGATGCAATTCTAGCTCTTTGATTACAATTTACAAACACAATATATCATAGCTCCAAGTATCTATTTATGTGGTACACGTAACTGCACACCATGCACATGTACTATAGTAAGTGTAAGAACACAAAGACTCAAAACTTTTATTTTTTATAGCAATCATGGTTCTTTCAGGTTCTAGACAAGCAACTGGGTCAAGGCATAAATACACAGGCATTTTCTTAAAATGTTACAACAAATGAATTTATTCTTCTGCAGGGCATCTTATGTTTTTCCTAAGATCAAGATTCCTCTAATGACATCTGCTTATGAATTCTCATCAGACATGAAGATCTACAACTCTGAATTAAATATCAAGGTGATATGGGACCAGAAAACGTTGACACCACTGATACTGTTTCATCTCTAAGCTGAGAAACTAGACTGGGCCGGGGAAACATCTTCTGTCCGTGTGCCTTCCTCCCTTCCTTCACGAAGGATATGCCTTGAGTTGCTGAATTGATGCTGTTTGATCCCAACTGTTGGATACCCAAAGAAACTCTTCTGTTTAAAGGACTTGCATTGTTTAAGCCTCCATTCAAGCTCCTGTTTGAAATACGCCGACTGCTGGTGCCTGGCCTGGACCCAAAGGCATTTTCTTGCTCGACAACTACCGGGACCTGCACCTTCTTATTTTCCTGCCAGGGAAATGCCACATCATTAGACTCTAGAGAAGGTACGAATAATAAATGCCATTATGGGACGAAGCTCAATTTTATTGACAGGCTAATTTTGGAAAGCTGGAGAAGAGAATATATGAAATTCTTTGTTATAGTGTGTCAAATAATACTAACCCGTTGTCTTTGTTTCTCCTCCTCCCTTTCCTGTCTCAACATGTTATACTCTTCCAACATTGCTAGCAGAGGTACCTAGATGATCACAGATATAGCTTCAGATATATTGATGGTTAACTAAGGAGTGCTCAACATAATATAGGAGAATGTGCGAGTATAAGATCAACTTATGGAAGAAATTTTGATTTTATAGGGATTCCAAACTGTTAGACATCAGTATGAGTGCAAACTAGGGTCTGTTCAGTATTGTTTTACAAACCCTGTTTCCTTTTTGGCTAATTTAAGATTAGCCTAATTTATTAGGTCTTGTTTTGGATAACACCAAAACAATTATTCTATTTTGAAAGTCACTTTTCCTTTCTATTGAAAAATAGAACTCAAAAAGCACAGAGATAAACCCAAAAGACCATTCATATATTTTTTCTATATTGATTATATAAGCCGTCACTATATGATCTTACCTCATCATACAAGAAAACTTTATCTCTTTCTTCTTCCCAGCTCTTAGTCTTTGCTATAAGGGAGTCTACCAAAGCTGCATTAAAGTAGTGAGTGATTGTGAATAATATGCAATGGCCATAATACTGCATGATCTAAATTCGAAAAGCTTTTCAAGCAAGAATTTGTAAGGCTTTCTGTAATCTCATTAATTCTGTTAATGGTTTTTTGGTCTACCTGGTTTGTTTTGCCTATGACTTTTGTTATTGAGAGTAATTTGGGTATTTTAGTTTTGCACCTTTAAAATTCTCTTGTTCTTTTATGATTGGTCAATGCAAATTGGTGAAAGTTCCTGCTTCTCAGTGGCTTAAATTTCAATTGTCAAGAAACCTCGTTTGTTACCTGGGATTTTGTTGACAATTACTCGAGCCTTTTCAGCCCGTCGTAGGTTCCTGTGAGCACCTCTGCTGACTGAATATCGATTCTCATCCTGTAAAAATGCATGAAATAGGAAACATGAAACAGGTGCAGTAAAATTTGGAGCCAACTAAACATGTATGCCAATGGTTGTGGGTTAATGACCGTGCTATATTCTTCCAACCAGCGCTCCTCATCACGTGCCAAGATCCACTTTTCCACCTTCTCCATTATTGCCTTCCTGCTGGAGGCTTCTTCTTTTGCTCTTGATATCTGTTCATCCATGCTTGTGAGGAGATCTGCATGATCCATCTCCCCTTTTGTATGCCGAAGTCAATTTATAGGCTACGTTAGATTTATAAAAGAACAACATGAAACAGTAAATTATTCACTCTCTACCCACCAGAGTTTATAAAGTTTATTATTTTGTCCATCTCTGATTGTGAAGGAATCTCCATGTGTGAGTTATTGCATATCCCCTCTAGCTCATTCTGTTTCTTCAGGAAAAGTTCTTTCATCTTGCTTGCTTTTAACTGATCCAGTCTCTTGACTTCAGCCTCCGCCTTGACAATTTGAATAAATATTACGTATAGTTAATGAAACTTGGAAACAATTTTAAGTAATTGTTATTCTATTTTTTTTTTCAGTTTGGAGTACTGCGAATCATGTATACTAACCTGCTCGATTATATTATGGGCAAGGCTTCCAGAGTGTGATACTTCTGTTGATGAGGATGACAATAAACTTGTAACATGAGAAAACCTTCGGCGATCTCCATAGGGTGTGTCCATAAGATTCCATAAGTTTGTCAGTGCTTTGCCAAGATGGTGAAGCTGCAAATCCACAAAACCTTAATGAAGTACTTTGCCATGCTGATACTTCATGTAACCGGTGAGTTGTATCTTTAAAATAAAAAGTTTGAAGCTTGAAACTGTCCATAGCAGCTATTGATGTTTTATATAATCCATGTGGAAGCTCCTGCATATAAGAATTTCTCAAAAACATAAGGCTAGCACAGTATATGAATTTTTCACCTTCTCAAGCCGCTTCTGCTTTTCTTCCTCCAGAGATTCCACTGTGCTGTTGAGTTTTGCTAAAATGTTGTCACTTATGTTTTTTGATATTCCATACAATTCATTCAAGCTGGGGTGAACCTTTGTTATGATCATGGAAGACTCCATTCCCAAAATTGCAGACAGATTACGCACCTTGCCTATATATTTTTCTACACTCTGGAGTCTGTCATTCTTCAAGCCAACCAAAAAAAAAAACAAGATTTTAGAACTCAGTTTTTGAGTACTCTGTTTGATAACCTGATTTTTTTTTATAAAGAAATGTTAATGTACCTTCTCATTATGAAGTCTTTGTAGCTCAGTCTGATATTCCTCAAGTTTCTTCAGTGAAAGATCATTCTCATTCACTATGATTGTTTTTGATGAATCATCATATTCTGATAGACCTGCTATTTCAGCAGAAATTTTCTGAATTTGTGCTTGCACAGCTCTGAATTGATTCACCCTCTCTTCTTTCCTCAATCGCATCTCTCTCAAAGCTGGTGTGATTGAATCTAACTGCACTTTTAAGGTTCCAGACATTTTTTCTGGCTGCAAAGACCATAATGAGTTGACACAATGCAAGGAATTTCATGTTCAAGATAAGAAGATCGCAATAAAAGTCCCAATCTTGCGAGTTGTTACTAAAATTTCTGTCAATTGATCATTATGATGGAATTTGATGAAAATGTTAACATGTTCTGAGTTCATAAGTCTAGTACTTACATGCATTGCACTTTTCCATGTAAGATGCCAGGATTCTGAATTTATATGCTGAGTACTATTCACATTTGTACAGATATTCTATATTATATGCACTGCTTAATTTATGTTTTATAACACAAGCTTAATTAGTGAACAGAGATTGATGGATAAGGTACCCGTCCAGGAAGAGATCGTTCTCCAAGGGACAGAAGAAGGTGGGTGAATTCAGCTTCAGATTCTGCCAGTTCCTGATGCAAGCGTGCTCTTGATATATTAGCACGGTCAACTTTTCTCCTGTAAACCTCTAAACACTCTTGTTCTAAATCCAGTAGAACCTTCTCTCTTTCAAACTGATCTTCTCCAACTTCATCCCAAATCAGCTGCGCCAACATACCAAAAAAGAGCAGTAGAATGTAAACAGTTAATCCCATTACTTACGTATAAATTGTTGAACACCAAAAAAAGGAAACTCACTTGCAATTCTTGTAGTAAATATCCACAGGAAGTTTCTAATAATGCGGAACTCCGCATTGTGATTGGTGATTGGAAGGAACCCATCTGGTGGCTCCTTCAATACGAGAACGAATCCTGAGATAGATTACTAGAAGGTTGGAGCTCTAGCTTTGATGCCTGGACTGCTGGAAGGTGGAAGCTTTGAGTTTGAGTACATTGATAAGCAACCAAGTATTTTGAGCGAAAGAGAAAAAGAGTGATGGGATGTAAGCTGTGGATGTGAGTGCTTTTGGGTGTGAGTTTTTGCTTAAAAGACAAGGTTGGCAGAGGAGTTAGGTACTGCTGAAGCTTTGAGTTCAAGAATCATCCACATCCAGTTTTGTTCCAGGTTTTGTTCTTTCCCTCTTCTAATCTTTATAATTTATAATTTCAAGAGAACCATCTCTTTTTCATTTTTTATTTTTTTAGATAGAAAGTTAGAGTTTCATTTTCATGGATGTACCACTTGGTTTTCACTACACTTTGTGTCTTAGATGAGTATTTAACAGGTAATGTCTTGAATAAGCCTTCAACAGGGACTTGATTCTTAAGCAATCTATATATATGCCCAAGTTAAATAGCTTTTCATACTTCATTAGATTTTTTTTTAGATTCTAAACGATGATAGATCCAGCTGCAAAATAGCACTTACTGATTTTACTTTGGTGATGGGCCAATGAACAAAAATCTGGGCCATCTGATATCATCGCCCGGTTGATGTGCGGTGATTATCACGATTGATCATGATCATGACTCATGAAACTCTTTTCCCATTCTTCACGTGTATCTATTATTATTGGTTTTCCAGATCTTTAGTGCATTGACCATCCTATAAGCTAGAACCCATTCAACATTTTAGTCTAAGACTTATAGTCTTGGTGGTTGGAGATTTAATTTTTCCGTCTGCCCGCCAAAGTTAAAACTTGACACTTTATATATATTGTCTTACCATTATTTATGAAAACGTAATTAGTATGGAGAGATATTAGGTTGTGCTTGCAGTGTTTAATCTTAGTAGATCTAATAGACAATTGTATATAAAATAATAATAATCATATTTTCACAATATGTCATGACCCATGCAAAGAGGCTTGTCCTGTTTTATAACTTTATTATCTGATTTGATAATCGATTTGGAAAATTAAAATGTTTTCTTATTATTGTTAACATAGCCAGGTATATTTGGGAGAATTAGGTTGATTAGGAATCATAATCATAGGATATTGGAATAGCTACTAAATCATTCTCAACAAAACACTCTACCTGATCCACCTTTTTTTCTCAATATTAGAATATTGGATAGAATTAATCAGATACTTTCTTTTCCAAAAATCACTCATTAAAAACAGTTTAGGTTTGCACAGGGAGAGGGAGAGAGAGAGAGAATTAGATACCAAGAGTGTCAAGGACCTAATCATCATAGTTAGTTTTTTTATTATCATATTTTACCATTAAATAATTTGTCTCTAAAAAGAAGGCAAAAGGGTGTCCAATGTCACGGGCTTAGAGTTTGCGCAGCACACCCGTGCGGCACTTAGGCAAATTCTATGAGAATGTTGCTAAGTAAGCCTTACAAGAGAGATTTGAGAGAAAAGAGTAGAAGAGCTTGAATGGAAAACAAAGATTGTATTGCTATGAAGGAAGCTTTACAATGCTTTGGATACTAGAATGCTTGAGTTTCTAGGATGATTTACAAATGAGGGGGGTTGACTATTTATAGGTGAGCCACCTCCTTAAGGAATGTTCTAGATTAATCTAGTCTAATAGTGGAGATTAAGTCTCCAGAATATTCTACACCTAGCTAGAATACTCTACATGTATTTACATGCCTTTACATGCCTTTACAAGGTTCTAGATTATTCTACAACTATCTAGCTAAATACAAGAATGGTGTAGAGAGGGTTGGGTTGCTAGAGACTTCCAGAAGCTTGACCAATACTGGAATTGTGGAGAAGTCTCTAGAATCTTCCAAGAACCTGGTATAATTGTGGCCTTTGTTGGGCTTCTGGGCTTGACAGCTTGCGGCCCGTGACACCAAGCCCATGTTACCAAAAGCTTTACCATTACTATGTCAAAGGTTCTTGTAACTTAAAGAATGAATAATATTATACTGTCCAAAATCCATATATTTTTGTCCATGTTCTTCGATTTTATTTTTTTCTCTGATTTGGTACATTTTTGGTTATTTAGATTTGTATCGTCAGAAAGGCATCTGATTCACTAGATTTGGAAGCAGCGGCAACCTCGAATCCAGTATCAGTTAGATGATGACTAAAGGAAATTATAAATCGGAACATGCAAACTCGAATGAATCTGTATTTGTAGCTCCGCTTTTTTTTTTTTCCAGTGTTTCCTTAATTTATATGTGATCTTCTCTTTTCTTGATTTCGCTACATAGCAGTGCCTCCATTCTCTGATTTCTCGACGATCACGATCCAAAAAGAAACGACGTCGTATGCCTCATCTGTGCAAAATATAGAGATGTATTTTTATTTTGTTTGGAAAATTTTGATGACCGAGCACGTCAGTATGTTTGGCTGACATGACCGACACGTCATCGAGGACTTTACTGATATGCATCGGCCCCTCAGAGAAGACTTTAATGACGTGTTCATACACGTAAGATGTTATCCGATGACGTGTCAAGACACGTCCGTTAAGAGTCTATGACGTGGCCTGGCACGTCATATAGTCTCCGCTGACCTGCCTTGCAAGTTGCAAAGCCAGAGCCATTGTTTAGGGTGACACGTGACACAAGCTAACAGGGAGACATTGGCGTCATTTGCCTAAGTTCTCAGACCGTCAGACGAGCAATCCGACATGGCCCAGATAAATCAAACCTCCGAGTCCGAACGGACCTAACCAAAACGCCGACAACATCTCGGTTGTCACTTCGGAGACATCCGATAAAATTGGAACGATAAGAAAAGATTAGCACGGCCCCTGCGTCGCACAAATTCGAGCATTGGCACAAATTGTTTTCCATTTCTTTTTGTTTCTGCAATTTGAGTCATATTGATGTTCTTGTCCTTTCTTTTTTTTTTGCTGGAATTTCAGACATTGATTTTGTTTTTTGTTCCAGTGAGTTTCAGTTGCTTTTCTTCAGTTCAAAGTTGCCGATATTATTCATTTATGATTTATAAATATATCATAGCTTATTTGTTGACGAATTATGGGCACTGCATATAAATTTCTCTTCCTTGTTCTTTTGAATATTTTCTTTGGACTCTCTGTCTTTGATTTGGTACTATAACAAAGCATCTGGTACACTAGTTTTGGGAGCAAAACATGATTTTTTTTTTTAAGATTTTCTTTAGAAGATCAGAAAATAAACTCTACATGAATATTTCCTTTGGTCTCTCTGTCTTTGATTTGGTGAGAATATTAAGAGTGTTTCATGACCCATGGCTTCCCAGAGTAACCTCCTTCATACCTATTACATCTGGAGCAGGTATGGTTGAAAAGGTTTCCTCTCTTATTCTGCCTGAGTCTTGTTCTTGGGATGTTGCTAAAGTTGATCAGCTGTTTTTGAGTGTTGATAAAGAAGCCATTTTTAGCATTCCTCTTAGTGTTAGGGGTTTGAGGATAAATTGATTTGGCATTTTGATATAAAAAGAGTGTATAGTGTCAGACTGTTAGGAGTGGTTATTGGGTAGCTTTGGATGATAAAAACTGTTTTTTAGGCTTGCAATGATGCTCTTCCCTCTCTGCAGAATCTTTATATTCGTAAGGTGATGACTAACCCCTCTTGTAAGCGGTGTGGTTTGGGTTGTGAGGATACGGATCATGCACTTTTGTGGTGTGTCAAGGCTAAGGAGGTCTGGCCTGGTCTAAGACTACTTTCTGGGAGCTGATGAAGCCTTTCAAAGGTTTGAATTGTATTGATCTTGCTGGGTGGTTTTTGGTTAATGTGAAAAAGGATGTCCTGGAGCTTTGGTAGAAACTGTTTTGTTCATAATCGGAGTGTAGTAAGCCTGGTGAGTCTACAGTTGATAGGGTGTCTGACCTCCTCCAAGATTTTCAAAGTGCACAGGTTTTTCTTAGCCCCATTCCGTCTCCTAGACCTTGTGTGGCTTCAGGTTGTTGGTCTCCTTCACCTTCGGGTTCTCTGAAACTCAACTCGGATGCTGCTGTTAAACCTGGCTCTTCTTATATTGGGATTGGTGCTGTTATTCGTGACAAACACTGAAGGTTGTGACAGCTCTGGCTAAGTCTCTTTTGGGGTCTTTTCCAGCTGAAGTGGGTGAGTTTCTGGCTTTGAGGGAAGGTCTGATCATGTTCAAAAATCTGAACTTAGTTGTTGATTGGGTGGAAGTGGTGCTGTCAACATTGTCTCATGGGTCATGATTAATTGTCCAGATTTTAGTATTGTTGACCCTATTATCTCAGATATTAAGGCTCCGTTCTTAGATGTTAAGGTTGTTGAATTCCATGCCATTCCTAGGATTTGGAATGTTGTGGCTCACACCTTAGCTTCTTTTGCCTTTTCTCTAAAGAAGATTGTATTTGGCTTTTTTCCAAGCCTGCTTGTGTTGGCGTTGCTCTTCTTTAAAGGAAGTTTGTTTGTTTCAAAATAAATAAATAAACTCCAAATCTTATCTATTTGGTTCTAATAACAATTTTCCTAGTAATTAATAAGCTATTACATATATGTTGATTTGATTTTCTGTGCTATCTTGTGCTTTTATTGTACATCATAATAAGTATAAATTACATGGCTGATGAGATTATATTAAAGATTGCCTTCTACGACTTCTTTCGAAATTAGCTCCTTTAATTGACTGCACTTGTTTGACATTTGGAATCGGAAACAACTATAATTCGATGATTATCTTGATGGTATTGGGCATGTTAATGATTTTATCAGCATATGAATTCTCTTCTATTGTTGTTAAGTTTCACATTCCCTTGATATCCTATTTATATGTAAAAGCTGAATCTATTTATTGAGTGGCTATTTTGAAAGTCAGCTTTTAAAAGCTGATTATTGTTTCCAGTTTGTTCACTTTCTTTGCCGACTCATCTCTTCTCTTTGAATCTATTTATTTGTTGCACAATATATATTTATTATGATTCTTTTAGTAATTCTGTTATATAATTTTTTGAGAGAATAAAGAGGGAGAGCGGTGGAATGATTTGGAGATTATGCTTTGTGACTGACTGCTTTTCTTGGAATTTGGGTTCTAAAAGACAAAAAAAAGAGTCTAAATTTCTAACCAAAAGTGTTCTTGAAATTTCACTGAATTACTTTTGTTCTGTTAAGGATTGATTGTCAGTTTTTCACTGATTCTATGTTGTTTTTCAGTTCTTTACAATAAACTTTTATCTTTTTTCACAATATCGATAGAAATTTACTTACTCTTGCCTTAATGAATTGCATGATCTTGTAGGATTTTTATGGGTGACATGGACAGAGAAGGCGCCTTGATATAAAGGAGTGGAGTATATTAAAGCAACTGTTTCAATAACTTAAATGAATGAATGAAGAAGACATGAGTTGAGAGAACAGTGAACCAAGCATGAAAAAGTTCCATTTCGACTGAAATGGTTTATCTGCAAAGTTCTTGTGGCCTTAAACTTCCATTCGTGATTGAGGTTCGTTTAGTTATCATATAATTTGGACTATTTTTGTTTGATGTGCATCTGAAAAGTTGAAACCCTGTTCTGCCTTCCTCCAGTGTTTGTGAACTTCACTGTATGATTTTATCATGTGTTTGACATTGAATTTATACTCCATTATCATGGATGTTATTACATTGCAATCCCGTTTAAAATATACTCAAAAGAATTCGTCCTGAGTTTGTATCTTAGCATGAAGAAATGAGAATCTGTCCTGAGTAATGATATCCAACAGAAAATGGTTGCTGTGATGTCAAGTTGAGTGGTAGTTTGCCAGTCCCAGATATCATTTTCTCAAAAGAATTTGTCCAAAGTTTGAATTTCTAATATAAGTTGTGATGACAAAATTTCTCATGTTTTCACAAGTTTCTGGTAGCTGTAACCACCACATTTCTAAAACGGAACGGTAGGGTTGGTTTGATTGACAGAACCAACCGAGCAAGAGCCACCTTGTGGTTCATTTATAATGAAGAGACACAGAGGGACAAAACATTACAAGTTCCCACTTCTGCTGAGCTCAGAGTCGATTTCAACACATCTTGTAGATGAAGGCTATCAGAGGCAAGACAATATCTGCAACAATAAAACTGAAGAGTATTGAATCAAGTGATTAGAATTTGTAAAGCTTGCTAGATATCATGAGTCAACTCAGTTGACTCCAAGACATAATCTACATTACATGTTTGGACAATTAGAAATTACATCAATTTATGAACAAATGGAAACTGGTTTTCAAAATCAAACACGTTTGAAGTGGCCTTGGCATAGTAGATAGGATGGAGCAGCACTAACATTCTGAATTTCATGTTCTAAACTGAATATCAATATACATGCAATTCATCAAAAAATAAAATAAAATGACAGTACAAAAAAAAAAAAAAAACTATTTATTATTTGGTCTAGTTTCAATTAGTATTATGTGGGATTGTGGGTTGATAAGATTAAAGATTTCAATTTAAGAGAATCCATATTACTCTCGGTTAACTGAAAGTGTCTTAACATAAATAGGATGTAGGTTAACCGTCTTTGTGTGTCTTATATCCCTAATCATATTATTGACTTTGTAAGATGTGATACGTGTACATCCTTCTTATTATATTACAATGTGCGATATATTTTCAATGATCGGATTCATTAAAGATTTTCGTATTTGTTTATTAAATCATTTCAGATGGTTTGGTTAAGAAAAAAAAAAACAAATAAATAATGCTTTATTTTATAATTTCAGCAAAAAAATTCAAAAAAATTTATTTACAATCCGACTAAGTACACATTTGTTTTAAAAATGTATTTATCATCTTCATCCACTAAAATTTTCTTCGAACTATTTTACAAATTATGAACGAAATAATTTCTCTTGGTATGTATAAAAAAAAAACTTCAAAAATAGCATAGTTAGCATAATTATACTTTAACAAATGTAATATATCTAATTTTAATTAATAAGTTAATTAAGTTTTCTTTAACATAGTTAAACAGAATAAAATTATTGATTTAAAATAAATTAAAAATATATTGGCCAAAAATTCGAACACTATGGCGTCTCGAAAGAGAGCGCCTGTTGCAGATCCCCTTCTAGAAAGGGTTTATGGTTCCAACCCAGAGGACCACACACCACATCCATTGTTCAGGGCTCACACGCAGCAAGAGCGTGATCTCATTTACTAAAAGTCTTCTTTACACCGGATCCCACATCGCTCACTCTAAGAAGAACTTGGGAGTTTATATACAGACGGCGACAGCAATTGAGTTGTCTCTTAGGAGACATCCGATAAAATTGGAACGATACAGAGAAGATTAGCATGGCCCCTGCGCAAGGATGACACGCACAAATCGAGAAATGGTCCAAATTTTTTTTTTCCCCTTTCCAATTCATCATCTTCTCCAGAAATATTTATTTCTTCAGTTCTAATTTGCTGATATATCTCTTACTTTCTTTTGAATGCATTTTTTTTTTAATCTCTTCAATTTGGTATCATTTTGATTATTTGGATTTGTATTGTTAGACAAAGCACCAAATCATATCACTTAGATCGCAGCTTTTTAAGGTTCTATTTGGTTCTAGCAACAATTTTCTTTTTAGTAATTGATTTGTTATCTGGTATATGTTGAATTGCTTGACCGAGTTTTCTTGCCATTTTTTGTGTACATAACAGTAGGAGTAAATTACTAAGTTGGTGAGATTATATTAGTGAATTTCTCTTTTGATTTCTTATCCGAAATTGGAATTGATTTAGCTTTAATGCACTTGATTGATATCTCGAAACTATAAGTCGATGATACCATGATGGCGTATATTGATGATTTGATTATCATATGGATAATGATCTTCTATTGTTGTCTAGTTTGCAAATTCAAGTTTCTGGATTGAGGTTCACTGGTCATCACTTATCATATAGTTGGGAATATTTGTGTTTAATTGGTATACAAAAAGTCGAAACCCCATCTCTGTCTTCCTCCTGTAGTGTTGTTATCTTGTGTTTGACATTGAATTTATCCTTCTTTGTGTAGATAAGACAAGGATTTAGATTTGTATTGGTAAACAAAAACAAGCAATTTCTTTTGAAGATCAGAAAATAACCTCTAAATCTTTCTGTTTGGTTCTAATAACAATTTTCCTACTAATTATTAAGCTATTTCATATATGTTGCTTTGATTTTCTGAGCTATCATGTGCTTTTGTATTGATAATAAATTACCAGACTGGTGAGATTATATTCAAGAATGCCTTCTTCAACTTCTTTCAAAATTAGCTCCTTTAATTTGAATTCACTTGTTTGACATTTCGCATCGGAAACAGCTATAAATTGATGATTACCTTGATGGTATAGGCCACGTTAATGATGTTATCTGCATATGGATTCTCTTTTATTGTTGTTTTGTTTCACATTCCCTTGCTATCGTATTTACATGTGAGCAGTTGCATCTATTTATTGGGTAGCTATTTTGAAAGTCAGCTTTTAAAAGCTACTTCTTGTTTCCAGTTTGTTCACTTTCTTTGCCGACTCTTGTATTTTCTTTGCATCTATTTATTTGTTGCACAATATATTTATTATGATTCTTTTAGTGTAATTCTGTTATATAATTTGTTAAGAGAATAGAGAGGGAGAGTGGTGGCATGATTTGGCGATTGTGCTTTGTGAGTGTTGATAGATTTATTTGGTAAACGCTGTAAACTACTTTGCTTGTAATTTGGGTTCTAAACGACAAGAAGATACTGTCCAAAAATCGTACAAAAAGTGTTTTTGAAACTACATTGTATTACTTTTGTTCTGTTAAGGATGGATTGTCAGTTTTTCACTGATTCACATTGTTTTTCACTTCTTCACAATATACTTTTGTCTTCTTCTTTTTCACAATATCGATAGAACTTTACTTACTCTTGCCTTAATGAATTGCATGATCTTTTAGGACTTTGATAGGAAACATGGATAGAGAAGGCCTAGATATAAAGGAGTGGAGTATATTATAGCATCTGTGTTCAATAACTTCGATGAATGAATGAAGCCATGAAGACATGAGTTGAGAGAACTATGAAGTGTGAAACAAGCATGCAAAAGTTCTATTTGGACTGAGATGATTTATTGGCAAAGTTCATGTGGGCTTAAACTTCTATTCATGATCTTTTAGTAGTCAAGTGGAGTACTGGCAGTGTTTCCAGGTATCATTATCTCATAAGAATTTGTCCAGAGTTTGGATTTCTAACATAAGTTGTGTTGGCAAAACTTCACATTGTTTTCACAAGTTTCTAGTGAAACGGAATAGAGGGGTTGGTTTGATTGACAGAACCCACCAAGCAGAAGCTACTTTGTGGTTATGGATTCACTTGCTATTACAATGAAGATTAACCGAGGGACAAAACATTTCAAGTTATCTCTTCAGCTGAGCTCGAGACGCAGCCCCAGTAAAGGCTCTCAGAGGGAAGAAACTATCAGCAACAATGAAAATGAAGAGTACTGAATCAAATGATTAGAATTTGTAAATCTTGCAAGATATCACGAGTCAACACAACCAAGACAAATTACGTGTTTGGTCTATTACAAATTACTTCTATTTATGAACAGATGGAAACTGGTTTTCAAAATCAAACATGTGTGTAGTGGCCTTGGCATAATCAAATAGGATGTAGCAGCACTAAAATTCTGAATTTCATGTTCCAAATTGAATATCAATATGCAGTCAGTTTTATTCTGCTTCATTAGATTCCAATTTAAGAGGACCCATATTTCTCTCATTGCGGTTAGCTTACGATGCCTTAGCTTAATTAGCATGCTGTCTGTGTCTTGTATACCAAATCATATCTCTATCGGTCAAGAAAATTTTCGGAATTATACATCCGATATAATATATAACATGATATAATCACGTTAGATATCCTTCATATTTTATTACAATGCATTATATTTTGATGACCAAGTGCATCAAAGATTTACGAGTTGGTTGTATACAAATTTAACCGAAACCACATCGGGTCACTTCGAATGGTTTGGTAAAGAAAAAAAAAACACAATTCTTTATTGTATAATTTCGATTTAAATTTTTGAAATATTTAATTTACAAACATAATGAGTACTCTTTTGTTTTATAAATGAATTTACCATATTTATATATAAAAAAACTCTCTTTAAAGTATTTTCTTAAAATTATTTTTAAAAATTAAAGTAATTAAGTTTTCTTTGGCATACTAATATACTATAACTAAACAATATAAAATTATTGATTTTAAAAAAACTTAAAATATATTTAGCCAAAGACTCGAAGACTAGGCCGACTAGGCCACTAGGGCGTCGCTAAAGACAGCCACTGTTGCAATTTCCCTTCTAGAGAGGGTTTAGGGTTACAACCCAGAGGACCACACCCACACCCACACCCACACCGCACCGCACCACACCACACCAGTGACACCACATCCATCGTTCAGGGCTCACACGCAGCAAGAACGTGACGTCATCTACTAAAGTCTTTGTTTTTTACACCGAATCCCACATCGTCCACTCAAATCAGAATTTAAGGGTTTATATACAAACGGCGACAGCTATGATAGTCTCTTACGAGACATCCGATAAAATTGGAACGATACAGAGAAGATTAGCATGACCCCTGCGCAAGGATGACACGCTCAAATCGAGAAATGGTCCAATTTTTTTTTCTCCCATTTCCAATTCATCATCTTCTCCAGAAATATTTTGTTCTTCAGTTCAAATTTGCTGGTAATTATTTGGATTGATTTGTTATTTGGTATATGTTGAATTGCTTGACTGAGCTTTCTTGTATTTTCTTTTTTTGGTGCACATAACAGTAGGAATAAATTATAAGGTTGGTGAGATTTCTATTAAAGAATTTATCTTTTGATATCTTATTTGAAATTCGAATTGATTTAGCTTCAATGCACTTGATTGATATTTGGAAACTATAAATCGACGATACCATGATGTTGTATATTGATGATATTATCACCATATATATGGTTGATGATCTTCAATTGTTGTCTGGTTTGCAAACTCAAGTGTGACCTCGAACTTCCATTCTGGATTGAGGTTCAATAGTCATCACTCATATTTGTGTTTAATTAGTATCCGAAAAGTCGAAACCCCAGCTCTGTCTTCCTCCTGTGTTGTTTTTATCATGTGTTTGACATTGAATTTACCCTTCTTTGTGTAGATAAGATAAGAATTTGGCCAACACATATGACACAACACCATATCAGTGTTCATTGAAGTAGACTTCAATGTGCTTTGATTTCATATTAACATCGGTGTTCATTGAAGTAGGCTGGTGAGATTATACTATAGAATGCCTAATTCGACTTCTTTCGAAATCAGTCCCTTTAATTTGAATGCACTTGTTTGACATTTGGAATCGGAAACAACTATAAATTGATGATTACCATGATGGCATAGAGCATGTTAATGATGTTATCAGCAAATGGATTTTCTTCAGTTGTTGTGTATAGGTAAGCAGTTGCATCTATTTATTGGGTGGCTATTTTGAAAGTCAGCTTTTAAAAGCTGATTCCTGTTTCCAGTTTGTTCACTTTCTTTACCTGACTCGTCTTTTCTTTGCATCTATTTATTTGTTGCTAAATATATTTTGTTATGATTCTTTTAGTAATTCTGTTATATAATTTTGTTAAGAGAATAAAGAGTGAGAGTGGTGGCATGATTTGGAAATTATGTTTGTGAGCGTTGACAGATTTATTTGGTAAATGCTGTAGACTGCTTTACTTGGAATTTGACAAAAAGAAACCGTCCAAAATTCTAACCAAAGTGTTTTTGAAACTACATTGAATTACTTTAGTTCTGTTAAGGATTGATTGTCAGTTTTCCACGTATTCGTATTGTTTTTCAGTTCTTTTACAATAAACTTCATCTTTTTTTACAATACCGATAGAACTTTACTTACAAGCCTTTAAGAATTTCATTATCCTGTAGGATTTTGATAGGAGACATGGATAGAGAAGGCTTTGATATAAAGGAGTGGAGTATATTATAGCATCTGTTTCAATAACTTAAATGAATGAATGAAGATATGAGTTGAGGCTTGAGAGAACTGTGAAACTGCGTGAACCAAGCATGCAAAAGTTCCATTTGGACTGAGATTGTTTATAAGCAAAGTTCTTGTGGCCTTAAACTTACATTCACGATCAAGGTTCGTTTAGTTATCATATAATTGGACATATTTTTGTTTGATGTGCATCCGAAGAGTCGAAACCCTGTTCTGCCTTCCTCCTCCTGTGTTTGTGAACTTCATCATTGTATGATTTTATTATGTGTTTGACCTTGAATTTTTACTCCATTATCATAGATGTTATGATATTGCTCTCCTGTTTAAAATGTACTCAAAAGAATTTGTCCTGAGATTGAATTTCTAATATAAGTTGTGACTTGTGAATTGTGCTGACAAAACTTCTCATTGTTTTCACAAGTTTCTGGTGGAAGTAACCACCATTGACAAAACCCACCAAGCAGGAGCTACCTTGTGTTTATGGATTCATTTACAATCAAGAGAAACACGGACACATTCCATGTTCTTTCTTCAGCCGAGCTCGAGTTTTTTTGGACACATCTAGTAGAATCCTCTCAAAGGCAAGACAATATCTGCAACAATAAAACTGAAGAGTATTGAATCAAAGTGATTAGAATTGTTAAAGCTTGCAAGATATCTTGTTTGTCTATTAGAAATTACTTCAATTTATGAACAGATGGAAATTGGTTTTCAAAATCAAACATGTGAAGCGGCCTCGGCATAATCAAATAGGATAGAGCAGCACTAAGATTCTGATTTTCATGTTCTAAATTGAATATCAATATACATGCATTCAACAAGAAATGACAAAGCATAAAAATAATAATAATATTATTCGGTCTAGTTTCATTTAGTATTATGTGGTTGGTTTTACTACATTCCAATTTCTTACTAGGTCCAGCCAATGACTACGTAATATATGAACGTCCGATGTGATATATGGTGCATCCATCATATTCTATAATAATGTGTAGATGGATACACAAAAGATTAATACATTGGTTTAATTTGAAACTAATTTATCTTAAACCACATTCGATCACCTTAAATGGTCCGGTAAAAAAAAATATTTTTTATTTTATAATTTCAACATAAAATTTTTAAATAATTATTTTACAAACATATTAAGTATCCATTTGTTTTATAAATGTATTTATCATCTTTATATTTGAAGAATCTCTCTTTGAAGTATTTTACAAATTATCAATGTAATAACTTATCTAAGTAAAAAGAAACTTAAGAAATAACATAGTTTTATAATATCGAGTAATGTCAGATTTTTAAAATTTCTTTTCAAATGAGATTGATACATGATATGTCAACATCTTATAAATCGTGATATTGCGTGATAAGTGATTTTATATGTCAATACAATTTAGAATGAAATTTAAGATTTTTTTTTTGAAAAACAGCTCCTTATATTATCACATAAGTAATATATCTAATTTTAATTAATAAGGTAATTAAGTTTTCTGTTTTGTTTGACGTAGTTAAACAAAATAAAATTATTGGTTTAACATAAATTAAATATATATATGTTGGCCAAAGACTCGAAGACTGGGGCGTCTCTAAAGGGAGCCTCTGTTGCACTTTCCCAAAGGGTAGGGTTCCAAGTTCCAACCCAGAGGATCACACCCACAACCCAATCCATCGTTCAGGGCTCACACGCAGCAAGAACGTGACGTCATCTACTTACGTCTTCGATTTTTACACGGAATCCCACATCGCCCACTCAAAGCAGAATTTGAGGGTTTATATACAGACGACGACAGCAATCCCTTCGTCTCTTAGGAGACATCCGATAAAATTGGAACGATACAGAGAAGATTAGCATGGCCCCTGCGCAAGGATGACACGCACAAATCGAGAAATGGTCCAAATTTTTTTTTCCCCATTTCCAATTCATCATCTTCTCCAGGAATATTTATTTCTTCAGTTCTAATTTGCTGATATATCTCTTACTTTCTTTTGAATGCATTTTTTTTTATCTCTTCAATTTGGTATCATTTTGATTATTTGGATTTGTATTGTTAGACAAAGCACCAAATCATATCACTTAGATCGCAGCTTTTTAAGGTTCTATTTGGTTCTAGCAACAATTTTCTTTTTAGTAATTGATTTATTCCCATTTCCAATTGATCATCTTCTCCGGAAATATTTAAATATTTTGTTCTTCAGTTCAAATTTGCTGATATGCATCTCTTACTTTCTTTTGAATGATTTTTGTTTGGTCTCTTCAATTTGGTATCATATAGGTTAATTGGATTTAAATTGTTAGACAAAGCATCTAATGCACTAGTTTTGCGATCAACCTCAAAGCCTATCACGTAGATGCTGACCAGAGTTTCTCATATAGAGAACTCGCAGCTTTTTAAGGTTCTGTTTGGTTCTAACAACAGTTTTCTTTTTAACAATTGATTTGTTATTTGGGTATATGTTGCTTTGCTTGACTGAGCCGCCTTGTCTATTTTTAGGTCTAAATTATAAAATTGGTGAGATTATATTAAAGAACGTCTCCTTTTGATTTATCATCCGAAATTCGAATTGATTTAGCTTCAACGCACTTGATTGATATCTCGAAACTAAAGTCGATGATACCATGATGGTGTATATTGATGATTTGATCATCATATGGATGATGATCTTCTATTGTTGTCTTGTTTAGTTTGCAAATTCAAGTTTCTGGATTGAAGTTCACTAGTCATCACTTATCATATAGTTGGGAATATTTGTGTTTAATTAGTATCCGAAAAGTCAAAACCCCATCTCCGTCTTTCTCCTGTAGTGTTGTTATCTTGTGTTTGACATTGAATTTATCCATCTTTGTGTAGATAAGATAAGAATTTAGATTTCTATTGGTAAACAAAAACATGCAATTTCTTTTTCAGGAACTTCTTTAGAAGATCAGAAAATAAACTCTAAATCTTTCTGTTTGGTTCTAAAACCAATTTTCTTATCAATTAATAAGCTATTTCGTATATGTTGCTTTCATTTTCAGAGCTATCATGTGCTTTTGTTGTACATCATATTGATAATAAATTACCAGGCTGGTGAGGTTATATTCAAGAATGCTGCCTTCGACTACTTTCGAAATTAGCTCCTTTAATTTGAATGCACTTGTTTGACATTTGGAATTGGAAACAACTATAGATTGATGATTACCTTGATGGTATAGGGCACATTAATGTTACCATCAGCATATGGATTCTCTTCTATTGTTGTTTTGTTTCACATTCCCTTGATATCGCATTTACATGTAAGTAGTTGTATACTTGTATCTATTTATTGGGTTGCTATTTTGAAAGTCTGCTTTTAAAAGCTGCTTCTTGTTTCCAGTTTGTTCACTTTCTTTGCTGACTCTTGTATTTTCTTTGCATCTATGTATTTGTTGCACAATATATTTATTATGATTCTTTAAGTGTAATTCTGTTATATAATTTGTTAAGAGAATAAAGGGAGAGTGGTGGCATGATTTGGAGATTATGCTTTGTGAGTGTTGACAGATTTATTTGGTATATGTTGTAAACTACTTTGCTTGTAACTTGGATAAACGACAAAAGAAACTGTCCAAAATTCTAACAAAAATTGTTTTAGAAGGCCTTGATATATTTTAGTATCCGTTTCAACAACTTCAATGAATGAATGAAGACATGACTTGAGAGAACTCTGAAGTGTGCAACAAGCATGCGAAAGTTCTATTTGGACTGAGATGGTTTATCGGCAAAGTTCCTGTGGCCTTAAACTTCTATTAGTGATTGAGGTTCGTTTTGTTATCAATTGATCATATAATTGGGAATATTTTTGTTTGGTGTGCATCCGAAAAGTGAAAACCCTGTTCTGCCTTCCTCCTCCATTGTTTGTGATCTTCATTGTATAATTTTATCATCTGTTTGAGTGTTTGACATTGAATTTATACTTCATTATCATGGATGCTATTATATTGTGCTCCTGTTTAAAACGTACTTAAAAGAATTTGACCTAAGTTTGTATCTTAACAGGAAGAAATAAGAATCTGTCCTGAGTATTGATATCCAACAGAAAATGGTTCTTCTGATGTCTAGTGGAGTAGTAGCGTTGCCAGGTATTGTTTTCTCAAAAGAATTTGTCCAGAGTTCAATAACTTCGATGAATGAATGAAGACATGAGTTGAGAGAACTGTGAAATTGTGTGAACTGAGCTAGCAAAAATTCCATTTGGACTGAAATGGTTTATCGGCATAGTTCCTGTGTAGGGATGCATGTTTGGGGAATGAGGATGGATATAGGTCCCCCCATCCCCATCCCCATCCCCATCCCCATCCCCACTTCCTAGACCCTTCCCCTATCCCCCTCCCATTTCCCCATTTGGGGAAAATGGGGATGAGGATGTTTGGGTGGAGGTCCCCCCATCCCCAATTCTCTATTTTCTTTGTTTTTCCATGTTTTCTCGTATCCCCGGTCCCTCATTTTCCCATTTTCTTATTTAACAATAAATTATAAATTAAATTAAAAAAACAAACTTTTCATTACAAATTCAATATAAAATGTTTCAAATAATTCAAATATGTATTATAATTATATTTATATACTTTTAGGGGAATTGGGGATCTCCATTCCCATCCCCATCCCCATTTCAATTTAATTGTGGGGGAGATGGGGATGGGGATGGGTCCCCTCATCTCTATCCCCATTTTAATTTGGGGATGATTTTCATTTCCTCCCCCCACCCCCACCCCCACCCCCCTAAAAAAATCCCCAAATGGGGATGGGCGTGCGGGGATTTGGGCCTCAAGGATAAATGTTCATCCCTATTCCTGTGGCCTTAAACTTCCATTCGTGATTAAGATAAATTTGGAAATATATTTCTTTGGGAGGATAGATTTGGAAGATTTTCTTTGGAAGATAATATTTTAATTGTAATCCAGTGATTTTGAATTATATTAAAAGTCAAGATTTCTTACTTTTTATTTTACATTATTTTTTTTTGATATTTGTAAATTGTTTGACCATTTAAAAAAGAGAAAAAATAAAAAATAATCACCACTATTATGAAAATTTTGTTTTTAACCATATACGAAAATTTATTTGTTAATAGCTATTTAAAAAAAAAAAATCAGTGTATGTTCGTAAATTACAAAAATACCTTTGGATTTTTTTTTTATTAACTGAAGTCAAATTTAAAATCATGACTAAAATCTGGAACCAAACTTGAAATCACGGTTAGGAACTTGAAACTTGAAACTTGAAATCTTGTTTTAAAAAATGAAATTTTGAAATTTGAAATCTTGTTTAAATTGAAAATTTGAAACTTGAAACTTAAAACTTGAAACTTGAAATCTTAACTAAATTGAAAGTTGAATCTTGAAATGTTTTTGGGTTTTTAAGTTTTTCGTTTTCAAATTTTGAAACTTGAAATGTTGTTTAAATTGAAATGTTGACTAAATTGAACTGTTCAAACTTGAAATGTTCTGGGTTTCTAGTATTTCGTTTTCTTTCCTTTTTTTCAGCAGATCTAATCGCCGGCGGAGGGGGAGCTCGACGGCGTTGCTGGACGGTCGTGAAGCCTAGGCGATGGCACTCCGGCAAGCCGTCGATGACATGTGAGAGAGAAAGGAAAGGAGAGAGAGAGAGTTGCGGGAGAGAGAAGAGAGGATGAGTGAGAGAGAGAGGAGGCCGGCGACGGTTCACTGGCCTCTGCAAGGATGCCGGCGACGGTTCACCGGCGGGAGAGAGAGATCGGGGAGAGAGAGAGACGAAAGGAGAGAGAGAGATCGGGGAGAGAGAAAAAAAGAGGAGAGAGAAAGTGTTTGGGGATGGTTTTTATATGGGGGCATTCAAGTAATTTCTAAAAAAATGGCTATTAACAAATAAATTTTTGTATGTGGTTAAAAATAAAATTTTTATAATAGTTGTGGTTCTTTTTAGCAATTTCCACTTTAAAAAATTAATAAAACAACTTGATGAGTTTAATTCAGATTTCCATTAAATTTTAAGTGAAAAAAGTAAACGATCTTTTAAGTCCAATTGTGTCAGATCTGAAAATAAAAATAATAATAAATAATGGTAATTATAATAATAATCAGATATACTACCTTACTATTGCACTAATTGTTGTGCAATGATACAAATTTTTCGCCATTTCCTGTATTAGAAGACCATAATATTGTGCTAAGATTGGTTTAGTGATACGAATTTGCCGTGATTTCCTGTGTGATAGAGAAGACCTTACTAATTGCGCTAAGATTGGTGCAGTGATACGATCTGAAGACTTAGTCGCTTGAGACCACCTCGTGAAGCCTCATCACTCATCACACACTAATTTCAAAGACTTATCCTCGTGCATCAGTTCTCGAGAGAAAATAAAAAATAACCATAAATATTATAGAAATTTTATTTATAATTATATACGAATATGTATTTGTTAATAGCTATTTAAAAAAAAAATAAGTATATATTCATAAATTATAAAAATACCCATGTATTTGATTTTTTTCTTTAAAATTGAAAGAAAACTTTAAATCATGACTAAAATCTGGAATAAAAATTGAAATCACGGTTAGGAACTTGAAACTTGAAAACTTGTTTTAAAAAATGAAATTTTGAAACTTGAAATCTTGTTTTAATTAAAATGTTAAAATGTTGAAACTTAAAATCTTGACTAAATTGAAAGTTGAAACTTGAAATCTTGACTAAATTGAAAGTTGAAACTTGAAACTTGAAATCTTGACTAAATTGAAAGTTGAAACTTCAAACGTTCTGGGTTTTTAAGTTTTTCGTTTTCAAATGTTGAAACTTGAAATCTTGCCTAAATTGAAATGTTGAAACTTGAAATCTTGACTAAATTGAAATGTTCAAACTTGTAATGTTATGGGTTTTTAGTATTTCGTTTTTTTTTAGCAGATCTAATCGCTGACGGAGGGGGAGCTCGACGGCGTTGCTGGACGGTCGTGAAGCTCAGGCGACAGCATTTCTGCAAGCCGTTGACGACGATGAGAGAGAAAGGAAAGGAGAGAGAAAGAGAATTGAGTGAAAGAGAGAGAGAGAGAGAAAAAGAAGAGAGATAGCTACAGGGAGATAGAAGAGAGGTTGGGTGAGAGAGAGAGGAGGCCGACGACGGTTCGCCGGCCTCCGCAAGGATGCCGGCGTGAGAGAGAGGAAAGGAGAAAGAGAGAGATCGGGGAGAGAAAGGAAAGGAGAGAGAAAAAAAAGATAGAGAAAATGTTTGGGGATGGTTTTTATATGGGGGCATTCAAGTAATTTATCAAAAAAATGGCTATTAACAAATAAATTTGTGTACGTGGTTAAAACCAAAATTTCCATAATAGTTGTAGTTATTTTTAGCAATTTCCACTTAGTTCTTTTCCTTATTAAATCATAGTTTGTGTACAAAACAGCAGACAGTGGCTTGTTTTGAACAACAGACGGTGGCTTGTTTTTAAATTATATATATGCAGGCCAGAGCGGAAACAGCCCTGGCTCGGGTGGGCTAGCATTTGAAAAAATAATAATTAATATATATATATATATATATATATATATATATATATGTATTATTATTAATAATAAAAGAATTAAAGTTAAGATTATCAATAAGTGAAGACAAAATACATTATATGATCAAGTTTTTTTTTTCCTCTTTTATTCATGTTTAATCAGATTCAATTACTCTTGAAAAAAAAAACAATCATCCCCTTGTTGATTAATTTTAGATATTAAAGTAAGTAGTTGTTTTAAAAAATATATTATTAATTTGTTAATTTCAACTATACGTATGGTTATTTTTAATTAATTAAATTTCTCTCATACAGTCGATCATAACAGCCCACCTTAAAAAAAATTCTGATTTCGCCCCTATTAATATATGTTCCCAACCTATAAAAAACAAACTAAAGATTGTCAATAAATAAATAATGGGAAACCGATATAAATTATAGAATTGAACAATATACCCGGCAACAACTATGGCGTGGTCACATGGTAGCTGATCTAAGTTCCAGTTACGACAAGTGGATGTACGATGTTCGATATCGACTAACCCATCATGTTTATCATCCTTAACTAAATATCTGGTCAACTAAATGGGCAATGGGATATACATGGTACGTCAATGACCATTCGTTCCTCTCCTTACAATTACTAATTGATGCATTCCCTAAGTAAGTAGGGTTCTTCCCCGCTTGCTCACGTCTGTCATTAAACCATTTCTCCAGCATATCTCTCAAGAACTCCGTCGCTGTAGTAATAGGCAACCTTCGAGCCTTGTGAATACAATTATTCAACACATTTGCAATGTTCGTGGTCATCATTTGATACCTTCTTCCTAGACAATGGGAACGTGACCATTGCTCATGACCAATGGATATCAAAGTGTCATGTGTTCCTTGATGAATTTTCTTTATTTCATCCATTTCTAAGTCGAATTGTCTGGAGGTGGAATAGTATGCTGCCCTATAGTAAGCATCAAGCACTTCTTTCCGTCTCTTCAATTTGGGCTTCAAGTTCTGTTTATGGTGTATTCTAGTGTAAGCAGTGTGAATTGGGTTTGAGTTGCTTTGGATTTGTTTTTATTCTGTTTTCACAGGAAATAATTAGAAGCTAGGAAGGTTGAATTCCTAACATCGTTAGGAGTTCCCAACAACAATGTTAGGAATTCGCAACAGCATTGGGATTCCTAACGATGTTGGAAATTCCTAACACAGTTAGAAATTTTAATTTTTGACTATCATCATTGAATCGAATATGAAATAAAGTTGTGCTTCTTGAGCTTAAATGTGTTCAGTAAGATGATTTGTATTTTTTAATGTTGTTTTGTTACATTTCAGAAAAATAGAATGGGAGAAGAGGTTGTTTTGGTGTGTTAAGCGATGTCAGCTTGTGCCGCAACAGAAGTCAAGTGATTGTGGATGTTTTTGTCATCAAGTTTTTTGAGCATTTGGTACATAGTGAATCTATCGATTTGGTCTACCTGATAAAGTCAAGTATTTCATTTGCAGATTTTTGTATGAATTGAATGTATCAAAATGAATTAAATCGTGCAGATTTTTTATATTAAAATTGTGCAGATTTTGAGATTTTCATCTTAATAACAGTGTAAATTTTTGTATGAATATAATATAACTGATATGAATTAAATTATGTAGATTTTTACAGTTTTTTGTCCATTAACAATATTTGAGAAATCTAAACATTACACAACATTTTCAACATTACACGTTCCACGAAATCCATTTAACATTACATACAAAATGTAATAATGTATTAATGTACCAACCAATATTGCCACTATTAAACATAACTTCCAGCAAATGTAGATAAAATGTAGCAATATTTTTAATATAACACAATTCCAATATTGTTTTGAATAATACAAAAACAACATATCGTATCATCCAGGTACCTATAAATAAACACATATCATTATTAGATAGTTTCAATAGATACATTTTAGGAAATAGTTACTATTTTAACAAAATTAAATGGCAATACTCAACAACATATTTATTATACCTCTTGAGTTTCCACTTTAATCGGACAAAGGGATTAGTGCTTTACATTTTTACGTATTATGTCCTAATCGAACTACAAAAGAGATTGATGCCTTACATTTTTGCCTTACAAAGGGGTTGATGCCTTACATCTTGACTTTCTAGATTGAAACTTTCACTTCTTACCACTTTCACTTCATTCTCCATCATATAAAACAACAATCCGAACTTTATCCATGCAACCCACCTTTCAAATGAATAAGAAATTAGTGATTAAATTCCTAAACAAATATTGAATGGTGAATGGTACAATGATTTCAAAATATATTTTAAGTCCAAACTGTGTTGGGAATTCCCAACTCAGTTAGAAAATCTCAACTGCGTTGGGAATTCCCAACGCTGTTAGGAAAAAACTTTACTGGACTTTTTTTTTAAAAAAAAATTCTACAAATTGTGTACATTCAATCCAATAATGAAAAATTAACCACACCAACATCAAATTCATACAATACCCATACTCTATTACATTCATGTCAACTATTTTCAAAATATAAGCAACCCTAATGAATAAATTAAACTAAAAAAAAATATCCAAACATGAAATAAACTATAAATTTATGTATAAAATCAAAATTGATCACACCAACATCAAATTCAATTAAGACTCATGCTCTATTATATTGATGGAAACAATTTTCACAAAAATAAGCAACTCTAATGCACAAAGGAAAGTAAAAAAGAGATGAAAAATAGAAATATACTTTAGATTTATGTTTAAACTTTAAATTTATCAAAACAACATCAAATTGATACAAGACCCATGCTTTATTATGTGAATGTAAGCTATTTCCACAACAAATTAACACAAATACAATTAAATCCGAGATTCAACTAAAAAAATTCAAAAAAAAAAACTCACATCAAAGCTTGAATATGTTGTGGATGAATATTTTTGAGTTGCTCAATGGTGGAGAATGTATATAATAAACAAAATTTCGAAATGAAGGAAAAGAGAACAAAAAAAAATGTGAGAGAGGATAATGGGAGAGAAACCGAATTGGGTGTTGTGGTGGAGAGAGAGGTGGAAATAAGAGGAAAAAAATGTATATAGTTGTAAGTAAGGGTATAGTTGTACTTACATATCAAAAATGAGTTAGTTTTGTAATTTTTTCAAAAAGATGTTAGTTATTGATTTGAGCCTCTCAAATGGATTAGTTTTCAATAAAACCCAAATAATAATAGAAGAAATTAATAACTTGGGATATTGATGGTAATATTTATTATTTTAAGATATGTCTTGTTTGATGCATTGATTACTTGATTTTCCTTTTACAACTTTTCAGATAACGAGTGGGCATTTGCATTGCTTTATTGTGTTGCATTCCTGGTTATGGACAAGCAATGGCCGGAGAGAAATGCCACTTACATGGAGTTCAATGTGAGAAATCCTACTACTGACTTGTTTATTATGGTTCAGTTTGGTATTGTCGTGCTGTGGGAATAAGTGTTTTTAAAATTGTTGTGGGGAAAATTACTTTGGGAAGAATCAACTGAGTGTTTGGTAAACTGATTTTCAAAAGTGATATGAGAACTAAAAACAATTTCAATGTGTTTGGTAAACTGAAATAAAAAGTTTTGTGAGTGTGTAAAATTACTAAAAGGACATAGACATCTAAATGGTACTAATGAGCTATACTTTATATTTTTCTTGTTTATTTGTGTTTAGTGTTATATAATTATGGTAATTTATTAAATTAATTAGCCTCATTTTTTATTATACTTTATTTAATTAATTAACCTCATTTCTTTATTTTTTTTATTTTTTTATTTTATTCTACTTTATTTTTTTATTTCATTTTTATTCTACTTTATTGAATTAATTATCCCAATTTTTTTATACAGTTATGACAACATTTTTTTTTACAGAAATATAAGTCCATTTTTTTTTGTTAAATTTCGTTAAAGGGAATGACAAAGTTGGAAAGTTAGTAAAATTTCATTTAATATCACTGTAATACGTTTTCTAAAAGCAGAAGCCAAAATCCAAAAGCATGTATTTGTAGCTTCTCAAAAACTCAGTTGGGAGAAGCTAAAAGTAACCAAAAGCACTTCCCCGCGATTTTACCATGTCTTAGGTACAGAATCACTTTTGACTCCAAAAATAGCTGGAGAAGCAATGACAAACTAAGCCTACTGAGTGTTTATAGAACAAAAAGCTACTGATAAATTCTGCATTTTCCTCTTATCAGGATGTTTTGAAATCGACTCGAGCTCAGCTGGAAAGGGAACTTCTAATGGATGACGTTTTACGGATAGAAGAGATTCCCTCCTACAATCTTCTCAGTTAGCTATATAACCAAGTTCAAACTTCAAGTACAAGCCACAGAGAGTTCTTGAGATTGGTTTCAATTTATTGAAATATATTTGTTTTTAACTTCAAACTTGTACAATCTGTCTCTCCTGTTTCTCTTCCGTGTAAATGAATCGATAACCGAAGTTTTCTCACGCATGGTGGCTCATGCTTGTTGGGTTCTTTCTGTCATACTAGTACCAACCCTGCCTTTCCATTCCATTTTAGAATTGTATGTGGTTGTTGGAGCTACCAGAAACTTGTGAAATTTAAAAGCAAAGTCTGAGTTTTATGAGATTCCATTATAGAAGTTCTTATTCAGATTTGAGTTTCAATGGGGCTGAGATTAGTATGATACCCCAACAATCATTTTCGTCTTTCTTTTGATCTATCATGATTAATATGAAATCAAAGCGCACATTGAAGTCTACTTCAATGAACACTGATATGGTGTTACGTGCAGGTCAAATTCTTATCTTATCTACACAAAGAAGGATGAATTCAATGTCAAACACATGATAACAACACTTAAGGAGGAAGACTAAGCTGGGATTTCGACTTTTCGGATACCAATTAAACACAAATATTCACAACTATAACGTGATGACCAGTAAATCTCAACCCAGAAACTTGATTTTGCAAACTAGACAACAATAGAAGAACATCATTCATATGGTGATAAAATCATCAATAAACATCATCATGGTATCAACGATTTATAGTTTCAGGAAATCAATTTTGTGCATTGACGCTAAATCAATTTTATCAGCTCTTGATAAAGGCATCACTAATCTTCCTATAAGATAATAGTTTCCATCACTAATTTTGATTATGAAAAAGGAAAAAAAATAAAAATGATATGCATGGTGTTATTATAACAAGCTGTCTGCTTTAGCAGGCAATCTCCTGAAGAAGTTTTGTGGCAAAGCAGGAATGTCAATGCGGAATCTAGGATGCCTCATCACAAAAACTCCGGAAAAAAGCAACAAATGCTTGGGAGGAAGCATGAAAATCACAACAGCAGCCACCAGACAGAACATCAGGAACATAGAAGTGGCTCTTGGGTCCCTCCAGCTCAGGAGAGACTGGATTCTCTCAAGTTGTGTTGCTAAGTCACCAATCAGCATCACAATCCTCCCTCCCATGCTTCTCAGTCTGTCGTATCTAGCTGTCAGGATTTGCCCGTGCTTGGATGATGGGAGAGTGTCGAATTCTTCCTCCAAGTCATTAGGATGCGCTGTGTCGGCTTGGGATAGTTTTATATCCATGTGTGGGGGATTTCTTGGCCTACTCCTGAAATTCATAATCCCGGTGCCGAATATCACTAACAAGACTGAGGGGATTATCATTTGTGGGTAAAAAATCACAAAAACATATAGTATGAAAACCGAGATTGTTAATTTTGGATTCTTCCACCGCCTGATTCGATCAAACCATTCCCAAGCAGCCAGAAGTCCTTGTGAAAACCCCATGAGCCTTGAAGCATTGGCTTTGCCTCTTCTCAGGCTCCACAATTGTGAACCCACATCAAGTACGTACTCTACAACTTCTTGTCTTAACGTGGGCTCAGCACGGCTCAGCCTCATGGAGAGCAATCGAGTAGACTGGTGTCGTAAACTTTCAATCTGGTAAGTCGACAGCGGGTGAATGTAGTGCATTTTAGGCAGGAGAGGCTGTGTGTAAGTTTGGAGAAGATTGAAGAAAGTTGAGCAAGTAAACCTCACAGCCAACTGAATTTCTCCCATTTTTTCACCCCTGTTGGTTGTAAAGCTATAAGAGGATAGGAATGTGTGTAAATCCTATCGGTTTCGAGTGTCGATAACCGGATTCTTACCTTCCCGATCCTCGTATCTGTTCCTCCGTTAGGGTGCAAATGACAATTATCAAACACTACTAGTGTAATGACTGTACAAGGATCATAAACCTCCCAAGTGTACTGCTCATTAAATTTTGGATCAAAACTGTCAACAACTGTTCTTGTTCTCACCCACTTATTCGCATATTTGGCCACACAGTAAGCATCAGTAGTCCCTCTTCCATCTTTAGATTTCATTGGCAGCAACCCTTTAGCACTCAAAATCCCCAGTTCAAGAACCCCAATGGTACCTGGCCACAACTGCTTCATTGTTGCTCTAAAATCGCTACTATAAGCAGTCGCTTCATCGAAAACATGATACCCACCATCCAATGAGAATCTCATACACAACCTGCTAGCAAATTTCACATTCTTATCTGCAACATCATCACTCATACTGGTATCAAGATTGTACCACTTCGCACCGACAGCTGAGGGCAGAAATCTCTTGTCAGCTTTTGATAATGGCATCACTAATCTCCCTAGACACTCCTCTTTGTTAGGGGCAAGCTCATTCTCAACAGTCAAGATCAATGGATCATCAAAAGGCTCAGCTGCTACAAACATCAAGTCTTCATTCCAAGTTGGGTTCAAATTCTTGTTCTGTGAAATCCTAGTCCTCAAACTCGCACTCCCAAGATCGGCCTTGACACGAACTTCAGGGTTTTTGTTCTTTATTTTGGTCACCAAATCCTGAGCTTCAATAACATTGACTCTAACATACCAAAGTTTAGGTGAAACATACACTTTTGAACGGCAATTCATGATACTTTCACCACTAACAGCTGCTGCATCAGAATGCCAAGCATCCGAAAAGGCCTCGTCCGCTTGAGACCCCCACCAAATAGCAAACATCAGCTCTCCTCTAGCTCTTGTGCCATTGCTAGCCTCCAATCTTAACAATATGGAAAATAATTAAACAATATTAACAATATGGAAAATAATTAAACAAACAATTATATGAAGGTTTTGTTGATGATTTTGAAACATAGATGATCAACTTCATATAACATGTTTAGTTGTTTACTATATATATATATATACTAACGATTAAATATGTATGAATTATGTAGAGTTTTTTTATTTATATTTTATAATTTTTAAAAACATATTAAAACAAATATGAAAAATAGAGAAAACAAAATAAATGAAAAAGAAAGAGAAAAATAAGAATGATAAGATCAAGTAAAGAATGAACATAAATTGAGACAGGTAAATGATACAATATCGTATTTACTTAAATGAAATCGTGAATTTGATTCATATATCCCCTCTATCTTTTAAATTTATAATAATTTAATAAATACTAAATTATCATATTAATAAATAGAACAATATATTAACCTCCTATGTAGAAGTTCGAGCATTAAATTGTTTAATTTGGGAAGACATCTCCTATGTTGCAAGGTCATTATCTATGCTAATAGACTAATAGACTAATAGTATTTGATTCAATAATCACATGATATCAAATTTAGTTCGTATAAGAGAAAAAAAAAAAAAAAACGTTTACTATTACTTGTACCCGCGGATGAGTAACAGCCAAAGCCCTGGTCACCCGTGGATAAAGTGATAAACCCCCTTTCCTTCAGTTTCTCTTTTGCTCTCTGCAATTCCTCAACAATAAAAAATGGCTTCAATCTCATCATCTCTCATAATCTCACCACAAAACCTCTTCTCAACGAAAACCCACTTCACATTCCAATCTAAACAACCCACTATTGTCACCTTTAAACTTACCGGCTCTTACAATCACCTCAAGCTGACCAACAATGGCTGCTCCACCTCAAGACTCTTCGCGGCGGTGGCAGAAGAAGCATCCGTCGACACGTATTCGGAGGCCGCGAGGAGGCTATATGGATGAGAGAACAGTTGACAATGATGAGCTTAGAAAGATTGTTGAGGAACATGGAGCTGTCGAGAAAGATGAGGTTTCTTTTCATTGTTTTCATTTATTTTTTTGAAGTTTGGATTTTTATTTTCCGAAAATCGCTTTGGTAGGGTTGGTTTGATTGACAGAACCCACCAAGCAGAGGCCACTTTGTGGTTATGGATTCACCTACAATGAAGAGAAACAGAGTTGCAAAACATTTCAAGTTCTCTCTTCAGCTGAGCTCGAGCCGACGCAACCAGTAGAAGGCTCTCAGAGGCAAGACACTATCTGCAACAATGAAAATGAATAGTTTTGAATCAAATGATTAGAATTTGTAAAGCTTGCAAGATGTCACGAGTCAACCCAACCAAGACACATTACATGTTTGGTCTATTAGAAATTACTTCTATTTATGAACAGATGGGAACTGGTTTTCAAAATCAAACATGTTTGTAGTGGCATTGGCATAATTAAACAGGGATGGAGCAGCACTAAAATTCTGAATTTCATGTTCCAAATTGAATATCAATATACAGTAGATTCCAATTTAAGAGAACCCATAGTTCTCTCATTTTGCATGATGTTTTTGTGTCTTGTATACCAAATCATATCTCTATTGGGCGAGAAAATATTTGGTGTATATTGAATGAATTGTACATCCGATATCTGACGTAATATATGACCTTGTTAGATATGTATATCCTTCATATTTTATTACAATATTGTATATTTTAATGTTCGGATGCATCAAAGATTTTCGTATTGGTTTTGTACCGATTTAACCAAAACCACATCCGGCAAATCGGTGTTACTTCAAACGGTTTGGTTAAGAAAAAAAAAAACTTCCAATGGTTTGGTTAAGACAAAAAAAAACAGTTCTTTATTGTATAATTTCGATATAAATTTTTGAAATACTAAACTTACAAATATACCAAGTACCTTTTTGTTTTATAGATGTATTTATCATATTCATATAGTACAAAGAATTTCTCTTTGGAAATTTAAAAAAAAAAAAATTGAAGAATTTTTTTTGTTGAAATAATTAAGGCAATTTAAGTTTTCTTTGACAAACTGTGGTTAAACAAAAATAAAATTATTGATTTAAAATAAATTAAAATATATATATTGGCCAAAGAGTCGAAGACCAGGAAATCTCTAAAGAGATCCCCTGTTGCACTTTCCCTTCTAGAAAGAGTTTAGGTTCTAACCCAGAGGACCACATCCATCGTTCAGGGCTCTCACGCAGCAAGAACGTGACGTCATCTACTAAAGTCTTCGTTTTTCACTCGGAATCCCACATCGCCCACTCTAAGAAGAACTTGGGAGGTTATATACAGACGACGACAGCAATTGAATTGTCTCTTAGGAGACATCCGATAAAATTGGAACGATACAGAGAAGATTAGCATGGCCCCTGCGCAAGGATGACACGCACAAATCGAGAAATGGTCCAAATTTTTTTTTTCCCCTTTCCAATTCATCATCTTCTCCAGAAATATATATTTCTTCAGTTCTAATTTGCTGATGTATCTCTTACTTTCTTTTGAATGCATTTTTTTTTATCTCTTCAATTTGGTATCATTTTGATTATTTGGATTTGTATTGTTAGACAAAGCACCAAATCATATCACTTAGATCGCAGCTTTTTAAGGTTCTATTTGGTTCTAGCAACAATTTTCTTTTTAGTAATTGATTTGTTATCTGGTGTATGTTGAATTGCTTGACCGAGTTTACTTGCCAATTTTTTGTGTACATAACAGTAGGAATAAATTATTAAGTTGGTGAGATTATATAAGTGAATTTCTCTTTTGATTTCTTATCCGAAATTGAAATTGATTTAGCTTCAATGCATTTGATTGATATCTCCCATTTCCAATTCATCATCATCTCCAGAAATATGTTGTTCTTCAGTTCAAATTTGCTGGTAATTATTTGGATTTGAATTTGGATTTTTAGACAAAGCATCAAATCCTATCACATTGCTCGCAGCCTTTTAAGGTTCTGTGTGGTTCTAACAACAATTTTCTTTTTAGTAATTGATTTGTTATTTGGTATATGTTGAATTGCTTGACTGAGCTTTCTTGCCTCTTTTTTTGTGTGTACATAACAGTAGGAATAAATTATAAGGTTGGTGAGATTTCTAATAAAGAATTTATCTTTTGATATCTTATTTGAAATTCGAATTGATTTAGCTTGAATGCACTTGATTGATACTTGGAAACTATAAATCGACAATACCATGATGGTGTATATTGATGATATTATCATCATATATACGGATGATGATCTTCAATTGTTGTCTTGTTTGCAAATTCAAGTGTGACCTCAAACTTCCATTCTGGATTGAGGTTCAATAGTCATCACTCATATTTGTGTTTAATTAGTATCCGAAATGTCGAAACCCCAGCTCTGTATTCCTCCTTTGTTGTTTTTATCATGTGTTTGACATTGAATTTACCCTTCTTTGTGTAGATAAGATAAGACTTTCACCAACACATATGACATAACACCATATCAGTGTTCATCAATGTGCTTTGATTTCATATTAATATCAGTGTTCATTGAAGTAGGTTGGTGAGAATATATTATAGAATGCCTAATTCGACTTCTTTCGAAATCAGTTCCTTTAATTTGAATGCACTTGTTTGACATTTGGAATCGGAAACAACTATAAATTGATGATTACCATGATGGCATAGGGCATGTTAATGATGTTATCAGCAAATGGATTTTCTTCAGTTGTTTATAGGTAAGCAGTTGCATCTATTTATTGGGTGGCTATTTTGAAAGTCAGCTTTTAAAAGCTGATTCTTGTTTCCAGTTTGTTCACTTTCTTTGCCTGACTCGTCTTTTCTTTGCATCTATTTATTTGTTGCTCAATATATTTTATTGTGATTCTTTTAGTAATTCTGTTATATAATTTCGTTAAGAGAATAAAGAGTGAGAGTAGTGGCATGATTTGGAAATTATGCTTTGTGAATGTTGACAGATTTATTTGGTAAATGCTGTAGACTGCTTCGCTTGGAATTTGACAAAAAGAAACCGTCCAAAATTCTAACCAAAAGTGTTTTTGAAACTACATTGAATTACTTTAGTTTTGTTAAGGATTGATTGTCAGTTTTCCACTTTCGTTTTTCAGTTCTTCTACAATAAACTTCATCTTTTTTTACAATATCGATAGAACTTTACTTGCAAGCCTTAATGAATTTTATGATCTTGTAGGATTTTGATATGAGACATGGATAGAGAAGGCTTTGATATAAAGGAGTGGAGAATGTTATCGCATCTGTTTCAATAACTTAAATGAATGAATGAAGACATGAGTTGAGGCTTGAGAGAACTGTGAAACTGCGTGAACCAAGCATGCAAAAGTTCCATTTGGATTGAGAGATGGCTTATCAGCAAAGTTTGATGTGGGCTTAAACTAATATTCGCGATTGAGGTTTGTTTAGTTATCATAAAATTGGGAATATTTTTGTTTGATGTGCATCCGAGAAGTCGAAACCCTGTTCTGCCTTCCTCCACCGGTGTTTGTGAACTTCATCATTGTATGATTTTATCAAGTGTTTGACATTGAATTTATACTCCATTATCATGGATGTTATGATATTGCACTACTGTTTAAAATAAACTCAAAAAGAATCTGTCCCTCATGACTTGTGAATTGTGATGACAAAACTTCTCATTGTTTCACAAGTTTCTGGTGGATGTAACCACCACATTTCTGAAACGGAACGGTAGGGTTGGTTTGATTGACAGCACCCTCCAAGCAGGAGCCACTTTTTGTTTATGGATTCGTTTACGATCAAGAGAAACAGAGGGACACGTTACAAGTTCGCTCTTCAGATGAGCTCGAGGTTTTTCTGACACATCTTGTAGAAGCCTCTCAAAGGCAAGACAACATCTGCAACAATAAAACTGAAGAGTATTGAATCTAAGTGATTAGAATTGTTAAAGCTTGCAAGGTATCATGTTTGTCTATTAGAAATTACTTCAATTTATGAACAGATGGAAATTGGTTTTCAAAATCAAACATGTTGTTAAGCGGCCTCGGCATAATCAAATAGGGTAGAGCAGCACTAAAATTCTGAATTTCATGTTCTAAATTGAATATATTCCAAATCAACAAGAAATGACAAAGCATAAAAAAAAATTAAAAAGTTATTAGTATTATGTGGTTTGGTTTTATTACGCTCCATTTCCGTACAAGGCTAATATATGACAAATTGACAATGGTCAGATGTGATACATGGGATTGTATGGTGTATTCTTCCTATTCTATTATAACGTGTCATATTTTTTATGGTTAGATACATTAAAGATTATTATGTTGATTTAATTTGAATATGATTTATCCGAACCCACATTAGATCAATTCGAACGGTCCGGTAAAAAAAAAACTTATTTTCTATGTTATAATTTCAACATAAATATTTAAAATAATTAATTTACGAAGCTTCCAAGTACTCATTTGTTTTATAAATGTATTTATCATCTTTATGTATGAATAATTTCTTGTAAATCATGATAATATGTGATGAGTGATCTCATATGTTAACACTGTTTGAGAATGAATTTGAAAAAAAAAAATAGAAAACATAGGATTACTTATTATATTATCACAAATGTAATATATCTAATTTCAATTAATAAGGTAATTAAGTTTTCTTTGACATAGTTCAACAAAATAAAATTATTGAGTTTAAAATAAATTAAATATATATGTTGGCCAAAGACTCGAAGAGTAGGGCGTCTCCGCGTCTGTAAATAGAGCACCTGTTGCACTTTCCCTCTAGAAAGGGTAGGGTTCCAAGTTCCAACCCAGAGGACCACGACCACACCACATCCATTGTTCAACGTGACGTCATCTACCTACGTCTTCGTTTTTTACACGGAATCCCACATCGCCCATTCAAAGCAGAATTTGAGAGTTTATATCCAGACGACGACAGTAATACATTCATCTCTTAGGAGAAATCCGATAAAATTGGAAGGATACAGAGAAGATTAGCATGGCCCCCGGGTAAGGATGACACGCACAAATCCAGAAATCATCATCTTCTCCACAAATATTTTGTTCTTCAGTTCTAATTTGCTGATATCATTTTGTTTATATAGATTTGTATTGTCAGACAAAGCATCAAATCATATCGCTAACTTTTTAAGGTTCTATTTGGTTCTAACAACAATTTTCTTTTTAGTAATTGATTTGTTATTTGGTATATGTCGAATTGCTTGACTGAGCTGTCTTGACATTTTTTGTGTACATAACAGTAGGAATAAATTATAAAGTTGGTGAGATTATATTAGAGAATTATCTTTTGATTTCTTATCCGAAATTGGAATCGACTTAGCTTCTATGCACTTGATTGATATCTTGAAACTATAAATCGTTGATACCATGATGGTGTTTATTGATGATTTTATCAACACATGAATGATATTCTTATATTATGCAAAATCTAGTTTCTGGATTGAGGTTTCCTAGTCATCACTTGATCATACAGTTGGGAATATTTGTGTTTAATTGGTATCCGAAAAGTCGAAATCCCAGCTCAGTCTTCCTCCTTTAGTGTTGTTATCGTGTGTTTGACATTGAATTCATCCTCTTTGTGTAGATAAGATAAGAATTTGACCTGCACGTAACACCATATCAGTGTTCATTGAAGTAGACTTCAATGTGCGCTTTGATTTCATATTAATCATGATAGATCAAAAGCAAAAGGAAAACGGTTGTTGGGGTATCATAATAATCTCAGCCCCATTGATTCAAACTCAAATCTGAATAAGAACTTCTGTAATGGAATCTCATAAAACTCAGACTTTGCTTATAAATTTCACAAATTTCTGGTAGCTCCAACAACCACATACAATTCTAATATGGAATGGAAAGGCAGGGTTGGTAGTAGTATGACAGAAAGAACCCAACAAGCATGAGCCACCATGTGAGAAAACGTCGATTCGACTCATTTACACCGAAGAGAAACAGGAGAGACAGATTGTACAAGTTTGAAGTTAAAAACAAATATATTTCAAGAAATTGAAACCAATCTCAAGAACACTCTGTGGCTTGTACTTGAAGTTTGAACTTGGTTATATAGTTAACTGAGAAGACTGTAGGAGGGCATCTCTTCTATCCGTAAAACGTCATCCATTAGAAGTTCCCTTTCCAGCTGAGCTCGAGTCGATTTCAAAACATCCTGATAAGAGGGAAATGCAGAATTTATCAGTAGCTTTTTTTCTATAAACACTCGGAGACAAGTTAGTAGTAGGATTTCTCACATTGAACTCCATGTAAGTGGCATTTCTCTCCAGCCATTGCTTGTCCATAACCAGGAATGCAACACAATAAAGCAGGTCAAATGCCCACTCGTTATCTGAAAAGTTGTAAAAGGAAAATCAAGCATCAAACAAGACAACAATTTCATTTAAAAACAACCTCCTAGGAGTGGTTCTTATTACCTGACAACATTTGCAAGAAGACTGTTCTGACAAACGTCCTAGGTTTCGCTGAGAAGAAAGACAAGCTGGCTTGCGTTAGCAATGTTCGTTTAGATCACTGATTGATGCTCAAAATATCTTTTAGATGCATGTAGTTGAGGTGATATTGAAATTCTACTTACTGGCCTCAAGATCAAGCATTTGCATGATCATGAATGTGATGTTTACACCAGCAACAGCAAATGGATACTCCCACGCAGATCTTTTTCCTCCCTGCTTTTTTAACAAACACTGAAATGATGTCTGCAACAATAAACATTGAATCAAATTATACGAGTCGTTAATTTGATACGACGGAACAAATGAAACAGGTTCGAACATGTCAGTTTAAGTGTTCTAACTGAATACTAAGATTAGGATCTTACTGAAAATGTCTTGGCAAAGAACAACAGATTCTCCAATGAAATGAATCCAGCTCCTCTGTTCCATCAATGAAAAAGCCAGTACAAACAGATGAATAAAAGGAAAGCCATGGCAGGAAATCATCAAAGAAACACACAAGCAACATGACAAAGTGAAAAGAAAACCTGAAATCAGTAGATGGATCTCTTCCTTGCCATCCCATTTCTTTCCATTGATCCGAAATTAAGCCGTGGAGCTCCTGATCAGGGTACGTAGCAGACCACAGTGCCCTCAAAGCTTCCTGTACTTAAAACAATTTCATTATGAGTTACTTAAATTAACGATCACATATCGTTCAATTAACATTAGAAACGCACCTGATGATCATGCCTGGAAGCATCAAAGTAAACCTTCATTCGGTGCTTCAATCTTTTTAGTCTTTCTTCCTAAAGAGTAAGTTTCAAACCAAAAAATTATCGCAAAATTAAACAAAGTATGTGATTCTGACATGTTCTTGTCTCTGTATTTCTTGATAATCATGACAAGATTACTACTATATACTTGCCTGTAATGGAGTCAAGTTAATGCAGATCCTCTCATAAGTTCCTTTTCTCTTGAAGCAAACACAAGTCAAGCCCTTACCAATCCAATTAGGCGTCCCAGTACTTGCATGATCATCTGTGTACACAACCCATGAATAAAGCTCTTGTAATAAATTTAATCTTAATCTGTCTAAGACAAGAACTTAAACTGCACTAACAAGTAGAACAAAAAAGATATATAGTTATCATTACCAAAAAAAAAACCTGACAGAAGAACTCCAAAGAATTTCATAGTCAAAATAAGCAAAAACACCATTTATACTCTCTCTCTTAGAATTAAACAAACCAGACATGTTCAAGTGGTCCTCAGACCATAGAAGATCAACATGTTTATTGTTTTCCCGCCTCTGATATCAAGCTAACATAATTCTCTCTAGGACATGAAATGAAACATATACTAAATTCAGCATTACAATTTACAATCACACTGCGTCCAAAGGGGTAGGGGCCACTTTATGGAACAAAAGGATCATACGTATAATAAACGTTTTACATCTTTATTATACGTACATGATCGAATTGGATTGGAGACAAGACATGATCAGATGGGTACTTTTTTTTTCGAGTAGCTGTTTACTCATGTGTGTAATGTTTTGATGCGCCCTACAAAACATAAAGTATGAGGAAGTCTAGAGGTTTCGGACACGCGCTTAGCTGGGAGGGTGGGACCACATTCCGACCACATGGGAACATATGGTATCCATGTCATGTGAGCAACTGAGCACTTGATCCAATGCGGTCGGAATCGACAATAAACGCGCTGCCAAGGAGCGTGAGGGTTGATGTGTCCATCACAAACCGAAAGTAGATATAACTACATGGAGCTAAGTAGCTAACAATCACTATTCACTCCTTTTCTAACCAAAAATAAATTGAAATATATATATATATCATATGTATCATATATATTCTATATCATTTTCGTGATCATATACTGAACAGAAAGGTGTTTTTTTTTGTTTTTTCTTGAAAGTAGTTGAAACTGAAAGATACAATTTTACAAAATGAAGAAAATATTTTTTTAATCTAAATCAATAAAAATATTCAAATTCTTACCACTAAATATTGATACTCTAAGAGTCTAACAAAGCAGTAATTCTAAAATACTATGTGATGTTTCAAAACAAACACTTTATCTATATCTATTGTTAATATGATATACAAAACCCAATGTTTGAATTTTCGTTTGAATTTTTATTTATTCATATCGTATCTTCTTAAATAGGTTTAAATTTATAATCGGTGTATCGTCACAATCGAAACTGTGTCATCAAGAATAATTGAACACTCCTATTAATAAATTACACTCAAATTTACAAAAGAGGTCACATGGTCGACATACGACATTATATATATTAAAATGACAAAAATTAGGAGGATTTGGTCTACCTGCCAGTGTTAACTAGATGATTTTTATGTGTAAGGAATCAATATACGAGCATAAGATAAGAATATGAGGTTGGAGCTACAATCTCCATACAAAAAATTAATAGGGCTGTTGCTTTTCGTACAAAACAGTTCTTTTCTTTCACGTTAAAGACCAAAACAGAGGGGACCCTAATCAAGAAATGGTCAGGTGTCACTGTTGTATTACGTGGATTGGATCATAAAACCACCGTAACAGAGTTTGTTTGGAAACAAACAAGTGAAAACAGTGATATTTCATTATGGTCTTTTAAAATATTCTTTGCACCTATACTGTGTACAAGTCCAAATCAATGGACTGGACAATCAGTCCAAAATGTGGACCGTCAATCATGAAGTGGGGTTCACTCTAATGTGGATGGACGGACAGTGATTGACTCACTTGATTGAAATCCCCTAGAGAGGCCGCCGATTCCAACAAATTAGGATTCCGGCAATCTCTGTAAAGTTCAACTATTTTCACAATCACATCTTTCCGATTATAGAAATACTCGATTCAATACAACTGTTTTATTATTATTATTATTTTATTAATTTAAAATGGAGCTGTAAATAGTATTGGAGAGGTTGACCTTTGAACAGAGAAAACGATATATATCAGAAGAAAAAAACATCAGAAATCTATGGATCCGAATTAGTACTGAAAACAAGAACATGGAGAGCAGAAATAATGCGAAAGCAATATATAGATCGTATTGGCTCTTTCGAAGCATAGCATTTTAGCAACCAAAACAGAGAGATTCAACAGTGGAGAGAGACTGTGTGTGTTACGTACCTGAAGAAGAAAAAGAAGAAGAAGAAGAAGAAGAAGAGGAAACAGAGGCGTGAGAGCAGCGGTTGTTGGTGGAAGAAGAGGAAGGAGAGAGAGTAGGGATCGCTACGCAGCCTCCTTGAGTCCTCACCAGGCTCATGATCTCCAAACGCATCACATTCACAGTTACTCAAGTTAAATCAATTGCTAAAATCAAAAATCAAACTTTTTAACGAAAGTGTGTGTGAGAGAGAGAAGTCAGAAGAAAGTTTATCATGGTCCGAGTTTTCTTGAGGTAGTGGGTGTGACTTGTGAGAGTGGAGAAAAACTTACGTGTGACGGACTCACAAAATACATATATTAAAGAATCTGACGTGTTTCCAATGAAATGGACTTTGATAGATAAACAATTTAAAATTTAATTACAATATTATTTTTTTTATAACACATATATTTTTAATGACGTGTTAAATTTTTATTTCCTTTTTATATTGTTTCCTTATCAAAAATAAATGAAATATTAATGTTAATTTTAAATATTTACTGAGTCAATCAAAAAATAGATACACAATAGATTGTCTGAAAATAGATAGTCATGTTTAGGGGTAGCAAAATTCCCCGACCTGCCCAAACCCGTGGGCTCCGATCCGTTTGGAACGGGTTTGGAGCAGGAAAAAAGGGTAACGGGACGGGTTTGGGGTCAATTTCTTGACCCGATCGGATTACCGGGTCGGGTATGGGGGCAGTCCCTTTTGCCCTTACTCGTCCCGTTTGACCCGTAATATATATATTAAAAAGTTTTGTATGTATTTTGTATTTTTGTTTAAATCGTTTTGGGATTTATATTTTATACGTTGTGTATGAATTTAATGTTTATTAAACATAATTATTGTGTTATATTAAATTCAAATTTATGTAAACAAAACGGGTCAAATGAGAGGGGTTTGGGCACCCTTGCACCATTCGTATCGGGTTTGAGGTAGACTTTTTTAACCTAGCTGGGTTACAGGTCGGGTTTGGGACGAACATTGAAAATCGGGTTTCGGATCACCCCTAGTCATGTTGACAATGTCTAATATTTTTTTTTTCACATCAACGTGATATTAAATATGCACAACAACATTGAAGATAATTTTTTGAATTGAATGTTTATTTATCGGATATTGTTTGGGTACTTACCGGTTTGTACCCAGCTATACTGACCAACTAACGGTTGGTTGCCACGTAACTCGAAACAAAAAGAAAATAGTAAAAAGTGAAAGATTTTTTATCACGTGGCAACATCCCATTTGAAGTCAGTATAACTAGGTGCTGACCGATCAGTATCTAAATTTTTTCCTTATTTATCCTATATGAAATCTTTTTATTTTACAAATCAATCTTTCATCGGTGATACTTTTAATGTGATTCAGTTTCATTAGAGGTGTGGCATTAAGACCATCTCCCATAAGTTTTTCCTCTAAAAGTGAGTGACTGATTGAGTTGTGTCAAAATTACCCCTTTCTGGAAAAAACATAGATTATAAAAAAACAGCAATAAAATGTTTCTCTTTTGAATAAAGGACAGAGAAGACTTGAAGAAATTTAAAATTTGAACGAAATTAATATAAAAGGAAAGGGTAATTTAGACTTTTAATATATATATTCCGATTATATTAAATGATCAAATTTATATTATTACATGATCGTAATAAGAGATACATGATATTATCCTATTGAATGATAGTAAGGAATGATGCAGAATAATTTCTGCAGGCCGAACATTTTTCTGAGTAGTCACGTACGTTTGAAACTTTGACCACTAAGTACAAAAACTGCCTTCAATCTAAAGATTCCACATGGCAGGCCCTCTTATGAAATTTCTCGACTTTGTTAGTAACATTCACTAATCAGAGTCGGCAATACTTTTTCAACTTGTATAGTACTGATGCAGTGAGTGAGATGGTGGGTGGAAGAGATACATAAAATTTTACTAAAAAACCAAAGATGACAAAAGCTAAGACAAAAAAAAGGGGATAAAGTCTTTGGAGTTAGCTACGCACTTTAGTGGAATGTCGTTGTCTATTAGAGCTTTTAGTCAATTAGATTTTGATAAGACTGCCACGTGGAAATAATTGCCAAATCGAAAACGCCATCAGAGTTTTCAAGACTTTTTTTTTTGCTTGAGCCTTAAAAGCGAGGCAACAAGCCAACAAGAATCATGGATGTCACCCACGCCTCTCCTTCAGTGCTCCTCCGAACTGCATTTTTCTACTTGCTTGCAGAATTGCACACTTGCACTTGGTTCTTTATTAAATAAATCTTAATCTATCCGAAAAGCATCCACAACCGACCGAATTATAACTCATTTTTAGATCTTTGTTTAGATCTTTTTTCCTGTATTATAAAGTTTTAAGTGAACAGTATTTAATATTTACATAGCACTGAAGTCTAAACAGTAATTTGAATGTAATAATACCATCAAACCTTTACCAATGTCTGTATCAAGAAGTGTCTGTTTGGAAGAACTTGTCTACTGACTAAAAGAATTTTTTTAATTAAAAAAACTCTTTAAAAAAAAAATATCGTTTGGTTGTTACTAAGTAGAGATTTTAGATGATTAAAAAAATTGTTTTTCGTTTACTTTGAGAAGCTCAAATTTTAGGTTTTTCCAAGTAGATATTTTTGAGTTTTTTTTAATAACATTAAAAAGTTTAATATAACTTTATAATTTAAAATAGTTTTTCAATATTTTGGTAATCTTACCATTTATAAAAGCTTTTTTTAAAAGGTCTATTTTCAAATATATACTCCTAAAATATATATTTGAAGAAGCTCTTCTGAACGGAACCGAAATAGCCAACTAGATAAAATTTTACTATTAAGATTCTTAAATTTGGCTGGCTAATAAGAGATCTATTCAGTACTACGTCTCTCACACTTAGGGGTCGTTTGTTTTTTTGTCTGAAAACTGAATAGTTCTGAAGTTTTCTGAATACTGAAATCTGAACCTGAATGACATGTTTTTTTTTCACATCTGGATGTATTGTGAACACATTTATTTGTTAAAAGTAAAATTGTCTAAAAAATAAGTGATTTTACATTTATAACTGTGTTAAACAATTATACATATAATATAAAATAAAAACTATCCAAAAACAATAATTATATATGAACACATATGATCATGATCTTCTTCTTCGATTACAAATAAACTTCATTTTTACTAAAAAAAAATGTTTTTTCTTTCTTTCAAAAAATGAAAGGAGTAGCAGTAAAAACTCACACAAAACACACTAATATATATATATCACCCTAATATCAAAATAAAGTATAGATATAAAACATCAATATGAGAAGTTATTAGGATTCTTTTTTATTTTTAAAAATATTTAAAATAAGCAATATATTAAAATAATAGCTTTATAATGAAATTGGAAACATGTTATATATGGAGGATAATATCGGAAGAAAAGATTTTGGATTGCATTTAATACAATTCAGTGATTTGCAATTAAGTGAAAAGTCAGGATTTTTTACTTTTTAGTTTAAACTGTTTTTTAGGATTTTTAAGTTATTTGACCACTTAGAAAAACAAACAAAACAACTTAATAATTATGATTCAGACAAAAACAAAGAATCCCTACACTGTATCAATCTCCCAGTATCTGGAATTAACTGTAATTGCTCAATAAATAATAATGTAAATATTCTTTAATTGGGATCGATGAGGCATGCAAGTCCAGCCCATTATCCATAGCTGCTCCAGACATCATGTTGATTCACGGGGCAGATCAACCCATGATCCTGAATTTGGGGTTTATAGGCTCCACTTCGTAGGGCCCGATTCAATTTTTTAAGAGATGGACGGTCCAAAAGGTCAATGGATCCTAATTCGGGCCTTGAGCAGCCTGTGTCAGAAGAAATTCAGTTGAAGCTTGAAAGAGCGTATCAGCACGAAAAACAGTACATATATCGAATAGATAAAAGAAACAGAAACAGAAGACAAATGCAAAAACAATAGGTCACTTTCATTAAAAAACAGTGATCATTATTCAGTAGGTGTATAGCTCCACATCTTTACGTTATTAAGAACTCACATCTGCTCTCTTGTCTTCCTCATCGATCATCGAACAAGGATAAAAAATCAAACCCTCTATGTTATATGAACTGTAAAGCCGAGAGAAGCCACCAACCAACCACCCAACCATGGTGACTATGAACATGTGACTATCTCTGCTCATTCCCCTCCAAAGGGGTTGTCATCATGAATAATATGACATGAGATTGTAAACGTCGGTGTCACGTAAGCAGAATATCATGCAAGTCATAGTCTTCTTCTCCTCCCCCACCAGTCCGGAACTTTCAACCTCTTTTGTCTATGTACAGCAAGTTCAACACTAGGAAGTTTGTGCCTAACCTGTCTCCATAACATATTGGCAGCATCTTCCTTCTTTGGGGGATACTGGAATTCGTAGTGAGGCGAGATGTTCTTCAGATGCCTCCACATTTCCATCCATCTCTCTTTCGGAATTTTCCGGAGCTGATCAACCATGTAACCAGGTTGAATTGCCTCTTTCACTGAAAAGAAAACTGAGAACCGGCTATAGTCGATTTCAACCTCAAAGGGGAGCTCGATCTGATCACTCACAATGACAGGAACACAATGGCTCACTATAGCGTCAAACAGGCGGCATGATGAGGGTGTGTCTCCTGCAGGATGCAGACAGAACTTTGATGAACGCATCCCTTGTGTAGACTGACATGACAGAAAAACAAGAAAAACATGAGATAAGAGAAAAGGAAATTTTGGTTTAAAAAATTTGGTTCAACACATAAAATATGAAATCGGACACCACTCTGGCCGTGACATAAAGGCCTCCCTTTATTTATGATAACTTAAAGAACATAGTTTTCCTACACTCATCATTCATGTGTTGGGAGCATTTATGCTGTTGAGATATCAAAGGAGAAGGTACTAGGTACAGTGTGTTGAAAAATAACACTCATAAATCAGAAAGCCATATTAATGTTTCAACAAGATAAAATCTTTTAACATCATAAATATTTTGATGTACATGCATTTTGGGGAACAGATAATAATCGTACGATTCATTTAACTCCGGTATGTACCTCTTGAATGCTTTTTGTAGTTGCTAAGCTACGCACATAGAGAACATCATTGTAACCAACTAATATCTTTGCCAATTTAGCACGAACTTTGCCTTCCTGCAGCATAACAGGATCATGAGTCATCAATTATAGTTCCAAATAAAGGGTTTCAAAAGAGATATTTGACAGTTAAGCTAGCATACATCTTTTCTGACTGTATTTCCTCGGAAGAACAGAAGCGTCGTGCGATTCTCAAATGGGTCAGGAATGTCATCATCAGTAAAGGATTCCACAACGTGTACGTACGGGGACACCACATCTTTGGTTAGATTTGACATGCTCCTAGAGTAGCGGCCAAAATCTGCAACAATAAGAATTGATGCATTCACTTGTTCCCGAAGAAATCTGAAAGCATTTGGATGTGTCATAGGAATTACATGGTCTCTGCCTCCAGACCTCTGCCAGTATTTGGATTTCCGCAGGAAGTCCAATAACTCAATCTGAAATTAAAGGCAACCAATACTCAACCATAATGGAAATACACAACTTCCAAAAGGAAAAATCAGATAAAAGCAGTCACTCCAGAAACAGATGACAGAGAGTGTTAATGGTGAAGCATTTTGAAATAGTTGACAGGCAATTACCAAATGGTCTAATTTACTTTCCATCTTCTCCATAACTATAAATTTATTGCCAACCAACCAAACAGATCACTGAAGAAGTCCAATTAAATACATGGCGACCGAGTAGAAAGAACAGTTCACTTATTCGCATAAACGTGAAGTCTATCATATACCAATTGGGGGATGTCTCCATTAAAAATTCCTCATATGCATGATAATTTTCATATAATTTGTAAACTCATTTACCTATATCCAGCTAATAATTGAACCTATGAAGAGTTTACACTTTTCAATTCATCTACTGCTCCCAAACTGAGAAAACTAAGTACTTGAAATCCTACATTTTGCTTTACTTTCCTGTTCTTAGATTCCACAAAAATGAACTCTTCACCAGCAAAATTCAAGGCTTTTATATGCAACTTTAAAATAAACTAAAAGGAACAAATGAAACAGCCCCAAGTCTAGATGGGTCGGGTTCGGGCTGATACCATAACAACCAATGCCTAAACCATCCAATTTAAATAATTACCTGCAACTGATGGTCAATTTCGGTAGCCGGATCCGTCATGTTATGACCGTGAGTATTGAAGCTCAACGAAGAAAAAAAGGGCACAAAAAACGCCTCCGCTGTTTCCGGATCCAAAACCCTAACCGCTTCCCTCCCTTCACCACCACCACCGTGCAAAAGCGAAGCCATGAGCCAATACTCCACACTATGCTGCTGTTTAAGCCCCCAATTCTTCGGCCACGGCGGCAGATTCTCGCTTGTTACCGGCAAGTCGTCGGGGCTCTTGCGGTCAATCATGCCGACATTGAACCTCCTAGGGAGATCGTACATGTAGACTCTGAGAGGGCTAGCGCAGGTGGCGTTGGCGGCGGAGGAGGAGGGTGGCAGTAGCATAGGGAAGAAGGAGGATCGGAGATCGACGGAGCCGATGAAGATCGAGTAGGTGATTGCGAGGAGGAGAACGAATACGATACAGAGTATGGATTTTCCAAACATGTTGGAGGGGGATATGTGGCCGTTGATGATGGTGATGATGATTCGAACATCAAGAGAGAAAGAGAGAGGCTCTGTTATAGTTTGGATTCGTTTTAATCAACGATCGTCACAACCGCCGTTTTGTGGGAATGAAAAATGGATGATTCAACAGTCAACAGTGCCTTGCTTGCTTCATGTTTTGGATTAAAAGCACGTTAAACCGACTGGATTGGAGTATTGGTCCTATTGGACTAAGGGATGGGATTTCTGTCTCACTAATTCTGCGTTAGAGATGACATTTATTTTTTGTTTTATTTTTGAAGACGAGAACGCCATCTCCAACCTAAAAAATCCATTTTGGTACAAATTTATATTAAAATGGTACAATTTCACCGTATTTAGCTTTGTTTTTTCATCTCCGATCTATTACATCAAATTATATCTATTAAAACTCATCTGAACTATTTATATAAATAGTAAAATTTATTAGATTTTTATTTATTTATAAAAACATTATTCTACTAAAATTCATCTTAAAATTGAACTATTTATATAAATAGTAAAATTTAATATATTTTTATTTTTTTATAAAAATACCATTCAATATCATTTAGATTCCTAAGTTATTCTGAAAGATCCATTTTTAAAATAAATTTATTTTTTTAATAAAATTTCTCCTGACGGTTGAAAATCATATTAAATAGGTCCTTCTGACTTTTTTTTTGTAACGGTCAAACGTTATAGAAAATGTATATGGTTTTTTTTACCATTGAATGTCATATTAATAGATGAAAGGACTATTTTACCCTTGACATTTATTTTCTTTTAAGTTACTATTTCTTTTATATTCTTTAAAATTATTATTTTAATATTTTAATTAAATGGTTTTAAAAAAACTTATTCCTTTCCCCCACCACCACTGTTTCGCCATTCATCGTCGTCATCATCATCATTCACTAAATTTATTTGGGATCTTGAACAAGTGAACTACAAAATTATTCAAGAATTAAAGATCACCTTCTTCAAAATTCTGGAGTCATCATCCAAATCAATTTCTTCTAAACCTAAATCTTCAAATTCCCAAATTCATCAGTAAGTGGTACTTCTTTCCGAAAGTAATGTATTTTCTTTGTAATCCCAACCAAGAGCCTCACTCTATCAACTCTTTCACAGAGCTTTGGTGGTCATCCATTAATCATCATATTGATAGATTGAAACGTTTTTTATTAGAACCCAAAAACTCAAATTTCTAACTTCAAAACTAGGAAGCAATCAACTAAAAAAATTCAAATTTCGAACAAGAGCCAAAGAAAAAATAAATAAAAACCAATATCCTCCATTTGATTTCGACAACTGAAGATAAGATGAACAAGAGAACAAATCTTGAAAACAATAATTTTTTTGAACAAATCTGGGAAAAAAACATATCTGAATTTTATTTTTTTAACCAAACTAAAAAATGTTTCAACAATAGTCATCATCAACACCAAATACAAACCCAAACATATAATACACCATCATCAACATCAAACCCAAACATAGAACACAATCATCAACATAAAACCCAAACCCAAACCCGCCACCATCCATCTCCAAAGCAAAATCCGACCACCATCTCTCTTAATCACCAAACCCTAGCTTCAAATTGAACCACCCTAAATCAAAACCCAGATTCGAAATTGAAACTTTAACACAAACTAGATTCGAATCTTTAAAATCCAAACCCACACTCAAACTACCATCACCAACCGTCTCACTAGAAATCACAATCACTAGTGTCGATTCCTCTTCATAGAGAATATTGGCGCTTGATCACGCCGGTGATTGGGAGAGATAAGATGGAGCGTGAGAGAAATTCGAAGAGAGAGATGACGGGATGGATAGAAAGAAAGAAAGAAAGAGAAGATACGGCGGTCGGGATCTCCTCAGTTGTGGTGGCGATGGCTATGGTTTTGATATGGAATAAGCAGCGGTGATTGGGTTGTGGAAGCAGTGGTGATTGAGAAATAGAGAAATAGAGAATTAGAGATAAGGAGTGGGTTTTGGTGTTGAAGAAGCAGTGGTGATTGAGAAAGAGAGAATCGAGAGAAAGAGAGAATTAAAGAAGATAGAAAGAATCTGGGTTAGTTGTGGATGATTGGTCGTGGATGATGGTTTAGGTTTTTTTTTCAGGGGATCGGCAAAGGATGGTTTTTCTGGGTTGATGATAGTGGTTAAATTTTTAATTTATGTTAATATTTTTTTTATATATATATTATACAAATAATTTTAAAATATATAGATATATTGTTTGGTGTTGACATATGTGTAACTTAACACATCACAAATAAAATGACAAAAATAACCGTCTGGTTATTAACGTTGACTAACTTTTAATTGACGAATGGTCTTGTGTAACTTAACACATCACAAATAAAATGATAAAAATAACCCTCTGGTTATTAACGTTGACTAACTTTTAATTGACGAATGGTCGTATTTGATATAGTTTTCGAAAGTCAGGGAAAACTTTGATAAAAAAACAAACTTATTTAAATAATTGATCTTTCAGAATAATATAAGGACCAAGATGATATTAAACCTTCTAATATAAAAAAAAATGACACTCAATCACTACCACAGTATCACCACCCCTCTCTCTCTTTCTCCTACTCACCGTCATTTCTTTCTATCAATTAGGGATGACAATTAAACCGAAAACGCGTGGGACCCGTCCAAACCCAACTAGGGATGATAGCGGGTCGAGTTCAGGTGGGTTTATAAAATCCAAACCCTCACCCGTGAAAATTTCCCTCACATATGCCCGCCCTCGAACCTACGTAGGTAAGCGGGCTTGCGGGCGGCTTTGAACCGGCGGATTATGGTTGCATCCATACCCTCACCCGTGAACCCGCGAAACAATACGGGTTCATCCATACCCTCACCGTGAACCCGTGAAACAATACGGGTTTACAGGTGAATGCTTCACCCGCGGGATACCTATAAACCTGCGAACCCGTGATTTGTCATTTGTAAATTTTCACATGTAATCACCTATTTGATACTTAATTGAATTAAAATTCTCTTTCTAATTCTCTACTTGATACATTACAAAACAACAATAACCATAAAAATAAAATTATAAAAAAAAAAATCAAATGTCTATGTATATTTATATACAAGTATTTTATTTATGCAGGTTCGTTTTTCCAACCCGTGGGTTCGTTTTTCCAACCCACACCCTCCCGTGAACCCTCCGGGTTTTTCATTAAACGGGTTCACGGGCTGTAAGACCCGAATTTACTCTCCTCTTATTAATGATAATTGATAATATAATTATGATATTAATCATATATAAATAGAAACGTGTGTGTGTATATATATATATATATAAAAAAAAAAAAATCATTAAGGCAGCTAATTATTAGTGATTAATTCTCTAATAATATTCTAGATTAATCACCAAGCAAATCAACTCCATATTTAGAGGCTTACTCACATATTCATATATTCTACAAAGGAATGTAAATGAAAGTATCATTTTTTCATACTACTCTAAAACTCTTTGAAGGTATGATTTTCTCAAGCTTTGTTTCATATTTGTTCTTTTCTTCAAATTTTTTATTAAAGTTGTAGTCTTTTTCAAACCCTTTTTGTTTTTGACACAAAATATATCATTTACAAAATTTAGTCATCTAACAAATTCTTAATTTGAGTGTTATGGAGATGTTTTAATATATGATTTTTGGAGTGAATGGAATAGATATATTTACATGAAGCTATTAATAAATTGTTGGGATTTTTGGAGTCCATTAAAGAGTGCAAGATTGAGTGTTTGTAGGTTGAGATTTTGATTTGTTTAATACTGGTGAAGCAATTTACTGTTTTGGTTATTGTAGATATATTTTTCGGTAGCAATTGATGGTGAATTTTGGTACGAGAATAGTATAAACATATATCAACTTATGTTATAATTTTCGGAATTTTGTGTGGTGTTTAATTCAGGGAGATTTTATTTCTAAAACAGTTGTAGGTGCAAATATTTCTTATTATTAAACTGACCTTATTGTAATTGATTAATTTTAAATTGAGGGTTGGGAAGGATTTAGGTCTGATTTTTGCTAATATGTCTTTACAAACATTATTGAATCTGGATATAAATTTTCATGATTTTTGGTGATGTATAAGTAATTTAATTCTTTGGGTATATTTGATGTTTAAACCATAAAAATTATGCTGGCAGCCAGAAGCTTTTGGTGTTGTGGTAAGTTTAATTCACAAACGGAGATAGGTAAAACTTTTATCTTCGGTATAGGAATAGATTACTGAGGTCATAGTCTATAAATAAAATTTTAGAATTTTTCATGGTCGGTAGGATTATTAAACACCGATACAATGTCTAATTGGAGGATCGAAATTTATGCCGTAAGAATTGACCATTGTGTTATACTAAAACAAATATTATGCAACATTGTTCCTTGAGATAAAAATGACGCAACAAATATAGCTGGATTGGAGATTGGTTTTTGCTGTAATTTGGCATTTTGTTCTAAATTAGAGTTTGGTTGGAGATGATATAAGAGATATCATTTATAAGAGCAACTCTAATATATCGTGCACCACTCTGCTCCAATTTAGAGTGGAAAAAGAATCTTTTGAAAATATGTTTACATCAAAAAAATTCTCAAAAAAATTTCTCAATCCAATGTTCATACCAAAAAATAATTCCATTCTAATGTTTCACATAAAAAAAAACATCTTTTATAATTAATACAATATCAATTAAGTTGAATATATAATTAATACGTAAATTAAATAAATTGAATATATATATAAATATTTGTGTCATTTTAAAGATCTCAACTAGAGAGGGTAAAAGGTTGGGTTCGGACGGTATTTGTAAAATCCAAACCTTCACCTATGAAAATTTTCCTCACCCTCGAACCCGCGTAGGTAAACGGGTTCACGAGCGGGCATAAACCCACGGGCTGTGGCTACACCCATGCCCGCATCCGCGAACCCATCAAACAATGCAGATTCACAGGTGGGTGCTTCACCCGCGGGGTACCCACGAACCTTCGATTTGTCATTTGTAAATTTTCACATGTAATCACCTATTTGATAATTAATTGAATTAAATTTCCATATCTATTTTCCTACTTAAAACACTACAAAACAACAATAACCATAAAAATAAAATGACAACAAAAAATTTGTTTATGTATATTCATATACAAGTATTTTATTTATGTGGGTTCGCGGGTCCAACATACAGATTCGTTTTTCCAACCCATATCCTCCCGTGAACCCGTCGAGGTTTTTATTAAACGGATTCACAGGTTATAAATTCACTATCCATATCCAACCCTGTAGAATCGGGTTCGGACGGATACCTACGAGTACAGGTCAAATTGTCATCCTAATCTTAATGATATATCTTTTTACCGGTATATTTATTGGGAATATATATTGTTATAGTTAGAATTCAATATATAGGACGGTAAAATTAGATATTTGAAAAAAAATAAAACAATGATTTGACATAATTTGACAATTAACAGTTGTTCAATAACACAAAAAACTTTTATGGCAAATTGAAATTTGCACTAAAACAAAGCATGGTTGGACTGTTGGAGACTTGGAGTGGTTTTAAACTCTTAAATATAGTTTGATGTGTGTCCATTTTTACTCACCCACCTCACCTTGCATAGATGTTATGTATTCATGAATGAAGTAAATTTTTAAAAGTACTATCATCTTTTGAGATAAATTTACTCTTCTCTAAACACATATCATCTATACGAGAGAAGGGTAATAATGCTCACCCCCTTGGTGAGCAAAAGTGAACTCATTTGGTTTTAGGGATAAAGGTGATTGGAGTTGCTATAATAAGTATATTAACTTTGTATATAATAAAAATATATATATATATATATATTATCATTTTAACCTCTAAATATTTGTAAAAACTTAACTTTTAAAACATGTTTGTTTTTTAACTTTTAAAACATGTTTGTTTTTTTACGACTCTCGATCCCTCATATGTGAAAATATTTTTGTCTTTATATCAAAAACAGATCTTGTGTCATAAAAATAGAAATAAAAACAATATATATTTTACAAATATAATTGTAAAATATATTTATATATTTTTATAAATATAATTGTATGTATAATATGATTTTTTTTCAATTTTTTTTATATATAATAAATATATATATATATATAGTCTACACCATGGAGATATATTCAACAAATCTTTCTGAATCTAAAAAAAAAAAACCAACAAATCACCATCATCACTCATCTCCTTCGGTCCAAATCCAAACCACAGTCATCTCCCTCAATCTCATATATCTCGATCAACCATCCACCATCCACCATCATCACCAAAACATCATTATCATCTCTCCATCTCTCTCTCAATATCTGGTCACCGACAACCACCGTAAAAACAATCTCAACCACCACATCTTCGTGAATCGGGCATCACCCTAACCAAGCTTCTCTCCACCATCATCACCATCTTCAATCTACTCTTCCATGGGTTTTTTAGTTTTTTTTATCTACTCTGGTGTTGCTCCATTTTTACTCATTGAATTTCATTTTTTTTTTTACAAAAATTGATGTGCTTTTGATTGAGAATAAGACTTTAATTTATGCAATTGAGTTCGGATATTGTAATTTATTTGGGTTTGGGAATTGATTTTGTGGGTTTTTGTGGAATGATACCTCCCCTGTTTGTATACGGGAGTCTACTGCCACTTTTGAAGTTTCATTTTGATTAACATCAGCAAACGAGGACTCTGGTTTTTCAGGTTCTTCTTCATGAGATGATTTTGTTTGTACTGAATCTTGAGAATGGGACCTGTTTTCTAATGTTGATTTTTTTTTTCGACGGAATATGTAACATTACATGGATTTGTATTTAAGAAATAAAATTTAATTAAATGTTTCTTTGTTAATCTGGAAATCCATATGTAAGAACATTTAGGTGGAGAGATATATACTTAAAAAAAAAACGATTTTTAGATGTGTATGGATCGTGTGGAAGCTTTTGTGTTGTTAGTGGATTGAGAGAGACGAGATCGATGGAGATTATCTGGGTGTAATAGTGGTGGTGGATAATTGTGGGTTGGATGGTGGTGTTTGAACTGACATGACCACGGTTCGAACCGTAACCACCGTAACCGTGTGAAATGAATCGTAACCGTAATTGGAAACGGTTTTGAAATTGGAACCGTAACCGTATGACTAAAGGTTCGGTTTCGGTTCTCCTCCGAAAAAAACCGTCTTGGAACCGAACCGTCGGTTCCGGTTTTAGAACCGCCAATTCTAGAAAAAAAATAAAAGAATATATATATATATTCTTAAGCAAAATTGAAAAAAAAGGTGAACCGAACCGACGGAACCGGAACCGTCGGTCCGGTTATAGCTCAATTTGGAACCGAAACCAAACCGAACCGAACCGTGGCCATGATTAGTTTGAAGTTGATGATCTGGGTTTCGATTTACAAGAACGCGAATTCGTTTGGTGATTTTTTTTTTCCAGATTTGTAGGTTCTATCATGCAGCTGTTTTTCAGTCCGCTTTCGTTTTTATTTTTTAAAAATGATTTCTAAAACGCATTCGTTAACCGTTTTTCATTTTATTTTCGAAAGCAAAAATATAAACAAAACCAGTGTTAAAAGTGAAATATTTGAAAAACACAAAATGCTTGTTTTTTGTGTTTGTTTTTGTTTTTTGTTTTTTTTTATATAAAACAATCATTTTTTTTAACTATTAATTGTACTGTTATACGTTTGATATGACTATGACAAAACGGAACAATATTTTCAAATAACCAAAGTGCCTCTTATATATATATAGTATTAATATATATATATATATATAATGTTATTATATATGATAATATATCATATGATATTATTTATTTATAATTTAAGAGTTTAGTTTTAATTAATTCGTTTTTTGATATGTTTTTTTGAATTAATTTTTGATGTATTACCTTGGTTGAATTTAAAAATTACAATATATAAATTATATTGGTTAATTATGTAATCAATTCATTTATAGGTGTAATAATATTAAACAAAATGTCAAAATTGATATTTTAAATTTTGATAGTTTTCAGTTAATCTACCAGACGCGTTTTTTTTTTGTTTTCATTTTCAAAATATAAATTTCAGTATATGTTACCGGACTCGTTTTCATAATTCGAAACTAAAATAAAAAATACTGTTTTTATTTTTATTTTTGAAAAACGCTTACAAGACGGACCTGTAAAGATCTGGAATTTTCAGATATTTTCAATTCAAGTTTTTTTTTTACTTTGTTTGTGGATATCTGGAGAGAGATCTTCAATTTTTTAATTTTTTTTTAAAGATATGTTTTTTTTTTCCAGATTTGTGAAGATCTAGAAATTTCTTCTTTTTTTATCAAGAGAAAAACTAAAATGTTTTATTTTATTTTATTTTTTTAAAAGGAAATAAACGGTCAAAAGTAAATATATCATTTTACCTTTTTTTTTATAACCTTTTATCGTTAAAATTTTGGTAAGAATGACCAATTTGATGTAATTTTGAAAAGTGCGTGACCAAAGATTGTAAAAAGGTAATCACGTTTAAAAAGTTAAACTTTCACCGATACTTATGGATTAAAATGATAATATCTATAAAAAAAATCATAATCACCTCAAATGTGTAAAAAAAAAAAAAAAAACTAATTATAGTGTTAAAAAGCCCAAATTTAACACTAGTTTCGACTTTCATATACTTTGGCTTTTTTTTTTTAATAACAAAATAAAAACTTACCAAACTCGAATTTATCGAACAACCCATAAACTTGATATGATTTTATATTATATTTCTTTCTCATTTTGCCTTGGGTTTGAAGTTTCAAATTCCAATCTTGCTCTTCATCTCAAAGTTATTATTATCTGTTATCACATCTTTTGTATCTGTTACCGTTTAAACGAATTAGTTTTATTTTTTAAGTTTCTGCTGGTCTACATTTTAATTATATATAGTATTTTTGTTTATAATAATAATAATAATAATATTATTATTATTATAATATTTATTTAAATAAAAAACAATGTAATTGGTTTATATTCATTTTAATCCAAACAACTTTTTGGTTATACAATAATTTGAGAAATATATCAAAATTAAACTATTTTATATTTGATCTTAAATTGTCAATTCAAACTAAATTTAAGAAGTGCAAATAATTAAATTTAAATAATAAGTAGTAACAAATTTCAAGTCACTTGTAGTCTTGTACAGTCAAATGATATACTATTGTATATATTTACTTAATTATTTATTCATTCAAATTGACCGTTTAGGATGTAATAATTTATAATGTAAAAATACAAATGAGGTAATACAAATTCAATAGCCTAATTTATATAGATACTAATGAATTACATTGTACTATTAAGTTATAACATAAATATGTTGTATCTTACTTATAATTTGCATTTGATGGATATTATATGATATATATATATATATATATATATATATATATATATATATATACATTTATTTATTTACACTAACTTAAAAAACATTGGTAAAATTATATTTACTCACCTAAAACAAACTAGATGTCATATTTAATTTACCTAAAAAATAAAAACCTTCCTGTTTCCTTCTTTTAGAATTTCCTAATATTAAATTAAATAAATGAATAATTATTTTGGTCCTTATTTGCTTGTGTTGTTGTTGTTCTATACCTAACACAATAGTAATGGGCCTATTGGCAAATAAGTAAATGACAACTCTCTAGTCTTTTAGTCTAACCAGACCATTCATTATTGAATTGAATGTAATTATGTCTATTACTTGGATTTCATTTATTTTGTCCAAAATATTCATCAACGATAAGCATTATAAATTATACGATAATATTATTAAAGCTAATTTTCATAGATCTCCTGCAGATTATATCCAAATTTATATGTTATCTTTTTATTTATTTTTTAAATACTAAACCCCTTGAACTATCAGAAATCGGTAATAGTAGACGAAAACATAATCTCATATTCTCATCCAATGTTCTGTCATGATAAATTGTACTAAACACCCTTATTATATTTATAATTGTATCAAATTGGAAAAAAACATAATAATATGATATAAATACCCCTCATACTAAAATTTAAAAATCACATTTTAAAAATTAAAATTTCAAAATTCAAATTGAAAGTTTGGTTAAATAAAAACAAAATTCTGAACTTTTTGATAAAGAAAATTAAATAAATAGATAAATGAAAAAATTAAATTGGTTTAACAATTATTTAAATAATTTTTTTATTTTATTTTAATATCTCTAAATATAAAACCCATATGAATATATAAATTAATTAATGTGAATTATCATTTAAACTATCTCTTTTATTTAAATATCCCTAAATTTCACATGTTCATTTATAATAACATGAGTATTTAATTAAAAAAAGATAATTTAAATGATAATTCCCCTTAAATAATTTAAATATCCATTGTTATAAAAGTTGGGGGAATAAAAAAATATAAGGTATAAGGTGCAAAGATATTTAGGGATATTTAAATAAAAAGATAATTTAAATGATAATGGTTAAAAAAAAGTATAGGAAATTTAAAGTATTATTATTATAATTATTATAATTATTATTTTATTATTTTTTTTTTTTTATTATTATTATTATTATTATTATTATTATTATTATTATTATTATTATTATTATCATTTTATTTTTTATTTTTACTGTTGACATTATCAATATCCTTATTATTGTAATTGAATAAGTGATATTTATGAATATTTAAATAAAAAAAGATAGTTTAAATGATCCTTCATATTAAATAATTTATATATTCATTTGGGTTTTATATTTAGGGATATTTAAATATATAAAAAAAAGATAATTTTTTCATTTATCTATTTATTCAATTTTCTTTATCAAAAAATTTAGAATTTTATTATTATTTAATCAATCTTTCAATTTTAAATTTTAAAATTTTATTTTTAAAATATAATTTGTTAAAATTTTGGTAAAAGGGGTATTTATGTTATATCATTATATTTTTTTTCCCGATTTGATACAATTATATATATAATAAAGATGTTTAGTACAATTTTTCATGATATAACGGTGGATATCGTTAGTTTTTTATCCACTTTTATCAATTTCTGATAATTCATGAGGTTTAATGTCTAAGAAAAATTCAAATGGTAATATACGAAATCGGATATAGTTAGGAGGGTTCTATAACAATTAGTCTATTATTAATTACTTAGCATAATTTCTAAAAATACATAAGAACACCTATATGACTATGTCCAATGATGTCACTTGAATAAGTTGACGATGTAGACAATAGCCATAACATCGTATTCAATGAACCAATTGAATGAATTTAATTTGATTAGATTAATCAATCTATTAATGGTTAAGGTATTGTGGTAACATTAGTATACCGATAAATTCGACAAATCGAATTAAAAAAATTTAATTACAAAACTAGACCCCATTATTTTATTGAAATTAAAATATACTTGTTGACAAATTCTTCCTAAAATATAATAATAATAATAATAATAATAATAATAATAATAAATTTTAATCACCTTCAATGATTCTCTCTATTATAAGTTTGTAACCCATGGTTCGCAGACCCGACTGCCACGATTCGGATTCCTAGATGGTCCATATGCTTGCCCAGGAGGCCCAACCATCTTGACATATTTTTGTTTATTCCTAAACGGGATCGTTTGACTAATTCGGCTATACCTAGATATATATACCCGACTGCCACGAATTGGCTTCCTAGATGGTCCATGTGCTTGCCTAAAAGGCCCAATCATCTAGATATTTTTTTTTATTCAAAAACGGAACCGTTTGACTAATTCGGTTATACCTAGATATCTCAACCGTTTATTTTAAAATATAACTACCGTTGAGATACGACGAGATCCGATAAGATTAATTAGATTTCAATAAAGATGTCATATATGGACTCTAGGGGTCGTTTGTTTCCACTTTTTCGTATGTGAATTTTACCAAACATACATGTCATCGACAGGAAGGAGAAAATTGTCAGGTGGACACCCAAATAGGCACTCAGGAAATATCTTACGAGGCATCATTAAAGAGAAGAAAATCCGAGTAAACCAGTAGCATGGAAAGACCTACTCGGGATCAACTAAATTACTCCAAATCAATTAAAAGCACTCGGGGTAGACAAAAAAGCATCTTCTACTAGGGCTTAAACGGTTATACTCGGGACCAACAAGTGTTATTCTTACTCGGGATAAATGCGACCCGAGTAAGAAACTTGGTGCTTAATTCACACGGATTAAGTAATTAAATACGCGAAGATATCCATCAGGAAGAATCCCAAAGAGAACAGAATATTGAGCTAGAAGAATCCTCAATCAGGAAACAACTTGATTTCGCTACAAAGACTACATTCTTATAAGGAAACAAGTCCAAATAAAACTGCACTACTAAAATCTCACTCAATTTCCATAAGAGACTCCGAAACAGGAAAGAAGACAAATCAACCTCAAGCAAGTAACCGAATCACAATTAAATACAAAGATCCTGTATTACTTGTACAAAGCAGGTTAGGGTACTATAAGCATATAAATAGACCCATAATCTCGTCTCAAAAAAGATATAGGCAATATAACATACACAACAGGCAACGAAAAAATACAGAGAGAAGAAAGAGATCGAGAGCTTGTAAACATCATATTTTCATAGTGGATTTTGGCTTGGTTGATCCTTCAACCACCCGTGGACGTTTCTCTGGTTATCGGAGTTTTACCACGTAAAACTTGTCTTTGTTACTCTCTCTGAATCTCTTTATCTTTGAATTAATAGTCGAAATCCAATCCTTGTTGGCTTTTCTGATACAATCCAGAAATCGACGTCAACAATTGGCGCTAGAAAGAGGGGCGAGAACCTCCGAACTTGTTAAAAGCGATGACAGAAAGTAGAAGCAGTTCAGGGAATGGCTAAAAATCACCAGGCGATTTCCATGTTCGCAACACGTCACAAGATCCTGCGGCAAACACAGAAAACCAGCATGCACACCTGGCAGGGATCCAGCAAGTTCCTTCAACCAACAGAGATCTTACGCTGCGTTTCCAAGAGGCCTTGCAGCAATTGGTGACAGACGCAGCAAGAGAATGAATTGATCTACTGGCTGCAAGAGCACATACTCCCAATCCTCCACCCGCAAGGCTCCGTTCGGTGGTGGTTGGGCCAGGAATAACTATGCCAGAAACCAGAAGGAACTCTTTCCCAATCAACCCGACTGGACAGAAAACACTTGAAGAGGAACAACATCACCAGAGGCCGGACCACAATCAAACAGTACGCACTAGACACCGTAAATATGACCGGCATAGGGATCGGTCGTCATCAGAAGATATCGATCGACCTCATCGCAAACGTCATTACGGAGTCATGCGAGAATCTCGGTATCAAATTGAAGAGCCAGAAAGAATGACAATTACCCAACGGTTCAACCGTCGAGGAAGCCCGGTGGGGGACAGAGATGTCATGATCCAGAGCCTAACTCAAGAAGTCGAGAACAATAGGCGTCAGATGGATGCATTGGTTAGACGTTATTGCTATAACGATTTATCTGACGACGACTCAGACAACCCATTTACGGAGGAAATCTTACGGGCCCCTTTCCCACAAAGGTTTAGGATGCCGCACGTGGAGCAGTTTAAGAAATACACGGACCCGAAAGAGCACGTGAGACGCTATAAAAGCGCCATGGCCCAGTATGCCCACAGCGATCCCTTATTATGTCTCAACTTCCCACAAACTCTGGGAGACATGGGGTCGAGGTGGTTCGGAAGGTTACCTTCAGCAAGCATCAAGAGTTTCAGTGAACTAAGCAGGAGCTTCTCAAGGCAATTCCTGAGTAACGTTCACAGGAAAAAGTCAGTGGCTCACCTTGCTCAAATAAAACAAGGGAAAGATGAGTCACTGAAGAAATATCTAGGGAGATTCGGCCAAGGGGTATCAGAGATTGGCAGTGCAAACGATGAAGCCATAATCGCTGCATTCATCAATAATTTGCAAAATGGACGGCTATCATTTGATTTGAGAAGAGCACGGCTGACCAGGTATGCTGACATGATAGATATGGCTGGAGGATACGCACTAGCCGAAGAAGAATAGTTAGCTACAGGGGGGAGCTATATGCACGGAGAAAAGCCTGAACAAAAGGATACTGAATCCAAGAGGTAGAATCAAAAAGGAAAGCTAAAAGGGAACGGTAAGGAGAAAAACAAGGATGGGAATAATGGGCTTAATGTTGAACGGTCCACAGAGAAATATCGAGGCAGATATACCAATTACACCCCTTTTCAGAAAAAACAAGAAGAAACTTTAGCCATCTTGGAAGAGAAGAATATGGTGCAAGAACCGCGGTGACAATCTCAGTTCGCCCGGAGAGATACAACCAAGTATTGCAGATTTCACAAGGAAACCGGGCACGAGACTTCAAAGTGTTTCTAGCTCAGAGATTACATAGAGACTCTTATTTGGGAAGGGCACTTGCGGGACGTAATCTTTAAAAAAGATGAGAAATCATAAACTAAGAAAGAAGTTAAGACAAATCACTCTTAACGAAATCAATGGTCCAGTACTGAGGCCAATCAGGTAATACATATAATTTTTTGAGGAACCTCTACCGGGAAAAACAACCGAGAATGAACTCAGGAAATCAGAGAAGCAATAGAAGCAAAGAATAACTTTGACGTAAACTCGGTTGAGCCAGACCAGAAAAGGGTGAAGGAATGATGGGACCCGATAGTCTTTACAGGGGCAGATTCCCATGGCGTCGATGTTCTGCCTAATGACGCCTTGGTTATAAGTACCCGGATTGACCATCGGAAAGTTCGAAGAATTTTAATAGATAATGGGAGTTCAGCAAACATCCTCAATGTGGCCGTCTATGACCAGCTAAGGCTATAACGAAAAGATTTACAGCCTTTTCATACTCCATTAAGGAGGTTTGGATTGATAGAAGTCAGGTCACTCGGGACGGTGAAACTGCCCGTGAAGATTGGAACAGCACCTTGCCAGAGGTCTGTCCTGCTCGACTTCATGGTAGTTGACTTATACAATTGTCCGTATAATGCATTATTGGGTCGGGCATTCCTGAATAAAACAAGGGCCATGACGGCCACTTATGCATTAATGATCAAGTTCCCAACAGAGCAAGGGGTTGGGATAGTCAAGGGAATCCAAGAGATGGCCCGAAGAGCAAACCTGTCAGTATACAAAAGCAAGAATGATGCTGACCAGGTGTGCACCATAATACAGCCAAATCAGTGTAAAGTGTCCTTGTCATTCGAACTGGATCCGAGAGAGAACTCGAATGAGCCCAAAACAGAATTGGTTGAAGTAGTACTTAAAGAAGACGAACCGGATAGGAAAATCAAGATCGGGGCTAACTTGGATGGAAAAGTCAAGCAAGACCTAACTAATCTGCTTAAAGAGTACAAAGATGTGTTCGCCTGGAGTCACGAAGATATGGTGGGAATAGATGCCCGAGTAATATCCCACCACCTCGCAGTTAACCCGAATGCAAAACCGGTAATACAAAAGAGAAAATCGTTCAATCCTGAAGGAAGTCAAGCAATCAAATAAGAGGTGGAAAAGCTACTGGTAACTGGATCAATCAGAGAAGTCAGCTACCCTCAGTGGGTCGCCAACGTAGTCCTCGTCCAAAAGAAAAATGGACAATGGAGGATGTGCGTAGATTTCACGGATATGAACAAGGCATGCCCAAAGGATAACTTCCCACTTCCAAGGATAGACCAGTTGGTGGATGCCACAGCGGGACACGAAATGCTCAGCTTCATGGATGCTTACTCGGGATACAATCAGATCCGGATGAACAAAGCTGATGAAGAAAAAACAGCTTTCATAACGGATCAAGGTCTATATTGCTACACAGTAATGCCCTTCGGTTAAAAAAATACAGGTGCTACGTATCAAAGGTTGGTCAACAAAATCTTCACTCGGAAAATAGGAAGGAACATGAAAGTGTACATTGATGACATGTTCACTAAAAGCGTCTCGGCAGATGAGCATGCCCGGGACCTCCGAGAGACATTTGACGTTCTGAGAAGATACCGGATGAAATTAAACCCGAACAAATGTTTATTCGGAGTCCATTCGGGGAGATTCTTGGGTTTTCAAGTCCACCAAAGAGGAATCGAAGTTAATCCCGAGAAGATCCAGGCTTTGCAAGAAATGACATCACCTAAAACATTGAAAGAAGTACATCGCTTAACAGGGTGTTTAGCTTCCTTGAGAAGATTCATTTCGAGGGCTACAGACAAGTGCGCACCCTTTTTCAAGATAATCAAAAAAAGGAAAGGACTCGAGGTTTTGAGTGGAATAAAGAGTGCGAGCAGGCATTCTTAAAAATAAAAGAGTATCTGGGACAAGCACCAATCCTCTCAAAACCTCAAAAAGGGGAAGTGCTTCAGTTATATTTGTCAGTCACCGAGCTTGCAGCAAGTTCAGTCCTAGTCAGAACAGAAGGTGGAGTGCAGAAACCAGTGTACTATACCAGCAAAGCACTCTTACAGGCTGAGACAAGGTACTCACAGGCATAGAAGATGGCCTTAGCATTGGTTTCAGCAGCAAAAAATCTGGGACCATATTTTCAGGCCCATACAATCCAGGTTCTCACCAATTGCCCATTAAGACAAATCTTACAAAAGCCAGAAATATCTGGAAGACTTACCAAATGAGCAATCGAGCTAAGTGAATTCGATATTCATTATGTCCCCAGAACCTCCCTCAAAGGACAAGCTGTGGCAGACTTCATAGCCGAGTTCACAGAACCAAACCTGGAAGCAAAAAGACTATTGGATAAGAGTTTCCCATGGAAACTGTATGTTGATGGTTCTTCAAATACTCATGGCAGCGGGGCAGGAATCGTAGTTCGCACCCCAGAAAGAGATGATGTTGAATGTGCCATGAGATTTGATTTCAAAGCAACCAATAATCAAGCCGAGTACGAGGCATTGTTAGCTGGACTCAGAGTCTCCATAGCTCTCGGGGCAGATGAAGTTGAGATATTCAACGATTCACAGGTAGTTTTCAACCAGGTTATGGACGAGTACCATGCCAAAGATGAAGGTATGATTGCATACCGTGACATAGCGAAACAGCTCCTCCAAAAATTTAAAGAACACAAGATAGCTCGGATCCCCAGGGAAGAAAATGAAAAGGCTGACACATTGTCTAAATTAGCGTCAACAACAACCTCAATCAGACCAAAGACCATCCTGGTTGCACACCTCCTTAAACCGAGTACAGTTGAATCTAAGCATTTGGGAATTTCAGAAGTCCGAACACCGCAAGACGGTTTGATGGTCCAGATGAGAAGGTTTATAGAAGAAGGCTACTAGAAGAAGGCGTGCTCCCGAAAGATCCAGTACTAGCAAAGCGCATCAGGTATCGATCAGCTAGGTATACCGTGATCGGAGAAGAATTATATATAAGGGGGTTTTCCCGAGCTCTCCAGAGATGTGTACCAGAAGAAGATGCACATCGAATACATTCAAGAGATCCATGAGAGATTTTACGGAAACCACACTGGGGTAGAAGTCTAGCGCACAAGGTACTCAGGCAAGGCTATTACTGGCCTACGCTTTTCTCAGATGCACAGCAGTGGTCGGAAAGTTGCAATACCTGTCAAAGGATTGCCAACGATATCCGACAACCCCTAGAAAAGCTCAGAAACCTCACTGCCCCATGGTCATTCGCCTTGTGGGGCATAGACCTGATCGGGCTAATGCCAGCTGGGACAGGGGGTGGAGCAAAGCACGCCATAGTAGCTATCGATTATTTTCACAAAATGAGCAGAAGCTGAAGCGCTGGTGCATATCACAGAAGCCAACACCACAAATTTTGTAAAGAAGAACATACTTTATAGGTTTGGAGTTCCGAACACTATAATCACCGACAATGACACTCATTTTGATAACCAAAAGTTCAGACAATTGTGCGAGAAGTATCAGATTGCTAACTACTATGCGACACCAGCTCATCCTCAAACAAACGGGCAAGTAGAAGCAGTAAATAAAATTATCAAGCACACCATCAAAGCAAAGTTAGATTCCAAAAAATAAAGTTGGGTTGAAAAGCTTCCTGAAGTATTATGGGCATATCGGACGACAGCAAGGACTTCAACAGGAGAAACTCCGTTCACCTTAGCGTTCGGAACACAAGCTGTCATCCCCGTAGAAACATCGTATGCATCCCCCCGGGTCAGGCTATACGATGAAGAACAGAATGGTGATATGCTACTTCAAAGTTTGGATGAGCTAGAAGAAAAAAGGGAAAAATCCCGAATAAGAAATACAGCCTATCAACAAAGAGTGGCTCGCCACTACAACTCTCGTGTTCGGATCATAAAATTCCAGCTATGAGATCTGGTGCTCAGGAAGGTGTCATTGAACACAAACAATAAAGCCGCAGGATCCCTGACTGATAAATGAGAAGGTCCATACAAGATTGAGGGGATAGCTGGCCATGGAGCTTATTGGATTGCTCGACCGAATGGAGGGGTTTTACCCCGACCATGCAATGCCCAATATCTGAAGATTTTCTATCCTTAAAATTACATATATATGTTCTTTTTTTTTTCTAGTCAGGACAATATTAGCGGTCTTCCCCGATAAAAGCCCGACCAGAGGACATCTCCCGTAGCATATCCTTGGGAGAAAAGAATAAAGGAACCCCCGAGGGTTCAGCTCCCAGATTTCTAAACTCGGGGGAATGAGAAGCCCTGTTCGGTTCAAAAGATGGACAAGGAACCCCCGAAGGTTCAGCCCCCATATCTACAACCTCGGGGGTAGAAGAAGCCCTACTCGGTCCTGAAGCGGCCGCATCTATTGATGTTCCAGCGCCAACACTCGAGGCAATCTCATCTGTAACATCTTCATCACTGGAGTCGATAAATGAGACTACCCGAGGAACTTTGAGAGGACGAGATGGCGAACTAATTGCCTTTCGCTTCTCACCCCGAGAACGGTGGAAGTTAAGGTCAGCAACAGGATCTTCTTGCGGATCATCCCGGAAAGACTCAAAGAATTCGACACCTGCAGGCACTTGATCCGTCAAGACGTTACCACCATCGTCGGCTACAAACGGTCCAACAGGCTCTTCACCCGGGCCTTCACATTGCCTATCCCTATTATCAGGTAGTTGGGTGTCAGTTGGCTCACTTTGGCCACTTGGACCAGCAAAATCCTGAGTAGAAGGCTGAGCACCCTGATGAACGTACTCGGGGATCTGTTCCTCAGCAGTGTCAGTTTCCTCATCAAGCTTGGGTGGAGCAATACCCTCACCGCCCTGACGGGAAGCTTCTTTTCTACTCGCCTGCAGAATCAACTTCACCTGGCGAGCCTGAGGATCGCTGACGATGTCCGTATCGAACACTTAAAAAAAAAGATATCAGAAGATGAAAAACAAAAAAATACAATAGAAAGGGCACCGGGTTACTTACATCACATGCGATGACCCGAAATCTGTCTGAAGAAGCCGAGCTTTATCAAATCCTCCTCTTTAAAAAGGTAGCTCTTGCTCATCTTCTCCAGAGTACGAACAGCTGCCCGAGTCAACCTCTTTAGCTCAGAATCACTATAATCGATTATTTTCTTGTTCCACACTTCGGGGGAACAGAGGAAACGGGGAACACTCAACATCTTTGGGGAATCCTCAGATCCAACAGTAACGTTGAGCCCGAGATCCCCTCTAGTAAAAAACCAACTGTTCTTCAAGAACTTGTTGGATGTAGGGAATCCCCATACAAAACCCTTCTTTTTTGGGTCATCAGAAGCGTCGACCTCCAGATTCACATTTGTTTCTTTGGGGACCCAACTGTCCGATGGAGTAGATGCAAGAAAATAGGTCCCCGTCTTGCTAACCTGCCTCAGCGTAAAGAAATGCTTAATTTCATTCGGGGAAGGCGGTGAAATGTTAATTCTACTGAACATATGCCACATGCACGTCAAGACTTTATAACTATTCGGGGGCAATTGGGGCTATCTCTGCTTCAGCCAAAAACCAGGCAATAAATGGTTGAAAGGGAAGTGTGACGCCGCAACAAAGCATGGATCCATAAATTGCGACCATACCCTCAGGAGGATTCCATACGGCTCTATCCCCCGCAGGAACCAAAGTGACGGAGTCGGGCAAGTCGAATCGGGAGCGATATTTTTCTATTTCAGCTGGCCCGACCACATTCGGCTCGGTATCAAAGCCACTCGGGCGAGTGTCAGAAAACGAAAGACGAGACGCCCTGTACACCTCATCAACATCACCCTCGTTAATAGTCTGTTCCCTGATCTGAACGCTGCTCGAGCCGTGCTTGTATACCTTACTTCTGCTCTGATGTTTACCCATCCTTCGAAAAGATACCCTGTGATCAGAAATATCAGAATTAGAACTCGATGGAGAACTCGATACATGGCTGAAAGTGACATCAGGGTGAAGCCCAGAAATATCAACCCCTAAAAATGGAGGCTCATCTATTGGGCTATCCCCCGGAAATCGTTTAATGCAAGAAACTAACTGGAAATCCCCACGTTCTAATGCATCAAAAACGATTTTAAAGAGACGATGACGGGAAGATGACCCCATTAAAACTAACCTTGAATTGAGATTGATGCAAGATCTTCAAACGGAGAATCACGAACTTCTGGATAAAGAAATCTGGGTTTAAAGAAATTTCTGCTGAAAATTGTTGAGAATAAACCAACGAGGTCTCTCAGCGAAGAATTTAAAAAGGAGACGGCACGAAACCCTAGGATTTCAAGGCGGGGAAAAACTTATGATGAAACTCGATGACGTAGGCGGCGTTTGGGGAGACGCAAAAATCACTTCTCATAAATGATATTGAAAAACGAAGAGACGAGAGACACGTGTCAAAACAGGAAGTAGCCCTAGACCATCAGAACTTCAAAACGTCGCCATCATTTAAGATCTCGCGTGATGAAGCGAATCGAAATTACAGGGTCACCATTAAGACACGCTATTGTGACAAGACGGCTATTCTGACGAGAAAAAATTAAGATGATTAAAATACTCTTGCCCGAAATGAAATTTACTCGGCAAAAGTATTTTAAGGGGGTATTGTCGTATGTGAATTTTACCAAGCATACATGTCATCGACAGGAAGGAGAAAATTGCCAGGTGAACACCCAAATAGGCACTCAGGAAATATCCTACGAGGCATCATTAAAGAGAAGAAAACCCAAGTAAACCAGTAGCATTGCAAGACCTACTCGGGATAAACTAAATTACTCAAAATCAATTAAAAGTACTCGGGGTAGACAAAAAAACATATTCTACTTGGGCTTAAACGGCTATACTCGGGACCAACAAGTGTTATTCTTACTCGGGATAAATGCGACCTAGTAAGAAACTTGGTGCTTAATTCACACGGATTAAGTAATTAAATACGCGAAGATATCCATCAGGAAGAATCCCAAAGAGAACAGAATATTGAGCTAGAAGAATCCTCAATCAAGAAACAACTTGATTTCGCTACAAAGACTACATTCTTATAAGGAAACGAGTCCAAATAAAACTGCACTACTAGAATCTCACTTGATTTCCATAAGAGACTCCGAAACATGAAAGAAGACAAATCAACCTCAAGCAAGTAACCGAATCACAATTAAATACAAATATCCTGTATTACTTGTACAAAGCAGGTTAGGGTTCTATAAGCATATAAATAGACCCATAATCTCGCCCCAAAAAAGATATAGGCAATATAGCATACACAACAAGCAACGAAAAAATACAAAGAGAAGAAAGAGAGATCGAGAGCTTGTAAACATCATATTTTCATAGTGGATTTTGGCTTGGTTGATCCTTCAACCACCCGTGGACTTTTCTCCGGTTATCGGAGTTTTACCACATAAAACTTGTCTTCGTTACTCTCTCTGAATCTCTTTCTCTTTGAATTAATAGCCGAAATCCAATCCTTGTTGGCTTTTCTGATACAATCCAGAAATCGACGTCAACACACTTAAAACTTAATGGGTCTGAATTGAATTCATTAAGTTGTTTTTTTTGTTTTTTTAAGTGGTCAAACAACTTAAAAATATAAAAAAACAACTTACAATAAAAAGTAAGAAATCTTGACTTTTAACTTAATTTCAAATAATTGGATTACAATTAATATATTCATTTCCAAGTCTATCCTAAAAAAAAAAATCTAAATTTATTCTAATTTGACATGGTGTAGAATATATATATATTTCTTATTTTAAATAGGTTTTAGAAAGGAAAAAAAAACCCTAATCACTTTTTTATGTTGAATTTTTTATGGGATTAAACAATTGAATTTCTTTAGCTCCTACCAATTCGTGGTAAGAACTTTGTATATATATATTTTTTATCTATCTATTCATCTAGTACTCAATAAATTTGTCTACCGTATTGATTCGATTTTATGGCTTGAAGATGTTCTAGAATAATTCTTTCTCTCTCTCTCTCTATACACACACATAATTCAAGAACCTAATTTTTTTTTTAAAAATCAATAACTTTTTTTTGATGGTCTTTAGCTCCTACCAAATACCGATAAAAACTTTGTATATATTTTTTTATCTAACTATTCATCTAATACTCAATAAATTAATTCGATTTTGTGGCTTGAAAATGTTATAAAATAATTCATTATATATATACGTATGTATGTATAATTCAAGAACCTACTAAAAAAAATCAATATTTTTTTTTTGCATCCGGTGCATATTGAACTGGTAAAAATATATTCTTTGATATTTTTTTTTGTTTTGAAAATTGAATTTTGTTTACGGAAGAACTCAATTTTTTTTATAAAGAATAATGCATGTCAAATTGTTTCTTTTAATTAGTACGAATATAAATGTAAAATTATTAGTTTTTAGACAATTTTATTTTTAAAAAATAAACATGTTGATAGTACATTCAGATTTGAGAATTAAAAAAATAAATATATCATTTAGATTTAGATTTCAGTCTTTATTCAGTATTCAGAAAAATTCAAGAGCTTTTAGAAAAAGAAGTAAACGGTCCCTAACTTTTATAATTAAAGAAAGGATCTGGTCAAACTCGAACCTTAGAAACGAGTAGTTCAATCGTTTCTTTTAAAGGGTGACGTAAACTTATAGAATGGATTGAAAAACCATATAACGTGGTGATTCGCAATAAATGTTTTTGTAGCTCAAACGACAACGAGCCCAGGACACGAGCACGACAAGTTAAGGTTATTATTATTATTATTTTTTAAAATAAAAAAAAATAAAACCCAATGGGCCCAACTCGGATCATCATCGTCGATTGAATAAAGCAACAAAAAATACAACAACAAATGGCAGTCGTCCACTACCTGCCATAACTACAGTACTGGAGCGAGCTCCATTTGTTTTGGTGTTTTCTTCACAGAAAACCACCAAATTCGAAGTGAGAACAACACACACGAACTTTCTCTTTTAATAACCTATTATCACGAACACACTATTCGCATTTCGCATTTCGCAGTTCGCAGTTTGTCTGTTTTGAATTTCCAAAAACCGAGACAAGGCAAGAGAGAGAGAAACAGAGAGGTTCTTTGGTATCATCGTTTGCAGTAATGGTGTTCGGGTGTGATTCCAGAGATGTGTCCGGATTCAAATTCTTTCTATTTCTCGCAGTCGTCTATGGAGTCATGTCGTTTCTCGCTTACTCTGCTATTCACACGAAGTTCGTGAAGCCGCTCGATTTAGACGCGCCTCTCAATCGCTTCTCTGAAGCTAGAGCCGTTGAACATGTTCGCGTTTTGTCTCAAGAGATCGATGGTCGTCAAGTGAGTCCTCTACAAACATAAATATTAAAGTATCTTTTTTTTTACTATGCAAAATGAAGATTTAAATCGAAATTTTGATTATGTAAATTATAATTAATTCACTTAAACATTACTGTTATGAATTTTTAATTTTTGAAGTATTCAAAATTGTTGACAGGAAGGACGACCAGGTTTGAGCGAAGCTGCTGAGTATATCAAAACGCAGCTGGAAATGATAAAGAAGAAAGCTGGATCAAACATGAAGTTGGTTTATAGTTCTGATACTGTTAGATTGATTTGTTTAAATTATTATTATTATTATGGTTTCTTCTTCTATTAATTATAGACTATTGTAGTTTTGTGTTTTGTTGATTTACTTGCATATGGTTGTTTAATTTGCAGAATTGAGATTGAAGAGACTGTTGTGAATGGATCCTTCAATATGATTTTTTTAACCCGCAGTATATCTCTGGGGTACAGAAACCATACAAATATAGTCATGAGGTATATACCTTGCTATTTTGAATTATATTGGACTCTTTTTATTTATTTAGTTGGATTTTTCATCTCCAGTTGTGCATGAAAGTGAGGACCGCACTTTAGCATTTTATGAACTTGTGATTGCAACAGTTATCAGTGCTTCCAGAGCACCCAACTCAGCTATTTTTAGTGCCAAAATATTTCTCAGACAAGGGGTAGTAATCTGAAGAATTATAATCATCTGGAAAACTGCTTTAATCTGGCTAGAAATGGAAATGTAGAAAGTAGATGAAAAGGTTGAATATATGAAAGTTAACCTGTAGTCGGAAAACTGAAAGCTAATAAGGGAAAAATAAACCTTTATGCATGTACATATACGTAGGGAGAAACTGAGAGGTAGAGAGGGAGAGAAGAACAAGGTCAGTTATATAACAATTTTACATGCAATCAATTCAAAATTATATACTGTTAAAAAAAAAAACAATTCAAAATTATTTACATGAAGAAAGTAGGAGTCATCACAGTATCGTATTAAAGACCCAACAAAAATAATAGAGCAATTATTATGATTGAGATTTCTTGTATGCAGGCGAGAGCAAGTTGATCAATTTGCATGTCTTATGAGACAGCATAAAATTGATTATTGATCTTACAACTTCTTAGTCAATGAAAACACGAGTTAACTTGTATTTACTATCAGGATATCATCAGCAAATTCACAGGAGAATGATCCATCGGTTTTAGTGAATGGCCATTTTGATAGTCCACTTGGTTCTCCAGGTGCTGGAGATTGCGGTTCATGTGTTGGTGGGTACACTGAATATTTCCACTTGACTGAAGACATTGTATAGGGAAATGTTGCTTGATCATTTAATATTTTCTGTGTTTTTCACATCTGCAGCATCGATGCTGGAAGTGGCTAGACTTACCGTAGATTCTGGCTGGGTTCCACCTCGCCCTATTATATTTCTTTTCAACGGCGCAGAAGAACTTTTTATGTTGGTAAGAACCACAGTAGTAGTACTCGGTTTGGATACCATTTTAATTTTATGCAGTTTGAATTAGGCTTCAATAACCTTTATTCCTATCAAACTATTAGGCTTCTATAAGTGCTGTCAGATATTTGCAGGGACTAAAAAAGTTCGGCCTTTTCTGCTTGTCACTTTTTTATTTTATTTTATAGGATTTTCCTACTTGTCATCGTATTAACATGGTCAACCATACTTGTAATGATATGCTCAAAAGTTGGGATTCTGTGGTTGTATCATGAAGAATTCAAGTTAAATATTCCATGATAAAGTGAAATAGGTGCCCTGATCAATGACCATATGGATTTTCATAAAAGAGCATCAGTAATAAGGATGAATTGGAAACCACAGTAACCGTCACCATTGTATATCTTTTATGAAAATTTTAACTTATTTAAAACTGAATAAACAAAATGAAAGAGAAGGTAAAGTAAAGGCCAACCCTTAAGCTATTTGGGCGCATTAGTTAATTGTCTTATGAAAATTCATTTATTTTGAAGTTCTCAGACAGTGAGCATTTAAATTGTATTCTGCTGATGATGTATCAGGGTTCACATGGCTTCATGAAGACACATAAATGGCATAATTCAATTGGAGCTTCTATAAATATTGAAGCATCTGGGACTGGAGGTCTTGGTAGGATGTCTTCCAGTGCTAATTTATTTTCCAAAACTGAAAAACACACGTTGTAACAATATACTATATTGAGAACAAAATGTAGTTTTCTTTCAGTGGGTACTTAAGGAGACCAAGGGGTGATCTACAAATTATACCACTTCTTTCGCAGGGTTATCAATTTATATAACTATAAATGGCATCTTCCATACATGTGGTCTCTTAAGTAACCTGTGTTCACAGAGGACCTGAACCTCTTTTTGTTACTGTCCTTTTCCATGAAATTGCCTTTTATGGTGCTGCAGTACTTTTCTGATCTATATATTGTTAAATTATCAGATTTAGTTTGCCAATCTGGGCCCAGTTCTTGGCCTTCTCAGGTCTATGCTCAGTCAGCAATATACCCCATGGGAAATAGCGCAGCTCAGGTTTTCCTTATATATTTATCTATATATTCTTCAAGTTTAAATTCCTACCAATCTGTTGACAATATTCATTTGTGATTGTTAGAAATCAACATTATGGAATGGGTAAATATTTATTGGATCAATGTTCAACCCTTAAAGCTAGCTTATTAGGTTGCAAGTCCAATTTTCATGTAGCCATCTTCCTTATGTTTATCTATTCAATGTAGGATTTGTTCACTAATAACACATGAGTTTTAACTCTCCCTCCCTCTCATGTTAGAGTTGGGTTTGGTTTGACCTTCCTTTTTGTAGTTGCCTTTTTGATAGAGTTTTGTTTAAGGTGTTGCATTTGGCTGAGTGTTTGAGGAGTTGTCTAGTCTTTGCAGAGTTGGTTATCTTTCTCTCTTTACACACACACACACACACACACACACACACACACACAAACACACACACACACACACTCACATTTCCTTATATGCCTACCAAAACAACCTTTTTCTGATACCATTTTTGAAAAAATATTTTGGAATGAGTTGATGTTTATTGGATCAATGTACAACTCAAAGAGCTAGCTTATTATGTTGTGAGTCCTATTTGCATGTTGACCAACGACCATTCTTATGTTTTCTTTTTCAATGTGGTATTGTGTTTTCACACGTGATTTCCAACCGTGATTATACATGAAGAAGCATATTGTATCGGCTTACTTAATTATTTAAAAAGAAGATGATCTGGAAAGATTTAGGATGTTCAAATTTCTTATACAATTTACTGCAGTTATGCATCCATAATGAGGCTTCTATTTTCCATTTGCAGGATGTTTTTCCTGTTATCCCAGGAGATACAGATTACAGAATATTTTCTCAAGATTATGGAAACATTCCTGGCCTGGATATTATTTTTCTCATCGGTGGTGTTTATTACCATACATCCTATGATACAGTGGACAGATTATTGTATGCATCACATCTGCTATTTTGGTATAGATTTACTTGATTTAAACTTCTGTTTTGTTTTATCCTTGAGCACTTCCTCTGATATATTCAAGTGTTTTTTAACAGACCTGGAAGCTTGCAAGTACGAGGAGAAAATTTGTTCAGCATACTTAAGGCCTTCTGCAATTCTTCTGAGCTACGAAATGCCCATGAAAGAGAATCTATTGAATCTACTGCCTATGGAAACAAGGATGAACGTGATGTTTTCTTTGATTTCTTAACATTGTTCATGGTAAACTGCAGCAATAATACTTCATTCTCTGGCCATGGTTTATTTATTCCATGGTATAAACAATTGATCTTAAGTGATGAATAATATTTTTACTTTTACTTTTGTTATGAATCTTTCAGGTACTCTATTCAAGAAACACGTCTATGGTACTTCATAGGATACCCATTATCATCTTTGTTGCTGTCCCATTCTTTTTGCGCTTGCCGAATTCTGGACTGCGCTCTTGGTTTGCAACATCCAATGATTTTTTGAAAGGTAGAGTTGTCGTTTCTTATTTATTTATTTGAAGGCAATTCTTGTAATGATCCATTAGTTTTCCATATTTTCTGATTTAAAGAAGATATCAGTATTGAACTTTGTCTTTTGTCAATGATTTTTGTAACAATGTCAAATTTGTTAGTTTTGCAGGAACTCTGTTCCATGCTGCTGGGGTTATACTGGCAATTATTGTCCCAATTACCTTTTCAATCTTAAGATTGCTTTTCTCTACTTATGCGATGAACTGGTGGGTTTCACATCTCTTTGGACCACTTATCTATTACCTATTGTCTTGTCATAATGTTTATGTGCATGCTTAGTATGTGTTATTCTGTGATATGTGTAGCTTGTCTGGGTTTGATATCACTACTGAACCATTTAGTGTGAATAAAGCTATCTCATAGATGATTTTCTGCCTTCTTCCTCCAGCACTTTGTGCTCACAGATTTCAGTTGCAACATTTTCGGAAATTTTATTTTGACATGCTGGATGTAATTACAGGTTTGCTCATCCATACTTGGCCTTTATGATGTTCATTCCATGCTCTCTTGCTGGTCTTTTGATTCCAAGAGTTGTTTGGAGTCGTTTTCCCCTTTCTCAAGATGCTACAGTTCTTAAGACATCAAAAGAGGTACATTTAATGCTTACATATTCTCTAAGTTTTCTTCCAAAAAAAAAAAAAGATTCTCTGAGTAATGTTGTTTGAAGCCAAGTTTATCATTATCTGTTATCATAAAAAAACATAAGCCAGAAAAAGTAAAATCTAAACTTTGTGATTTTGTAAACTGTCGGACACTGGGCCACAATAGCTAGTGTAGGTTTGATTTAGACTTATAATTTAGGTTATTAACTTAATTATCTGCAGTTTATACTTTATAGAACCTTAAAAATGCTGGATATTCCATGAAGTGGATGAGCAAGATGATTGGTAATTTTCTGGCTTTACATCCATACTAGATGCAACAATAGTTTCCAGCTAAAAATCGAATAAATAAAAAATAGGTTATTCAAATTCCATTAGCTTCTTATTTTCATGGATAGAGCTGCATCACTTGGATGATGCTGAGCAGGCTGCACCCATTGGGGGAAATCTTCCATATATGTTAAGTCTATTTTTTTTTCTGTAGAGTAAGATGGAGATTAGTTCCTTAGTTCGTGCATGGCCCCGAACTAGGGATGGCAGCGGGTCGGGTTCGGGTGGGTTTTGTAAAATCCAAACCTTCACCCGCGAAAATTTTCCTCACCCACGCCCGCCCTCGAACCCGCATAGGTAAGCGGGTTCGCGGGCGGGTTTTAACCCGCGGGCGGGTTTTAACCCGCGGGTTATGGCTGCACCCATACCCTCACCCGCGAACCCGCGAAACAATATTGGTTCATGGGTGGATGGTTCACCCACGGGATACCCACAAACCCGTAACCTACGAACCCGCGAACCCGCGAACCCGCTATTTGTCATTTGTAATTTGTAATTTTCCACATGTAATCACCTATTGAATACTTAATTGAATTAAATTTTCATTTCTAATTCCCTACTTGATACATTACAAAACAATAATAACTATAAAAATAAAACGACTAAAAATAATTCAAATGTCTATGTATATTTATATACAAGTATTTTATTTATGCGGGTTCGCGGGTCCAACCCGTGGGTTCGTTTTTTCAACCCGCACCCGCCCTCGAACCCACTGGGTTTTTCATTAAACGGGTTCGCAGGTCCGCGGGTCGTAAATTCACCATCCACACCCGACCCTACAGGGTCGGGTTCGGGCGGGTGCCCGCGGGTGCGGGTCAAATTGCCATCCCTACCCCGAACTCACCAAAATATTTACAGTCTTTAGTTCATGCAGAATGATAGGCAGTGTTCACCGTCAATATCATTATCATATTTATTCCCTAGAACATCAAGGAAGTTAGCAAAGTTGTTCCTTGGATTGCAATGGCCTCTTTGTCTGCTTGTTCAGTTTTCGCAAAGTCTACAACTTTCTTAAATCTTTGTTCATTCCTCTTAAAATCATTGTTTGGTAATCGTCATATTTTACTATGCTATTTACATTCCTTGAATTGCTTTATGCTGTATGAGGCTTGATTCTTGTTTACGATAGAAATGAATTTAGGTTGATCATCTGCTATCCGTTGACCATATTAAGTTCTATAGAAGAATCAAATTTGAATCTCATCAGTAACTTGATTTAGATGGTGGAAATCATCAGTTGTTCTATGATCTACATTTTAAGACATGAAAATTTTGTTTGGATGTGTCCTATACATTCTTAATTGTTTTTTGAGGTTTTCAAATTTGATTTTCAAAACTATTTTGATGGCACTATCCAGCATGGAAAGTTAGCAAACATGTGATGTGACCTTGCTCTTGCAGGACCTATCCGATGAAGCAAGGTTTTGGGGAGCATTTGGGTATTATGCTTTGTTTACTATGGTATGTACAATGTAGTGTGATCAGTACTTTTTAAATAAAGTTCTATCACAAAACAATTCAATCAATTTTAAATTGGCAAGTGGAAATAACTTTGGTGAAAACAGGCTTACCTTGTAGCTGGGTTGAGTGGAGGTTTCCTGACTTTTATGTTGTCTGCTGCTATGCTTCCTGCGTGGATCTTCTACCGCCTTTCAATCAAGCTTTACGGCCATCAATCAATAAGGTATTACTGTATTAGTTTTAGCGGTTTATGATTCTTGCTGCAAACTGTTGTAGCATATCATAAGTTTTAGATGCTCAAGTATTCTGTTTTTCCTTTTTATTAGGGTAAAGTTTCTCCACTTACATATCTTTTACGTAATATTATTTCCCTCTAATGAAAGTTATGTTTCTTATAGCAAGAAGTTTTTAAAGTGTGACATAATCAAACATTGTGGTCTGATTAAAGTTGTTTCTTTAGGGCAACAATATCGTACATGGTACCTCTCATTCCATGCCTTACATATGCTGTCTATTTTTGTGGGTTTCTTGTCATATTTTTGATTGAGAAGATGAGTATGATGGGTGCCGTTCCACTCCCCTATGGTAAGTTTTTCTGGACTTTTTCCTTTAGTCATGCTAAAGCAGTTTGATTACCTTAGTATTTTTAAATATACAAAAGAATTGTCGTGATTTTTTGATATTTGCTTGCAGGATATTATGTTCAAGATGTTGTAGTGGCTGCAATTATTGGACTTGTAATTGGTGTTTGTGTGGGTCCTTTGATACCGGTTTGCGGTCATTGGCTAGCTAGGTCATCTGTGTTGCAGTTTTTGCTGCATCTCAGTGTTCTTGCCTTGGCTCTTTCATCACAATTCTTTCCATACAGTACAGCTGCACCCAAGAGGGTTATATTTCAACATACATTCATTACCAGAGGTATTGATAATGATAGAATTAATGTTAAACAACGTTTTATTACAAGGATTTTGAAACTTCAGTCTATGATGTACTGTGTGTGTGCGTGTGCATACCCGTGCGTGCATATTGACAGATGCAGTAGTTTGATTCTTTATCAAAATATAGAGTTCCTCTTCTGATTATTAAAGAATATTTTGTCATATTGACAGATGCAAATCAAGTCGTGGACTCCAGTTATGATTTTTCCGTGGTGGATTCCAATTCTTTATTGTTTGTTTTTAAACATGCAACTGAAGTAGCGAAACAATTGAATATTGATTCGCAGTTCTCCTTAGAAACTGCTAATATGTCACAGCAGGAGAATTGGTTGGTATGTCATTATGTTTCTGGCTATCAATATTGTCAAATTCATGATTTCAGGATATTAATTTACAGTTTGCGGAAGTCATGGTTCTAGAAGTATGTTGCTTTCGCAGGCACTTTTCCCGGTATCGTTTTTGTTTACAAGAAGCCTGAAATTCCCTGCAAGAAGTGATGAGATTTTGAAGCAATACAAATACTTCCCCCATTTGTCTAATTATATGCCGTTTACAACTTCAGATGATGGATGTCGAAAGGTTTATTTAAATCTTTCCTTGGGGTGAGTATAATGAAGAAATTTTGATCAACAACACATGCATCGAACTTTTGACGAGCATAAACTTTTTGACGTTACACCATTATTGGGGAGTTATGCTTACAGGTAGACATGTAAATCAGGCTGTGGGCTGTGCCGTGCCATACTGTGCTACGGCCAGAACGGCCCATAGGCCGGCAAACTACATTCTTAATTATTATTTTTTCTAAAATTTAAGATAAAAATAGCAATTTTACCCATATAATTATTTACTGATTAGTATAGTGTAAGGGTAAGTTAGCACCCTTCCGAGTGTTATGTTTGTTCCTCCTGCTGGCCCGACCCCATTTACACCTCCACTAGTTGGTTAGTGGATGAAAAAAAGATATATCTGTTAAGGATTTTTATTTTAGGGTTGTAAGGTTTTACAGTTTGTGCATTGTTTTTTCAGCTCATTACAGGAAGTTTGGGTTGCAGTCGTTAACATTACTGGCCCTTTATCAAATTGGTCATTTGCAGACAATAAACTTCCTCGTATGTGCAATATATCTAGCTTCCAATTTGGTTTTCAATATAAGTATGCCTTGTTGATTGTCTATCATTTTGAAATTATACAGCTCCTGAAACGCTTAATGGTGGTCCGCCATCATACATATTGCGGCTTAGTGGATCCAGCCCTGAAAATTGGACCTTTTGGTTAGAGGTAAAGTTTTATTCTTATTGGTAGTTTATTGGTAAATGGTACTACTATCTTCCATTGCATTTGACATAAAAAACATAAAAAAGCATGTCCATTTTAATTCATCCTGATATTGTTGAAAAAAAGAATAGAAATGCACGTACGTACGCACCTTTTATTACACACATTAGCACGTATGCATGCATGCTCGCACACAAATTCTAATATGTCACCGTAGCTTCGCTAAATTTTGTTTTTTCTTTGAATTTTCAGGCAAATAGTTCTGAACATTTAAGAATGGATGTTGCTGTACTAGACCAAGTTCTGGTTGATGAAGCAAAGAAATTGAAGGGCCTTTTCCCAAACTGGATTGATGTTACTGCTTATTCTTCCTTCATATCCAGATATCTCTTCTAGCTTTGTATACTTTCAGATCCTTGCAACCATGAAAAAAAAATAAAAATTAGTAGCTCCCCCATTGTTCTTAAATCAAAATTTGTAAAAGATGGGTTAATCAAAGCAAAATATAATTCTAAGTTCCAAATCTTTGCGTTGCTTCCCTGTCTTTCGCTTCTTATTCCGTTGTTGTTACAATTAACTTAAGAAATAGAGATCATTGAATTATATACGATTACGATTATAAAAAAGGCAATTCAATGGCTATCAGTTGTTCTGATAGCATTATTACCTAGCATGAAGATTTACTAAATTGCTATGCTTCTTTGGATATCTTCTTTTACATTACAAGTTAAAACCGTGCTAAACTGTTAATATAGAATTAAGGTAAAAATCATATTAATAGAAGTCTTGGTTTTTCGGTCATTCGCTTGAATAATGTAATGTAGAATATGAATGAAATTTTTGTTTTGTTATTCTTATTCGTTATTAAACAAAAAATATAAATATACAAATTTCATAAAACAGAAAATGACTTGTTTTCTTAAAAACTTCCCAGAGAAGTATGGAGGAATTAGTCTTTTCGAAGTACTTATCTTAATAGAACTTTCAAACCAAAAAGCCAGAGAATGACCTCTCAATTCTAAGAGTCACACCAAACGGGCTTAATAGATGTTTTTTTTTTCTAATAAAATGCTTTATAATCTAGCATACGGAACATGTAATTACGGCCCGTGAATTTTTAAACAATTTCAAATAATTCGAAGGTTTGGAATAAGGGGATACGAATCGAACCTATAACAATAATCATATAGGTATGAGGAGCATACGACTGAGCTAACCTCAACTCCAACCCGTGCTAGCACCTTATCAATATAAAAGAGGTGTTAATATATGGGCTGCTAGTAGCCCATCCGATATCCATAAAAAGCCCAGTGTTAAAATGACGTTGTGCAAGTAGACATAGCGAGCTGACGAACCGAACCGGAAAAAATGGAACCGGAATCGATATCAGGGTGGTTCCAGTTCCGGTTCCAATTTTTGAGGAACCGTCCGGTTTGAACCGAAATGGAACCGACAATTTTAACATTATTATTATTATTATTTTTTAAAGAAATTGGTTGAACCGTTTAATTGTCATTTATTTTATTTTATTTTATTTTTGGATGATCCAATAAAATGTTTTTACAATTTTACATGTCTATTTTTTTTATTAAATAAGATTAAATAAATAAAAAAGAACCAAACCGTCGGAACCGGAATCGCCGGTTCCACACCCAAACTGAACCGGAACTGGAACCGGCGACATGTGCTAGTAAACAGCAGTATTGTGCCCATACGTCGATGCCCATCCATTAAAGCCCAAACCAAATTATGGTCCAGAACACCATTTAGGCCCGTGTTGACGAGGAGAGCTAGGGTTTTGATAATTGCTTCACTTATAAAATGAACCCCTATCGCGCCTCTTCCTCTGCTGCTCGAACCAAACGAAGCGAAACAACTTCACTTTCTCAGAAGCAGCTTCTCTCAACAGCCGCCATGGTACCTCTCCATTGATCTCTCTCTCTGTCGAAATCATGTGTTAACAGTTCGCTTCTTATTTACTTTCTTCTTCATCGCTCTAATTTCAAAACCTTTTGTTTTCAGGTGAAGTACTCGCAGGAGCCTGACAATCCTACCAAGTGTAAGTCACATTTTTCATTATAAGTAGATCTGTTTTTGTTATTATGTATTTCCATTCCTTTTTTGTGTATTTATTACTACGTTTTATTTGTTCGAAGTTTTATTTTTGTTTAAGTAATGTTTGATGTTTTTTGTTACAGCTTGCAAGGCTAGGGGATCCGAGCTCAGGGTTCATTTCAAGGTATATTATAGTCTTGTTTACTATTTAGACTTGTTTTTTATGCGATTTCTAGGTTTAGTCACTGTGTATTGTCTGTTTGCGTTCTCTTATTAATCGAAATAAAAATCGTTTTCGTTATATGTTAGTATTCTGTTGTTAGGTTGAGAAAAGGAATGTTTAGTTGTCTTTTGTGTGTATGAAACATGATGAAAAAAGCAGGGATCTGTTGCCTTTGTGAACAGGGCTCTCATAAACTTCAGGGAAATCAAATGCATTGGGTGAACCTCTGTTTGGTTTTTTGTGGCTGAAGGGTCAGTAAGCGATGTCACATTTATGTGATTTTCCGATAGGATCTGATTTTTGTGTTTACGGTTTATGTAGCTTGTTGTAAGAAATTATTTCTTCGCTGTTATAGTTTGAATGATGTGCCTTGTTTGTAGTCGTTAATATATTGAGAGAGCTTCTTGTTAATATTTTGATTTGGAGGAAAGAGCATTCTAATGTGTTGTGATGGAGGGACTAAAGCTTTTGATGTCTAAAGTTGATTTATGTCTTACCTTGTTGAGTTGACTATGAATCCTTTGATATGGTAATGTTGTTATTTGATGTGAACATATAGGTTAGAATTAGATTCTGTGTCCAACTGAAAAGATGTTTACACTCTCTTCTTACACAATCACCTTTCTAGTTAAGAATTTTGATGTCCTTTCATTAGATCTACTCATCTTACTTAGTCGAGACTGAAACCTGATAAAACGCAGGGTCTTGTTGTCTATTGTGAACTCGCTCTCGAAAGTGCCAGGAAGATTATATTCATTGTTATTGGGTGAACATCTGTTGTTAATTGTTATTGGTGGCTGTAGGTTTAGTTAACGATGACCCATTTGTCTCGTAGTAAAATTTATGCTAGGTTGTAAGTTTTGCTTCTTGTTTGATGGGTTGGTGCTTCTTGCAGTGTTCTTGGGTTAATACCAATATTGCATCTGTGAACACATTATCTTTATTCTTCAGGAAAACTGCCTGCATAGTTGGGATGTTTATCACTTTTGCCATTAATAAGAGTTTGATTTATACGTTAACCTGCGGGGCCTTGTTACCTGTTCTGAACATGACTCCCATAAACTTGGTGAAAATTACATGCATTGTTATTGGGTGAACCTCTTTAGTTATTGGTGACTGAAGCTTATTTTAGAAAAAAAAAATCTGGAAATTTCTTTCAGTCGAGGTGATTAGGAAGGCCAAGAATATGGGTCCCTCTGTTAAATTGTGTTTATGAACGTTGTTTAGATATATTGTGTAATTTTGTTATTAAAGAAGCTGCTCAGCTTAAATATTATCCCTTTGTTTTGCTATTGTTTGCTCTTAATTTAATGCTGTTCTTTACTTGCTACAGAACACAAGAGAGACAGCGCACGCCATCAGGAAGTTGCCCTTGGCCAAGGCAAAGAGATATTTAGAGGATGTCATGGTTCATAAGCAGGCCATCCCCTTCACACGCTTTTGTCGTGGTGTTGGACGTACTGCTCAGGCCAAGAACAGACATCCAAATGGCCAAGGACGCTGGCCTGCCAAATCTGCCAAGTTCATTTTGGATTTACTTAAGAATGCTGAGAGTAATGCTGAAGTACGTCTCATCTTGTTCTTCTATTGTTTATTGGCATCTTCATCTTATCTGTTTTTATAATCTCTCTCAATTGATTTACAGGTGAAGGGTTTGGACGTAGACACACTCTACATTTCTCACATCCAGGTGAACCAGGCCCAAAAGCAAAGGCGCCGAACCTACCGTGCCCACGGAAGAATTAACCGTATGTTTTCAATCCTCAAATCTTTGTTGATTTATTCTTTACATTTTGAACTTAAATTGTTCATATTTGCTTGCTATTAAACCTGAAAAATATTTGCAGCTTATATGTCTTCCCCATGCCACATCGAGCTTATCGTGTCTGAGAAGGAAGAATCAGTAAAGAAGGAGGTATCATTCTTTTAACCAACATCGCCGAATGATTGAGGGTTGTAAATTTTACTTGTGTTATTGTGAATGTTATTTTGTTCTCATATTTTCCTTGTTTTGATTTTTAGGCTGAGACTCAGTTGGCAACAAGCAAATCAAAGAAGTGAGTGAGTGGTGCTTTCTCACACAGATAGAGGATCGTCACAATTTCATCGAGTCAAGGATTGCACTTCACTTTTTCCTTTGTGTTCTTAATTAAGGGAGTTTTGTTACTTTTCAATAGTGACTGAGCCGTTATTTAGTTGATGTTTCAGACAAAGATTTTGTTTATTTCAATTTATGTTTAGTTTATGGGTTCTGTTAGATTTTTTGTTGATGTTGTTGGAACTTATAAAAATTAAATGACTTCTATATGGCATCAAGTCATCAACTGTGTTGATAATCTCTCTTGGAATTATATTTGGTTGCCAAAGTACACTATCCTCGGTTATAGGGGCTCATTACCTGCTCAATATTTGCTGTGAAATTAAAAGTATAAATATTGAATTTACAATAAGCTGCAACTTTGGTGTTAATTGCCTTTAATTAACTAAGGGACTTGATTTTAAAAGTCTTTATGATCCGACGATACGTTAATAATGGATTAAAAATTAAATTTTCCAAGTCAATTTGTCCAAGCATTTTTTAAGATTTCTGTTGTGTTATTTAAACTGTTTTTTTTATTTGTTTAAAACATAATTCGGGGATGGGAATATATTTAATTTAGTGTGAAATTCTTTACAAAACCTAGGGTTTTAATTAATTCCAAACCTCCCTTTTCTTAACTACAATTAATTTAAATTTAATACAAAGAATTTTTAAATAGTAAACTGTAAAAACGAAAAAAATAAAATTAATAAATGCTAACAATTAATGACAGATGATACAAGATTTATGAAGGTGGACACATAGTGATCCTCAGCCTTAGAAAAATTTATCAAATTCGATTTTGAAAATGAATACGATATTCAGATTTGAAAATTAAAACGAACTAAAATTAAATAATTTCTCAATTTGCTTACATCTTCTATAAAATAATATTTCTTTAAAAAAAAATTACCCATCCCACTACTCTACCCTAGACATGTCATCGGTCCCGGTTCCTCTAGTTCCGACAGTTCAATTTTTTTTATAAAAAATATTTAATCTTACTTAATCAAAAAACTTAGAAATATAAAATTATAAAAGCATTTTATTGGATCATCCAAAAATTAAATTAAATAAATAAATGACAAATTAAATGGTTCAACCAATTTTCTATGTGAAATTGAAAGTACAGAGATTTAATTTACTAAGTTGTAACTTTGGTATTAATTGCTTGTGATTAACTAAGGCCTAAGGGGCTTGATTCTTTATGATCTGTTGAAAATGGATTAAAAATTTAAATTTTCTGACTTCACTAAACCAATGATTTTAAGCTTTTTATCAAGTATTATTTTAAAGTAAAAATTGTGAGATATGTGAAATTGTTGTTGTGTTATTCAAACTGTGTTATTTGCTTGTTTAAAATTAAATACGGGGATGGGAACAGATCCAATTAAGTTTGAAATTATTTACGATTAATAGCAGACTTCTTAATTACAGATGTTCAAGATTTATGATGGTGGACACACAGTGATTCTCAGCCATAGAAAAAATTATCAAATTCGATTTTGAAAATGAATATGATATCTAGATTTAAAAATTAAAACGAACTAAAATTAAACAATTTCTCAATTTGTTTTAAAAAAATTAAATAAATAAATAAATAAATAAACACTTCCCGGAATCCCAGTTCTCACTACCCACAGCAAATGAACAATTTACAAGCGGCTTCATAACTTTTTACGGTGAAGCCTCATCCACCTGATCGACGCAGTCAATTTAATCTGCGTTATGAATCTAATCCAACGGTTTCCAATCTCGCTTGACCAGTTGACCCCATACTACATTTAGTAATTAAATCCAACGGATTATAAACATCCTCAACTTTACAATATATTCAGATCTGTAGATGAACTTCCGTATCAGTTCACCTTCAGACATCGTCCCTCTCTTCACTGAACCTCTCGTCGCGGTATGTTTATCTTTCCGACTCTCTCTGTCTCTATATATATAGCGTCGGCTCTGCATTTATATGTGTACGATTTTCTAACTCTTTTGATTCTTTAAATCTCTAACAATTTTCGTTTTCAATGAATTGCTCGTTTTGACTTTTTGTTTCGTCACGATTCTGCTTGTTGATTAGAAACCGATAATGAAGATACAAATTGAATGGCTATTGAATTGATATTTGTTTGCTATTTCTATCTGATTTTAGAATAAGAGAAGATCTCGTCAGTTGTAATTTTGTACAATTTTTTAACCGGAGTGCATCATTGAATAGTCAAAATTATTTTCTCGTCAACCAAACATATTCTTAGGGTTTCCATTTCCAACTTTATAGTGATCAGATGTGAGTGATTTTGTTGTCAATTTTCATTTAATTTTAATTCACAATTAGATGACATAGATTTCATTTTTTTTAATCAGGGTTGGGTAGATTTTTATTTATTTATATATTTTCAATTGTAGATGGACTGGCAAGGGCAAAAATTAGCGGAGCAGCTGATGCAGATACTGTTGTTGGCATTCGCTGTGGTGGGATTTGGCGGTGGATACATTCTGGGGTCGTTTCAGATGATGGTTTTGATTTATGCAAGTGGTGTGGTTCTGACTACACTGATTACTGTCCCTAACTGGCCTTTCTTCAATCGCAACCCTCTCAAGTGGTTGGATCCAAGCGAAGCCGAAAAGCATCCCAAGCCACAACTGGCTGTTCCTTCAAAGAAAAAATCCTCTAAGAAGTAAATGTGATTGATCCAATGTTTAGCATTTGCTAGGATTTTTATGACTTAGGCTTTGGCATGTTGAGTTTCTTTTGAAAGGATAGCACAATGCACTTGCTTTGCTTGCCCATATATTCGAACCTTTATAGGCAGCGATTATAAAGAATTTTCACAGCCTTGATTTATTGAAGTATCCTATGCTAGATGTTCTTATTATTACTTTCTTTCCTTGTTTATTTTTCTTCGTAATCTTGGAAAAATAGGAAGTCGCTGACTTCCTGTCAATTATATTATAAAGTTCTGCATTCCCATTAATGATATTAGAAAGAATTGACGTCCTGTTGATATTAAAAGGATCTCATTTGATCCTTGTGATATGGTATTGCAGGTGATTATGTATTGGTTTCTTTGCTCTTGAAGGTTAGATTGCTTTCAGAAATTGTCATAATTTTTCATATGAAGGATGATAACTATTTCTCTGAAATATTAGGCACTATAGAGCATGGAAAAGTGATTCTCGATAGTTAGAATAAAGAGGAAATAATGTAGTTTTATACGGCTTTGCCTGAATAGCATGTATTGATTCTTCACACTTTCTTTGAGAGTCTTGTTGACAGATCAAGACAGAGAAATAGCATGTCAGTAATTCTTGTTAGATCGCTGATGTCGAATACTTGTTGCAACTGCTTGCTCTGGTTTCATAGGAATAAATGTTTAAATATATGATTAGGAGATTGATAATAAATTACTGGGAATGATAGTTTTATGCAAATTCAACCTTAGATTATCAACATGTAGAATTTTTGAGCTTCTTATTAGACTACTCTCAGATGTCAATTGGATGTTCTTTGTCATTAAAATTCTGACCATATTTTATACCAGTGTCTTCAATCTTCACCCTGTGTTTGTTAGACTTTAGAGTTGTGTCATTTGCATGAAAGTTTTTTAATTTATTTTGTTGGATTAAATGTCCAAGTGCATACTCAGAAAAACATTTGAGATTCTGGTTGGAGACTCTCCTAACAGATGGGTTATGGCAAAGGTCTAAATTAATACTTGTAATTTCCGACAGAGCCACCAGTCTACCACCATTGATTCAATGATGTGAATTAGATGAGCTAAATTGTTGGCGAATTAGCTGATTCCGCATGATACTTTGTGAGTTGGAAATAACAGTCATAATGATCTCAAACCAAGTAATGTTTGACATACATGACATTTATGGCATATTGGCACCATATTCATCCTCCAATATCGATCACCAGAATCTTCATTTGATAGTCATTTGAATGGAGAAGATAAATATTTTTTGAAGTTACAATTTTTACAAAATACTCTGGGCATCATAAGATCATCACTAGCTCGTTAATAGTGGGCGTCTCCTGTGATATGGATATACACTTCTCAATAACGACACTGTTCACTGAATCATCGCTAGCTTAATAAGTTGAAAAATTGTGTTTATTCAAATATACAGCCCAAAATGGTGCGTACAAGAACAGTGTATCTATCAAGCATTTAGCCTTGTCAACAACAATCTGTGTCCATTAAACTAAAGACCACTTACAAATCTGATTTAGTATCAGATTGCACTCTCTACTGAATTTTCCGTGGTAAGACGGAAAGCAAAAAAGTGAGTCAAGAAACTACTCTACATACGAACGCTTGGAAGTTGGAACCAAGTTCTACTGGTTTTCATTCCTTAAAGCTCTCAAAATGGGGTCATTTTCCAAGTCCAAGTCTTTGTCGTCGTCGTCATCATCCAGATCATCTAGTATTGACTGATTCATCTTCTTGCGAGACTGTCTCCTGTGCTTTTTCGGCTCTAATCGTGGTTCAGCTTGCTGGACACCCATATCTCCTACCTTAAACCTACATGCAAAATTAACAATTGGTATTTAGCTATCAAACCTTAAAACATTTATCGGTGGAAGGAGAATGCTAACAACCGTCTAAATTCTGCACCACATTTCTTGAAGTTCTTCAACCAATATGTTAATTGAACACCATATACATCTAAATTTTGATTCCACGAGTACGTAGATTATAGTATTTAATCTTACAAAACATACCTTACATCACCCTCTCTTTTAGTTCCGAATGTCCTCAACTGAAACTCCTCTCTGATTCTGATCTCATCAAGAAGTTGAAAATAGTATTGATATCTTTCCCAATCCCCTTTCACAGCGCATCCTGGTTCACCGACATGCAAGCAATCATTGAATGCACATTTCCCATGCTCGTTCTCTTTTAGCATTTTCAGAATCTGGCGTGAAATGAAGATAAATGAGAAAGCTGAAAAAATAAGAAGTAATGACAGTGCAAGAGTTAATTCAATGAAGCATCACAAACCTCCGGGAAAGCTTGTGCAACAGATTGCTTTGTTACTTTCATTAGACTCGGCTGGTTAAACCCAGGAGTATCGGCAAGATAACCTCCTCCGCTTAATGGAAGCAAAGACACATGACGAGTAGTGTGTTTCCCTCTACCACTCCTTGTCGAAACTTCCCCAACCCGTTGATCTTCTAACCACTTGCTTCCTAAAATCTGTAAAGACAGATTTGCAACAGAGAAGTAAATAACCCAACTGAATGCAAACACAAACACAAACGAGAAAAACATTCGAAGAAACAGGGGCAAGGTGAGGAAGAACACACGGGCTCGAACCAATTATCCCCTTCCACAGCATCAGAAGCGCGGGGATTGCTTCTCAAAGCATTAATGAGACTAGACTTTCCTACTCCGCTTGGACCAACGATCACAGTCGTTTGATCTCTCAAATTTGATGCAAGTGAATCAATTCCGTATTTCGATTCTACACTGCAGAAGAGCGGTTCATATCCCCAACTCTGCAGCCTTGTCTTCCATCCAACCAGTGTCTGCAGAGCCAAAAGATTTTTCATATCAACACTACTGGAATTGAAAAGAAAAACATGAACATGATTTACAATACAAGAACAAAATACCAGTGTAACTGAATATATTCTTATAATTAAATCATTTCATTCATTTGCCAATACTAATGATATACAGATTCTTGAAAATCTTCAAAGCATTCAAGCAGGAAAACAAGGAACACTAACATATGATCTCTTCTTATCTATCATATAGAATTATAAATTGAGTCAGCAAGTGTGCATAAAATTATATGAAATGTTCATATGACTCGACAATCGAGTCAAAATCAGGACTCGGGAGACTGAATTAGACACTGCTTGAAGAAAATCTGACCTCTTCATCGACAAGCTCTACTTTATTCAAAGCGAGCGTGATTGGAATCTGAGTGGACTCAGCCTCAACCAAGAACCTCGTGAGCGTAAACGGCTCGAGCTTGGGCTGTTCCACAGAGAAAAGCACGAGCAAATGGTCCACATTAGCCACTGGAGGGTCTAGAATCTCCGTGCTTCGCTGATACACATTCTCGATCATGCCTCTGCGATCCACCCAATCAATGGACCCCACCACCACCTTGTCCCCTACCAAAACTCTCCGTTTTATCTTCTTCAACAAAGCCCTCACTACGCACAGCAGCTCAACACCGCTTCTAGAAGGCTCCGACTGGACGATGACGCGCATGAAGTTCGCTTGCGAGGCGGCGACGGTTCCGATGGCCTGAGACTCGGTGAGTTCAGGCTTGTCGTCCGGAGAGAGAACCGGAGCGAGAGAGGAGTACTCTTTCGAGGTGTGCTGTTTGGCTCTTAGAAAATTCTTTCTCGCGTTGTAGGACTTTTGTTGCTGAGGTTTGGCTGCAGCGAAGACGACGATCGGGAGGTGACGGTGGCGGACGGTGGAGACGTGACGGAGGAGGAGGTTGGTTATGATTGGTGACCAGTGACGGAGGAGAGAAATTGAAGGAATCGGCATCGAATTGGCGATAATTTGGGATTTAATTTCTTGAACAGAGAGAGAATTAGAGGAAATTAATCGTCACGAGTTTGTTCTTCGTTTTATCCATTTTTTTTTTAAGCATAGAAATTAGAAGGTAGTGTAGTGTCCAGTACTTGTTTGAGAAAACGATGATTTGCAGTGTAGTACTGTAGTGTGAGTCTCTGACGAATGACGAGTGACGACTGACGATTAACAAACAATTCCAGCTTACGAGTTAGAAACGATGCCGTTTTAACCGCCAGAGAATAATAAGTCAGACCAAAAGTTATAAGTTTGATCCAACGGTTGAAAATCGGATCGTGATTCGTGAATGGATAAAATAGAATCGGACGGTTGGCAAATTAAAAGGGCGCAAAAACATGATGGATACTGGTTGGACCGATCAAGATGAAGAGGCTTTGCAGTGACAGTTTGTACAATTGAATTAATTCTTAAATAAGATTATCGGGCTTTTGTCTTTTGAGCTTTATGACTTCTAAATGCACCATAGCAACTTCTAAGTTCACCCACCATGTAGGTATTAAAATCAAAGTGAATATTTTGCTTTTTTGAATGCAAGGCCAATCGAGCAGAGGTTTATCGGGCTCTTGTGAGGTCAACAACTATAAATGCAGTTCGGATTGCAACTCGCACTAATAATGTATTATTTAGGGAGTAAGGATTTTGAGGCCTGGGGTAAATATTTTGGAAATAGAAAAATGGGCCTCATGGCATATCAAATGAGAAAAAATCTAATTCGAAAACAAATATAGAAAAAAACAAACAAAATAAAAAAAATAGTATAATAGGATTATATATAATTTATATATACAACAATATATATCAAAAATAAATTATCCGGAAGAATTTATAATAAAAAGTCAAAAATTGAAGAGAAATGATTCAAATGAGGAACATTGGACTGGAACAGAGGAAGATTAAAGAAGAGAGATGAGTTATGAGTAGAAAAATGGGGTTTTGACTTGAGACGTCGAGAGTTGAGAAGTTGAAATGAATAATACATTTGGGAACAAGAACCCCTATTGGACAATATATGAAACGCTAACATTTCTTTTTTGACTTTCTTTTCCCCTGCCCTTTTTATTTATTTAACTTTTAAGCTTTTTATAGGCTTTTTTTATCACACATATTTGGATCAATACTCAAAACAAATATTTAAGTCTTTATAATATGAAAATAAAAACGGATCCTTAAACTAGTACTCAAAACATATAAAAATGAAAATGGTTCTATAAACTAATATGAAAACATGAAAATAGACCCATAAATTAATACTCAAAACATAGAAATCTGATCCTTTAAAAAGGGACCTGAGCAACCTCCCTTCTAGCAATACAGTAGGGCCGGCGAAAACACGAGGGAAAGAGCTGTTTGGCAAAACAGAAAAGACATAAGTGATTTTTCATTTCCATTGTTTAGTATTGTTGAGGAAAAGATAAAATATAGAACATTTTCTTCATCAATTTTATTATTTTACCCTTATATTATAATGAGAGGATTAAAAAAGGTAGACAAATTTATAATTTCAATTAAACCCAAAAACAATTACCTCTTTTCCCTCTATTTTCCGTCCTCTTTTTGGAGTATTAAAATTTACGTTTCCCATCCATAAATTTTTCCTCGCATTTTTCTCTTTCTTTCATTTTCCTCTCATACTAAACAATATACTTTCTTATTTTCTTCTCCTCTTATCTTCCACCATTTTCTTCTCTCCCATTTTATCCCTATCAAACACACAGTAAATGAAAGGATCTTATAACACTTTACAATTTGCTGCAAATCTGGTACTTTTGAGTACTTACAAAAGTAAACACTCTGTTTCATTACACAATCTTTAACTACAACACTTGACACTCAAATACACTTATCGATCCACCACTCACACACATGCAAACTACACATACAAGTACACAAGGCCAACTCACTTGACCAAGTAATTCACTCACGGTCGGCCACTCAAGTGCTTCACTTGATCTTTGAGACTCCTCTCAACCCTTCACTCTTTTTCACAATTTACTACAAGTCTACTAACCTACATATAGATGTCCAAATTCGGTGAATGAAACTTATACAAAATTCTCTAAGTCGATGATTGTTATCTCTTCTGTTTTCTCATGAAGCTTCTTGATCAATACTAGTTCTCAAAGTTTCTGGTCATGCTTCATCAAGCATCCAAGCTTCTTGAAGTCTCTAAATGAAGTGTTGACTAACTTGACTCTCAACAGCTGCTCTATCCCCTATTAGAGTGGCCTGAAGGCCGAAGGGGAAAGTGTATAAGTGCACCAATCATTTTGTTAAGAGGGATTAGAGAATCGAAAGTCTAGAAAAGAACATAAATATACCAACCATTTTGTTAAGAGGTAACATATAAACAAAAGTGTATAAAGATTAATTAAAGTGGAAATAGATGGAAATAACCATCCTTAAGTTTCAAAAACAAAAAATGGTCACCCATTGAAAAATTTCCTTTAATAGTCATTCTTGATTTTACTTTTCTCATAAATAACCCATCAAAGACTAAAATACCCTTCCACTTAAAAATAAGCCAAATGACAAATTGTCCATTCAATGTCCATCTACCCCACCCTTTAACACTTACACAAGCGGGAAATTCATTTCCAATCTCTAGATTCATTTCCAATCCAAAGCTACAAAAAAAGAGGATTTTTTTTAGCTCAAACGTGACACCCACACCCCTCCTCTTTGGTCCCCCTTCATCGACCTTCATCCGTCTTCAACTTCCACCATCTTCATCGACCTTCATCTTCAACTTCCACAACCACCCACCAAGTACCTTTATCTTCAACTTCGTCTTCGGTCCCGATTCTATGTCCTCTGGGATTCCGAGAAGCCCAAATTCGAAAACGAGGTATGAATGTCAATCTTCATCTTCGGACTTGTTGAATTTGTGATTATTGAATGGGTGTTTTAAAGCTGAAGTTTTATTTATGTTTGATAGAAGAAGAAGAAGAAATTTTTGTGTTTTGGATAGTTAAATTCACTGCAAGCTTTGGGATTCTATTCATCAAAATGTTTAATTTTTGACTGACTCTATTGGTCGAGCTATCTTTGATTCATATTCTTTTGATGCTCTGTGAATTTGAAAATCACTGCACTGTTTAATTTGTAGAAGCTGATGGAGAGAAGGGTCTGAGTCGAAGGCTCTGTATAAGAGTTCATTGAAGAAGATGAATATGGGTTCGTGAAAGAATCAAGAATGTGTTTAACAATTTTGTTGACCCTCTGGTTTTGCATTTTACACAAGTAAGCTTATTTTTTTTAACTTGTACTTCTGTTTTTTTAGGTTGTAGAAACTATTTTCTTTGTCGTTTTCAATAGAATTTGTTGAATTTCAAGAATGTGTTTTGTTTTGTTTGTTACTTGGTTGAATTCGATTCCAAGCTACCCTTTTTAAACCCTAGAAAACACTCTCAAGTCTGAGATTGATTTGATTTGATTTAGGCGCCAGAAGAATGACGTGATTAAAACGATAACATTGTTATTCCTATTACAATAGGCATTATTTCTGCATTTTAGAGCCATTTTGGGAACAGTAAAAAATCTTATTGAAAATTGGTTAGAGTCGATTATGATTGATTAGAATTGTTTTAAACTTTGGCACAAATATGTGGTTGAAAGTGTACATAAAATGGTGGAAAGTTGAAATAATGCTTCCTTTAGGCATGTCGACTTCGAACTTAGAACAAAGAAAAAAGAAAAATCAATGTTTTAGTAGAAGATAATATCAGTCTCATGGTATTCAATATTTGATGGATTAAAGATATGTACTAACTAATCTTCACATAATGGCATGGCCTAACTAACCCATATACATGTCAATTTTTTACATAAGAGTAGTTCATCATCTCAATTTCAAGTGTAGACCCTAGCCATGCATTAAAGCATATGTGTGGCCACTTTATGCTATCTGGTATCTGTAGTAAGTCTTGAGACACCAAGACTTTTGTCTTTTCATATTGTTTTCCACACAATAATTCTAAACTTATCTCAATCTCAAGTATAGTCAAGTCAATTGTAGACCCTGCCCCTGCATTAAAGCATCTGTATGGCCACTTGATGTTATCCGGTATCTGTTGCAAGTCTTGAGAGACCAAGACTTTTGTCTTTTCATATTGTTTTCCACACAATAATTCTAAGCTACACTTTCTTTTTTAGCATAAGAAAGTTAATTAGATTAGATACTTTTTTTAATTTCTTTCTTTTTATCCTCTGCTTTTCTTTAGAAAAGACTATGTTCATCTTAACGATGCTAGCTCATGAGCTATATCATCAATAATGAAGACACGTAGAGTCTTCTTGTATCTTTGTGAAATTAATTATTCAATATGTAAAGGTAATCTAAAATATGTCACACAAGTTTTCGCTTTTTTTTAAACTACTCAATGTTCATTTTTCATGGTGCATGAGCTACTATCAATATACAGTTATCCGTTATTTAGGTAGTTAATGTTATGCATATATAATCTTGTATCATCAAAACTAGTTACTGTTATACGTATTCATGAATCATGTTAGAGTCAAGTCTGTCAACGTACATAAATCTTCTTACCTACCTAGCAACATTGAAGCAAATGTAGATATTATGGCTAGCAGGAGACAATATATCAGAATTTCATAAATTAAATATCTTCATCAAGGACAGTTTCATCTTCTGACTTTAGTCATCAATTGTAAGACCTACATGCATGGCTTCTAATAACTGCACTGCTCTGTGTAGTAAATGATACTTGGAAAAGACTAGGACTTATGCAACTACATATATTTGAATGCACAGAAACTCATATATGACATATGTGTACATACAAATAAAGAGATCATATGATTTGTGATGTTTTTATGGAAGACAACATTAGTCGCAGGGTACTCAATTATTGATATATTAAGGATTAGTGTACATTAATCTTAATCTTCACAACATTGCATGACCTAACTAACGCATACACATGTCAATTTCTACATCAGATTTGTACATCATCTCAGGTATAGTGTATTCAATTATAGACTATGCATTATAGCATCTGCATGGATAATTTGAGTCTTCTGGAATCTGTAGTAAGTCTTTAGAGACCAAGACTCTTTATCTTTTCATATTGTTTTAAACACAAAAAACCGCAAGCTCTTGGAAATTGGAATTCTAAACTACATTATCTTTTTGTTGCATATTCTTCAATTCTCATTTTACATGGTGCATGAGCTATTATCAATATACGGATATCCACGGTTACCTTTTGAACTTCTTTTTATGGAGTATTATAATATTATTGAACATTAAGGTGGCCATGTAAACACTCCCTTTTGAAAATCAGAGTCTGCTTTAAAAAAATTAAGAAAACATGCGAAGAATCTTAACCAGGGAAGACCAAGACTTGATTCAAGACTTAATCTTTCTTTCAAAAGTTTCTCGGGAAAATTGCCTGACACAATTGGCAATCTCCTAAACTTGAATGTATTGGATCTTGCTTTCTGCAATTTTGAAGGTCCAGTTCCAGCTTCATTTTGGACCCTCACCCAAAATCTTTGGAAATTTTAGGTCTTGGCAACAACAACTTCACAGGTGTTCTTGACCAATCACAGGCCTTGGCTGATTCTTTGAAGTATTTTCTTTTGGGTCATAATGAAATTCAGGGACCAATACCATATGCCATATTCAAACTTGTGAACCTTACTTTTCTTGATCTTTCATCAAATAACTTGAGTGGTGTTCTCAACATAGACATGTTCTCTAAGCTCAAAAATCTCAAGAGTGTTTATCTTTCACACACTCTTGAGAACTTGTTGATCTCAAAAATTCAGTGCATTTCTATATATGTCAGTTTCTAAGTTCTAACCGATGAACTTATGGTGCAAATAGGGTAGGTTGGAGCCCATAAGAACCTGTTTGAAGGATAATAAACGGGGTCTTGGAGCAGAGAAAGTAAAGAATAAAGTACCGAAGCCGCTTTAATTGCCCAATCTCGAGTGCAAAATTACAAGAAGGTGAGTTCCGTTGACTTCATTGACCATACAATATTTCATTTCTTCATTATCCTTTTCCTTATCGGTCGAACCTCTCTCCGGTGGGAGGAAGGGTTTTTATATTATTGAAGAATATATATATAAGATCATAAAAAAGGTTGTAAATAGTATTGTATTACTTAATCATCTGTGATGAAAATTGTAAGCCTTTGAAGATCTATTTAGTCTCATCCCAGTGTCCCTTTTAATCATGATTAGTTAATTGTTTGTTGTTTGCTTCTTGTTTTCTTTCTCTCTGTTTTAGATCGCTTTCTTGTGTTGTTTGCCTGGTCCTGTGGCGGTTTCTCTTGGTGTTGTACTATCGTTTGTTTCAGTTTTGCAAAATAAGTATATATGACCAATAAAAATACTTTCTATCATTATTGTTACTGTTATTATTATAAATTAAATTGATGGCTTTATGAATCGTAGTGTATATATCTATGATCAAATAATTCTGTAGAATTTTATCTCATCTTTTGCCTGCTATAGAATAAAGATGTAATATGAAATTCATTTTTTTCTTTTCTTATTCATGGTATAGTTATTTCATTATCTGAACGAGTTTAATACTGTCTTCAGGGTCTATGGATACGATGACTGGTGTGATAGTACACTGCGGTGGACATTGGAAGGATAACCAGGTCATTGGTCCGAATTCTTTTGCATGCTGCATAATGAATAAGGTTAAAGAATTATACATTGAATTGACGGAAAAGATATACCAGCGGATCGGAGTCAATAGTGACAGATTTGAGCTGAAGATAAGTTCACAGCTTAAAACGGAGGCTGAGAGCTTTACATTATCCATTTCAACTGACGATGATGTAATTTGTGTGCTTACTCATAAGCAATCGCAATGGCCTGACATTCATGTCGAAGTGGTCGATAAATCTGTACCACGTGCAAATGTATTTCGAACTCCACCAACAAAGGCAGCACATACAACAATCAATGTAGCATGTACACCGTCTCCTTTTAAACCTACTGATCAACACTCCCCAGTCGGTACTTCATATTACAAATGAGTGAGCGGCAACAACCACCCGCTCGGGTCTATGCCATGACGAATAGTATGATTAGTATGAAGCAAAAAATGAAATAAACAGTCAACCCAATCACTTAAAGGAATCACAAGAGTTTAAAGATCAAGTTTGGCAAAGGAAACTCATGCTACATATATGATTGCACAAAAGTAATAGGCATTATGAACAGAACAAGACAAAATACTAGAAGCATCAACTCGAGACAAACAAAATTGTATAAAACTACACATCATATACAATTTTGTCATTTGCAAGGGCTTTTTAATCCCTTATAAACCAATATCCACATAAAAGATTCCACAACGAACTACAAAACAGGGTTACCAATATAAGAAACCTATTTAAAAAATCACTAACAATATAAAAACGGATACTTAAAACATTGTATGATTGTACCGGGCTCAAAAGATTAAAACCCAGGCTTAAATGATTGATCCTCGGGCTTATAATAATATGAATCGGGCTTAAAATGAAATACAACCATTGGGAGTATAATTAATTTAGGAAACATTATCCAGCGTAAGGGCATGATATACAAATATCAAAACAAGCATGATCCAGTATAATAATAATAACAATAACAATAATAGTAATAATTCAACACATACATAATCCCGGGCAAAAAAGATCAAGAAACGGGCTCATACGATTGTTTTCCGGGCCCAAAGGACGGATAACCAGGCTTAAAATGAAATACCCTTATAATGAGTCTAATTTAATGATACACAATCTAAAGTAGGTGCATGACTTACAAACACTGTTACAGTAATGTAATAATAATAATAATAATAATAATAATAATAATAGTGTAGTAATGTCAAGTGAGAACTTAATTACCGGGCTCAAATGATTAAAACCAGGACTCAAGAGAATGATTACCGGGCTTAAAATGAAATATCCGCATTATGGGTCTAATTTAATTAGGATACATAATCTGAAGTAGGTGCATGAATTAAGTTATAATAATAATAATAATAGTAGCAGTAGTTACTCCATACACTTAATATAGTTATGACATTAAGTTATGAGTTGTGCACTTGGTCTCCTTAAATTGCTTTCAGATGCGGGATCTCACAACATATTTTGGCTATGTGTCATGTGAGAACTCACCCGCAGTGTCGGAAAAATAAATTTTAATTAAAAACTTAATTATCGGGCTCAAAAGATTGATTCTCGGGCTTATAATATTAAGAACCAGAGCTCAAAATAGGTCTTAGATTTTTTTTTTAAAACAAAGTATTGAAGTAAATAACATTTGGAATTGAATTGTGAAGTGAATTTCGTATCCCTTTTATGAACACAAAGGACATGCCGACATGAGCATGTTCAAGTATGCCACTTGTGAGATGTCATGGTAATTTAGGCTGTCAAAACAAACTTATAATCACAACTAATGTATACCTCATAAGACTACAAGGCCAACGAGAACCCAAAGGACCAAGTGACCAACACAAATGAGTAACATGCATTATAAGAATCTTAAAAGTATCTACCGTGGACTATCAAAAAATGAAACGCGAATATTAATTGATAATTGGATACAAAGGTCAAAAATTATGTCTACAGAGACTAACAAAAATCATCCACCTAGGCAAAAGATAAAAAGATGAATCCACATGTTATCTAAAGTATATCCTGCTCCTATCTTCACGTTCAGTTCAAGCTTTAACCTCACTTCTCCAACAAACTGCCAAGAGCTCTAAAACATATTACAGAGCCCAAAAACCTATCAAAACAAGAAGTTATGTTAATATTGAGCAAGATATACTTATCAAAACAAGACGATGTTCTGTTAACTACCACAAAAAACACAAAAAATAACCCTTAATTAAAGAAAAAAAACAGAGCAGTTCTAAAACTATCAAAAGGAACAAAGATCCTGACATTCAAGTTATTTAGCCTTAAAAGCTGATGTAAAAAATATGAAACAGAAACTCAGATGAGAAACAAACACATAACCAGACTTGATATAACTTATAAGTAAGTCGTCAACTATATGTTAATGTTATTAGCCCTTTTGACACCTATTCTCTACATTTATAAAAGTTTTGGTGTATGCAAAGTTAAAGCAACTCATTGTAGGGTTCCAGTCAACACTCTTCACATCCCAACCATGGCCTGTCTGAGTTCCTCCTATCAAATTACAATATATAACATTTACCTCTCTATGTTGATAGTGTAAAAAGCAGGATACGATGATTTTTTTTTAAAAATGTGTAAAACTAATTAAGCAAGTAGGGAACAATTCCCCTTCATAACAATAATGAATGAAATTTATATATGCTAAAATACAACTCAGTTTACAAAAGGTACTAAGTCTATACTCAAACACAAAATAATCACTGCTAATCAGAAGACCACACCATGTAGCTACTTGAACTTTTATTCTCCAGATCATACAAATATATATCACTTAATACAAATATCTATCAACTGATTAATTCAGAAACTTTGGCTAAACAAATCACAATAGAATGTCACGTTTGTAGAGTCATTTACCCAACATGATTGCATAACAAATTAAAGATATAAATTGCTAATACAAGTGCGCAAATGCAGACACAATGGCAACAATACCAACATGCTAGTGCTGTGAAAACAGAAAACGCACATAATGAGAGCTTTGTAAAACAAAAATTACAATACCATTTCCCCAATATCTACTCACCTAAAGCATTTGTGATAAATATCTTTAATAGATAAAAATTGTGCTGATGGGAACTTCAAAAGTTTTCAAACATGGACAACCAATCATGCCATATTGCCATATAATCCCAATCTCAAAGACATGCTGACAAAAAGCATAAATGAAATGAAATGCAGCCCGAAATTACATATACCAATCCGGTAGTGACCATAAATGACCTGTTCAACATAATTCAACATAAAGAACCACTGATCAAGCCAACATTTTTTTATGGAATAAATTGAAAGCAATCATCAATTGAAAGCAAATAAAAACAAAAATTTGGATTTTTCTGGAATAAATCAAACAATTAGACAAAATAAAGAAGAAAAAAAAACCTTTTTTTTTCTTGGAGAGGAGCTTATTCTTGTTGATTTTGTGACCACCGAAGGTGGTGGTGTTGCTTGCTCCTTCCTTCCACTAGAGATGTCTTCACCTTCCTTTGCCGGCCACACTGGTGGTGTTGCTTGCTCCTTCCTACCACCGGAGATGTCTTCGCCAGTCTCCCTTCCTTCACCGCCACACTGGAAGATCGTCCCTAGGTTTGCGATGGATTTGCGATGTCTAGGGCTAGGTTTGATTATTTTTTTTGTCTAAAAGTTTGGATGAACGATGGATTACTTGTTTAGGTCTTTTAATTGGTAAAGTTGTGTCAAGGGTATTACGGTAATATCGTCCCTTAAATGGTAAAGGATAAAAATAAAATTTTGAGGGTAATTTGGTAAAATCAAATCTAAAAGGAACAAAAATACAAAAATTTCAAACATAGACTATTTTTTATTTATACAAACTGACAGTGACCATTTATGCAAATCCCAATCATCTGCTTAAAATATGGAGACATGGGGTTCTTGGTCGGCTTTAAAATTAAAAGAAAAAAAAGGGCATTATGTAGAGAGTAGACAAGAACAGTTGGACCAAAATTGGTCTACAATAATTTTCTCGAGTGCCTCGTCTTTGGATAGAATCAAACTCACCATCTCCGAAGAATTTTCATGTCAAAGTCACAACTACGATGACATTGTCCAAGTGATAGAGTTGAAGATACGTTCACTCGAATTTTTTTTTCGGAGATATACCCTAATTTGATTATCTGTTAAATTGTTGGCATTCTTGACCGAAATTTTGTTTAGCAATTGTTGAGTATTCTTGACGAAACTGTTTTTAATTTGGATTGATTATTTTATTACGTACCCTGTTGATCAATTTATCAGACTATTCGTTTCAATGCTATGAAATATTACAAAACGTTTTGGTTAATCTATATTTTAAAAAATTATAGAGAAATTATTTGGTGGTTTAACTCCTAGTTTTTAAATCTAATTAAAAATATGGTTCGAAAATGATATAATATGTATATTTCAAGTTCCATATCTCGTTTTAATTTGATTTTATCTTTTTTTTTTTTTTAAGGTTCCTCCTATTTCCTTACAAAAATAAAAAAGGACAATAAAAAAGTTGGTTGGTTAGATACAACTATAAATAATTAATCACTTGAATCGAACTTGACAAAATTAATCGACAAGAATAAGAAATGGAAGATACATGCCAACTACCTTTAATGGTTCTTAATGCGGCTTAGTGCTTAAAATGTGATGCTTCTGCATGTTAGTTTGGTAATTATTGGACTGTGTAAAATATTTGATCGCATTCTGATTGGATAATTAATTAACACCATTAGACTTTTTATTTTATTTTTTATTTTTCATTTAGCTCAAGATATATATATTCTTCATTGATATTATACCACGACGTCGACAATCTGTCTACGTTGGTAACAGCTGTTGTGGGGAAATATCAGCCGTTGAAAGAACTGAGTAGCACATAGATTTGATTATTTGAATCTGCTGCGAACTGCAAGATAGATATGTAGATAAACAACGTGTTAAAGGTCTGTGTCTAGGTGTCTTGGTGACCCACAGTCCCACACTAATGCATTTTTCATTTCTAATACTAGTTCCTATGCTATTACTAATTGAAAAATGAAATGAAATAAAAAACAATTAAGTTCCATAAAAACTTGAATTAGGAAAGGAAAGTCGATTCTGAAGATAAGAGGGGGAATTAAATTTGGGACCCTATAATGTATTGAAGTGTATAGAGGTGTTCCTGATAGATAAGAACGTTATTTTACATAAGGTTAGAAAAATTAGGTTTTTGATAAGTAAACATGCTTTCATATGTAATAGGGTTAATTTCTTTTTAGTCCCTTTAGTTTGACCTAATATAAAAACTGGTCCCGGTTTTGAGTTTTATCGTGACATGTCCTTACAGTTTCAAACAATCTCAATTTCAATCTCTGCCGTCAAATTCCGTCCGGGCTTGGAAAGATTCCGTCCAAGTTTAGAGGGTAAAATCGTAAACTGATCGCTTGAGCTTCTATAAACTATATGAACGAAGGGTAATTTACGTAAATTGATTTATAAATAAAACAATTATTTTTTAGAAAAACTATTTACATATTTATTTTTTTAAACTGTTTTTTAAAGTTTATTCTTAAGCTTAAAAAACCAAATTTGATCTCATCTCTCTTCAAATCTTCAAATCTTCATCATCTTCTCCGACACACTGAAACCCCAACCACGTTCATCTTCAGCTTTGGCTTCGGCTTCCTGCTCTCTCTTTCTTTCCATCTCGTTATCTCTCCATATTCGGCTTTCTCTCTCGTTCATCTTCTCTTCCATTCGCCAGCAAGATTGAGCGCTGATATCCTTCGTTGAGAGAAGATTGACGCTAGTGATAGTGATATCTGGTGGGGTGGTCGTGGTCGTGGTCGTGTGAGTGTAGATTTGGATTTTGTGAAACTTCGAATTTGATTAGTCAGAGAAGAATTAGGGATTTGAGGAGAAGCTGATTTGGGGATTTTGCTGTTAAGCTATGGATGAGCTGCGTGAAGAGGACGAGAGCTTTAGATGATTTTGGGGATTTTGGGATTTTGGTAGGGATGGTCCAGTTGAGAGATCGATGGGAGAAAGAGTGAAAAAGAGATCGAGTGAGAGAGATATATTTGTTTGGTTTGTGGCGGTGGCAATGGTTAGGGTTTGGTAATGATATTTGATGTTGAAGATGAATAGAAGAAGATGATGATGATGTTAGATCTGTGGTGTTTCCAGATCTAATGGTGTTTGATTTGATGAGATCAATTGGGTTTGTGTAATTTTTTTTTTTCATACGTATTTTTAGAGAGAAATTTCATATGTACACAATTATTAATTTTGTTGTTACTGTGATTTTGTGGGTTTGATTGTGTTAATTTTCTAGGTTTGATTTTATCGTTGTTGAATGAATTTGATTGGGTTGTATTGCTTGAATATGGGTTAGGTGTATCAATGTATGAGTTTGGTTGATGTTTTGAAGATCTGGGTTTAAGTGTTTGAAGAATCTGGGTTGTGTAAAGTTTGATTGTATTTTCAGGATAATAGGGGTATCTTTGTCCTTCCATCAATTTCAACAACTTTAAGGGCAGTAGGGTCATTTGACCCTCTAATCCTGTGAGATTCCACTTTTTGAATGAAAAAATTAATAAAAGAACTAAACGAGGTAATATTAAAAACCGAGAGATCAATTTATTTATCAGATCAAACTAGAGAAGCTAAGAAAAAATTAACCCTATATAATAAATGTACCTATGACTAGATATTTTAGTGATTCAAGTTTTTTTAGATAAGTAATAATGTTATTCAAATTTATATTTATAAAATAGGTATGGTAAAATTTAAATGCTGAAACTTTAAAGTAAAGGGCAGATTTTTTTTATTTTATTTTAAAACATCGTAATAATTCAAGATTTAAAAATAAGATAGATTCCTCGGGTCCAATTTCATTTTATCCGGCACGTGTCTTTTTTCTTGGAACGAGGACCCAACCATGCTGCCCGAACGGGCAGATAGACCTGCCCGACTGTCCATCCATTCCATACATATATTTTTCTCCATTCACGGTGGGTCCCATCAGGATTCCACGGTCCAAACGCCGTCAACTTCGACCCGACTCTACAGGGGATCCATAACCCAAGACCTCAATATCCACCGGAAAGTTCCCCGGATTTTAACTGAAATTCACGTCAATGCCACGTAATAGATTATAGATTGTAACAGCCTATTCAGGAATCCATCTCATGTTCGCCAAAAATAAATAAATCAAAACGTCCTCGTGGTCCACGGACGCTCTGATTGATATATAGAGATTTTTGTTTTTGTTTACAATCAATAAATCCAACGTCCCAGATGGCAGGATTAGTCTTTAACCAGGCACGTGGAAGACGTTGATGGGTTTGATCATGAGTCCAGTCGAATTTGACAGTTTTGATTCAGTGCACCACTAGTGTAGTTTGTGGTAGTGGTCGATGATTGATGCCCATAATAAGAACATATGCTTATCTCCACAAAGTTGTTGCTTTTGGGATTAATTTGGAGTATAGTATTTGTTTCTTCTTTTAGTAGGATATGACTTATGCAACCACTGTAATTGTCATTGTTGTCTTCTAGGATCGATATAAAAGAGAAATGTTAATATATTCTCTTACGATTAGGGGTGGACGTTTTTCGGGTTGACTTGGATTGGATTGAAAATTTTTCAACCCAATCCAACCCAATATAAATTTTAACTCAACGGTTAGGTTGGGTTAAGTTGATCGGGTTAGGCTTTTTAAACAAAAAAAAAATATTTAAATTCAAACTTTGTTGTATCAAAATTCAAGTTTAAAATATTTTTTTAACCAAATATCATACCACATTTAGTTTAGATTTCTTAAAAACATCAAAATCAAATCACAACATATAATACAAATCGTTTAAATATTTATTGTATAATTAAAAAAATAAAAATATAACAATTTATCCAATTTAAAAAGTCTCCATCTAAGTCTCCCATCTTTTTTACAATATAATCACTTCGACGAATATCTCATAGTTGGATAATCCATTATTTATTTCAACCAACATAATAGTTTGAGTTTATATACAATTATTATATTTTTTTTCTACCAAATTCTTAATCAAATTCTAAGAACAAAAATACATTTTAAATATAATTAATGATGTGCCAATTAATACAAAAGATGAAGACAATATAATTACATGTTTTTAATAAATGTATTATATATTTATGGTATAAAATATTTTAAATGATGTATTTATATTTATCATTTATAATATTATAAATAGTGTATGAGTAAATTTGTTAAATATTAAAAAAAAAGATTTCATAATATATATAATAATAAATAAAATTATTTAATTTATGTTTTATTATTAATATCGGGTTGTCGGGTTGGGTTATATTTTATCAACCAAATCTTAAAAGAAACCCAACCCAACCCAACCCAATATAGTCAGGTTGGGTTGAGTTGGCGGTTTGGTGTCCACCCCTACTTAGAATATAGATTAACAACCACTTTATTTCTATGAAAAATGATCACTGTTTTTATTTATAATAAGATAACTATAATCATTGATACGTGTGTTTATTTCTATTTATGAAATTAAACCGATTGTTAACGTGTACTAATAGAATAAATATTAACACTATTATATAAAAGATATCATTTTTATTTTGGATATAATTGATTAAATCAAAATTATATCGAATGGAAAATAAGATAAATGGTTTTTTCAACGTCATAAAATCCAAATCAATATCGTATTTGTTTCATTTCCACCGTATAAATTAAAAAAATTCATATAAATAATAATAAACTTAGTGCTGTATACTAATCTGCTAATCTCGACGGCTGTTATCGCATTACGCCAATAAAATAAAAAAACCAAACAATTGGAATAAAGAAAGAAAATGACTCCGTGTACACCAGTCATCTAATCTATCCATTTATCAAACTTAACTAATTTTCAATCATAAGAAACCATCAACACCCGCCACTTAAAAGGGTCCCACTTCTCTAAAAGAATCAACGGTCAACAAACCAAACCCACATATCATACTATTAAAACAACCACACATTAAAATAACCCCATCCACACCACACCAGTCCAATTTCGACAAACAAATAATATATATATTTACAAAATCTTTATTAGAGAAACATAAACAGAACATGAAACAATACAATACATTACATTTATCTCTGTATCTGGTCTGTGTTATTACTGGTTGAGTAGAAATCTCATATTGACGTGGTCGTGCTCTGTCAGGTTTATCTTCGGTTCTCATCTTATTCTTCGAGTCTCTCTATAAGTAGTGTCCAATCCATCCTCCACATTTAGCTCGTCTTCACTCTAAATATATCCATTTCTCTCTTATCCATATATATATATATATATATATATATATATATATATATATATATTCCTTCATTTTTCTCTCTCTCTCTTTTTTGAAGCTTTTCGTGTTACTTCGTGGTCTTCAGGTAATTTTTTAATCTCTTTTGTATTTGAATCAATGGTTTGGATCTGGATAAGTTTATATTTCCAAAGTTTTGTAAACTTTTCAGCGGAATTCAGATTTTTGCTTACTTCTTCGCACTTACTTGATGCTCGCTTTGTTTGATGAAATCTGTTAATTCCGTTATTATTTTTTATTTTTGACGTGTAAAACATCAACGTAGTGTTATTGTTTAATATGGGTTGGATCGGTTATCTGGGTATGTTTTTGCATTTGATTTCAGATCTGATTTAGATGTTTTAGTGTTCACCAGCTGAGATTAAGATTTGGAGTTCCATTTTATTATCTCATAGAACTCTTTATTGATCTGGGATCTGTTCATTGAATTTCCTGATTCACTGGATCTAATAAAGACTTATGATGCTAGAGTGTTATTGGTTGTAGTGGAAATCTTTAGAATATCTATACAGATCCATTGTTCTAGCTGTTTTCTTAATTCTTCTTGAGTTGTTATTGGTTTTGATAGGTAGATGGGTGAGCTTGAAATTTATGCTTTTAATGGCTGAAGAGGAATATTAAAAAAGAATTTTGGGTTTATTTATTGTGTACACTGTCAAGTTATTTGGATTGAAAAATAATATATAGAAATAAGAAGGGTGGTTTTATTTCTGTCTTTTTTTTTTTTTTGCAATTATAGTTGCCGGCCTTTGAACACTAAAGTCAAAATTTATAGGAGGACTGTGTATTTTTTCTTGGGATATTTGAATATGATTGTAGAATTGCTTTTGTTGTAACCAAAGACTATTGTTTGTTATATCTGCTCTGAAAATATAATTATGGTAAAATCTGATTTTGACTTATTTCTGTTTCTTGCTATGTGATTAATTCAGGGTGTGACTTGACTTCCATTAAAAAAATGGAGGTTAAAGGGGGCTAAAACTTGCTAAGAGTTCTATGGCCTTGACTGGTATGTTTTTGTTTTTTTGTTTTTTATTTGTGTGTTTGATTGATTGTAACTCTCTGATTCTCGAGATGAATACTAGTGGTTGCCCAGTCTTATTTTTGAAACTAGTTTGTGATTTTCTGCTATTCTTCGTGTAGATATCTGGGAAATGTATTGCAGGAGAGACAATTCTAGAGGTGTAAATAGTACTACTAGTAAAACAGGAAGAATTCACTTCAAGAGTAAAATTTCTGGTATGGAATATGAATCAGACTGGAGGACACATAGAAAATCCTCAGCATTTACTGCTAAAGTGATTCGTTCTGCAACATCTTTTATGCCTTGGTCTTGTAAAATTCCCATAGGAGATGGATTCCATGAATTTCTTTAGTGAATTTTTTGTCATTTAAATCAAAAGATAGATAGGTTTACTGGGAGATATAATTTGTTAAAATTCAAGAATCATCGATATCTCTTCTTACAATATTCAAAATGCCTGGATTTATGAGTGAAAGGAAGAGAATCACAGGCCCTAATCATTGTTTCTCCCCGATGGGTGAGCAAGTTAAATTAACACATTCGAAAAGCAATCTTCACTTAACTTCTCAGGTTGCTAATGATTTTGACAGCCCTTTACTACCTGGGCTTCCCGATGATGTTGCAATGCTTTGTCTTGCACTTGTTCCTCGTTCCAATTTCCCATCTATGGGTGCTGTCTGCAAGAAATGGAGGTCATTTATCCGAAGCAAAGACTTCATCACTGTGCGAAAATTGCTTGGGCTGCTTGAGGAATGGCTCTATATCTTAACCATGGATGCTGAAGGAAAGCAAAGCCAGTGGGAGGTTTTGGATCGTTTGGGAAATAAGCACCGGCTTCTTCCACTGATGCCTGGTCCGGTTAAGGCTGGGTTTGGTGTGGTTGTCGTTGACGGAAAGCTTCTTGTCATGGCTGGATATTCAGTGACTGGTGGGACTGATTCTGCTTCTTCAGATGTTTACGAATACGATTCTTGCCTCAACAGGTTTGTTTCTAACAAGCTTACGATTTTTTTTTTTCATAAATTTACTGGACAATCTCTACTACTCTACTAGTCAGGACTAGAAATTTTGATATATTATCGAATTGTTTCTAGTTCTATTGTGATTTATGACTGATATCATAGCCTAGTTTTCTTATATCAGCTTTGTAACACATTGTTTAAAATTATAGTTGGAGCAAATTGGCAAGCATGAATGTGGCCCGTTATGACTTTGCCTGTGCCGAAGTGAATGGCATAGTTTACGCGGTTGGTGGCTACGGGATCGATGGAGAGTCTCTCTCCAGTGCTGAGGCGTACGACCCTGATACTGACAAGTGGACCCTGATTGAGAGTCTCCGTCGACCTCGATGGGGATGTTTCGCTTGCGGGGTTGATGGAAAACTCTACGTCATGGGTGGAAGGTCAAGCTTCACGATTGGAAACTCGAGGTTTGTTGATGTCTACCACCCTGAGAGGCAAAGCTGGTGTCAAATGAAGAAGAATGGTTGCGTTATGGTCACTGCTCATGCTGTGCTCGGAAATAAGCTCTTCTGTATGGAGTGGAAGAACCAGCGGAAACTGGCCATATTCAATCCGGAGGACAATTCGTGGAACATGGTGCCTGTTCCCTTGACTGGTAGCTCGTCCATTGGGTTTCGATTTGGGATACTTGACGGAAAACTGCTGTTTTTCTCCCTGGAACAAGAACCCAGTTACAAAACGTTGATATATGATCCAGATTCAGCCCCGGGATCCGAATGGCAGACCTCCAAGATAAAACCATCTGGATTGTGCTTATGCAGTGTTACAATCAAAGCATGAAAAGAGTTCATGGTTGGCTAGTTGAGGACCCTCCAACTCCATAAATTCCAGAATTCTTCTGCAGATTTGCTTGGACATGTTTTATTTGATTGAATAATTTTCGGATAATCTTATTTAGGTCTTGACCTGATCATTGGATTTCAATTTCATTCTGTATCCTGTATTCTGGTTAACAATTGTCGCCTGCATTTAATATTTGCTGTTTTGTAGACTGTACATATTATATTATGTGACCGCATTTTGCTTCTACTCTTCATGATTTCTGCATCCTACTTGTTTTCATGCATTGCTCTTTCTTGCATTTCTATACATAAACTTGAAACTCGTTGAATTGATCACAAATAACTAGTTTAGATTCATTAATTTATCAGCAGATTAATTTATGTACAAAGCACAATCATAAATGAAGAGTTCAAAATCAACGATATGAGCTATCTAGAAATAACATAATTTGTATTATATGAATACTATTTTGGAAAATAAAGAATAATAATAATAGCATTGATTATGGGTTTTGTTATTATAAATTGATAATTTAAAGAGAATTTATTATCTATTTTTTCGAATTGAAATTTCAATAGATATTAATTATTGTATGCTCATAGATCCATTACTATTTACCGGTAGAGCTTTTATAGAGCATTTTAAAAAGCTTTATCATGTTTGATATTTAATTTTAAGAAAATACTTTAAGTTTGTATATTATTTGATAATACAGTCTATAAAAACTTTAATAGTGAAAAATTACCAAAAAAAAAGACTTAAATGAAAAAGAATGTAATATGAGGAAATTTAAATCATTTTGTTTCTAATAATATCAAGCTCGAAATTAGATTTTCTAAATCTTGAATTTCCTCCTAATAGATTTAAAGAGTTTTTTTTTTATACAAAATACCAAAATATAATTTTTTAAAAACTTTTAATACTTTAGAAGTAAAAGCTCTTTTGATTAATTAAAAATTCATACCTAACACACTAACATGGTTAACCAAAGAAAACAACTATTATTATTTGTTGTCGACAGTTTTTGACAAACTTAATTAGGTGGCAAAAATCTTTCTTATAATAATTAAAAAAAATTACTTAAATTTTCAAAAAAAAAAAAAAAAATCTTAAAAAAATAATAATAAAATTGACCGCGAAGCGGGCAGCTAAATTCAAATACTGACATGAGAAAATTAATAACCACAGTAGTCTCACACAAGCGCCAAACACACACTAGAGAGCTGTGATCTGCAAAGTTAAAGCGGTAAAACCCCAAAACCCATAAAAAAAATGGCAGCTTCTGCTTAAAAACCCCGACTCTCTCAGTCTCTCTACTCGCTTCTAAGTTCTAACACAATCACCTCACAATGTTCGGAGCTCAGACCTCCACGCCTCCCTTCGGGACGCCGTCGTCGACGCCGGCATTCGGCACACCGTCGTCCACTCCGGCGTTCGGGACGCCGTCTTCGACTCCGTCGTTCGGGGGGCCGTCTTCGACGCCGGCGTTCGGCACTCCGTCCACGTCGTCGTTTGGCACCTCTCTGTTTTCCACTCCGTTCTCTTCTCAACCGCAGCAACAGCAACAGCAACAGACTCCGGGGTTTCAACAGCCTGCGACTCCTTTCTCCGGATTTGGATTTCAGACTCCGTCGGCGACGCCGCAGCCGCAGCTAAGTCCTTTTCCAAATGCTCAATTGACTACTCAGATGGCTCCTGTCGCTCCACTTCCGTTTTCTCTCGCCGATCGCGATATTCAAGTTTGTTTCTGTTCCTTTTTCTTTTCTTTTTAGAATCGTTTATTATAACCTAACCCTAGAATTGGGAATTTTGATTTTGATCTTCCTTTTGCGGTGTAATTTTAGGCGATTGTTGAGGCTTATAAGGACGATCCTACAAACCCTAAATATGCTTTTAAGGTTCGTTTTACTTCTGCTCAATTTGTCGACATTTTCGAATCGTGATTTTGTTAATTGGAGAAAAAATGGATTGTATGTTCACTTGACGTGTTAATTTTTGCAGTATTTGTTGTTCAGTGTTACTGAACCACAGTTTCGAGTGAAGCCAGCCGGTGTCTCAGATGTGAGTTTGTTATTTTCTCTATTCTCTTTTTCTTTTTAACACATTTTTACTTCATAAAAGTTTCAGTTCTTGGTTAGTAAGTGCTGTTATTTCATTTTTGAAGTTCTTGTTATTGTATTCTTGAGTTCGCGTTTGCTAACTAAGGAGGATAGTTCACATTGCCAGATCTTGTGGGCGGAGGCTATGGGGAAACTAGAGGGTATGGAGACTACTGACCGGGAACGTTTGTGGCCTCAGCTTGTTCAGGGATTCAAGGATTTGTCTCAACGGTTAAAGGTTTTTATTGTTGATTTCATGAAACATTTTGTTTACATTTGCACATGGATGTTTCTTATCTGTTATTTTCATGCTATGACCATAGTTATTAAAGGCGTTAGGCGCATCTAAGCGCTAGGGATCCCAGGAGCATGAGGCGCAAGGCGAGGCGCGCGCCTGATTGAAATCAGGCGCACTTTTTTAAAAAACATGGAAAACATTCATAAAACATTTAAAAACCTAATATATCCTACAAATTTCTATAACAAGACAAGAATAATAAAATAATGAAAATGCAATCAATCATACTAAGATTCAAACTTCAAAGCTTCAAATGCAAACAACCAAACCACACACACACAAAATTAAAGGATGTTCAAATCAGTTTCTAGTTTTCTACTTTCTAGTTTCTATGAATCCAGGCCCAAGCATATACCTCAAGTATTCAAATTCTATGCAACATCAATCATCCAAATTAGGACCCAAATCACCAAATCATCATCCTTTCTATCTCTACTTGATCCTCCCTTTTAAATTCATAACCCTCTTCTTCTATTTCACTCTTCCTCAGTCTCATCTTCATCTACAAGTCCAACTGATCAAACTTGTGACTGTGACAACTCTGACCTTGACGTTGATGAAGAAGGCGCTTTTTGGGCTTGGGTGGGCAAGAGAGTGTTTGGGCTTAAGCTTTTGCCAAATGTATAAGTTGGGTTTTATCAAATGTATACTTTGGATTTTAAAAGAAAAAACAACATAATGGGGATGTTTTACTCAGGTGCGCCGCCCGTCTCCCGTCGCCTAGGATGGCCAGGCACGCGCTTGACAAAAATTGTGCGCCTGGCCAAACTATAGGCGCAAAAGCTGCGCCCAGAGGAGCCTAGAGCCTAGGCGCACCTTTAATAACTATGGCTATGACATAAACTATAGGTGGCTGTGCTAGAAATATATGTTACACTGTTTACAAAATTTTCATTATAAGCTGATAAATAAAAGTGTTGCTCATTCAATTGTAGTTTTTTGATATGGAGTGTAGTCGCATTTTCTTGTGCTTTTACTCGAATGTCTTTCAACAGAGAGAAACACAATTGATAAGTTAAAGGATATTGTATTTTCTATGGCGCAGAACTTGACTTGTGAACTTGACTTATGGGATAGGGTTTTAGTCTTGTAGATATCCCAGTTAATTAAACTGAAATCTAGACGTGCCTCTACTGCCATGTTCATTCATTTAGGTTCCTCCAAATAATCTTTTCATGCACATCTAGGTGGTCCCATGACCATACCATTTACTGAAGAGAATGTTGAAGTTTGAGGGGTGCGGTTGGGAGATGCTTTAGGCATTCCATCGTTGATGACCAATCAATAGTCATCTACCGATTGAGTTTGAGGGAAGCATTTTATTAAAAGGTAACAGTAAATAGTGTAATACCATCCACAATTCCATTTTTTAACTGGTAATTCTATTTTAAATGTTCAAGTGAAATAGTGGCTGCTGACATTGGTGGGAAGTCATGTTTGATCAGTTAAAAGTATCGACTCTTATGGATTCTCACATAGTGAAGCTATAATGCAAATTATTGATTTTACTTGAGCAAGATGATTTGTATTACTGGAAAAAGAAGACATAGTGACAGGGTGAAGACTACCCCATTGTAGTATGGAGACTTGTTAAGCTCTTGAAATTGTCCTATTGTTCTTGTTTTTTTGGTTTTCAGTCCTCAGGAAAGATATAGGATGGCGAGTATAGTTTCATGCATGTAACTCAATGCTTGAGGATCAAGTGCACATTTTTTTTTTGACCAAGTGCTCATTCTTTTTAGTCTGCATACTTTATTAGTGACCATTAATTGACATTGTTATACCATGTTTAATGCAGGTCCAAGATGACGTCATTGTTTCTGATGCAGAGAGATTGCGAATCACTCAAAGCAATGTGAAAATGGTAATCTATTGTCTTTTTGTATCTCTTTGTTCATAGATTTAGAATATGCTTCTCATATCTAATAATTTTTTGCAGCTACAAAGGCATTTTCAAGCTGAAACTCTCCCATGGATTCAAAGAATGCGACAAAAGGAGCAAAGTCTTCAAAGACGTCTTTTAAGGGTGGGAACAGTTTCTGCCCTATATATACATACGTATTCACACACACACACATACACACACATGCTGTTAGACACAAGTAGAATTATTCTAATTGTATCAAGCACTTAATGAGTTCCAGTGTGCCCATGTTAGTGGTCACTGGTCACCATGAAATTGTACTGAATCATGGTTGTGGGTGGCATTCTTTTATCCCTATTTTTTTTTGTTTAGTTGTCCTGTCCTGTGTCTGATTGCTATTAGATGTTGGTCAGGCTGGTCTGCATCTGTTAAGACACTTGGGTCATTAATGTGTGGGTACTGTATGCATTCACTAAATGCTAGTCTACTCATTTTGACTTCTGGTATTGTGTTGGTATGCCTATAGATGATGAGAATTATTGAAGCATTGGAGGGTAAAGGTTGCCGGTTGCCCTTAATGAAAGGGGAAGCTGAATTGGCTGAGAAGTTAGCTGGGATAACACGACAGGTAGGTCTTTTCACAATCTTCTTTCTATGGGCTTGGCTACTATCCCCATATAGGTATGGTATCACCAAAATCCAGGAACCACTCATGGTTAAATATGGACACGACCTGAATTTTTGGGAACCACCCTCATGTTAAAATCAACCAAAAAGTGGTTTCCAATTTTTGGTGCTACCATACCCATATAGGTATAGTAGCCAGTCCCTCTTTCTACGCTTCCTGCTTTGTTTGGCTGTTATCAGGATTTGTACTTTGTACTGACAAGTATATACAAATTTCAGCTGAAAGGATCTGGAGCAGAACTCTCAAGGAGGGTTCAAAATCTGCTCACTGTATCTCGTGTTCAAGCAAATGGAATTGGTGCTGGTGGTTCTGTTTACCTTCCAGGATCAACAAAAATACATGAACAGAGTCTCGCTGATATGCAGGAGGTAAGAGTGACAAATTTGAAGTAATCTATACTTATCACTGGTGGTAAGAAAAGTTATATGGTATCTTTTGTAAATTGACATAAGGTTATATATCATCCATAGTAATAACATAAACGGGTCATTGTTACAATGCATGGAAAGCTATATGGTATCTTTGCAATTCACGAATCCATGGATCTTGGCATAGCCGGAAATTAAGGATCCTTTATGTGGTTACAGGTCTTACAACAGCAGACACAGGCCATTGCAAGGCTTGGTAATGTGTTGAAGCGAGATATCAGGGACATGGAGATTATAATGGCTGAGGACACAGAGATGTCAGAAGATGTGTGAGCTAGTGAAGAAAATTTTTGATGCATCATTGATGATGATTCTTTGATGTATTTTAGATTGAACAGTTGGATTGATTCGGAAATCATCTGCTCCTGCTAACTCAGCTTCAGCGATATACAAAATGTAACTCGAAAGACAAAAAGCCTCAATTTTTAAACCTTGATTTTTTCATTTTAGTTATTATCCTTTGCTGAGGGATACGACGGAGTAGGACTGTAGGAGTGTCAAGGTTTTCGAATGAGTAATGAACCATTTGCAGGGTGTTGTCTTGACCACAATAAATTATATTTTGTACGGGCATTACTGGAAAGTTTGAGTGATGTACAGACTAGAGAGAACCTTGACTGGATCCACTTGAAAAGAGATGCGTCCATTAGTGCTTGTTTGTTTAATTAGAATTTTTACAAATTGCCATAATGACATACCAAAAATAAGAAACGAAAGAATTAACCGGTTAAGAGAAGATGGCTTAAAACCACTACGTTGGAGTTAGACATCACTCAAGTGACTTATTTATTCAAACTTCAAAGGCTTGTACTTGCTTATCCACCCTAAATCCAAAGAATAGTTCTGGAATTCAGGGTTTTCAGTGAGGAATGGCCGTGGATGGACATGCATTTACTGATTTATCAGGCGAGATGAGACATTTAATATCTTATTTATGACTATGCCTACTGATTATCTTCTATACGATAATTATTATTCTCAAAATTTGGTACAAATGCCAAGACCAGTCTGCAGCTAATATATATCACCACCTCAATGAATATTGGTAGAGTCTTGATCTGAAACTTTGGAGCTTGTTTTCTTCTTTCGTTGGCAAAGCTTTTCTACTGACTTCTTAACCTTCAGCGTAGGCCTCGGCCATGATTAATAGCACAAGTGATGTCCAACCAGTGAATAGACGTGCACCTTTTCCCTTTCCCTTTGTCTGATTGTACTGTTCCCATAGAAACCCTGTTTGGTGGTAGTTGTGAACCACATTTCTGCAGCAGGAGTAAAATTGTTGGAACTTTTAGAAGTTCAAGCACAGGCGAATAGATACACAATCGGAACATAGTGGAAAAATACCGAATCAAATTACTCCTTAATTCATCGTAGATAACTTTGGCTGTGTCTTTATATGGTCCATTCACTGCAATAATTTGAACATTTAGTTCAGAAAACTAAACGTGAATTAGATGCATGATATTTTCATATCCGCATATACAAACACACACGAGCACGCGAGCAGTAATATGTGTGTGTGTCTTCTGGGAGGAAAGGGTTTATACCTTGTGAGTAATGGTGGAGTGCAGATAGAATCCTATAATTCATGTTCATCCAAATCGGACCTCTCCAATACGGTGGGTCATGCTCTGTGTTGCGTTTCATGTACAAGGTGCTGTGGCAATCAAATGAGAGTTTCGATTTAGTAATTCAAAGACCAGCATCAACCCAAAAATTTATATAGTGTTAATCGTATAAATATAAGACCGAATGAGCAAAGGCAATCATATACAAATACCTTGTTTTGGCAAGAGAGCGAAGTCCATAATCAGTCCACAAGATGCTTCTGTTTGAAATGAGGTCAAGTTGTTTATCCAGAATCCATGATTCCTGGGACAATTAATATATATATGATAGGTCTAACACAATGTTACATGAGGTTAACTAAGACAGAAGCTTCATCAATCTGACAAATTATTTTAATTTTCAAAATTAGATCATCTATGCAACTTACAGGTGGAATGATCGTTTCCATAAACGGAAAAAGGCTCACGTAACCAATATGAGGAACCAATCTCAACTCTGGCCTTTCTAATACTTCCCGGATAAGTTCTCGAGTTGGGTAATTATTCCCTACCTTCTTCTCTTTCCAACTTAAACGAACCTAGAATGATTGAACAAAATCAGTACTAGTGAGCAAATTTTGTAACCTGTGAGGCAATATGGGTTCAGAAATAAAATATTCAATTCAATGGCACAAAAATCCTATTAACAGGTGACCATCTTATCCCTAATGATGGAACAATAAGACATAATAGCATGTGAGACATACATTTTTATAGGCCTAACATATTTTAAATCACTGTCCACTTAAGAACAATATTAAATCCACCACATAAAGAAAAGAGCCTTCTCTAACATTTGTACAAATAAGAATAAGAATTTTTTTCAATTTAATACAGCCTCATTCCAAGAATGACTTGAGTGATAAAACAGAATGAGACCAAGTACATCATCAACAGGGAGAAGCCATTGTCAAATATACACTTGACCAATGACCACTGGCAATTACTTGGATGCCTTGACATCTGAATATCAGTGACAGTATCTCAAAATATTGTTGCACAAATCATGAAGTCCACATGTAAAATTCAAATTAGTGAGTGTAACTACATCACAAAGTAAAGGGACTGTCTTAGGGAGAAATAGCAACAAGCAGCATACCTTTTCTGTATGATTTCCGAAATCAAAATAAGCTCCATACGCAGGATCAAAGTGAACCTGGCGAAACACCAAATGAAAATAGCATAAAATGCTTATTGTGACAGTGAGTAATTCGACTGCTCAATGTATGTTTGGAAACATCAAACTAGCACTTAAATACTAGAAACATTCTCTAGAATATTACAAAATTATTGAGCAGGGGAAATTGTTTGTATGTATGGCTAAATAATTCCTAGGTAGTACCTATTACCTTTTGAAAACCATTAAAGCGTTAAGAAAAGAGAACCGATTCTAGTTAGCATAATGAAAACAAACAAACCTGATTCAGAATTTCGAAATCTGAAAGCAGCTTAGCTGTTGAACCGTATCTCTGCATCATTTCATTGTCAAGGTCTATTAAATAAAAGATGAATTCTAACATTTAAACAGGTTTTCTCAGTATCATACCTTTTTACGTTCACTTCGACTCTCAAACAACTCAGAAATGGAATGCAAGGAATCTGCTGCAAGTAGCATCCAGCATCTCAGATCCAAGTGACGTTCTTCTTCACTTGGATGTGATGCACGGGGATAATCATCCAGCCCAGAAGACAGACTCTAAAGATGACAGAAACTATGTTAATCAAAATATTTTTCTTACTGCAATTTTGTGCAAGATAGACCTTGCCACCTTGGCAGAGATAAGTTTTCCAACTTGCAGACCAAGTTCAGAGAAGATACTCACACACACCCCTTTGAATGACCATGATTGAACCTTGTACCAATGAAAATGTTGTTTTGACTTCAACAAGTTTACAGAAAATCCTACCACAATTCTAACTTTTAAAACCATATTGTGTAATAACCTAAATGAATAAAAAAGTGAAAAAAATTGAGACCCTTAAAGTATACAATGATGTATTATAACACCTTTGGATTTAGTTCACGTGTTGTAGAGTTGTCTCTTCCATGCCAATAGTAGGTGCCCATCCCCTTTCCTGTTTTATAAAGGTGATACCAAAATTAAAGATCATTTGGAATAATTTAATCTCAGCCCACACTATTCAACATATATTGACCGATTATCATAATCGAAATTCAATCAAACAAACCAAAAACATCTAAAATTGTTATAAATACAAGTTTCAAGAACTTCTGAGTTTATACCAGTATGAATTCAACCAGTATTTTCTACACTTGAAACCTCAACAAACCCCTATTATCCCATGCATTTAGAATGGCTTGGTAAAAGTTACAATTTTAAATGTGAAAGAAGAAAAATGTTATGGGCATGAACGTATTTGCTTTTTCTGAAAGTCAGCTGATGACATCTGCAGTGTCATGTTATAACACTAGTTAGAACATAGGTAAAGCTTTACACTACCTACGTGCGTATATACATACATTATCATGACAGCAAGTGCATTATGGTGTTCATATCTTCTAATGAAACTACAATCACATGTACTGTGGCAACACCTGCACCTCAACTAAATGCCACAAATCGTTAAATAAAAACACTGACATACCTGACTGAGTAGTGTTGAACCATTGGAACCATGCTTCAAGGCGAACAAGGGCCCGCTCTAGGAAGGAAGAAATCTCATTGCTCTCGGTGGCAGTAAATTTGCTTTTCTTTATGCCATATACTAATTCTAAAAGAAACAAAGTTTCACAATCTATTTCAGACATGTATAGAGTATGACAATAAATGTGTAATGTTTACACAAACCATTTCTGAATATGGAGAGTACAGAAAAGAAATAGAATATAAAATTGTCCAAATTCTAGTAATAATCATAACTAAATAAGAAAAACGAAACACATTCTAGACATAAGTGAATTCCCCAAATCATTTCAGCATATATATATACAGATAAGAAGATACAAGAAAACTAATAACTTCTATAAATACATATGTACTCAGACCGCCGACTTCAATATGATCACAAAACATCTTTTTTTATCACTGTTTAGAAGGTATCCCTGTTAATGATAAATTGATACAAGTTATTCGATCCATGCTATAATGAACAACATGCATCAAGGTTTGCATTTCTGGAATGATTGTATTTCAACTTGTGTCCCCAGCTTAGCAATTAACTTCAAACAGACCCTCTGAAATTCTTACATCCTATATTAAACATTTCTACCAAATACCCAATGAAAACCTTTTAATTGTAAAGATTTCAATATGAATTTTCTCATAGTTAAAAGAATCTTATAGCTGATGGTCAAAATAGCCTTATTATTCACGATTCTGCTAGCCTACATTGAACATGAGGGATATGATGGGCACCTCAAAGTTACTTGCAGTAATAGAAGCAACTTGATAAATAAAATGAGTAAGCAAATTCACTAATAATCAAGGATGCAATTATATAGTCAGTCAGAATCATAGAACAATTTAATTGAAAAAAACATACCACGTAAAACCAAAAATAGAGTTGGTGGGTTTCCATTAGTTGGATGCTGAAGAACAAATTCCTCTGGGACCTTACTGCCATTACACCAGATATACCTTGCAAATTACTTCCCTGACAAACCTAAAACTACATATTTACTGCACATGCTTGAACGAGATACACTATATTACCTTAAAGCTTCAGCACCCAAAATTTGCTCTCTGGGAATCCATCCGTCAATATTCATCAGATCTAACCAGTGTCCAATAATATCCAAGCATATATGGACATCCCAACGCCTGCACAACATTTGAACAAACATAAACCCCCACATCCATATCCACACCATAACCCCATATAAATGATCAGTTACCACAACTAAATTAGTGATTTAACTGTATGTTATTTGAGAAATTTGCACAATCATTTTCTAAATATGCAGGTAACGAACATTTGCACTTGAAAAAACTGTAACAATATGTGACCTAAGAATATTAGGTAACGAACCGGATTAATAGTTGATGAAAACCTTCATCCCAAAGAAATCCTCTTGGAAAAAAAGGTCGACTTGGCACAGCTGTATAAAGCTCAGCTGGCCAATATGAAACAAAATTTTCATGACTCTTAACCTGCAAGCAAAAATGGCCCATTTCATGACTTAGTGTCAGATATAAATATTATAAAACAAAATATAGAAAACTAACAGAACTAATGCAAGTAAGTTTGATAATTGATTACACTATGCCATTTCCGTTACATGGTAAGCCTATATATAGGCAAATTAAATGATATGAGTCATCCTTACAACTCAGAGAAAATTTCCAAGTGGTGTACATATGTCAAACTATGTCATCTTACTAACCAACCAAAATACACTTAGCATTCTTATACCAATTGACAAGTGTACACCACTTTACAATTTCTTATGGGTTGAAAGGATGACTCATGTCATCTAAAACATGAAATAGGCTCGTCTGCCATCAACTTTTTATTCGGTTTGTTTTGTGTACTACTTTTTCACTCTCCTAGTATCCCCTTGTCTCCCTTATAAACACTTTTGTTCTCCAATGCAAATAAAAAGAAAAAAAAAATCTGTTCAACTTGGAATGATAATCTAACAGTCATTCAATACATCAGATGAAATAAAACCATAAAACAAGAAGAAATAACTTACCTTAGAACTTTTGGGTAGTGAAATTTTTGACTGGCCATAAAAGTAGCCAATGCCACCTAACATATTCCCAATAGCAGCCTTTCCGACAATCACAGATTCAGAATCAAGCTGAATACATAAGCATTATATCAGAATAATTCATATAAGATCGTTAATATGACACTTCAAGAAAAAAGAAGAGTTTTAATTGTGACCGGCCTAGTGAAGGACATATCTTTCCGAGCTTGTATAAACTTTTGGGAATCTAACAAAATATAAACATATTACACCTTTTACTTGAAATGTATTCTATAGAAAAGAGATGATAAATTGGTCAAGCTGCAGGTTTCAAATAATAGCATATACACCACATAAAAAGCACAGAGTTTACAAAAGAAAATTGCATATATTCAAGAATCCATCTCCAATCAAAGTAGTTAGCTTAAATCATAGACCTCAAATAAGTAATTTCTGGGAATATGTGGTAAAGGCATGGCTGAGAAGAGAAAGTCTTAACTTACATCAGTCCATGGGTAACCTCTGTGCACTCTCAATTCAACCAAAAACCAATTGCAAACTTTGAATAAGCACTATTACTATATTCCTCATTTTAGCATATGACAAAAAATAACAGGATTATAGACTCATACTGAAAGCATACAACTTGTCTCATATCATTGGTGTGAACATCTGGGTGGCGACAGAATATTAATTATTAAAGGTTACGAATGTTGCCAAAGTTTATAGATATGCAGTTTACAGTAAAGAACTGAAGATGACATAGCAAAATTTAATTAAATTCCAACGTTTTTACCTTGTCAGCCAGGTTAAAGCACTTCTCAAATTTGGAGTCAAATTCCCCTTGCTTCTCCTTCAGTAGATTGGTCAGTGAGGTACCTAAATAATAAACAGTAAGATTAACATGAAGTTATGGAGACTGCAGACAAGAGAAAGATTGCTATAAAGAGAGGACATCAACATTTTGAAATTCTGTTGAACAAACCCTGAATTCATTATTGAGATTAAATGGATGCAGAAAAAACCTGTAAGGCTGCTTACTCGTTCTTCTACTCTTGAACCAGTTCCAGATACAAAAGCAATATCAGCTTCCAATGGAATTGTGGCAGAGATCTGAACGAGAATTAACAACCCTCAAGAACGGGTAGGTGAGAAGTGAAATCAGAGGTGAAAAGTCATGATTTTGAAATGCTCAAGATACTTGGATAGTACAAAGTAACAAACACCCATACTTTTCATGACCACTTACCTGAAAAATTAAAATATTTGAAGAATCATCGGATGTGTCTGATAGCTGCAGTCGATTGAACATGTTTGCCTGGGACATATACAGAGGAATTAAAACAAGAATCACAACAAAAACTTATTGAATAACAGGTCCTCTAACATTAGAACATAATTATGGTATTCAAATCTGAGATTCTGATGAAAGTCGAACATACTTGGACTGCTAGTTCTTCTAGCACAAGATCAGATAAGTTGTGAATGTGAGGAGTCCGGAAACCAGAATAATGGACTTCCAAATCATCCTGCAAAAAGGAGTAGCATGTAGACGCTCCAACTCAGCATCCAAAAGAAGAAGAGAAAACATCACATTAAAGTATAATCCTATGGTGATAATTATTAAATAACTAATAAGAGAGGAAAATTGATACACGTGTCCTGGAGAGGCTAAGTGAAATTTTTATTTTACTAGTACCAATACTGGATTTTTTTTTTCTAGGTTCTTGACCATGGCAGTCCATTGCTAGAATTACCTTTGCTTTCAAGTGTAGTTGCCAGTCACCGATGTCTAGCCGTGAACCAAATGCTAGGAGGGAACTCTCACTAATACCTAATATATCCTTACTCAAACTTAGATCATTTCCATCTTCATCAGACAAATAGAAAAAAAGATATCCACTACTCTGCATTTGGTTATTCCACTGAGACCTGAGAATTGACCATGATAACTAAACTCAAGTTACAAACAACAAATGATTTTCTAATAATAATATACTAAACTGCATATGAGGCTACTTACTCCTCATTTTGTACACCAAGTCGAACTGCCCAATCCCCTCCATAGCCACTGCCCTCTCCTTTGGTTTTCACGAAACTTGTTTTTAAGGTCATGCCTTGGTCAACTAGCACTTGATGTCCAAAATCACGACCGTTATGTTGTGTCCATCCGTATTTGCTCAACTCATCAGAATCTTGGCAGACATGGCGTATGTAATATCTCCCATCCTTCACACCAAGCCACATCAAGCCAGCAACCAAAGACCGAGGAGTCCTGACAATCACTGTAACTAATTACCACCACATTGTTTATAATCCATTTAACAAATCAGCAAACCTAGCTCAGCTTCTAAAATTATATACTAAAACACTCCAATTTTATGTTGTAATTTCAAATATCATAACAATCATTTTCTACAAATTAAAAAAAAAAAAAATTCTAAGCAATAAAAAAGACATACCTGGCGCGAACACCGAAATAAACATGAGGACGATAAGTTCCCCAGTACAAGCTCTCTTTATGATCACCTTGAAACTGTTATATAACCAATTGATGTATTTTCCAGATAAACAAATGTATTAAAAGCATACACAAGAATTCAGATAGCAGAGTTGAGTTTACCATAGGAAGGTCCATGAGTTTTGGAGCAGGAAACGGCGTGACAACTCTAGGTCTCTGAGTTTCTTCGACGGTATTTACGAGGTGATAAATCAGGAAGAAAATGACTAAGAATGACAAAATGCAGAAACCTAATACGATTTCAAGTCTGACGTTGAAAATCCGAAGTGAGCTGCTGCTATCTCTACGCTTCTTCGAATTGATCCTTGTGTTACGGAGAGGCTCGTCTTCGTCGGCATCTGTGGAGGATTTGATTCTGCTTCGAGCACTTCGTCGGCCGCCTCCGGCCATTTTTGACAGTGTTAGAAGGTTCTTCAGTCTTTTTCCACTGGAACTAAAGCCAGTCCTGCAACTGCAATGACGAATCGACGACTATGGAAATGCAGGTCAGCTGAGCTGGTGGGTCATCGATGGGCTTGGTTGTTGGGCCTTGTCCAGGGAGCCCAATTTTAACGTACAAAAAATATTTAAGGCCTTAGTGTGGGCCGACTGGCTGTAAAAGGCCCATGGTAGTTATTTATCCAACTGTATTAGATAAAACAGATGATATTTACAGCTCTAAAAAACTGTATGAACACATCCCTTTTTATATAAATATATAAAAACCATATTTTAAAATTCTTAAACAGCACATTCCAAATATTACAAATATATCCCTTTCTTTAATTTTTTGATTAAATACTATATATGAACATATTACAAATTACCAAATAATTAAAACTTAAACAAGAATGAACATTTGAGGCCTTCTCTGGTCCAGAATCTCAGTTTCATGCAGCTGCAAAATCAATTTGTGACAATGAATGAGGTTAGCTTGGTGTTAAACCCCTCACACTTACACCGACGAGTGTTCGAATTTGTTAGAGTTCGACACTCCTAGCTCGATCATGTCAGATTTCAAGATGATTTTTTATTTTTTACATCATTTTGAATGAAAGTAGTTACATCATTCTCTATAACTTTATTCAGAAGCCATAATTTGGACCTTTTTGAGGCTGCCACGTGCCAATTGGTGTTCATTTTTGAACTGTTTGATTTGTAGTGGTGGTTGATAGCTTTCAATAATAATATGCCATATCAAAGCAGCAATCAGAAGCTGAACATGTGATGGTTCCTTAGCAGATTGAATTGACTGTAAATTAGCAAGAAATTTCTATTGAGATGTACGCTACGTGGCAGATTTTTAGTACTTCAAAGAAGAAATAATAAAAATCAGGACCCTGAATCAAATTCATGACATCTAACCAAGCTTTATAAAATTTTGGTCGTTCATTGTCTGATCAATATAATATACGAGAATGTTGGAAACTACAGTTGAAAGTTGTATTTAATAAATGAAGTGAACAAGAACATGTCAATCCTTCATGGTAGTAAGTCGCACCGGTCTGAAATATATTCTAAACAGAAATGGCTACCAGAAATTCCACCTTGGAACTTCTAGTACTTGTTATTCTTGTTTTGTTAACTAAATCTAAGTTCCTTGAAGCTCTAAGGTCCAATTCTCATGCTACTGTGGATTTCAATATCAGTTGTATTGAGAAGGAGAGGGAAGCTCTGCTTCAATTCAAAGATGGTCTTAAAGATCCTTCAGGTTGGCTCTCTTCTTGGGTTGGTGATGACTGCAGCAACTGGGTTGGTGTCAGCTGCAACAACCAGACAGGCCATGTTGTAACGCTTGAACTCAAAGGTTCAACCTGTGATTTGTATCAAGAAAATAAAGCAGCATATTACCATCGATCATGCTTGTTCGGTAAGTTAAATCCTTTTCTGCTTAATTTGCCATTTTTGAACTACCTGGACCTAAGCGGCAACAATTTCCATGGAAATCCTATTCCAGAGTTTATAGGTTCACTCAAGAATTTGAGGTACCTTGATCTCTCCCAAGCCTCCTTCACTGGAATGATTCCCTCAAGTCTTGGAATCTGTCAAACTTGGAGCACTTTGATCTCTCTGTGTATTCATTTCCTCCAAAGCTATGGGCCTCAGATTTAAACTGGCTCTCTAGTCTCTCTTCCTTGCAATACCTCATTTTCGGAGGCCTGAATCTCAGTAAGGCATCTGATAACTGGCTGCAAGTTGTAAACAAGCTGCCTTCACTTGTGGAGTTGCAGTTGTCCAGATGTGGACTTCAAAACATCCCTTATTCTCTTCCATTTCTCAACCTTACTTCGTTTTCTATCCTCGATCTCTCTTATAACAACTTCAACACTTCAGTACCTCAATGGTTTTTCAATATAAGTACCCTTGTTACCTTGAAACTTCAAAGTTGTCAATTTTCAGGTTCCATTCCCAAGATTCCACAGGGAAGCCTGTATAACTTGCATACTTTAGATCTTTCGTCTAATAATATTACTGGTGAAACGGGGGAATTCATAGAGTTTCTGTCTTATAACTTCAACTATTCAGTACCTCAATGGTTGTTCAATATAAGTACCCTTGTGATCTTGAAACTTCAAAGTTGTGAATTTTCAGGTTCCACTCCCAAGATTCCACAGGGAAGCCTGTATAACTTGTGTACTCTAGATCTTTCTTCTAATGATATTACTGGTGAAACGGAGGAATTCATGGAGTTCTTGTCCGGAGTCAATAATAGTACATTGGAGACCTTGAAGTTGAGATTCAATGAACTCACTGGTAATTTATCCCATCACAAGATTCCATGGGGAAACTTGTATCAATTGCATACTTTAGATTGTTCAAATAATGACTTTGGTGGTGAAATAAAAGAGTTCAATAAGGCTTTGTCAAGATGTAATAGCTGTAACCTGCAGCGTTTGTACATGAGTTACTGCAAAATTGGTGGAAATTTACCTGATCTCCAGGTTCCATTGGGTAGCCTATGTAACTTGCACACTGGATCAATCGAATACTAATATCACCGGTCAAATTAAAGATTCCGTAGAGGCTTTGTCTTGATGCAATAACGACACCCTATGGACTTTAGAATTGGGTTCAAACAAGCTTGGTGGTACTTTACCTGATTCCTTGGGGTACCTTAAGGATCTGGTATATCTTGATCTCTCCCACAATTCATTCTTTGGTTCACTTCCGAGATTAGGAAATTTGTCACTTTTGAACGACCTGGATCTATCTTTCCATTTTATGGATGGGATGATTCCTGAAGATATTGGACAGCTTTCGGAGTTATTTACTTTGGACCTATATAGGAATTCCTGGAAAGGTTTTATCACTGAAAATCATTTTCGTAACCTTTCAGGATTAACTTTCCTTTACTTATCATCCACAAATAAATCCTTGGTTTTCAATGTGAGGCATGATTGGGTTGCTCCCTTCAGTCTATCTACTCTCGCAATCAGAGATTGTCAATTGGGTCCAGCATTTCCTTCTTGGCTTGAAAGTCAAGTAGGTATTTCTTGATTGACTCTTTCGAGCGTTGGCATTTTAGACAACATGCTTAGTTGGTTTTGGAGATTATTACCACAAGCTCAGTGGTTGGATCTTTCTGACAACCAGATATGAGGAGAGCTTCCCAAGTCGATAAATGCTCATGTTGATGCTTCGATTGATTTGGGATTCAACCGTTTGGAGGGGGGGTTCACTCCCACTATGGTCAAGTGTGACAAATCTCTCATTGAGAAACAATCTGCTTACAGGACCAATTCCTATTGACATTGGCCATAGAATGTCAATACTGGAAAACCTAGACCTCTCTGGGAACCTTCTAAATGGCAGCATTCCACCATCCATGAGTGAAATGAGGAATTTGTCATTTATTGACTTGTCAAACAATCATCTATCTGGAGAAATCCCATCAAACTGGCAGGGATTAGACAAATTGAGAGTTGTAGACTTGTCAAAAAACAGACTATTCAGAGGCATTCCAAGCTCTATATGCTCACTACCTTTACTTTTATGGTTGAAACTGAGCAGCAACAACCTTTCAGGGGAGCTATCTGCATCTTTGCAAGATTGCACGCGTTTGTTGTCACTTGACCTTGGAGAAAATGGATTTTTTGGGACCATACAGCCAATTGCAGAAAAGCTCATCAATGTGTCATATTTTGGACTTCGAGCTAACATGTTAACCGGAAACATTCCTGAACAACTATGTGGATTCCCTGTTCTATACATCTTAGACTTGGCACATAATAACTTGTCAGGGCGCATCCCTACATGTCTTGGCAATTTGAAGACTATGAAATATACAAGACAATACAGTGCCGCCCTCAATTGAGCACATAGAATTCACCAGACATGCAGAGTTGGTTGTGAAAGGAAGACAAAATGAATATATGAAGATAATTTCAGTTCTCAATATCCTCAACCTCTCAAGCAATAACTTAATTGGAGAGATACCTGAAGAGATAGCAAACCTCACAGCATTGTATGCCTTGAATCTATCATGGAACCAATTAACAGGAAAGATACCAGAGAACATTGAAAGCTTGCAACAAATGGAAACTCTTGACCTCTCATGTAACCTTCTTTCAGGCCTGATTCCTCCAAGCGTGTCTTCTATGACCTTTTTAAGCCACTTGAACTTGTCATATAATAACCTGTCAGGACAAATTCCTTCAGGGAATCAGTTCAATACCTGGATTGATCCATCCATTTATGAGGGTAACCTGTACCTTTGTGGTCCTCCATTGACTAAAAACTGCTCATCAAGACCTGGAGATCCAGAAGACCAAAATGGAGATGGATCTGAAAGGTTTTGATTCTACATTAGCATGACACTGGGATTCGTCGCAGGATTTTGGGCCGTCTGCGGCACTTTGATGATTAAAACATCCTGGAGGCATGCCTATTTCAGGTTTGTGGATGAGATGAAAGATAAGCTCTTTGTGATCATTGCGGTTCATGTGGGTCGTCTATACACCAAGTAAGGTACGCAGATGTCAAAAGATAAAAAGTGGTCGCCAAGGAGAGGTATGATTAACCTCTAATTTTGTACATTGTTTCCTTTCTGCTTTGTTCGAGTCTTGAATCAGTAGTTGTGTGTTCCCTGCAGTAAAAATGTGAACATTACCAGCGAATGACAAAGGAACAACCAAATTTAGGAAGATCAAGGTGAAGAATACAGGACCGAAGATGAATTCAGTTTCCATGGGCCAGGCTCCACTGTTTATATATATATATACATTCTGTTTTTTAATGAAATCAATCCATGTTAAACATTATTAAATATTCCAGAACTTAGATGGCTTCCCGATTTTCATAAAATTATGCAGGACTTGAACAGAGTATGAACTTCTCTCTTTTTCTTCATTTTCACCTTTTTACATGTAAATTCTTGTTTTTTCTTTACAACATCCATTTCTTGATTTATCATTGACTACACTGCTTGCTTCTTAGACTTGGATAGCATTCACTTGAAAAACGGCCACATTAATATAACAATCTGAAATAAAATATATGATAGAATGGAACCTTAGCAGATTGAGTTGACTATGTCAGCAATCGTAACTAAATCGAGAACTCCCCAGTACAAGTTCTCTTTACGATCACCTTGGAACTGTTATCTAACCAAATAACCAATTGATGTATTTTTCAAAATAAAACAAGTTACAAAAACATGAACACAGACATACACAAGAATTGAGTTGCGGAATTGTGTTTACCGTAGGAAGGTTCATGAGTTTCGGAGCAGGAAACGGCGTGACAACTCTAGGTCTCTGAGTTTCTTCGACGGTACTTACGAGGCGATGAATCAGGAAGAAAATGTGTTATGTATTTTTCCGATTCAGGAAAATACATTGAGAGAATTTAAGATAGAGATTTTATTTGAATTTATTTCATACTTGGAAATACATAATTAAGAGGAGAATATGACAGATACAAGGATAGACTCCATTTGAAAAGTTGAAAGAATAGATATTTTAAAGGGTAAATCGTATTTTAGTCCCCGTAGCTTATCTTAATCTGTGTTTAGTTCACGAGTTTTTGGAATTGTAACTTTTAGTCCTTCTGTAACAGAATCCGTTAAAAGTACGGTTTCTGGCTTGTCAGACATGTTAAATGACCATAATACCCATAATGTGTATTGTTCCCATCAAAAAGACCATTTTACCCTTAGCCATTAAAAAGTAATATTAATTAAATTAAAAAATAAAACTAAATTAAAACTAAAAACAAAAACAAAAACAAAACAAAAAATTCACTAGTGACCAGACACAACTCAAACATCACCTTCGTCACCATTAAAAATAAAACTTCCAAACCAAATCACCCACACCCATTGTCAATCACCAACACCAACCCAAAAACAAGTCCACTTCGCCGCCACCTCCAAACCCACGCCGCCACTACCACCATGACCAAACTGCCATCAAAGACCTTCAAATTGCTACAACCCTAAACGGCAGATGAAGTTTAAAAAACAGAGATACATATAGAGAGAGAGAGGGAGCAGAATCAAATCGACGGCGATTAGAACCATATCCACCCCCTCAATCTCGCTGGCGATTAGATCCAGAACCACCTCTCTATCTCGCCACATCAGAGACGCAGCCCCAGTTGAATCTTCAATCTTCATCACCAATTTAGGTCTCCATCTCTGGTGATAGAACTGGTCGTCGCCGATGAACTCGCTCGACAATGAAGAAGAAACGAACTCGCCGACATGTACCAACCCGATATCTTTCTCTCCTTTCTTCTTCTTCATCGTTTCTGTGTTCGATTGGGTGTAGGTGTGGGTATGGGTTTGTTTGATTTGGGGATGGTTTTTGGGTTTGATTGGGTGTTGATGTGAATGGTTTGTGGGTTTGATCGGGTGTTGATGTGGGTGGTTTCTAGGTTGGATTGGGTATGGGTGTGGGTTCTATTGATTTGGAAATGGTTTCTTGGTTTCGATTGTGTGTTGATATTTGTGGTTTCTGGGTTGGATTGGGTATGGGTTCGGTTGGTTTGGTGGTGGTGGTGGTGGTGGTGGTTGGCAGTGTTTTGGAGTAGCTAGGGTTTGGTGTTGTTGGCGGTGGATGAATATTGTATGTGGATTGTTTTTGGTGGTGGTGGTAAAAGGAAAAAATGTATGGAAATGATTTAAGATAGAGGGATTTTGTTTAATCCGGGGGATTTTGTTTAATCCGAGGGATTGTTTTTCCAGACCGATGAACAATCGGTTTCAAAAGGAGAACAATTATTTTTAAATTTATTTTTTAATTAAATTTTGTATTCAAAAATAAATAATTGATAATTATTGTTAAAAAAATATATTTTTAATGAAAAAAATTTATTTTTTTAAGAAAATATTTTCTTTGATCTCAACCATCCATTTTTTATTTTTGAGAAAGATGGAGGGTGAAGATCAATTTAAAAATTATTATTTAAATTTTAATTTAATTTAATAATATTTATTTAAATTAATAGTATTTATTTGTTTTTTATAATAAATTTGTATATTACTATTATACCCTTTAATTAAATCAGATTCTAGAACATCATATGTTATTTTACCTTTTTACCCCTGATGACCTTTGTTGACTTAACGGAACCCTAACAGAATTGGACGGTAGGGACTTAAATCCGTATTGTTAGAAAAATGATGGACTAAAAATTACAATTCCAAAAAACCGTGGACTAAACGCAGATTAAGGTAAACTATAAGGACTAAAATACGATTTACCATATTTTAAAAGTAGACCTTCTAAAAAAAATTAGTTGTCGACCAAAAAAAATATCTTTAAATGATAAGATTATTAAAATATTTAAAAACCATTTTAAATGATTGAGTTATATTAGACGTTTTAATGTTATAAAAAAAGCCCAAAAAGATCTATTTATAAAAATCTAAAATTTAAGCTTCTTTGAGTATACGTAAGACAGTTTTTTTAATCATCTAAAAGTTCTACTGAATTAAAAAAAGAGCTTTCTTAATTAAAAAAACTCTTTTAACCGGTAGACAAACTCTTCTAAACGAACACTTAATATTTGATATCATTACATTGAATTATAGATAAATACTTACAACCAAATTACATATCAGGAATAGGTAAACAACATAGTAAACAAAAGTTAACAAAATGGTAGAAATAATAGGGACATGTTGTCCGCAACCTAATTGTAGATCATGAAAGCATTCCTACAAAATATGGCCATGAAATACTTATGGATCTTTTTTTTATGGGGTATTATTCATTTAGTCCCTATATTTTTTAATATTATTTATCCTTTACTCATTTATATATTTTTCACTGGATTGGCCTCTATGTTATCAAAAACCATTCAATTTGATCATTCTATTGGTCAAACATTAGTCAACTTTAACAGTTTCAAGGGTATTTTTATCTTTAAACAAGACATGCCACATGTTAACACCAAAAGCAATGAAAAAATTAAATATTTATGTAATACTAAATAAAAAAACAATAAACTAATATTAATTTATTAATGACACGAATAGAAAATAATAAAAATAAAAAAATTTAAAGATTTTTTTATTAGATAGAGATTCCATCACTCCATCTTGAGATGGAGTCAATCTGGATCTCCACATAATAAAAAAAATATAAATTAAAACTTAAAAATAAACTTCTCTTCTTCATCTTCTTATAAACCCAAAAACACAAACAAATTCTATCTTTCTGCAAACTCTCTCTCTCTCTCTCATCCCTTATCAACCAAACCCTAGCTCGACAAATCCCTCATGAACCAAACCTTAGCTCTCGAATCTCTTTGCAAATTGAACCACACAAAAATCCCCTCTCAAATCTCTTTGAGAATCAAACCACACCAGAAACTCTATCTCTCGAATCTATCTCTCCCTTCTTTCTACCATGTGTCGGAACAGTGATTGACTTTGTTTGTGGATCCGCCTCTGTTCTTTGTGATTGCATCGAGTCAAGGTAGTGTATAAGCTATGCAGTTCAGTGGCGTGCGGGCTTTGACAATATGGAAAAGGTGAAGGAATAATTTGATGGTGGTTGTGGGTGTTGGGTGAACGAATAGTCTGGTGTTAGTGGTGGGTGTGTAAGTGTTGGTGGTGGGTGTGTGACTGATGTTGAAGAATCTGGGCGACTCGATGGTGGTGGTATCTTAGATGAATGGCACTAGATTCAAAAGTTTGAAGCATGTCAACCTCATTTATGAAATTCGTAGCCTTTTGCATTACTTGAGCAAAATTGTGGTTAGCTTCAACTCTAGAACCAGCAATGGTGTTGCGGATTTGTTGGCAAAGAAATGTGCGAGTAGGGAAATAGACGTTTTATCTTGGCGAAATTTATGATGCCTCTGGGTTGTTTTTGTGTTTTTTGTGTTTTTTGTGGTTTATCTGGATCTCTCAACGTCTTTTTTCTAGTTGTTCTTAGGCTTTGGAAGATGGTTTCTCAAGCCTGGAAGTTTGCTTTCTGTTGTTTCGTTTGTCGCTGTTTTTATTGTGGCTTTGATGTTGTTTTGCTGGATGTTTGCTTTGTGTTTTGGTTCTGTTTTGAGCCTGAGTTTTCTGGCTGGCTTTGTTGTGTTTGTTCCCTCCCTTTTGAGGTTGCTCTATTTTTCGGCTTTTTTAGCATCTAATATACTTCTCTTGCCGTTAAAAAAAAAATCCAGGTTAGTTTGATTTGAAGCTGATGATGTGGCTGGTTGTGGTGCTAAATAATTATTATGGTCATTGATTGTGGTTTTATTGGATGGGGCTAGTTGTTATGCTAAGATAATGAAAAATCTGGGTTGTCGATTAATTTGAAAAATTATTATTATTAAATGATTAATTGTTATGCTAATGTTTCCAGTTATGGAAATATGGAATGATGCTAGAGATGGTTGGATGTAGAAAGAAAATGGATCATACAACTGAAAATCAGAGCCAAATTTATTTTCTCGAGTGGGTTTACTTTCCTTTTTATTTTATTTTTTAAAATTAATATATAATTATAAAAAGAATTAAGAAAATGAGAGTTTTCATTTTATTTTATTTTGATTTTAAAGTAAAGGGCAAAATAGTAATCCAATATTTTCTATAATTGCTGACTGTCAAAATTCCAGTCGACGAGACCATTTTGAGTGGTTTTTGTTAATATAGGGATCAATCCAGCAGAAGATGTATAAGTGAGTAAAAGATAGATAATTAAAAAAAAAAAGTGATTTTTGATAATATAGGGATCAATCCATCAGAAAATGTATAAGTGAGTAAAAGATAGATAATTCAAAAAAAAAAACATATGGACAAAATGAATAATATCCCCTTTTTTATTAGCAACACTAACTAACCAACTACTCTACCACTAACTACTTGACCAAGCCTCTTATTTCCTTGCACATATCAAAATGATGAAGGCTCGTTTGATATTGTTTTTGTGAAGTGAAAATCTGATTATTTAATAATTTTGATATAAAAAAAATGGTTGGTAAAATTTTCAACAGTGATTATTTGATAATCTAGGTTGATTTGATAACAATTTGTCATATGTTTAATTTCATGAATAATGTTACTTTATCCAAATCTGGTGTCTAAATAATGTGGTAACACTTTATTTCATTCATTTAAATTGGATTAGATTTGCATGAATTAAAATGAATAGACTTGATTGTTGCTACATTATTTTGACACCAGATTTAAACACCACAATTGGCAAAATAGTATTACTCTAATTTCATATGATTTAATTATTTGTTCAACATTGATTAAATATAAGATTAATTAAAATATTTTTTTAATTTTTTTTTTCATCTTCTTAATCCAATTCCGAAACAAACACTTTAACTTAGAACTTATAACAAAACCCTTAAACTTATCTTTTTCGCCATCAACTTCTTTTTCTCTATCATTATTCTTCTTTACCATCACAAACTCACAAAAAAATACAATAAATAAAAATTATATTAAAAAAAATGATAAAGATTGAAATGTTATTGGTACAGGTGTCCGTATGTCAAGTAAAAAAAAATCAAACAATAATGTAGTGAAAAGAAATAACGAAGTAAAGGAATAAGCACCCGATTTTTTTATTATTTAGATTTGGTGTGGTCAACCCTGGATTTTTGGATTGCTATCGGAGTTTGAGGTTGAGAGATGTGAAAAAAAAAATATTCACTTGATAATTCAATTTCATTTCTGTTTTATTCATTATGTAATATCACAATAATTAAAAATTAAATTTATCAAACATACGAATATTGCTTTTTAGTTCATAATAATTTCAACAGCAACATTAACCAAATAGTTGTATGATTAATTTCATAGCAGATTAATTATTCATTACAACTAATAACGATTATTTTAAAAGTTACAACAATACCAAACAGGCTCTGAGATTGACAAAATACAAAAGCCTAATACGATTTCAAGTTTGACATTGAAAATCTGAAGTGAGATACTGCTATCTATACGGTTCTTCGAATTGATCCTTGTGTTATGAAGAGGCTCGTCTTCTTCGGCATCTGTGGAGGATTTGGTCCTGCTTCGAGCACTCCGTCAGCCGTTTTCGACCATTTTTGACAGTGAGGTTCTCAGTCCTTAACGACTATGGAAATGCAAGTCAACTGAGCCTAAACTAGTGCATCTTCGATGGGTTTATTTGTTGGGGTCTGGCCATGCAGCTCAATTTCTTATACAAAAATATTTTTAAAGCCTTTGAGTGTGGGCTGAGGAAAGCCCATGCTAAGTTTCAACAAATGCTTAGTGAAAAAGAAGATGAAATGCGAATAAGATTGACTTCCTTTGGTTCCGTTGTGAGCTATAAAAAAAATCAACTAAGTGATTAGTAAACTTAGTTTTAAAAGCGCCGTGAGAATAAAAAACAATTATTAAAAAAAAAACATGAATGAATATTGAAGATATTTTTAAAATATATATATATATATTTGATTGACTATAAACATATTATAAAATAAATAATTCATTATATTTTGGTGTGACCATGAATATGTTATAAAATAAATAATTTATTTATTTTTGTATGACCATAACACATTTTTTTTTATCTATTGCTATATATATATTGCGTATATATCAATAATATATTGTCTTTTCATTACTGCTTCTTGAGAACAAGTTTTCTAAAAGCTATAAAAAATAACTTTTCAAAACTGTTGTTGGGAAAACCAAAAGTGACCAAAAACACTTTTATAGAATTTTACGAAACACCATATATTCAGTTCAAAATCACTTTTGATTTAAAAAACAGTTCAGTAAGTATTCCCGAACCGGACCATTGTTTAGCATAGCTTTTAGAAGGTTTAAAAGCATTTTTGCGGTCCAAAAGTGGCTTTCAGAATTAAAACACTTTTTTTTTGTCTAAAACCAAGTCAAACTAATTTGGGTTTTAAGAGCTTTTTAAAAAAAATGGAAGCTGGACATCACCTCTTAACAGAGCTGGTAATGCACCTCCCTTCCACATATGTGGTGAGGGATTCAAATCCCAAAATACGCATTTTACAAATATGTGTGAGAAGTTTCCTTCTTGGGTTGTGGAAAGTAGTTATCTCCTGTTATGATAGTAGATATCCGGACTACATATGTATTGTTTGATCTCAGTAGGTTCTGACAGTCATATTGTAATAGTTCTTGTAATAATTAAAAAAAAAATAGAAGCTGAAATGAGGTTTAATGATTCTTTTATAATAACATATTTGCCCTTATTGCCATGAATAACAAATTAATAATTATAATAGTGCCCATATATAAAAAAATCGGTTTTCCCTTTTCTGGATGAACCTTAGTTGTAATTTTCATCTAAAATATCTTCAAACCCTTTCTATGCTTTGAGTTTGTAAAACAATTAACCAAATTTCCATGAAAAGTCCAAAACTCTCAACTCCATCATTAATATGTTTTTTAATAACTAAGGTCTAAGCCTTAACTAGGGATGACAATGAGTTAGATTTGACGGGTTTTGCCAAACACACACCCAAGCCTGTACAATGTTTTGCCATCCAAACCCGCCTGCGAAATTAAACGGGTTTAGGTTTCACCCACGGGTTTTAAGGGCACCTAAACCAGCCTCACAAACCCATGAAATTTTAAAAAATACATATAATTTTATTATATTATTTAATTAAAAAAATATTGGAATATTAAATATGGAAAGAAACTTGAAAATAAAGAGAAGATTAGATTTAAAGATAATCAACTCATTTCAAATTTACATTTTACTTAAGAAAAAAGAGAGAAAACCAAAAGTAACCTTTCAAAGCATTAAACTTTCGTTTTTAACGACATACGAAAGTTTAATTGTTAATAACCATATTTTTAAGAAATTACTTAAATATCTTTATATAAAAACTATCTCCAAACACACTTTTTTTTTTCTCCTTTTTCTCTCATTCCTCTCTTATCTCTTCCTCTCCTCTCTCTCTCTCCTCTCTCTCCATTCCTATCTCTCTCTCTTCTCCTCTCTCTCTTCACGAACCAAGAACAACGTCGTCGAAGCTTTCCCTTTGCCGGTACTGTGACCTACATGAAAAAGAGCAAGAAAAAACGTAATTTGACGAAGAAGAGATTTTAGTCAAGATTTCAAGTTTGCTTCGATTTCAAGTTTGCTTCAATTTCAAGATTTCAAGTCTCAAGATTTCAAGTTTTTAGTCAAGTTTCAAGCTTGTTTCTAGATTTCACATTTTCAAAATTTCAATTTTTTCGTCCACATTTTAAGTTTTTAAAAGATAAACCTAAGTTCAGGGGTATTTTTATAATTTATGGATATACACTGAATTTTTATTAAAAATATGGTTATTAACAATTAAACTTTCGTATGTGGTTTAAAATAAAAATTTTACATTATATATTGTCATTTTTAACAATTTCCACAAGAAAAAAACCATTTATATACAAAAAGTGATTGAACTCCCTACAAAACAAACAATCTCACATCTAAAAAACAAGGGTAGATGGTTCAACCCTTACTTGTATATAAAGGGCATTGAACATTTATTGAAAGTAAACTTGAAATAGATTGATTTATTTTCCATTATATATTTAAATTTCATTCAAAGTTTAATATTTTAATATTTTATTCAATTAATATTATATTATTTTTAAAATTAAATGGATTCATGGGTTCGGGTGTGGATTTCTTTATTCAAACCCACACCCGAACCTAAACCCGTCACGGGTTATATTTTAGCACCCAAACCCTATGACGGGTTAGGATTTTGCAACTCCAAACCTGGTTGTGAAGGGTTGGGTTCGGACGGATCTTGTGGATTCGGATTTGATTGCCATCCTGATTCTTGGGCGGGGGTCCTCAATTCTTGTTTTTGTTGGGAAAAAAAATCCATGCAACCAAGAGAGTATTCGATGATAGTCACTGCTTCTAATTTTCATTGTTAACCTTTTGTTAACTGACTGTTGGTCTTTGAAAAGTCTGATTTAAGGTGGTTTTTTTTTTGTTCGTTACATGTGTAAATAGTTTGGAATTTATAGATAAGTAGAATAATAAAAAAAATGTTTGGGTAAGATCTGCAAGGAATGTGTCCGTTTAAGTAAATACTGTTTTACATAATAATAATGACTGCATGTCTGTCTTGTTTTTCCATTAATATTGTGTTAAATTACATGGTTTAATAATAAGGACTGTATGTCTGCCTTGTTTTCCCGTTAATATTGTGTTAAATGACATGGTTCTGTTTTTAAAATTATTGTACAAAAAATTAGGTTTGTTTGTATGATAGTCATTGTTGCAGTTCAAAGTTGTCGTGGTTGTGAATAATTAACATTTTTAATTACATTAATTTTTTTATATTTTTATGGTGTTTATAAAAAAAATATTTTTAACATGGAGATACCATTTTCCATTATTTTTAAATTTTTTAAATAAATAAATAATTATTTTTTATTAATATGTTGAATATATTTTTTTTTCAAATTTATAGTTTAGAATATATTTTAATTTTTTTATTCATTTAATCTTGATATTATGTTTGAGAAAAAAAAACGTATTTTCATTGGTTGGATTAAAGATTAAGGACAATATCATCTTTACATTAATGTTTAACCATTGATAGTTAAAAATTAGGTTGGAGGGGACCAAAATGAGCTAATTTGAATACTTTAGGAATTTTAAGAATAAAAATGGAAATATGAGTAAAAACGTGATGTTACCAAAAACATTAGGAACTACATTGAAGTTTCCTCATATTTTAATTAAAATGTTTTAATTATAAAACGATGCCATTTAAATTATATTTTTGAAGGAAAAAAAAAGGCGGTGAAACAAAAGAGGCGGTGGCTTTGTTTTTTCGCCTATAAATACCCCTCCAGCTCCAACGGTCACATACCAATTTTTTTTTTCCTTTTTTTTTTCTTTTTCAAGTTCTTCGTCTTTCTCTCGTTAAAGAAGAAGAAATTGTTAATTTCATCCTATATGGAAACCGTTTCATGGTTAGTGAAGAATAGATCGTCGTTGCTGTTATCGATACCGCTTTGAAATCCTATACTCGCGAAGGGAGGCTTCCGGTTCTTGATCTGATCTCAACAATTTCTTGCTCTATTGCTCCCATGCTCCGTCTGGCGGTGAGTTCATTCGATACCTACCTATCTCTTATTTGTTTTGAAGATTTTCAATTCAATGTGTTTTGGTTTTCTGGCTGTTATATGATTATGTTGAGTACCCATCTTCTTTTATTATTATTATCATTATTATCATCATTATTATTATTATTATTATTATTATTATTATCATTATTATCAAAGATTTTCAATTGAGTGTGTTTTTTCGATTCTTGGTTGTTATATGATTATGTTAAGTACCCATCTCCTTTTATTATTATTATTATTATTATTATTATCAAAGATTTTCAATTGAATGTGTTTTTTCGATTATTGGCTGTTATATGATTACATTGAGTACCCATCTTATTATTATTATTATTATCAAAGATTTTCAATTGAATGTGTTTTTTCGATTCTTGGTTGTTTTATGATTATGCTGAGAACCCATCTCTTTATTTGTATGGAATGAAGATTTTCGAATGTATGTGTTTTTTCGATTCTTGGTTGTTATATGATTATGTTGAGAACCCATCTCTTCTCTTTATTTGTATGGAATGAAGATTTTCAATTGAATGTGTTTTTTCGATTCTTGGTTGTTATATGATTATGTTTAGAACCCATCTCTTTATTAGTATGGAATGAAGATTTTTAATTGAATGTTTTAAATTCTTGGTTGTTATATGATTGTGTTGAGTACCATTCTCGTTATCTGTAGCAAAGATTTTAATTTCTTGGTTGTTATATGTTTATGTTGGTGGTTTTGGTTTCTTTGGGGCTCCCAGGAGTATAATGTCTAGTTTCTTTGGGGGAATGGACCCATTTGATGACCCTTTCTTTACTCACCCTTTTGGTGGAATGTTCGAGTCAAGCTTCTTTGGTCCTAGCTGTAGTCCTTTTCCTTTTTCAATTTATTGCGTTTCTTTGAATGCTGCAGAACCAGACTAGGGAAAAGTTGGTTCTCTTTGATATTAAAGTTTGGCACCTGGAATCTCAAATATGTGACGAACAATTGCCTCAGCACGTGGAAAAACTGTAATAATGTCTTAGCGCAAAATTAAATATATCTGAATGTAGATTGCTATATCCTCTCTGATTACAGCCTACACAAATCGACTATGAATCTGTTATTTTATCATGTTTGTAGTTTTTGAGGAGAGTAGTAGAACTTGAACATGAATTCAAGAAAGGTATATATGGAATTCGTTTTACTTCAACCCTCAACCCTTTGAAATTATTATTGATGTTGTTGTTTGAATTATTCTTAATTCATATTATAATGGGATGCTGTGAATTTGTTGAAGGGTGTTTGAGCTTTCCGAATTGATCTCTGATTTAATCTGGCCATCCAGATTTATTATAATTGGCACTGAAGTTGTATTTTTAAGCTGAGGTTTTCTTTCCTGATGGTAGCAGGTGGCCTGAGAAGAAGCATGGGATAAATTTTCTTCCATTGAACTTTAGATAAGTGCTGCAACGCTTGATCTTGATCTTGATTGTAACTGAGTTGTGAACCTCAACAGATTCCCACCTTTACTTATAAGTTATAATTACATCAATTCACTTTTCATCACAATTCAATCTTGCATACTCCTACCAGCCACTTATTCACCACTTCACTGTATTTGTCTTCTTTCTGTTGAACTTTGGGAGAACCACATGCACTGCACTTGTGATGTTGGGTTGAAAAATCACCTCTTTTAGGATGTCTTTGTGCGGGGTTCTCAACATTTTATGAATCTATGATTCTTTCCTTTCATGCTTGCTAACTTTTAGAATTTCTTTTCAGGAGAGTTTATGCGCTAGATGTTGGTGGGGTGATCCCAGATGAACTATGGACTTTGACTTTCCTCACCAATATGTATTGTTTCATATTAATATATTTCTGCTTTGTTATTGACTTTATTATACGTAAGCTAAGTTCTAGCTGGCACCATACCTGGCAAGCTATTTTCCACTATGATTGATCATCGTGTGTTCTTGAATGATCTGATATTTTCATTCTTCTGATCAGGAGCTTGGACAAAAATTACTTGAAAGGGTCACTGTTCGCATCTGTTGGGAATCTGACTAGCATGCAATACCTGTTGGGTGATAGAAATTTTGATGTTAAACTTTTGGGACATGACAAATAGATTGTAATTATTTCTTTTTCTGATGTTTATTTTATATTCTGATCCGGAGTCTTGGTGTCAATGCGTTATCAGGGGAGTTTCCAAAAGAACTCTGAAAGCTGACTGATATAAGATCATTGTAAGTTTAACATTTAACTTCTTCTTAACTCTATAATTTATGGAAATGACAATTTGTTTTTACCCTCTGTAGCTAGTGACTGCCTCCCCCTGTTTGTAATTTTCCTCGTAATCTTTAAGTGATAATAACAATTCTAGATGTCATTCACTTTTAATTTTGTAGTGCTATTGGATCAAACAATTTCTCCTGTCCTTTACTGTCTGAACTTGGTTACGGTGAGTTCTGAAGACTTTCTATTGCATTATTAGGGCATAATTGTGCATGTTGTTTGATTGAAGCTAACAATAAGAATATTCAGGGAAGGGGAGGAGGCAGGGATCCTTTCTCTGATTTTTTTGATCCCTTTTGTGGTTTTAGGGTTCCAAGGAGTTTAATGTATAGTCTCTTTGGGGGATGGGACCCATTTGATGACCCTTTCTTCACTCGCGGTGGCATGTTCGAGTCAAGCTTCTTTGGTCCTAGTGGTAGTGTCCTCACATATATGCATCCACCTGCATTGCTTGATCATCCACCTGTGTTTCTTCAGCATAAACCTGCGTTTCTTGAACATTAACCTCCAGAGCCAGGAAGATCAAGGGGCCAATTATTGAAGAATTGAACTCCGATGATGAAAAAGAAGAAGCAGTCAAAGTGAAAAACAAATCCTAGGAAGATGCTAGGTCTAGCAATGTGCTTTTTATCCGAGATCCAAATGATGAAGTTGAAAGTAGATTGTCTTTTCTTATTTGGGATTTTCGTATTGTCTTGTATTGCTGTTTGTTTTAGGAAAAACTGTTTCCCTATATTGCAGAGAGAAAGAGCAAGTATTTGCAACACAGGAATGACTATGACCGGTATAATGTTGCTCAGCAGCAGCTTCAAACTCATAACTTCATCTTTTCAAGCTCTTCCATAACTTATGGTGGTGCAGTTGGAGCTTATTATACTTGCTCAAAGACGAGACGAATGCGAGTGATGGTGTACGTAACTTTGAAGGATAATAAAGTTGGATTAGTTGGGGTCCTTTTTGACTTCTTATATGTTGATTATGCATATGGAACAGATGTCATTTGAATATAGCAAAGAAGCTGATACATCCACTAGGCAAGCAACACACGGTTTCTAAAAGACTTTACAATAGTGTTTCTTGTTTTACTATCATATACAATTTGATTATGAACCAAATTGGCTTTAAATTATATGCGAATTCTAAGGATTTTATGCTGTTGGAAAATTACGTTTTAGGGTCATTATGTTACAAGGAAGCTTAATTCTGATGGCAAAGTGGACACGATGCAGACCTTGCACAATTTAAATGATGGTATGCCGTGATTTTACTGGTTTGTATTTGCGTTATGTACAATGCTCGTGGTTGGGCATCAACTAGTATATTTAACACCTATAAGACTTGCTATATAATATGGTGACTTTTATCTAGTAGGGTCCTCTGCCTTTTGTGTAAGCTTTTGGGTTAGTATGTTGTTCATGGTATTGACTAAATTAAATTTTGGATGGGTAAATTCCCATATCAAATTTGGTTTTGAGCAAGCTTGGAATGGAAATGCCTGAAAGCACATGCCTGGCTGGACTGGTAATCTCATTGGTCATGATAATATGGGTAAGAGTGTTTTTATATCCTGAAATTCTGTTGTTTTATTTGGTGTGATATTGTTGGCATACTTTTGTGGAATTAGGATGGCATTCCTCATGTAAAATTTGCAAATTTGTTGCGGGATTTTTGAAATAGCACGTCTCATTTTGTTTTGCCTCACTAAAGTTATTGCTGTCATTCATTATTGACATGAAGTTGGTTGGAGAGTGAGAATATTGATGATTATGCTTGGGTATAGTCTCTCTATTGTTATGTATTTGTGGTTATGATTTCAGGATGGTATAAGTATTGTTTGTCATTTTGGCATCTATATGCATTTGACAGGATTTTCTTAGAATTATAGGAACTGTGCAAATTACATTTCCTTTTAGTAAGTTGTTTGGCTCTATCTTTTTTTTTTCTTTTGCAAAGGTTGAGATGAAGTGAGGATCTTCAACCATAAATATAGCATTAGTTCGAACTGGGTTTGTTTGGGGGATTCATGCAATATCTTGGTTTCATCTATGATTTTCTTTAAATGTGTACTAACTTTCAGTATTTTAACTATTTTATTCGGTTTAAGAATGCATAACCTTTTGTTTCAAAGAAAAATTCATAAATGTGCTTCCTTTTTTTTTTTTTTTTTTGTGCAAGTTGCTGTCTTTCGAAGATATCCTCCTTAAAGCTTAAACAAAATTTAATGAAAATGGAAGTTATAAAGCATATTCTGTTCTGTGGTGACTTGAATTTTTAAATCCTTCCTTTTTCTTTGTTTTTATCGATCAAGTATATTCATATATGATATTCTTGGCTATATGGATTGCTTTAATGGTTAGATTTTTTTTGGTGTTCCCCTATATTTGCAATTAAAGTTCCTCTGCTTCCTGTCAAGGTGACTTCTTGTCAGAGGATACTCAAGTTTTATTTTCCGATCAACTATTTTTTATATATTGTTTTCATATCTGTTTGGCAGCAGACAGTCTTGTCAAATTGCATCTGGTGCAAGTTCTATTTTTATTGAGAATCTTAGCGTGCATACTGCCAATGTTGGTGATGGTGCTGGTGGTTGGCTTGTGTTCTCTTTTTGCTTTTGGGCAACTGGGTCCTGCCGCAATTGTCATTTGGAATAGCTTGACATTGTGCTCCAGTCAGCAGGTAGCTTACAGGCACTTCTTTCAAATTTTGTAACATTTCAACTTTCTCATTCCTTGACTGTACTGTTTTGTTGATGAACTACAATACTGACATATGTGAATTAAGTTTATAATTAGGAACTTATCTGTATTGCAAAGTTGCATATCTTATTTAAGTTACAAGCAATTGATGATCTATTATCAGTTACCTGAAGCTCCCTAGGCATATAATTGCTCATCACACTTACCTTAAAAGTGAAGAGATTGTACTGAAAAGGCATTTTCTTGACTTTTATGTGAAATCATTATCACATAAAAGAGAACATTATCATTGTCAAAAGAATTTAGGTTATGTTGAAGCCAGATTGTGTAAACTCATAAGACCTCTCGTATATGGTTGTAATATCTTGTAATTTATGTTATGCTAGGTATTGTAATAATTTGCTATAGTGAGGGTACAAGGTCATCACTCAAATGTCATAATATACTGGAATTCGGAAAATGTTGGACTTGTTCTTGAACTTTAGCAAATGTAGTAAGAGATATAACACAGATTACATGCCATGTCCTTCAAGTAGAAATGATATGCTTTCCTTTGATTGAGCTTATTTTGTCTGATCATAATTTTATTTTATTTTATTTTTTACAGATTTTCCATTTTTAATGCATTTGCGTGTGGTTCAGAGGTGTGCACTCTAGAAGTTCACTGTCACTGTGGGGGTGTTGGTATTTATAAAGGTTTATGATTTCTTCTCTTTCTCTTTTGTTTATTAAACTGCCATCCAGATCCTCTCAATTTCCCACATGACACTGATGCCCATGGATTACAGTCCTTACCAACAGCCGGTGGTACATTATAGCCAACACAATAGTTGCCTTGAACTGATGTTACTTTTCCATTGCTGATAGCTGCTACAGACATAAAACTTCGGGGTGAACTCTCCATATTCACTTCGGACATTTTTTGATGTTATATTAATAATATATGGTCTCTTTTATGAACATTACAGCACTGCATCTATGCTAAGTACTCTATCTTGTAAGCTTTGATAATAGCAACAGGTAGGCAAGTGAGGCTTTCTGCAGTGTATGAAATTTCTATTAAGATGTATGCTACATGCAACTTTTAGTATGTCAAAGAAAAGAATAATAAAAATCAGGACCCTGCTGAGTCAAATTCATGACATCCAACCAAGCTTTATAAAATTTTGGTTGCTCATTGTCTGATTAATATGATACGAGAATGTTCTAAATTATAGTTGAAAGTTGTATTTAAAGTAGCATCTGTCTGAAATCTATTCTAAACAGAAAAGGCTACCAGAAATTCCAGCTTTGAACTTCTTGTACTTCTTATTCTTGTTTTCTTAACTAATTCTAAGTTCCTAGAAGCTCTAAGGTCCAATTCTCATGCTACTGTGAATTTCAATATCAGTTGTATTGAGAAGGAGAGGGTAGCTCTGCTTCAATTCAAAGGTGGTCTTAAAGAACCTTCAGGTTGGCTCTCTTCTTGGGTTGGTGATGACAGCTGCAACTGGGTTGGTGTCAACTGCAGCAACCAGACTGGCCATGTGGTAACGCTTGAACTCAAAGGTTCATTCTGTGATTTGTATCAAGAAAATGAAGGAGCATATTACAGTAAATCATGCTTGTTTGGTAAGTTAAGTTCTGCTCTGCTTAATTCTCGTTTTTGAATTACTTGGACCTTAGCGACAACGATTTCCATGGAACTTAGCAACAACGATTTTCATGGATATCCAGTTTCAGAGTTTATAGGTTCACTCAAGAATCTGAGGTACCTTGATCTCTCCCAAGCCTCCTTCACTAGAATGGTCCTCTCAAGTCTTCGAAATCTGTCAAACTTGGAGCACCTTGATCTCTCTTATAACTTCAACTATTCAGTACCTCAATGGTTGTTCAATATAAGTACCCTTGTGATCTTGAAACTTCAAAGTTGTGAATTTTCAGGTTCCACTCCCAAGATTCCACAGGGAAGCCTGTATAACTTGTGTACTCTAGATCTTTCTTCTAATGATATTACTGGTGAAACGGAGGAATTCATGGAGTTCTTGTCCGGAGTCAATAATAGTACATTGGAGACCTTAAAGTTGAGATTCAATGAACTCACTGGTAATTTATCCCATCACAAGATTCCATGGGGAAACTTGTATCAATTGCATACTTTAGATTGTTCAAATAATGACTTTGGTGGTGAAATAAAAGAGTTCAATAAGGCTTTGTCAAGATGTAATAGCTGTAACCTGCAGCATTTGTACATGAGTTACTGCAAAATTGGTGGAAATTTACCTGATCTCCAGGTTCCATTGGGTAGCCTATGTAACTTGCACACTGGATCAATCGAATACTGATATCACCGGTCAAATTAAAGATTCCGTAGAGGCTTTGTCTTGATGCAATAACGACACCCTATGGACTTTAGAATTGGGTTCAAACAAGCTTGGTGGTACTTTACCTGATTCCTTGGGGTACTTTAAGAATCTGGTACGTCTTGATCTCTCCCACAATTCATTCTTTGGTTCACTTCCAAGATTAGGAAATTTGTCGCTTTTGAGCCACCTGGATCTATCTTTCAACTTGATGGATGGGATGATTGCTGAAGATATTGGACAGCTTACAGAGTTATTTGCTTTGGACCTGTATAGGAATTCTCCTTTCCTTTACTTATCATCAACACACAAACCCTTGGTTTTCAATGTGAGGCATGATTGGGTTGTGCTCCCTTCAGTCTATCTACTCTCGCAATCAGAGATTGTCAATTGGGTCTGCTTGGCTTGAAAGTCAAGTAGGTATTTTTCGATTGACTCCTTCGAGTGTTGGCATTTTAGACACCATGCCTAGTTGGTTTTGGAGATTATTACCGCAAGTGGTTGGATCATTTTGACAACCAAAAAGAGGTGAGCTTCCCAAGTCAATAAATGTTCATATTAATGCATAGATTGATTTCGGAATCAACCGTTTGTAGGGTTCACTCCCACTATGGTCAAAAGTGACAAATCTCTCATTCAGAAACAATCTGCTTACCGGACCCATTCCTATTGACATTGGCCATAGAATGTCAATACTGGAAAACCTAGATCTCGCTGGGAATTTTCTAAATGTCAGCATTCCACCATCCATGAGTGAAATGAGGAATTTGTCATTTATTGACTTGTCAAACAATCATCTATCTGGAGAAATCCCTGTCATTTATTGACTTGTCAAACAATCATCTATCCGGAGAAATCCCATCAAACTTGCAGGGTTTAGACAAATTGAGAGTTGTAAAAACAGACTATTCAGAGGCATTCCAAGCTCTATATGCTCGCTACCTTTACTTTTATGGTTGAAACTGAGCAGCAACAACCTTTCAGGGGAGCTATCTGCATCTTTGCAAGATTGCACGCGTTTGTTGTCACTTGACCTTGGAGAAAATGGATTTTTTGGAACCATACAGCCAATTGCAGCAAAGCTCATCAATGTGTCATATGTTGGACTTAGAGCTAACATGTTAACCAGAAACATTCCTGAACAACTATGTGGATTCCCTGTTCTATACATCTTATGAAATATACAAGACAATACTTTTCAGTGCCGCCCTCAATTGAGCACATAGAATTCACCAGACATGAAGAGTTGGTTGTGAAAGGAAGACGAAAAGAATATGCAAAGATAATTTCAGTTCTCAATATCATTGACCTCTCAAGCAATAACTTAATTGGAGAGATACCGGATGAGATAACAAACCTCACAGCATTGTATGCCTTGAATCTATCATGGAACCAATTAACAGGATAGATACCAGAGAACATTGAAAGCTTGAACATTGAAAGCTTGCAACAGTTGGAAACTCTTGACCTCTTTGTAACCTTCTTTCATGCCTGATTTCTCCAAGCATGTCTTCTATGACCTTTTTAAGTCACTTGAACTTGTCATATAATAACCTGTCAGGACAAATTCCTTCAGGGAATCAGTTCAATACCTGGAATGATCCATCCATTTATGAGGGTAACCTGTACCTTTGTGGTCCTCCATTGACTAAAAACTGCTCATCAAGACCTGAAGATCCGGAAGACCAAAATGGAGATGGATCTGAAAGGTTTTGGTTCTACATTAGCATGACACTGGGATTCATCGCAGGATTTTGGGCCGTCTGCGGCACTTTGATGTTTAAAACATCCTGGAGGCATGCCTATTTCAGGTTTGTTGATGAGATGAAAGATAATCTCTTTGTGATCATTGCGGTTCATGTGGGTCGTCTATACACCAAGTAAGGTATGCAGATGTCAAAAGATAAAAAGTGGTCGCCAATGAGAGGTATGATTAACCTATAATTTTGTACATTGTTTCCTTTCTGCTTTGTTCGAGTCTTGAATCAGTAGTGTGTTCCCTGCAATAAAAATGTGAACATTACAAGTGAATGACAAAGGAACAACGAACTTTAGGAAGATCAAGGTGAAGAATACAGGACCGAAGATGAATTCAGTTTCCATGGGCCAGGCTCCACTGTTTATATATATATATTCTCTTTTTTAATGAAATCAAACCATGTTAAACATTATTAAATATTCCAGAACTTAGATGGCTTGCTGATTTTCATAAAATTATGCAGGACTTGAACAGAGTATGAAATTTTCACTTTTTCTTCATTTTCACCTTTTTTACACGTAAATTCTTGTTTTTTCTTATACAACAGCCATCTCTTGATTTATCATTGACTTATACACTTAGACAAGGATACCATTAACTTGAAAAATGGCCACATTAAAATACCAATCTGAAGTAAAATTTATGATGGAATGGAATCTTAGCAGATTGAGTTGACTGTATGCAAATTATTATTATTATTATTATTATTTTTGAAACTGACTATTATCTCAGAATTTTATGTTAAATAAGTACACCTACCAGTCTACCATATCTTTGATGTCATATGCTATCTTGAAAACAGAAATGGCTTGCGGGAACTCCACCTTTCGATTTCTTTTTCTTGTTTTCCTTCTTTTCTTAATCGAATCTCCATTCCTTGAAGCCTTGAATTTCAATTCTGGTGTCGGGAATTCCAGAACCGGTTGCATTGAGAAGGAGAGGGAAGCTCTGTTTAAATTCAAACAAGGTCTTAAAGATCCTTCAGATTTGCTTTCTTCTTGGGTTGATGGTGGTGACTGCTGCAACTGGGTTGGTGTCGGCTGCAGCAACAAGACAGGAAACGTTGTAAGGCTTGACCTCCAAGCTCTGGACTACTGTGATTCTGTTCAAGAAAATGCAGCAGCAACTTTCAATATAGCATGCTTGCTTGGTACGCTAAATCCTTCTTTGTTTAACTTGACATATTTAACTTGGATCTCAGCAAAAACAATTTCTTAGGATCTCCAATCCCATTTTTTATTGATTCACTCAAGAATTTGAAGTACCTAGACCTGTCCCTAGTGGCCTTCAATGGAAGTGTTCCCGCTAGTATAGGGAATCTATCAAATTTGCGTTATCTTGACCTCTCTATGCATTTGGATCACTGACGGGTCTCATAGTTAAACCGGCTCTCTGGTCTCTCTTCCTTGCAACACCTCGGCTTAAGAGGTATGAACCTCAGTAAGCTAACGTATACTTGGCTGCAAGATGTGAATATGCTTCCTTCACTTGAAGAGTTGTATATTTACAACTGTGAACTTCAAAATTCCCTGGGTCTTTTCCATATGTCAATTTCACTTCACTTTCCTTTATCTCCGATAACAACTTCAGCTCTCCAATACCTCATGGTTATTCAATATTAGTACTCTTGTCACTGTCAATCCTCATAGTAGCGGACTTTCAGGCTCTATCCCCAAGGTTCGATGGGGAAACCTTAGTAACTTGCATTCTTTGGATCTTTCGTATAATGATATTACCGGTGAAATAAAAGAGTTCACAGATGCCTTGTCTGGGTGCAGTATTAGTGCATTGTGAAGATTGGATTTGAGTTCTAATAGACTTGGTGGTGTTTTACCTGACTCCTTGGGGCACTTCACATATTTGGATGCTCTTATACTCTCCCAAAACTAATTCTTAGGTCCCCTTCCATCATCTATAGGAAATTTGTCACTTCTATTTACATTGGATCTATTCTTCTAACTTGTTCAATGGGCCAATACCGGAAATAATTGGTCAATTTACAGAGTTCAGGAGTTTGGATCTCTATAACAATTCATGGAACGGCGTCATCACCGAAAATCATTTAAGCAATCTTACAGGCTTATACGATCTTTCCTTATCAACTACTAGCACCTCTTTGGTTTTTAACATTAGAGACGATTGGATTGCTCCCTTCAATTTGACAAACTAGCGGATCAGTAATTTCCAATTAGGTCCTGCATTTCCTCACTGGCTTAAAGCTCAAGCTCATCTTTCATGAAATAACACTCTCAAATGCTTTCAATTCAGATGCTATACCTGATTGGTTTTGGAGACTATCATCAGGGATTTTGTGTTTGGATTTTTCTATTAATCAGTTAAGGGGAGAGCTTCCCAAGTCAATAAATGTTGATCTTAGAGCACAGATTAATTTGGGATTAAACTATCTGGAGGGTTCTCTGCCACTCAATTGGTCAAATGCGACGAGACTCTCATTGAGGAACAATTTACTTACCGGACCGATTTTCCCCTAAATGTAGGACAAGGAATGTCAATAATGGAAAACCTAGATCTTTCTGGGTACCTTCTAAATGGTAGCATTCCACCATCCATGAGTGAAATGAGGAATCTTTCCTCGACATGTCAAGCAATCATTTATCAGGTGAAATCCCTTCAAACTGGCAGGGTCTAGAACAATTGAGTATTGCAGACCTATCAAACAACACACTATCTGGAGGACTTCCAAGCTATATGTGCTCATTACCTTCTCTTAACTGGTTGAGACTTCATAGTAACAATCTTTCTGGGGAGCTCTACTTATAATTGCAGAATTGCAGCAAAAACTTGTATGGCCTTGATCTTGGAGAAAACAAATTCCTTGGGACCATACCGATTACACGTGGCCTCACGTCTCTGTCATATTTAATTCTTAGAGCCAACAATTTAACTGGAAACATTCCTCAACAACTATGTCGATTGCCCTATCTCCAATTCTTATACCTTTCATATAATAATTTGTAATATCCCGAAAAAAAATGGGGTAAACCGTTCTCAGGTAGTTGGTTCTAATTATTATGAATTTGGGCTCACTTAATTTCTATAAGGTTTGAGGTCCAAAATGATAGTGTTGCGGATATTATAATCGTGACACGAGAAGTAATGTTTTTGGGCTGGACCCAAATCAATTAGTATTTGGGTTCATCCTTATTTTAAATGTTAAGGCCTAAGCCTGTTTAAATTACTAGTTGACCTAAACTGAATTTAAGGTAATTCAAGATATTATAATGCCCTGTGCATTCGTTGAAATGAAAGGAGGAAAAGAAATAAAAAAAAGGGATGGTACAATCAAACGAATGGAGGGAGAGAGAGAGAGTTGTGTTGGGATTTTTGAGTCACTGTCCAGATTTCTTATGGTGGCATTTCAGCGGTCAATTTGTGGTCCGATTGAGCTCGAATTTTGTTAGCATGTTCTACTTTGATAATTCTTGAGTCTGGGCGGTGGAGATGTAAATTGGAGTTCCCTGTGGAGATCTGCGGCTCCGAACAGAACTGGGCAGAAACATGATACAAACAATGGTTTGAAGATATTGGTGCTAAGTAAGTTGTTCTCTATTTCCCATGTCAAGGATTTCTTAGATATGTTAGACTGATTTTATGAATCGTTTATGATAATAGACATATATAGGATTGATTTACATTCATATCATAGTTCATGGTCTATATCATGATTTTTATAGAATTTTCGAATTTGTATAGAGGTTGCTGAAATCCTCTGTTTTAGTAGACCATCCACATTTCGTATATCTGTTTTGGGTTTGTTATTAATGTGGGAAAATTATGAAAATTTACATAGATGTAGGCTTATGAGTATATTATCACTTTGCCAAATTTCGTGATCTTTAGATATATAGAAATATTGTTATGAATTTTGGAATAGACATAGGTCAGTATTTGAATCCTGCTGGATAGTTTCGGGAATCCATGAAAGATTGTTATTTTTGTATGATCTAATGACTCCATACTGATCTGAAAATTTTACTGAAGATTACCTTATATGTCTAGATTACATCTGCAAAGTTTCATAATTTATACTTGTGTAGAAATATTTATATAAATTTCGGAGTGGACTGTGGTTGGCTAAGGTCTTTACTGGACAAATTTTGGACAAACAAGAATGTAATTAATTGTTTGGACATGCTAATGATCCTAGAATAAATTGGAACTTTTACTGTAGTATTACCATAATGTCTAGACAATCCATATTAAATTTCGTAATATTTGGAGATGTAGAGAAATTATTAAAAATCAGAGATCAAAGGATGGTCAGTTGTAATAGCTGGAAACTTGGTTTCTAAGTATTGTTCTATATATTTGAAGCTTATGTTGATTTACCTTAGTGTAGTGATAAGGTTATGACAATAAATCAATTTGTAAATTGATAGGTTTGAGTGATGCTTGAGCTTGTAGAACTAGAGCCGATTCGTTCGTATTCAAAGTAAGTAAACTCATCCATGATGCATTATATTTTCCAAAATGTGTATAATATGTAGTAAGCTATTTCATGTTTTCAAATGTTTATATGGCATATTTATGTTTCAAATTATAGAACTACCGTTTCTGATATCCCTACCATTTTATACTCTATTGCATTTTGTTAAGGATTTTACAAGTAAGGTTGCTTTTATAAGTATTTGGTATTAATGACTTTGAACTAAATTCTTTACTTACATATTTTGAATACAATTTGACTATTGTCATTTATACTGAAATGGTTCTACTGAGAATTTTATTGTTATCTATACCGAGTACCGACATGCTATTGATTTCAAATATATATGAATTTGTAAAACCGTTTTGGCTCATTGTTCCGTAGTTATCGTTATTATTATTAGCCCAATTGGGATATTGTGTGCACACATACTGTTGCCGCGTCACTCGGGTAATTGTGACATACTGTTATTGCCGCGTCACACGAGTAATTGTGATATACTGTTATTGCCGTGTCACACGGGTACTTGTGACACTACGAGACAAGAGCTTACCGCTTTCCAAAATAGATTAATGCATACTGTTTATACTGTAAAATAATTTACTCACCGTTTTATAAAGTGAATGATATGTACCGTTTACTCCTGTAAAATTATAGTGTTTTACTGTTTAAAGTTAGGATTAATAAATAATTATTTGATTTAATATCGTATATCCTCTTTAATGAAATGTTTTATGATTTAAGAATGTGAATAAAGATATTTTAAAGTATTGCTTTAACCGTTTTATTGATATTGGGTACGTATATTGTATTAAAATGTTAATTCACGTTTGATAATATGTTTTATTGTTTAAATTCCCTGGAATGTTTATTATCAAGATTTTGAAGGTGAAGGTGAAGGTTTTACAAAGACCATTTTATTTTTACGTGTTATGCATGAATTTACTTACCGAGTTGACGGTTCACCCCTCGTCACCACCATTTTGCAGATTGAGTTTTTAGTCATAGAAGTGATGGAGATTACATTAACACATCGGAGATATGTATCGCCGGAAGAATTAGATTCTCTGTGTGTATGTGTTGTAAGTGCCCGATTTATTTTAATGTTGTAATTAAGTTAGACTCTAGAGATTTTGGTGAAATGAATGGTATCAGATATACATGTTGTATTTTGTGGATACATTATTGATGATATAAATTGTGGTTATTGTAAATTATGGTTTTTGTAAGGTCCGGATCACGTAGCATCCCGATCCGTTAGGTTCCGGATTTAGGGCCGTTACATAATTTGTCTGGTACCATTTTACTTGGAATCACGATTACGAATGTGGAAAATGATTGAATTCTAATTGTTGTGAAAGGTGGGAGAAATGAATATACAAAGACAATTTCTCTTCTTAGGATCATTGATCTTTCAGGTAATAGTTTAATGGGTGAGATACCAGAAGAAATAATAAATCTATAAGCCTTGAATGTCCTAAGTCTGTCACAGAACCAACTCACAGGGAAGATACCTGAGAGCATCGAAAGCTTGAATCAGTTAGAAGCTCTTGATCTCTCAAGTAACCATCTTTCTGGCCCCATTCCTCCAACCATGTCTTCCATGACCTTTTGAGCCACTTGAATTTGTCTCATAACAACCCGTCGGGTCCTTGTGATCATTGCAATTTATGTGGCTCGTTTAGGAAGGAAGGTAGATGCCAAAAGATAAAAGTGGTCGTCGTCAGCTGAGAGGTATATGACTAACCTTTAATCTTTTACATTATTTTTTTTTTTTTATTGGATCTTATATCAATTGTTGCATGGTGACTGCAGTAATTTGGTGAACATTATAACTCACTGGCAAAAGAAGATAACTTTTACAAAGATCAAGTCCAAGAATGCAGGACGGAAGAAGGAAGATTAATTTATTTTCATTGGCCAGGCTCCTCTTTTTTGACGCTTTTCGGTATTTTTGCTTATGTATTGCAAGTAACGGCGTGTCATGTATAAGTTCTGCTTTTTAAACCTAAATTAAAACATCTTGTTCCCTTTTTAGACCAGGTGGTATGCACCTCCTTTTTTATAACGGTGGTCGAGGTTTGTATTCCACTGTATATATTTATAATTATATGTAGAGAGTTTTTTTTTGGGTGTTGTGAATGTAGATACTTGGATCATGTATATAATGCTTGATAATTGATATCTTCAAGTTCTGACTCTGATTCTACACAACTTGTTTCAAAAATCATAATAAGGACCTCTGTCAGGTCAGCACCTTCCCAAGCTGGCGCTACCATGAGCTCATGACCCATGTCATGTGAAGAGTGGAAGACTGGTAATCTTTTGTTTCTTTATCGTTCAAAGCTGAAGTTAAATATTGTTAGCTAGTCAAAAGTTAAATGAATTCTTTATTTAAATGGTTAAATAATTCATTTTGATTTACTGCTGGTAGCTGTGACTTGACAATTGGGCTCAATTAGATTTTAATTGTTCTGGTTTGTATGACATTATGATGTAAGAATTGGTAAATTGAATTGAGACCCAGTTTGGTATTGCTCTGCTGTGGGAAAAATTACTTTTGCTTCTGCTTCTGCTTATGCTGTGAGAGAATTGCTTTTGGATTTACTGTCGGAAGAATCGGCCGAGTGTTTGGTAAATTGATTTTTAAAAGTATTGTGAGAACCAAAATCACTTTCAATGTGTTTGGTAAATTGTAAGTAAAAAGTGTTGTGGCTGTATAAAATTACTAGAAAGAACACAAGTGAATAATTAAGATGTTTTGAAAATAAATGATTTGTTTTATTTATGTGTGACCTTAAACATGTTATTAAATAAATAATTTGTTTTATTTTTATGTGACTATAAACTTGTTATAAAATAAATAAATAAATTTTATTAAAAAATATATAATTTTATGCATTATTAAAAAATAATTACTAGAAATGATACAAATGAATAATTTTATTTTAATATTTTTTAATTTACTGCCACATATATTACGAATATATCAAGAAAACTAGTAAAATTTGATTCAAGGATTCATGAGATTACACAATTGAAATGGACAACAAAAAATCATAAATAGCAAAGTATATGTTATAGTAAATTACAAATAAATGCTAAGTGCGTGCACTCATTAAACTTTGTGCAATTAAATTTCTTAAGATCTACATTTCTCTTCTTCCCGGACCATCTTCTTCATATGTATTGACCTCAATTTCTTCATTAATCTCAAAATTTGCACTGTCATCAAAATCTCTATCTTGTTGTGCATATCTTCTAATGTAGTTATGAAGAGTCATTGTAACAATAACAATTTTCACTTGTTTTTCATAAGAATAACTTGGCATATCACGTAGAATACTCCATTTTTTCCCATACCCCAAAAGTGCGTTCAATGATGATCCTGAGTGAAGAATGTGCATGATTACATATTTCTTTGTGACCGGTTGGTTCTTTCCCCCTACGAAAATGTGGAAGGTGGTACCTTTCATCTTTAAAAGGTCCTAAAAATCCTTTCATTTGTGGGTATCCGACATCAACCAAATAATATTTTCCTGAAAATATAAAATAAGAATGATTATGATATAATATACAATTATTATTTTCAAATATAGATAAAAAAATTACCATTTGGAGGTTTTGGAAAATTTGATTGAAGATCACGTATAGCTGTTAAGAATACTATACTATTATGAACACTACTTTCCCACCTTGCACATGCAAATGTAAATTGCATGTCAAAGTTACATATATCCATCACATTTTGGGTGGGTATTCATTTTCTCCCAATATATGGTACTTGATCGTATGGAGAAATCGAAGCTTGAACATGAACACCATCTATAGCTCTAATGCAATCCTACAAATTAATTTACAATAGGTATAAAATAAAGCATCTAAATGGATATACCAAATTTAAGGGCACAACAAATTATACATACCTTAAAATGAGGCATATATTTAGAGTCGCTCAATATTTTTTGTGGGATGCTTCTAAATTCGAGATCCAAAGGCTTTATCATCACCTTAGCCATTTCATATAAAATATCTAGCATCACATCAAAATATCTACTCACTGTCTCACCGGAACGTTGAAAACGTTTTTGTGCATTCCTATTTCCTATACCATGTCCTAAAATATAAAGAAACATTCCTAAAATTTCAGCACTACTTATGTTTCTCGAGCCCTTCAACTTATAAATATTTTCCAATTCATTCAACAACATTATGAAGACATGTTTGTCCATTCTAAACATGTTATAACAACGACTTTCATTGCCTCACAACACTTCCATCAACCAAACAAAACCTGTTTGAGAGCTTGTCCTGCATGAAGTTTTAAGAATATAATTTTCAAGATAAACTTGAATAAGACGACACATACACAAATAAGTTGATTTACTTCCTCTTCATCTTCTGAATTGCCCATACTTTATTTTAATAACCTGTAATATTTATGATCTCATCAAACATCACATATAAATAGATAATGATAATTCAATATATTATAATTAGTAGCACAAATTTCATAAACATAATCCAACAACGAAAGTGAAAATAAAATTAAGTCTAACAAGCCCGACATTTAAAAACATAATCCAACATAAACATAAAAAATAAAACAAAGTCCATCAAGCACAAATTTAATAGATGTCATCAAGCAGGATCATCACAACTAATTTCCTGCCTTTTTTTGGTTAAGAATCAGAAATTGAAGCTTCAGATCAGGATCTGTCATAACAGAAAACATCTCCCTCTTGTCTTGAGAACAAAATAACTCTGTCGCAAACCACCACAACTGATTACATTTTTCTGCTCCTGGTAAAGTTGCCACAATTTCCATCACTTCAACAATACTAGTACCTTGTGAACTTCTATGCGTTGACATCGTTGTACTCCTACTCTCAACTACCTCAACAAGCCGATCAATTTGTTTAGAAAACTTTGCTGCACCTCAATAAGCCGATCTATGGTTAGAAAATATGCACCTACATGACATACATAAATAAATAAATAAAATTAATTAAATGAAGGAGAATTTTCATACCTCAATTTTACTTTGCCACCATTCTGAAGGTGCATCCACCGTTTTCTTAGCAGGGTCCCATCCGATACCAGTTTCTTTATGCAATAGTGAACTCCACAATTTTCAATCATTTTTAAGTGAATCCCACTTATTTTTCAATTGCTTTTTGTCATAATCCTTTCTGGTTATTTCCTTAAAAGTATTGACAACATTAACCCATCCTATCTTATCAAAATGAGTGCCGTGCCTATTTCCTTTTGTTACTTCCTTAACACATATTTCGCAAAATATAGCTATAAGATCATCGTACCATATAGCTTTTTGTTTTCCACTTCCATCAATTTCAGCAATGCTAGATGTAGGGATGCACATTTGGGGAATGATGATGGATATAGGTCCCCCCGATCCCCATCCCCACTTCCTATACTCTTCCCCCATCCCCCCCATTTTCCCATTTGGGGAAGATGGGGATGGAAAATTTTGGGGGGAGGTATATCCATCCCTATCCCCATTTCCCCATTTTCTCCGTTTTTTTCGTATTTCTCTGTTTTTCCATTTCACCATTTAACTAAAAATTACAAATTAAACTTAAAAAAACAAACATTTCATTAGAAATACAAAATAAAACCCATTAATATATTACAAATACAAATATATATTATAATTATATTTATATATGTTTGGGGGAAATGGGGAAATGGGGGTGGGGAATCTCATCCCCATCCCCATTTCAATATAATTGTGAGGAAAATGGGGAAATCTGGATGGGGGAACCCCTCCCTATCCCTATCCCTATCCCCATTTCAATTTGGCCCCCCCCCCCCCCAAATCCCCAAATAAGGATGGGGACGCGGGGAAATATGTGCATCTTTAGCTAGATGTATTCTTTTTTCCTATCTGTTTGCTATAAAATTCTCATCGTAAACAAAATGTTTATCAACTACAACAACACAAGAGAATTGTACCTACTTTTACCTAATGTTTATCACTCACTAATAACCTCTCTATCGCTACAATAAACTACTTGGTTCCTATTTATCAACCAATCATAACAAGGCAAACTTGAAAATACACATAAAAAACATAGAGATAGATAAAATACACACGCATTAAACTTGTACATAAGGCATTCACTTGTCTTTGAAAATTCAAGATTCACTGGAGTGTTTTTGTATTACCAAGTCATGCATGACTTCTATTAATAAAAACAAATATTAAATCAAATGAATGATAACACATTTTCAAAGGAACAGATGCTTATTAATGCCTACACATCTTCAAGATTTACTATATAGATATATCAACTTCATTAGACATTTAAGGAATTTAAGATGCACATAAAGAATACTCTGCACTTGGAAACTTAATGATTTGTCCCAATTACTTTTTGATTGCTAAAGTCATTAATATATTCTCAAGGTAATTCACAACATCAAACGGTCCTTGTTACAAAGTACTAACTGCAACGCTAAAATATATCTCTCTCCTGTATAAGTCCACATGTCTAATGTGAAGCTTACACCAACTTTTCTGGTTACTTACCAAGTAATTAGCAACTCTACCAATACCCACAACCACTATTTTCCCCTTCTCATTCTAGGTAATGTGGAATTTCCATTTTCCCCAACATTACACAGCATACATCAGTGGAGAACCTTAATATGTCCTGGCCATTTAATAACTATTCACATGTGGCTTCCTACCTCTAAACAATTTAAAATGGACAATAAAATGATGTTTATTAACCAAATTACAATTATTTACGAACAAATATACAATGTAACATAGCATTGTGGACAACTCTTGCTGTCTACAGAAATAGAAATTCCCATATATAAGAACCATACAATAGTGTTTTACAGGGAGGCCAAATGAAAATTAAACTTTAAGTAAAAGTCCAAAGATTCAACAAGAACCCAACATGCCAGTATAAACTTTTCTTCACCTTATTTTTTTTATTAAACGAGAACAAATCACATAGAAAAGGGAAAGCAGTGCATGAATCAACGCACAACAAACCAAACCCAGAAATATATAATTATTGAGCATAAACAACAAGAACAGAGCAAAAGAGAGAACATCGAACACAAACAATATGAACAGAGCGTCAGAGCAATCGAATACATTCATCAAAAGACAAACAAAAATCAATAAACAAAAATATATAAACATAAGACAAACTGTAACACCCATGTCTTAGGCCCAATTGAAAGGCCCAATTTGAAAATAAAATGGGATAAATGTGAAACAGAAAGGCATCAGGTGAGTAAGCCTAAGTGGATTGTATGGCTGACAGGCAGCTGTGAGCTTGGTTAATTAGCTCACAACTTCAGCTGTGTCCTTCTATACGTATATATATTGGAGGATAAACGTTGAGAGCTAGAAAACAGTAGAATCCAGCGGAAGAAAGGAAAGAGAAAGGAAAGAGAAGGAGAAGGAAAGAAGACGAAGGGAACCTAGCATACCCAGTCTGAATTAAGCTTGACGTCTAAGTTGTGAGTGAATTAAGTTTCTGTTTTGTTTTTAATTCAAAAGTTTCCAGTTTTATGCTTAAGATAAATTGTTGCAAATCATTTAAGCTTTTTATTGCTTTTTATGATTGATGGTGATGATACAGAGAATTGAAAGTATATGTTTTATGCTTATATTAGCACTCATAATCAGTTATATTATTTTTATGAATTATCAAGAAGAGATTATGATTTCTACAAAAGAACCATGTATGTACCCTTCCCCAGTTATGATTATGGTTGGCTTTTGGGCCGTTCTACACATGTGTATGTCATGAGTTGCTCTGCACGTGTATTGACCAGAGAAAGAGTAATTGAGTCGCTCTGCACGTGTATGACCAGAGAGTCGCTCTGCCCGTGTATTGACCAGAGAAAGAGTAATTGAGTCGCTCTGTACGGGTATGACCAGAAGTTATTCCCGACTCTGCGTTTGCCCGAAGTAATTCGGCTTACGTATTGAGGATATCTCTGGGTACGAATTTGGTACAAATTAAGATTTTATAAAGTGTCTTGTTCTTGTTCAGAAAAGAGATGCATTCAGTTTATTCAGTTTATTAAGTATGAAAGTAGATATATTATTTTACTATGTATTACTGAATGCATGTTGAAAAGTTGTTCAGAAATGTTGTTTTAAAAAGTTTCCATTCGCTCACTGGGCGTTAGCGCTCATCCTTTCACTCTTAAATATTTATCCAGGTAGCTGCTCGGTTGTGCGGACTCAGAAGTTTTGAGGTGGGCCACTCGATGACATCATAAAAGTCATGCATTTTAAATTTTCAAGTACATATTTAGAAATATGAGGTCGGCATGGTCGGGACGGTAGGCATGGTCGGGATGGTAGGCATGGTCCGAACGTGGTCGAATTTCTACTCGGTCTGTTCGGCCTACTCGGCCCACTTGACCTACTCAACCCACCTGACCTACTCGGCCCACATGGCCTATTTGGTCTACTCGGTCTACTCGGGTTTCTTACTCGGCCTATTCGGTTTCCCACTCGGGATGGACTGGTTACTTAGTTTTTATAGTGGTCGGTTTTTGGTCCGATCGGTCAATTTTGACATTTTTTGTAAAGAACGAAAATATATGAAAAGAAATTGAAATTATGTACATTTTGCACTCTCCTTACATTTTATTTGTTTAATAACAAGTATTTCCTATGGAAATTTCAGTAGAAAGTCCTTTTATCACGCTAGTAAATGTAGAGCCCATAGGGTTTCCCTCGTACTGAAGAGAGGAGTCGGGGCAGCTCACAGGGCCTCCCTCGTACTCAAGAGAGGAGTCGGGGTGGGTCCTGTCAACTTGGTATCAGAGCTCATGGTTTATAATTCCTTAGACCACAGAATAATTGTTTGCATTTAGTTTCATGCATTTAAGCATAACTTTGATTTTGTAACAGCATCATGCGTCGAGTTGGCCGCCTACGCACAAGACCGGTAGCTGACCTTGGAGAGAGGAGTGGTAACCAAGGTGAAAACGAGATAGAATCACACCCTCAACAACCTATAGCTCAACCTCATGTACCAGAACCTAGGGAGGAACCAATGGATAGAATTGCAGAACTGTTGACTGCCATGGTTCAGCACCAAACGCGAATGCTAGAGAATTCTATTGAGCGTGCACAAAAATTGGGAGCTACGAATTTTGATGGAACAGGAGATCCAGATAGTGCTAGTTCTTGGTTGAATGAGCTGGAACGGGTATTTGAAGTGATGAGTTGCACAGATGAGAAAAATGTCTCTTTTGCTACGTTTTTGCTAAAAGAGAAAGCATATGATTGGTGGGCCTCAGTTCAACAAAGAACTCCAGAAGGAATTACTTGGGAGGATTTCAAGAATCAGTTTAATGATCATTATTATCCCCGTTTCTACCAAGATTTAAAAAGAGCTGAATTTTTCAAACTAGTACATTGATCATGACGGTAGAAGAGTATGAGAAGAAATTTACAGAACTTTCGAGGGTTGCTCCGTATGTAGTCGCTGATGAAGAAAATAAGTGTAAAAAATTTGAGGATGGACTTAGATCGGAAATTAAGACAATAGTGACTACTTCTGGACATGTTGAGTTTGATAAGTTGTTTGAAGCTGCATTGAGAGTGGAGAGAGGCCTTAATTACTCTCGCAGATTTGAACAACAGAAGCAAAAGCGCAGTAACTGGTCAGCATGTGGCTCTTATAACAAAATTCCTAAGGCAATAGGCAGTTTTTCAGGTTAGACTAGTAACTATCAACAGAGTCGTGGACCTGGTTCTAGCCAAGCCTTAGTACAACAACCAATGGGTAGTCGTCAACATAGTGTTAGTATGGGTAGAGGTTGGCGTCCTCTATGTAAGACTTATGGAAAACACCATGATGGTGAGTGTTATTTGGGGAGATCAGGTTGTTATCAATGTGGGCAACCTGGACATTTAAAAAGAAATTGCCCCGAGTTAGTCCAGGCAGGCAATGAAGAGAGGAAGATAGGTTTTCAACCAATGTAAAGTGGCGCTAGTAAGATGCAAGAACAAAGAGGATCCCGAGTAGGAGGATCTACAACTACAGAGAAAACCCAAGCTAGCGCAGCAGGGGTTGGAGGCAACCAACAGAGAGGTCAGTCGGGTAGACCTCGTACTCAGGCAATGGTTTTTGCTATGACTCAGCAAGATGCCGAGACCACTCCAGATGTCGTTACAGGTATGTTAACAATTTTTGGCCACGATCCTCATGTTCTCATTGATCCTGGATCTACTCATTCTTTTATATCTCGATCTTTTATGGTTTATGCGGATGTAGAATTAAGACCATTAGATTCTAGTATGATAGTGGCTACACCTACTGGTGAATCTTTATTGGCTGAGAATATATATAGAAACAGTAAGGTCATAGTCGGTAAGCATGAGCTACATGTTGATTTGATCCCACTTGATATACGTGATTTTGATGTTATTTTGGGAATGGATTGGCTGGCTATACACCATGCTACTGTAGATTATTTTCGAAAAGAGGTAAAATTTACACTTCAAGGGGAATCGGATGTTATTTTCTGTGGTGAACGTCGGATTCTTCCTTCTTGTGTTATATCTGCTATTACTGTCAGACGGTTGCTCAGGAAACAATGTTCAGCTTATCTGGCTTATGTAATTTATACTCGGGATAATGAGGTAAAACTAGAAGATATATCGTTGGTAAGGAAATTTCCAGATGTATTTCCTGAAGATATTCATGGATTACCACCAGATAGAGACATTGAGTTTGTGATATATTTGGTCCCAAGCACAACTCCGATTTCTATTCCACCTTATAGAATGGCTCCAACCGAATTGAAAGAGTTAAAGATTCAATTAGAAGAATTGGTAAACAAGAATTTTATTAAACATAGTATGTCACCATGGGGAGCGCCAGTTCTGTTTGTTAAGAAGAAAGATGGAACGTTACGTTTATGCATCGATTACCGGCAATTGAATAAAGCAACGGTGCTTAATAAATACCCACTTCCACGTATTGATGACTTATTCAATCAGCTTCAGGGAGCAAAGGTATTCTCCAAGATAGATTTGCGAACAGGTTATCAGCAATTGAGGATTAGAAACTATGATATACCAAAGACCGCTTTCAGAACTCGTTATGGGCATTATGAGTTTCTAGTTATGCCATTTGGATTAACAAATGCTCCAGCAACTTTTATGGATTTGATGACTATGGTATTTCATCCTTATCTAGACAAATTTGTTATCGTGTTCATTGATGACATTTTGATTTATTCTAAGGATGAGGAGCATGCAGAGCATTTAGAGATTATTCTACAAGTCTCGAGAGAGAATCAACTTTATGCCAAATTTAGTAAGCGTCAATTCTGGCTCGATAGAGTTACATTTTTGGGCCATGTGATTTCTGGTGATGGTATTTATGTTGATCCTCAAAAGGTTGAAGCTATAGTGAATTGGGAACGACCAGTTAGTGTGACTGAAATTAGAAGTTTCTTGGGTTTAGCAAGTTACTATCGAAGATTTGTAGAGGGGTTTTCTAAAATAGCTTCACCATTAACAAGATTAACTCAGAAGGATGTGAAGTTTGAGTGGTCAGAAGCTTGTGAAAAGAGTTTTCAAGAACTCAAGGAGAGATTGACTTCTGCTCCAATACTTGCTCTTCCAACCGGAAGTGATGGATTTGTTGTTTACAGTGATGCATCTAAACATGGTTTGGGTTGCGTTTTGATGCAACATGGGAAAGTGATAGATTATGCATCAAGACAATTAAAGAAGCATGAAAAGAATTACCCAACCCATGATCTAGAGCTTGCTGCAGTGGTGTTTGCACTGAAAATTTGGAGGCATTACTTATATGGAGTTACTTGTCAGATTTATACAGATCATAAAAGCTTACAATATCTTTTCACTCAAAAAGAATTGAATTTAGGACAAAGAAGATGGATTGAATTGATTAAAGATTATGACTGTACGATTGAATATCATCCTGGTAAGGCAAATGTGGTGGCAGATGCACTCAGTAGAAAGACTTCAAGTTCTATGGCTCATTTAAGGATGTATTGGAAAGTAAATCATCTTCAGTTTCCATTATTAGCTGAATTAAGAATGTTGAGAGTTAAGTTAGAAGCACGAGATTGTGGAGCATTACTGGCTACCTTTCAGGTTAGACCTATTTTGATTGATCGTATACGGGAATTGCAAACTCAAGATTCTTATTTAGTTAAATTAAAGGAAGAAGTGCAGAAAAGTTTACGAGCTGATTTTGTAGTGAAAAGTGATGGTACATTGGTTCTCGATAACCGACTGTGTGTACCAAATATTAAGGAACTCAATAATGAAATTTTAGAGGAAGCTCACTCTTCAGCTTATGCAATGCATCCATGAAGTACTAAGTTGTATCGTACTTTGAAAGAGCATTACTGGTGGCAAGGTATGAAAAGAGTGATAGCAGAATTCGTCTCTAAATGTTTGATTTGTCAGAAAGTCAAAGCAGAACATCATAAACCAGCAGGACTATCACAACCACTGCCTATTCCCGAATGGAAATGGGAACATGTTACCATGGATTTTGTGGTAGGACTTCCTCGTAGTCAGAATGGTCACGACAGTGTATGAGTGATCATCGACCTACTTACAAAGTCTGCACATTTTCTGCCAATCAGCATTACTTACTATCTTGACAGATTAACCAAAATTTATGTGGGTGAAATAGTTCGTCTTCATGGCGCACCAGTATCCATAGTGTCAGATAGAGATCCTCGATTTACATCTAGATTTTGGCCCAGTTTACAAGAAGCTTTGGGAACTAGATTGCATTTTAGTACTGCTTTTCACCCGTAGACTGATGGTCAATCGGAGAGTACTATTCAGACATTGGAGGATATGCTTCGGGAGTGTGTAATGGATTTCAAAGGTAGTTGGGATGTACATATACCTTTGATAGAATTTTCCTACAATAATAGTTATCAAGCTAGCATCGAAATGACACCTTATGAAGCTCTGTATGGGAGAAAATATAGAACACCGGTGTGTTGGGATGAAGTAGGCGAGAGAAAGTTGTTCGGTCCAGAACTTGTTTAAGTCACAACAGAAAAGATCAAAATAATTAGAGACAGATTAAAGGTTGCTCAAGATAGGCAGAAAAACTATACAGATAAGCGGAGAAGGGAACTTGAATTTAAAGTAGGTGACTATGTATTCCTACGAATTTCACCTTGGAAAGGTGTACTTCGATTTAAAAGACGTGGTAAGTTAAGTCCACGATACATTGGTCCGTATGAGATCATTGCCCGAGTAGGAGCAGTGGCATACCGTTTAGCGTTGCCTTCCGAGCTTTCAAGAATTCATGATGTATTTCATGTTTCTATGCTTCGAAAATATATAGTCGACCCTACGCATGTTTTAACCAAGCAACCGGTGAAGTTAAGAGAAGATTTAACTTATGAAGAGGAACCTATTGAGATTCTAGATAGAAGGGAACAAGTATTACGTACACAAGTTATTCCTCTTGTAAAAGTGTTATGGAGAAATCATGCAGTTAAAGAGGCAACTTGGGAACATGAAGATCAAATGCAGACTCAATATCCCCATATGTTTCGGCTAAGTGAGTAAATTTCGAGGACGAAATTCTTATATGGAGGGGTGAATTGTAACACCCATGTCTTAGGCCCAATTGAAAGGCCAAATTTGAAAATAAAATGGGATAAACGTGAAACAGAAAGGCATCAGGTGAGTAAGCCTAAGTGGATTGTATGGCTGACAGGCAGCTGTGAGCTTGGTTAATTAGCTCACAACTTCAGCTGTGTCCTTCCATACGTATATATATTGGGGGATAAACGTTGAGAGCTAGAAAACAGTAGAATCCAGCGGAAGAAAGGAAAGAGAAAGGAAAGAGAAGGAGAAGGAAATAAGAGGAAGAGAACCTAGCATACCCAGTCTGAATTAAGCTTGACGTCTAAGTTGTGAGTGAATTAAGTTTCTGTTTTGTTTTTAATTCAAAAGTTTCCAGTTTTATGCTTAAGATAAATTGTTGCAAATCATTTAAGCTTTTTATTGCTTTTTATGATTGATGGTGATGATACAGAGAATTGAAAGTATATGTTTTATGCTTATATTAGCACTCATAATCAGTTATATTATTTTTATGAATTATCAAGAAGAGATTATGATTTCTACAAAAACACCATGTATGTACCCTTACCCAGTTATGATTATGGTTGGCTTTTGAGGCCGTTCTACACATGTGTTTGTCATGAGTTGCTATGCACGTGTATTGACCAGAGAAAGAGTAATTGAGTCGCTCTGCACGTGTATGACCAGAGAGTCGCTCTGCCCGTGTATTGACCAGAGAAAGAGTAATTGAGTCGCTCTGTACGGGTATGACCAGAAGTTATTCCCGACTCTGCGTTTGCCCGAAGTAATTCGGCTTACGTATTGAGGATATCTCTGGGTACGAATTTGGTACAAATTAAGATTTTATAAAGTGTCTTGTTCTTGTTCAGAAAAGAGATGCATTCAGTTTATTTAGTTTATTAAGTATGAAAGTAGATATATTATTTTACTATGTATTACTGAATGCATGTTGAAAAGTTGTTCAGAAATGTTGTTTTAAAAAGTTTCCATTCGCTCACTGGGCGTTAGCGCTCATCCTTTCACTCTTAAATATTTATCCAGGTAGCTGCTCGGTTGTGCGGACTCAGAAGTTTTGAGGTGGGCCACTCGATGACATCATAAAAGTCATGCATTTTAAATTTTCAAGTACATATTTAGAAATATGAGGTCGGCATGGTCGGGACGGTAGGCATGGTCGGGATGGTAGGCATGGTCAGAACGTGGTCGAATTTCTACTCGGTCTGTTCGGCCTACTCGGCCCACTTGACCTACTCAACCCACCTGACCTACTCGGCCCACATGGCCTATTCGGTCTACTCGGCCTACTCAGGTTTCTTACTCGGCCTGTTCGGTTTTCCACTCGGGATGAACTGGTTACTTAGTTTTTATAGTGGTCGGTTTTTGGTCCGATCGGTCAATTTTGACATTTTTTGTAAAGAACGAAAATATATGAAAAGAAATTGAAATTATGTACATTTTGCACTCTCCTTACATTTTATTTGTTTAATAACAAGTATTTCCTATGGAAATTTCAGTAGAAAGTCATTTTATCATGCTAGTAAATGTAGAGCCCATAGGGTTTCCCTTGTACTTAAGAGAGGTGTCGGGGTGGGTTCTGTCACAAAGAAAAATCAATAAACAAAAATATATAAACATACCCGGTTATAGAAACAAAAAAAAATACTCATGAAACCAAAAACAATCAGGTACCAGAATATGAAGATCGATGAAATAATTCCCCAAAATCCAATTAAAAATCAAACCTTAAAACAAGCACAAATGGACAACGAAATTAAGAGAACAAAAATAGAAAAGACATTGATTCGCAGGAACCTGAAATCGAATGCAGAAGATTTTTGTCAAATTAGCTTTTCAATTTTTTGAGAAGAGAAGGAGAGAGAGACACAGAGGGATGTCGTGAGATGAGGATGGAAGATTGGAACGAATGGTAGCTGGTGGTAGGGTTTTGTTATGTGTAAATTTCATAAAAGCTAAGGGATGAAAGGGACAGTTTGGAAAAAAAATTCATTAATGAGGTGTATTAGCGTGTTTTCAATTTGTGCTTCCTAGGAAACTGATTTCTAAAAGCATCTATTTATAACTTCTCAGTTTTTACTGTGGGGAAAGCTAAAAGAGACCAAAAGTATTTCCTATAATTTTTACCAAATACCTCAAATTAACCTCAGAAGCACTTTTGGCTCTAAAAGCAGTCTGAGAAGCAATGCCAAACTGGGCCTGAAGGTCGTATTTAATAAACAAGTGAACAAGAAATCTAGAAAGAGTCAATCCTTCATGTTAATAAGTAGCGTCTGTTTGATGTGTATGCTATCTTGCAAACAGAACTTGTAGAGGTGGATAATAAAAATCAGGACCCTGAGTCAAATTCATGACATCCAACCAAGCTTTATAAAATTTGGGTAGTTAATTGTCTGATCATTACGATTGAAAGTTGTATTTAATAAATGAAGTGAACAAGAACAAGTCAATCCTTCATGTTAATAGCTAGCACTGATCTGTCTGAAGTCTATTCTAAACAGAAATGGCTAACAGAAATTCCACCTTTGAACTTATTGTACTTGTTATTCTTGTTTTGTTAACCAAATCTAAGTTCCTTGAAGCTCTAAGGTCCAATTCTCATGCTACTGTGGATTTCAATATCAGTTGTATTGAGAAGGAGAGGGAAGCTCTGCTTCAATTCAAAGATGGTCTTAAAGATCCTTCAGGTTGGCTCTCTTCTTGGGTTGGTGATGACTGCTGCAACTGGGTTGGTGTCAGCTGCAGCAACCAGACAGGCCATGTTGTAACGCTTGAACTCAAAGGTTCGACCTGTGATTTGTATCAAGAAAATAAAGCAGCATATTACCATCGATCATGCTTGTTCGGTAAGTTAAATCCTTCTCTGCTTAATTTGCCATTTTTGAACTACCTGGACCTAAGCGGCAACAATTTCCATGGAAATCCTATTCCAGAGTTTACAGGTTCACTCAAGAATTTGAGGTACCTTGATCTCTCCCAAGCCTCCTTCACTGGCATGGTTCCCTCGAGTCTTGGGAATCTGTCAAACTTGGAGCACCTTGATCTCTCTTATAACAACTTCAATTCTTCAGTACCTCAATGGTTGTTCAATATAGGTACCTTTGTGACCTTGAAACTTCAAAGTTGTGAATTTTCAGGTTCCATTCCCAAGATTCCACAGGGAAGCCTGTATAACTTGCGTACTCTAGATCTTTCGTCTAACAATATTGCTGGTGAAACGGAGGAATTCATTGAGTTTTTGTCTGGATTCAGTAATAGTATCTTGGAGACCTTAAACTTGCATTTCAATGAACTCACTGGTACTTTATCTGATCACAAGATTCCATGGGGAAACTTGTCTAAGTTGCGTACTTTAGATCTTTCAAATAATAACTTTGGTGGTGAAATAAAAGAGTTCATTAAGGCTTTGTCAGGATGTAATAGTTGTAACCTGCAGAATTTGTACATGAGTTACAACAAATTTGGTAGAAATTTACCTGATCTCCAGGTTCCATGGGGTAGCCTCTGTAACTTGAGGACTTTGGATCTTTCAAATAATGATATTACTGGTGAAATTAAAGAGTTCGTAGAGGCTTTGTCTGGGTGCAATAACGACACCCTATGGACTTTAGAATTGGGTTCAAACAAGCTTGGTGGTACTTTACCTGATTCCTTGGGGTACTTTAAGGAGCTGGTACATCTTGATCTCTCCGACAATTCATTCTTAGGTTCACTTCCGAGAGTAGGAAATATTTCGCATTTGACCCACCTGGATCTATCTTTCAACTTGATGGATGGGATGATTGCTGAAGATATTGGACAGCTTTCAGAGTTATTTACTTTGGACCTGTATAGGAATTTCTGGAAAGGTGTTATGACTGAAAATCATTTTCGTAACCTTTCAGGATTAACTTTCCTTTACTTATCATCCACTAACAAATCCTTGGTTTTCAATGTGAGGCATGATTGGGTTGCTCCCTTCAGTCTATCCACTCTCGCAACCAGAGATTGTCAATTGGGTCCAGCATTTCCTTCTTGGCTTGAAAGTCAAGTAGGTATTTCTCGATTGACTCTTTCGAGCGTTGGCATTTTAGACACCATACCTAGTTGGTTTTGGAGATTATTACCACAAGCTCAGTGGTTGGATCTTTCTGACAACCAGATAAGAGGAGAGCTTCCCAAGTCAATAAATGTTCATCTTGATGCATGGATTGATTTGGGATTCAACCGTTTGGAGGGTCCACTTCCACTTTGGTCAAATGTGACAAATCTTTCATTGAGAAACAATTTACTTACCGGACCAATTCCTACGGACATCGGCAACAAAATGTCAATATTGGAAAATCTGGATCTCTGTAGGAACCATCTAAATGGTAGCATTCCACTGTCCATCAGAAAAATAAAGAATTTGGCTTTCTTTGACTTATCAAACAATCGTCTATCCGGAGAAATCCCATCAAACTGGCAGGGTTTAGACAAATTGAGAGTTGTAGACTTGTCAAAAAACAGACTATTTGGAGGCATTCCAAGCTCTATATGCTCACTACCTTCGCTTGTTTGTTTGAGACTGAGCAGTAACAATCTTTCAGGGGAGCTATCTGCATCTTTGCAAGATTGCACGCGTTTGTTATCACTTGATCTTGGAGAAAATGGATTCTTTGGGACCATACAACCAATTGTAGAAAAGCTCATCAATGTCTCATATTTAGGACTTCGAGCCGACATGTTAACCGGAAACATTCCTGAACAACTATGCAGATTCTCTGTTCTACGCATCTTAGATTTGGCACGTAATAACTTGTCAGGATGCATCCCTACATGTCTTGGAAATTTGAAGGCTATGAAATATACAAGATATTACTCTTCAGTACAACCCTCAATTGAACGCATAGAATTCAACAGGCATGCAGAGTTGGTTGTGAAAGGAAGACAGAACGAATATACGAAGATAATTTCACTTCTAAATATCATCGACCTCTCAAGCAATAACTTAATTGGAGAGATACCGGAAGAGATAACAAGCCTCACCGTATTGAATGCCTTGAATCTATCATGGAACCAACTGACAGGAAAGATACCGGAGAATATTGGAAGCTTGCAACAGTTGGAAACTCTTGACCTCTCATGTAACCATCTTTCAGGCCCGATTCCTCCAAGCATGTCTTCTATGACCTTTTTAAGTCACTTGAACTTGTCTTATAATAACCTGTCAGGAAAAATTCTTTCAAGCAATCAGTTTGATACCTGGAACGATCCATCCATTTATGAGGGTAACCTAAACCTTTGTGGTCCTCCATTGACTACCAACTGCTCATCAGGGCATGGCGATTCAGAAGATAACGACAAAGTGGAAGATGAAGATAAATCTGAAAAGTTTTGGTTCTATGTTAGTGTGGTACTTGGATTCATTGTAGGTTTTTGGGGTGTCTGTGGCACTTTGATTATTAAAGAATCTTGGAGACATACCTATTTCAGGTTTGTGGACGAGACAAAAGATAAGCTCTTTGTGATCATTGCAGTTCATGTGGGTCATCTTTACAAGAAGGTATGGAGATGTAAAAAGGTAAAAGTGGTCGCCAATAAGAGGTATGGTAAACCTATAATCTAGTACATTGTTTCCTCTCTGTTTGTTTGAGTCTTGAATCAGTAGTTGTGTGTTCCCTGCAGTAAAAATGTGAACATTACAAGTGAATGACAAAGGAACACCGAACTTCAGGAAGATCAAGGCAAAGAATACAGGACTGAAGATGAATTCATTTGCCGTCGACCAGGCTTGAAACATTCTTTGTTAAACATATTAAATATTCCAGAACTTAGATGGCTTCCCAGTTTTCAAAAAATTATTAAGGACTTGAAACAGAATATGAAATTCTCTCTGTTTTCTCATTTTCACCTTTTTGACATGTAAATTATTGTCTTTCTTATACAACAGTAACAACAACCATCTCTTTCTATTGATTTATCATCGACTTGTACACTGCTTGCTTTTTAGACATGGATATTCTCTTGAAAAATGGCCACATTAATATACCAATCTGAAGTAAAATATATGATGGAATGGAAACCTTAGAAGATTGATTTGACTATATGCGATTTTTTTTAATAGACTATATGTGAATTATTATCTCAGATTTTTATGTTAAATAAGTACACCTATCATATCTTTGATGACATATGCTATCTTGAAAACAGAAATGGCTAGCGGGAACTCCACCTTTCATCTTTTTCTAGTTTTCCTTCTTTTCTTAATCGAATCTCCATTCCTTGAAGCCTTGAATTCCAATTCTGGTGTCGGGAATTCCAGTACCGGTTGCATTGAGAAGGAGAGGGAAGCTCTGCTTAAATTTAAACAAGGTCTTAAAGATCCATCAGGCTTGCTTTCTTCTTGGGTTGATGGTGGTGACCGCTGCAACTGGGTTGGTGTCGGCTGCAGCAACAAGACATGCAACGTTGTAAGGCTTGACCTCCAAGCTCCGATCTACTGTGATTCTGTTCAAGAAAATGAAGCAGCAACTTTCAATATATCATGCTTTCTGGGTACGCTAAATCCTTCATAACTTTATATATTAACTTGCTTGGATCTCAGCTATAACAATTTCTTAGGATCTCCAATCCCATATTTTATTGATTCACTCAAGAATTTGAAGTATCTGGACCTGTCCCTAGTGTCCTTCAACGGAAGTGTTCCCACTAGTATAGGGAATCTATCAAACTTGCGCTATCTTGACTTCTCTACATAATCGGATCAGTTACGGGTCACAGGCTTAAACCGGTTCTCTGGTCTCTCTTCCTTGCAGTACCTCGGCTTAAGTGGTATGAACCTCAGTAAGCTAACAAATACTTGGCTGCAAGATGTGAATATGCTTCCTTCACTTGAAGACTTGTTTATGTCTGGCTGTGAACTTCAAAATATCCCTCAGTTTCTTCCGTATGTCAATTTCATTTTACTTTGTTCCCTCTATCTCTCCTATAACAACCTCGGCTCTCCAATACCTCATTGGTTATTCAATATAAGTACTCTTGTGACTGTTGATCTTTCTCGTAGCAGACTTTCAGGTTCTATCCCCAAGGTTTGATGGGAGAACCTTTGTAACTTTCTTTCTTTGGATCATTCATATAATGACATTACAGGTGAAATAAAAGAATTCATGGATGCTTTGTCTGGGTGCAATAACAGTGCATTGTTGAGGTTAGATTTGAGTTCAAATAGACATGGTGGTGTTTTACATGACTCCTTGGGGCACCTCAAGTATTTGGATGCTCTTATACTCTCCCAAAACTCATTCTTAGGTCCCTTCCATCATCTATAGGAAATTTCTCACTTCTGAATTAATGGGTTCTATCTTCTAATTTTTTCAATGGACAACTACCGGAAACAGTTGGTCAATTTACAGAGTTATCGAGATTGGATCTCTATAACAATTCATGGAATGGTGTCATCACCGAAAATCATTTTCACAATCTTACAAGGTTACGCAATCTTACAAGGTTATACTATCTTTCCTCATCATCTACTAGCAACTCTTTGGTTTTAAACATTTGAGATGATTGGATTGCTCCTTTCAATTTGACTAGCTTACGACTCAGTAATTGCCAATTAGGTCCTGCATTTCCTCACTGGCTTAAAGCTCAAGATCATCTCAAATGTGACGAGACTCTCATTGAGGAACAATTTACTTACTGGACCGATTCTCTTAAATATAGGACAAGAAATGTCAATAATGGAAAACCGAGATCTTTCTAGGAACCTTCTAAATGGTAGCATTCCACCATCCATGAATGAAATGAGGAATCTATCTTTTCTTGACTTGTCCAGCAATCATTTATCAGGTGAAATCCCTTCAAACTGGCCGGGTCTTGAACAATTGAGTACTGTAGACCTATCAAACAATACACTATCTGGAGGAATTCCAAGCTCTATCATGTGCTCATTGCCTTCTCTTAACTGGTTGAGACTAAGCAATAACAATCTTTCTGGGGAGCTCTACATATCTTTGAAGAATTGCAGCAGAAGCTTGTATGGACTTGATCTTGGAGAAAACAATTTTTTGGGAACCTACCCATTACGCGAAGCCTCCGTTCTCTGTCATATTTAGGTCTGAGAGCCAACAACTTAACCGGAAACATTCCTGAACAACTATGTAATCCTAGACCTTGCACTTAATCATTTGTCTGGTCCTATCCCCAAATGTATGTGCAGTTTGAAAGGTATGAAATATATAGGTTTGTACTTCCAAGTTCATATATAGGTTTGTACTTCCAAGTTCCAACCCATGTTGAGATAGTTGTGAAAGGCGGTCAAAATGAATACGTCGACATTTTTTCTTCTTAGGATCATAGGTCTCTCAGGTAATAGTTTAATGGGTGAGGTACCAGAAGAAATAACAAATCTATCAGTCTTGAATGTCCTAAGTCTATCACAGAACCAGCTCACAGGGAAGATACCAGAGAGCATTGGATACTTGAATCAGCTAGAAACTCTTGATCTCTCAAGTAGTCATCTTTCTGGTCCAGCATGTCTTCGATGACCATTTTGAGCCACTTGAACCTGTCTCATAACACCCTATCGTGACAAATTCCTTCAGGCAATCAGTTTAACACCTGGAATGATCCATCCATTTATGTGGGTAACCCTTCCTTTGAGGTCCTCCATTGACAACCAACTGCTCATCAGGCCTTGGGGATTCCACAGACAAGAATGAAGAAGGGAAAGATGAAGATGGATCCGAAAAGTTTTGGTTCTATGTTAACGTGGCACTAGGATTCATCGTAGGATTTTGGGGTGTTTGCGGCACTTTGTTGATTAAAATATCCTGGAGACACGCCTATTTCAGGTTTGTGGATGACGTGAAAGACAACCTCTTTGTGATCATTGAAATTTATGTGGCTCGTTTAAGAAGGAAGGCAGATGCCAAAAGATAAAGTGGTCCTTTTGGTGAACATTATATTTCATTGGCAAAAGACGATAACTTTTACGAAGATCAAGTCCAAGAATACAGTACACAAGAAGAAACATTAATTTATTTTCATTGGCCAGGCTCCTCTTGTTCGATGCTTTTCGTTTATTGTTTATGTATTGCAAGTGATGGCGTATTTCACGTATGTATATATGTGTTGTGAACTTGTGTAACTGCATTAGTGTATTGTTATGTTTCCTGCTTCTTTGTGCTGGATTATAAGAATCAAGAGTCACACTATCTTTTATCTGATTTGTCTACATTAAGGCTGATCCTGATGAAACAGAAATAATATACTCTGTTAAAATTTCAAAATGGCAAGAGGTGGCCGAAGAAGTGCCTGCAGCAGAGTCAACATCAATCAGTTGTTTCCACTGGAACTGAAGTCGGTCTTGAAACAGGACTAGTTGCTTGGGGAGGCCATCCTCACTGTATGGAAACTTTTATACCCTAAATAAACTTTTAAACCCTAAATAAAATCATCTTAGTTGCACCTACCTTCTTAGCTCATGATTTGTGCACCTCATGGGGGGCTTTGAGTCCCACGATGCGTATTTATAAGTATGTGTGGAGAGATTTCTTCTAAATATTTTGAGAGTAGATATCTAGTGCTTCATTTTGATACCGCGACAAATCCCGATCCATTTGATGAAAAAAAAAAATCATCTTTGTCACATTTGACAGATTATTAATAATTTGTTTCAAATATCATAATGTGGACCTTTCTAAGGTCGGCACCTTCCTAAGCTGGCGCTACCATGAGCTCATGACCCATGTCATATGTAGAGTGGAAGCTGAACATTGTTAGCTTGTCAAAGTTAAATGGTTGAATAATTCATTTTGATTGACTGCTTGTTAGCTGTGATTTCGACAATTTGACTTAACTAAAAGGTCGTAATAAATAAATAAAGTAGCATTACTCAGATTCATGGCTCTGTTTGATGTCTATGCTATTTTGCAAACAGAAAATGGCTAGTAAAAATTGCACCTTTCAACTTGTTATTCTTCATTTCTTTCTTTTATTAACTGAATCTATGTTACTTGAAGCCATACGGTCCGACTCCAGTGTTGGGAATTTCAACGCAGGTAATTGTATTAAGGTGGAGAGGGAAGCTCTGCTGAAATTCAAACAAGGTCTTAAAGATCCTTCAGGTTTGCTTTCTTCTTGGGTTGCTGGTGGTGACTGCTGCAACTGGGTTGGTGTTGACTGCAGCAACAAGACAGGCAACGTTGTAAGGATTGACATCAGAAGTCGGGATTACCAATGCAATTCACTTCAAGAAAATGAAGCAGCATATTACAATGGATCGTGTTTGATTGGTACGCTCAATCCTTCTTTGCTTAACTTAACACATTTAAGTTACTTGGACCTCAGCAGTAACAATTTCTTGGGAACTCCAATCCCAGATTTTATTGGTTCACTCAAGAATTTGAGGTACCTTGACCTGTCTCTAGCATCCTTCATTGGAAGGGTTCCTCACTTCCTGCTAGTATTGGGAATCTGTCAAACCTGCGGTATCTTGACCTTGATATGTGTTCGTCTCCTAAAACGTTATGGATCTCAGATTTAAACTGGCTCTCTGGCCTCTAAATACCTCAACTTAGGAGCCATGAATCTGAGTAGGAGTTGCATTTGCTCAGCTGTGAACTCCAGCATTTCCCTCAGTCTCTTCCATCAGTCAATTTTACATCTCTTTCCGTTCTGGATCTCTCCCGTAACAATTTCAGCTCTCCACTACCTAAATGGTTATTCAATATAAGTACCCTTGAAATAGTCAAACTTGAGCTTTGTGAACTTACAGGTTCAATTCCTGAAGTTCCACAGGGAAAACAGTGTAACTTGCATGAATTGGATATTTCAGACAATGGTATCAGTGGTGGAATGAAAGAGTTCACAGAATCTTTGTCTGGGTGCAATAACGCTACCTTGAAGGCCTTAGATTTGAGTTCAAATAGACTTGGTGGTATTTTACCTGACTCCTTGGGTCACTTCAAGAACTTGGAAAATCTTGGACTCTCCGAAAATTCACTCTTAGGTCCACTTCCATTATCCTTAAGAAACTTGTCACTTTTGGCTGCACTGGATCTATCTTCTAACATGATTACTGGGCCAATATCGGAAACAATTGGACAACTTACTGAGTTAAATGTTTTGGAACTATACAACAATTCATGGAACGATGTAATCACCGAAAATCATTTACAGAATCTCACTCTCACAAAATTGAATGAACTTTCCTTTTCATGTGCAAGCAGCTCTTTGGTTTTCAATGTTAGGCAGGATTGGATTGCTCCCTTCAATCTGTTGAGATTAATGATCAATGATTGCCAAGTAGGTCCTGCATTTCCGCATTGGCTTAGAACTCAAACTCAACTTCATGAGTTATTTCTCTCGAATGCTTCGATTTCAGGAGCTATACCTGATTGGTTTTGGAGATTACTACCACAGAGTTTTAGGTTGGATCTTTCTCATAATCAGTTAAGAGGAGAGCTTCCCAAGTCAATAATAACTGGTCTTGGAGCAGAGGTTAGTTTGAGATTCAACCATTTGGAGGGTTCACCCCCAGTCAGTTGGTCAAATGTGACAAGTCTCTCATTGAGAAATAATTTACATACTGGACCAATTCCCTTAAACATCGGTCAAGAGATGACAGTGTTGGAAAATCTAGATCTTTCTAGGAATCATCTAATTGGTAGCTTTCCACAATTCATAAGTAAAATGGGGTATCTGTATTTTCTTGACTTATCAAGCAATCATCTGACTGGGGAAATCCCTTCAAACTGGCAGGGTCTAAAGCACTCGACTTTCTTTGACCTTTCCAACAACACATTCATCGGAAGCATTCCAGGCTCTATAGGCTTATTGTCTTCACTTAGATGGTTGAAACTAAATAGCAACAATCTTTCTGGAGAGCTCTCTTAATCATTTCAGAATTGCAGTATAAGTTTGAATGGACTTGATCTTGGAAAAAATAAATTCGTTGGTACCGTACCGATTACAAATGGCCTCTTGTATGTGTCATATTTAGGACTACGAGCTAACAACAGCTATGTCAATTGAGCAAGCTTCAGATCTTAGACCTTGGTCAAAATAATTTGTCCGGTTACATTCCTAAATGTTTGGGCAATATGGAAGGTTTCAAAAAAGAGGGGTTTTACATTTTTCCATTTCAGTCCATCTGGAATATAGATTTCTCAGAGCATGTTGAGACTGTTGTGAAAGGAAGGCGAAATGAATACACATCAATAATTTTTCTTCTTAAGGTCATAGATCTCTCTGGTAATAGTTTGATGGGTGAGATACCAGAAGAAATATCAAATCTCTCAGCCTTAAATACCTTAAGCCTATCATGGAATCAATTGACGGGGAAGATTCCGGAGAATGTTGGAAGCTTGAGACAGTTAGAAACTCTTGATCTCTCATCTAATCATTTTTCTGGGCCAATTCCTCTAAGCATGTCTTCTATGACCTTTTTAAGCCACTTGAACTTGTCTCATAATAACCTGTCAGGAAAAATTCCTTCAGGCAATCAATTCAATACATGGAATGATCCATCCATTTATGAGGGTAACCTGTACCTTTGTGGTGCTCCATTGACTACAAACTGCTCATCAAGGCCTGGGGATATCGATCCAGAAGACAGGAATGAAGATGAAGATGTGTCAGAAAGGTTTTGGTTCTGCGTTAGCATGGCACTGGGATTCATCGCAGGATTTTGGGCTGTCTGCGGCACTTTGATGATTAAAACATCCTGCAGACATGCCTATTTCAGGTTTGTGGAGAAGATGAAAGATAAGCTCTTTGTGATCATTGCGGTTCATGTGGGTCGCCTATACACCAAGTAAGGTATATATGAGAGGTATGATTAACCTTTAATCTTGAATCTTTTTACATTGTTTTCTTTTTGGTTTGTTTGGATCTTAAATGGCTGTCTTGTGGTCACTGCAGTAATACAGAGAACATACAAGTCACAAACGAGGAACATTACGAAGATCAAGTTCAACAATACAGAACAGAAGAAAGAAAATGAAATCATTTCATTGGCCAGGTCCAAGCTCATCCTTCACATCTCAGGTTTTTGCACATAAATTTTTATGTGTTGTTATTAGCAATTGATGTCTTGAGTATATTTGATAATTACTAGCTGGAGAGAAAGTTAAAGATGAATTATATAATTATAATGTAAATTTTCAATAAAATAAGAAGATACGATCCACATCTAATATATTTGATCAAACTACACAATATTTTTACAATCATAACAACACAAGCAGAAGACGAAGAATCACACTCTATAGTCTATGTGGTTTTTATTGTTCATGCTGCACCTGATTCGAGCCATTTTTAACTACTGACTACTGTTCTGGTTCTTGAGTCGTTTTCGCTGGTACTGAAATCAGTCCTGAAACGGAATTTGACGACTTGATCACGAAACGCAGGTGAGCCGTAGCTGGGTCTTGACTCTTGAGCCCATCATTGTTTTATGAAAAAATTTAAGAGCGATGATATTTACGTCCTCGATATTTATATATACTCTTAAAATAAATCTATTTTTTAAAATTATTAATATAAATATACTGTAAAATATTTAATATTTTGATTACAGAGTAAAAAAAAATGGGTTCTTTATCATTATTCAGGATCGGTGAATCGTGTGTGGACAGTGTGGCTATTGTGGCTGCCATGGTGAATACGCTTACAGAAGAGACCAGCTCATTGAGTTTATTAAGTCTAAAGTCCCTCCCCTTGTTCGATGTTGGAGTAGTGATTACTGATCGGTGATATTTTAAGGTTGTGTAATCTTAAGATGAGTTACCACCTCGACAAGCTAGGTTTGTCTTCTTGTGGGGAATCAATTTGGTTAGAGGATGTTCCTCCATCCCCAGAGATAGGTACGATTTTGTCGTTTTTTTTAATGGAATATTCAATATTTCATTGCTTTTATATATATATATATATATATATCAAATTGTATTGAACCTCTCTATAGTTTGACTTTCTACACCTATAAATAACTTTATTAAAAATTGTTATTCACATTCCTCATAAACTTGACTGTTGACTAAGTTTGATCGTCACAAATAAGAGTATTTTCGGTCTTTCAAACAATTTTTAAAAGGTATTAAAAATTAAACAAAAATTTTAATAATGCAAATTGATTGATTTTTTTTAAATTTAATTAGAAAAATAAAAATTGTTCTCCACTTATATATATATATATATATATATATATATATATATATATATATATATATATATATATATATATATATATATATATATATATATATATATAAATGTATATATATATATATAAATGTTAAAAAAAGGCTGCTTGCGGTTTTCATGACAAAACAGATTGAAAAATGAAGAACAATGATTTTGGTTTAGGGTATGTGCTGTAACGTTTTTCATATGCTGTTTTTCAAAAATAAAAATAAAAATGAAAACGATATTTTTAGTTTCAATTTCAGAATAATAAAGCGCGTCTGATAATATATATTGAAAGATGTATTCTGAAAATAAAAACATCAAAAACTCATTTGGTAGGTGAACCAAAAAATATTAAAATTTGATAGTAAATTGATCTAAAATATCAAAACTTGTCATTAAATAATAAAATTATAAAAAATTTACAATAAATTTAATGTAAAAGATATTTATTATATTTTTTTAACTTAAAGATTTTTTTTGAAACTGCACTGTTATTGAAAAAGAACAAAAAAAAGGCAAAATGGGTGATCCAAACAACACCACCCGATTAGTACAACAAAAATCCCCAGCCCCACACATCACAAGCGAAAGAGGAAACATGCGAAGATGATGAAAAAGCAAACAAAGAACAGAGCGAAGAAAAGCGACGAAGAATATCGGAGGAGAAAAGCAACAAAGAATAGGTGAAATCCTCCTTCGGCCTTAGAGAAGTAGATCGGAGGAGAAGAGCGATAAGGAAGAAGAAGAAGAAGAAGGAAGAGTGACGATGAAGAAGAGAGAAGAAGAGGAAGAAGAAGAGCAATGATAAAGAAGAAGAAAAAAAGGAAAAAAATGTGAGTTTTTTGTTTAAAGTGAAAAACAAAATGTAAAACATCTAAAACTTGTTTTTCAAAATTTTCAATTTTAACACTGATTTTGTTTTTATTTTTGTTTTTTGAAAATAAAATGAAAAACGGTTAACAAACGCGTATTCGAAATTGTTTTCCTAAAATAAAAACAAAAACACCAGTGAAAAAGGATATCGGACAGGTCCTTAATATCTCACCGTCATGTTGCTTTAGCTCCTTTTTTTCATTTCCCAATCCCAAAACCTTCTTCGTCACCACTACACACTCAACCGAACCAAATCCCTAAAGACCACGAAAACTCCACTGTACAATACGAGACTACACACAATTTCAACTTAAATTATCTTAACAAAAACCTAGACATAGACTATAGTTTCATTTTTTTGATACTTCTTTATATATTTGTTTAATCAAAATCAAATCAAATCCGAACGGGGCATCTCAACTTACCCACGTTCGAACAAAAAAATCTGTTTTTTTGTTTGTTTTTAAATTGCTTTGTTTATATATATATATATATATATATATATATATATATATATATATATATATATATATATATATTATTAAATGTTTTTAAATTCAATTCTTTAAATTTTTATTTGATCTCCACCATTCCATGTTTGAGATGAATGGTAGCGATCTATTTTTTTAAAATTTAATTTAGGGATTAAGTGTAGTTTAGTCTTTTGACGGTAAAACTCGGTCAACGGTTAAGTTAGACCTTAGACCATGTTTGATTAATGGGAGGGGGTGTGAGTATCAATATTTAATAAAGTTATTTTTGGGTATAAAAGGGCAAACCTCAGAAAGTTTTAGTGCAATTTGCTAATATATATATATATTGTAACAACCTTAAATTTAGTAAATTTTGAATAATAATCATTTGCGTTTAATAACCTTAATTATCAAATTAAATTATTATTTATTTCCATATTAGTTTATTCAACCTGGGAAAAGGAGACAAAATGAAATCTTAATTATTGGAGTTTCCATTCTAGATTGATTCCATATTGAACTAGGGTTTTTGTGACAGGACCCGCCCCGACTTCTCTCTTGAGTACGAGGGAAGCCCTGTGGGTTGTATTTTTTATTAACATGATAAAAGATTTTCGACCAAAATTCCATAGAAAATACTTGCTTTTTAAACATAAAAAGAATATAAGAAAAATATTGGAGTACAAAATATACATAACTGCAAGTCCTTTATTGCCTTTTTTATTCATTACAAAAAGCCAGTTAAAATCTCGACCAGACAAAATTCGACCACTTTTTTTTTTTCTAAGTAAAATGACCAGAAATCTGAGTAGGTCAAGTAAGAAATCCGAGGAGGCCAAGCAGGAATCCGAACATGGCCGAGTAATCTAAAACCGAACATGGTCGAGTAAGAAAAAACTGAACATGGCCGAGTAAGAAATCCGACCTCGTCCCAACCATGTTCCGACCAGGCCGACCATGCCGACCAGGCCGACCATGCCGACCATGCCGACCATACCGACCACACATCTCAAAATATGTACATGAAAATTAAAATGCATGACTCTTATGCTTCATGATGTCATCGAGTGGCCCACATCAAAACTTTAAAGTCCGCACAACCGAGCATCTACCTGAAAAAATATTTTCAAAGTAAAAGGATGAGCGCTAACGCCTAGTGGGTGAATAGAAAACTTTTAAAAACATAAGTTTTATTCTGAACAATCTTTTCAATATGCATAAGATTTAACAAACTAGATATTACTGTATCTTGTCAAATAACCCCATAAACATAACATAATTGGGTAGTTGAAGATAATATATCTACAATCACATTTAATAAACTGATGCACACTTTTTTTCTAAACAAGAATGAGATAATTATAAAATCTTAATCTGCACCAAATTAGTACCCAGGGATATCTTCAATACGTAAGCCGAATTACTTCGTGCAAACGTAGAGTCGGGAATAACTTCTGTCATACACGTGCAGAACGACTCAATACTCTTTTACATCTGTCGTACACGTGCAGAGCGACTCATCTAACATACACATGTGTAGAACGGCCCCAAAAGCCAACAATAATCATAACTGGGGAAGGGTACAGACATTGTGCTTTTATAAAGTCATTCATAATCTCTTCTCAAAACTTAGTAAAAGTAATAGCATGCTAGGTTCCTCTACTTTGACTTCTTTCCCTAACAATCACACAAAATCCAATTAGAAACTGGAATTCAAAGAAGAATCAATCGAAAATCTACAATATCACAAGAGAAACTCCACTGACTTCTCTTACTTTTTCTTCCTTTTCTTTCTTTTCTACTCGATTCCACTGCTTTCTAGCTCTCATAACCTTTGATCCTCCTTTATATAGGTATAGAAAGACACAACTAAGTTGTGGGCTAGTTAACTAAGCTCACAACTGTCTGTCAACCAGACAAGCTACAAATGCTTACTCACCAATTCACTTTTCATTTCAAGTTTGTCCTTTTTTTTTTCCTCAAATTGGACCTTTAGTTGGGCCTGAATGGTTTGGGTGTTACAATTCACCCCACCGTATAAGAATTTCATCCTCAAAATTCACTTACGTAGCCGAAACAGATAGGGATACTGATTTTACATCTGATCTTCATGTTCCCAAGTCGTCTCTTCTACTGTATGATTTCTCCATAACACCTTTACTAGAGGAATAACCTTAGTATGTAATACTTGTTCCCTCCTATCTAGAATCTCAATAGGTTCCTCTTCGTAAGTTAAATATTCTCTTAACTTCACTGATTACTTAGTTAAAACATGCGTAGGGTCAACTATATATTTTCGAAGCATAGAAACATGGAATACATCATGAATTCTTGAAAGGTTTGAAGGTAAAGCTAAACGGTATGCCACTGCTCCAACTCTGCCAATAATCTCATACGGACCAATGTATCATGGACTTAACTTCTCACGTCTTCCAAATCGAAGTATACCTTTCCAAGGTGAAATTCGTAAGAACACATAGTCACCTACCTTAAATTCAAGTTCTCTTCTCCGCTTATCTGTGTAGCTTTTCTTCCTATCTTACACAACCTTTAATCTGTCTCTGATGATTTTGATCTTTTCTGTTGTGACTTGAACAAGTTCTGGACCTAACAATTTTCTCTCACCTACTTCATCCCAACATACTGGTGTTCAGTATTTTCTCCCATACAAAGCTTTATAAGGAGCCATTTCAATGCTAGCCTGATAACTGTTATTGTAGGCAAATTCTATCAATGGTATATGTACATCCCAACTTCCTTTGAAATCCATCACACAAGCTCGAAGCATTCCTTCTAACGTCTGAATAGTACGCTTTGATTGATATTCAGTCTGTGGGTGAAAAACAGTATTAAAATGCAGTCTAGTTCCCAGAGCTTCTTGTAATCTAGGCCAAAATCTAGATGTAAACCGAGGATCTTTGTCTGACACTATAGATACCGGTGTGCCATGAAGACGAACTATTTCCTCAACATAAATTCTAGCTAATCTATCAAGAGAGTAAGTAATACCGATTGACAGAAAGTGTACAGACTTTGTAAGTCGATCAACGATCACCCATACACTGTCGTGACCACTCTGACTACGTGGAAGTCCTACCACAAAATCCATGGTAACATGTTCCCATTTCCATTCGGGAATACGAAGTGATTGCAAAAGTCCTGCTGGTTTCTGATGCTTTGTCTTGACTTGCTGACAAATCAAACATTTAGAGACGAATTCTGCTATCTCTCTTTTCATACATTGCCACCAGTAATGCTTTTTTAAAGTACGATACAGTTTAGTACTTCCTGGATACATTGCATAAGCTGAAGAGTGAGTTTCATCTAAAATTTCACCTTTGAGTTCCTTAATGTTTGGTACACAAAGTCTGTTACCTAGAACTAATGTGCCATCACTTCTTATTACAAAATCAGCTCGTAAGTTTTTTTTGCACTTCTTCCTTTAACTTAACTAAATAAGAATCTTAAGTTTGTAATTCTCATTTACGATCAATCAAAATAGGTCTAACCTGAAAAGTAGTAAGTAATGCTCCAAAATCACGTGCTTCTAGCTTAACTCTCAACATTCTTAATTCAGCTAATAATGGAAGGTAAATCATCTTCAAATGAGCCATAGAGCTTGAAGACTTTCTACTGAGTGCATCTTCCACCACATTTGCCTTATCAGGATGATATTCAATCGTATAGTCATAATCTTTAATCAACTCAATCCATCTTCTTTGTCTCAAATTCAGTTCTTTCTGAGTGAAAAGATATTGTAAGCTTTTATGATCTGTATAAATCTGACAAGTGACCCTATATAAGTAGTGCCTCCAAATTTTCAATGCGAACACAACTGCAGAAATCTCTAGATCATGTGTTAGGTAATTTTGTTCATGCTTCTTTAATTGTCTTGACGCATAGGCTATCACTTTTCCATACTGCATCAAAACGCAACCCAACCCATGTTTAGATGCATCACTATAAATAACAAATCCATCACTTCCGGTTGGAAGAGTAAGTATTGGAGCAGAAATTAATCTCTCATTGAGTTCTTGAAAACTCTGTTCACAAGCTTCTGACCATTCAAACTTCACATCCTTTTGAGTTAATCTTGTCAATGGTGAAGCTATTTAAGAAAATCCCTCTACAAATTTTCGATAGTAACTTGCTAAACCCAAGAAACTTCTAATTTCTGTCACACTAATTGGTCTTTCTCAATTCACTATAACCTCAACCTTTTGAGGATCAACATAAATACCATCACCAGAAATCATATGACCCAAAAATGTAACTCTATCGAGCCAGAATTGACACTTGCTAAATTTAGAATAAAGTTGATTACCTCTCAGGACTTGTAGAATAATTTCTAAATGCTCTGCACGTTCCACCTCATCCTTAGAATAAATCAAAATGTCATCAATGAACACAATAACAAATTTATCTAGATAAGGATGAAATACCCTATTCATCAAATCCATGAAAGCTGTTTGAGCATTGGTTAGTCCAAAAGGCATAACTAGAAACTCATAATGTACGTAACGAGTTCTGAAAGCGGTCTTTGGTACATCACAGTTTCTAATCCTCAATTGGTGATAACCTGTTCGTAAATCTATCTTGGAGAACACCTTTGCTCCCTGAAGTTGTTCAAACAAGTCATCAATACATGGGAGTGGATATTTATTACGTACCGTTGCCTTATTCAATTGCCGAAAATCGATACATAAACGTAATGTTCCATATTTCTTCTTAACAAACAAAACCGGTGCTCCCCATGGTGACACACTAGGTTTAATAAAATTCTTGTTCACCAATTCTTCTAATTGAATCTTCAACTCTTTCAATTTGGTTGGAGCCATTCTATAAGGTGGAATAGAAATTGGAGCTGTGCCTGGAGCCAAATATGTCACAAACTTAATATCTCTATCTGGTGGTAATCCATGAAGATCTTCAGGAAATACTTCTAGTATTCGTCTTACCACCGATATATCTTTTAACTTTACCTCACTATTCCAAGTATCAATTACATAAGCCAAATAAGCTGAACATTGTTTCCTGAGCAACCGTCTGACAGTAATAGCAGATATAACACAAGAAGGAAAAATCGGACTTTCACCACAGAAAATAACATCCGACTCTCCTTGAAGTATAAATTTTACCTCTTTTTGAAAACAATCTACTGTAGCATGGTGTGTAGCCAGCTAATCCATTCCCAAAATAACATCAAAATCATATATATCAAGCGGAATCCAATCAACATGTAGTTCATGCTTACCAACTATAATCTTACTGTTTATGTATATATTCTCAGCCAATAAAGATTCACCAGTAGGTGTAGCCACTACAATACTAGAATCTAATGGTCTTAATTCTACATTTGCATACACCATAAAAGATCGAGAAACAAAGGAATGAGTAAATCCTTGATCAATGAGAACATGAGCATCGTGGCCAAAAATTGTTAACATACCTGTAACGACATCTGGAGTTGTCTCGGCATCTTGCTGAGTCATAGCAAAAACTCTTGCTTGAGTACGAGGTCTACCCGACTAACCTCTCTGTTGGTTGCCTCCAACCCCTGCTGCACTAGCTTAGGTTTTCCCTGTAGATGTAGATCCTCTTACTCGGGATCCCTTCTGTTCTTGAATCTGACTAGCGCCACTTTGCATTGGTGGTTGAAAAACTATCTTTCTCTCTTCATTGCCCCCTTGGACTAATTCAGGGTAATTTATTTTTAGATGTCCAGCCTGCCTACGTTGATAACAACCTGATATCCCCATATAACACTCACCATCATGGTACTTTCCACATGTCTGACATAGCACTCCGTTGACGACTACCCATTGGTTGTTTGACTGATGCTTGGCAAGAACCAGGTCCACGACTCTGTTGATAGTTACTAGTCTGGCCTGAAAAACCGTCTATTGTCTTAGGCATTTTGCTATAAGATCCCCCTGCTGACCGGTTACTGCGTTTTTGTTTCTGTTGTTCAAATTTGCGAGAGTTATTTGGGTCTCTCTCTCCACTCTCAATGCAGCTTTAAACAACTTATCGAACTCAACATGCCCAGAAGTAGTCACTATATTCTTAATTTTCGATCGAAGTCCATCTTCAAATTTTCTACACTTATTTGCTTCATCAACGACTACATACGACGCAACCCTCGAAAGTTCTGTAAATTTCTGCTCATACTCTTCTACTGTCATAGATCCCTGTATTAGTATGAAAAATTCAGCTCTTTTCAAATCTTGATAGAAATGAGAATAATAACGATCATTAAACTGCTTTTTAAATCCTCCCAAGTAATTCCTTCAGGAGTTCTTCGTTGTACTGAGGTCCACCAATCATATGTTTTTTCCTTTAATAAAAACGTAGCAAAAGAGACCTTTTGTTCATCTGTGAACCTCATAACTTCAAATACACGTTCCAGTTCATTCAACCAAGAACTAGCTCTATCTGGATCTTCAGTTCCATCAAAATTCGTAGCTCCTAATTTACCTGCACGTTCAATAGAATTCTCTGGCACTCGCGTTTGATACTGAACCATGGCAGTCAAAAGTTTTGTAATTCTATCCATTGGTTCCTCCCTAAGTTTTGGCATATGAGGTTGAGTTATAGGTGGGTGAGGGTATGATTCTGCCTCATTTTCATCTTGGTTACCACTTCTCTCTCCTAGGTCAGCTACCGGTCTCGTGCGTGGGCGGCTAACTCGACTCATGATGCTGTTACAAAATCAAATTTATGCTTAAATACATGAAACTAAATGTAAACAATTATTATGTGGTCTAAGGAATCATATACCCGCCTCTGATACCAAGTTGACAGGACCCGCCTCGACTCCTCTCTTGAGTAAGAGGGAGGCCCTGTGGGTTGTACTTTTTACTAACATGATAAAAGATTTTCGACCAAAATTCCATAGAAAATACTTGCTTTTTAAACATAAAAAGATTATAAGGAAAATATTGGAGTACAAAATGTACATAACTGCAAATCCTTTATTGCCATTTTCATTCATTACAAAAAAGGCGGTTAAAATCTAGATCAGACAAAATCCAACCACTTTTTTTTTTCTAAGTAAAATGACTAGAAATCTGAGTAGGCCGAGTAGGAAATCCGAGTAGGCTGAGTAGGAAATTTGAATAGGAATCTGAACATGACCGAGTAAGTAAAAATTGAACATGCCCGAGTAAGAAATCCGACCACGTTCTGACCATGTTCCGACCATGCCGACCATGCCGACCACACATCTCAAAATATGTACATGAAAATTAAAATGCATGACTCTTATGCTTCATTTCATGATGTCATCGAGTGGCCCACCTCAAAATTTCAAAGTCTGCACAACCGAGCAGCTACCTGAAAAAATATTTTTAAAGTAAAAGGATGAGCGCTAACGCCTAATGAGTGAATGGAAAACTTTTAAAAACATAAGTTTTCTTCTGAACAATTTTTTCAATATGCATCAGATTTAACAAACTAGATATTACTGTATCTTGTCAAATAATCCCATAAACATAACATAATTGGGTAGTTGAAGATAATATATCTACAATCACATTTAATAAACTGATGCACAATTCTTTTCTGAACAAGAATGAGAAAATTTATAAAATCTTAATCTGTACCAAATTAGTACCCAGGGATATCTTCAATACGTAAGCCGAATTACTTCGTGTAAACGCAGAGTCGAGAATAACTTCTGTCATACACGTGCAGAGCGACTCAATACTCTTTTACATCTATCATACACGTGCAGAGCGACTCATCTGACATACACATGTGTAGAACGGCCCCAAAAGCCAACAATAATCATATCTGGAGAAGGGTACAAACATGGTGCTTTTATAAAGTCATTCATAATCTCTTCTCAAAACTTAGTAAAAGTAATAAATAATATTTCTGAGTACTAATATAAGCATTAAACATACTTAGTTCTCTGTATAATCACCATAAATCATCAAAAGAAATAAAACGCTTAAATGATTTGCATGCAATTAATTTTAAGCATAAAACTGAAAACTTTTGAGTTAAAAACAAAACTGAAAACTTTTTCACTCACAACTTATCTTTCAAGCTTAATTCAGACCAAGTATACTAGGTTCCTCTACTTCGTCTTCTTTCCCTAACAATCACACAAAATCCAATTAGAAATTTGAATTCAAAGAAGAATCAACCGAAAATCTACAATATCATAAGAGAAACTCCACTGACTTCTCTTCTCTTTCCTTTCTGCTCGATTCTACTGCTTTCTAGCTCTCATAACCTTTGATCCTCCTTTATATAGGTATGGAAAGATACAACTAAGTTGTGGGCTCACAGCTGTCTGTCAACCATACAAGCTACAAATGTTTACTTACTAATTCACTTTTCATTTCACGTTTATCCTTTTTTTTTCTCAAATTGGACCTTTAGTGTGGCCTTAATGGTTTGGGTGTTGCATTTTCAATGTTCTGGCTATATATATTTAGACTTTGTACAGCCTCTAAATCACATTATTTTACCCTTCCATTAGACCACAAAAGAAAACCTATAAGTGGAGCAACTAAGGAACCAACAACAATTTTGAAAGGTAAGTTGCTTCTATTCTTCATTGGTATATTTCTTTACGATTGAAATCTTGGATCTACTAGGCTATTATCCTCGTCATGATTTAGTTGATGGAAGTAGGGATTGGTAAGAATGATATATAGCATGCCCAATTGATAGTGGTACTTATTAGATTTTATTTTCGAAATATGATAGAGGTCTGTTGGAATCATTCTGTTCTAACATATAATAAGGAATCATAAAATCTGTTTGAACTGGTAATTCTGACCCGAAAATTATGAATTTTTTTATGTAGGTAGAATTATATGTTTACTATCATTATGTAAAATTTAATGAATTTTGAATGGGTAAAATATTTATTAGAATTTTCGGAGTAGATAGGGGTTATTATAGATTTCTGTTGGATAGATTTGGGAACCGGAAAGGAATGATAATTTATGTATGCTAATTATCATGTATTTTTCTGAAATATTTTCTATAGATAATCTTATATGTCTAGGTAAACTCTGTAAATTTTTATGCAATTTAGAGGCGTGGATAATTAGTTAAAAATATTGGAGAAGGGAATGATCTGTTCAGAAATCCAGATCGAAGGAATATTATTGGCCTTTTTAATTTGATTAGACTGTTTTGGGATGACGATATGATCGAATTTTAATTGTACTTGGTATAGGGTTCATGTGAATTTTGGAGTTTATGAATAAGTTATATTATTACGCGGAATCGAAGTAAGTAAATTCCATACACAATGTCTATGTATTGAATATATTTTGAAATACTTTACTTCTTAAAACTATTTGTTCATAAATTTTAGAGTTACTGTGTTATTATTTGTTGCTAGCTCTGAAAACATATTGATCTACTTTGGTTACTCATGCAAAATTATTTGAAATGAACAAGTGACCGTTTTCATAAATTATTTGAACTTAATATTATAGAAATTATATGTATTGTATTTGATCAACTATTGAATATGATTTCTGTTAGGTTTTGGCTCGTATTCTCAAGTGAACCCAATGTTAACCAAACAAGATTCAATTGATGTGGAGCTTCCTGGAGACGTGGGATAATGTTTGAAAGTTGAAGATGGAGTTTGAGGGAGGCTTGAAGATTGAAAGAACAGATGAAAATAAGAAATGTGTTTTCTTATAGAAGTTATCGTGCTAATCAGATTAGGAAAGTCCTGTACTTAAAAGAAAAAAAATTCTTTTAAACACGAAGACTTGTCATAAATAGAAAATAGTATTTATATGGAACAAACAATTCTTGCACGTTTAGGAGTAGGGTTTCCTCTTATGTTAAACTCCCTGTAACTAGTATAAATAGACCTTGTATCTAGGTTATTTTATGTGGAGAAAAAAGAACACCATGTAACATCAGAGAGTAGTGGAGAGATCCGGGTGAGAGACCCGTGGGAATATCCGGGGAGGGATCTAAGGGAATATCCGGGGAGGGATCTAAGGGATTCATGGGTGATATTCAAGGGGGACCTAGGGGATATTGTGAGGTTCTTGATGAGGATCTTGTGAGTGTGGTTTGGGGTTTGGATGTGAGAGATAATTCTGGAATATATGGTTGTAACAATTTATTATATAGTGGAATTTTCTCTGTCGTCCTGACAGCCCGTGGTTTTTTACCCGATTTGGGTTTTCCACGTATATCTTGTGTTGTGATTGGTTTATTTTCTCTCATCTATTTTTTCTGCTATTGACGTTATTAATTGTTATGAGTTATGAGCATATATTAGGCACGACGATTCCACGTTCATCGGTTCTGAAATACTCCAACAATTTCTTTATTATTTTCATATCTATATAAAGGTAATTATATAATCGTGTTTATTTCATTATTGGAAATGATCATTTCTTATAATTGATTGAAAAGGTAACAAAAATGTTTTGACTCCTTTGTTCGTAGTTATTGAATAGTTCTAAAATGTCCTATTGGAATAATTGTTGCGCATCGCTAATGATATTAATGTCCGGGTCATCGGGGTATACATGTGGCATAACGAAATGTTATCATTGGCTGAGTTACCGGGAATACATGTGTCATAATGAAATGTTATAAATGGCTAGGACATCAGAAATAAAGGTGTCATACTAAAATGTTATTAATCGTTGGGTCACCGAGAATACGGGTGATACTACGTGACATGAGCCAATCTCATATTGTTCTTATTGTTATTGAAATGTTTTTCTTTTATATAGAGTATATATATATATATGAATGACTATTTATAATTCTAGTTTTATAGAAATCATTGAAGTTGAGATAAGAATCTTATCTCATTTTTGTTGCAAATTTACTACTTGTTGTGTTATGCCATTTACTTACCGAGTTGACGGCTCACTCTTCGTTACCACCATTTTGCAGAGTAAGCCCTTGGGTATAGAATGGATGAGATTGGAGATATGTATCACCAGATGATTTAAGTTCATTTGTGTACGTTTTCTAAGGATTCGATTTATTTACTGTTATATTTAAGTTAGACTCTAGAGATTTTAGTGAAATGCATGGTCTCAGATATACATGTTGTATTTTGTGGATACATTATTGATGATATAAGTTATGGCTATTGTAAATTAAGGTTTTTGTAAGATCCGGATCACGTAGCATCCCCGTCCGTTGGGTCTCGGATTTGGGGGTGTTATATATATATATATATATATATATATATATATATATATAAATTTTCAAGTTAGTACGCATTTATATAACTTCATTAGTGTATTGGATATGAATCATTATATTTATATATTTTGACTCAAAGTGTATGTACTTGTCAAAACTTCTTCATAATCAATGGTTCACATGTAACGCATTGATATGAAACCAATATATATATATATATATATATATATATATATATATATAGAGAGAGAGAGAGAGAGAGAGAGAGAGAGAGAGAGAGAATAATGATAGATATCACACCTAAAATCACAACTCTTCCACAACAACACATGTGACAGTTAATGTATCAATTGGTAAGTGGATACACCCAGCTGCCACATGTGTTATGATGGAACAATTGTGATTTTAGGTGTGATATCTAGCATTACTCATATATATTGAAGATTCTAATAAATATTATAATTAGTTACACTAATAAAAAATAACATCTATACTTTACCTTTTTTACAATTAACTATTTTACAACTTATTAATTTATAATATTTAAAAAACAAGTGAAATGTCATATTTGGTAATATGTGGGATGAGTTTACAAGTTGTAACATTTTGAAATTTTCTAATGGGGACTGTGTACAAATAGGTATACATACGGTTTTAAGGGTTGTAAATATATCTACGCAAAGTTATTATTTAAGGGCCTCTAGAAAAGAAATAGCCCAATTATTGCCCCATCTCAATTCTCAACTCAATTATTTCCCCTCTCTCAAGTTGTCTTGGATCTTGACTCATCTTGTCTAGAACGGATCAAGAGATTAACGCGAGCCTTGTCTGGTTCGTAGACTAATTTTGAATGGCATTTTGGATAGCGATTATTGACTAGCCTGTAGCCTTGTAAAAGCCTTGTAACCTTATCAAGCAGTTGCGTGGCCAACACTACTTGAATTTTCCGTTTGTCTGTACTCTGTTGTATGTATGTGAATGATAGTTTTTTCTTGATTAACATTTCAATTATCAGACAGAACTGTTTTGGCACACTCACATGTCTTTAGAATAAAGAAGATCGCATGTTATTTGCAGCAATTGATGACTTGAATATATTTGATAATACTCGCATAAATTATATTATAATGTAAAATTTCAATAAAAGGAGATAGTTCAGTTTAAATTGTTTAATCAACAATTCCAATTTTCTCAACCACATCTAATATATTCGATGGAACTACACAAATTTCTTACAATCATACCCACACAATCAGAAGAAGAAGAATCATTCTCATGTTTTTTTTGGTTGTTCAATCTAATCTTGCTTCGAGCACTTCTTCCGTGATCACTTTTAATTGTATACAACTTTTTTTGGCTTTTTCAGTCATTTCATATAGCCGAAGTAAAAATATTAGATACGATAGTCCTACCCAAATAATGTCATGTGTTGTGAGATTAGGACGTGATTTGTTACTCTTATCACGTTACTTGATGTAGACGGTGTTCTTGACAAAAAATCTCTCCTCCAAGCTTAGCAACTGTTTTTTTTTAATCCTTCTGTTGATGTCAGTCTTCAAACTTTGATTTTATATCTTGTGATTTGTTCTATGACTGATATAGGTCAAAATAGGGCAGCACATGAGTGCACATCACAGGTCCCAGCACAGCAGACCGTAACTCAATTGATGTTAGATTTCAAAAATAAAAATTAACATCTATATTTACATTCAGATCGGTATTGTGTCTAGCTATATCTTGAAAACAGAAATGGCTAGCTGGAATTCCCCCAATCACCTTCTTGTTTTGTTAACTAAATATTTCAATTCCAATGCTGAGAATTTCAACATGGGTTGCATTGATAAGGAGAGGGAAGCTCTTCTTCAATTCAAACAAGGGCTTAATGATCCTTCAGGTTGGCTTTCTTCTTGGGGCGTTGGTGTTGATTGCTGCAACTGGGTTGGTGTAGGCTGCGACAACCTGACAGGCCATATTTCGAGGCTCGACCTCAGAAGTCAGAGTGAGTAATATTGTTACTTTCTTGAAGAAAGTGAAGCAGCAGTTTACAATACGCCGTGCTTGTTTGGTACGTTAAATCCTTCTTTGCTTAACTTGACACATTTAAATTATTTGAACCTCAGCAACAACAATTTCGGAGGAATTCCAAGAGGTTGAAACATCAAAGCTGTTTTACTTTCTTACTCTGCTACGAGTTAGGATTGGTAAGTCTATATTGGTTGAGGGAGGTAGTATGTAACCAATTTCATGAGTATAATGTAACCTGACTTTTTATGTTTAAAAAAGCTTTTGTTGTGGGAATTTCTTCCATATAACATTTTACTTCCCTTTAATGAATTGATAAGCTATGGGGTTTTGTTATGACCCACATCACATGATACATAAACTTTGTTGGTCCCCTCCCTCTCTTGTTGCTGCTGCTGCTCTGTGTGTTGATGAATATAGTTCATTTTGAAAATAAGAATGGTTGATTATGACATCGTGTAATATAGCTGTGATCACATTGTGTAATGTATGTTATATTAGATCGTGTATATTGCATCGTGTATTGTATCGTATATTACATCGTGTATTGTATTATATATTACATCGTGTAAACATTTTAGAAATAGTTTTGAACAGAATATTGCAAACTGTTTGAATGTAGATGATTAATACCGAAGAAGAAGATCTGGATCAGTATTTGGTATATCCAAGGGATACGTGGTCATATAACATTACGATAAACACTCATTGCAAACATAAGTTCATACGACAGATTGAAAGTGTGTTGGACAGTTGCGGTGAGTTGGACGAGTTCAAGAGTAGCTGTTTTGGTCATTATTTGGATATGCCAATAGGGGGTTATTTCCGAGCCCAGTACATGCACAATTTGTTTTTAAGACAAATCACACATCCCGGTGCTAGCATGAACGAACTGTGGTTCGCTTTGGGGAAGACTAAGGTTAGGCTTGGAGCTAGAGAGTTTTGTTTGTGTACCGGTCTAAAGTTTGGTGAGGTAACAGATATATTTTTAAGGGTATATGAGCCTGTTACAGATGGTATACACTTTAGATATTTTGGTGGATCGCATTTGTTGTGGATGAAGTTATCGATTTATTTTTGACGAAGTCGTTTCAGTGCAAAGGTGATGCTTTAAAGATGGTCCTGGTGTTGTTTGTAAACTACATTCTTTTCGGTTTAGATGAAAGGACTCAAGTTTCATATTGGCTTATGACGTTGGCCGAGGAAACAAATGGCTTTAATATGTTTGCATGGGGCCACTTCGTGTTCAAGATGACACTGCATTACATTCGTCAAGGATTCTGGATGCCTGATCCGACATGTCCTACATGTAGATACAACCTTTATGGTTTTGTTTGGGGTGTTTAGGTATCCTTGACATTTTATAATGCTTTGTTGTATATTGTTTTTTATTTAATGTATAATTAGTTTAACTTTTTTTTTGTTTGACAGTTTTGGGCAATGGAGGCCATCCCAGTGATGCACCATAAGCTGGGCCATTACTTAGAGTCCGGTTATCCACGTTTAAAAAAATTTGATTTCATCACAAAGGCTTCAAAAATGCGGGAAACTTGGTTAGAAATGGAGTTAGAAGGAAAAGTGAATTAACATAATTCTTTTTTTTTGTTTTACATTTCATATATTTTAATTTCATATATTCTTGAATATTTTGTATGTTACTGACTTTGGACTTTTTAAAATAGCTCACTAGCTGACAAGAGCTCACTCCTACAAAACGTGAGTCGAAACAAGATTATTGGGTGGACGTTGATGTTGGTATGTCCATAGGACCACAATTTGAACCTTCGGTCTTTATTAGTGGCAATGAAGGGAAAGCGGAGTCGTTAGGAAACAACGTTGGGAAGAAAAGAAAAAGATGATATAAAGGTCCCGATGTCCCTGCTCAACGAAGACAACGGAGGCCACTAAAAAAAACAACATCAAGTAGACAGCCCACATGGCATAATTCTCCACCTCCCTTTCCTCAAGAATCGGCTACTCCCTTGCACCAAACCTCATCTACTTCTGCCACAGAACTGAGAAAACTTATCCCTGAAATTGTAGTGGAAGAAATTGCAAAGTTGCGGAGTGAAAGGTTTCAACATGTTGGGGGCTTTCAGGTATGTTTCCTTCATCTCTTGCAAAGTTGTATTTCATTTTTATTTAATTGATTGTTTTTTTAATTTTTTCCATTGAGCAATCATGATTGCACGAATGAGCAAGATCATGGTGATGAAGATAATGAAGATTTGTTTGATACAAACTGGAATATGAAGTACAATGGTGATCGCTAAGAAAAAAATGAGGACACACAACCAGCTAACACAGAAACAGCACCCTAACCAGCCATCATTGAAATAGCCACACCACCCCAACCTACCTCCACAGAAACAGGCCTCCAACCAGCCATTATTGAAACAGCCACACCATCCCAACCTACCACCACAGAAACAGGCCTCCAACCAGCCATTATTGAAACAGCCACACCACCCCAACCTACCACCACAGAATCAGGCCCCAAACCAGCCATACCTATAACAGCTACCTCACCCCAACCTGCAACCATAAAAACAACCCGTTCACCTAAACCGGCCACCACACCCCCACTAGTGACCACTACCCCAGATCCACCAGCCACAATAATAGCCCAACCAGCCATCAAACAAATAACCAGTACATCTGAACCAGCCACCACACATTCAGCCCATTCCCATAACCAGCCACCTCAGCAGCCCTTACTCTTCCCCCTTCAATGGACCCTACTGATGTTGTCAAGGATCGTTTGAGGTCGAAATATAAGCAAAGTGATAAGCTCATTTTTCAAGCTTTACTTGCCCGTCATTTTATATAGTTTTGCTCTCGTTTTCTTTGCAAACTCCATCTTTTGATGTTCTAAATACTTAAACATGCTCTTTATAGCCATGAGTTATCCTTGTGTGAAACCGAGAGCTTTCGGAGTGAAAAGAAGGTTTTAGCTCAGTATAAGTCGAGAAGTGCGTACCGCGCAGCAGGACAACAGAAATACTAGAAGTAAGCACGGTACACGGTGTTGAAGTGAACCGTGCTTCGTACCGAGCAGAAGAGTAGCAGAATCAGTGCGTTACGCGGCATCGAAGTGAACTGCACTTTGTTCCGCGTGAGATGGTAGAGGAAATTATAGAAAGCTTCAAGTGTAGTACGCGTACCACACCAGATGAAACACGAACCACGCTGCGTACCGCATAAGATTCTAGCACTAAAATTAAGCTGATGTGCGGTATGATGTGTCGAAGTGAACCGCACATTATGGTAGATTTTGAACACTCTGTTTTGTGAATAGAGTATGTGCGTTATTGTGGGACTCCCTCTCTTATCTCTGATTAAGCATGAAGGGGGGATGTTCCTAGAGGCTGAGATGATGTCTTTGGGACCCCTCCTACACTAGTAGGGGGGGCTTCTTGTTGTCTATAAAGGAAAGAGATAGAGGAGAGAGAAAGAGGATCTAAAAATTCATCAACAAACTAGACCAGCTCAGTTTCCTTACATTTTTGGAGTTCTCTCTTCATTCCTGGATGGAGTTCTCTCTTTTGGTTGATTCAAGAAAGCTAGGGAAGCTCAAGCTATAAGAGATTGAAGCTATAACTTAGTTTTATCTTTTCAACTCTTCTCTTCTCTTCTCTTGTTTCTTTATATTGATTCATGATTTGTATTGATGTTAGCTCATCTATGGTTTCTATTTGTATAGTATGAGCTAATTATTCTTATATTAGAACAAGATGATGCTTAACCCTTGATTCATTTGTGATAGACTCTTTGATTTCTCTATTTTTGTGCTTGTAGAGCTATATTGATGTTTTGAATGCTTAAGGCTTTTGCTTAATTGATCATTTTGTAATCGATCTATGGTTGAATGCTAAGTATCAAAAGGAGATGTATTTGACAATGCTTAGATAAATGTTCACTATGCTTGACTAGAAAGTGCTAGAACCACTAGGCTAGCGTATAAGGTTCAATTTGTATTCTAAATGCTTAACGGGTCTATACATATTGTCTGGATTGCTTGAGAAAGATTCCGGGTATGTATAGATACTATCTCTAATACATCGAGAGAGGTTAGAGATTTGTTTAGGGAATACGAATCCATAGCATGTACATGCACGAATTAGGAGTCAAAGGAGTCAAGTGTGCTATTGGGAGGGTTAAAGCGGATTCGAATTCTAACATGTTTTCCATACATTTCTATAAGTGTTGAGTTAGATAATTTAGTTTGTGTTTGAGTTAATTTACTTATTGAAATTCTTGAAAACTCATGTTTTAGATTGTTCAAATAGTTAACAAGCCTTTGAATTCCAGTAATCATAACCTTTATCCCTATGGGAACGATCCCTACATTGTCACTATACTATCATTCCAACCTCGTGCTATTGCGAGAGTTAACAAGTCTAGTTTGACACGATCACAAAGTCCATACATCGATCCTTTCAGACGACAAAATAGAAAGACATGCCCAATGGGGCAGTACAAAGCTTTCAAGGCCAGCAAGTAAGATCGATAGTATTTGTTGAACATGTACTGTCTATTTTGAAGTTTGTTGGTAATTATGTTCATAATTGTGTTTAACTGCAATTTACAACTGTAATGTGGGGATCAAACATATGTAACACAAACATTTTTCAAAACGCTGGAAGATCCCAATGAGTGGTTGTCAAATAAACATGTGGATGCATACATCAATGTGTTATACAAGCGGAAAAGTGACCCTAGCGTGGGACAAGAATTTTCAAAGCATGTTGCTGTACTTGATTGCAATTTCTTTGTAAGTATTACAATTTCTTTGGTTTGGCTTATTTCCTTGTATATATTATAACTAACTGTAACACATTTGTTCCAGATGCACTTAGTAAATGTTGGGTGCAATTTCAGCCGGATCTTCATGAAAGGTTGGCACGTCGATTTATCCCGGCTAAGTTTGAGGTTCCTGTAGATTAGATATCATATGCAATCGGGGAGCAACCCCTTTGGGGCACACATTGGGAAAATGTGGAGATGGTTAGTTTCTTCTATCATTAGTATTAAAACATTTCTTTAATGAATCAATGACTTAAGAATGAAATTCCGAACATGAAATATATAACGGATGTTCTTTTTTTGTGACAGATTTTGGTTCCTTGTCGTGTGGACAGTGACCATTGGGTGTTGTACAAAGTCAATCTGTTCACTTGGGTCATTACAATATACGACTCTGTAGCATAATTGAAACTGACGGATGGCAAGTTTAGAGAAGAAAATATGCTTCCATTACGATGAATAGTCCCACTTATTTGCAATCAGTCGGGTTACTACGAGGTTAGTAATCGTGCTCCCTGCAAGCCACTAGATTGTATAAAGGCCGTCAGACTGTCTCCACGTCAATTTCCACAACAACAGGACGGAACCAGTTGTGGCATTTTCATGTTCCAAGGAATCAAGAACATAATGCGCAATAAGGACTAGCAGTGGAATTGGAATAAAGACACTGCTCCCAGGTTGAGGAAAGACATGGCTTTTGAAATATTTGAGTGTTCAATAGAGGAAGATTAGGTTATCTATTTAGCTGTTATAATATTTTGTTTACATGTTGCAGCTGATGAATATTTATGAAACTTTGGAATATTAGGTAAACAGGTTGACTACTGTGTGGCTTTAATTGATAGACATGGTGAACAGGTTAACAGACGTAGTGTACATGTGAAGTCAATTATGGTCTTCCATTGTTCTAATCGTTCGTGTAATGATGTCTTAATTTTATCGTGTAATGTTTTCTAAGGACCAGAATATGATCGTGAAATATTTTCTATACTGGTAAATGTTAAATTAAAAAAAAATTGAACTAATCGTGATGGTAGCATGAATGGTTTATTCTGATTACATACTAGATGGCATGAATGGTTTTTCAGTGTTGAAAATAATCGTGTAATGGTTTCTTAATTTCACCGTGTAATGATATCTAAATTTTATTGTGTAATGTTATCTAAATTAAACCGTGTAATGTCATCTATACCTGGTACCTGTTACTGAAAAACAATGAACTTACTTCCATGCATGAATTAACAGTAATAAATAAATTGAAGTTCAAACAAATACATAATCTGACATCAAAAATATTCAAATACAACTTCTAAAATCAACAAGTAAAAAAGGTTCTAAACACCAATAACATCTTCATCATGCCACAGATTTGTTGTGCTAGTCTGCCTGTGGCAGCATGTTTGTTTGTTATGTCCTAGACCCCCGCAACCACCATATCTGTGTTGTTTACGTGTTTAAGTAGGCTGAGTCTCAGACGTACTTGACACTGTGAATCCGAGGGGTGTTGGACAATTTTGACGATTATGGCCTGCCTGTTTGCACCATGAACATGCTCTAGATTTCTTTCCACGATATTCACCGGATGATGGAATCCTACTCTTTTTTGGTAGGCCAACCTGTCATAGCCATGGAGGAGCATTCATAACTACATAGCTGATGTCTTCAGGAACACCCCACTCGCTTTTGTGCCCGACTGGTCTAATAACACTAGAATATGCTTCTACCAAACTGGATTTTTTATAGTGATCCGAGTAAAAATCGATGAATGGTTTTTTACAAGCATGTAAAGCAGCTAAGGCATGCTTACATGTCAACATATTGGTTTGGAATTCTCGACAAGTACATGTCCTCTCTATAAGGTTTACTAGACCATCTTTGTCGCCATCCTTAACCAAGAATTCATTCCCATCGATCGGGCGTACCGTGAGCATTGTAGATTTTTCGTTACGCTCATTTAACAAAGTTGTTGCCCATGTCGTCAATTGTGTGCGCAAAGTGTCTGCATGATTTTGACGATCGTGGAACCATTTTTGCATCATATCCCTAATGAACTCGATCAAAACAGTCACAGGCATCTGACGTGCATATCGTAGACATGAGTTTAAGCATTTTGTGATGCTTGATGTCAACATTGCATACCTTTGTACCGGAGAGTAAACACATGATCATTTTTCCTTCCCAATTTTCATGATATAATCGTATGCATTCGGGTGCACTCGTCGAAGTTGATTCATTTCTTCTATAAACTCAGACTCCTTGTAACACTTGGAAGCACGTTTAAAAATTCCCGTAACATCTTCCCTTTTGAACCTATTCTTGATTTTCATTACCATATGGAAGCCACATAGACCATGTGGGGCATTGGGATATACAATTTCTATTGCCTTTGCAATCCTTTTATGCTGATCGGATATGAACATACAGTCTTCAGGGCATCCGATGCAGTTACGCAGTTGTTTCAAAAACCAACTCCACGACTTTCTGCTTTCCTTTTGACCAATGCCAAAGGCTAGTGGATACACTTGCTCGTTAGCGTCTTTACATACAGCGACGAACAATATACCTCGAAATCTTCCCTTCAGATAAGTACCGTCAATAGCAACAACATTCCTTATAACCTCCCCCACGAATACATGCACCATATGCTAAGAAGCAGTATCTAAATTCATTACGAGCATTCAATAAATAAGCTATAACAGTCCCACAAGCTTATACAAATAACTTGGAATCTGTTGAAACGACTCGGTCGCCGGTCCGAATACAATTGACTGGGCATAAACCCTCGTTCGCCAAGCCTTAGTGTAAAGAATTTGGAGACCATATTCCAACTGCATCTCTGTCATTATATCTTTGGGTTTTAAAGTTGTGTCATTCACCTGAAGCTTTGAAGAATACAATTCACCAATAATCGAAGCACTAGCTTGTCAAAATCGACCATGGGACCCGTCAACGGTGCAACTGTATTCCTTGTTATATTTTCGAATCTGCCAATACTCTCCCCCACACATTTTCGTTGCACCTAACTTGAAGACACAATTGGCATTCTTACAACCTACTTCAAATCTCTCTTTATCGGACCTCTTGATTCTGAACTCAAACCGTTCTCTCAGTGAATAAAAACTCAAATCTCGTTTTAGTTCTTGTTTGGTAGAATAAATCTTACCTTTATAAAAGCGACCATTACTAATCGATGGTTCATCATTGTTAATAGTTTGGATTGAGTAGTTCTCTGCACCGGAAATTATCCAAGGCAGAGGGGTTGCAGATGAACTGCCTCTATCATGGCCACAACCATCACTATCAACATCCAAGTCACAACCACAATCGCCATCACCATCTACATCACTACTAGTATCACCATCACTATCACCATTACCATCACCATCTGATCGGAATGATTTATATACCTATTTAAGGTCCCCATTGCCTAGCTTTTGTTCTCGTTTTTAACTTTATTTTGGTATTTAACGTGTTTGTAAGCCTTGTGTAGGTACATGTTCCCTATGAAAGGTATTTGAGCTTAATTGAAGAGTTTTGGATGTTAGATGGGCTGAAATGGAAATGGGCTATGCAGAACACCCAAATTTTGGAGTCCATATCTCCCTCCTCAAAGTGAACTGGGTTCCGTACCATATATTTTTAGAAATCCCCAGAAGTCTTCTTTCCAACGGTTTTTACGGATCACAATTCTGAGTTTTCTACAGGGAAATATGTTTGTTTTCGTAACGGTGCGCAAGATTGGAAACACGACAGCGGCTGAGAGCTTTATGCTGAACACTCAGATTTCGAAGACCATATCTCTCTCCTCGGATTGAACTAAATTTTTCATTACCACTTTACGGAAAGCCCCAGATGTCTTCTTTCTAACACACTTTACGGATCATGATTCCAAATTTTCTAGAGGTAGTTATGGTCATTTCCGTATCGGTACGCGCTGTTGAAAAATACTGACGAATCCAAGAATCAAGAGGTGGCACTAGTGAAGCGCCACTCGACCAGCGCACCTTCACCAACATAAAATATCAGTAGGTTGGCGCTGGTGAAGTGCTGGTCGACCAGTGCACGTGCCCAGATTTGCCATTTTTAGCCCGTTTTTGAGGGGGCAATCTTATCTTTTCACACCCAATTCTTGCCCTAACCTCTCAACACTATATAAATACCCTTTATTCTCTTCACTCTAGAGACTTCTCTTTCCCATCTCTCCCCCCAAACACAGCCCCACACCCCAAAACTAAACCTCCATCTTCTTTATCTCTTCCATCCTCTTCACCAAATAAGTGAGTGATTCAAGCTCCTAAAAACCTCCATGGAAGCTCACCATACACCTCCACCACCCATTTATACACATCATCCACCCAATTGAGAGTAGATTGCAAGGATATAGGAGAGGTCTTTGACCAAAAATGAGCCAAGTATGGAAAAGAGCTATAAGAGGAGTTTTCTCCAAGGGTTGTTTCTATTTACTCATTCTCTTTGTATTTCTTGTTTTCTTAATTGTGTATCCCCGAATTGGGAATTTGTAAACCTTTCACATGTGCTATATATGTATTTTTGTACTTTAATTCATTTGGGTTTTGTTTTGCTCTTGGAATTATATGTTTTAATGCTCTTATTATGATATGTATGTGTATGAATGACTTGAAATTGATATGTATGAATGATTGGGATTAGGAGTAGAGTAATTTAATGTAGAAGTAGATTACTTTAGCTTCCCATGATTGTTTGTATGTTAATGGATGGCCAAAATGCCATGTATTGATGATTTAAGTGATTGGGGATTCCCCCTCCCCTTCCCCCAAATAGTGGAAAATGTTAGTTCATGCATTTAGGTGCTAAATTGGCTTTGGTTCATTTCCTTGCACCTAATGGGTATTTTTAGGACATAATTGCCCTTCCTTGGCCGAATTGGGTGGTGAATTGGTTTAGGGATAATTCCCAAATCAAGAGGATGAACCGTTAATTCATATTGAATGTACTCAATGTCTTAGCAATTGCATTGATGCACATTAGTGTTAGGTGAGCATATTTTCCATTCGTATTCATCCATCTTAGGGAGTCTAGAGAGATTATGAAAGAGCTCTCTTTTGTTGAGGGGGTTGTGCATTCATGAGATTGGAGAACGCCATAGTCGTTCAGTGGTGATGACATCTCGGATTGACATCCGAGAAGACTCAGTGTTCGATTACCGGTTACGGATGAGGGGTCACCTTTCTATAATTTTGTATTTCTTTCCTTGTATCTTTGTCTTTTTTTCGATATGTACTTTCATTCATTAGGAATTTGATATAAACCTAGTATTGTTGCCTATTTTGTTGCATATGCTTGTTATTGATTGAGTGACCCTTCTAAATGCTTAAAGCCTTGAGTGGTTAGTCACCCTTTCATTGAACCTAGGTTGTGTGTGATGGACCGAGAGGTGAAGCACTCAATGTGCATTTAGTAGATTGGCCACTACGTGTAGAGCCTGCGCGTGGTTTTGCACGTATTGTCGCTACATGTGTCTCATTGTTCTTAATGAACCGAGTGCAGTTCGGGCAACTATCGAGAGATAAGTTGTTGGTGCATTTCGGTATAGTCGATTGTCGCTGGAGTGAGGGCAATTGGCGAGGATTAATTGAGCACGGCATTCATTCTTGACTATGCATGTATTATGAAATTGTGTAATTGCTATGGTGGAGTCATTTGCTTAGTGTAACCATTTACATTCCATATCACTCCATTCCATCATATCATTGTACATATTGTTTATTTCTGTATTTTGTTAGGTTAGTTTAGCATTTACTTTTCAACATATTCTTTCGCATACGCAATATACGAGTCCGCTCGGAGTGTTGTAATAATAGCTAGAACTAGAGACTGTCGATGAATCCCACCTCACTGTGAAACGATCCTTACTTGCCGTTGTGCTAGTCTCTGTGACTCGCACACTTGTGAGGCTGAACTTAAATGTTCATATTTGATGACACTGCAATGACGTGTCCGTCACAATCTAACTCACAGCCACTATCACCAATACCATCCAAGTCACAACCATTTTCACCTTCACCATCTATGTCACCACTGTGACTATCAATATCACTATAACCATCACCATCACCATCTAAGTCAAAGACACTATCACCATTATTATCACCATCAACATCTTGTTCAAATGGGTATGGTTCAGGTAACCCATCTAGTCCATTATCTACAAAGGTTTCAAATTCAAATGTACTGGCACCTACTTCATTATTAGTTCCAACACCTAAAGATACATCATTAATTGTGTATGTTGGATCATTAACAGTTGACCTTTTTTGCAAGCTAGATGAAGGTATTGTTGGGTTGTTTTCCATCTAAAACAGATGGAATTGATCCACACATTGTGTTGCTCTAACAAACGGGTCTATATTGAGAAGCCAATTGTGAAGTAAAGCTTTGTTGTATATGTAGTTGAGATGGTTGGCCATATGTTTCAAAGTAAGGTTGGCCATTTGGTTGTTGAATAGATTGAGAATATGGTAGTTGAAAAGGTTGACATTATTGATGTGCACAAGGTTGAGGGAAAAATGGGAACCATTGTTGGAGAACAACGTTCGGGGGAATTTGGATCTGCATTTCTGTCTCAGTTTGCATGTTACCACCAGCCCTCTCATACCTTCCAACAGTTGTTACATATACTTCTAGAATAACTCTCTCTTTAGACATAAAAAATGCTACATCTCTATCATTTTTTATTCTTGGTATGACACGCCTCCCACTCATAGTCATAATAGCCCTTAATTCAATGTTGAAATTAGATGAATCAATCCTCACAATATCTTCAATTGTATTCATTAACCCATGATATGTCAAATCAGGAGGAACAAATATCATTTCTGAATCACCGCCCTCATAGTTCTGACCAAACCACTGGCCACCGTATGAAATAAGCAATTGCAACTCTCTCATTACTCTATACAAACAGCATGCCAAAACAATATATTATTACACAACATAATATACATTTCATTACACGAAGAAATGTTAATAACATTACATGATTAAATATAAACATCTTTACATGATAACAATTTCCGTCGTCCAACGATTTTGGGTTAACAAAAATAGGGTTCGTAACACATTCATAATTGATTTCACGGCCATGACACAGTTCATTTAAGAGATTCAAAACAAAAACAAAAGCGTCATACCTTCGATTACAAAACGGTTACAGTGAAGATGTGACACAGCTGATTTCTGGACAATGTGGATCTGCAATCGTTCTCTGTATCGTAGAGAGAAAGTTGAGGAATGTTGGGAGGGAGATAGACAACAATTAGGACAGAGATTTAATGTTCTTAGAGAGAGACCATCAACTGAGAAACATCTTATTAACTATGTCTGAGAGAGATGTTTTGAATAAATGAAAGTGAAACGTGTTTTCTCATCTGTGATAAAAATGTTTTCTTATTAAATTGAAAATGTTTTTTTTTTATTAAATTCTAAAGGGTATTTTTGTAAAGTCACCTACAAAAGTGAATAAAAACAATCAACTTATTAAAACTGAATAGTTTTGAATTTAAACTTAATTTTATGGTCGCTTAATGGAATTCCCTCTATTTAATATTAAAATTTATAAAATTTTACTTTTATCACACCTAAATATTGTATTTTACTACATTTATACCTCAAAACAAAATTTTCTTGGTAAGCTCTTCCCAGCAAGTGTGGGAAGATACAACCCCATGTGGTGGAAATAGATTATCATAATCGCATGATAGTGTTTTATCACAGCAAGTCTCGATGAATATAAATAAATATACCACCCTTGACCAAAGATTTTCGAAACTTTTACATACGTGGAATCCATCCAAAGTACATCTTCCCTCAAAATCACATAATGTGATATTGATAGTCATTCAAATTTATTTATTCTACACGCATTAGCTCAATAACCTGATCAGTCAACAACTGCAAATGTGTCCTCTATCAGTAATAGTTATATATTGATGACAGAAGTATAATAATCAAGCTAATAATTTTATTTCTGAATTGCATATTGAAACTGAACATAAAACCAAGAAATTAAGGAAAACACATTTGCTTAATAGCATCAATGATACAATATTTTATCTTTGAAACACGTGTTGTTTTGAATGTTCATGGACACTTAGGTCCTCCTTCTTTGGTCTTCCAGTTGTTATAGCATGGACACTCTTCTTTATTTCCATAAGTACCAGAAGGAACGCACAAGCATTTTTGGCAACATTGGTTGCAGTATTCCACGCATGGATTTTTATGCGATGTTGCCGAGCACCTGTAATCGCAAGCACCAGCACACTCTGCAAAAACCCATTCATTTACATATTAAACAATAGGCCATTCATTTTATTTTACAATAAAACTAAGGTTTAGGGTCTGTCCACATAAAACAGCACACGTTTGATTTGATTATCTAGGAAGATATTAACTCCCACCATATGGGGAAGAAAACAAAATTCATCTCAACTAATGTGGAAGGGGTGGTGGTCCACTACCACCGGTGCTAATAGGTTCATCGACTCTACACTGCATAAGAAAAATTAAGAAAAAGATTAAGAGAAGGAACTTACTTTCCGGCTTAATTGATCCCTCGCCACCGGTCTGCATGTGGTAAAACAATAATATATTATTATTAGTATTATTTTAAAATTAAAATGAGGAAAAATATAGTCATTAATCGATGCATAAATATTAATTAAATTATCATATATAGCTTGCTACATGTAAATATAAATATATTGTGGGTATTACTATTATATTATGCCTTATATGGCATATTAAATTTATTTGTTTTAAAACTTACAAAACGAGGAAAAATATAGTCATTGATCGATGCATAAATATTAATTAAATTATCATATATAGCTTGCTACATGTAAATATAAATATATTGTGGGTATTACTATTATATTATGCCATATATGGCATATTAAATTTATTTGTTTTAAAACTTACAGGACGATATTTTGCAGCCGTAGCATCCAGCGCTGTTACCTGCAATAACAAAAATTTAATGATTTTAGTGAAAGAAAAAAAAAATATATTTGTAAATGAAACCGAACAGAAAAGAGTAATTATAATTCAGAGAATAAAATGTAGATATATTGATTCTAGATACTAGGGAGAGAGAGAGAGATTTGTCCATCGGTTGATCTATTATGACTACTTTAGCTTTCAATATGATTAAAAATATTCTAGTCACTGTTGTACTAGTCCTAATTCAGATTTTTGACTTTTAACGATTGTTTTCCTTCAATGATTTTTCTTTTAAGAGAATAGCCAAAAGAAAAAATTCCACATCTAATCGGTACTAATCAGAGGAGCTCCCTAATTATATATGATTAAATAATCATAAAATATACAATCAAGAATCATATAAAAGAAAATTATATTAAATATTAATTTAATATATGTATTATAGCTATACATCCCAAAAATACTGAAAGTTGAGATCAAGACATCTTATTTGCAATTGTCATGCAGATTAGTGATTATAAAATAACGTGGTTAATAATATGTCAGATATATCGAATAAAATGCACAAGATTAAAAGAGAGAGAGATCAAGTTTTACATGTGAAACTACAATGGCAGAGACCAAAGCAAGAAGGAAGAAGAAGCATGAGAGCTTTGCCATATTTTCTTTATGATTTTTTTTAGGATAGTATTTTCCTTATGATATTGAAATAACTAGTAATGCACTTGAAAATAAAAGAGAGATGTAATTTATATATAGTGCAAGCATTGGTTTAAACTCCTCTCAAAGGTCTCATTTATTATTACAACTTGCTGCTGTTTTTATTAAAATATATTCTAATATTGGTAAATAATATCCAAAATATTTTATTATTGGTAAATTATATCCAAAAGAGTAATTCTATTTGGCCAAATATGGTGTCCAAATCCGTTGTCTAAATAATCTGATATCACTAAAATCCATTCATTTATGACTGATGTTATTGTCAACCCATTAATGATCTAATAATGCCTCAGATTTTAAAATGAGTGGTGCTATTGGTACACCATTACTGGACTATTTATGCCCTATTTTTTTAATTATGTAGTATTTTTTTTCCTTTATCGAAATTATTTAAAGAGACGAACAATTTAAGGAAAGAGACATACAATTTAAGGAAAAAAAATCTTCTACAAAGTAATTAAGCATATAGAATAATATTATGGAAGAATCTGAGAAAGATATCAAGCATATAGAATAATTGTTTGGGAATAATATAACGCATCCGTAAGAATTGATTAACAATGATATCAAGCATCTGCAATAATTGTTTAAAAATGATATCAAACATCCGGAAACAATTCATTCTGTACAAGTAAGTTTGAAGCTTACTTTTTCTTTAGAATGATATCAAACTGCCGTTGTGTTAAAATAATTATGTTATTTTTTTTTCTTTTCCACGATAAAATAAGAAGGAAAAAAAACTAAAAAAATAAGGGAGAAAAAATAAATTGATCAATGGAGGTGAGAGAGAGATGTATATAGATATCAGAGACAGAGAGATACAGTGCATTAAGTTTGAAAAATAAGTAAAAATGACACTTTTAGAAATGAAAAAAAAAACTTAATAAAAAAATTTAATTTAATTTAATTAAATAAATTTTTTTAAAAGTGGAGTATAAATAGATCGTAGAGGGTGTGCCAATAGCACCACTCTTTAAGAGCTTGTTTGGTTGGGCTTTTGAAAAACGTTTATTGGTAAAAGATTTACTACAAGTAGATCTATTAGAAATAGAGTTTTTGAAAAAAATATATATAATTGTTTGGTTGATAGACTTTTTTAAAAAAAAATGTATATTTGAAGAAATATATATCCATGAGCTATTGTCTAGTAGATGTTTAAACTCTATTAGTCTCTACTCAATTAAACATAGACATTCTTAAAAGCTTAACCAAACGACTCTAAAAAATTTATATAGACGTTCGTAGACATTTTGAACCAGTATAAAACTCAATCAAACGAGCACTAAATTCTCAAAGGTGAGGGGATTTTTTAATATTAAACCCAAAGAAAATTAGGTTTAAAGCATTAAAAAAATCTTTTTTCACATAAACAAATTATTCATGGATGTGGGGTTTTATTAAAATTTAATTTGATCATATTGTAATAAATGAAAGTGGAAATGGTGAGGAATATCACCTTTTTGTTGGTCAATTGCAGTGATGTCACCTTTATAATAAGTTAAGTTTAAAAGGCACCTATTATGGTGAGCTACCGAAATCGCCCTTAAATAATCGATATTTTATTCTTTAAAGGTTGTCATCTAATAAAGTTGTCTGAAAATCAATCACCTACTCCATTTTTTCTTCACAAAACGAGCTCCATTCCAGATTTATTGTATTCCAGATATTGCACATATTCCAGATTTTGCACAAGAAGGTAAAAAAATATTTCTGATCTTCATTTCCATTTTTATTGTATTTCTGTGTGGTATAACACTATATGAACATTTATGAACATGTTGTCTGAATTTTTTATGTTAATGTCTTGGAGTTGTAAACTTTTTACAAAGAATGAATGAACATGTATGTATATTTTTTTGTATATATATTGGGCGAGTTGAGTTGTAGTGGTGCAAACAAGTTTATAATCTTGGGCATACAATGTAAAAATGTTTTAAAAAAAGGTCGAAACATTTGTAAAAAAGCTCGGAAATGTGAAACTAAGTCTCGATCAAATTCTAAAAAAGCTCGATTCCAAAAATAGATGCTGGATACGTAAAAAGGAAAGCTCCATACCTGGAAAAAAGGCTCGATCCTTGGCAAAAAATGCTCGATCCATCAGAAAAAAAGCTCGATCCCTGCCAAAAAAAGCTCGATCTCTCACACAAATAGCTCGATCCCTCACACAAATAGCTCGATCCCTTTTGAAAAAGGCTCGATACCGCACAAAAAAAGCACGATCCCTCACATAAAAGCTCGATTCTTAAAAAAAAAGCTCGATCCCTTTCAAATAGGCTCGAGGCATATGAAAAAAAGCTCGAGCCATATATTAAAAAGCTCGATTATGTAGAAAAAGAGCTCGGTCTTGAACAAAAGAAGCTCGATCCCGTTAGAAATAGCTCGATCATTTACAAAAACGGCTCGATCATATACAAAAAAATCTCGAACCGTTTTTAAAAAAAGCTTCATATCTTACACTTTTGATTTTTGTTTAATCCTTTATAATTGTAAATTTAATATGAAATATTTTTTTCCTTATTGATGGTTTTTGATGTTGGTTTTGACAGGACAATAGATAGGGTGAGAATAGTCAAATCTTACAACGGTTGATGGGAGCAATTACCAGACGGAAATCAGAGGTATTTAGGTTCCTATAACCAAGGTTTGTATGTGTCAAAGAATTTGAGTTACGACGAACTGGTGTCGATCGTGCAAACCATTGTGAAGTTTGATGAGAACAAATACAGTGCTGAGCTACAGTCTCTATCAATTGTTCCTAGGACTACATGTCGTACATTTATAAGAAACAATGACGATGTTCAGTTTATGCTAGGGGAAGATATGGTGATCCCTCAAGTATGTGTTAGTCTAATCAAGAGGCCAGCGGGAGGTGTCATTGGTAAAGATATCCCTCATCCTGATAACACCCAACAATTTCGATCGTCAGGCGGAAGCAACCAGTTGTTCACAGAAAGAAGTGGGATTGATGGTCGGAAAAACATATGTGTTGTCCCACCGGAAGTAGTCGCCCATGATAATAGACCGGAACCTCAATTCGACAATGTATTTGGTTATCATATTGAGATGAATGGTAGAGAGTACAACCACCAATACAATGAGATCTACAATGACATCAACAATTAGGAGAATACAATACTGAATGTTGGGGTGAATCATGAGGTGGATAATGAGAGCAATTTAAATTCTGTTAAAAATGTAGAGGACAATCAGGATGATGCAGAACCTGTCGAAACGGAAAGACATGTAAGACATGTACACAGATTTAGTTCCAGTGCACCAGATATAGTTGGGACCTCCGAGGGGAGGGCTAATGTAACTGCAGATGATTCAAATAATGCAAGAACATGGGTTATTCCAGGAGCAGAATCATACTCGTTTGGTATTGGTGGAAGCAGGAACTTGTTTGAAGATGAACCTACAAGCATGATATATAAAGGCCAGTTTTTTACAATGAAAAAGGATTTGAAGAGACTAGTAGGCCATTTTACAATGTAGCAGAACTTCGAGTGGAAGGTAAAATGGTCCAATAAGACAACATTACATCTAGTTTGTTTGATGGGAAATTGTACGTTGAAGTTAAGAGCGGTGAGAAGAAATGAAGGCACATACTTTCAAGTAAGAAGTTTTGTCAACGAACACACTTGTCCGTTAGAGAAAATTCACCGCCGGCACCGACAAGCTAGTGCAGTCACAATTGAAGAAGTTATTGCACCTAGACTTCAACAACAAGATGGTCGACTAATGCGTCTGAAGGACATAATCGTCGACATGAAATCAATGTATGGAATCCAAATCATGTACAGTAAGGCACACGCCGCCCTCTATTATGCGTTGTCACTGACATATGGAACACATGAGGAAACCTTCCAACTGCTTCCATCATTTGGTTACGTTTTGGAACAACAAAATCCCGGCACAATCACTGACTTTCAGTGCAACGAAGATGATACTTTTCTATACTTCTTCATGTCGATTGGTGCCTCACTTAGAGGATTCCGAACGTGTATGCGTCCAGTCATTGCCGTTGATGGTACCCATTTGAAGGGATGATTCCAGGGTACAATGTTTGTTACAACAGCACAAGATGGGAACGAACATGTGAATCCAATTGCTTTTGGGTACGGCGACTCAAAAAACAATCTTTCATGGGAATGGTTTTTGGATTGCTTGAAAGGTGCCCTAGGTTATATTGATGAGCTTGTTTTCATTTCCTATAGGCATGCAAGCATTGAAGCAGGGATTTCTAAAGTGTTCCCTTATGCCACCCATACCATATGTTACTTGCACTTTGCTAAAAATGTCAAAAAGCGATTTCATATGAAGGATGTTGCTGTAATAATGGACAAAGCAGCACGCGCATACACCGAGTTTGAATATAACCAGCATATGGAAGAGTTAAGAAACTTGCACCAGAATGCATATGATTATATCATTGATGCCGGTCCACACAAGTGGTCCCGTGTACACTGCTCGGAAAGAATGTATAGGGTGATGACGACTAATGCTGCAGAATGCATAAACTCATGCCTCAAATTTGCACGCCAACTGCCTATGTTGACTCTGGCTGAGTTCATTAGGAATATGCGGCAACGGTGGTTTCATGATCGCTATAGAGCTGTACAAACCATGCGTCATCAGTTGACCGACGCAACACATCTTGTGCTCTTAAAACGTGTGGAGAAGTGTGGTTATTTGACCGTTAATCAAGTCGACTGGAACATTTTTTTGGTCAGGCGGTCTGGAAAACAGTGGACTGTAGACTTAGCTTGGAAGACTTGTACTTGTAACAAATTTCAAATGGATCATTTTCCATGTTCTTATGCCCTTGCGACGGCACGGTAGATTACTGTAACTTGGGATTCACAACTTTGAATTCACAACTTTGAAAACCTACTGATCATTTTCTTGGTGAAGCTGATCGTTTTCAATTTTTTTTACAGGGAGCGAAACTTGGACTTCACAACTTTGTGTGAGGACTACTACAAGACACATACACTTATTAACGCGTACTCGGTTCCTATTATGCCGGTAGGCTATCCTTCCACTTGGGTTGTGCCATCTGACATTGCTCAGAGGATGATTTTGATTCCAAACTCCAGGAGACAAGCAGGACGCCCGAGGGCGGGTCGTCATGTCTCGTCTTCGGAGAGGACAACTACACAATCCTGTAGAAGATGTGGACAACCAAGGTATAATTCCAGGAGATGTTCTAATCCATCGATGATTAATGAAGGTACATGAAGAGCTGTTCCCGATGAATACCGCCACAAGTGTAGCATCTGCCATTCAATTGGACACAACAAACAAACGTGCCCTAACATTGACTCTAATAGGGAATGAATGACAATTTTTTTATCACATTGAAAACTTTTGGAAGTGTATCATATTGTAATAATTTTGAATTGCAATAATTACTTATTATTGAATGAATTAATATTAATGAATGAATAATGAACGAATTAATGTTAATGAATTAATGACATGTCTGTGTACAACTACAATGGTAATATACAAAAAATCACTTGACGGGCTTGGAGTTAGCAAAAATCTCCAAAACCATTTTTTCCCGAATCATCCCCATGTCGTCCTCTGACCAATCAAAAGGCCTTCGGTTCGCCACTATGTACTCGATAATTCTCAAAGTATGGGGACCACAGTTACCTCTACAATTCGGGACATAAAACACCATTAGAAATCGTTCATAAAGAATATGTAAACACGTGAATGAAATAGAATGTCTTACGATTTCTTTTATTGGGGGACTGTAGAAGGATGCACCAGACTGACCGAGAAGGGCTTATTTTCCCGAGTGAATGCCCGACGCCCAGGACACTGTGCTGTGTGGAACCCTACGTCACTCAACATGGAGGGTAAAAACCACTGTAATGGCCGGACCTGCTGGTGCCTGATCTGATAAGGGACTTCCTATCTCCAGGGGTCATAAATATCAATCTTCCCACGACAAAGGTCAACGCTCACCACCATCCAATGTTGGGCCCCAACGTTGCACGGAATCAGCACCTGTAATAGTTTGCATGTCGTGTTAGCTGAGGATATACTTACAATTTTTTTTTAAATCATCTCAATCATGTAACACTTACCTGGTCAACCTTGTGCCATGGGCAGTTTCCATTCGTGTTTGCTCCACAGACCGTGAGAAGGTCCTCTTCCAACCATCGGGACTATAACACATTCCACCTTGCCATGCTCACAGCACCGTGGGAATCACGAGGCATCATCCTCTCCCATATGTACAACATAAGTGGCTGTACAAGCATTGACAAGATCGTATTATTAATACAAAAGCATAAAATCCGATGTGATTCCCAAAAGTTATAACTACTTACATAAAATTGTGTATCCAACACGTTGATCCTCTGGTTGT